>OX421979.1:72275782-73640634 GCA_949128135.1 Parasteatoda lunata
CCCTACAAAAAATGACCAATAGAAATCAATAAAAACATTTATTGATATCAATAGAATTCTATTGGTCTGTACTTGTTTCTATTGACATTTCAACTGATATCAGTAGTGTATAGGTATCAATAGATGTTGAACAGTAGGGTATTCTATTGGTCTGTACTTGTTCCTATTGGCATTTCAACTGATATCAGTAGTGTATTGGTATCAATGGACATTGATCAATAGAATTTTATTGGTCTGTACTTGTTTCTATTGATATTTCAACTGATATCAGCAGTGTATTGGTATCATTAGATATTGATCAGTAGGTACTCTATTGGTTTATACTTGTCTGTATATCACACTTCAACTGATGTCTACTGTCATCAGTAGGATACTTGTATCAATAGATGTTGATCAGTTAGGTTTTCTACTTGTTTTATCAATATATGAACTGATATCAACATATTTTTATTGACACCAGTAAAACTTAGCAATAAATATTGATCAATAGGTATTTTATTAGTCAATACCTGTTTTCATTAATACATCAACAGGTGCCTATGGAATTATTTTACATACATTTGTTTACAATCCATATTTTTCCAGAAATCTAACAGGCTTTGACCTTTTCAAATTAGCTAACTTTGTTTATAATTCTTCATTATTTTATAAATTTTTAGTGTTTTTTTCTTGATTATATACTAATTTCCGATAATTAATTTTTTAGATTTTTATAAGGATTCTTAACGTATATATTAAGGGCGGTGAAAACGTACACTATCTACGTGCATTAATTAAAAAATACATTTTTTAAATTATTAAAATCATTTTATAATTTTGGAAGAAAGGAAAGTTTATGAGAAATTTTTTTTACACATTTTAATAGCTTTAAAATCTGCTTTAAGTCATTTAAATTAAAGTAATTTTATAATAAAAGTAATTTAATAATAAAACTTATTTTTATTAGTATTTTATTTATTTACTTATTTATTTTTTAATTTGCAAAATTAATTTTAATCAAAGTCATGATGACAAAAAAATATTATTAATTTTGTATCACTTTAAATTTGATTATAAGTTGTTTTTAATTCTTATTTAATTATTATTATTATTGAATTTATACAAAACTAGAACTATGTTACTCCTAACCGAAACTAGTTAATCAATTCGCTAAATAAATTAATTAGTTTAGGTTTCAAACAACTTCGTAGCCAAAGAAATATGTTTACATAAATTAAAAATTCATATAATATCTCAAACTTTTTACCTTCAAACATGAACCTCTCCATCATAAATTTATAAATTTCAGTCCGTTTTTGAGATTTGTTTTAAATAAATTCAGATCATAAAACAAAATAAACTTTTTTGAATGAAATAAATAAATTTGTTTTGTAACAATATAGTTAATTCAATCCAATTGAATCTATAAAAGCAAAAACCAGCGATTAATTCAGAAACGAAAGGGGACACGCAAAAGACGTGAATTAGCCGTTCGTTAAATTCCTCTTAGCCGTTCGTTAAATCTATATCTAGCTACATACACTCCGAAGTTGGAGAATGTTCCTTTTCAACATTTTCCCCAGTTCATTCCGTTTCTCAGTCTGAAGTTGCAGCCAATCACATTGCTTCGACTTACGTTCATGTTGTTTACAATTGAGCCTCATGGAAAGAATGGCGCATACCAAGGCGAGAAATTTTTTAGTAAGTGTATTTTTCTCTTTATTTCTTACTTTTATTTACATCTTTGTTAGTTACAGAAATATTAAAACGTATGATTGAGTCATATTTATATTTTAAGCAATCTAGATATGTATATCATTCTTGAATTATTACTGCATGTGCATAGGGTTACGTTTCAGACTCCATTGCACGAGAAGAAAGTATTTTTAATGTTTTTTTACCTGGATTTCTTAATGAGACGTTAATAGAAATGCTTTGTTCATATGTTATGTACATAAATTCCAGTTAATATCACCGTTATTAACAAATTAATTATTTATTTGTTGTTTGTAATATTTTTAAACTTAGCATTATATTTGAAATGTTAATCGCAAATTCGTAATTGATTGGTACAGTAGTTGAAAAATAAGTATTCATAATTGTATTTCTTATATTTAATAATCTGAAAAATTCTTTAAATGTATAAATAAGTCTATATAGTTTGGATAATTGTTTATTCTTAATTATAAATAATTTTTTTAAAATCTTTTATTTGTTTACAGTCTGTGCGTCTCAATAGCAAATCTGTAAAATATCATTATTGTTTGAAATTTTACATCATAATTGAACTGTAATACCATAATTTTTAAATATTTTCTGCAACCTTTTAGTATCATCCTACAACTTAATACTTTTTAATTTTTATCACTATGCATGTTATTCTCATTTTGGAAGAAAATATGCTTTAATTTAATCTTATTAAAATAGTATCAAATTTCTATGGTATTATGTTTCAAGATCTTAATAATAAGATTAAATATTGAGTCTAATTTCCAGTATGCGTTGTCTGTAGGCAATGGATTTTTTTTTAAATGTATGATTGAACAGTTCCCTGAATATTCGTAATATTATTTGTATACATACCTACATATTTTGATTTTTGAAAGAATCACATATAATTAGAATTGTATGAAATCTATTCTTTGTGCATTCTGGGTCTTTGTCTTATTTATTTATACATCTGTAACAGCTAGTTTGTGAGTTTTTATAATGCATAAAAGTTAATTGAAAATTGGAGTAAATGTATTACTATATTGATTTAAATAGTATTATTATTAAAAAAAATAAGCATAATGCTTTATCAATATTCATCAAGTCATATAATCTGAAAAATCTATGCATGCTATTTGTGTAAGGGTAAAATTTATCATAATCATATGAAAAATTTAACAGAATTAAGCTTTCAGTTAATATTACTTTAATTAACTGACATTTACCATATTTTTAATTGTCTATTTATTTATTAATATAATGTAAGAAAAGTTTAATCCTTGTATAAATTCTTTACTATTTTTATTTGTTTAATAATTCTTGCTTCAAATTAATAGTTAGGAAAAAGTATACAAATGCCAAAGGTGTCTAATGGAATTAACACTGCATACTAAAATATTAACTCAATTAAATTAACACTGTAACCTCAAATTTAGCATAAAAAATAAAGCATAATATTAAAAAATAGAGCATATAATGTTAAAAATGAGATTTTTAGAAATTGTTGTTTAGTGTACACTTTCTGCTTATTCAATTTTTTTTTTTATATTAGGAGCTCTAAATAGAGGCATTGTTACTGGCTGTTATTTGGAGAAGCTTTGAAGATAATTCTACAAAGAGGTTTACATTTAAGAGAAATCTGAGGGATCCGGAGCAACTACAATTCCACCAACTATATGGTTGGATGACATCGAAAAGACTTTAAAATAGACTGTCGGAGAGTGCGTGGTTAGCACAGTTAAGGTCTGCAAGCAGTTGTGGTGTTCATGAAAAATAAAAATGCATCAAATCAAGGATGATATAATGTTAAACTATATGAATCTAGCAATCATTTGAAAAATATATTTTTGAATTCACACACAAGTATACTAAAAATGCTTGTCAGTTACTTCACGTTAGAAGAACTTCTAAAATATGACAAAATTAATATTTCATTTGATTATAAATAGATGGACATTTTTTAGGCTATCATGGTAATATTTACATAAATTTAGTAATTGTAATTCTTCTATCTTATAAGACAAAGTTTAAATTATGTCATATCCAATGTTTAAAGGTTTTAATATTTTGTTGTTGTGTGTTTTTATTTGGTATATATATTGATTATCTCTTTAAGTTCACACCAATTGTGAGAAAAAAAACTTTGAAGATTTAGGCCTATTTTATGCTTTACAAACTTGTGTCGCTATATAAATAATTCGATCTTAAGATTTGATTTTTGAAGGCGATAACTTTTTTTCCTGATTTATTTTTCAGATATTATGTGATATAGAAGATGTGAGTATAACAAATGGAGCTTTTTAAGTAATAGAATCTTAAGAAAAAAGTAAATAGAATGACATAGTGGAATAATTCAAAACTTTTGTATATATTAGTTAATAACTAGAGTTATTTGAGCTTTTATTTGCAGCTATTATTACTACTCAACCCACTATTATGTTTTAATAATTAAAGTTAACTCTAATTTAAAGGCCAAATATATCTAAAATTAAAATGGCTTATATTTAAATTAATAATAGCAAGAAGGTACATTGGCCACAATGTAATATAACTGTTTATTTATATTTTCATTATTTATTTTTTGAAATAACTAACTATTGTTTTCCTTTAGTACTATAAGGAGTAAAACCTTAATATTTTACTAAATCTGATTCCAAAGTAAATTAACAGTGTCAAATATGAATGAATTCAAACATTATTATTGGAGGCATATCAAAAATTTGTATATGTGTAATTTGAATTCTATTTTATCTTATCAATTATTTAAATAGAAATCAAAGTTAATTTATTCAAATCATAATTTTATAAGATTGTTTAAATTTATATATGTATGCCCTTCACATTGTCTCCTTAGTTTACATGTGAATTTGCAATTACCAAACCTTTCTTGGGTTTATTTAACGAAATTTATTATGTCGCTTCAAAAGATATGAAAAAAAATAATTAGAAATTAAAATTTGACTTGTTTATTTTAGTCAGGTTTTTGGTTATCTATAAAATAATATTTCTAATTCCCATTCAATTTTCATAAAATCTGAAAGATTCATTTGCACTTTTATAATGTTGCTGCAAATCATTTTTTGTGTAGTATTGTAGATTCAAATATTATTGACAGATATTTCTAATAATATTTTAATTTATAGTTTAAAAAAATTAATTAATTATAAAGAAAAAAAACAGGTTATTTGTTTTTATAACCCTAATGCAGACTCTATAGCATTTGATAAAGTGTGAATTGATGTCAGTATTTAATATCTCTGTATAAACCGGGTGACTTTACTTGTTTACTCAATTGTATCAATGTTTTATTTTCCCAATCAGAGCTGCTCACTAACGTTCCTGTATCAACACTGGGCACGGTATACTAGTACCAGTAGGTATACTGACTCTAGAATAATACCAGCTAATGAAACAACAGTTTAGGTCAGTGATTCTCAACCTTTTTTTTTTTTGTTGCGGCACACTTTCAACGATTTTAAAATTTGAAGGCACACAATGAAAGAAATTAGTTCAAAAGTTGTTTACTTACCTGTAATACACTGTGTTAAATAGTTTGTGATAATAATTTTAAATGCGAAATAAAATAATATGTACTACAAAAGCACGTTTATTAAGGGATTAATTATTTCTTTCGATTAATTTTTTATTAGTTAGTGACAGTTATTTAAATTATTATTTTTTTTTTTGCTAGTTATTAATTGCTAGCTTGTTTTCTATAGTTATTAACTGTTATTTATTTTTGATTTATTGTTAACTAGTTTTTTTGCTAATTATTAATTGTTAGCTTTTTTTTTTTGTTTGTTATCCATTGTTAATTTGTTTTTTTATATATTTGTGTTTTTAGTTATTCTTTGTTAATTTGTTTATTAATTGCATAGCTTACTTTAATGATTAGCTTTTATTTCTGTTTGAAAGTTAATATTTAGCTTGCTTTCCTTTGTGGTTAATAATTTTAATAGTCATTAAATTTCCTACTTATTTCAACATTTTTTTAAATTGTGTGTCAAAGACAATTTAAACACTTCCATGCTATTTTAAGATTGTCAGAGACAAGACAATCGCCGACGAAGATGGTCACACAGTTAAAGTGTGGAATAATTATAAAAAGTATATATATGTATATATAATATTATATATATAAATACACTTTTCTTTAATTTAAACTTTACCCATAATAAAAAAAGCGTTATAATTTTTATTGTATCATTTCTAATATTTGGCGCACACAAAAGTGCCGCGGCACAGTGGTTGAGAATCACTGGTTTAGGTATTATACTAGAGCCAGTATCCTGCTAACTTGTGAAACATCTGTTCTGGTGTGATATCCAATTTTGTATCATGCCAGAGCCAATATGATACCGGCTGATGAAACACCAGCATCGGCAAATTTGAAATCGGCTTTTGAATTGCCTGTTATGATTCTGAGTCCAGTATTATACTGGAATCAACTTGATACCTGATTATAAAACACCGGAATCAATTTAATTCCGGATTACAAAACACTGTTTCCGTTATGATACTGAATCCAGTATAACTAGTGTTTCATGAGCCGTTTTTTTTTTTTAAATATATATATATACCAAACATTTTTTACAATAGGGTACCCTCTTGAATTCACAGTTTAAGTTTCTTATTACAGTTTTTCTTTTTTATAAAACAATAAATTATAATTTTATAAGAATTTTTATTTTAAAATTAAATTAGAGATATAAAAGGAAATTAAAGTTAACTTTAATTTAAAACTAGCATAGTGTATGTATAAAGAAGTATGTGATTTAGAATATAATTCGTTATTCCTTTCACTTAAGCAGTGTTTAACTTTAAATATTCAAAAAAAATTTAAAGTCTTTAAATAAGTATTTTTTTATATACTGTCCTGTTATATTTTATTAATTAATAGGAAATTTTCCACTGGTTGCAGCTAGTAAGAGATTTACTATGCCATGTTATATACAAAGCAGATGACCAATTCAGCTAAAACTTGCATATAAAAAAATTATAAACAATGTTGCATTTTCCTGTTTAAACTTATCTAATATGCTTACATTAATATTGTTTTCCCTAACTTAGACCAGTCTATGTTACTGATACAGACCAGTCCATTCTTCTGATGTCACTGACTCATTTCCTTGTACAGGCCAGTACATTTGACTGATATCAATGTTCCATTTCCCCGTACAGACCAGTCCATTCTACTGATATCAATGTTCCATTTCCCCGTAGAGACCAGTCCATTCTACTGATATCAATGTTCCATTTCCCCATACAGACCAGTCCCTTCTACTGATATCAGTGTTCCATTTCCCCGTACAGACCAGTCCATTCTACTGATATCAGTGTTCCATTTCCCCGTACAGATCAGTCCATTCTACTGATATCAGTCCATTCTACTGATTTAGACCAATACAGTGTATTGACTTACTCTACTGATATCAATATATCGTGACCAGTCCATTGTACTGATCTACTCTACTGATATCAGTGTTCCATTTCCCCGTACAGATCAATACATTTTTTTTTATTGATTTCTATTGGTCATTTTTTGCAGGGTATATATATATATATATATATATATATATATATATATATATATATATTCCGGGTAAACCGTAAGCACTAAAAATACTACATTCAAATGAGAATATAAGTGTAAACAAACTACCGATTTTAAATTTAAAAAAAAATTTTTTTTTTGAAGAAAGACAGTTAAGAACTAGAATTTTCGTAGTAGTTTAGCGGAGGCCATTATTTTAAAGTAAACTATAAACGATTTTGTGTTATCAAATATTTTAAAGGTAACATCAATAATGTTTGCTAGCATTTTTAGTAATAATCAGAAAAGTTGTTTATTGCTCGCGCGTTCTGTATTACTTAAATATTTTTTATTCGTTATTCCAGGCTATCTGAATCATGAAAGTGATCATTGTATCATAAGCGAACTAGGTAACCACAATAGCGTTTCTAAGGTTGACTGAAATAACGTGTTTATTTTGTTTTTAGTTATAATGTTAAAACGTGTTACTGTAAATCTAAATAATTTAATATCACCGGTAATTGAAATAAAAAATAAGTTTGTACTGAAAATCATAATTAATGGAGAAATGGTACTGTTCCGTAGAGGATAAACTTACAAAATTCCAATATTATTATTAACGCCGATAATAATTAATTTTAATTTTGGTAATAGTTACTAATTTAAATAAAATAATAAGCTATGTACTAAGAGGCAAAATTAATAGAGAAATAGAACTAATTCGCTTAAGAGAGCATAAAAAATTGGCAAACTATTATTGATGTCAATAATAATTAATTTTGGTAATAGGTATTAATTGAGATTTAAAAAAAATAAACTATGAACAAAGATTAAAATTAATGAAGAAAATGTACTTATTCTTTAAAAGGAACCGTAATAATTAGCCACCACACTATTATTGACACCAATGTTACTACAATACGGGACAAGTTGAATGCACCACCCTAAAACCTTAAATTTATTGTAACAATACCTTTTTACCTCAAAAAACAGCTTTGACTCCATTGTGAGATCAGCATTGTTGTAAGGAAGGGACATATTCAATAAAAAAATCTCACAATCTTATTTTTTTAAATTTATTTACCATCTTGATATGATTTTAAGATCTTGATTTCGTGCAAAGTAATTTTATCACAATCATAATTTATGTCACGAGGAGGAATTAAATTTCTTAAAAAATAGTTTACTTGCAAATTAAGTTGAAAGCAGTTCCTAAAAAAATGAAGTTAATAATACTCCTTCCTATGGTTATAGGAGTCTTTCTTTAACTTCATTTACCTTTTTTTCTTCTTTAAACTTGCTGTTGCCCGCTTTTTTACCGCTCTTTAAGAACTTTGATTTTAAATATTATTTATTAATGATTCTAATAATGATAATCGGTGAAAAATTGCGCATTTTCCGCTGAGTCATTGAAATTTCATAACCTCAATTTTACATTTACAACGAAATTTATGATTAGTATTATAACGTTAGTAGTTAATCTGTTAAAATAGTTCTATAACATAAATATTAATTAGATAAAAAATTAAAACCTTTTGCCGTACCACACTTTGTTATGAAGCAAGAGAACAAAATATATTTTTTTCTCATTATATGCAATAAAATAAATGTCTCATCAAATGTCATGAAATTAAATGTAATATTTCTTTGAAGTATTTAGGTCTATAATCTAGAGCTTAAATAAGCATTTGAGTAGTAAATAAAAATTCATTTAAAGTTTATATTAGGCTTACATAAAAACGTGGTTTGAATTTGTTATAATGGTCGTTTAAAGTTGTCAATCTATCATTCAATGATTAAATTTTATATTCTACGTTTGTACCTTACCTGTTAACGTTCGTAATGCACCAAATATTAATATAGGTATCGATGCTTTTTTCCTGTCTGTGTCATAACCATCTAAAAGAATCTCAAAGAATAATCCAGATAAACGCATCGGTACCCCAACAAAAAAAAAACTACAATTGAACAAGCTATTACAGTTAACCAACTAGTAAAACTATTATAACCCGTTTTTTTCCATTAGCGTATAAAAAATAACCTTGTAGCAAAAATTATCAATATAAACTAAATGATGTTTAAATATGACTTCTGTGCTTACTGTCAACTAAGATTTCATAAAAGAAATATATAACAGCTGAATGCATTTGAAGTACTAATTCCGAGTAAACTTTTTGCATGTCATATATTTGCAGTCGTAAAGTACCCTTTAGAATAAAACTACTACGAAGGAATTATTTATGCAGATTGCATTGTTATTTCTCATTAATTAAATTTTTGCATATCTAAACGTGTTCTTCGTCACTGCTTTCTGGCATTCAAGTGACATCAGCTGTTTTCGAAAATAGTAATTTACAAGACTACTATTTTTACCGTTTTTTATGGCGAACATTTGAGAAAAACAGTGTGTTGATGGTGTTGTGTTGTGTGTGTTGATTTCATTTGTGTTGATTCAAAATGTGTTGATTTCATTTAAATCGAAGAAAAAAAACTAATCATTCGGTTTCCGAATAATGTTTAATACACGAATTTTATATAATCAGGAATATTTTGAAAACTCAATAAAATATAAATACAATTTAAATAGATCTTTGAAAAACTGTTGCTAAAAAATAACGTACTTGATAAACTGTTTATGCATAAATTACTTGAAATAATAAATTAATTTTACATATGTACAGTGCGACAAAGGAAATGGATTTCAAAAGAGTCAGATATTTAAAATTCAATTTCTCTGGAACTTTTCAAGCGATTTAGCTCAAATTTTGTATTTTTTTCATGTAAAATTATATTTTTTTAAATGATGCAAAAATTTTTTTTACCATTATTAAATATTTACTGAAAGTTTTTTTTTGTATAGAATTATCTTTGGATAAACGAACTTTATAAGTATGTGCAAAAAATTTTAAATTCGCTTAAGAAGTTTTTGAGATTTACGCAAAAAGTAAAATTAACATTAAAAGGTGCAAAAATTGGAGCGCTTCCCTGACCAAACTATTAGGACCATATTTCCCAGATTGCGATTTCCCCTAAATTTTGGGAGGTCAAAGCTCCGAATCCGTCGAAAAATGTATGTTTATTCAGAGAAAGTACGTTTTTGTTTCTGATTTCGTAATATAAAATACCGTCCGCATTTGATAATTAGCAGATTGGAGGTCACCTCCCCGAGATATTAAATTTGAGTCCTAGAACGTGAAGATTCGATCATTAGATCAAAAGGATGGTCTGTTTATTTTTTTGCTCACTCTGCATTAACATTAAACCACTAATAAAATTTGTAATATGAAATTAATAATCCTAAAAACTGAAGGAGAAGGCTATACTTGTCAATTTAAAAAAAAAAAACTTCGTTTCATAAGTACGTTTTGGAAAAAGTCGACATGTTTGTAGCACTTTTTCGTCTATCAACTTTCCCCTCGAACAACGCACTTTTTCTTGTTTTGTTTGTTCATCATTATGCTGTTTTCCATTTTATCATTGTCAAGATAGACTTTTATGTTTCAAATCTATTTTGTATTCATTAATCACGCCTGGTGAGTTTTGAGGAATGAACGTCTTTCTTTGAGCTCTCGCAAAATGTAGCTTTTACCAACTGAAGTGTTATTGAAGCAGAGTTTTACCATTGGAAAGTTTAAAATAAATCTGATCATTACGATCAGACCACTAAAAAAAGCTTTTAAAAAAATAGTTTCTCATTTAGGTATTTTTTTTTTTTGTATCTAATTTGCAGATGGATTGCCAATGTATTTTACAGTATTTTTCAACTTCTCTTCATTAGCCGATTACAAAATCTTTTTACTACTAATAATTGTGTTTCTTTGCCACTTTATTCTGTATTTATTATGCCCTAAAGATGTTTTTCAAATGTAGAATCGAATTCTGCATTCATTTAAATGTGTCTGCGATTTTACATAGATCGCTGTCTTTTTTAAAATTAACTTGTGCTCCCACTCATTTGATTCTGATATTTATGAATGGAATATGCAGAATAATTGCTATATAATATCCAAGTTAAAAAAAGAGAGAAAGAGGCAGTTTTATTCATACATATTATAACAATAAGAAAAGAAAAAAATGTAATAAATATTTTTAAACGAGGATCTGTGAATTCATTGAGAATGCAGAACATCTTATTCATTGAGCGAACTTAGCAAAATAAAAAGATATCTCTTATATAACTTTTGAATTTATAGTCTGATTTACATACTCTTACTTCATAAAGTCAGCATTTGCGTATTTTATGAAATAAGATGCAATTTCAATAGTCATCTTAGATCTGATAATAAAATCAAAAATAATAATGGATTATTTTATATGTAAATGATTGTTTTGGAGGTTCGAACTCCGATTTCTCCGATATTATAAAGTACACCAATTTACTTCACATGGTTCTTCTGAAAATCATGATTATTATATATATTTTTACATATGTATGCTAATTTTACAGTTTTTAAAATTCAAATAAAACATGAGAATCAGACAATAAAAATTTTAATTCGACAGCCAACGTGTAAAATTTCTGTAAACACTAAATCAAGTAAGACTAAGATCTTGCATCTTCAGAGCGACGTTTATAAAATAAACTCAAACTCAGTGTCAGGACAGCCCATAGAGGAGCCAATGCCTACTGTGCCCATCTCAGTTTTCTTGACCTTGGGCTCTGGGGTGCAGGAGCAGATGTTCCGATCACGTGATCAGCCAAACGCGGAATCCCCAGTGTTTATTTCCAAAGCGTGCTTAGTACTCATTTATCGACCCACTGAAGGGATGAAAGGCTGAGTCAACCTTGCCCGGCCCGAGGATCAAACCCAGGACCTGTGCACGGGAGCGCGAAGCACTACCACTCAGCCACCGGGCGGTTTATAAATTAATGAAGGCGTAATTAATGATGTCACTTATTTATAAAGGTAATAAATGTCATCATTATTACAAAATAATATTTTTACATCTCACCCATTGATGATTGTAATGCAAATTCTACTTTTAATAAAATATAAATATTTTCCAAGCTAAGTTCTTTTCAACAATACATCATAAATACGAAGAAGAATCATTAAGTTACCAGAACTGACTTACCAGGCTTATGCTATGGTAAGTCAGTTGAGGAGTAAATTGCTGGAGGTTAAGTAGTGAGCAGAAGTCTTATCAGTGTACGAGGGTTGCTATTTATATTTCTGGCCTAATAATGAAAAAACAAATATGTAGGATCGAAATTGGTTTTATTGTTTTTCAAAATATTCTCCATGATTATCAATACACTTTTGCATGCGTTTGAATCAATTTTCAAAGCACTTTTTCCAGTCCGATTGAGGTAACTCCAAAACATGCGTTTTGAATGCATCAACCGCTTCTTCGGGGGTCGAAAATCGTTGTCCACGTAATTTATTTTTGATGTGTGGGAAAAAGAAGAAGTAATTGGGTGCCAAATCAGGGCTGTACGGCGGATGACCCATCAGTTCGATCTTTCGCTCCGTCAGAAATGCCTTTGTTTGAGTCGATGTGTGAGAGCTCGCATTGTCATGATGAAGAATGATTCGCCTGTTCTTCTGCTTTTTTCGAATTTCTCCGATGACTTCTGCCAAACAAATGGTCGTGTACCATTCAGAATTGACCGTCCTGTGTTACTCTAACGCCACATGACCGTTAATGCCGAAGAAACAGGCAATCATTTGTTTCGATGTGCTTCTTCCTCGAACAACTTTTGTTGGTTTTGCCTCGTCTTGAAAGACCCATACAGTTGATTTCTGTTTTATTTCCGGCTCATATGCATAGATCCATGATTCGTCACCTGTGTAGATGTTATACACAGCCTTTGATGTACCTTGAACGTATTTTTCCAACATTTCCTTGCACCAATCGACACGAGCCTTTTTTTGAGCGTATGTCAGATTATGCGGGATCCAACGCGAAAAAAAAATTTTTACGCTCAAATGTTCATGCAATATTTTATTGATGCTAGTCATACTAATGTCCAAAGACGCCTTTATCTCACGGTATGCCACATGACGATCTTGCTTTATCAGTCTTTTCCGGCACAACAACGGATTTTTGACGACCTGCACGGGATTCGTCCTGGATCGAACATCGACCACGATTAAATTCGTTATACCAATTTTTTATAGTGCTGTAGGATAGCGCTTTATCGCTGAATAAAGAATTAAGTTCATCGAAGCACTCTTGTCTTGACAATCCACGTCGAAAGTTATGAAAAATAATAGCACGAAAATGTTCACGATTCAATTCCATTTTTTGAAAGAGAAGAACTTTTCAATTTACTGTCAACAACACAAATGAAGCTAAAATGGTAAATCGTCTGCTGAATTTATGTTTAAAAATATCAAACTTTCGATTAAAATCGTCTGCGGTCGCCTAGCATTACTTACTGTTGCCAAGGCCAGAAATATAAATAGCAACCCTCGTATACAGACATGTTGTTTTCAATACATCACTGTCCAAGTTTTTCAAATGCAGAATTTAAGACTAAATTAAGTTTAGTTCGTTCTTCCTTAGCAAAGGCGCTTCTGAGTCTATCAATATAATAAAAATGCCACATTATGAAGATATTAATAAAAGTCAACTTATTTCGAGAGTTCAAAAATAGGTGCCAATTTTTTCAGACTCACAAGACATGAATGAGGAAAACATAAGTGATTTAAAACCGAGAATCTAAGGATGCCAACGAAAAATGGGAAATAAAAGAGAAAAATAAAACTGAAAAAATTCAATTGGCGAGAGTGGCAAAATATATATATATATATATATATATATATATAAATAAAAAAAATAACGTGAACAACAAATATATAAAATAAAGCGATTTTTAATGTGAAAAAAAATATTATAACCAGGAAATATTACTCTGCTAATATCACAGAAATAAATTAATCTTTATATTCACCTGTAAACTAATATTATTCTCTCCTGGTCCAATTTGAATATTTGCTGTTATTGCGTTTTCGAGTTTTTTCAATAGTGAAAACCACAAGCTTAAGACTTAAAGGATATTATTTGATTTTCTTTTACCGTATATAAAGTAATTTTGTTAAGTGAATCTGCAATATTATATTACAAACACTAATATAAATTATTTCCATTATATTTACTTTGGTGTATTTCTTTCGAGTTTGTATGACTTTCCATGGACGTGAGGTTATTCGGAAGCTGAGAAACGTCATCTACAGCCGCACTAATTACGCACATGTAAATGCATTTTATGTAATTGCCTGTTTAAATATAATTAAATTAAAATTATTTCACCACAACTGTCTAAAATATTAACAATCAACTCCCCCCTCCCTCAGTGGGCCGCGATTAAATTATCAAACCTTGACCGGTTCGCGGTTATAAAAAAGATTGGGGAGTGTTGAGCGAGACACCCAAAAAGTTTGGATTCCCTTAAGCACCCCCTACGATAGAAATGGAATCGAAAAAAGATCTGCGATCTATTGCCAAATATTTCAACACTTTTTTATGCATCTTTTCCACTTTGGGTTGGTATTGATATTTTCCAGATATTATGCTTGTTTAATACAATATTTACAAAATGTGTTGGAAGAATTTCTTATAAAATTAAGGAAAACCAGATAAAAAGACGGATGTTTTCGAAATGATATAAAATGAACAACCGAATTTTCTTCTGCTTTATTTAAAAGCTGTATAAGAAATTCTTACAACACAGATAGCTTTGTTTAGATAGCTTACAACACAGATAGATTTTAGATAAGCTTTCGTTTAAAATAAACGTAAAGTTAACTAAGATTATAACAATGTATAAAATAAACGCAAAATTAATTGAGACAGTATCAACTTGATTTCTATAAGTTACACCCTAAAATATAAGTTAAATTATAAGTTATAATAATTTAATTTCTAACCCTTTTTATATGTTAAACACTAATGAATTTTTTTTTTTAAATATAAAACCATAAAAAAGATGCTTTTCAATTATTTTTAAATTATTTTATTGCTCTTTGAATGAGGATTGTAGGAGTTAGTTCTCACGTATTTTCTCTCGGAACTGACGTCATCATAGTGATAAAATCAGTTCCATAATATAAAAATAACTTTAACTATAAAAATAACAAACTGCTATATGAAAATTGAATGTGATAATAATTTCCTTTCTCTTTTTATTTGACAAATAAATAGCGTGGTGATTTTCAATGGGAAGATAAATAAAATCTTGAAATATTACTCTGTTAGTAACGCAGAAAAAGAGTTATTACTATATTCACTTGCAAACTTATATTATTCTCACACGATCTAATATTAACATTTGTTGTTATTAAGTTTTTGAGTTGGTCAAATAGTGAAAATTGCAAGCTTAAGACTAAGAAATTATATATTTTTTATTGTATTTAAGTTAATGAGTAATTTTTTTTTTAATAAACCAGCAATATTATATTACAAACACTGATGCTTCAAAATAGAAATGTGACATTTCATGTTAACCAATTCTATTTATTAAGTGTCTTATAACCATTGAAGTTGGATATGCTACTTTGATTTGCTGATATAATAACTTAGCCTAAATGACTCGCAAAAGCACAAACCGTTAAAAAATTAGAATTTTTTTTGTATAAAAGTGTTATACACAACATTTTACCGATAGTTTATATAACAATAATTTTAAAAACGATTATCCAGTCTCACGGTAACGGTTGTAGTGACAGAAGTTTTTAAAAATTTCGAACGATATTGGAATTTATCGAAACGTGAATAACACAATAAAAAGGAGTTAAAATGATAATATAAGCAACAGTGGTGATGCTAGACAGATATGAAGAAATAAAGAATGTTTTTAATTTTCAACGCGTCAACAATTCAGCTCAACTGAACACGCTATGACGAAAGAAGAAGGAAACACACCATCTTATTCTTTCCAACTCTAACTAGCGATGCCACTAATGTCACTAAAAATTTCGTCCCGATTCCATTTATAGTTTCTTCTTCTTCTTCTTCTTCTTTTTTTTTTTTTCAACAAGAATGAGCAAATGTTGAATGTTTGCTATATCTCCATAAGATGATGCGAAAATAATGCAGCGCATGTGCCAGTATTGGTGCATGTGCTGTACTCACTTATATTATCACAATTTAGGTGGGGGTGTATTCGAAATAGTTAAGTTTTGAGTGATCTTCATTAGTGTCAACAAGACTGTGTTGTTTTTGAAATTTAAAGGCTAGTTACGTCTTCATACAATTTTTTGGAATATTTATTTTTATTTCTTTGAATTATGACATAAAATAATAATAACAATCAATAACGTGTAATTAATACTATCAAATTTTTTTATAATAGCATAACATACACAATTTAAATTGTTCAGCCACTCTAGTTCAGGCTAATACATTATAGTTTTTTGAATATAAAAGAAAACAATTTTTTAGTTCAATAGTTGTAAATACAGTACAATAAATTTGGATTTGGAATGTTTTGTATAAAAAATCAACTGTAAAAATCTTAGTGATGTTATAAGCCATGAAAATAAAATAAATATATTGAAATGAGTATCCTAGAAGTTTAATTAAATAATTGTTTCATTTTATGAAAATGGAATAAAATTATTATAAAAGTATATTTTAACACGGAACTATCCCGGGAGATGGGAAAGCTTCTTGCCATAGCATTGTTCCTTTTACTTTGGTTCTTATACTTTCTAGTTTTGTTTCTCATCTTTATTTTTCCATTTTCTGTTACCAACTTTTCGTTTTCTATTTCAAATCACTTTTGTTTCTTTCTATTCACAACAGGCAAGTCTTGATAATGGGCCCCTATTTTTGAAGAGCTTGAATCATGTCGACTGTTATTTACTTTTTATGTATTTTTGAAACGAATGAAGTTTAAAATCGAATAACATATAAGGGTTTATAATTTTTATCACATATCGATTTAGTCAATTTCTTAAAACCATGGGATTACGTTGTTGAGTTAATTTCATCCAAATGTCATTTATTGGAATTTTTTTCGGAACTTTTCGTTGATGGTATATGTTAACAAAGCTAATCCCTGAATCCATGACATTCCGACGGCTTTATCACAGTGCGGCTTTGTATACCTGTAACCTACGAAAAAATATTCATCACTATCGCAGCATAAGATAAGTTGAATCTTATGCCTAATTATCTATGAGACTGAGATCGTCTCAGCTTCGATAGGTCACGTGCACTCCTTTGATTGTTTCTTCCTGTCTCTACATGATGCTAGAACTGGCGTGAGCTTTACGAGTACACTGCATATGAAACAGCAAGAGATTATTATGACATATACCCAATCATAGGATCCCAAAGTTTCTCGGAAATATCCTGTAAAATAAAAGAATTAAATGTAAGAAAATATGCACATTTCATCCCTTCAACCTAATAAGTATTAACAAAAAATCCGTAAAAATATAGAGATAAAAATAAGAGTCTGTTACGTATCTTTTATTGTATCTATTTATATTTATGTTTTAATTTAACTTATAAAATTTAATATCCATTTTAATTCTGCGGTTTATTTCATCGCCTTTTCTTTACGTGAAGTGAATATTTAAGGTAAAATGTATTTCCAGACCTATCCTGTTTTTGGATTACCAGTTTGGAGTGACTTTATTTATGTATCTAGTCAAACTGTGGGAAAAGTACAAATTGAGGTGTTAAGGCTAACCTTTGATCAGCGGGTGGATCAATAAGCTTCTATTTTTAATTCATGGTTGGTCAATGATATTTTTGATTAGATTAATTCTTTACTCTCCACCTAAGATGATTGATTTTTATTGGAAGTTAAAAAGAAAAAACAAATTCCAGGAGTATAAAGGAAAATTAAATGGGAATGGAAGGAGTTAAAAAAAATAAGTGACTGGAAATGGGAAGAGTTGGGTTAGAAAAAAATGGGAAAGTAGAATTGTTGGAGCTGAGGTAGCGTTAAAGCTAATTCAACATGATCTTCAAGGTTATGAGAGTTAAGAATGAAAAAATGAAAATTTTAACAAAATACCGAACCGAGGCTGACGAAGCTGGGGGGGGGGGGTGCAAGCTCTGAATGCCATAAATGCAAAACCTTTTCTATCGAGAGAGCACGACAAATGCCTAAATTGCTCTCTCTGTACCCCAAATGTTTTTGCCAAAGTCCTGGAAGAGAATACAATACAAAATATAAAATACATAAAGCAAATACAAAAGTATAAAATCAAGACTAATGCATAAGAAAAAAAAGCACAAAAACTTACTTGCAAACAAATCCCATAACCAAATTACACTTTTGACTGCCAAACAACTAAATTGAAATATTATTACAGGTTATGGAAGTTTTCAAGTGAGTTTTTGTGCGTTTTATTTTTATGTATTAGTCTTGATTTTATACTTTTGTATTTGCTATATTTATTTTATATTTTGTATTCTCTTCCTGGACTTTGGCAAAACATTTTGGGGTACAGGGAGATGAATTTAGACATTTGTCGTGCTCTCTCGATAGAAAAGGTTTTGCATTTATGGAATACAGAGCTAGAATCCACAGCTTCGGTTCGGTATTTTTTTCATAACTTTCATTTTTCATTGTTTCTTTTGTTTCAATTCCTTTTGGATTTTCAGTTGCATAACAAGTTTTTCCACTGGAAGTATTGTTTTTAATTGCTTTAATTATTATGAATTCCTTTTTTAATATAGTATGAGAATTAAGCATTTTTCCTTTTCAATTTGTGTGTATAATATCTATTTAAAAATTTCTATTCATTTGGAGTAAAAAAATTATGAACTTTACGTGCATTTCCTTTTCTATTGATTGTTTTAAAATTATATCAATGATGTTCTTTTTTTAATAATTAAATCTTTTGCGTAGTTTTTTATTCTTCCATAAGTCAATTTCTCTTTTAAGCTGCGTAAACTATTAAAACACGTATAATCAAAGTTCATGTAAACAGAGTTGTTAAAAAGTTATTTATTTACTGCTCATTTCTCTAAAGAAATTTCAGATATTTTAATGCGATATTCAGTTGTTTAAATGTAGTATTGTTTATTCCATAGATAAATAACACCCGGTATGGTGGGTTTAGTCTTTGCCAATCAAAAAAGCAAATTAGTACCCGCTGTCTGGGCACTCTATGGGTTTTGAATTCACTCACAAAAATAGATTAAAAAATAGTATTTTGATCATCCGAAGTAAAATGGAAGTAAAAGATTAGATCCAAATTACTTCAGATAATCCGTTTCTCGTATAAATCTCTTAGTTTATGCCGACGCGAAAGATGAATATGTTAATAAAATAAGGAGAATAATAATACGTAAAACAAAAAGCGATTTGATTACAATATAAACATTTCACGTGCTAATTTGAAACTGAGTGGGTGCTAATTAATTAGTAATGATTACTAATTTAGTTATGAAGTGAGATAAGGGAGAGTACACTGAAAAAAAATTCAACGACTCTAATAATAGTGCAAAGGAAAACTTTATTATAAGTTTACTTCAAATAAAGTGTTCATATACTACACATTAAAGCATGTAGTTAATTCTAAACACCAAAAACTGAGAGTACTTACGAAATTCACTTACAATCACATCATTCGTGAATTATTTTCATTTTAGAAGAACCAAGTTAGGGTTACTTAAGATTACGTCAGTCGATTGCTTACAATCGAATACGAGATTGAAGATGTTTTGCACGCCGTTAAATATTTACTGAAACACAATTACAAAATGTATACATGGTTTAAGTTGTGTAGAAAAGTTAATTGCAATTTAACTTTTAAATGTCTAACAGTTATATTATTTTTATATTATAACCGCTCTTGAACAGCCGACCCAATTTTGAATTTACAACTGCTAATATTCAACTCCGTAGCCTTGTAATTTTAAACTCAATCCAGAAGACAAGGAAACTCCTGGATAAAGTATTGGGAGAAATTGTTTTCGTGGAGGACTTTTTGGTGGAACTAACCCACATTTACGTTTCATAAAGAGGATAGCAATGTAAACCTCCCTCGTTTAGTTTGACGGCAAGGCGACTCATGATCCGTCTACCACTGAGGATATTTTACGTCAGCACTGTGGTCATAGCGAGCTGGGTGCGGAATTCGAATCGACCAGTCATCACTGGAATTCGAACCCGGGATAACTTATTGGGAGGTGAGTGATCAATGCTATGAATCACCACAACCCTGTCAATTATAATAAATAATTTTATACTATTTAAATTTTATTCGCTTCCGTTCTGTTGAGCCTAATATGAATTCGTCTTAATATTCTCTATGTGCGGCGCGTATGTTTGGTTCACAAACTAATTTTATTTTAAAAATTAATAAGTGTGAATCTTAAATGAATGATTCTTACTTTATATTGTATCACAAAACTAACTATATTGAATCTTATGTGCACTATAATTTACTGTAAATATAAATTTTAGTGTTTCTGAATTCCAAAAATTGGTGCAACTTTCTTACACTATAGTAAAAAGAAAATTATTGGCCTTCAACTATTCTTGATTTTTATTTTCGCCAAATACCAAGAGTAATTTGTGTGCTTCACTATACCTTTTTAGTCTAAAGTAGTTGCCACCATTATTGGTGTTAAGATGTACTAAAATTTTTTACATAGTAGTTTATCTGAAGTTCGAAGCCGATTCAAGCTCCTTTTACTTCAATTGTTCTTTGCACATAATTTTAAAATTCGTTTACCTAAACACATTTTATGCAAATTAAATAAAAATTTAAAAAGAATAAATGTATCTTTAATTGTATTCTAGCTTTTTTCTGACTTTAAATGTAGTTAAACGTGACAACTTTTATATAGCTTTAATTTAAATAAAACTAAATGTCAAAATCTATAATTTAAAACATTGCTGTTCTATAATTTTACACAAAATTTCTTGCAATCAGTCTCTACTCCGACTACCCTAAAAAAACTGACCTGGATCTCAGAAAGGAAATAACTTGCATTTTGATGTCGAGGGCTTTTTAACTAATTTGTGAATTAACACTTTATAGAACGTTTTTTCTATTAATGATATGTTAAAATATTTTTGAGATTGAGATTGTTTCATAAAAGAAAATCATTCAGCTTATTACCTAAAATTAATTTACTTGAGACTATTTTTTTTGGTGGAAGGATACGTGAGATTTTCAAAAATACACCTACTGTTAATAATTGGTCATAAAGTAGAAAAACTAGGCTTATAAATTACCTAATTTATCAATTCAGTGTTTATTACTGCAAGTAAACTCAAAGAGAATGCATAAACGCACAATTGAAAATAGCTCCCTAGTTTTGGCCTCTCTTTACGACGCTTTACTGTTACATTGGTATTTTTTATTTTTTTTAATTTTCTGAAGTTATCAGCTGATGGTCGCACAAGTCAATGATGCGAAAATAACTACTCGATCAATTTTTAAAAACAAATCTAAGTTGGTGGAAAGTTTATATCCCCTGTCTAATAAATCAAGCATAAGGATAACTTCATTCTTACCTATTATGGGAGCTTTCAATATACAGAGAAACGCATAGAGAAAGAATCGAGAAGCTAGAGCCATATTTTGATGCTCTTGTTCAATATATTCAAAAATCAGTCCTGGAAATGTTGTGCCAACTGCTCCAGATATGAGACCAAAGATTAAAACTCCAACCATCATCAATGCAAAGTCATAAGTCCAGATTATATAGCCAGCATCTAACAGTAATATTAGAAAGCAAGTTAAACTAAAATTCGTTCTTGTCATAAAATGACAGTCAGTAATCCAGTTCAGACTCAAATTACCCACTATTTCAGCAAGCGGGATAAACATGGCGAAGTAAACAGACAGTTCGTTGGATATTCCCTTGTCTCGAGCATAATCAACTATAATAGTCCAGTTTAGGGTTGTAAGAAATAAGTAAATACTTTGCACAAACATTATGAAATGGAATGTAGGATCTAAGAACACTCGAAAAGATTCCCAGGATAGTTTGTTTTTGCTTTTTATGCTCTCCTTCGTTTGACTAATATTATTTGCTACATCTTTTTTAGGCATAAATCCATTTTCATACTCAGTGTTTTTAACGGAAGGTTTTCTTTCAGTGTATCGCACGAGTTGAACATCAAAATCAGGCTTAGATTTCGACTTTTGTGCAAAATACTGGTGAGTATTATCTGTTTCTAAGGATTTCATTGTAACATGATCAGAATTTTTCTTGTTTTTATTATTTGCCTCTCCATTTACACATATTACATAAACTTTATTTGAAGCATCATTTTTTTGTTGAGTACTATCAATTTTGTGTTGGTCTTCTTCATCCAATACAAATGCCGGATTTTGATGACACGTGTTTTGTTGATTAGAGGAATCCAATATCTCTTTCACAACTCTGCGTTCATTATGTGGATGCTTTAAGAGGATTGCAGCGGGAATGGTATTTAAAAAAATTCCACCCAAAATCAAAAACATTCCTTTCGTACCATATACACTGTCTAAGTAAGTAATCACCGGTGACATGATTATAGCTCCTACACATGATCCCGTTAGAGCAATGCCATTCACGAGATTGATGTGTTGGGTGAAATGAAGCTTTAAAATGTTTGGTATTAAGGTATTTCCAAAAGCTAGTCCACAGCCTAAAGAGAAACATTTTTGATTAGTAAGTTAACCAAACAATGTTTTTAAATTTTTTACTAATACAGACTGTATTTTAAATAAAACTAAAATTTGTTTTTGTATAATTTATGTTATGATTGGTCTTGAATAGCCAAGCTAATTCTGAGTTGACAAATATCAATATTCAACTCCATAGTCTTGAAATTCTGAACTCAAAGCAAGGGAGACAAGAGAAGTCCTGGATTGTGACAAACTAGCCTTTCTGGAGGACTTCTCGGTGAAACTTTGCGTTACATGGAGAAGAAAACCTTTTACGGTTAGTTCAACATCAAGGGGATTCAAACTCATGATCTGTCTACCATTTGGGATATTTTCCGTCAACACTGTGGTCGGTGCGTGTTGGAAACAGAATTTGTATCTTTCATCTAACCCAGGGACTTGTACCTCACCTCATTAAAGGGAGGCAAATCCTCTATTCCCTGAGATATATCAGCTCAAACACAACAAGCTTAGAACTTTATTACTAAAATCTCACAGCTGGAAGTTTACTTTAAAACGTATTCAACCTATTTCATTTAACATATCTTCGAGCCTTATGGCTTGTGCCAAAAATTTTTTACTGGAAACATGATTATTGCCCCTACACAGGTTTCAGTTAGAATAGTACCATTCACGATGCGGTTTAATGCGATCCATGAAAAAGAAGTTTTCAAGGTTTTGGTATTTGGGTGTCATCAAAAGATGGTTACATGCCTAAGTTGGTAATTTTTAGGCTGGCAAGTTATTCAACAAGTTGAGGCATATTTTAAGATTTTTTAATAAAATACGGGCCGATTTTAAATTAAAATCCCAAATTCAGAATTTTATAACTGAAAATTCTCAGCTGAAATGGTAATTAAAAAAATTTCACACAAAACCTTGAACAAATCGTTTTTAGCCATCCGTCACGTGTAGCAAGTAATATTTTTTCTGGAGACATGGTAATAGCTCCTACACGCGATCCAGTTAAATTATTGCCATTAACAAGGTTAACAGTCACAGTCTGAACTAGATCAGTGTTTCTCTATCAGTCAATCAATTTTTACTATTCCTATTGGACGATTCCTATCCCAATAGAAGCGTCTTCCTATTGGTGATTAGTAAAAAATAAAAACTTTTTTAAATGAAAGAGAAATAAATAAATAAATATGTCGGAATATTATTTGAATATGATAGTAATCATTAGCGAAGTTGTTATTATAAATTGCAAATCAATAGATCACTTACGAATTCATTAAAGTTGAGAATATTTTTCTAAATAAATATACACTGGTGTTCCATAACTACCATATTTGCTGGAATTTTTTTATAAAAACTTTGTGACAATTCTGTATTATCTCTATATCTTTATTCTCTTTCTCTATTAGATGTCACAAATAAATATCAGTAAGATCTAAAAGGATTCCTAACACTGATCAATTACTGATCATCATCTAAAACCTGTTTAGTTGAGGATGAAGCATAAAAGCGAATATTTTAATTCTTCTTTTACTTTCTAGGCTTTACTTTTATTTATTTACAAAATTAATTAGTTACATATTGGTCACTGTCGCTTTTTGACTGATGATAATTCGATACTGTAGGAGTGTACAAAATAAAAATTATATTCTAAATAACTTTTCTTCGAATGATTTGATTTTCACGAACAAACTGCCGATCATAATGGTTCAAAAGGGTGACTTCAAATATGTTTAATAAATTAGTGCTATAACTATTAATTAAGCTATGGAATCTGGCACACACAAAAGACAGCACTGTCTCTGAATACGCATACTTTATTTTGGATGGATTTGCGTTATTTTCACATCTAAATTATTTAATAAAATAAATTTTTGCGTCTAAAATTGAACGTTGCTATCAATCCAGTTGATAACAGTAACTCTTGAAAACCTGTATCACTGAAACTCTATAAAACTGTATCTACTAAGATAAATATATCGTCAACATGTCTTTCTACAAGAGAATTTGAACAATTTAAATATACTATTTTTTTCGAAAGAATATATTAGTAAGTCCCAAAGAATGGGAGAAAGAGTTGATAATGGGTAAACCCACGAATTGTTTAAAGAATTTGTCTGTGGTTTGAGAAGCAATTTTCTAACACAGGAGTTGACTATGGAGATATTTTCAATTTTAATAAAGAGTAATGGAATTCTTGCAACCGTAGTTTTAAACAATAAATAATATTAGAAATATGTATAAAGTTATTGTACTCTTTCGGATTGTACTAAATATAATATTTTCAAACTGTGCTTGTTTCTATGTCCTATCTAAAGTTCACAATCCTCAACTTTGTTTTAAGGCCTATTGTATCTAACATTTATACCCTGAGCTATATCTCCTCTAACGTCTAACAATATCCATATTGTTAAAAATTCCTATGATTTTGTTTCCCAACTAGTATATCTTTCACCCTCCAGCAAAACTATGCTCTGTCTTGATGTTTTTTTCTCACTAATGCTCCTATTTCTAGAGCTATCGATTGTTTAAAACTACGGTTGTGAAAATGTCAATACTAATTTGATTTACTAATTTGAAATTGAAGATATTATCTCTCTTATCAATTTCTACGTTTAGCAAACTGTTTTTCAATTAAATGGTAAATTATATAAAATTTTCAGAGTTCAACCATAGATATACACCTATCAACCATTCTTTGTAATATTTTCATGCATTATTTTGAAGAAAGGTTTTAAATTGTTTAAATTCTCTTGATGGAAAAGTTTCTGAATTTTATACTTTTGTTTTCCGTGCGTTTCCCCTTTGTTCTGACTCTTCTTCTTTAAACTCCGAACTTTACTTTCTCAACTCGCTTTTTGCTAACCGTGGATTTAAACCTGCCATATTAGATTCAGCTCTTGCTTATCTCACTATACCCAAATGTTCCTCATTTTTCTAAACAATACAGTGAACTTGTTAATTTACCTTTTTTTTCCCCTCTTGTTTACTATAAAATTGCTTTATTCTCTCCCGTTTTTTAAAGTCATTTTTAAGAATGTAAACAAAATTGAATTAAATCTATTAAGGATCCTATCAGTATTGATAATCACTGGGACAATTATCATGTACTTGTGGCTTTGATTACATTGAACAAACCAGACGAGCTTTAAATTTAAAATTAAGGAACACGATACACATTTCCGTTATGAAAAATTCGATAAGTCATCGATTGCTGCACATTGTTAGAATATTCGACATGCATTCTATTTCGACAGTGCTAAAATTATTCCCCCCCCACATCAACTGATCTTGATGCCTTGGAATCTTATTTTATTCAATCCAATGTTAACTGATTGAATAAAACAATGATTCCATTATTAACTACATTTGTTACTCACTATCTTTCCAAAGCGAGTGAAATGCATTTTACCCATATTTCCCTTGATTGCCCGATCGCCCGATCGCGCACAGTGTTTCTTCTTTCTGTTTTTTCATTTTTATTTATTTATTATTTATTTATATATTTTTGATTCACTCTCGCCTACTTCTAGTTTTGTTTCTCACCTTTATTTTCCATTTTTCGTTGGGAACTTTACGTTTTATATTTCAAATTCTTTCTGTTTCTTTTCATTCACGGCTGGCAAGTTTTGAGAATAGGAGTTGATTTTTGAGAGCTTGAAATATGTCGACTTTTATTTCCATCTGTATATTTTTGAAGCCAGTGAAGAATTTTTATCTAGTAATTTTAGCAATTATTTTATTTATGTTGCCTTATTGAAAGAAATTGTAATGGAACCTTACCGTAAATGAGACCAAGGCAGAGAGTAGCTGCTGTAATATCCTCGGCAAAATAACAACTACCTACCCCAACAGCACCAAGAATACATCCAGTCAAAGTAATAGCTCGAAATCCAAATGTTTCTCCTAAAAATGCAGTAAAGGGACCTAAAAGAAATAATTGTTGTACCATTTACGAAAAATTCAGGAATTAATCATTACAACCATAGTAATACTCTTTTTAAGAAAAAGTTCTAAATTTTGACTTTATTTGAAAGCAGTGTTTTTCCTTTTATTATTTGCATTATGCTTTTCTGCATTGAAAAGATGAAATACGTAACTCTTCATAAAGCTCATATAGTGAATAAAGTTAAACTACACTAAAAAAAAAAAACGAATTAAACTACAAAAACAGACAATGATTGAAAGAACGACTTGAAAAAATTACATTCAAGCTTTTCTAAATGTTGTTCAGCTTATTCATATATCTTTAGCTTTATCCATAACATTAAGTTTATCTTTTTTTCAAATGAGTTCATACAACTCGATAAGAAGTGAATTGATTATGCCTAACCATGTGATTCATATCAGATTTAAATTTATATCAGATTTGAATGGATACCAGTAAGCGTGTGTGTTAAACCTGATCGGCTTCTGAATCGAAAAATGCCACTATTTGCCAACGATGACCTCACTTACAGGTATCCAATTGAAAAAAATTTTTTAATGAATATATTACACACACACAAAAAAAAGTATTAATATTCATGAAGATTTAAAAGTAGAAAGCTATTGATAGTATCTCAAAATTAAAATTAGCTTTGTATAGAAAAAAAGGGACAGCATTTCGGAATATTTCACCAACCATAAGTAAAAATAATGGCTCTTCTAAGAATCTAATTCTAAGTTTTATTCTGTTTTACTCACATCATTTTGGTTACATAATACTGTTACTCGGGGATGACCTTACACATGTTTTTGTTTTTTGCGGAATGTTACCGAGCACTACAATATAACCTCAATTTTTACAAATCAATCACTGATTATCATAATAATATAAGAATTAAAATGAAGTATTTTGGAGTAAAGCCGCACCATAACTACTAAAATCCTTATACACTTATTTAAAACTCTCGTTTTCTTTAAAATGGTTTAACTATGCTGTACCTTCTGTGAAAATTGAAGATAGAGTAATTATAAAAAATTACATTTATATAGATATCAGAAAGCTTGAAAACCATTTTTAAGTAATCATTAGATTCTAACAGTTCTATCAGCTCAGACGATTTTTCATACGATGAGATCAAGAAATGTTTTGAGACATTATATTATTTAAAATTTTTCCCTTTCTTATCCTGCAACGGGTAGTTCCCTTTTTCTTAGCAAATAGTACGTTTCATATTTTCCCTCAGCGGTTTTCCAACACTACTTCACAAAACCTTCGCCTAAATCTGTCAACTTCAAAACATGCTACAAATAATGTCATCTGATTTTTTAATTGATCTCGCTGTGCTGCTTTTTATTATTGCTGACGTTAGCCTGATTTCTAATGACTTACAATATCAACACGATGAACTATTTCTGATGATCTGATTCCGAAAAGATTAACGTAAACAAGGGGAAGAATGCAAGTTATTGAAATAAATCATTCCTTTATCTTACCTGTAAATGTTCGCAAGATACCATATGTGACTATAGGCATAGATGCCTTTGATCTTTCTGTTTGAAATCCATTTCTAAGAATCACATAGAATATTCCAGCTAAACGCATGGGCAATCCAATGAAAAAGCCTATCATAAAACAAGCTGCCAGTACTAACCAACTGGTTAAACTATTATATCCAAATGTTTTCATTTTAGTGATAATTACTAAATTAACATATATAATCTAGTTTGCATGAGGAAGTAGCTCCACTTTTAGAATAATTAACACTTTTACAATCAAAAACATTAATTAGAACTATAATGCAAAAGTTGCTTAAGCACTGCCTCTTCACTCTGGCTTTCATGACTGAGTAGGAAAAAAAAGATCGATTCACAAGTTTGACAAATACGAATCTTGACACGGCACCTGCTAATCTCCATAAAATACTCAAATCACAAAATATTACCCTATTCGTGATGCTAATTTTTTTATTACGATGGGAATAAATTCTCACGTAAGTTCTGTTGTTTCTTTTGTACGAATTATGCACATATTTTTATCATGCATGTGTTGTTTATTACTACTTCTCCAGTACAAATTGTATTGACTATTGCCTTAATAATGAAAAAAAATATTAACTTAATCACGAAACTCGCTGCAATTCGAGTAATAAATGATCGGATGGTGTTAGATAAATATAGAAACAGTTTAAATACGTTCTATTCTTTTCAAATTCAATTGATTGTTTGACGATTCAAAAAATGGAAATTTACTAAACAAATGAACCATTCATTATGATTTATGTATCTTTTAAGATGTGTGTAAACAAAAGAAATCACGGTTTAAGCATTGAATTAAGTGACTTGTAACTTAAAATGTGAGACTGTCTTAATAAATTTAATCTTTAATTGGAATAATAGAAGAGGAATCTAGAATAAAATTTTGAAAAACTAGCTATTTCTTTCTATTGCAACACTCTCAAATTGCATCGTTAACCCTTGGAAAATTCGGAATATCTTCCATGTGAAAAGCTCTACTTTTTCTTACAGCTTTGCGTACAGTTTCCTTTTTGTGGGATGCCAATTGCGCAAGTTGAAAATTTAACAAAAAATTTAAATAATTTATAAAGTTTAAAATGTTTATACAGAGAACTGTAAAATTTTATTATGAACTTTAAAGTTTTCTGATATTATATTTCTTAAATTGTGTCGTATAGTTTAAAAACCGTCAATCCCAAAACATAAAATTTTTTAAAGAAAACTCATTTTCCGCAACACTTAGACAAAAGGAGATAAGAAACAGTATAAAAAAAGTAATTAAAACAGTATACTTTAAAGTACAACGTAAGGAGGTAAGGGAACGTGAAGGGCTGACTACTTAGTTTGATGAAAAATTGAAAAATAATTCAGAACTTTAACTACAGATTAAGTAACTTCAGTTTTGTAAAAAATTAATTACAAAAACTGTAATAAGAATTAACAAAATTAGAAAATCGTAAATTTATTTTTAAAGAATTTTGTTTAAAATCACTTTCAAAGGTCTTTTAATAGAATAATGCCTAATTAAGGAAACGCAACTGCACTTTTAACAAAAAGTTAAGAAGCAAGCTCATTTTTGCTTAAAATTTAAGAAATGGCAAACCAGATCAGGTCAACTTTTATATGAAAATGTGCTAAAGTATATTATAAAAAATGATAACAATATGATGATGCCATGAATCCTAGATCAAGAATTTGATAATCTCAGCAAAATAGTCCAAAAATTAAAGCAGCAAAGTGACAGCTGTGGGAAATCAATATAGAGTGTCCTCTGATCACCTCTGGTGACAATGTAGTTCTTACAAGAAACAGCGATTTACGAAATTCTAATTAGATCTTAAGATTTTGGTCTAATCGCAAATCTCATTCCACAAACCGCCATTAATGCAGTATTTTGCCCGGCAGATTTTTGAGACGGTGTGGAAAACTGCAAATACTTTGCCATGATCTATGGTAGTCAAATATGGAGATCTGGCTGACCCCTCCAAATTCTGAATATCTTGATCTTCAAGGTATCCTTGCCCGGCCCAGGTCTGTGAGTACGCGTGTTGTTATACGCGTTGTTGTGCGCGCGTGTTATTACTGAGGTCAGATAGTGCCTCCGAACAATTTTATAAAGTGTTCTAAGATCTCAGCCCTTTAGAAAATTAAAGAAGTTTTTCTGACACACCTCAAGATCGCAAGAATGAATGTGTGAAGGACACAGATGCAGAGGGTCCATGTTCTATTCACTGATGAATCCCGATTCGGTCTAATCAATGATTTTCTACACGCTTACGTATGAAGAGAACTAACAACCCTGTTTCATCTCTCCATCCCCATGGGAATGAACCACTCTGGAGGTCGAGGTGTAAGAGTTTAGATAAGTGTGATAGTGGACGACCACATAGACCTGCACATCTTTAAAGAGGTACCTTTACTTCCCTGGAGTAAAGGGATGAGATTTCATAGAGCTTAATGTGAAATTGTCAAGATTTACTGTTGGTCTTCAATATATTTTCACGAATGAGAACGCACGTCCACTCAGGGCTGTTCGAGGAACACCTTGAAGCTGAAGATATTTAAATGATGTTTCCGCGAGTCAAATCTCTAAACCTGATTTCCACAGATCATGTCTAGAATGCGTTTTGTTGAGTAGATAGTTGACCACTCCCTCCCATAAATCACTAGGGGAAAAAAACTGCCTTAGGTACAAGTTGAATGTATCACCCTAAAACCTTAAACCTATTGTAACGAAGCCTTTTTCAACCTCAAAAAATAGCAAAAGACTTTATTGTGAGATCAGCATTGCCGTAAGGAAGGGTAAATAGAAAAAATCTCACAAGTGTTATTTTGGCAATAACTAACATAAATATCGCTGAATGAATCGTATTTGGTTGAAGTTTCAAGCAAAATAGTTTTAAGTATTTTATAGTTCTAATAGAATCGAATTGTACATTCTGAATTAAAATCTTCAGTTTTATTTTGAAGGCGCTACCAACGCCATCTGCACATTTTACTAACATTCAAGTAGAGGTTCTTTTTCTGTATTCCCTAATTATTATTCTTGAGATGAATTTTTATCTGTAAATATTTTTGGTCATGAAAACAAATATTTAAATTACATCTTCAGAGAAATATACATTTACATTATATTCCTAAGGTACTAAGTTATTATCAGAAGATCCAATAATAACATGCGTAAATACAACGCATGAAAAAAATTTGTTTCCTAAGTATTGTTTCAAAACTTTATTTAAAATAGTCAAAATAAAAAAGCTTTTTGGGGACAACTATGTACTGATGAACAACCTCACCATTACATTTTAATTAGAAAAATGTGTGCTTTATTTTGTATACTCGAATGTTAATCTCTTTGAATTAAGATAGAATGTAAAATAGCTTTTACCCAAACTATTATAAAATTCCTAATTATTGTAATATGTTTATAATGAATAAAAAGCAAAAAATTTAAAAATATTTTTCTTTAAAAATGAAATTTTTTATTTTGTAAACCAGAAAAAAAATTGTCTCAATATTTTATGTCTTGAAAATGCTTTCTGCGGATATCAAGCAAAACGGGAAAGTTTTAATTTTTACTGTAAAATTCGGTAATAGTCTTTTATTCTATATTAATAACTGCTTACATTACATATAAAGTATACAGAGTTAAAAACTGCACTTGTTGTTTCGCTAGAAAACAAAAGAAATTGTTATTTTCCAAGTTTTAATCATTATTTAAAAATAATTTCTTCTGCCAGTTTATTATATATATAATGTAAAGATTGAAATATTTTTCAATAATCGTTTATTCAATAAAACTCTTGAAATAATAGGATATTATTTCAAATAGTTGAATTCTCAATCATGAAGAGGTATCTAGTCTAGATCTGAATTTGTTTTTGATGTATACATTAGATAAAATGATTAAAATAAGCACAATTATGGTTTTCCAAGAAATCTTATAAACGTTGAGAATAATTATTAGTGAAGCATAGTTCACTATTCCTAAATTTAGTCATTTTATTTTGAACTTAAAAGGTTGACAAGAAATACTTCAGCAATTTTTTTTTAATAAATTTTGTCATTTTTACTGGCATTTTAAATAAATAATTTCATGAAAATAACCAAATGTTTAGCGAAATTATGGTTCATTGTTTTGGCATACATACAATTTCAAGAATCTTTCCTGAGTTTAAAAATTTTAACTCTCGGAAACCTGGTGACCCTTTAACGGAACCCTATTTGGTTATATCGAATCCTATCATAGGAAAATTTGTATAGCTTTCACAGTAATAAAAAAATATTTCCTATCATATAAACTAAATTTCAATTATAATCTGAATTATCTTTAAATACGATTGTTTCAAAACTGTCTCATTTAAATAGTTGTAGGAAATAAATATGGAGTGTAATCTCCTCTGATGACAATGTAGATCTTACAACAAACTCTGATGCAATTTACGAAGTTCTTATTAGATCTTGAGACAATAAGTCTCATTCCAAAAACCTCCATTAATCTATATTTGCAGCCCCGCAGATTTCTGAGATTGTGGGGAAAACTGTAAATACTCTGCCAAGAGCACCAGAGACATGATCTATGGTATTCAAATATGCAGATCTGGAGATCTGGCTTACCACTCCAAGTTCTGAATATCTTCAACTTTAAAGTATCCATGCCCAGTCCAGCCTTGTGTGTACGTGTGATGTGCATGTTGCTGTGCACGCGTGTTATTACTGAGGTCCGATATTGCTTCTGATCAATTTTATATAGAGATCTATAAAATCTTAGCCCTTTAGAAAATTAAAGAAGTTTTTCTGATTCAACTGAAGATCACAAGAGATCTAATCAATGATTTTCAACACGTTTACGTATGAGAAGAACTAGCGACCCTGTTCCATCTCTCCATCACCATGGAAATGGACCACTCTGGAGGTCGAGGTGTAAGATTTTAGATAAGTGTGATAGTGGACGACCACATAGACCTGCACATCTTTAAAGAGGTACCTTTACCTGTCTGAAGTAAAGGAATGAGATTTTCGAAGTTAATGTGAAATTGCCGAAATTTACTCTCTGCCCTTTGGTCGGTCACTATATTTTAAAGAATGAGAACGCGCTTCCACACAAAGCTGTTCGAGGAACATCTTGAAGCGGAAGATATTTAAATTATGTTCCGCGAGCCAAATCTTTTTAACCTGATTTCCGCAGAGCATGTCTGGAATGTGCTTTGTAGAATAGACAGTTCACCTCTCCCTTTTATAAAACACAAAAGCCAAAAAAAAACAAAAAAAAACTGCATTACGGGACAAGTTGAATGTATCACCCTAAAGCCTTAAATTTATTTTAACAAAACCATTTCTACCTCAAAAACAGCTTAAGACTTTATTGTAAGATCAGCATTGCCGTAAGAAAGGGACATATTCAATAAAAAAAAAACTCACAAGTGTTATAATTTAAAATTTATTTACCATCTTGATGTGATGCATATTAATTTAAGATCTTGATCTCGTGTAAAATAATTTTATCAAAATCACAATTTATGTCACGAGGAGGGATTAAATTTTTTAAAAAAATAGTTTACTTGCAAATTAAGTTTAAGGAAGAAAAAAACTCTTTCCAGTCGTTGAATTTAAATAAACTATTTCTTGAGTTTTTTTTAAATTCTTTTTTGCTTTAATCACCATTGATAATAATTCCTCAATAAATCTCCTCCTCGAAATACTACTGAAAATGAGGTTAATAATACGCCTTCCAATAGTGAGGAGTTTTTTTTTTTTAGCTTCTTTACATTTTCTTTTTCTTTAAACTCGCTGTTGCCCACGGTTTTTCTCACGCTTTAAGAACTTAGATTTTAATTTTAACTATTTTCCAGCAATGCCTGTGATATTCTAAAATTAATAATTTAAAAATTGTCAAGCCACCATTAAGTCACACGAAGCACCATAAGTCGGGACTTTTCAGCATAGTAGGCAGCAGAAATATTAATATTTCTATTTTCATTTACGTCGTAAGAAAAGATAGAAAATTCAACTCAATACCTCGTCACGTGCTGTACTACTTCCTCACGCACCACTCGAGCCATATAATTTGAGAATAATATATATATATATATCCACAGTCATTTTAGAAAGAATAAAAAAAAAATCTAAATAATTACCTCGCAACATATCTATTATTTCTATAGGAACACAAAATTATTCTAAAGAAATACTTAACGTAAAATTCAACACTAATGACTTAAGACTATCCAACAAAATGGTTATAAACTCTTAACGTATAACTAAATATTTAACATTACTTAAATTATTTCTCGTGACAACTTAACAAAATGATTTATTATAGCTGTTATACATATTATACATATTTTTTACTTAATACATAGCTATTATACATATTTTTTACTTAAAATAATATTATCAAGATTTGTCAGAATTTGCTTAGTGAAATTTATAAGTAGTGGGTGTTTAAATAAAACGTAATTAAATAATTCTTGCAATTTTTTAATTTTATATTAAACGCGATTCTGATATAAATTTATCGAAGTTAAAATTTATTTTTGATTTCGATTCATTTCTAATTAAAGTTAACATCCATACATTCTTCTACAGCAATACATTTGAAAAATCTTTTTGCATTACATCTAATATCTGTTTGAAATAATTTAAATCATAAAAACGTACTGTATGGATTTCTTCATAGAGGAGGGGGAAGTGAGCTTTTGACATCACATATACTGTTATCCTTACGTAAGGTTATTGCAGGGTCCTATTGCAAGATTAGCTTTCTTTTCACTATGCTTTTTAAATTCAGGCGTTAAGTATTCTTACGATTTATTTTAAATATGTTTAATTTTTTGAAAATATATGCTTTTTAGTAACTTTCGTGATTGAGTAGGTTCGTCATTTTTGTTGTAATTTAATATAAAATAAAAATTCCTTTTATGATTTTCTGAAATATAAAAATAACTATTGTTATCCAATATATGTGTTGTTACAAATGTAAAAACGGGTTCAAAAAACCAAAGGAAAAAGAGTTAAAAGCTCTCATTGTTTTCTAAAAAAGTAAATATTTATTAAAAATTTGGGTACAAAAATGTAAAACGAAGGAAAAAAAGAGAAGGCTTATTTAATATCATGGATATATGTTTTTAACATTTTGATAAAGAAGATTCTTTTGTGAAATGAATCTTTAATTCCTCTTCCCTTCAAAAAAACATTTGAAACCAAATGTTATTCCAATAAGAATTTTGCTTTTTTAAATAATGTAAATTTATCAAATCGAACTAAGTGCTGTAGAAAAAAAATTACTTGAAGAAATTAGAAACTTCTAAAAAAAACGGCAACTTCCAATGATCTGAACAGTAAAAGTATTCTTTAAGCGTTAAAAGAATGCGCAGCTGGGTACTTTTATTATTTTTTTAATTCAAATTTCATGTAAGTAAATAATACACCACAGTAAATGAATTTAATGTGAAGAATCTAATTTTTATTCTATTATCTAATCTAATTTCTATCTACATTTTATCAATAAAACTCTTTAAATAATAGATTTTATGTCAAACAGTTGAATTCACAGACCTGAAGTGGGACATAGTCTAGTTCTGAATTTCTTTTTGGTGTATACATTAGTTGAAATGAATAAAATAAGTTGAATTATGGCTTTCAAAAGAAAAAAAAACTCTATTAAACGTTGGAAATAGTTATTAGAGATACATAATTTGCTATTCTTGAATTTGGTTATTTTTATTTTAAACTTAAAAAGTTGACGATAAATATTAATGCTATTTTTTTATCTTTTTTTTCCTGGCATCTTACTTAAATAATTTCATAAAAATAACCAAATTTTTAACAAAAGTATGGTTTATTGTTTTGAAAAAAATTCAATTACAGTTTTCAAGAATCATTGCTGATTTAAAAAAATTTAAAATCTCGGAAAACCCGGTGACCCTGCCACGGAGCACCATTTGGTTACCATTGCTCTAGACAGTCCTATTTTTACCTGTAAGTCTTCAAAGCCTTTCATGGGGATTGTTAGCGTTAACAACGGAAACCTATAGTTTAGATCTTAAGCAAAAGAATTTGTATCGCTTGAAGAGTATTTTTTTAAAGCTTGAATAATATGAAATTTTTTTTAAATTTATGGTGAAACAGTTCGAAAATTTAGTTTGTGGTGTTTCTATCATGTGTATGAAACTATGTAGAGTTATAGGGCTCAATGAACTTACCTGTAAGAGTTCGCAATACACCAAAAATGACAATAGGCATCGATGCTGTATCTCTGTCTACATCATATTCTTTTATAAGAATTACGAAGAGTAATCCCGCTAAACGCAGAGGAGCTGATGTAAACATATTTATGCTTCCACAAGCTATCACAACTATCCAACTTCTTAAACTGTTATAACCAACTATTTTCATTTTTCGTAATTTATATATAACCTATCATAGGAAAAATTGTATAGCTATTAAGCTTTTTAAAAATATCGCTGTGAGTTATCTTAGAAACAATTTTTTACGACTGCACTAACATGTACATGCATATAAAATGTTATGAATATAAATGTTACGAAACAGACCTATTCATCTACACGCATAATAAGAATAACGTTTTTTTCTCGACGTGTGACATAGTGTTTATTTTAACTCAATGTGGAAATAAATATATTTCTTTTAATTTTCTTTTCATTGGAATATATATATATATGTATATATATATATATATATATATATATATATATATATATATATATATATATATATATATATATATATTCCGGGTAAACCGTAAGCACTAAAAATACTACATTCAAATGAGAATATAAGTGTAAACAAACTACCGATTTTAAATTTTAAAAAAAATTTTTTTTTGAAGAAAGACAGTTAAGAACTAGAATTTTCGTAGTAGTTTAGCGGAGGCCATTATTTCAAAGTAAACTATAAACGATTTTGTGTTATCAAATATTTTAAAGGTAACATCAATAATGTTTGCTAGCATTTTTAGTAATAATCAGAAAAGTTGTTTATTGCTCGCGCGTTCTGTATTACTTAAATATTTTTTATTCGTTATTCCAGGCTATCTGAATCATGAAAGTGATCATTGTATCATAAGCGAACTAGGTAACCACAATAACGTTTCTAAGGTTGACTGAAATAACGTGTTTATTTTGTTTTTAGTTATAATGTTAAAACGTGTTACTGTAAATCTAAATAATTTAATATCAACGGTAATTGAAATAAAAAATAAGTTTTTACTGAAAATCATAATTAATGGAGAAATGGTACTATTCCGTAGAGGATAAACTTACAAAATTCCAATATTATTATTAACGCCGATAATAATTAATTTTAATTTTGGTAATAGTTACTAATTTAAATAAAATAATAAGCTATGTACTAAGAGGCAAAATTAATAGAGAAATAGAACTAATTCGCTTAAGAGAGCATAAAAAATTGGCAAACTATTATTGATGTCAATAATAATTAATTTTGGTAATAGGTATTAATTGAAATTTAAAAAAAATAAGCTATGAACAAAGAATTAAAATTAATGAAGAAAATGTACTTATTCTTTAAAAGGAACCGTAATAATTAGCCACCACACTATTATTGACACCAATGTTACTGCAATACGGGACAAGTTGAATGCACCACCCTAAAACCTTAAATTTATTGTAACAATACCGTTTTACCTCAAAAAACAGCTTAGACTTCATTGTGAGATCAGCATTGTTGTAAGGAAGGGACATGTTCAATAAAAAAATCTCACAATCTTATTTTTTTAAATTTATTTACCATCTTGATATGATTTTAAGATCTTGATTTCGTGCAAAGTAATTTTATCACAATCATAATTTATGTCACGAGGAGGAATTACTTGCAAATTAAGTTGAAAGCAGTTCCTAAAAAAATGAAGTTAATAATACTCCTTCCTATGGTTAGGAGTTTTTCTTTAACTTCATTTACCTTTTTTTCTTCTTTAAACTTCCTGTTGCCCGCTTTTTTACAGCTCTTTAAGAACTTTGATTTTAAATATTATTTATTAATGATTCTAATAATGATAATCGGTGAAAAATTGCGCATTTTCCGCTGAGTCATTGAAATTTCATAACCTCAATTTTACATTTACAACGAAATTTATGATTAGTATTATAACGTTAGTAGTTAATCTGTTAAAATAGTTCTATAACATAAATATTAATTAGATAAAAAATTAAAACCTTTTGCCGTACCACACTTTGTTATGAAGCAAGAGAACAAAATATATTTTTTTCTCATTATATGCAATAAAATAAATGTCTCATCAAATGTCATGAAATTAAATGTAATATTTCTTTGAAGTATTTAAGTCTATAATCTAGAGCTAAAATAAGCACTTGAGTAGTAAATAAAAATTCATTTAAAGTTTATATTAGGCTTACATAAAAACGTGGTTTGAATTTGTTATAATGGTCGTTTAAAGTTGTCAATCTATCATTCAATGATTAAATTTTATATTCTACGTTTGTACCTTACCTGTTAACGTTCGTAATGCACCAAATATTAATATAGGTATAGATGCTTTTTTCCTGTCTGTGTCATAACCATCTAAAAGAATCTCAAAGAATAATCCAGATAAACGCATCGGTACCCCAACAAAAAAAAACTACAATTTAACAAGCTATTACAGTTAACCAACTGGTAAAACTATCATAACCCGTTTTTTTCCATTAGCGTATAAAAAATAACCTTGAAGCAAAAATTATCAATTATCAATATAAACAAAATGATGTTTAAATATGACTTCTGTGCTTACTGGCAACTAAGATTTCATAAAAGAAATATATAACAGCTGAATGCATTTGAAGTACTAATTCCGAGTAAACTTTTTGCATGTCATATATTTGCAGTCGTAAAGTACCCTTTAGAATAAAACTACTACGAAGGAATTATTTATGCAGATTGCATTGTTATTTCTCATTAATGAAATTTTCGCATATCTAAACGTGTTCTTCGTCACTGCTTTCTGGCATTCAAGTGACATCAGCTGTTTTCGAAAATAGTAATTTACAAGACTACTATTTTTACCGTTTTTTATGGCGAACATTTGAGAAAAACAGTGTGTTGATCGTGTTGTGTTGTGTGTGTTGATTTCATTTGTGTTGATTCAAAATGTGTTGATTTCATTTAAATCGAAGAAAAAAAAACTAATCATTCGGTTTCCGAATAATGTTTAATACACGAATTTTATATAATCAGGAATATTTTGAAAACTCAATAAAATATAAATACAATTTAAATAGATCTTTGAAAAACTGTTGCTAAAAAATAACGTACTTGATAAACTGTTTATGCATAAATTACTTGAAATAATAAATTAATTTTACATAATTAAATATTTCATATGTACAGTGCGACAAAGGAAATGGATTTCAAAAGAGTCAGATATTTAAAATTCAATTTCTCTGGAACTTTTCAAGCGATTTTGCTCAAATTGTGTATTTTTTTCATGTAAAATTATATTTTTTTAAATGATGCAAAAAAAATTTTTACCATTATTAAATATTTACTGAAAGTTTTTTTTTGTATAGAATTATCTTTGGATAAACGAACTTTATAAGTGTGTGCAAAAAATTTTAAATTCGCTTAAGAAGTTTTTGAGATTTACGCAAAAAGTAAAATTAACATTAAAAGGTACAAAAATTGGAGCGCTTCCCTGACCAAACTATTAGGACCATATTTCCCAGATTGCGATTTCCCCTAAATTTTGGGAGGTCATAGCTCCGAATCCGTCGAAAAATGTATGTTTATTCAGAGAAAGTACGTTTTTGTTTCTGATTTCGTAATATAAAATACCGTCCGCTTTGACAATTAGCAGATTGGAGGTCACCTACCCGAGATATTAGATTTGAGTCCTAGAACGTGAAGATTCGATCATTAGATCAAAAGGATGGTCTGTTTATTTTTTTGCTCACTCTGCATTGACATTAAACCACTAATAAAATTTGTAATATGAAATTAATAATCCTAAAAACTGAAATAGAATGCTATACTTGTCAATTTAAAAAAAAAAATTCGTTTCATAAGTACGATTTGGAAAAAGTCGACATGTTTGTAGCACTTTTTTGTCTATCAACTTTCTCCTCGAACAACGCACTTTTTCTTGTTTTGTTTGTTCATCATTATGCTGTTTTCCATTTTATCATTGTCAAGATAGACTTTTATGTTTCAAATCTATTTTGTATTCATTAATCACGCCTGGTGAGTTTTGAGGAATGAACGTCTTTCTTTGAGCTCTCGCAAAATGTAGATTTTACCAACTGAAGTGTTATTGAAGCAGAGTTTTACCATTGGAAAGTTTAAAATAAACCTGATCATTACGATCAGACCACTAAAAAAAGCTTTTAAAAAAATAGTTTCTCATTTAGGTATTTTTTTTTGTCTAAATTGCAGATGGATTGCCAATGTATTTTACAGTATTTTTCAACTTCTCTTCATTAGCCGATTACAAAATCTTTTTACTACTAATAATTGTGTTTCTTTGCCACTTTATTCTGTATTTATTATGCCCTAAAGATGTTTTTCAAATGTAGAATCGAATTCTGCATTCATTTAAATGTGTCTGCGATTTCAAATTGATCGCTGTCTTTTTTAAAATTAACTTGTGCTCCCACTCATTTGATTCTGATATTTATGAATGGAATATGCAGAATAATTGCTATATAATATCCAAGTTAAAAAAAAGAGAGAAAGAGGCAGTTTTATTTATACATATTATAACAATAAGAAAAGAAAAAAATTTAATAAATATTTTTAAACGATGATCTGTGAATTCATTGAGAATGCAGAACATCTTATTCATTGAGCGAACTTAGCAAAATAAAAAGATATCTCTTATATAACTTTTGAATTTATAGTCAGATTTACATACTAAGTATCTTACTTCATAAAGTCAGCATTTGCGTATTTTATGAAATAAGATGCAATTTCAATAGTCATCTTAGATCTGATAATAAAATCAAAAATAATAATGGGTTATTTTATATGTAAATGATTGTTTTTGAGGTTCGAACTCCGATTTCTCCGATATTATAAAGTACACCAATTTACTTCACATGGTTTGTCTGAAAATCATGATTATTATATATATTTTTACATATGTATGATAATTTTACAGTTTTTAAAATTCAAATAAAACATGAGAATCAGACAATAAAAATTTTAATTCGACAGCCAACGTGTAAAATTTCTGTAAACACTAAATCAAGTAAGACTAAGATCTTGCATCTTCAGAGCGACGTTTATAAAATAAACTCAAACTCAGTAGCACGACAGCCCATAGAGGGCCAAGGCCTACTGTGCCCATCTCAGTTTTCTTGACCTTGGGCTCTGGGGTGCAGGAGCAGATGTTCCGATCAGGTGATCAGCCTAACGCGGAATTCCCAGTGTTTAGTTCCAAAGCGTGCTTAGTACTCATTTATCGACCCACTGAAGGGATGAAAGGCTGAGTCAACCTTGCCCGGCCCGAGGATCAAACCCAAGACCTGTGCACGGGAGCGCGAAGCACTACCACTCAGCCACCGGGCGGTTTATAAATTAATGAAGGCGTAATTAATGATGTCGCTTATTTATAAAGGTAATAAATGTCATCATTATTACAAAATAATATTTTTACATCTCACCCATTGATGATTGTAATGCAAATTCTACTTTTAATTAAATATAAATATTTTCCAAGCTAAGTTCTTTTCAACAATACATCATAAATACGAAGAAGAATCATTAAGTTACCAGAACTGACTTACCAGGCTTATGCTATGGTAAGTCAGTTGAGGAGTAAATTGATGGAGGTTAAGTAGTGAGCAGAAGTCTTATCAGTGTACGAGGGTTGCTATTTATATTTCTGGCCTAATAATGAAAAAACAAATATGTAGGATCGAAATTGGTTTTATTGTTTTTCAAAATATTCTCCATGATGATCAATACACTTTTGCATGCGTTTGAACCAATTTTCAAAGCACTTTTTCCAGTCCGATTGAGGTAACTCCAAAGCATGCGTTTTGAATGCATCAACCGCTTCTTCGGGGGTCGAAAATCGTTGTCCACGTAATTTATTTTTGATGTGTGGGAAAAAGAAGAAGTCATTGGGTGCCGAATCAGGGCTGTACGGCGGATGACCCATCAGTTCGATCTTTCGCTCCGTCAGAAATGCCTTTGTTTGAGTCGATGTGTGAGGCTCGTATTGTCATGATGAAGAATGATTCGCCTGTTCTTCTGCTTTTTTCGAATTTCTCCGATGACTTCTGCCAAACAAATGGTCGTGTACCATTCAGAATTGACCGTCCTGTGTTACTCTAACGCCACATGACCGTTAATGCCGAAGAAACAGGCAATCATTTGTTTCGATGTGCTTCTTCCTCGAACAACTTTTGTTGGTTTTGCCTCGTCTTGGAAGACCCATACAGTTGATTTCTGTTTTATTTCCGGCTCATATGCATAGATCCATGATTCGTCACCTGTGTAGATGTTATACACAGCCTTTGATGTACCTTGAACGTATTTTTCCAACATTTCCTTGCACCAATCGACACGAGCCTTTTTTTGAGCGTATGTCAGATTATGCGGGATCCAACGCGAAAAAAAATTTTTTACGCTCAAATGTTCATGCAATATTTTATTGATGCTAGTCATACTAATGTCCAAAGACGCCTCTATCTCACAGTATGTCACATGACGATCTTGCTTTATCAGTTCACGCACAGCATCGATCTTTTCCGGCACAACAACGGATTTTGGACGACCTGCACGGGATTCGTCCTGGATCGAACATCGACCACGATTAAATTCGTTATACCAATTTTTTATAGTGCTGTACGATAGCGCTTTATCGCTGAATAAAGAATTAAGTTCATCGAAGCACTCTTGTCTTGACAATCCACGTCGAAAGTTATGAAAAATAATAGCACGAAACTGTTCACGATTCAATTCCATTTTTTGAAAGAGAAGAACTTTTCAATTTACTAGCAACAACACAAATGAAGCTATAATGGTAAATCGTCTGCTGAATTTATGTTTAAAAATATCAAACTTTCGATTAAAATCGTCTGCGGTCGCCTAGCATTACTTACTGTTGCCAAGGCCAGAAATATAAATAGCAACCCTCGTATACAGACATGTTGTTTTCAATACATCACTGTCCAAGTTTTTCAAATGCAGAATTTAAGACTAAATTAAGTTTAGTTCGTTCTTCCTTAGCAAAGGCATTTCTGAGTCTATCAGTATAATAAAAATGCCACATTATGAAGATATTAATAAAAGTCAACTTATTTCGAGAGTTCAAAAATAGGTGCCAATTTTTTCAGACTCACCAGACATGAATGAGGAAAACAAAAGTGATTTAAAACCGAGAATCTAAGGATGCCAACGAAAAATGGGAAATAAAAGAGAAAAATAAAACTGAAAAAATTCAATTGGCGAGAGTGGCAAAAAAAAAATATATATATATATATATAAAAAAATAAAAAAAATAACGTGAACAACAAATATATAAAATAAAGCGATTTTTAATGTGAAAAAAAATATTATAACCAGGAAATATTACTCTGCTAATATCACAGAAATAAATTAATCTTTATATTCACCTGTAAACTAATATTATTCTCTCCTGGTCCAATTTGAATATTTGCTGTTATTGCGTTTTCGAGTTTTTTAAATAGTGTAAACCACAAGCTTAAGACTTAAAGGATATTATTTGATTTTCTTTTACTGTATATAAAGTAATTTTGTTAAGTAAATCTGCAATATTATATTACAAACACTAATATAAATTATTTCCATTATATTTACTTTGGTGTATTTCTTTCGAGTTTGTATGACTTTCCATGGATGTGAGGTTATTCGGAAGCTGAGAAACGTTATCTACAGCCGCACTAATTACGCACATGTAAATGCATTTTATGTAATTGCCTGTTTAAATATAATTAAATTAAAATTATTTCACCACAACTGTCTAAAATATTAACAATCAACTCCCCCCTCCCTCAGTGGGCCGCGATTAAATTATCAAACCTTGACCGGTTCGCGGGGATAAAAAAGATTGGGGAGTATTGAGCGAGACACCCAAAAAGTTTGGATTCCCTTAAGCACCCCCTACGATAGAAATGGAATCGAAAAAAGATCTGCGATCTATTGCCAAATATTTCTACACTTTTTTATGCATATTTTCCACTTTGGGTTGGTATTGATATTTTCCAGATATTATGCTTGTTTAATACAATATTTACAAAATGTGTTCGAAGAATTTCTTATAAAATTAAGGGACCCAGATAAAAAGACGGATTCTTTCGAAATGATATAAAATGAACTACCGAATTTTCTTCTGCTTTATTTAAAAGCTGTATAAGAAATTCTTACAACACAGATAGCTTCGTTTAGATAGCTTACAACACAGATAGATTTTAGATAAACTTTCGTTTAAAATAAACGTAAAGTTAACTAAGACTATAACAATGTATAAAATAAACGCAAAATTAATTAAGACAGTATCAACTTGATTTCTATAAGTTACACCCTAAAATATAAGTTAAATTATAAGTTATAATAATTTAATTTCTAACCCTTTTTATATGTTAAACACTAATACAAATTTTTAAAAAATATAAAACCATAAAAAAAAGCTTTTCAATTATTTTTAAATTATTTTATTGCTCTTTGAATGAGGATTGTAGGAGTTAGTTCTCACGTATTTTCTCTCGGAACTGACGTCATCATAGTGATAAAATCAGTTCCATAATATAAAAAAAACTTTAACTATAAAAATAACAAACTGCTATATGAAAATTGAATGTGATAATAATTTCCTTTCTCTTTTTATTTGACAAATAAATAGCGTGGTGATTTTCAATGGGAAGATAAATAAAATCTTGAAATATTACTCTGTTAGAAACACAGAAAAAAAGTTATTACTATATTCACTTGCAAACTTATATTATTCTCACACGATCTAATATTAACATTTGTTGTTATTAAGTTTTTGAGTTGGTCAAATAGTGAAAATTGCAAGCTTAAGACTAAGAAATTATATATTTTTTATTGTATTTAAGTAAATGAGTAAATTTTTTTTAATAAACCAGCAATATTATATTACAAACACCGATGCTTCAAAATAGAAATGTGACATTTCATGTTAACCAATTCTATTTATTAAGTGTCTTATAACCATTGAAGTTGGATATGCTACTTTGATTTGCTGATATAATAACTTAGCCTAAATGACTCGCAAAAGCACAAACCGTTAAAAAATTAGAATTTTTTTTTTGTATAAAAGTGTTATACACAACATTTTACCGATAGTTTATATAACAATAATTTTAAAAACGATTATCCAGTCTCACGGTAACGGTTGTAGTGACAGAAGTTTTTAAAAATTTCGAACGATATTGGAATTTATCGAAACGTGAATAACACAATAAAAAGGAGTTAAAATGATAATATAAGCAACAGTGGTGATGCTAGACAGATATGAAGAAAAAAAGAATGTTATTAATTTTCAACGCGTCAACAATTCAGCTCAACTGAACACACTATGACGAAAGAAGAAGGAAACACACCATCTTATTCTTTCCAATTCTACCTAACGATGCCACTAATGTCACTAAAAATTTCGTTCCGATTCCATTTATAGTTTCTTCTTCTTCTTCGCCTTCTTTTTTTTTTCAACAAGAATGAGCAAATGTTGAATGTTTGCTATATCTCCATAAGATGATGCGAAAATAATGCAGCGCATGTGCCAGTATTGGTGCATGTGCTGTACTCACTTATATTATCACAATTTAGGTGGGGGTGTATTCGAAATAGTTAAGTTTTGAGTGATCTTCATTAGTGTCAACAAGACTGTGTTGTTTTTGAAATTTAAAGGCTAGTTACGTCTTCATACAATTTTTTGGAATATTTATTTTTATTTCTTTGAATTATGACATAAAATAATAATAACAATCAATAACGTGTAATTAATACTATCAAATTTTTTTATAATAGCATAACATACACAATTTAAATTGTTCAGCCACTCTAGTTCAGGCTAATATATTATAATTTTTTGAATGTAAAAGAAAACAATTTTTTAGTTCAATAGTTGTAAATACAGTACAATAAATTTGGATTTGGAATGTTTTGCATAAAAAATCAACTGTAAAAATCTGAGTTATGTTATAAACAAGCCATGAAAATAAAATAAATATATTGAAATGAGTATCCTAGAAGTTTAATTAAATAATTGTTTCATTTTATGAAAATGGAATAAAATTATTATAAAAGTATATTTTAACACGGAACTATCCCGGGAGATGGGAAAGCTTCTTGCCATAGCATTGTTCCTTTTACTTTGATTCTTATACTTTCTAGTTTTGTTTCTCATCTTTATTTTTCCATTTTCTGTTACCAACTTTTCGTTTTCTATTTCAAATCACTTTTGTTTCTTTTTATTCACAACAGGCAAGTCTTGAAAATGGGCCCCTATCTTTGAAGAGCTTGAATCATGTCGACTGTTATTTACTTTTTATGTATTTTTGAAACGAATGAAGTTTAAAATCGAATAACATATAAGGGTTTATAATTTTTATCACATATCGATTTAGTCAATTTCTTAAAACCATGGGATTACGTTGTTGAGTTAATTTCATCCAAATGTCATTTATTGGAATTTTTTTCGGAACTTTTCGTTGATGGTATATGTTAACAAAGCTAATCCCTGAATCCATGACATTCCGACGGCTTTATCACAGTGCGGCTTTGTATACCTGTAACCTACGAAAAAATATTCATCACTATCGCAGCATAAGATAAGTTGAATCTTATGCCTAATTATCTATGAGACTGAGATCATCTCAGCTTCGATAGGTCACGTGCACTCCTTTGATTGTTTCTTCCTGTCTCTACATGATGCTAGAACTGGCGTGAGCTTTACGAGTACACTGCATGTGAAACAGCAAGAGATTATTATGACATATACCCAATCATAGGATCCCAAAGTTTCTCGGAAATATCCTGTAAAATAAAAGAATTAAATGTAAGAAAATATGCACATTTCATCCCTTCAACCTAATAAGTATTAACAAAAAATCCGTAAAAATATAGAGATAAAAATAAGAGTCTGTTACGTATCTTTTATTGTATCTATTTATATTTATGTTTTAATTTAACTTATAAAATTTAATATCCATTTTAATTCTGCGGTTTATTTCATCGCCTTTTCTTTACGTGAAGTGAATATTTAAGGTAAAATGTATTTCCAGACCTATCCTGTTTTTGGATTACCAGTTTGGAGTGACTTTATTTATGTATCTAGTCAAACTGTGGGAAAAGTACAAATTGAGGTGTTAAGGCTAACCTTTGATCAGCGGGTGGATCAATAAGCTTCTATTTTTAATTCATGGTTGGTCAATGATATTTTTGATTAGATTAATTCTTTACTCTCCACCTAAGATGATTGATTTTTATTGGAAGTTAAAAAGAAAAAACAAATTCCAGGAGTATAAAGGAAAATTAAATGGGAATGGAAGGAGTTAAAAAAAATAAGTGACTGGAAATGGGAAGAGTTGGGTTAGAAAAAAATGGGAAAGTAGAATTGTTGGAGCTGAGGTAGCGTTAAAGCTAATTCAACATGATCTTCAAAGTTATGAGAGTTAAGAATGAAAAAATGAAAATTTTAACAAAATACCGAACCGAGGCTGACGAAGCTGGGGGGGGGGGGGTGCAAGCTCTGAATGCCATAAATGCAAAACCTTTTCTATCGAGAGAGCACGACAAATGCCTAAATTGCTCTCTCTGTACCCCAAAGGTTTTTGCCAAAGTCCTGGAAGAGAATACAATACAAAATATAAAATACATAAAGCAAATACAAAAGTATAAAATCAAGACTAATGCATAAGAAAAAAAAGCACAAAAACTTACTTGCAAACAAATCCCATAACCAAATTACACTTTTGACTGCCAAACAACTAAATTGAAATATTATTACAGGTTATGGAAGTTTTCAAGTGAGTTTTTGTGCGTTTTATTTTTATGTATTAGTCTTGATTTTATACTTTTGTATTTGCTATATTTATTTTATATTTTGTATTCTCTTCCTGGACTTTGGCAAAACATTTTGGGGTACAGGGAGATGAATTTAGACATTTGTCGTGCTCTCTCGATAGAAAAGGTTTTGCATTTATGGAATACAGAGCTAGAATCCACAGCTTCGGTTCGGTATTTTTTTCATAACTTTCATTTTTCATTGTTTCTTTTGTTTCAATTCCTTTTGGATTTTCAGTTGCATAACAAGTTTTTCCACTGGAAGTATTGTTTTTAATTGCTTTAATTATTATGAATTCCTTTTTTAATATAGTATGAGAATTAAGCATTTTTCCTTTTCAATTTGTGTGTATAATATCTATTTAAAAATTTCTATTCATTTGGAGTAAAAAAATTATGAACTTTACGTGCATTTCCTTTTCTATTGATTGTTTTAAAATTATATCAATGATGTTCTTTTTTTAATAATTAAATCTTTTGCGTAGTTTTTTATTCTTCCATAAGTCAATTTCTCTTTTAAGCTGCGTAAACTATTAAAACACGTATAATCAAAGTTCATGTAAACAGAGTTGTTAAAAAGTTATTTATTTACTGCTCATTTCTCTAAAGAAATTTCAGATATTTTAATGCGATATTCAGTTGTTTAAATGTAGTATTGTTTATTCCATAGATAAATAACACCCGGTATGGTGGGTTTAGTCTTTGCCAATCAAAAAAGCAAATTAGTACCCGCTGTCTGGGCACTCTATGGGTTTTGAATTCACTCACAAAAATAGATTAAAAAATAGTATTTTGATCATCCGAAGTAAAATGGAAGTAAAAGATTAGATCCAAATTACTTCAGATAATCCGTTTCTCGTATAAATCTCTTAGTTTATGCCGACGCGAAAGATGAATATGTTAATAAAATAAGGAGAATAATAATACGTAAAACAAAAAGCGATTTGATTACAATATAAACATTTCACGTGCTAATTTGAAACTGAGTGGGTGCTAATTAATTAGTAATGATTACTAATTTAGTTATGAAGTGAGATAAGGGAGAGTACACTGAAAAAAAATTCAACGACTCTAATAATAGTGCAAAGGAAAACTTTATTATAAGTTTACTTCAAATAAAGTGTTCATATACTACACATTAAAGCATGTAGTTAATTCTAAACACCAAAAACTGAGAGTACTTACGAAATTCACTTACAATCACATCATTCGTGAATTATTTTCATTTTAGAAGAACCAAGTTAGGGTTACTTAAGATTACGTCAGTCGATTGCTTACAATCGAATACGAGATTGAAGATGTTTTGCACGCCGTTAAATATTTACTGAAACACAATTACAAAATGTATACATGGTTTAAGTTGTGTAGAAAAGTTAATTGCAATTTAACTTTTAAATGTCTAACAGTTATATTATTTTTATATTATAACCGCTCTTGAACAGCCGACCCAATTTTGAATTTACAACTGCTAATATTCAACTCCGTAGCCTTGTAATTTTAAACTCAATCCAGAAGACAAGGAAACTCCTGGATAAAGTATTGGGAGAAATTGTTTTCGTGGAGGACTTTTTGGTGGAACTAACCCACATTTACGTTTCATAAAGAGGATAGCAATGTAAACCTCCCTCGTTTAGTTTGACGGCAAGGCGACTCATGATCCGTCTACCACTGAGGATATTTTACGTCAGCACTGTGGTCATAGCGAGCTGGGTGCGGAATTCGAATCGACCAGTCATCACTGGAATTCGAACCCGGGATAACTTATTGGGAGGTGAGTGATCAATGCTATGAATCACCACAACCCTGTCAATTATAATAAATAATTTTATACTATTTAAATTTTATTCGCTTCCGTTCTGTTGAGCCTAATATGAATTCGTCTTAATATTCTCTATGTGCGGCGCGTATGTTTGGTTCACAAACTAATTTTATTTTAAAAATTAATAAGTGTGAATCTTAAATGAATGATTCTTACTTTATATTGTATCACAAAACTAACTATATTGAATCTTATGTGCACTATAATTTACTGTAAATATAAATTTTAGTGTTTCTGAATTCCAAAAATTGGTGCAACTTTCTTACACTATAGTAAAAAGAAAATTATTGGCCTTCAACTATTCTTGATTTTTATTTTCGCCAAATACCAAGAGTAATTTGTGTGCTTCACTATACCTTTTTAGTCTAAAGTAGTTGCCACCATTATTGGTGTTAAGATGTACTAAAATTTTTTACATAGTAGTTTATCTGAAGTTCGAAGCCGATTCAAGCTCCTTTTACTTCAATTGTTCTTTGCACATAATTTTAAAATTCGTTTACCTAAACACATTTTATGCAAATTAAATAAAAATTTAAAAAGAATAAATGTATCTTTAATTGTATTCTAGCTTTTTTCTGACTTTAAATGTAGTTAAACGTGACAACTTTTATATAGCTTTAATTTAAATAAAACTAAATGTCAAAATCTATAATTTAAAACATTGCTGTTCTATAATTTTACACAAAATTTCTTGCAATCAGTCTCTACTCCGACTACCCTAAAAAAACTGACCTGGATCTCAGAAAGGAAATAACTTGCATTTTGATGTCGAGGGCTTTTTAACTAATTTGTGAATTAACACTTTATAGAACGTTTTTTCTATTAATGATATGTTAAAATATTTTTGAGATTGAGATTGTTTCATAAAAGAAAATCATTCAGCTTATTACCTAAAATTAATTTACTTGAGACTATTTTTTTTGGTGGAAGGATACGTGAGATTTTCAAAAATACACCTACTGTTAATAATTGGTCATAAAGTAGAAAAACTAGGCTTATAAATTACCTAATTTATCAATTCAGTGTTTATTACTGCAAGTAAACTCAAAGAGAATGCATAAACGCACAATTGAAAATAGCTCCCTAGTTTTGGCCTCTCTTTACGACGCTTTACTGTTACATTGGTATTTTTTATTTTTTTTAATTTTCTGAAGTTATCAGCTGATGGTCGCACAAGTCAATGATGCGAAAATAACTACTCGATCAATTTTTAAAAACAAATCTAAGTTGGTGGAAAGTTTATATCCCCTGTCTAATAAATCAAGCATAAGGATAACTTCATTCTTACCTATTATGGGAGCTTTCAATATACAGAGAAACGCATAGAGAAAGAATCGAGAAGCTAGAGCCATATTTTGATGCTCTTGTTCAATATATTCAAAAATCAGTCCTGGAAATGTTGTGCCAACTGCTCCAGATATGAGACCAAAGATTAAAACTCCAACCATCATCAATGCAAAGTCATAAGTCCAGATTATATAGCCAGCATCTAACAGTAATATTAGAAAGCAAGTTAAACTAAAATTCGTTCTTGTCATAAAATGACAGTCAGTAATCCAGTTCAGACTCAAATTACCCACTATTTCAGCAAGCGGGATAAACATGGCGAAGTAAACAGACAGTTCGTTGGATATTCCCTTGTCTCGAGCATAATCAACTATAATAGTCCAGTTTAGGGTTGTAAGAAATAAGTAAATACTTTGCACAAACATTATGAAATGGAATGTAGGATCTAAGAACACTCGAAAAGATTCCCAGGATAGTTTGTTTTTGCTTTTTATGCTCTCCTTCGTTTGACTAATATTATTTGCTACATCTTTTTTAGGCATAAATCCATTTTCATACTCAGTGTTTTTAACGGAAGGTTTTCTTTCAGTGTATCGCACGAGTTGAACATCAAAATCAGGCTTAGATTTCGACTTTTGTGCAAAATACTGGTGAGTATTATCTGTTTCTAAGGATTTCATTGTAACATGATCAGAATTTTTCTTGTTTTTATTATTTGCCTCTCCATTTACACATATTACATAAACTTTATTTGAAGCATCATTTTTTTGTTGAGTACTATCAATTTTGTGTTGGTCTTCTTCATCCAATACAAATGCCGGATTTTGATGACACGTGTTTTGTTGATTAGAGGAATCCAATATCTCTTTCACAACTCTGCGTTCATTATGTGGATGCTTTAAGAGGATTGCAGCGGGAATGGTATTTAAAAAAATTCCACCCAAAATCAAAAACATTCCTTTCGTACCATATACACTGTCTAAGTAAGTAATCACCGGTGACATGATTATAGCTCCTACACATGATCCCGTTAGAGCAATGCCATTCACGAGATTGATGTGTTGGGTGAAATGAAGCTTTAAAATGTTTGGTATTAAGGTATTTCCAAAAGCTAGTCCACAGCCTAAAGAGAAACATTTTTGATTAGTAAGTTAACCAAACAATGTTTTTAAATTTTTTACTAATACAGACTGTATTTTAAATAAAACTAAAATTTGTTTTTGTATAATTTATGTTATGATTGGTCTTGAATAGCCAAGCTAATTCTGAGTTGACAAATATCAATATTCAACTCCATAGTCTTGAAATTCTGAACTCAAAGCAAGGGAGACAAGAGAAGTCCTGGATTGTGACAAACTAGCCTTTCTGGAGGACTTCTCGGTGAAACTTTGCGTTACATGGAGAAGAAAACCTTTTACGGTTAGTTCAACATCAAGGGGATTCAAACTCATGATCTGTCTACCATTTGGGATATTTTCCGTCAACACTGTGGTCGGTGCGTGTTGGAAACAGAATTTGTATCTTTCATCTAACCCAGGGACTTGTACCTCACCTCATTAAAGGGAGGCAAATCCTCTATTCCCTGAGATATATCAGCTCAAACACAACAAGCTTAGAACTTTATTACTAAAATCTCACAGCTGGAAGTTTACTTTAAAACGTATTCAACCTATTTCATTTAACATATCTTCGAGCCTTATGGCTTGTGCCAAAAATTTTTTACTGGAAACATGATTATTGCCCCTACACAGGTTTCAGTTAGAATAGTACCATTCACGATGCGGTTTAATGCGATCCATGAAAAAGAAGTTTTCAAGGTTTTGGTATTTGGGTGTCATCAAAAGATGGTTACATGCCTAAGTTGGTAATTTTTAGGCTGGCAAGTTATTCAACAAGTTGAGGCATATTTTAAGATTTTTTAATAAAATACGGGCCGATTTTAAATTAAAATCCCAAATTCAGAATTTTATAACTGAAAATTCTCAGCTGAAATGGTAATTAAAAAAATTTCACACAAAACCTTGAACAAATCGTTTTTAGCCATCCGTCACGTGTAGCAAGTAATATTTTTTCTGGAGACATGGTAATAGCTCCTACACGCGATCCAGTTAAATTATTGCCATTAACAAGGTTAACAGTCACAGTCTGAACTAGATCAGTGTTTCTCTATCAGTCAATCAATTTTTACTATTCCTATTGGACGATTCCTATCCCAATAGAAGCGTCTTCCTATTGGTGATTAGTAAAAAATAAAAACTTTTTTAAATGAAAGAGAAATAAATAAATAAATATGTCGGAATATTATTTGAATATGATAGTAATCATTAGCGAAGTTGTTATTATAAATTGCAAATCAATAGATCACTTACGAATTCATTAAAGTTGAGAATATTTTTCTAAATAAATATACACTGGTGTTCCATAACTACCATATTTGCTGGAATTTTTTTATAAAAACTTTGTGACAATTCTGTATTATCTCTATATCTTTATTCTCTTTCTCTATTAGATGTCACAAATAAATATCAGTAAGATCTAAAAGGATTCCTAACACTGATCAATTACTGATCATCATCTAAAACCTGTTTAGTTGAGGATGAAGCATAAAAGCGAATATTTTAATTCTTCTTTTACTTTCTAGGCTTTACTTTTATTTATTTACAAAATTAATTAGTTACATATTGGTCACTGTCGCTTTTTGACTGATGATAATTCGATACTGTAGGAGTGTACAAAATAAAAATTATATTCTAAATAACTTTTCTTCGAATGATTTGATTTTCACGAACAAACTGCCGATCATAATGGTTCAAAAGGGTGACTTCAAATATGTTTAATAAATTAGTGCTATAACTATTAATTAAGCTATGGAATCTGGCACACACAAAAGACAGCACTGTCTCTGAATACGCATACTTTATTTTGGATGGATTTGCGTTATTTTCACATCTAAATTATTTAATAAAATAAATTTTTGCGTCTAAAATTGAACGTTGCTATCAATCCAGTTGATAACAGTAACTCTTGAAAACCTGTATCACTGAAACTCTATAAAACTGTATCTACTAAGATAAATATATCGTCAACATGTCTTTCTACAAGAGAATTTGAACAATTTAAATATACTATTTTTTTCGAAAGAATATATTAGTAAGTCCCAAAGAATGGGAGAAAGAGTTGATAATGGGTAAACCCACGAATTGTTTAAAGAATTTGTCTGTGGTTTGAGAAGCAATTTTCTAACACAGGAGTTGACTATGGAGATATTTTCAATTTTAATAAAGAGTAATGGAATTCTTGCAACCGTAGTTTTAAACAATAAATAATATTAGAAATATGTATAAAGTTATTGTACTCTTTCGGATTGTACTAAATATAATATTTTCAAACTGTGCTTGTTTCTATGTCCTATCTAAAGTTCACAATCCTCAACTTTGTTTTAAGGCCTATTGTATCTAACATTTATACCCTGAGCTATATCTCCTCTAACGTCTAACAATATCCATATTGTTAAAAATTCCTATGATTTTGTTTCCCAACTAGTATATCTTTCACCCTCCAGCAAAACTATGCTCTGTCTTGATGTTTTTTTCTCACTAATGCTCCTATTTCTAGAGCTATCGATTGTTTAAAACTACGGTTGTGAAAATGTCAATACTAATTTGATTTACTAATTTGAAATTGAAGATATTATCTCTCTTATCAATTTCTACGTTTAGCAAACTGTTTTTCAATTAAATGGTAAATTATATAAAATTTTCAGAGTTCAACCATAGATATACACCTATCAACCATTCTTTGTAATATTTTCATGCATTATTTTGAAGAAAGGTTTTAAATTGTTTAAATTCTCTTGATGGAAAAGTTTCTGAATTTTATACTTTTGTTTTCCGTGCGTTTCCCCTTTGTTCTGACTCTTCTTCTTTAAACTCCGAACTTTACTTTCTCAACTCGCTTTTTGCTAACCGTGGATTTAAACCTGCCATATTAGATTCAGCTCTTGCTTATCTCACTATACCCAAATGTTCCTCATTTTTCTAAACAATACAGTGAACTTGTTAATTTACCTTTTTTTTCCCCTCTTGTTTACTATAAAATTGCTTTATTCTCTCCCGTTTTTTAAAGTCATTTTTAAGAATGTAAACAAAATTGAATTAAATCTATTAAGGATCCTATCAGTATTGATAATCACTGGGACAATTATCATGTACTTGTGGCTTTGATTACATTGAACAAACCAGACGAGCTTTAAATTTAAAATTAAGGAACACGATACACATTTCCGTTATGAAAAATTCGATAAGTCATCGATTGCTGCACATTGTTAGAATATTCGACATGCATTCTATTTCGACAGTGCTAAAATTATTCCCCCCCCCACATCAACTGATCTTGATGCCTTGGAATCTTATTTTATTCAATCCAATGTTAACTGATTGAATAAAACAATGATTCCATTATTAACTACATTTGTTACTCACTATCTTTCCAAAGCGAGTGAAATGCATTTTACCCATATTTCCCTTGATTGCCCGATCGCCCGATCGCGCACAGTGTTTCTTCTTTCTGTTTTTTCATTTTTATTTATTTATTATTTATTTATATATTTTTGATTCACTCTCGCCTACTTCTAGTTTTGTTTCTCACCTTTATTTTCCATTTTTCGTTGGGAACTTTACGTTTTATATTTCAAATTCTTTCTGTTTCTTTTCATTCACGGCTGGCAAGTTTTGAGAATAGGAGTTGATTTTTGAGAGCTTGAAATATGTCGACTTTTATTTCCATCTGTATATTTTTGAAGCCAGTGAAGAATTTTTATCTAGTAATTTTAGCAATTATTTTATTTATGTTGCCTTATTGAAAGAAATTGTAATGGAACCTTACCGTAAATGAGACCAAGGCAGAGAGTAGCTGCTGTAATATCCTCGGCAAAATAACAACTACCTACCCCAACAGCACCAAGAATACATCCAGTCAAAGTAATAGCTCGAAATCCAAATGTTTCTCCTAAAAATGCAGTAAAGGGACCTAAAAGAAATAATTGTTGTACCATTTACGAAAAATTCAGGAATTAATCATTACAACCATAGTAATACTCTTTTTAAGAAAAAGTTCTAAATTTTGACTTTATTTGAAAGCAGTGTTTTTCCTTTTATTATTTGCATTATGCTTTTCTGCATTGAAAAGATGAAATACGTAACTCTTCATAAAGCTCATATAGTGAATAAAGTTAAACTACACTAAAAAAAAAAAACGAATTAAACTACAAAAACAGACAATGATTGAAAGAACGACTTGAAAAAATTACATTCAAGCTTTTCTAAATGTTGTTCAGCTTATTCATATATCTTTAGCTTTATCCATAACATTAAGTTTATCTTTTTTTCAAATGAGTTCATACAACTCGATAAGAAGTGAATTGATTATGCCTAACCATGTGATTCATATCAGATTTAAATTTATATCAGATTTGAATGGATACCAGTAAGCGTGTGTGTTAAACCTGATCGGCTTCTGAATCGAAAAATGCCACTATTTGCCAACGATGACCTCACTTACAGGTATCCAATTGAAAAAAATTTTTTAATGAATATATTACACACACACAAAAAAAAGTATTAATATTCATGAAGATTTAAAAGTAGAAAGCTATTGATAGTATCTCAAAATTAAAATTAGCTTTGTATAGAAAAAAAGGGACAGCATTTCGGAATATTTCACCAACCATAAGTAAAAATAATGGCTCTTCTAAGAATCTAATTCTAAGTTTTATTCTGTTTTACTCACATCATTTTGGTTACATAATACTGTTACTCGGGGATGACCTTACACATGTTTTTGTTTTTTGCGGAATGTTACCGAGCACTACAATATAACCTCAATTTTTACAAATCAATCACTGATTATCATAATAATATAAGAATTAAAATGAAGTATTTTGGAGTAAAGCCGCACCATAACTACTAAAATCCTTATACACTTATTTAAAACTCTCGTTTTCTTTAAAATGGTTTAACTATGCTGTACCTTCTGTGAAAATTGAAGATAGAGTAATTATAAAAAATTACATTTATATAGATATCAGAAAGCTTGAAAACCATTTTTAAGTAATCATTAGATTCTAACAGTTCTATCAGCTCAGACGATTTTTCATACGATGAGATCAAGAAATGTTTTGAGACATTATATTATTTAAAATTTTTCCCTTTCTTATCCTGCAACGGGTAGTTCCCTTTTTCTTAGCAAATAGTACGTTTCATATTTTCCCTCAGCGGTTTTCCAACACTACTTCACAAAACCTTCGCCTAAATCTGTCAACTTCAAAACATGCTACAAATAATGTCATCTGATTTTTTAATTGATCTCGCTGTGCTGCTTTTTATTATTGCTGACGTTAGCCTGATTTCTAATGACTTACAATATCAACACGATGAACTATTTCTGATGATCTGATTCCGAAAAGATTAACGTAAACAAGGGGAAGAATGCAAGTTATTGAAATAAATCATTCCTTTATCTTACCTGTAAATGTTCGCAAGATACCATATGTGACTATAGGCATAGATGCCTTTGATCTTTCTGTTTGAAATCCATTTCTAAGAATCACATAGAATATTCCAGCTAAACGCATGGGCAATCCAATGAAAAAGCCTATCATAAAACAAGCTGCCAGTACTAACCAACTGGTTAAACTATTATATCCAAATGTTTTCATTTTAGTGATAATTACTAAATTAACATATATAATCTAGTTTGCATGAGAAAGTAGCTCCACTTTTAGAATAATTAACACTTTTACAATCAAAAACATTAATTAGAACTATAATGCAAAAGTTGCTTAAGCACTGCCTCTTCACTCTGGCTTTCATGACTGAGTAGGAAAAAAAAGATCGATTCACAAGTTTGACAAATACGAATCTTGACACGGCACCTGCTAATCTCCATAAAATACTCAAATCACAAAATATTACCCTATTCGTGATGCTAATTTTTTTATTACGATGGGAATAAATTCTCACGTAAGTTCTGTTGTTTCTTTTGTACGAATTATGCACATATTTTTATCATGCATGTGTTGTTTATTACTACTTCTCCAGTACAAATTGTATTGACTATTGCCTTAATAATGAAAAAAAATATTAACTTAATCACGAAACTCGCTGCAATTCGAGTAATAAATGATCGGATGGTGTTAGATAAATATAGAAACAGTTTAAATACGTTCTATTCTTTTCAAATTCAATTGATTGTTTGACGATTCAAAAAATGGAAATTTACTAAACAAATGAACCATTCATTATGATTTATGTATCTTTTAAGATGTGTGTAAACAAAAGAAATCACGGTTTAAGCATTGAATTAAGTGACTTGTAACTTAAAATGTGAGACTGTCTTAATAAATTTAATCTTTAATTGGAATAATAGAAGAGGAATCTAGAATAAAATTTTGAAAAACTAGCTATTTCTTTCTATTGCAACACTCTCAAATTGCATCGTTAACCCTTGGAAAATTCGGAATATCTTCCATGTGAAAAGCTCTACTTTTTCTTACAGCTTTGCGTACAGTTTCCTTTTTGTGGGATGCCAATTGCGCAAGTTGAAAATTTAACAAAAAATTTAAATAATTTATAAAGTTTAAAATGTTTATACAGAGAACTGTAAAATTTTATTATGAACTTTAAAGTTTTCTGATATTATATTTCTTAAATTGTGTCGTATAGTTTAAAAACCGTCAATCCCAAAACATAAAATTTTTTAAAGAAAACTCATTTTCCGCAACACTTAGACAAAAGGAGATAAGAAACAGTATAAAAAAAGTAATTAAAACAGTATACTTTAAAGTACAACGTAAGGAGGTAAGGGAACGTGAAGGGCTGACTACTTAGTTTGATGAAAAATTGAAAAATAATTCAGAACTTTAACTACAGATTAAGTAACTTCAGTTTTGTAAAAAATTAATTACAAAAACTGTAATAAGAATTAACAAAATTAGAAAATCGTAAATTTATTTTTAAAGAATTTTGTTTAAAATCACTTTAAAAGGTCTTTTAATAGAATAATGCCTAATTAAGGAAACGCAACTGCACTTTTAACAAAAAGTTAAGAAGCAAGCTCATTTTTGCTTAAAATTTAAGAAATGGCAAACCAGATCAGGTCAACTTTTATATGAAAATGTGCTAAAGTATATTATAAAAAATGATAACAATATGATGATGCCATGAATCCTAGATCAAGAATTTGATAATCTCAGCAAAATAGTCCAAAAATTAAAGCAGCAAAGTGACAGCTGTGGGAAATCAATATAGAGTGTCCTCTGATCACCTCTGGTGACAATGTAGTTCTTACAAGAAACAGCGATTTACGAAATTCTAATTAGATCTTAAGATTTTGGTCTAATCGCAAATCTCATTCCACAAACCGCCATTAATGCAGTATTTTGCCCGGCAGATTTTTGAGACGGTGTGGAAAACTGCAAATACTTTGCCATGATCTATGGTAGTCAAATATGGAGATCTGGCTGACCCCTCCAAATTCTGAATATCTTGATCTTCAAGGTATCCTTGCCCGGCCCAGGTCTGTGAGTACGCGTGTTGTTATACGCGTTGTTGTGCGCGCGTGTTATTACTGAGGTCAGATAGTGCCTCCGAACAATTTTATAAAGAGTTCTAAGATCTCAGCCCTTTAGAAAATTAAAGAAGTTTTTCTGACACACCTCAAGATCGCAAGAATGAATGTGTGAAGGACACAGATGCAGAGGGTCCATGTTCTATTCACTGATGAATCCCGATTCGGTCTAATCAATGATTTTCTACACGCTTACGTATGAAGAGAACTAACAACCCTGTTTCATCTCTCCATCCCCATGGGAATGAACCACTCTGGAGGTCGAGGTGTAAGAGTTTAGATAAGTGTGATAGTGGACGACCACATAGACCTGCACATCTTTAAAGAGGTACCTTTACTTCCCTGGAGTAAAGGGATGAGATTTCATAGAGCTTAATGTGAAATTGTCAAGATTTACTGTTGGTCTTCAATATATTTTCACGAATGAGAACGCACGTCCACTCAGGGCTGTTCGAGGAACACCTTGAAGCTGAAGATATTTAAATGATGTTTCCGCGAGTCAAATCTCTAAACCTGATTTCCACAGATCATGTCTAGAATGCGTTTTGTTGAGTAGATAGTTGACCACTCCCTCCCATAAATCACTAGGGGAAAAAAACTGCCTTAGGTACAAGTTGAATGTATCACCCTAAAACCTTAAACCTATTGTAACGAAGCCTTTTTCAACCTCAAAAAATAGCAAAAGACTTTATTGTGAGATCAGCATTGCCGTAAGGAAGGGTAAATAGAAAAAATCTCACAAGTGTTATTTTGGCAATAACTAACATAAATATCGCTGAATGAATCGTATTTGGTTGAAGTTTCAAGCAAAATAGTTTTAAGTATTTTATAGTTCTAATAGAATCGAATTGTACATTCTGAATTAAAATCTTCAGTTTTATTTTGAAGGCGCTACCAACGCCATCTGCACATTTTACTAACATTCAAGTAGAGGTTCTTTTTCTGTATTCCCTAATTATTATTCTTGAGATGAATTTTTATCTGTAAATATTTTTGGTCATGAAAACAAATATTTAAATTACATCTTCAGAGAAATATACATTTACATTATATTCCTAAGGTACTAAGTTATTATCAGAAGATCCAATAATAACATGCGTAAATACAACGCATGAAAAAAATTTGTTTCCTAAGTATTGTTTCAAAACTTTATTTAAAATAGTCAAAATAAAAAAGCTTTTTGGGGACAACTATGTACTGATGAACAACCTCACCATTACATTTTAATTAGAAAAATGTGTGCTTTATTTTGTATACTCGAATGTTAATCTCTTTGAATTAAGATAGAATGTAAAATAGCTTTTACCCAAACTATTATAAAATTCCTAATTATTGTAATATGTTTATAATGAATAAAAAGCAAAAAATTTAAAAATATTTTTCTTTAAAAATGAAATTTTTTATTTTGTAAACCAGAAAAAAAATTGTCTCAATATTTTATGTCTTGAAAATGCTTTCTGCGGATATCAAGCAAAACGGGAAAGTTTTAATTTTTACTGTAAAATTCGGTAATAGTCTTTTATTCTATATTAATAACTGCTTACATTACATATAAAGTATACAGAGTTAAAAACTGCACTTGTTGTTTCGCTAGAAAACAAAAGAAATTGTTATTTTCCAAGTTTTAATCATTATTTAAAAATAATTTCTTCTGCCAGTTTATTATATATATAATGTAAAGATTGAAATATTTTTCAATAATCGTTTATTCAATAAAACTCTTGAAATAATAGGATATTATTTCAAATAGTTGAATTCTCAATCATGAAGAGGTATCTAGTCTAGATCTGAATTTGTTTTTGATGTATACATTAGATAAAATGATTAAAATAAGCACAATTATGGTTTTCCAAGAAATCTTATAAACGTTGAGAATAATTATTAGTGAAGCATAGTTCACTATTCCTAAATTTAGTCATTTTATTTTGAACTTAAAAGGTTGACAAGAAATACTTCAGCAATTTTTTTTTAATAAATTTTGTCATTTTTACTGGCATTTTAAATAAATAATTTCATGAAAATAACCAAATGTTTAGCGAAATTATGGTTCATTGTTTTGGCATACATACAATTTCAAGAATCTTTCCTGAGTTTAAAAATTTTAACTCTCGGAAACCTGGTGACCCTTTAACGGAACCCTATTTGGTTATATCGAATCCTATCATAGGAAAATTTGTATAGCTTTCACAGTAATAAAAAAATAATTCCTATCATATAAACTAAATTTCAATTATAATCTGAATTATCTTTAAATACGATTGTTTCAAAACTGTCTCATTTAAATAGTTGTAGGAAATAAATATGGAGTGTAATCTCCTCTGATGACAATGTAGATCTTACAACAAACTCTGATGCAATTTACGAAGTTCTTATTAGATCTTGAGACAATAAGTCTCATTCCAAAAACCTCCATTAATCTATATTTGCAGCCCCGCAGATTTCTGAGATTGTGGGGAAAACTGTAAATACTCTGCCAAGAGCACCAGAGACATGATCTATGGTATTCAAATATGCAGATCTGGAGATCTGGCTTACCACTCCAAGTTCTGAATATCTTCAACTTTAAAGTATCCATGCCCAGTCCAGCCTTGTGTGTACGTGTGATGTGCATGTTGCTGTGCACGCGTGTTATTACTGAGGTCCGATATTGCTTCTGATCAATTTTATATAGAGATCTATAAAATCTTAGCCCTTTAGAAAATTAAAGAAGTTTTTCTGATTCAACTGAAGATCACAAGAGATCTAATCAATGATTTTCAACACGTTTACGTATGAGAAGAACTAGCGACCCTGTTCCATCTCTCCATCACCATGGAAATGGACCACTCTGGAGGTCGAGGTGTAAGATTTTAGATAAGTGTGATAGTGGACGACCACATAGACCTGCACATCTTTAAAGAGGTACCTTTACCTGTCTGAAGTAAAGGAATGAGATTTTCGAAGTTAATGTGAAATTGCCGAAATTTACTCTCTGCCCTTTGGTCGGTCACTATATTTTAAAGAATGAGAACGCGCTTCCACACAAAGCTGTTCGAGGAACATCTTGAAGCGGAAGATATTTAAATTATGTTCCGCGAGCCAAATCTTTTTAACCTGATTTCCGCAGAGCATGTCTGGAATGTGCTTTGTAGAATAGACAGTTCACCTCTCCCTTTTATAAAACACAAAAGCCAAAAAAAAAAAAAAAAAAACTGCATTACGGGACAAGTTGAATGTATCACCCTAAAGCCTTAAATTTATTTTAACAAAACCATTTCTACCTCAAAAACAGCTTAAGACTTTATTGTAAGATCAGCATTGCCGTAAGAAAGGGACATATTCAATAAAAAAAAACTCACAAGTGTTATAATTTAAAATTTATTTACCATCTTGATGTGATGCATATTAATTTAAGATCTTGATCTCGTGTAAAATAATTTTATCAAAATCACAATTTATGTCACGAGGAGGGATTAAATTTTTTAAAAAAATAGTTTACTTGCAAATTAAGTTTAAGGAAGAAAAAAACTCTTTCCAGTCGTTGAATTTAAATAAACTATTTCTTGAGTTTTTTTTAAATTCTTTTTTGCTTTAATCACCATTGATAATAATTCCTCAATAAATCTCCTCCTCGAAATACTACTGAAAATGAGGTTAATAATACGCCTTCCAATAGTGAGGAGTTTTTTTTTTTTAGCTTCTTTACATTTTCTTTTTCTTTAAACTCGCTGTTGCCCACGGTTTTTCTCACGCTTTAAGAACTTAGATTTTAATTTTAACTATTTTCCAGCAATGCCTGTGATATTCTAAAATTAATAATTTAAAAATTGTCAAGCCACCATTAAGTCACACGAAGCACCATAAGTCGGGACTTTTCAGCATAGTAGGCAGCAGAAATATTAATATTTCTATTTTCATTTACGTCGTAAGAAAAGATAGAAAATTCAACTCAATACCTCGTCACGTGCTGTACTACTTCCTCACGCACCACTCGAGCCATATAATTTGAGAATAATATATATATATATATCCACAGTCATTTTAGAAAGAATAAAAAAAAAATCTAAATAATTACCTCGCAACATATCTATTATTTCTATAGGAACACAAAATTATTCTAAAGAAATACTTAACGTAAAATTCAACACTAATGACTTAAGACTATCCAACAAAATGGTTATAAACTCTTAACGTATAACTAAATATTTAACATTACTTAAATTATTTCTCGTGACAACTTAACAAAATGATTTATTATAGCTGTTATACATATTATACATATTTTTTACTTAATACATAGCTATTATACATATTTTTTACTTAAAATAATATTATCAAGATTTGTCAGAATTTGCTTAGTGAAATTTATAAGTAGTGGGTGTTTAAATAAAACGTAATTAAATAATTCTTGCAATTTTTTAATTTTATATTAAACGCGATTCTGATATAAATTTATCGAAGTTAAAATTTATTTTTGATTTCGATTCATTTCTAATTAAAGTTAACATCCATACATTCTTCTACAGCAATACATTTGAAAAATCTTTTTGCATTACATCTAATATCTGTTTGAAATAATTTAAATCATAAAAACGTACTGTATGGATTTCTTCATAGAGGAGGGGGAAGTGAGCTTTTGACATCACATATACTGTTATCCTTACGTAAGGTTATTGCAGGGTCCTATTGCAAGATTAGCTTTCTTTTCACTATGCTTTTTAAATTCAGGCGTTAAGTATTCTTACGATTTATTTTAAATATGTTTAATTTTTTGAAAATATATGCTTTTTAGTAACTTTCGTGATTGAGTAGGTTCGTCATTTTTGTTGTAATTTAATATAAAATAAAAATTCCTTTTATGATTTTCTGAAATATAAAAATAACTATTGTTATCCAATATATGTGTTGTTACAAATGTAAAAACGGGTTCAAAAAACCAAAGGAAAAAGAGTTAAAAGCTCTCATTGTTTTCTAAAAAAGTAAATATTTATTAAAAATTTGGGTACAAAAATGTAAAACGAAGGAAAAAAAGAGAAGGCTTATTTAATATCATGGATATATGTTTTTAACATTTTGATAAAGAAGATTCTTTTGTGAAATGAATCTTTAATTCCTCTTCCCTTCAAAAAAACATTTGAAACCAAATGTTATTCCAATAAGAATTTTGCTTTTTTAAATAATGTAAATTTATCAAATCGAACTAAGTGCTGTAGAAAAAAAATTACTTGAAGAAATTAGAAACTTCTAAAAAAAACGGCAACTTCCAATGATCTGAACAGTAAAAGTATTCTTTAAGCGTTAAAAGAATGCGCAGCTGGGTACTTTTATTATTTTTTTAATTCAAATTTCATGTAAGTAAATAATACACCACAGTAAATGAATTTAATGTGAAGAATCTAATTTTTATTCTATTATCTAATCTAATTTCTATCTACATTTTATCAATAAAACTCTTTAAATAATAGATTTTATGTCAAACAGTTGAATTCACAGACCTGAAGTGGGACATAGTCTAGTTCTGAATTTCTTTTTGGTGTATACATTAGTTGAAATGAATAAAATAAGTTGAATTATGGCTTTCAAAAGAAAAAAAAACTCTATTAAACGTTGGAAATAGTTATTAGAGATACATAATTTGCTATTCTTGAATTTGGTTATTTTTATTTTAAACTTAAAAAGTTGACGATAAATATTAATGCTATTTTTTTATCTTTTTTTTCCTGGCATCTTACTTAAATAATTTCATAAAAATAACCAAATTTTTAACAAAAGTATGGTTTATTGTTTTGAAAAAAATTCAATTACAGTTTTCAAGAATCATTGCTGATTTAAAAAAATTTAAAATCTCGGAAAACCCGGTGACCCTGCCACGGAGCACCATTTGGTTACCATTGCTCTAGACAGTCCTATTTTTACCTGTAAGTCTTCAAAGCCTTTCATGGGGATTGTTAGCGTTAACAACGGAAACCTATAGTTTAGATCTTAAGCAAAAGAATTTGTATCGCTTGAAGAGTATTTTTTTAAAGCTTGAATAATATGAAATTTTTTTTAAATTTATGGTGAAACAGTTCGAAAATTTAGTTTGTGGTGTTTCTATCATGTGTATGAAACTATGTAGAGTTATAGGGCTCAATGAACTTACCTGTAAGAGTTCGCAATACACCAAAAATGACAATAGGCATCGATGCTGTATCTCTGTCTACATCAAATTCTTTTATAAGAATTACGAAGAGTAATCCCGCTAAACGCAGAGGAGCTGATGTAAACATATTTATGCTTCCACAAGCTATCACAACTATCCAACTTCTTAAACTGTTATAACCAACTATTTTCATTTTTCGTAATTTATATATAACCTATCATAGGAAAAATTGTATAGCTATTAAGCTTTTTAAAAATATCGCTGTGAGTTATCTTAGAAACAATTTTTTACGACTGCACTAACATGTACATGCATATAAAATGTTATGAATATAAATGTTACGAAACAGACCTATTCATCTACACGCATAATAAGAATAACGTTTTTTTCTCGACGTGTGACATAGTGTTTATTTTAACTCAATGTGGAAATAAATATATTTCTTTTAATTTTCTTTTCATTGGAATATATATATATATGTATATATATATATATATATATATATATATATATATATATATATATATATATATATATATATATATATATATATATATATATATATATATATATATATATATATATATATATATATTCCGGGTAAACCGTAAGCACTAAAAATACTACATTCAAATGAGAATATAAGTGTAAACAAACTACCGATTTTAAATTTTAAAAAAAATTTTTTTTTGAAGAAAGACAGTTAAGAACTAGAATTTTCGTAGTAGTTTAGCGGAGGCCATTATTTCAAAGTAAACTATAAACGATTTTGTGTTATCAAATATTTTAAAGGTAACATCAATAATGTTTGCTAGCATTTTTAGTAATAATCAGAAAAGTTGTTTATTGCTCGCGCGTTCTGTATTACTTAAATATTTTTTATTCGTTATTCCAGGCTATCTGAATCATGAAAGTGATCATTGTATCATAAGCGAACTAGGTAACCACAATAACGTTTCTAAGGTTGACTGAAATAACGTGTTTATTTTGTTTTTAGTTATAATGTTAAAACGTGTTACTGTAAATCTAAATAATTTAATATCAACGGTAATTGAAATAAAAAATAAGTTTTTACTGAAAATCATAATTAATGGAGAAATGGTACTATTCCGTAGAGGATAAACTTACAAAATTCCAATATTATTATTAACGCCGATAATAATTAATTTTAATTTTGGTAATAGTTACTAATTTAAATAAAATAATAAGCTATGTACTAAGAGGCAAAATTAATAGAGAAATAGAACTAATTCGCTTAAGAGAGCATAAAAAATTGGCAAACTATTATTGATGTCAATAATAATTAATTTTGGTAATAGGTATTAATTGAAATTTAAAAAAAATAAGCTATGAACAAAGAATTAAAATTAATGAAGAAAATGTACTTATTCTTTAAAAGGAACCGTAATAATTAGCCACCACACTATTATTGACACCAATGTTACTGCAATACGGGACAAGTTGAATGCACCACCCTAAAACCTTAAATTTATTGTAACAATACCGTTTTACCTCAAAAAACAGCTTAGACTTCATTGTGAGATCAGCATTGTTGTAAGGAAGGGACATGTTCAATAAAAAAATCTCACAATCTTATTTTTTTAAATTTATTTACCATCTTGATATGATTTTAAGATCTTGATTTCGTGCAAAGTAATTTTATCACAATCATAATTTATGTCACGAGGAGGAATTACTTGCAAATTAAGTTGAAAGCAGTTCCTAAAAAAATGAAGTTAATAATACTCCTTCCTATGGTTAGGAGTTTTTCTTTAACTTCATTTACCTTTTTTTCTTCTTTAAACTTCCTGTTGCCCGCTTTTTTACAGCTCTTTAAGAACTTTGATTTTAAATATTATTTATTAATGATTCTAATAATGATAATCGGTGAAAAATTGCGCATTTTCCGCTGAGTCATTGAAATTTCATAACCTCAATTTTACATTTACAACGAAATTTATGATTAGTATTATAACGTTAGTAGTTAATCTGTTAAAATAGTTCTATAACATAAATATTAATTAGATAAAAAATTAAAACCTTTTGCCGTACCACACTTTGTTATGAAGCAAGAGAACAAAATATATTTTTTTCTCATTATATGCAATAAAATAAATGTCTCATCAAATGTCATGAAATTAAATGTAATATTTCTTTGAAGTATTTAAGTCTATAATCTAGAGCTAAAATAAGCACTTGAGTAGTAAATAAAAATTCATTTAAAGTTTATATTAGGCTTACATAAAAACGTGGTTTGAATTTGTTATAATGGTCGTTTAAAGTTGTCAATCTATCATTCAATGATTAAATTTTATATTCTACGTTTGTACCTTACCTGTTAACGTTCGTAATGCACCAAATATTAATATAGGTATAGATGCTTTTTTCCTGTCTGTGTCATAACCATCTAAAAGAATCTCAAAGAATAATCCAGATAAACGCATCGGTACCCCAACAAAAAAAAACTACAATTTAACAAGCTATTACAGTTAACCAACTGGTAAAACTATCATAACCCGTTTTTTTCCATTAGCGTATAAAAAATAACCTTGAAGCAAAAATTATCAATTATCAATATAAACAAAATGATGTTTAAATATGACTTCTGTGCTTACTGGCAACTAAGATTTCATAAAAGAAATATATAACAGCTGAATGCATTTGAAGTACTAATTCCGAGTAAACTTTTTGCATGTCATATATTTGCAGTCGTAAAGTACCCTTTAGAATAAAACTACTACGAAGGAATTATTTATGCAGATTGCATTGTTATTTCTCATTAATGAAATTTTCGCATATCTAAACGTGTTCTTCGTCACTGCTTTCTGGCATTCAAGTGACATCAGCTGTTTTCGAAAATAGTAATTTACAAGACTACTATTTTTACCGTTTTTTATGGCGAACATTTGAGAAAAACAGTGTGTTGATCGTGTTGTGTTGTGTGTGTTGATTTCATTTGTGTTGATTCAAAATGTGTTGATTTCATTTAAATCGAAGAAAAAAAAACTAATCATTCGGTTTCCGAATAATGTTTAATACACGAATTTTATATAATCAGGAATATTTTGAAAACTCAATAAAATATAAATACAATTTAAATAGATCTTTGAAAAACTGTTGCTAAAAAATAACGTACTTGATAAACTGTTTATGCATAAATTACTTGAAATAATAAATTAATTTTACATAATTAAATATTTCATATGTACAGTGCGACAAAGGAAATGGATTTCAAAAGAGTCAGATATTTAAAATTCAATTTCTCTGGAACTTTTCAAGCGATTTTGCTCAAATTGTGTATTTTTTTCATGTAAAATTATATTTTTTTAAATGATGCAAAAAAAATTTTTACCATTATTAAATATTTACTGAAAGTTTTTTTTTTGTATAGAATTATCTTTGGATAAACGAACTTTATAAGTGTGTGCAAAAAATTTTAAATTCGCTTAAGAAGTTTTTGAGATTTACGCAAAAAGTAAAATTAACATTAAAAGGTACAAAAATTGGAGCGCTTCCCTGACCAAACTATTAGGACCATATTTCCCAGATTGCGATTTCCCCTAAATTTTGGGAGGTCATAGCTCCGAATCCGTCGAAAAATGTATGTTTATTCAGAGAAAGTACGTTTTTGTTTCTGATTTCGTAATATAAAATACCGTCCGCTTTGACAATTAGCAGATTGGAGGTCACCTACCCGAGATATTAGATTTTGAGTCCTAGAACGTGAAGATTCGATCATTAGATCAAAAGGATGGTCTGTTTATTTTTTTGCTCACTCTGCATTGACATTAAACCACTAATAAAATTTGTAATATGAAATTAATAATCCTAAAAACTGAAATAGAATGCTATACTTGTCAATTTAAAAAAAAAAATTCGTTTCATAAGTACGATTTGGAAAAAGTCGACATGTTTGTAGCACTTTTTTGTCTATCAACTTTCTCCTCGAACAACGCACTTTTTCTTGTTTTGTTTGTTCATCATTATGCTGTTTTCCATTTTATCATTGTCAAGATAGACTTTTATGTTTCAAATCTATTTTGTATTCATTAATCACGCCTGGTGAGTTTTGAGGAATGAACGTCTTTCTTTGAGCTCTCGCAAAATGTAGATTTTACCAACTGAAGTGTTATTGAAGCAGAGTTTTACCATTGGAAAGTTTAAAATAAACCTGATCATTACGATCAGACCACTAAAAAAAGCTTTTAAAAAAATAGTTTCTCATTTAGGTATTTTTTTTTGTCTAAATTGCAGATGGATTGCCAATGTATTTTACAGTATTTTTCAACTTCTCTTCATTAGCCGATTACAAAATCTTTTTACTACTAATAATTGTGTTTCTTTGCCACTTTATTCTGTATTTATTATGCCCTAAAGATGTTTTTCAAATGTAGAATCGAATTCTGCATTCATTTAAATGTGTCTGCGATTTCAAATTGATCGCTGTCTTTTTTAAAATTAACTTGTGCTCCCACTCATTTGATTCTGATATTTATGAATGGAATATGCAGAATAATTGCTATATAATATCCAAGTTAAAAAAAAGAGAGAAAGAGGCAGTTTTATTTATACATATTATAACAATAAGAAAAGAAAAAAATTTAATAAATATTTTTAAACGATGATCTGTGAATTCATTGAGAATGCAGAACATCTTATTCATTGAGCGAACTTAGCAAAATAAAAAGATATCTCTTATATAACTTTTGAATTTATAGTCAGATTTACATACTAAGTATCTTACTTCATAAAGTCAGCATTTGCGTATTTTATGAAATAAGATGCAATTTCAATAGTCATCTTAGATCTGATAATAAAATCAAAAATAATAATGGGTTATTTTATATGTAAATGATTGTTTTTGAGGTTCGAACTCCGATTTCTCCGATATTATAAAGTACACCAATTTACTTCACATGGTTTGTCTGAAAATCATGATTATTATATATATTTTTACATATGTATGATAATTTTACAGTTTTTAAAATTCAAATAAAACATGAGAATCAGACAATAAAAATTTTAATTCGACAGCCAACGTGTAAAATTTCTGTAAACACTAAATCAAGTAAGACTAAGATCTTGCATCTTCAGAGCGACGTTTATAAAATAAACTCAAACTCAGTAGCACGACAGCCCATAGAGGGCCAAGGCCTACTGTGCCCATCTCAGTTTTCTTGACCTTGGGCTCTGGGGTGCAGGAGCAGATGTTCCGATCAGGTGATCAGCCTAACGCGGAATTCCCAGTGTTTAGTTCCAAAGCGTGCTTAGTACTCATTTATCGACCCACTGAAGGGATGAAAGGCTGAGTCAACCTTGCCCGGCCCGAGGATCAAACCCAAGACCTGTGCACGGGAGCGCGAAGCACTACCACTCAGCCACCGGGCGGTTTATAAATTAATGAAGGCGTAATTAATGATGTCGCTTATTTATAAAGGTAATAAATGTCATCATTATTACAAAATAATATTTTTACATCTCACCCATTGATGATTGTAATGCAAATTCTACTTTTAATTAAATATAAATATTTTCCAAGCTAAGTTCTTTTCAACAATACATCATAAATACGAAGAAGAATCATTAAGTTACCAGAACTGACTTACCAGGCTTATGCTATGGTAAGTCAGTTGAGGAGTAAATTGATGGAGGTTAAGTAGTGAGCAGAAGTCTTATCAGTGTACGAGGGTTGCTATTTATATTTCTGGCCTAATAATGAAAAAACAAATATGTAGGATCGAAATTGGTTTTATTGTTTTTCAAAATATTCTCCATGATGATCAATACACTTTTGCATGCGTTTGAACCAATTTTCAAAGCACTTTTTCCAGTCCGATTGAGGTAACTCCAAAGCATGCGTTTTGAATGCATCAACCGCTTCTTCGGGGGTCGAAAATCGTTGTCCACGTAATTTATTTTTGATGTGTGGGAAAAAGAAGAAGTCATTGGGTGCCGAATCAGGGCTGTACGGCGGATGACCCATCAGTTCGATCTTTCGCTCCGTCAGAAATGCCTTTGTTTGAGTCGATGTGTGAGGCTCGTATTGTCATGATGAAGAATGATTCGCCTGTTCTTCTGCTTTTTTCGAATTTCTCCGATGACTTCTGCCAAACAAATGGTCGTGTACCATTCAGAATTGACCGTCCTGTGTTACTCTAACGCCACATGACCGTTAATGCCGAAGAAACAGGCAATCATTTGTTTCGATGTGCTTCTTCCTCGAACAACTTTTGTTGGTTTTGCCTCGTCTTGGAAGACCCATACAGTTGATTTCTGTTTTATTTCCGGCTCATATGCATAGATCCATGATTCGTCACCTGTGTAGATGTTATACACAGCCTTTGATGTACCTTGAACGTATTTTTCCAACATTTCCTTGCACCAATCGACACGAGCCTTTTTTTGAGCGTATGTCAGATTATGCGGGATCCAACGCGAAAAAAAATTTTTTACGCTCAAATGTTCATGCAATATTTTATTGATGCTAGTCATACTAATGTCCAAAGACGCCTCTATCTCACAGTATGTCACATGACGATCTTGCTTTATCAGTTCACGCACAGCATCGATCTTTTCCGGCACAACAACGGATTTTGGACGACCTGCACGGGATTCGTCCTGGATCGAACATCGACCACGATTAAATTCGTTATACCAATTTTTTATAGTGCTGTACGATAGCGCTTTATCGCTGAATAAAGAATTAAGTTCATCGAAGCACTCTTGTCTTGACAATCCACGTCGAAAGTTATGAAAAATAATAGCACGAAACTGTTCACGATTCAATTCCATTTTTTGAAAGAGAAGAACTTTTCAATTTACTAGCAACAACACAAATGAAGCTATAATGGTAAATCGTCTGCTGAATTTATGTTTAAAAATATCAAACTTTCGATTAAAATCGTCTGCGGTCGCCTAGCATTACTTACTGTTGCCAAGGCCAGAAATATAAATAGCAACCCTCGTATACAGACATGTTGTTTTCTATACATCACTGTCCAAGTTTTTCAAATGCAGAATTTAAGACTAAATTAAGTTTAGTTCGTTCTTCCTTAGCAAAGGCATTTCTGAGTCTATCAGTATAATAAAAATGCCACATTATGAAGATATTAATAAAAGTCAACTTATTTCGAGAGTTCAAAAATAGGTGCCAATTTTTTCAGACTCACCAGACATGAATGAGGAAAACAAAAGTGATTTAAAACCGAGAATCTAAGGATGCCAACGAAAAATGGGAAATAAAAGAGAAAAATAAAACTGAAAAAATTCAATTGGCGAGAGTGGCAAAAAAAAAATATATATATATATATATAAAAAAATAAAAAAAATAACGTGAACAACAAATATATAAAATAAAGCGATTTTTAATGTGAAAAAAAATATTATAACCAGGAAATATTACTCTGCTAATATCACAGAAATAAATTAATCTTTATATTCACCTGTAAACTAATATTATTCTCTCCTGGTCCAATTTGAATATTTGCTGTTATTGCGTTTTCGAGTTTTTTAAATAGTGTAAACCACAAGCTTAAGACTTAAAGGATATTATTTGATTTTCTTTTACTGTATATAAAGTAATTTTGTTAAGTAAATCTGCAATATTATATTACAAACACTAATATAAATTATTTCCATTATATTTACTTTGGTGTATTTCTTTCGAGTTTGTATGACTTTCCATGGATGTGAGGTTATTCGGAAGCTGAGAAACGTTATCTACAGCCGCACTAATTACGCACATGTAAATGCATTTTATGTAATTGCCTGTTTAAATATAATTAAATTAAAATTATTTCACCACAACTGTCTAAAATATTAACAATCAACTCCCCCCTCCCTCAGTGGGCCGCGATTAAATTATCAAACCTTGACCGGTTCGCGGGGATAAAAAAGATTGGGGAGTGTTGAGCGAGACACCCAAAAAGTTTGGATTCCCTTAAGCACCCCCTACGATAGAAATGGAATCGAAAAAAGATCTGCGATCTATTGCCAAATATTTCTACACTTTTTTATGCATATTTTCCACTTTGGGTTGGTATTGATATTTTCCAGATATTATGCTTGTTTAATACAATATTTACAAAATGTGTTCGAAGAATTTCTTATAAAATTAAGGGACCCAGATAAAAAGACGGATTCTTTCGAAATGATATAAAATGAACTACCGAATTTTCTTCTGCTTTATTTAAAAGCTGTATAAGAAATTCTTACAACACAGATAGCTTCGTTTAGATAGCTTACAACACAGATAGATTTTAGATAAACTTTCGTTTAAAATAAACGTAAAGTTAACTAAGACTATAACAATGTATAAAATAAACGCAAAATTAATTAAGACAGTATCAACTTGATTTCTATAAGTTACACCCTAAAATATAAGTTAAATTATAAGTTATAATAATTTAATTTCTAACCCTTTTTATATGTTAAACACTAATACAAATTTTTAAAAAATATAAAACCATAAAAAAAAGCTTTTCAATTATTTTTAAATTATTTTATTGCTCTTTGAATGAGGATTGTAGGAGTTAGTTCTCACGTATTTTCTCTCGGAACTGACGTCATCATAGTGATAAAATCAGTTCCATAATATAAAAAAAACTTTAACTATAAAAATAACAAACTGCTATATGAAAATTGAATGTGATAATAATTTCCTTTCTCTTTTTATTTGACAAATAAATAGCGTGGTGATTTTCAATGGGAAGATAAATAAAATCTTGAAATATTACTCTGTTAGAAACACAGAAAAAAAGTTATTACTATATTCACTTGCAAACTTATATTATTCTCACACGATCTAATATTAACATTTGTTGTTATTAAGTTTTTGAGTTGGTCAAATAGTGAAAATTGCAAGCTTAAGACTAAGAAATTATATATTTTTTATTGTATTTAAGTAAATGAGTAAATTTTTTTTAATAAACCAGCAATATTATATTACAAACACCGATGCTTCAAAATAGAAATGTGACATTTCATGTTAACCAATTCTATTTATTAAGTGTCTTATAACCATTGAAGTTGGATATGCTACTTTGATTTGCTGATATAATAACTTAGCCTAAATGACTCGCAAAAGCACAAACCGTTAAAAAATTAGAATTTTTTTTTTGTATAAAAGTGTTATACACAACATTTTACCGATAGTTTATATAACAATAATTTTAAAAACGATTATCCAGTCTCACGGTAACGGTTGTAGTGACAGAAGTTTTTAAAAATTTCGAACGATATTGGAATTTATCGAAACGTGAATAACACAATAAAAAGGAGTTAAAATGATAATATAAGCAACAGTGGTGATGCTAGACAGATATGAAGAAAAAAAGAATGTTATTAATTTTCAACGCGTCAACAATTCAGCTCAACTGAACACACTATGACGAAAGAAGAAGGAAACACACCATCTTATTCTTTCCAATTCTACCTAACGATGCCACTAATGTCACTAAAAATTTCGTTCCGATTCCATTTATAGTTTCTTCTTCTTCTTCGCCTTCTTTTTTTTTTCAACAAGAATGAGCAAATGTTGAATGTTTGCTATATCTCCATAAGATGATGCGAAAATAATGCAGCGCATGTGCCAGTATTGGTGCATGTGCTGTACTCACTTATATTATCACAATTTAGGTGGGGGTGTATTCGAAATAGTTAAGTTTTGAGTGATCTTCATTAGTGTCAACAAGACTGTGTTGTTTTTGAAATTTAAAGGCTAGTTACGTCTTCATACAATTTTTTGGAATATTTATTTTTATTTCTTTGAATTATGACATAAAATAATAATAACAATCAATAACGTGTAATTAATACTATCAAATTTTTTTATAATAGCATAACATACACAATTTAAATTGTTCAGCCACTCTAGTTCAGGCTAATATATTATAATTTTTTGAATGTAAAAGAAAACAATTTTTTAGTTCAATAGTTGTAAATACAGTACAATAAATTTGGATTTGGAATGTTTTGCATAAAAAATCAACTGTAAAAATCTGAGTTATGTTATAAACAAGCCATGAAAATAAAATAAATATATTGAAATGAGTATCCTAGAAGTTTAATTAAATAATTGTTTCATTTTATGAAAATGGAATAAAATTATTATAAAAGTATATTTTAACACGGAACTATCCCGGGAGATGGGAAAGCTTCTTGCCATAGCATTGTTCCTTTTACTTTGATTCTTATACTTTCTAGTTTTGTTTCTCATCTTTATTTTTCCATTTTCTGTTACCAACTTTTCGTTTTCTATTTCAAATCACTTTTGTTTCTTTTTATTCACAACAGGCAAGTCTTGAAAATGGGCCCCTATCTTTGAAGAGCTTGAATCATGTCGACTGTTATTTACTTTTTATGTATTTTTGAAACGAATGAAGTTTAAAATCGAATAACATATAAGGGTTTATAATTTTTATCACATATCGATTTAGTCAATTTCTTAAAACCATGGGATTACGTTGTTGAGTTAATTTCATCCAAATGTCATTTATTGGAATTTTTTTCGGAACTTTTCGTTGATGGTATATGTTAACAAAGCTAATCCCTGAATCCATGACATTCCGACGGCTTTATCACAGTGCGGCTTTGTATACCTGTAACCTACGAAAAAATATTCATCACTATCGCAGCATAAGATAAGTTGAATCTTATGCCTAATTATCTATGAGACTGAGATCATCTCAGCTTCGATAGGTCACGTGCACTCCTTTGATTGTTTCTTCCTGTCTCTACATGATGCTAGAACTGGCGTGAGCTTTACGAGTACACTGCATGTGAAACAGCAAGAGATTATTATGACATATACCCAATCATAGGATCCCAAAGTTTCTCGGAAATATCCTGTAAAATAAAAGAATTAAATGTAAGAAAATATGCACATTTCATCCCTTCAACCTAATAAGTATTAACAAAAAATCCGTAAAAATATAGAGATAAAAATAAGAGTCTGTTACGTATCTTTTATTGTATCTATTTATATTTATGTTTTAATTTAACTTATAAAATTTAATATCCATTTTAATTCTGCGGTTTATTTCATCGCCTTTTCTTTACGTGAAGTGAATATTTAAGGTAAAATGTATTTCCAGACCTATCCTGTTTTTGGATTACCAGTTTGGAGTGACTTTATTTATGTATCTAGTCAAACTGTGGGAAAAGTACAAATTGAGGTGTTAAGGCTAACCTTTGATCAGCGGGTGGATCAATAAGCTTCTATTTTTAATTCATGGTTGGTCAATGATATTTTTGATTAGATTAATTCTTTACTCTCCACCTAAGATGATTGATTTTTATTGGAAGTTAAAAAGAAAAAACAAATTCCAGGAGTATAAAGGAAAATTAAATGGGAATGGAAGGAGTTAAAAAAAATAAGTGACTGGAAATGGGAAGAGTTGGGTTAGAAAAAAATGGGAAAGTAGAATTGTTGGAGCTGAGGTAGCGTTAAAGCTAATTCAACATGATCTTCAAAGTTATGAGAGTTAAGAATGAAAAAATGAAAATTTTAACAAAATACCGAACCGAGGCTGACGAAGCTGGGGGGGGGGGGTGCAAGCTCTGAATGCCATAAATGCAAAACCTTTTCTATCGAGAGAGCACGACAAATGCCTAAATTGCTCTCTCTGTACCCCAAAGGTTTTTGCCAAAGTCCTGGAAGAGAATACAATACAAAATATAAAATACATAAAGCAAATACAAAAGTATAAAATCAAGACTAATGCATAAGAAAAAAAAGCACAAAAACTTACTTGCAAACAAATCCCATAACCAAATTACACTTTTGACTGCCAAACAACTAAATTGAAATATTATTACAGGTTATGGAAGTTTTCAAGTGAGTTTTTGTGCGTTTTATTTTTATGTATTAGTCTTGATTTTATACTTTTGTATTTGCTATATTTATTTTATATTTTGTATTCTCTTCCTGGACTTTGGCAAAACATTTTGGGGTACAGGGAGATGAATTTAGACATTTGTCGTGCTCTCTCGATAGAAAAGGTTTTGCATTTATGGAATACAGAGCTAGAATCCACAGCTTCGGTTCGGTATTTTTTTCATAACTTTCATTTTTCATTGTTTCTTTTGTTTCAATTCCTTTTGGATTTTCAGTTGCATAACAAGTTTTTCCACTGGAAGTATTGTTTTTAATTGCTTTAATTATTATGAATTCCTTTTTTAATATAGTATGAGAATTAAGCATTTTTCCTTTTCAATTTGTGTGTATAATATCTATTTAAAAATTTCTATTCATTTGGAGTAAAAAAATTATGAACTTTACGTGCATTTCCTTTTCTATTGATTGTTTTAAAATTATATCAATGATGTTCTTTTTTTAATAATTAAATCTTTTGCGTAGTTTTTTATTCTTCCATAAGTCAATTTCTCTTTTAAGCTGCGTAAACTATTAAAACACGTATAATCAAAGTTCATGTAAACAGAGTTGTTAAAAAGTTATTTATTTACTGCTCATTTCTCTAAAGAAATTTCAGATATTTTAATGCGATATTCAGTTGTTTAAATGTAGTATTGTTTATTCCATAGATAAATAACACCCGGTATGGTGGGTTTAGTCTTTGCCAATCAAAAAAGCAAATTAGTACCCGCTGTCTGGGCACTCTATGGGTTTTGAATTCACTCACAAAAATAGATTAAAAAATAGTATTTTGATCATCCGAAGTAAAATGGAAGTAAAAGATTAGATCCAAATTACTTCAGATAATCCGTTTCTCGTATAAATCTCTTAGTTTATGCCGACGCGAAAGATGAATATGTTAATAAAATAAGGAGAATAATAATACGTAAAACAAAAAGCGATTTGATTACAATATAAACATTTCACGTGCTAATTTGAAACTGAGTGGGTGCTAATTAATTAGTAATGATTACTAATTTAGTTATGAAGTGAGATAAGGGAGAGTACACTGAAAAAAAATTCAACGACTCTAATAATAGTGCAAAGGAAAACTTTATTATAAGTTTACTTCAAATAAAGTGTTCATATACTACACATTAAAGCATGTAGTTAATTCTAAACACCAAAAACTGAGAGTACTTACGAAATTCACTTACAATCACATCATTCGTGAATTATTTTCATTTTAGAAGAACCAAGTTAGGGTTACTTAAGATTACGTCAGTCGATTGCTTACAATCGAATACGAGATTGAAGATGTTTTGCACGCCGTTAAATATTTACTGAAACACAATTACAAAATGTATACATGGTTTAAGTTGTGTAGAAAAGTTAATTGCAATTTAACTTTTAAATGTCTAACAGTTATATTATTTTTATATTATAACCGCCCTTGAACAGCCGAACCAATTTTGAATTTATATTCAACTCCTGCTAATATTCAACTCCGTAGCCTTGTAATATTAAACCCAATCCAGAAGACAAGGAAACTCCTGGATAAAGTATTGGGAGAAATTGTCTTCGTGGAGGACTTTTTGGTGGAACTAACCCACATTTACGTTTCATAAAGAGGATAGCAATGTAAACCTCCCTCGTTTAGTTTGACGGCAAGGCGACTCATGATCCGTCTACCACTGAGGATATTTTACGTCAGCACTGCGGTCAGAGCGAGCTGGGTGCGGAATTCGAATCGACCAGTCATCACTGGTCGATTCGAACCCGGGATACCTTATTGGGAGGTGAGTGATCAATGCCATGAATCACCACAAACCTGTCAATTATAATATTTTATTTTATGACCGCCGTTGAACAGCCGACCCAATTTTTGGGTTTACGACTACTAATGTTCAACGCCGTAGCCTTGTAATTTTGAACCAATCCAGAAGACAAGGAAACTGCTGGATCGGTACACCCCAGAGGTATTGATTTGTTATGGGAACATGGAGGACTTTGAGACTCGACAGATTTAACGTGCATCAGTCACCATTTACTACACGGGGAGTCTTCAGCCGGCGGGGACCGAGCTCACGAACACCTGGACATGGGCCCAGCGCCCCACCGACCAGGCTATCCCGGCCTAGTAGCGACAATTTTTTTTAATTATTTATTATTATATATATACACACATACACATATGCATAAACACACACACATATATATATATATATATACATATATACACATATTTATATATAATTTATTTATTTTTTTTATTTATTTATTATTTTTTTTATATATATATACATTTAATATATGGCCATCACGGGTAGCTGAAAAGCTCCGGACTCACTGCCTGCCCCCGGGGACTTGGAGCAGGGCCAGTAGTGAGGCGTTTGTGGTGATCAACCACGTTGGCTGCTATTGTGAGCCAGTCCGTGGTTGATTGTGGGGTATGTATGTTTTGTTCATGTTGTGTTTTACCTATTTTTAGTAGTAGTGGTAGTTGAGGCAGTGCTTGGGTGGAATGTGAATTATAAACGTTAGTAATTAAGTTGGCTGACTCATAAACCACCACCTTTTTTTTTTTTTTTTTAAACATTAATAGCCATCACGGGTAGCTGAAAAGCTCCTGGCACACTGCTTGCCCCCAGTATCTAGGAGCAGGGTCAGTGGTGAGGCGTGTGTGGTGATCAGATCAACCACGTTGGCTGCCATTGTGAGCCAGTCCGTTGTTGATTGTGAGATATGCGTGTTTTGTTTGTGTTATGTTTTGGGACTATGTATCAATGTTAGTCATAGAGATTTTTGCTGTCAGTATTTTTACAAAGTTATTATTAGGTTTATGACATATTGTCTGTGATGTTCCTGGTTATTTCAAGTATATTTATTAGTTTTTGCATAATATGCTCGTTTTTGAAACTGTCTGCAAATATCGTTCTGCCTTGTTCATTGGGTTTTTTGAGGTGGTACGTTTCAGTTAGTGGGCAGTCATGTAGGTAGTGACTTAATAATTTTATACTATTTAAATTTTATTCGCTTCCGTTCTGTTGAGCCTAATTTGAATTCGTCTTAATATCCTCTATGTGCGGCGCGTATGTTTGGTTCACAAACTAATTTTATTTTAAAAATTAATAAGTGTGAATCCTAAATGAATGATTCTTACTTTATATTGTATCGCAAAACTAACTATATTGAATCTTATGTGCACTATAATTTACTGTAAATATAAATTTTAGTGTTTCTGAATTCCAAAAATTGGTGCAACTTTCTTACACTATAGTAAAAAGAACATTATTGGCCTTCAACTATTCTTGGTTTTTATTTTTGCGAAATACCAAGAGTAATTTGTGTGCTTCACTGTACCTTTTTAGTCTAAAGTAGTTGCCACCATTATTGGTGTTAAGATGTACTAAAATTTTTTACATAGTAGTTTATCTGAAATTCCAAGCCGATTCAAGCTCCTTTTACTTCAATTGTTCTTTGCACATAATTTTAAAATTCGTTTACCTAAACACATTTTATGCAAAATAAATAAAAATTTAAAAACAATAAATGTATCTTTAATTGTATTCTAGCTTTTTTCTGACTTTAAATGTAGTTAAATGTGACAATTTTTATATAGCTTTAATTTAAATAAAACTAAATGTCAAAATCTATAATTTAAAACATTGCTGTTCTATAATTTTACACAAAATTTCTTGCCATCAAACTCTACTCCGACTACCCTAAAAAACTGTCCTGGATATCAGAAAGGAAATTACTTGCATTTTGATGTCTACTGCTTTTTAACTAATTTGTGAATTAACACTTTATAGAGCAGTTTTTCTATTAATAATATGTTAAAATATTTTTGGGTTTGAGATTATTTTATAAAAGAAAAATCATTCAGCTTTTTACCTAAAATTAATTTACTTGAGACTACTTTTTTGGTGGAAGGATGTGTTAGATTTTCAAAAATGCACCTACTGTTAATAATTGGCCATAAACTTGAAAAACTAGGCTTATAAATAACCTAATTTATCAATTCTGGGTTTATAACTGCAAATAAACTCAAAGACAATGCATAAACGCACAATTAAAAATAGCTTCCTAGTTTTGGCCTCTCCTTACGACACTTTACTGTTTCATTGGTATTTTTAATTTTTTTTAATTTTCTGAAGTTATCAGCTGATGGTCGCACAAGTCAATGATGCGAAAATAACTACTCGATCAATTTTTAAAAACAAATCTAGGTTGGTGGAAAATTTATATCCCCTGTCTAATAAATCAAGCATAAGGATAACTTCATTCTTACCTATTATGGGAGTTTTCAATATACAGAGAAACGCATAGAGAAAGAATCGAGAAGCTAGAGCCATATTTTGATGCTCTTGTTCAATATATTCAAAAATCAGTCCTGGAAATGTTGTGCCAACTGCTCCAGATATGAGACCAAAGATTAAAACTCCAACCATCATCAATGCAAAGTCATAAGTCCAGATTATATAGCCAGCATCTAACAGTAATATTAGAAAGCAAGTTAAACTAAAATTCGTTCTTGTCATAAAATGACAGTCAGTAATCCAGTTCAGACTCAAATTACCCACTATTTCAGCAAGCGGGATAAACATGGCGAAGTAAACAGACAGTTCGTTGGATATTCCCTTGTCTCGAGCATAATCAACTATAATAGTCCAGTTTAGGGTTGTAAGAAATGCGTAAATACTTTGCACAAACATTATGAAATGGAATGTAGGATCTAAGAATACTCGAAAAGATTCCCAGGATAGTTTGTTTTTGCTTTTTATGCTCTCCTTCGTTTGACTAATATTGTTTGCTACATCTTTTTTAGGCATGAATCCATTTTCATACTCAGTGTTTTTAACGGAAGGTTTTCTTTCAGTGTATCGCACGAGTTTAACATCAAAATCAGGCTTAGATTTCGACTTTTGTGCAAAATACTGGTGAGTGTCACTTGTTTCTAAGGATTTCATTGTAACATGATCGGAATTTTTCTTGTTCTTATTATTTGCTTCTCCATTTACACATATTACATAAATTTTATTTGAAGCATCATTTTTTTGTTGAGTACTATCAATTTTGTGTTGGTCTTCTTCATCCAATACAAATGCCGGATTTTGATGACACGTGTTTTGTTGATTAGAGGAATCCAATATCTCTTTCACAACTCTGCGTTCATTATGTGGATGCTTTAAGAGGATTGCAGCAGGAATGGTATTTAAAAAAATTCCACCCAAAATCAAAAACATTCCTTTCGTGCCATATACACTGTCTAAGTAAGTAATCACCGGTGACATGATTATAGCTCCTACACATGATCCGGTTAGAACAATGCCATTCACGAGATTGATGTGTTGGGTGAAATGAAGCTTTAAAATGGTTGGTATTAGGGTATTTCCAAAAGCTAGTCCACAGCCTAAAGAAAAACATTTTTGATTAGTTAGTTAACCAAACAATGTTTTTAAATTTTTTACCAATACAGACTGTATTTTAAATAAAACTACAATTTGTATAATTTATGTTATGACTGGTCTTGAATAGCCAAGCTAATTCTGAGTTGACAAATATCAATATTCAACTCCATAGTCTCTAAATTCTGAACTCAAAGCAAGGGAGACAAGAGAACTCCTGGATTGTGACAAACTAGCCTTTCTGGAGGACTTCTCGATGAAACTTTACGTTACATGGAGAAGAAAACCATTTTCGGTTTTTCGGTTATAAATTGCAAATCAATCTATAGATCACTTACGAATTCATTAAAGTTGAGAATATTTTTCAAAATAAATATACACTGGTGTTCCGTAACTACCATACTTGCTGGAATTTTTTTATGAAAACTTTGTGACAATTCTGTATTATCTCTATATCTTTATTCTCTTTCTCTATTAGATGTCACAAATAAATATCAGTAAGATCTAAAAGGATTCCTAACACTGATCAATTACTGATCATCATCAAAAACCTGTTTAGTTGAGGATGAAGCATAAAAGCGAATATTTTAATTCTTCTTTTACTTTCTAGGCTTTACTTTTATTTATTTACAAAATTAATTAGTTACATATTGGTCACTGTCGCTTTTTGACTGATGATAATTCGATACTGTAGGAGTGAAAAGTACAGTGTACAAAATAAAAATTATATTCTAAATAACTTTTCTTCGAATGATTTGATTTTCACGAACAAACTGCCGATCATAATGGTTCAAAAGGGTGACTTCAAATATGTTTAATAAATTAGTGCTATAACTATTAATTAAGCTATGGAATCTGGCACACACAAAAGACAGCACTGTCTCTGAATACGCATACTTTATTTTGGATGGATTTGCGTTATTTTCACATCTAAATTATTTAATAAAATAAATTTTTGCGTCTAAAATTGAACGTTGCTATCAATCCAGTGGATAACAGTAACTCTTGAAAACCTGTATCACTGTAACTCTATAAAACTGTATCTACTAAGATAAATATATCGTCAACATGTCTTTCTACAAGAGAATTTGAACAATTTAAATATACTATTTTTTTCGAAAGAATATATTAGTAAGTCCCAAAGAATGGGAGAAAGAGTTGATAATGGGTAAACCCACGAATTGTTTAAAGAATTTGTCTGTGGTTTGAGAAGCAATTTTCTAACACAGGAGTTGACTATGGAGATATTTTCAATTTTAATAAAGAGTAATGGAATTCTTGCAACCGTAGTTTTAAACAATAAATAATATTAGAAATATGTATAAAGTTATTGTACTCTTTCGGATTGTACTAAATATAATATTTTCAAACTGTGCTTGTTTCTATGTCCTATCTAAAGTTCACAATCCTCAACTTTGTTTTAAGGCCTATTGTATCTAACATTTATACCCTGAGCTATATCTCCTCTAACGTCTAACAATATCCATATTGTTAAAAATTCCTATGATTTTGTTTCCCAACTAGTATATCTTTCACCCTCCAGCAAAACTATGCTCTGTCTTGATGTTTTTTTCTCACTAATGCTCCTATTTCTAGAGCTATCGATTGTTTAAAACTACGGTTGTGAAAATGTCAATACTAATTTGATTTACTAATTTGAAATTGAAGATATTATCTCTCTTATCAATTTCTATGTTTAGCAAACTGTTTTTCAATTAAATGGTAAATTATATAAAATTTTCAGAGTTCAACCATAGATATACACCTATCAACCATTCTTTGTAATATTTTCATGCATTATTTTGAAGAAAGGTTTTAAATTGTTTAAATTCTCTTGATGGAAAAGTTTCTGAATTTTATACTTTTGTTTTCCGTGCGTTTCCCCTTTGTTCTGGCTCTTCTTCTTTAAACTCCGAACTTTACTTTCTCAACTCGCTTTTTGCTAACCGTGGATTTAAACCTGCCATATTAGATTCAGCTCTTGCTTATCTCACTATACCCAATTGTTCCTCATTTTTCTAAACAATACAGTGAACTTGTTAATTTACCTTTTTTTTCCCCTCTTGTTTACTATAAAATTGCTTTATTCTCTCCCGTTTTTTAAAGTCATTTTTAAGAATGTAAACAAAATTGAATTAAATCTCTTAAGGATCCTATCAGTATTGATAATCACTGGGACAATTATCATGTACTTGTGGCTTTGATTACATTGAACAAACCAGACGAGCTTTAAATTTAAAATTAAGGAACACGATACACATTTCCGTTATGAAAAATTCGATAAGTCATCGATTGCTGCACATTGTTAGAATATTCGACATGCATTCTATTTCGACAGTGCTAAAATTATTCCCCCCCCCCCCCCCACATCAACTGATCTTGATGCCTTGGAATCTTATTTTATTCAATCCAATGTTAACTGATTGAATAAAACAATGATTCCATTATTAACTACATTTGTTACTCACTATCTTTCCAAAGCGAGTGAAATGCATTTTACCCATATTTCCCTTGATTGCCCGATCGCCCGATCGCGCACAGTGTTTCTTCTTTCTGTTTTTTCATTTTTATTTATTTATTATTTATTTATATATTTTTGATTCACTCTCGCCTACTTCTAGTTTTGTTTCTCACCTTTATTTTCCATTTTTCGTTGGGAACTTTACGTTTTATATTTCAAATTCTTTCTGTTTCTTTTCATTCACGGCTGGCAAGTTTTGAGAATAGGAGTTGATTTTTGAGAGCTTGAAATATGTCGACTTTTATTTCCATCTGTATATTTTTGAAGCCAGTGAAGAATTTTTATCTAGTAATTTTAGCAATTATTTTATTTATGTTGCCTTATTGAAAGAAATTGTAATGGAACCTTACCGTAAATGAGACCAAGGCAGAGAGTAGCTGCTGTAATATCCTCGGCAAAATAACAACTACCTACCCCTACAGCACCAAGAATACATCCTGTCAAAGTAATAGCCCGAAATCCAAATGTTTCTCCCAGAAATGCAGTAAAGGGACCTAAAAGAAATAATTGCTGTACCATTTACGAAAAATTCAGGAATTAATCATTACAACCATCGTAATACTCTTTGTAAGAAAAAGTTCTAAATTTTGACTTTATTTGAAAGCAGTGTTTTTTCCTTTTATTATTTGCATTATGCTTTTCTGCATTGAAAAGATGAAATACGAAACTCTTCAGAAAGCTCATATAGTGAATAAAGTTAAACTACACTAAAAAAACGAATTAAACTACAAAAACAGACAATGATAGAAAGAACGACTTGAAAATATTACATTCAAGCTTTTTTAAATGTTGTTAAGCTTATTCATATATATTTAGCTTTATCCATAACATTAAGTTTATCTTTTTTCAATTGAGTTCATACAACTCGATAAGAAGTGAATTGATTATGCCTAACCATGTGATTTATATCAGATTTAAATGGATACCAGTAAGCGTGTGTGTTAAACCTGATCGGCTTCTGAATCGAAAAATGCCACTATTTGCCAACGATGATGTCACTTACAGGTATCCAATTGAAAAAATTTTTTTTGAATATATTACACACACACAAAAAAGAGTATTAATATTCACGACGATTTAAAGGTAGAAAGCTATTAATAGTATCTCAAAATTAAAATTAGCTTTGTATAGAACAAAAAGGGACAGCATTTCGGAATATTTCACCAACCATAAGTAAAAATAATGGCTCTTCTAAGGATCTAATTCAAAGTTTTATTCTGTTATACTAAAATCAGTTTGGTTACTTACTCGGAGATGACCTTACACATGTTTTTATTTTTTTGCGGAATGTTACCCAGCACTACAATAAAACCTCAATTTTTACAAATCAATCACTGATTATCGTAATAATATAAGAATTAAAATGAAGTATTTTGGTGAGAAGCCGCACCATAACTACTAGAATCCTTATACACTTATTTTTAACCCTCTTTTTCTTTAAAATGGTTTAACTATGCTGTACCGTCTGTTAAAATTGAAGATTGAGTTATTATAAAAAATTACATTTATACAGATATCAGAAAGCTTGAAAACCATTTTTAAGTAATCATTAGATTCTAACAGTTCTATCAGCTCAGATGATTTTTCATACGATGAGATCAGAACTTATAAAACTTCAAGAAATGTTTTGAGATATTATATTATTTAAAATTTTTCCCTTTCTTATCCTGCAACGGGTAGTTCACTTTTTCTTAGCAAATAGTATGTTTCATATTTTCCCGTAACGGTTTTCCAACACTACTTCACAAAACCTTCACCTAAATCAGTCAACTTCAAAACATGTTACAAATAATGTAATCTGATTTTTTAATTGATCTCGCTGTGCTGCTTTTTATTATTGCTGACGTTAGCCTGATTTCTCATGACTTACAATGTCAACACGATGAACTATTTCTGATGATCTGATTCCGAAAAGATTAACGTAAACAAGGGAAAGAATGCAAGTTATTGAAATAAATCATTCCTTTTTCTTACCTGTAAATGTTCGCAAGATACCATATGTGACTACAGGCATAGATGCCTTTGATCTTTCTGTTTGAAATCCATTTCTAAGAATCACATAGAATATTCCAGCTAAACGCATGGGCAATCCAATGAAAAAGCCTATCATAAAACAAGCTGCCAGTACTAACCAACTGGTTAAACTATTATATCCAAATGTTTTCATTTTAGTGATAATTACTAAATTAACATATATAATCTAGTTTTCATGTGGAAGTAGCTCCACTTTTAGAATAATTAACACTTTTACAATCAAAAACATTAATTAGAACTATAATGCAAAAGTTGCTTAAGCACTGCCTCTTCACTCTGGCTTTCATGACTGAGTAGAAAAAAAAAGATCGATTCACAAGTTAGACAAATACGAATCTTGACACGGCACCTGCTAATCTCCATAAAATACTAAAATCACAAAATATTACCCTATTCGTGATGCTAATTTTTTTATTACGATGGGAATAAATTCTCACGTAAGTTCTGTTGTTTCTTTTGTACGAATTATGCACATATTTTTATCATGCATGTGTTGTTTATTACTATTTCTCCAGTACAAAATTGTATTGACTATTGCATTAATAATGAATAAAAAAAATATTTAACTTAATCACGAAACTCGCTGCAATTCGAGTAATAAATGATCGGATGGTGTTAGGTAAATATAGAAACAGTTTATATACGTTCTATTGTTTTCGAATTCAATTGATTGTTTGACGATTCAAAAAATGGAAATTTACTAAACAAAAGAACCATTCATTATCATTTATGTATCTTTTAAGATGTGTGTAAACAAAAGAAATCACGGTTTAAGCATTGAATTAAGTGACTTGTAACTTAAAATGTGAGACTGTCTTAATAAATTTAATCTTTAATTGGAATAATAGAAGAGGAATTTAGAATAAAATTTTGAAAAACTAGCTATTTCTTTCTATTGTAACACTCCCGAATTGCACCGTTAATCCTTGGAAAACTCGGAATATCTTCCATGTGAAGAGCTCTACTTTTTCTTACAGCTTTGCGTACAGTTTCCTTTTTGTGGGATGCCAATTGCGCAAGTTGAAAATTTAACATAAAATTTAAATAATTTATAAAGTTTAAAATGTTTATGCAGAGAACTGTAAAATTTTATTATGAACTTTAAAGTTTTCTGATATTATATTTCTTAAATTGTGTCGTATAGTTTAAAAACCGTCAATCCCAAAACATAAATAAGAAAACTCATTTTCCGCAACACTTAGACAAAAGGAGATAAGAAACAGTATAAAAAAAGTAATTAAAACAGTATACTTTAAAGTACAACGTAAGGAGGTAAGGGAGCGTGAAGGGCTGACTACTTAGTTTGATGAAAAATTGAAAAATAATCCAGAACTTTAACTACAGATTAAGTAACTTCAGTTTTGTAAAAAATTAATTACAAAAACTGTAATAAGAATAAAACAGAATAAGAAAATCGTAAATTTATTTTTATAGAATTTTGTTTAAAATCACTTTAAAAGGTCTTTTAATTGAATAATGCCTAATTAAGGAAACGCAACTACATTTTTAACAAAAAGTTAAGAAGCAAGCTAATTTTTTCTTAAAATTTAAGAAATGGCAAACCAGATAAGGTCAACTTTTATATGAAAATGTGCTAAAGTATATTATAAAAAATGATAACAATATGATGATGCCATGAATCCTAGATCAAGAATTTGATAATCTCAGCAAAATAGTCCAAAAATTAAAACAGCAAAGTGACAGCTGTGGGAAATCAATATAGAGTGTCCTCTGATCACCTCTGGTGACAATGTAGTTCTTACAAGAAACAGCGATTTACGAAATTCTAATTAGATCTTAAGATTTTGGTCTAATCGCAAATCTCATTCCACAAACCGCCATTAATGCAGTATTTTGCCCGGCAGATTTTTGAGACGGTGTGGAAAACTGCAAATACTTTGCCATGATCTATGGTATTCAAATATGGAGATCTGGCTGACCCCTCCAAATTCTGAATATCTTGATCTTCAAGGTATCCTTGCCCGGCCCAGGTCTGTGAGTACGCGTGTTGTTATACGCGTTGTTGTGCGCGCGTGTTATTACTAAGGTCAGATAGTGCCTCCGAACAATTTTATAAAGAGTTCTAAGATCTCAGCCCTTTAGAAAATTAAAGAAGTTTTTCTGACACACCTCAAGATCGCAAGAATGAATGTGTGAAGGACACAGATGCAGAGGGTCCACGTTCTATTCACTGATGAATCCCGATTCGGTCTAATCAATGATTTTCTACACGCTTACGAATGAAGAGAACTAACAACCCTGTTTCATCTCTCCATCACCATGGGAATGAACCACTCTGGAGGTCGAGGTGTAAGATTTTAGATAAGTGTGATAGTGGACGACCACATAGACCTGCACATCTTTAAAGAGGTACCTTTACTTCCCTGGAGTAAAGGGATGAGATTTTATAGAGCTTAATGTGAAATTGTCAAGATTCACTGTTGGTCTTCAATATATTTTCACGAATGAGAACGCGCGTCCACACAGGGCTGTTCGAGGAACACCTTGAAGCTGAAGATATTTAAATGATGTTTCCGCGAGTCAAATCTCTAAATCTGATTTCCACAGATCATGTCTAGAATGCGTTTTGTTGAGTAGATAGTTGATCACTCCCTCCCATAAATCACTAGGGGAAAAAAACTGCCTTAGGGACAAGTTGAATGTATCACCCTAAAACCTATTTTAACGAAGCCTTTTTCAACCTCAAAAAATAGCAAAAGACTTTATTGTGAGATCAGCATTGCCGTAAGGAAGGGTAAAAAAAAAAATCTCACAAGTGTTATTTTGGCAATAACTAACATAAATATCGCTGAATTAATCGTATTTGGTTGAAGTTTCAAGCAAAATAGTTTTCAGTATTTTATAGTTCTAATAGAATCGAATTGTACATTCTGAATTAAAATCTTCAGTTTTATTTTGAAGGCACTGCCAACGCCATCTGCACATTTTACTAACATTCAAGTAGAGGTTCTTTTTCTGTATTCCCTAATTATTATTCTTGAGATGAATTTTTATCTGTAAATATTTTTGGTCATGAAGACAAATATTTAAATTACATCTTTAGAGAAATATACATTTACATTATATTCCTAAGGTACTAAGTTATTAACAGAAGATCCAATAATAACATGCGTAAATACAGCGCATGAAAAAAATTTGTTTCTTAAGTATTGTTTCAAAACTTTAATTAAAATAGTCAAAATAAAAAAGCTTTTTGGGGACAACTATGTACTGATGAACAACCTCACCATTACATTTTAATTAGAAAAATGTGTGCTTTATTTTTTATACTCGAATGTTATTTTTGAATTAAGATAGAATGTAAAATAGCTTTTACCCAAACTATTATAAAATTCCTAATTATTGTAATATGTTTATACTGAATAAAAAGCAAAAAATTTAAAAATATTTTTTTTTTAAAATGAAATTTTTAATTTTGTAAACCAGAAAAAAAATTGTCTCAATATTTTATGTCTTGAAAATGCTTTCTGCGGATATCAAGCAAAACGGGAAAGTTTTAATTTTCACTGTAAAATTGGGTAATAGTCTTTTATTCCATAAAATTCTATATTAATAACTGCTTACATTACATATAAAGTATACAGAGTTAAAAACTGCACTTCTTAATTCGCTAGAAAACAAAAGAAATTGTTATTTTCCAAGTTTTAATCATTATTTAAAAATAATTTCTTCTGCCAGTTTATTATATATATAATATAAAGATTGAAATATTTTTCAATAATCGTTTATTCAATAAAACTCTTGAAATAATAGGATATTATTTCAAATAGTTGAATTCTCAATCATGAAGAGGTATCTAGTCTAGATCTGAATTTGTTTTTGATGTATACATTAGATAAAATGATTAAAATAAGCACAATTATGGTTTTCCAAGAAATCTAATAAACGTTGAGAATAATTAGAGAAGCATAGTTCACTATTATTAGAGAAGAGAATCTTAATTATTAGAGAAGCATAGTTCACTATTCCTAAATTTGGTCATTTTATTTTGAACTTAAAAGGTTGACAAGAAATACTTCAGCAATTTTTTTTAATAAATTTTGTCATTTTTACTGGCATTTTAAATAAATAATTTCCTGAAAATAACCAAATGTTTAGCGAAACTATGGTTCATTGTTTTGGCATACATAAAATTTCAAGAATCATTCCTGAGTTTAAAAATTTTAACTCTCGGAAACCTGGTGACCCTTTAACGGAACCCTATTTGGTTATCGTTGCTCTAGACACCTTATCCTTTCCTGTAAGTCTTAAGAAGCCTTCCATAGAGATTGTTAGCGTCCACATCGGAAACCTTAAGTTTAGATATTAAGCAAATGAATTAAATATAGCTTGAAGAATATTTCTTTAAAGTTTGAAAAAAAAATTTAAATTTATGATTAATTAGTTCGAAAATTTAGTTTGTGGTTTTTATATCATGTGTATGAAACTATGTAGAGTTTAAGAGATAATGCTCAATGAACTTACCTGTAATAGATCGCAATACACCAAAAATGGCTATAGGCACCGAAGCTGTTGCTCTGTCTACACCATATTCTTTTATAAGAATTACGAAGAATAATCCCGCTAAACGCATAGGCAATGATATTAACAATGTTATGCTTCCACAAGCTATCACAGCTATCCAACTTCTCAATCTGTTATAACCAACTGTTTTCATTTTTCGTAATTTATATCGAATCCTATCATAGGAAAAATTGTATAGCTTTCACAGTAATAAAAAAATAATTCCTATCATATAAACTAAATTTCGATTATAATCTGAATTATCTTTAAATACGATTGTTTCAAAACTGTCTCATTTAAATAGTTGTAGGAAATAAATATGGAGTGTAATCTCCTCTGATGACAATGTAGATCTTACAACAAATCTGATGCACTTTACGAAGTTCTTATTAGATCTTGAGACAATAAGTCTCATTCCAAAAACCTCCATTAATCTATATTTGCAGCCCCGCAGATTTCTGAGATTGTGGGGAAAACTGTAAATACTCTGCCAAGAGCACCAGAGACATGATCTATGGTATTCAAATATGCAGATCTGGAGATCTGGCTTACCACTCCAAGTTCTGAATATCTTCAACTTTAAAGTATCCATGCCCAGTCCAGACTTGTGAGTACGTGTGATGTGCACGTTGCTGTGTACGCGTGTTATTACTGAGGTCCGATATTGCTTCTGATCAATTTTATATAGAGTTCTATAAGATCTTAGCCCTTTAGAAAATTAAAGAAGTTTTTCTGATTCAACTGAAGATCACAAGAGATCTAATCAATGATTTTCAACACGTTTACGTATGAGAAGAACTAGCGACCCTGTTCCATCTCTCCATCACCATGGAAATGGACCACTCTGGAGGTCGAGGTGTAAGATTTTAGATAAGTGTGATAGTGGACGACCACATAGACCTGCACATCTTTAAAGAGGTACCTTTACCTGTCTGAAGTAAAGGAATGAGATTTTCGAAGTTAATGTGAAATTGCCGAAATTTACTCTCTGCCCTTTGGTCGGTCACTATATTTTAAAGAATGAGAACGCGCTTCCACACAAAGCTGTTCGAGGAACATCTTGAAGCGGAAGATATTTAAATTATGTTCCGCGAGCCAAATCTTTTTAAGCTGATTTCCGCAGAGCATGTCTGGAATGTGCTTAGTAGAATAGACAGTTCACCTCTCCCTTTAAAAAAAAAAAAAAAAAAAAAAAAAAAAAACTGCATTACGGGACAAGTTGAAAGTATCACCCTGAAACCTTAATTTTATTTTAACAAAACCATTTCTACCTCAAAAACAGCTTAAGACTTTATTGTAAGATCAGCATCGCCGTAAGGAAGGGACATATTCAATAAAAAAAAACTCACAAGTGTTATAATTTAAAACTTATTTACCATTTTGATGTGATGCACATTAATTTAAGATCTTGATTTCGTGTAAAATAATTTTATCAAAATCACAATTTATGTCACGAGGAGGGATTAAATTTTTTTTAAAAAAATAGTTTATTCCTCAATAAATCTCCTCCTCGAAATACTCCTCGAAATACTACTGAAAATGAGGTTAATAATACGCCTTCCAATAGTGAGGAGTTTTTTTTTTTAGCTTCTTTACCTTTTCTTTTTCTTTAAACTCGCTGTTGCCCACGGTTTTTCTCACGCTTTAAAAACTTAGATTTTAATTTTAACTATTTTCCAGCAAAGCCTGTGATATTCTAAAAGTAATAATTTAAAAATTGTCAAGCCACCATTAAGTCACACGAAGCACCACAAGTCGGGACTTTTCAGCATAGTAGGCAGCAGAAATATTAATATTTCTATTTTCATTTACGTCGTAAGACAAGATAGAAAATTCATCTCAATACCTCGTCACGTGCTGTACTACTTCCTCACGCACCGCTCGAGCCATATAATTTGAGTATAATATATATATATATATATATATAATTACCTCGCAACTAATCTATTATTTCTATAGGAACACAAAATTATTCTAAAGAAATACTTAACGTAAAATTCAACGCTAATGACTTAAGACTATCCAACAAAATGATTATAAACTCTTATCGTATAACTAAATATTTAACATTTCTTAAATTATTTCTCGCGACAACTTAACAAAATGATTTATTATAGCTGACAATAGTGTTGTCAATTTATATCGAGAAATACCCACGTGGTGCGAAGTAAGAGAGATAAATATATAGATAATATAGGTGGTCATTATGGAATACTTCATATATTACAAGCGTAAGTTTGCAATTTAATTCCCTAGGAATAATAATTTTAAAGTGATAATTTAATAAGTGATTAATATCTGTTATTTTCAAGGCCTCTCTGTTTCATTTTATTTTATTTATTTTTAGTTTTAGCTTCACAATAACAGCTTCATTTTTCCTAAAAAAAAGTATGGAAAATAGTAATAAATGAGCGGTATTTTTGAAAACGAAATTTTTTAAGTAGGAGTGAAAATAACAGGACACATTTCATAAGAGTCAATTTTTAGAATTTCCTTAAAAAATATAAATTCAAATCATACATTTAAATATTGTGTGCATTAAATATTTTAACGTAATTTTAATTCATATTTTAATTTCAAAAAACATGTGTATTTTTGAAACTCAGTGCTGAAATTTATTCTAACATCCCATAGTTTCCCAACATTTTTTTGGTTCACCGACCACTTTTCAAAACAAAATTTTTTCAATACTCCCCACGGGAAAAAACCGTTTATTTTAATTGCTTAACGTATTTGAAAAGATACGTTTTTTTCCGTCATGCCGTTAATTTTTTTGAAAATTCTTGTTGACCAACACATTTATGTTAAGAATTTTTTTGCAACTTTTATGAAGGCTACTTATTCTTAAATATATTTCCATTATTGTAAATTTAATAATCCCTATGCAATTAAAATAATCAATTAATTATTTTAATTAATAATTTACATACATGTTTGAGTAAAAAGATAGAGTGATTATTTACGGTAATCAACCTAAAATCTATCATCGGTATTCTGTCCCCAGTACATTCAGTACTGAGTCAAATATATTTTAGATCTAATTTAGTCAGTCATATTTTATAAGCTGACTCTACGATATCTGAGAAAAATAAATATTTTGAGCTTTTAAAAAATAAATATAATATTTTTTCATTAAAAGGGAAAGTCATGTTTATTTCAGTTAAAGAGTGTGTCAGCTGGGATTGGTGCTTACAGCGACGACAAATGAACACAGTTATAATTATTTTATAAGAATACCGTATGGTGTAATTATCTTAGTAAGATTACTACAGTATTTATTTGTAAAAATCTAATATTAACAATTGAAATTTTTTTTTTCGTGCAATGCTTTTTTAAGGAACGAAGGACTAGTTAAAGCTAGAAGTTTAAAAACTTCTCATGATTTACAGAAAGATTGGGCTCCGATGTATTATTTTATTATACATCGAATTTAGTGTTATTTATATTATACTATTTATCTTTGTATAGCAGTTACAATTAGCCTTGGAGATACATCCAAAACGCAATCTTTTTCACCTGAATCAAATTAAAAGTTGAGTTATTAAAAGTTAACTTAAACAAAGTGTCTATTAAGACTTTGCATTTATCAAAGTTCATAATCTTAAATAGGTGATTAAGTGATTTTGGTTCGTTAAATGAAAGGTATTAGAGTTTAATGTCAATCAAGGTTATTAAACAGTAAGCTCAACTCGATGTGTATTTTTCCCTTCTTAGGAAACCGAATTTATGACGTCACATGCTTAAAAAACTTTTAAGCTATAATATCATTTGTTGTTATTCAAATCATTAGCAAATTTAAGTCTCATATTTTTATTATATCTTATAATTTGTTCGAGTACAAGTTACTTTTTGAATGCATTTTATTAAAAAAAATTTCAAAAAGTGTTATTGAAGTACTTTAAAAAAATATTGAAATGAAAGTTAAGTTCACCTGCATATTTTCAGGGTGAATATTATAAATATACTTTAACAAACTTTAACGAAAAATGAGGAGTTGGAGATTTGTTTTTTTAATGGAAAAAATATATACCAATCAGGACAGTAGAAGAAACTAAAAACACAGAAGAAATGGAAAAAAGTTTAATGAAACGTAAAATAGCCAAAGAATATTTTTTACTTAAAATATTATTATCAAGATTTGTCAGAATTTGCTTAGTGAAATTTATAAGTAGTGGGTGTTTTAATAAAACGTAATTAAATAATTCTTGCAATTTTTTAATTTTATATTAAACGCGATTCTGATAAAAATTTATCGCTGTTAAAATTTATTTTTGATTTCGATTAATTTCTAATTAAAGTTAACATCCATACATTCTTCTACAGCAATACATTTGAAAAATCTTTTTGCATTACATCTAATATCTGTTTGAAATAATTTAAATCATAAAAACGTACTGTATGGATTTCTTCATAGAGGAGGGGGAAGTGAGCTTGTGACATCACATATACTGTTATTCTTACGTAAGGTTATTGCAGGGTCCTATTGCAAGATTAGCTTTCTTTTCACTATGCTTTTTAAATTCAGGCGTTAAGTATTCTTACGATTTATTTTAAATATGTTTAATTTTTTGAAAATATATGCTTTTTAGTAACTTTCGTGATTGAGTAGGTTCGTCATTTTTGTTGTAATTTAATATAAAATAAAAATTCCTTTTATGATTTTCTGAAATATAAAAATAACTATTGTTGTCCAATATATGTGTTGTTACTAATGTAAAAACTGGTTCAAAAAACCAAAGGAAAAAGAGTTAAAAGCTCTCATTGTTTTCTAAAAAAGTAAATATTTATTAAAAATTTGGGTACAAAAATGTAAAACGAAGGAAAAAAAGAGAAGGCTTATTTAATATCATGGATATATGTTTTTAACATTTTGACAAAGAAGATTCTTTTGTGAAATGAATCTTTAATTCCTCTTCCCTTCAAAAAAACATTTGAAAACAAATGTTATTCCAATCAGAATTTTGCTTTTTTAAATAATGTAAATTTATCAAATCGAACTAAGTGCTGTAGAAAAAAAATTACTTGAAGAAATTAGAAACTTCTAAAAACATCAGCAAGATACAATGATCTGAACAGTAAAAGTATTCTTTAAGCGTTATAAGAATGCGCAGCTCGGTACTTTTATTATTTTTTTAATTCAAATTTCATACAAATAAATAATACGCCAGAGCAATTGAATTTATTGTGAAGAATCTAATTTTTTTCTATCGTTATTTTATCAATAAAACTCTTGAAATAATAGATTTTATGTCAAACAGTTGAATTCACAGACCTGAAATGGAAAAAGTCTAGTTCTGAATTTCTTTTTGGTGTATACATTAGTTGAAATGAATAAAATAAGTTGAATTATGGTTTTCGAAAGAAAAAAAAACTCTAGTAAACGATTAAAATAATTATTAGAGATACATAATTCGCTATTCTTGAATTTGGTTATTTTATTTGAACTTAAAAGGTTGACGAGAAATACTAATGCTATTTTTTTATCATTTTTTCTGGCATTTTACTTAAATAATTTCATAAAAATAACCAACAAACAACAAACAAATTTTTAATAAAATTATAGTCTATTGTTTTGACTTAAATTCAATTACAGTTTTAAAGAATCATTGCTGATTGAAAAAATTTAAAATCTCGGAAGCCGGTGACCCTGCAAACGGAGCACCATTTGGTTACCATTGCTCTAGCTAGACAGTCCTATTTTTACCTGTAAATCTTCAAAGCCTTCCATGGGGATTGTTAGCGTTTACAACGGAAACCTATAATTAACAATGTTATGCTTTCACAAGCTTTCAAAAGCTATCACAGCTATCCAACTTCTCAATCTGTTATAACCTATAGTTAGAAACCTATTCTTTTGCTTATATCAATTGAAGAGTATTTCTTTAAAGCTTGAATAATATGAAAAATTTTAAAAATTTATGATTAAACAGTTCGAAGATTTAGTTTGTGGTTTTTATATCATGTGTATGAAACTATGTAGAGTTATAGGGCTCAATGAACTTACCTGTAAGAGTTCTCAATACACCAAAAATGACAATAGGCACCGATGCTGTAGCTCTGTCTACATCATATTCTTTTATAAGAATTACGAAGAGTAATCCCGCTAAACGCAGAGGAGCTGATGTAAACATTTTTATGCTTCCACTAGCTATCACAACTATCCAACTTCTCAAACTGTTATAACCAACTGTTTTCATTTTTCGTAATTTATATATCCTATCATAGGAAAAATTGTATAGCTTTCACAGTAATAAAAAAATAATTTCTATCATATAAACTAAATTTCAATTATGATCTGAAATATCTTTAAATACGATAGATGCAAAACTGTCGAATTGTCAAGTTCGAATACAAAGTTTATCTTCAAAAAAAAAAAAAAGTAAGATTGACACGCTTTTTAAAAATATTGTTGTGAGTAATCTTAGAAACACTTTTTTTTACGAGTGCACCAACATGTACATGGATATTAAATGTTATGAAAGCGACTTATTCATCTTCTTGCATAATAAGAATAACGTTTTCCTCTTGGCGTGTGACATAGTGTTTAACTCAATGTGCAAATAAATATATTTCTTTTAATTTTCTTTTCATTGGAATTATTTTTTTCAATAATATTTTATTTTCAGCTTTATATATATATATATATATATACGAGGGTCACTCTGAAATTATTGAGATACAACTAGGTTTTTAAAGTTACACTTACAAAATTTTAGGTGTGTTCAAAGTAGTCTCCTTCAGCATCAATCCACTTTTGTAATCGAATTTTCCACAGATTAAATGCCTCAAGACATTCATTTCTTGGAATAAATGAAAAAAATGCATTTATAGCCACATCAGTCTCTTCTTCTGAATGAAAACGACGTCCACGTAAGTTCTTCTTTAGATTAAAAAATAACCAAAAGTCACCCATGGCTAGATCAGGTGAATACGGCGGATGTTCTATCACTTTAATTTGTTTTTGTTTAAGAAACTCATCCGGCTGTATGTGAAGATGCTTTGTCATGGTGAAGCATTAGTCCTCTAACATTCACTTCTTGTAGAATTTTTGGAAGACATTTAATGGTATACCAGTTTGCTGTTACTGTCTTCTGTCCTTCCTACTTGATGGCTTTGACCTATCCCGTACTTCTGAAGAAAGCGGCATACATCACTTTTTTCAGTGCGCGTTGTCTTTTCATCATTGTCGGCTTGGGATCATCTTCAAAGACCCATACTTTGCTTTCTTGACGCGTTGAAACGTCAAAAAACGGTATGTACGTTTTATCACCCGTTACAATTTCAGAAATGATGCGGTGGCCACCATCATTTAGCAATTTAAGAGTTTCTTTACTGATTCTGACACGCTCCTCTTTTTGGTGCTCAGTTAGATTATGGGGAACCCAACGGCAAACTAATTTTTTCATATGTAGTTCTTCATGTTTAAATTTGTGTATGGCTACGGATCAAATGTTAAGTTCCTTGTGTATAATTTGATAGGTACAGCGATTATCATCCTTTAAAATTTTTCGTATGGCAGACACATTCGTATGGCAGACACGAGCTGGAGATTCATCACCAAATGCTAATTGCAACCGTTGAACGCATTCTTCTTGATTTAATCCTGCTTTAAAATCGCAGAAAATCATATCGCGAAAATGTTCTCGCGTCAACTCCATTTTCTCTTCTGTTTAAAATTTATTCTAAGCTAAACAAGTTGAAGTAAGTCAGTAAAAAATCGTCTGCTGTGTTAAAATACTTTGTAGTTTAAAATTAAACCGTTATTTTTATTTTGTAAATTCTCGTTTGCGCGTATCTCAAAAATTTCAGAGCAACCCCCGTATATATATATACAGTCGAACTCGTTTATAACGAGCACAAAGGGACCGTAACATGTACTCGTTAAATCGGAGTGCTCGTAATAAACGGGTCCTTAAGGCAGGCGTGCAGCCAGAAGAGGGGGGGCTTGGGAGGTCAAATGATTGAGTTTACTTAAATTTTGATTAATACTTACTTACTTTAATTACATTAATTAATTTAATTAAATACTTTTCTTAATTTAATGACAACTAACCCCCCCCCCCCCAACCAGTCGATAAGGCGCGAAATCGATACGTCACCGCCTACTCTCACGTGACTTTTCTTATGCTTTAGATTAGAGCGATAAGGGCAATTAAGTTTCAGTTCGCGTTTTTTTTATTTCGCGCGCATTTTTTACCATTTTGAAAAAAATATGAGACAGAAAGACTAGAAAGATGAGAAAAAAGATTGCAAGACAGAAAAATATTAGTCGCTAAAACCGGGTCTTGCTCGTTAAAAGCGACTTCTGTTCCATAGACCATTGATCCAACCAAATATTCTCGTTTCCCTCGGTAAATCCGATTTCTCGTTAAATCCGAGCTCGTTATAAACGAGTTCGACTGTATTATTGTTAACGCCGATAATAATTAACTTTAATTTTGGTAATAGTTACTAATTTAAATAAAATAATAAGCTATGTACTAAGAGGCAAAATTAATAGAGAAATGGTACTAATTCGCTTAAGAGAGCATAAAAAATTGGCAAACTATTATTGATGTCGATAATAATTAATTTTGGTAATAGCTATTAATTGAAATTTTTAAAAAAAATAAGCTATGAACAAAGAAGCAAAATTAATGAAGAAAATGTACTTATTCACCTTGTACTTATATTTAGAAGGAACCGTAATAAGTCTGCACACTGTTATTGACACCAATGTTGCTTGATTTTGGTAGCAAGGCATTGCTGGTATCCTTGTAATTTTTGCAGTTTTAATAGGTACCAAATATATTCTTATATAGGTATAAAGTATTTTATCAGTAAATTTGGTGCTGATTAAGGCTGTACCCATACTGTACAATTTTATGATGAATTTTTTACGATCTCTCGAAGATTTAAGTACAGATGAAAATAGCTTGATTGTGATAAATTTTAAGTACCATCAAATCTATAAAGCAACAGCATTATACCAGGTAATGCTGAATATAGTTTATCCTTAGTTAGATGGATGAACTACTAAATACACATTTTGCTTATTAACATAAGGCACCAGGACGGGCAACAAATAATAACAAATTTCAAAAGAAACAGATTTATTTTAGCTTTATTATTTGTGTTGGTATTTGTCTCTTACAGTTTTGTAGTGTTGTTCAGTAATGATTTATTGATGCTTATTCTTTTCATCCCGAGCAAAGAACGGGTACTCAGCTAGTCCTAAATAATAAAATAATCTCTCTCCCCTCTTCAGAATCGTTTCGTGATATACTCCTGATATTCTTAAAAATCGTTATAGTTCCGTTTAGGATGGACGCTTGAAAAATGATTGTTTTTCTTGATTGTATGCGACATTTGGCGATTGTATGCGAAGAGTTAAAAATTCGTTTAAACTTCCGTCATCTATTCTTTTAATATTATCGTTAACTATACGGTCAACGTTATTAATATTATATTATCGTTAACTATACGGATATTAGGTCATTTTTATTTCCATTGAGCGAAAGTTTTCTTAAACGTAGTCTGATTTTAGCAAAATTGTTTCTTTCAGTAACGTGTAAAAACTGCTAATGGTTTTGCAACTTTTCGAATAACAGCAATTTAAAAAATATTCGTTTTTTTAAAAAAAAAAATCACTTAATTACAATTACTTAAAAAAAAAAAATTTAGATTCGTGCTATGAGAAACATGTAGGATAAATATGTTAAAAATTTGCTTTTTAGTTGAAAAACATTAACTCTTAAAAAAAACTATCAATAATTAAAAAATAAAAAAAAACAAGCTGATAATTTATTTCGCAGATAATGGAATCTACACATTTTACATTGTTCCATGTCCCTATATTTTCAAAACCTTTAGTCATGGGCTTTAAAATGACGTTAACAAATTGAAAGTGAAAAATCTTGTCTCACGACACACTTTTACGTAAAAACGCCAATGCAAGATGGAATTAAGATTAAAAACCAGATACTTACACTTACGTAGAGTTAGAATTCAATACGCTGCTTTCATGGAAATAAAAATGCTATAGTATGTATGTGCTGTGATAAAAATCAAAAGAAAAAGAGTAATCTTAATCGTTTTAAAGGTTTTTGTTTTTCTTGTTGGCAACACCAACAAACTATGGTTTGACAAGAAAGTTCCTAGTATCAATCATCTAAAAGTTTTCGGAACATAATGTTTTGTTCACATGCCCAAGCCAAACAGAAAGAAATGGGATAGTAAGAGTCTCAAAGGTATATTTGTTGGTTCTTGTGGTGAAAAAAATGGTTACAGAATATATATTAAAGAACAAGACAAAATTATACTAAGTAGAGATGTTATTTTTCGAAATGAAGAGGTAGTCTCAGTGGGTACTAATTATTCTTCTGTTGAGGATACTCAACAATTTGTGGAGGTAAGCAAACTTAAAGAAGATCTTGTTCCTGAAAATGTTGAAGGAGTTAGTAACATTATAGATAATGAAAGCTTCGTTGAAGGAACTGTTAATAGCTCCATTAGTGAAGGCAACATTGAAATCAATATTGATGAAGTTATGGATGAAAACAATGACTCTACTTACCTGAGAGATAGAAATAAATTGAAAAAGCCTTCTAAGTTAAAAGAGTTTGTTCTTTTAGCTGAACTAGCTGAGCACAAAACTTATAAAGAAGCCATGTCTTCTGAGAATTCTGAAAAATGGCTATGTGCTATGGAAGAAAAAATGAATTCGCTTCTGAAGAACAAGACTTGGGAACGTGTTGATCTGCCACATGAAAGAAAAGCCATTGGTAGTAGGTGGGTTTTTAAAGTAAAGATGAATGCAGATAGGTCTGTACAACGTTTCAAGGCTCATTTAGTAGCTAAAGGATTCAGCCAAAAGTATGGTGTTGATTTTTCAGAAACTTTTAGTCCTGTTGTTCGATGGGAAACAATAAGAACAGTGTTAAGAGTTGCTTCGAGTAAGAAACTGAAACTTTTACAGTTTGATGAAAAGACTGCATTTCTTTATGGAAAATTGGCAGAAAAGATCCATATGAGTCAACCAGGTGGATTTAATGATGGAACTAATAAAGTTTGCAAGTTGCTCAAAAGTATTTATGGGCTTAAACAAGCCTCAAGGTGTTGGAGTGAGCGTTTCAAAATATTTGCTGAAAGTTGTGGTTTGCAACAATCTTCTGCAGATCCTTGTTTGTTTTATAATGAAAGTAAAACACTTATTTTAATTGTCTATGTTGATGACGGTATCATAGTCACCAAAGAAGAAGAGATATCTAATGAGTTTCTTAACAAATTTAAAGCAGAATTTTGCTTCTACTAATTATTTGGGTATGCAAATTGAATATCTTCATGATGGTAACGTTTTCATACAGCAGGAAACTTATTTTAAAAAAGATCTGAATCGCTTTAATATGTTAGAATCCCATTCAGTTAGTGTACCAATAGAAAAGGGGCTTCATTACAAATGAAGATTCACCATGTCTTCCAGATAATGTGCCTTACCGTGAAGCTATAGGAAGCTTAATACTTTTGGCTATGGTCACAAGACCTGATATGGCCTATGTGGTAGGTGTCCTGTCCCAAGTACTGAAAAAACCAAAACAGCAACACTGGAATTTAGTGAAAAGAATCTTTAAATACCTTAATGGTTCTACAAAGTGTGGAATAATGTTTGAAGCTGACTTGAAATGTAATATCCAGAGCTTTAGCGACTCAGACTAAGCAGGTGATCCCCTTAGTAGAAAGTCTACTTCAGGAATGGTTTTTATTGTTGCTGGTGGTGCTGTTGGGTGGAAGAGTCAGCGTCAACAGTGTATAGCTTTATCGACAACAGAAGCAGAGTTTGTGGCGGCCAGTCAAGCAGGAAAAGAAGCTGTATGGATTTCAAATTTGATGAATGAATTATGCTCCGTTAATGAATTGCCTATACTTAATGTAAATAACCAAAGTGCGATTAAATTAATTAAGAATAATGTTCTGCATAACCGAACAAGGCATATTGATGTGAGATACAAGTTCATAAGAGAACTTTATGAGAACAATAAACTAGGTGCGTCTCACTGCAGTAGTGATTCACAAGCTGCTGACTTATTTACTAAGGCTCTGCCAAAAATTAAGTTTGAATATCTTAAGAAATTGATAGGAATGTTGGACTTGTGTACTTAAACTTTAAGGACTTTTTTCTCTTATTTTTTTATAGTGAGAACTTATTCATTTTTGATTTAAGGGAAGTGTTGTGATAAAATCAAAAGAAAAAGAGTAATCTTAATCGTTTTAAAGTTTTTTGTTTCTCTTGTTGGCAACACCAACAAACTAATTGCTGGTTTACATTCTTCTCTCTGCTGCGTGCAGTTGTAATATGTTCATGTCCTTTTAATTAAATAATAACCAAGTATTTCATTAGCTGTGTGATATGTTATTTCATTAGCTGTGTGATATGTTAGTAGTACACTTTATTTTGAAATTTAATGCAACATCAAATTACTCTAGATTCTTTAAATTACTGCTAAAAATAGTATAATTAAAGAGATTCAAAATCGTCTAACGTTTGCAAACAAATCCTTGTACCGATTAAAAAGATTCATTAAAAACATTAATTAGACCAATATTTACGTATTTTTCCGAGACCTGAATTCTGGCAAAAGCTGAAAGCGTCATAATATTCATTTTGAATGGAAAAAAATAATTGTGCTATTCTTGGTAAAATAGAAATCAACATCGATTGGAGAAGAATGTATAACTCTGAGCTATATAAGATTTGCATATTGGAAAATATATAAAAATTCACCGAAAGAATTGGGGAATTCATTTTTTATAAAATGAATGATGATTCAACGTTTTTTAAAAAATATATTATTCGTATATCATTAATTGGGTAAAAATAGGATATCACAGGTTCAGATGAATGGAGTTAGTAAAGACGCGCATTCGCTATGCAGTAAAGAAACTGGCTCTCAAGAAGAATACTAGTATGCCTTTCAAAAACAACCAATTTTTCTTCATCAAATAATTGAACAAATATGTAATAGCCTGATGACGGAAAGTTCATTCTTTCCGTAACGTGTTATTTATTACTCTGCACATGGTGACTTCAAAAATTTTAATAGATACTCATATTTTTACTATTTATTTTATCTTTCAATTGTACTTTTCAAACTAATTTGTTATACTTGAAATTGGTGCAAGAAAATGCTCTTATCAAATATGTCGTTACGAGTTTTATTTCATAAAGTGATTTCAAAAAAATTTAATTGCCAGATAAAGGAAAGCTTGTTTTCTTCTATAGTTTATTTTTCCTTATACGGAGTCTTAAGATGAGTACTAATTTTAATTCAAACTTACCTAATAATGTTCTCAACATTCCTAAAATGACTATAGGCACAGATGCCTTCTCTCTGTCTGTGTCATAAACATTTAAAAGTGTCACGAAAAATAATCCAGCTAAACGCATTGGCGATAAAAGAAAGAAAGCTATGAATGAACAAGTTATCACAGTTATCCAGCTTTTCAAACTGGCATAACCAACTTTTTCCATTTTTCGTAATACGAGTTATATCTTAGGAATCATACTGCTTGCTTTCATGATAAAAAATAATTTTAATCATATTAACTAAATTTCGATTATAATTTAAAAAAAGGTTTGAATACGGTTAACTGCTTCAAAAATAATCGATACTTTTTCAAACTTTCGTTGTAATTTTAGAAACAATTTCTCTTTTATATGACAGCACCAGCATGTACCATAAAATAAAAAAGCTATAAAATTTTCTGATTACGATTTATAGATTATATTCTTTTCCGATTTATTGATTATCATGTGTATCAAATAGAGTTTCTATCCCGGAAACACTTGGAGTGTTTATTTAAATTTAATTTAACGTGCTAATATTTTTCTTAAATTTACTTTTTATTGCCAGAAAACTTATTGTCAAGAAGTTATAAACTTATTGTCTCCATAATATATGTCCCATTGTAGTCTCGATTTTGATTTATTTGTTATTTGAGTATATGTAAGTTAGAGTTTGTATCATCGGTTGCTATGGTGATATTATAGAAAAAATTTTTGTGTTAAAATAAAGTGTCATGTTTCTTGTTTTTTTTTGTAAAAATGGAGTCAGAATAATTTTATTTTAGTTAATTAGTAGTTTTAGTAGAGAACGACAAAATATTGCAATTTCTGGTAGAGTCTCTTGAGTAGCATTTCGTGTACAATCTGGAATGAGCTAGTGAGAGTTTGTAATCATTTGAAACGCTGATATTTATCAAAAAAAAAATTGCCATTAAATTTCTATGTATGTTGTGTAATAAGGATACTTATATTTTAATTTTTAAATCTCTAAGAAATGTTTTGACCGACGTTATAATGTATAATTTCTATCAGCTTCAGCTCTGTTAAGCATAGTTCGAATTCTTCTTAAGAATCTCTCTGTGCTACGTGGATCTTTGATTTACAAAACTGATTTTATTTCAAGAATTAGTGTATCTCATTTAACAGTAATTGAAAATTTTACTGCTATTAAATAACAAAAAATGGCGTCGACTACTTTCTTTACGCAAAATAGTATTAAAGAAAATTGGTGTAGTGAAACGCTAGATCCAAAAACTGTATACGGCCTCTCACTACACCACTTTGGAGTAAAGTAGTTGGCATTGTTTTTGGCGTTCATGTGCACTAAAATGTTTGAATGTGTAGGGGCAGTTTTTTCCCCCCAACCAATAAGTTTTTTCAATTGTCAAATAAAATAAATTTTTCTGATTTATTTAAAATCAGGCATTATTATTAACAGTCAACGATTCTTTTTTTCCCTTCAAATATTTAAAAGTAGTCTAAAATCAAAACACTTAAAACGATTTCCAGCTGTTTCCTCTTACCGTTTTCGTATTTAACTACCTAGAAACTGGCCTACGTGTATCATAGTTGAATTTATAAAAACTAAAATATATATACATTAAAAAAATTTCATGAATGGAAGAATTTTTTATTCGAAATTAAGAGCCTTAAAACGAGACTTTAAATATTGCAGGAGCTTGGTTCATCAAAAATATCAAATTTAATAACAACAACTAAACATTGAAAATTCAAAGCGAGTTTTGAGCATTTTAAAATTAAATAAAAATCAATTTTTTTGCATCTTAGTCATGAAACTAAAACCAAACATTAAGTGACACCGGTGTTTTGAAATTCAAAACTCGAGGAACTAGGATGCCTCGATTCAAAGAATCGAGGCATCCTAGTATGCATATATGTATAGTTCTAAGAAAAAAAAGGGGGGAAAGGATCACCCTGAATTACTTAAGATCGGACTTCCGTACTCTAAGACTCAATCTTAATGGCTCGAGGGCGTGATCTCAAATATGCTAATTAATAAGTGCAAACGATATTTTAAGTTGCGAAATCAAGCACAAAAATGTACTTTCTCTGAATAAACGTACCTTTTTTTCGACGGATTCGGATTTCGAACCCACAAATTAAAGGGGGTAGCCATAATCAGGGAAATTTAGTCCCAATAGTTTTGTCAGGATAGCGTTCCAAAGTTTGGATACTTTAAAGTAAATTTGACTTTTATGAGTATTTCACAATATTTCGAGAATTTTTTAAGCTAATCGTAAACATTTTTAAACATAATTATAAAATTCGCTTATCCAAAAATATATTTCCATGCAAAATATAAAGTTTAGTAAATACTTATTCATTTTTTAATAATTTTGAATTGTAAGGTATACATTTTTTACTTCATTTTAATGAATGTAATTTTATATGGCAGAAAAATGATAAACTGAAGGGTAAAATCTTAAGGCAATACACTGACGTAAGAACGCCTACGCAAGATATGCGTACGTAAAATTCTTGCGTAAGAGTGAAATTTCGAAACGCTTCATACTTAGAATTACAATGCAACAGTAGGTATGCAACACCAGATTGCTCTTTATGCTGAAAGTTACTGCTAATAATAGCATACTCCAAAATATTCAAAATTGTCTAATGTTTGCAAACAAATCCTTGTACGATTAGAAAGATTCATTAAATTTTCAATGCTGTCAATAAATACAAAATCTCAATGAATAAAGCATTAACTAGACCAACATTCACGTTAGACTCCGAGATCTGGAATCTGGCCAGACATGAAAGAAACCTATATAATAGCCATTTCGAACCAAAAATTCACCGCGTCATTCTTTGTGAGATAGAAATCAACAACGCATGATGTAACTTCAATATAAGATTTACAGAGACACATACCTTCGAAAATACATAAAATTTAACCGAACAAATTCAGGTGGTTCATTTTTCGGAAAGTAGATGATGATTCAACAAAAAATATCTTCTTTATAAATCATGAACTAGCAAAAAAAATAAGAAAACCCAAATTGAGATGCATAAAATCAGTGAAGACACTTATTTGCTATTCAGAAAAGAAAATGGCGAATGAATGCCGAAAATAGAACGCGGTGGAAGCAGGGGCGTAGATTAGGGAGGGGTTTGGGTGGTTCAAACAACCTCATTGTAAATGACAATTTTCAATATTTTCTCAAACTACTTATTAAAAAAAATAGTCTATTTTAAATATTTGAACACATTTTTTCTACTTTTTTAATTTGATAAAAAACAACATTTAAGAAATCATTTCAATGACATCGATATGAACCTCTTCCTTCTAATAATATAAAATAAAAAATATAAAATATTTGTTCTTCCCTCTCAAGCAACTAATACTCTAGACCAGAAATGGGCAATTTTTTCGGTCGAAGGCAAAAAAATCGAAAGAAAGAAAAGTTTCGACTAAGTAAAAAACTTCTAAATTGAAAAAAACGATATACTAGTTTTAATTTAAATATTTAATGATATGAATGAAATTGCGATTTCACTTTTAAAAGTTCTTTATTTTGAGGTTTGAAGTGAGATGTACTTATTTTAAGGAACGAGGTTAAATGCTTGTCTGTTAGTCAACATCTGAAATTATTTTTTCCAGGGTAAATAGTTGAAAACACTTGTTCACATATATAAGATGAAGCAAACATAACACTAATTTTCTGAACATGAGATATTAAATTTGGGAAACTAGTTTTTGGTAATGATTTGTATAACTCAAATTTTTTCATATTTAGAAGCAACTGCTTCAGATAATTGTTAGATTGCAACTCAATTAGTTCAAGCTGCAAATCCAACCTCACTGTTTCACAATTTACATTGAAAGGCATGGTAAATATATCTAATTCTGTTTGAACGTTACTGAAATCATGAAATTTGCGTTTAAACTCAAAATGGAGTTTTTTCAAGTCCTCTTCATAATTTTTAAGATTTTCCTTATTTACTGAGGTTATTTAATATAACCTCGAGAAATGAGACAAGTCGTTCTTAGCTAGCTGCCCGGCAAACAGATTAAGTTTCAGTTTAAAAGCTTCGAGATGGACCCAGATGTCATCGATGAATTGATTTTTTCCTTGCATCTTAACATCAAGTTGTTCATTTGACAAAGAAGATCTGTGAAAAATGCAAAGTCTGAAAGCCATTCTGTATCTTCTAATATTTCGCACTCTGCTGAACACTGTTTCTCATAGAAGAACGACACAATGTCGTCATTCAGCTGCCAAACTTGCTGGAAAGCACATCCTGCACTAAGCCACCTTACTTTTTTGTAATACAGTACATCAGAGTATTCAGATTGCACGGACAGAAGAAAACCTCCGAATTGCTTGCCCACGAGGTCAAATAGTATTAACAAGTCTTACTACTGCATCAATCACATGTTTCATATTCAATGCAGATTTACACAGAGCATCTTGATGTATAACTCAACGTAGAAAAATAACATTATTACCGGGATAGTTCTGATTAAAGTGTCAAAGGAATCCTGATCTTTTTCCTGCCATATGTGGTGCACCATCATTCGTAATATTACATATTTTTGTTATGTGCACTTAAGTTAAGCGCGAAGTTAAAAGCCCTTCCAGAAACTCACGAAAAATATCACATCCCGTTGTAGTTCTCTTTAAAGAACGCCAGTTCCTCTGTAATTTCAAAGTTCTCATCAACACCTCGCACAAATAACACTAAGCGTCATTTATATCACTGCTTTCATCCATAGCTATTGAGAAGAATTTAAATTGTGCAATTTTTTACTGTAATTGTGATGTCAAATTCTTATCGATTGCTTCGATTCTAGAAGTCACTGTTTTTTGCGAAAAGCTTACAGCGGACAGAAGCGGACTTGTTGGAGCTTAAAATGCGCAGTCTGCCACATGTGAAGTACAATTCACCTATACGAGTATTAGATTCCGCATGTCTGATCCTCGAGAAAGACAAGCGCTCGTTGGTGCCAATCTACGCTATTCTATAAAGAACTTCTGCTTTTAACATTTTACCAATTGAATCTGTTTCCAACAACTTAGGTTTCATAGGACAAAAAAATGGAGAAAGTAAAAAGGTCATCAACACTTTGTTAAAAAAGAACAAAAATAACTTTAAACAAAGTAGACAAGAAAATGGATGCGTAATGTATAAGGCCCGGATTTTGATGACATTTGCATTTTTTTGCATTTTTTGTCCTTTAGAGCATTTTTTTAGATTTATAGGGCATTTTTCTTTAAATTTTGGGGCATATTTTGTATTTTGTAAATTTTTTGTTAATTTTTTCCAATTTTTATTATTTTTTATCATTTTTCATTATTTCACTGGCTTTCAAACAATGAAGAAAATCTCTAGGATATTAACAGGTGAAGCAACATCTTTTCAAATTGAAGAAGAATTGTCAGTAAGTGAGACCGTCTTTTTCACGTACGCACCAATAACATCAGTAGACGTTGAAAGAAGCTTCTTGAGGTATAAAAATTAACTTTCAGACAAGAGACGCTCGTTTACATTTCAAAATATTAAAAAAAAAATTTCTAATCCAATGTAATTCTGATATTTAGTAATATTATGAGATGGAAGTTGTTATATTCATTAAAGTTTCTATACAAAATGAAAATGTTTTAGAGTCAATATATTTTCCTTTTTTATTTATTTATTATTATTATTATTATTATTTTTTTTGTTACTTTAGGATATAAAACATATTTTTCAAACTTTAATGAACGTAGAACAAGTATTGCATTGCTTTATATTTTTTGAAATGACTCATAATAATTTTAAAGAGTAAAAAATTGTTTTAGTTCAATATTTTTACTTTTTTTAAGGCATTTTTAGCGCAATGTTCGCATTTTAAGGGCATTTTTTGCACTTTTAAAGGGCATTTTTTGCACTTTTTAAGGGCATTAATTGAGATTTTTTAGGTCATCAAAATCCGGGCTCTAGTAATGTATATTGTTAATACTCGCCACAGATCGGTAAGTTAAAATTCCATCCGCGGGCCGGATAAAACTTTCCGGTGAGCCACAGTTAGTCCGCGGGCCGTAGTTTGCCCATCCCTACTCTAGAACATGGCGTACTACTAGTTGCAGTACAGCCATACTCTGTACGACACCCAAATATCCATACGATTCCTTTTTACGAAGAGGGAATTGTTCACAGCTTAAAATACTCTTTTTTATCTATATTTGTCTTGAAAGCTATGGGATGGGGCATCATTTTTAAGAGAAAGTGTAGGTGGCATATACATAGAGTGTAAGAGAAGATAACTTGTTTGTTTGAATCTTGTTATAAATGCCTCTCATAGAAAATTTTCTAAGAATTTTAGGGGCTTTTTTAGGATAGAAATAAGATATGCCAGGTGGAAGAAGGGTGCTCCGTGTAGACCTAACTTACAGGCTGACTCACAAATCAAACACTTTCTTGATATTCTCTCAGGGAACTTACTATAATGCGTTGAAATTTTGTGCAAATTTTCTGATTGTCTTTACCGCCTTTAGTATATTTTTAAATATATTTTAATTTTGTATACTATTTCTTTACGTATATTATTGTATTTCTCTTTTGCTCATATTTTATTCAATTTCTATTAACAATTTCTTTCCTTCATTTGAAACATGAAACTTTGTTATAAATAACTATATATGAATAATTATTTATAAATAATTATTCATAAATAGAGTTTTTTTAATCAATTCAAAAAGCACCTTCTAAGAGTTATATTCATTTGGAGGAAAGCTTATATTTATTTCAATTATATATGATGTATGTAAAGGCTTAACACGCATTCGTTTTGCAGAAGTAATTTATTTCATAAACTAGTTTTCTCTATGGTTTCTGTAATCGTCACATTGTAATATTTATTGTAAAATAACTATTATAAAAATAAAAGGATACTAAATTTTACAAATGTAGTAACTTTAAGCATATAACTGTTAAAGAAAATTAAACAAAATTTATTTCCGATCAACTAAGTAATAAATATATAAGAATTAAATAAGGTTGCAGGTTGACAACTGAAAATTTGCTTTGATTTAAATACTTTAACCTTTAACGTAATACATAATATATAATTTAAATGTTTGAGTGTTTTAAAAATGAAGTTATTAAATACATTAAAGTGAAATGAGTTATTTTAAAATCAGTATTAATATGATTGAGATTGGGTTGCGAAGAAATTTCACTTTAAGATAAAGTTTTAAAGTAAGGTGTTTTTAATAATTTAGACTCAACCCCACATTTTAAGCTATTAAATTTGGGTTTAAACAACGGCAAATGCTCAAAAGTTTTGATTTGAAGAAACATATGTAATAATTGAAAGAAAAAAATTTAATTAGACACAAATGAATATTTTTTTATCTCTAGAAAGCTAATCAATTTAAGAGAAATAGAAAAGTTATTTTTTAAAGAATCCAATATTTCAAAACAATAGTTCATCAATATTATCTTTTCTGGAAATTATGTGTTTGGATAAATTAAATCTTTAATTTAAAAAAAGAGCCTCTTACAAATCGAAGACTCACGATATATTATATTCATCCCCTTTAAAATTCTTATAAAACGTTCATACTCCTATATCTATATTTCAAAAATTCATGATTTGGCTAAAAATACAAATTATTACAAGAGTTGAAATCGGTTATGCTGCTCAAAATGCAAATATTATTACATACTCAATGTAAAGCAATCAAATTGATTTAAAATCAAAGTGAGATGTTAAAATAGTAGAGAAAGCAAACGAAATAAAAGGAAAAAAATAGAAAATGTTACGTACTTAATGGAAACCCGTATCTATCTGAAGGAGGTGAACCGCAAGACGAACAAAAATCTTTCAATTAGATAACAAAATATTTCAATAAAAAAAAAATCCAAGTTAAAAATAACTGCATTGCTCATTTACGATTGGTCATGTGTTTTAAAATCAATGTGTCTCTTACCTCATTGTAAAGCAATTGAATGAGTTAGGGAGATGGGAGATAAATATAATGATTGCTTTACTTCAGATTCTAATTCTTCCTCATTCTTTTTTTTTTTTTTGCTGATATATATAGAAATATCATTCATATTTTCTGTTCCTTAAAAAAATTCTCGTGTCATCTTGCTTAGAATTTTGTTAGAACATTTTACTTAATTTGAAAATCTTTATTATAATAAAAGAAATTGTATAAGTAACTCAGGGATTCAGACCTAAACTTTTTCCAGGATTCAACAGAAAATATTCTGTGAATTTAGTATTGTTAGAAATGGATTGATTCCGATAATATCCGAGTTTAAGGGGCGAATTTATCATTAAAAAGAAACTGTTGCTGAATCAGCACTAAATGAGCGTAAATTGAATTTTTGAGGGGAGGAATGATGCCTAAAATAAAGCTTATACATATACAGTGTTAAAAGATTTACAATAGTAAAAATTTTGGTAGTGAAATGTTTCAGCAAGGTATTTGAGGGATGATTTGAGTTTCCATTTTCAGTTAAATTTAAAACAGGAAACTAATAAAAGTCTCATTACTTTAATAAAAGTCATATTGAAAACTAAAGTTACTTTTAAATGCTAGTTAGTTTTTTGCTAATTGAATCGACGCTTTCATTAACCTTTATATCTAATATATAGATTTCTCATAATTTTTCCCATTAAAGATTTTAGAACAGGGTAACACGTGTGACAATAATTTAGTTTTACTTGTATCTACTGAAAAACTTTAAATCCAAAGTTTTAAAATTAATGTGGTCAAGTTTTTTGTTCAGTAAATTAATTTCTAACAAGGTGTTGCAAATTTCACCCACCATTATAAAAAAAAGAAGAAGTTTAATAGTCTCTTTTCCATATTATATACAGTTCTGGGTTACTTTAAATAGATATTGTTCTTCTCGAACCCTAATTTCAAACGTTATCTCTTTTCTCTCAGAAATTTCTTTCTGAACATAATGTTAGAGTTTCTATACATTTTCTTCGCTCTGATTTACTAGTCCAATAATTAGAGCAAAAAAAAAGAGGTGCTTCTTTCGAAAAAATTCAATTATATAATTGATACCTGAAAGCTCCCCAACTCTGTACTATCATTTACACTTTTGATATATCAACCTTGAACTTTTCGCAAGACAAAAGGCCCAGAACAAACAAAAGTGTCTGCTTCCTCCTATTCACCACTGGTATAAAGCAAAAAGACCAGGACTCTCTCTATCTCTTCCTGGTGACAGGCAGACCAACACTTGCTTATCCCGACTGGCCAGTGGACACCTGAAAAGTCTCACATTCTCTGCCAATCAAAAGATCTTTTCTCTTTGCCCTAAATGCCAACAAAACCAGGCATCTCCTGAACATATCTTGATCTGTTTAGGGCTGGACTGGAACGACATTCATTCCTCTCCCCTTTTAGTTTCGGACTTCCTAAAAGTCGACCGATTTATTGATCTGGTCTGACTCTGTCAGACCAGATGGGAATTAGTAACAACAACATATATCAACCCTTTTGATTTGAGTTTTTGTCTCATTCGATTAAACCAGAAAAAATACATAGGAAACAGTACCTCACTCATCTGTATAACAAGATGTGTAAATAAAAGCAGGTACAAAAATACTAAACTATTAGTCCCATCGACTTGGGATTGGTTTCATATAATTACGTAAAGAATTGTATCGGAAAATTTACATTACATATTCGGATAGTTTCATTCAGTCGTGTTGCTGAGAACATTTTCCCAGAACTTACTATGACAATAACAACAGACTCAAAAGCTCCTCATAAAGTAAGATGACTCGCTTTTACATAAAAGGAAATTAAAGAACTTGGGCAATGTTATTTCTGACAGAGCCGTGATATTTTAAAAGAGAATGAATCAAATGAAATCACAAAGGCTGGTTTCCAAAGCTCAGTTTGGCTCTTCCTGTAACTGAAGCTGTTTTCCAAAGCTCACTATTTTAATAACAATATCTATAAACTTTCAGATATTGGATTTTGTATAAAAGAAAAATGAATACTTTTTTATTTGATTTCTGGAAGTTCGTTAGTTCTTTTAAAACAGATTTGCTCTGGAAAATGCTAAGATTGTTTTCCAAATCTTACTTTGTTTCACTCCTGTAAGGCTGTTTACTATTAAAGCTGTTGGTAATAAGACTGTATATGACAACCGCAATGGACAAAAAAGCAAGAAGAAAATTGAAGAACCTGGCAATGTCATTTCTAACAGATCCATGAAATGTTTTTTTTTTTTTAATAAAGAAAATGTATTTGAAAATACGATTGCTTAAGGCTGTTTTCCAAGCCTAACTGCAGCTCACTTCTGTCTCAATGGCTGTTTACTACTAAGGCTGTCGTCACAAATACTGCATATGATAATTGTAATAGAACCAAAAATAAAACAAAAATTCAAGTTTATATAAAAGAAAATTGAAGAACATGCAATGCCATTTCTGATAGATCCACGAGTTCCTTATAAAGGAAATGCAAATGTTACTAAAGCTATTTTCCAAGACTCACTCGTGTCACTATGGCTGTTTACCTCAAGGGCTGTTGTCACTGAGACTGCATATTGTAACTTCAATCGACACGAAATAATCAAGCCTGGTTAAGAACCTGGTAATCTCATCTCTAGGAGATCCATGAGTTTCTTATAAAAAGAATGTATTTGAAAATGCAATTTTCACTAAGGCTATTTTCCAAGGCTCACTATAACAATGACAATCGAAACAAAAGCACCAATCAAAGTAAAAAGATTCGATTTTGTATAAAAAAATATTGAAGAACCAGACAGTGTTATTTCTGGCAGATCTACGAGTTCTTTTAAAAGAGAATTTTTTAGAAAATGTGTTTTTCCTGCTTGTTTTACTCTTATTTTAAAATATTCAATGTAAAATCTATCTTTGATGCGTTGTAAATGAACTGGTATTGCATCTGCAACACTATAAATCAAGCATAAGGAGGTGAAATAAAATATAAGATAAGAAAGATAATCAAATATGATGATTGTATTGATATTCGAAATCATTTTCACTGACTGTGTACCAGCTAAAAATGATGCTACTGCTGCAAACATATATGATATGCTACTAAAACACATATAGCAAGAGCTTTCAGAAAAGGTTTCTTGAATTTCTCTGATGAAAATAACTATATAAACATAACTTTCACTAGATTTACAGTGATTTTCGGTGTTTAAAAATTCTTTTTCGAAGTCGATAAGAAAGTTAGTTAGAAATGAAGTAGCCTTTTGACAAATGTTTAAGAACAGCATAAGCATTACAGCATAACAGATTGTTGGCAAACAAAAATGAGTGAATATTTTAGCAACGAAACTGAAATTCAATATAATTTCATTATCAATTTTGAGATCGTACATGAAGAATGTCATGTAGTCCTGTTTAAATTCATTGTTTATTATGAACATAAAAATTGCAAAAAACGTAACAAGAAATAAAATCATTATTATGCATATAATATTAAACCGACTGTGCTTTTTCAACTTATCCACTTTGTCTGCGTTGCTTACAATTTTTTGGAAGTTTAATAAATGCACAATATTATTTTTCTTCTTTCTTAAAGAGTGCCATGCTAGAACATGAAATAAAAATCCAAGAATGTAACCGGAATTCACTCTTACATCTGATTTACCATTTACTGTTGCAATTGCTTCCATGATAATTGAATCTAAAAAAGCCGAATGATACAAAATAATAAATAAGAATGCAATGAATTTTATTATTTTTGAATTTGAATTAAGTATTCCACATAAAGATAAACAATGCGTCAAAAGACACGAGTTCTCTTTGACCCTATCATTTCGCACAAAGACACGACCAGAAGATGCCATTCTAAGGAACTGTCTAAAATAGCTCACCATTTAAAAATGCTTTCCACTCTTTAAAAATAGTGAAATCTACCTAAATATATTTCATCTTTGTATTCAATTAATAAATCTCATTCTCTACAGGATTTTCATGCATACTTTTCTCCTAAGATGCTGAATATCTTTCCTCACTTTAAAGAAGCTTCCTATAAAAAATCACTTTAAAAATATAACTCATTTGTTATTGATTAAAACCCTAAGATATCTAATTCTCAATATATTTCAATACAGAATGAGGTACTAAATGTGTATCCACTATTTGAAAGAGCTTAATTTTATGCATTAATTTAGAACTATAATTCACTCGTTACTCTCTGAAACACCTTTAACGAACTCTGTCACCTAAATATGATCAATATATTTTCATTCAGAGAATGAGCTTAACATTTTAATTTTTATTAATTAAAATGTTAAGCTCCTAACATTTAATTTGTAGTTATATTCACTTTTTACTAAAGATACTACACATTCGCTTATTTTCAAAATAGAATATTGAAGTAACAAGCCAACTGTGTTATTCCCGAATAATATAATCATTTTACATTACGTGTTATTATAGTCTAAATTTTAATCCATAGCTTTTAGGTGATAGATATAATTTACATTTTATTCATAATTAAATGCACATTTTTCTGGCAGTTGCAAAAATACTTCTGAAAAGAAATTATGATAATGATAAAGATTTTTTTTTTAAATAGAAATTTCTCCTTTTTAACTTAATCATTTTTATTGGAAAATATTACATCTAAGTTAATGAAAAAGAATATTTTTATTATGAGAGTGTCTTTAATGATTTTTAGAACGCATGAAGTGAATCAGATTTAATGTAAATCAATATCGCTTAGTGTATTACATTTCGAGATTTGGATGAAACATAATATTTTTAATGGCAAGCTATTGACAACTTTCTCTGTTCCAAATGTTTCCAAGTGATAAAAACTATTTTAACATTCGGTTGAAAATCCTCAAATGATATTCTTGCTATAGTGACTAGTGATTACATTATATGTGTTAAGGAATTAAATTCCTTTTCTTATTATGGCAAGCCTTTCTTTACCGTAGTTAAGTTTTTAAGTGCTAAAAACTACCATACAAACTCATATAAACATCTAAAATAATATTCTTACTGTTGAGACCAACTTATATGTATTAAGCATCTAATCCCATTTACTAAAAATACAATTTGTAATGAAAATTTTTAGACCACGATGGAAAATAAAATAATTAAATGTCAAAAAGTAAGAAATCTCTTTCATTTGGAAAGTATGGGACTAAAATAAAAAATAATTTAAAAAAAAAATAATTGATATTATTGATATGATTTTTTTTTAAATATTTTAAACTAGCCGCTTGAGTCAACCACTTGGTTCGCCTACACGTACACAGCGCTGTTCCACATTGTCTTCCTCCTACACGAACACACAGCTGTTCCACATCGTCTTCCACCTACACGAACACAGCCCTGTTCCACATTGTCTTCCTCCTACACGAACACACAGCTGTTCCATATTATCTTCCACCTACACGAACACAGCCCTGTTCCACATTTTCTTCCTCCTACACGAACACACAGCTGTTCCACATTGTCTTCCACCTACACGAACACACCCCTGTTCCATATTTTCTTTCTCCTACTCGAACACACAGCTGTTCCTCATTGTCTTCCCCCTACACGAACACACAGCTGTTTCACATTGTCTTCCTCCGACACGAACACAGCGCTGTTCCACATTGTCTTCCTCCTACACGAACACAGTGATGTTCCACATTGTTTTCCGCTTACACGAACACAATACTGTTCCACATTGTCTTCACGAAGTCACCGCTTCGTGGCTTCACATTGATTCTGCTGCATTCGGCAGCATTACTCTGACTCTATGGAGTTAGCATTTTAGAAAAAAAAAATTAAGAAAATAGGATAATAATGGACTCGCCAAGATGCGGCTTTCTCTTTGTATTCACGTACACGAACTCACTGCCTTACGACTCAACATTGATCCTGCTAACTTCGGGATTATTTACACTTGCATTTGAGCCAATATATTTATATGAAGAGAAAGTAATGCTAGTTTTATTTTTAAAATATTTTTACAAGAATGTTCTTTACTTTAATATTAACATCAAACAAACACGGTTATCATTGTTAGGGTATATAAGGACAGGTCTCTGAAACACATTTTCCTCCTGGAAGATCAGAATATTTCTCTATTCAATCTGAATAAATGGTGCTATAAGTAAAATCTGATGCAAAAGAAATATCACTCATGCAGGATCACGGACCTTATATTTGCATAATTTGGCAAACTTTCCGAGGGTAAAGAAATGAGGTAAAAGCACTCAAAATACTAAATCTAATCAAATTATTTTTTTACAAATGAAACAACTTCAAAAAAATTTTATAAAAATTTCTTTATAAAATTATTTTATAAAAATAAAGAATATTCACCTTGTTTTTAATGACGGTCAAAATAAAAAAAATTTGAAATAAAAACTTTTGATGCAAATGGGCTTCTTTTCGTAAATATTGACTTCAATGGATATTGTTGGAAATTTCTAAATTATGCATTTTTAATTGTAAAAAATCTTGTTAATTTAACAAACTTCAAAACACTTTTTTATTGAATTCCTTTTAAAAACGTTGCACTTTTATCTGTATGAATCTGCATCATCACAAAGAATTGTATACATTTTGTCGAGTACTAAAAGCAATCACTTTTTACATCAAAATGATTTTTATTCGATTATTTTGAAAACTTCTTTTTAATCAAACTTTAACGTTAGACACAATTAATATCTGATTTACATAAGATTTTTAACATTCTTGAATATGTTAAGAACAACTTGTAACGACAAAATCCTCTTTTATTTTTTAGTTCAATATTGCGAATTGTTGTTAAAGTGTTGCTCAAATTTCAAAAAATGATTACAAAAAATAAATTTTTTAAGCCTAAGAGAGATCTTCTACATTCATCACGTTATAGTACACGGAGTTCCAAAATTAATCATGACCGTAATAATATTTTATTGGAATATTTTAAAAACTTATAGATTCAATTAGAACATAAATTTTTAGATGTTGTGAGTGGTAAAATCCGCTGAGAAATATAATAATGCCAATTAGACCTGTTACATATACAGTCAGTCACAAAAGTCTACATACACCCGCTAATATTCGCGGATCTAGCACTTTACTCATACTATTTTTCAATATACAACTTTATTTTCGTTAACATCTTGGATAATAACTCATATCTAACAAAAGGAATTAAGAACAAATTCGTTAAAATATAACAAAAATTAACAACATATTAAATTATATAGTCACAAAAGTCTACATACAGAGACAGAACAATACAAACTTTCAGAATTAAATGCCAAAAAATGTAACATTAATACTTTGTAGGACCTCCATTTGAAGTAACAACTGCCTAAATACGGTTTGGCATCCAGAATAACATAACAAGATTTTTTGTCGTCTCAGGTGTAATTTGAGACCATGCAAGCTCTATTGCCTCCTTTAGGGTTTCCTTGCTTGTTACCGATTGCTCCCGAACTCTCCTATCAACTTCCTCCCAAAGGTGCTCGATGGGATTAAGGTCTGGGGACTGTGGCGGCGAATGGAGCTGTTTAGGCGTTTTACAGAGTAGCCATTATTTAACAATCTTAGCTGTATGTTTTGGGTCGTTGTCTTCCTGGAAGACAAAGTTGTTCCCAAGTCCCTATTTTCGAACCGATGGAAGTAGATTGTCTTGCAAAATCTTCAGGTATTCAAATCGATTCATCATACCTCCGATAAACACTAAATTGCCAACTCTAGCGGCCGCCTATGCTCCTCAAACCATAACACTGCCTCCACCGTGTTTCACAGTTGGAGTCAAATTCTCGGGATTCATTTCTGTGTTTTTCTCCCTCCAGATTTTTCCGCGGCCATCACTCCCGAACACGTTGAACTTACTCTCGTCTGTAAAAACAACTGTTTTCCAAAAATTAAAATCTTGGTCAATATGTGCAGAGGCAAAATCAAGTCTCTTTTGTTTGTTAGTTGATGAAATGAACGGGTTTCGTCTAGAAACTCTACCATTGTAGCCGGCTGATCGAAGAATTCTACGAACAGTTTCTGGATGCACTTTCTTTCCACTAGCTGTTGCAATTTGATTCGCTAATTTTGGAGCACTAATTTTCGAATTTTTCTTCACTTTTCTTACTATGGTTCTTGCATCACGATCATTAAGCTTCCTTGGACGACCACATCGATATTTGTTAAGCACATTTCCACGCATAACATAATTTCTGTAGATTGTTTGAACAGTTGACCGACTTTTTTTTACAATTTTTGCAATTTCTGCATAAGATTTTTTTTCCCATTTCATTTTTACTATCATATTTCGATGTTTCATTTCCCTGACTCATTTTGTTGAAGTTACAATGTCAAAAAATCTCGGGAAATGAAGATTAGAATAGATAACGAAACATGTAACCTCAAACTAAGACAATCTTCCAAAATAACTTCATATGCAAATTTTTTTCCGTCCGCCAATCAGGTATATGCAGACTTATGCGACTTGATAATTACTATACAAATCACAAAATTACCTAGAAATTATTATTTCTGAATATTTTTATTATGAAAAACAAATTTTTTAGAGAAAACTGATGAGCAAAATTAATAAACTCAATAAAATGCATTTTGAATCGAAACAAAAATTAATGGAGTAAGCACAGAAAGAAAAGGAAAAAAAAAAACAACTCACTTCTTCGTTAAGGTATCCGAACACGTTCGGAGGACTTTTTTAAAAATATTAAGTTTCAGAACACTTTAATTATGTTTTTATATTTATTATATGTAAAAACTAATATTAAATAAGAGAAATTAGACATTTATATTATAATTTGTTTTTAAAAGCTAAATAACAAGAAAAAATTGATGTTTTTTTCATAAAACTTGGGAAAGGATATACTTCACCAAAATTATTGTATTAAAAAAGTGTTATGATCAAAATAAAGAGCAGAATTTTGTCTAGTGATTTGACTACAATCATAAAAATGTTTGAAAAATTAAATTTTTTATAGAAAATCGAAAACTTTTTATGAGATTTTTGTCAAATTTTTTACGTCATATTTCACATTTTAGACCAATAATAAAAAACTATTAAATATTTGTAAACAATTGTAGCACAAGCACTAGAGAACATTATACATAATACACATAAAAATTTTTATTGAAATATATCAACAACTTTTTTAATAATGAATTTTTAAAGTTACTATTTTTGCGTGAAATTACATTCTGAGAAAAAGGCATTTAAAGTATAAATTATATCATTTCTATTTTAAAAATCTATTTTAAAAATGCGATTCCCATGAAACTTCTTTTTTCGTCCATTTTTTCGATTTCTTGGATTACCCATATTGCAAAGTACTTAAACATAAAATTTCGAAAAGAAATTCAATTACGTTTCAATAAAATGTAGTCAAAATAATATTAGAATATTCGAAGAACGCTGCTTGTAAACAAATCCACAAGAGAGTGAGAATATTACCAATTTTAACCCAAAAACTACTAATATAAATGATAAATTGGGAGACTCATTTCTAGCAACGTTAAAATAATAATTATTAAAGTGAAAGAAAGATAATTATCCCAAAATAAGGATAAATATAACTGTTTTTGTCCCACTTCCGGTTTCGGAATGCTATTTCCGGTTTCATTTTTTAATCATCGACTAATATTCGTTTAATCATAACTTTTCTTCTAATTGACGCACAATTAAAATTTAAACTGTTTTGAAAACTAGAATAAACGGAGATTCGTAATATAAAATTAAAAAAAATTGTCATTTTTAGCTAAAATTAACTTTTTCAACGTGTACAGATACCTTAAGATTGAATATCCTCAGATTTAGATGCACCGAATTCTCTAATAGCAGTTGGATACTGTCTATATTTATCATGAATAGAATCTGTGTACCTCCATCGCCACATAAATTCGGTGAAATACGAATCGAAAATGGCGTCTGTGGTACCGGACTGGCGATGACCTTTTTTTTCGAAAGTCCATTTTTATGACTGCCCAGATACCTTTGATCTTATTTGCCAGAAGCAAATGTAACCTTACCAGCCGGTATCCAACGTAGAACTAACGGACCTTTGAAATTACATATACCGTTGAACATTTAAAAATAGCGCTAAAATCTAAACCAATCAGAATCAAGATTGGGTTTCAACATCGCCTAGCTTGGTGATCAACCGCGATCACAACTTGGATAGAATCAAGGGGCACTCTCAAATATAGTCTACCCGAATTAGGCTCTGCCACGCGTGCTTTGATTCGGATCTCCGGCTAATGCCCTATAGTAGTGTTAAATAATATTGCTTCCTCGTTTTATAAGAGTTTATAATATTGTTTGTATTAAAATTGCTTTATATAAGTTTATAAAGCTGATAATGAGGACCTCTGATACTTTTACTTATATATATATATATATATATATAAATTACGAACTTAAAAATCAAGACACTATTATTTAAATTTATAATTATAAGTTGATAACTAAAGTAAAATTAAGGTTTTTTAAAATAGAAAAATTTCCGTCGTCTCTCAGATATGAATCAATAACGCGGTTTTCAAAAGTTCACTATCACATTAACAATAGACTCAACATCTAACAACTTTAAAAGATTCAATTTTATATTTCGAAAAAATTTAAGAACTTGACAAATTTTTCTGGCAAATTCATGAGTTCTTTTAAGAAGCATTTGCTCTAGAGAATGCGTGTATCTCTGAGGCTGTTTTGAAGCCTTACTCTGTTTCGCTCCTGTCTCTATGGCTATTTACTACTAAAGTTTTTTCATATGACAACCGCAATAGACATAAAAGTAAGAAAGATTCGATTTTATATTTTAAAAAAATTGCCGCTGCATATAAAAAGCAGGTGTTTATAAAGGCCTTACCATTCAATCGTGTTGCTGAGAATATTTTCACCAGAATATTCTTTCATAGAAAATTCTCTATGACAATAACAACAGACTCAAAAGCTCATCATAAAGTAAGATGACTCGTTTTTACATAAAAGGAAATTAAAGAACCTGGGCAATGTTATTTCTGACAGAGCCGTGATATTTTAAAAGAGAATGAATCAATTGAAATCACAAAGGCTGATTTCCAAAGCTCAGTTTGGCTCTTCCTGTAACTGAAGCTGTTTTCCAAAGCTCACTATTTTAATAACAATATCTATAAACTTTCAGATATTGGATTTTGTATAAAAGAAAAATGAATACTTTTTGATTTGATTTCTGGAAATTCGTTAGTTCTTTTAAAACAGATTTGCTCTGGAAAATGTTAAGATTGTTTTCCAAATCTTACTTTGTTTCACTCCTGTAAGGCTGTTTACTATTAACGCTGTTGGTAATAAGACTGTATATGACAACCGCAATGGACAAAAAAGCAAGAAGAAAATTTAAGAACCTGGCGATGTCATTTCTGACAGATCCATGAATTTTTTTTTTTTAATAAAGAAAATGTATTTGAAAATACGATTGCTTAAGGCTGTTTTCCAAGCCTAACTGCAGCTCACTTCTGTCTCAATGGCTGTTTACTACTAAGGCTGTCGTCACAAATACTGCATATGTTAATTGTAATAGAACCAAAAATAAAACAAAAATTCAAGTTTATATAAAAGAAAATTGAAGAACATGTAATGCCATTTCTGATAGATCCACGAGTTCCTTATAAAGGAAATGCAAATGTTACTAAAGCTATTTTCCAAGACTCACTCGTGTCACTATGGCTGTTTACCACAAAGGCTGTTGTCACTGAGACTGCATATTGTAACTTCAATCGACACGAAATAATCAAGCCTGGTTAAGAACCTGGTAATCTCATCTCTAGAAGATCCATGAGTTTCTTATAAAAAGAATGTATTTGAAAATGCAATTTTCACTAAGGCTATTTTTCAAGGCTCACTATAACAATGACAATCGAAACAAAAGCACCAATCAAAGTAAAAAGATTCGATTTTGTATAAAAAAATATTGAAGAACCAGACAGTGTTATTTCTGGCAGATCTACGAGTTCTTTTAAAAGAGAATTTTTCAGAAAATGTGTTTTTCCTGCTTGTTTTACTCTTATTTTAAAATATTCAATGTAAAATCTATCTTTGATCCGTTGTAAATTAACTGGTATTGCACCTGGAACACTATAAATCAAGCATAAGGAGGTGAAATAAAATATGAGATAAAAAAGATAATCAAATATGATGATAGTATTGATATTCGAAATCATTTTCACTGACTGTGTACCAGCTAAAAATGATGCTACTGCTGCAAACATATATGATATGCTACTAAAACACATATAGCAAGAGCTTTCAGAAAAGGTTTCTTGAATTTCTCTGATGAAAATAACTATATAAACATAACTTTCACTAGATTTACAGTGATTTTCGGTGTTTAAAAATTCTTTTTCGAAGTCGATAAGAAAGTTAGTTAGAAATGAAGTAGCCTTTTGACAAATGTTTAAGAACAGCATAAGCATTACAGCACAACAGATTGTTGGCAAACAAAAATGAGTGAATATTTTAGCAACAAAACTGAAATTCAATATAATTTCATTATCAATTTTGAGATCGTACATGAAGAATGTCATGTAGTCCTGTTTAAATTCATTGTTTATTATTAACATAAAAATTGCAAAAAACGTAACAAGAAAAAAAATCATTATTATGCATATAATATTTACCCGACTGTGCTTTATCAACTTATCCACTTTGTCTGCGTTGCTTGCAGTTTTTTGGAAGTTTAATAAACGCACAATATTATTTTTCTTCTTTCTTAAAGAGTGCCATGCTAGAAGTTGAAATAAAAATCCAAGAATGTTACCGGAATTCACTCTTACATCTGATTTACCATTTACTATTGCAATTGCTTCCATGATACTTGAATCTAAGAAAGCGAAATTAAGCAAAATAATAAATAAGAATGCAGTGTATTTTATTCTTTTTGATTTTGAATTAAGTAGCCCACATAAAGATAAACAACTCTTCAGAAGACACGCGTTCTCTTTGACGCTATCATTCTGCACAAAGACGCGGCCAGAAGATTCCATTCTCTGGAACTGTCTAAAATAGTTCTGCATTTAAAAATGTTTTAAATTTTCCACACTTTTAAGATAGTGAAATCTACCGAATTATATTTCATCTTTGTATTCAATTAATAAATCACATTCTCTTCAAGGTTTTGATGCATGCTTTTCCCCAAAGATGATCAATATATATTTCCTCACTTTGAAAAATCTTCCTATATAAAATCAATTTAAAATTATAATTCATTTGTTATGGACTAAAATCTAAGATTCTCAATATATTTCTATTTCTATACATAATGAGGTGCTAAATTGGTATCCACTATTTGGAAGAACTTAATATTATACATTAATTTAGAACTATAATTCACTCGTTACTCTCTGAAAAACCTTTAATGCACTTTTGTTATCCAAATATACTCAATATATTTTCATTCTTGAAAGGATGTTTAATATTTTACATTAATTTGAAATTATAATTCATTCACTCGTTACTCTCTAAAAAAACTTTCACTGTACTCTGTTATTCAAATGTGCTCAATATATTTTCATTCTGAGCTTAATATTTTAATTATTATTAATTAAAATGTTAAGCCCCTAACATTTAATTTGAAAAAACTATATTCACTCTTTACTAAAGATACTATACATTTGCTTATTTTCAAAATAGAATATTGAAGGAACAAACCTACCGTGCTATTCCCGATTAATATAATCATTTTTCATTATGTATTGTTATAGTCTAAAATTCAATCTATAGCTTTTAGGTGATAGATATAATTTGCTTTTCTCTTTATAATTGAATACATTTTTCTGGCAATTGCAAAAATACTTCTGAAAAGAAATTATAATAATGATCAATTTTTCTTAAGTAGAAATTTCTCATTTTAATTTAATAATTTTTATTGGAAAATATTACATCTAAGTAAATGAAAGAGAATATTTTTATTATGAGAGTGTTTGTAATGATTTTTAAAACACATGAAGTGAATCACTTTTAATGTAAATCAATATCGCTTTATGGTTCTAGTTTCGAGATTTTGATGAAATCTAGTATTTTTAAAGGAAAGCTATTGACACCATTCTTTGTTCCAAATGTTTCAAAGTGCTAAAAACAATTTTAACATTAGGTTGAAAATCTTTAAATGATATTCTTGCTGTAGTGACTAGTAATTACATTATATATATATATATATATATATATATATATATATATATATATATTAAGGAATCAGATTCCTTTTTCTCATTATGGCCAAAATTGTGTCTTTATTTACCTCAATTCGGTTTTGAAATGCTAAAAACCATCATAAAAATTCATGCAAACTTCTAAAATAAGGTTCTTACTGTAGAGACCAACTCATATGTATTAAGCATCTAAGCCCATCTTACTGAAAATGCCATCCATAATAAAAATTTTTAGACCACGATGGAAAATTAAATAATTTAATGTCCAAAAGAGAAAGATACTTTTTCATTTGAATAGCATTCAACTAAAATGAATAATAATTGATATTATTGAACCATTTCCTTAAGAGCTGTCACTTAAAAAATAGTTCAGTTCCTTAAACAGCTTAATTTATATTTTAAACTAGCCCCCGAGTCAACCACCTAGTTCGCCTACACGAACACACAGCTGTTCCACATTGTCATCTTCTTGCACGAACACACCGCTGTTCCACATTGTCTTCCGCCTTCACGAACACACCGCTGTTCTACATTGTCTTCCTTCTACACAAAGACACCGCTATTTTCACATTGTCTTCCGCCTTCACGAAATCATCACTTTGTGACTTCACATTGGTTCTGCTCCATTCGGCACAGCATTACTCTTATTTGCATTTTAGAAGAAAAAAATTAAGAAATAGGGTAAGAATCTTGCCTGGACTCGCCGATTTGCGGCTTCCTCTTTGTATTTGCCTACAAAAACTCACTGCTTTACGGCTCCACATTGATCCTGCCTTCGGGATCATTCACACTTTCATTTTATTCGATATATTTATGTGACGAGAAAATAATGCTAGTTTTATTTTGAAAGTATTTCCACGGATAAGTTCTTTGCTTTAATATTAATATCAAATGAACTTAGTTATCATTGGGGGTATATAATGAGACTCTCTGAAACACATTTTATCTTCCACAGAAGTAACGAAATATTCCCACTCTACTTTAAATGTTCCATTTTCTTCATTTAAATTTCTTCTTTCCCAATTTGACATGATGGAGAATAAAACGAATACCAAATAGTATCTTAAAGCATATACTTACTAAAAAGACAATAAAATCGTATATTAATAAAATTAGTAAAACAATAACTAGATTTTCATAATGATCAATAGCAGTACGAGACGGACATAAAAGTACTCACAGATAACTACAAATCACCTACTCCGTAATATACTGCGGAATACAGATGAGAAAAGTGGGTACCGTCTTTCTCACTAAGCAGTTACCGTCACGGTGCTTGGTGGATGGTGGTTGCTATGGCAACAGTATAATCGTGTTTCAAGTAGGGGAGAACTATGGCCAAATATAACAACAAAACAGAAACATTTCTATTATTTGAAGTTGGCAAACTGAAAAGTGTACCACAATGACAATAATTTCAGACTATGAAAGATTGCTAGAACTGCAATATTGCAGTTTTTTAATTCCTGCTATGCTCAATAGATGACAGCACTTTAATTGATTCTATTAATTTTCTAATTGTCATAATCTATATAGTTACATATTTAATTAATACAAGAGATAGAAGCCGCATGCTGCCTTAAGGCCCCGTGTTCCCCACCTCTGAAATATATTGAATGCAGAAATTCTTCATTAAAGAACGCTATTAACGCACGATATGAACAAAAAAGAACCAGCATTCTTTTCACCAGCATTAAATTAATAAAACTTAGAACAGCATTTACTTAAGTCTCTTTTATTTAATGTTACGTATCCGTAAATATTAAGTTAAACAAAATTTAAACAAGGTATGCCAATAAAATAATGTATACAAAACAAGTGCTTAAACTTCTAAACTAATATTAAGAAGCTGAATATTCATTTTTTGCAAATAGAAATAAATTATCATTAAGTCTATATTAAAGCAACACTACGAAATTATTCACAAAACTGAAAAGCATACACCGACATAAGAGATGAGACTGAAATAATTACATTGTTTTATTATTTGTTGTCCTTCGGTGCCTTTACGTTATTAAATTAAGCAAATCACAGTTTTAAAAGTTCATCGTATCAAAATAAAGATTAAATATTTTAATTTGGAATTTTGCAATTAATAAATGCAAAATAGAATAAATTTGAATTTTTTTTTTTTTTTTTTTTTGAAAAAAACTGGTAATTAAAAATTTTTATATTAAAATAAATTCAAGCATTTTTCTAAGAAATATACAATATAATATTTAAAACAAAATTAAAATTGTAAAATTTACATTTGCTTAATTATTACTCAAACATTGAAATGAGCTACTTTTTTCAAAAAAACTTTACGTTTAGAAAAAGAAATCATTAAATATGTATAACTTTCTTACCTACTTAATTCTGCGCTTATTTGCTTTTTTTTGTTTTATATTACGATAATTTATTTTAAAAAGTATGTATATTTATAAGAAAAAAGAGCTTATTCGCTCAAAGCAATAAAATAGTATAAAGTATTGTTTATCGCAGAACTTTTATGCCTTTTGCCCAGTTATTTCCTGCGCCCTCTAGCGGCACTTAAAGGAAACGGTTAATTGATTTAGTAAACTTGTTGATTCAGTTGTTTCCTTACAGTTTATAATTTAGTGTTTCAGTCATGATTTTGTTTATTTTTGTTCTATTACATTTGTAGTATAAATAAATATGAGTAATAATTTTTGTGTGATTTACAACTCAAAAGTTGATGAGTTTTTATGCTTTATTTCAATAAACTTTACTGAATTTAGATTGGATTGCATAGATGTATGTTTGTGTTTTGAAGTTTTTCACGTATATTTTATGTGGCTTAATTTAAAGCACAAATGCTGTCTAATATTAAACCAATAAAAAAAGTTCATTTTTCAAGCGTATTTCTCTTGAACGATCTAATTCAAATTTTTTAAGGATTTTGGGGAATTTTGTAAGCAAAAATTTCTCTCTTCACCTATTGTTCGAATTTCAGGATCCCAACTCACATAGTTCTGGATCCCTTCTCACGCGCGCAGAAACTCTTCCTTTTATTCACTAAATAACCTCTTTAACGAAAAACGAGTATGTATAGTAACCAAAATTAAATAAAAATTTTACAAAAAAAAAAAAAAATAAATAAATAAATACTTTGCGGATGAAGTTGCCATAGTAACTGAGCAAAATTTTTAGCTTCATTCTTCGGATAGAATTGGATACTTACCATCGAAGTCATCGCGGTATTCGTCCATACCACGATTCAGAAGCCAATCAGGTTCGACACACACGTGCGACTTCCAATTAAGGTATCCAATTACAGTAAATGCAGGTATCCAATAAAATCTGGTCCGAAAATTGATTCAGCGTAATAATAAATCATGCCTAATTGCTATAACGTTTACCTCAAAGCACAACCTCTTTATTAATCACGCATTTTTTCTTGAGTTGAAAGCACCCAAATAGGAACTAAATTTAAGGATTAAAATCTGTGTTAATACAATAAAAAATTCCGTGTTTCTTTAATTGGGGTAACAATCTGCTTATCATCAAGAAAATGAAATGATTGCGAAGTAATATTGGTGATTGGTGAGCGAAATTGACTGGGGGGGGTGTCTAATTGTTATGAAAAAGCAGATGACGAATGCACAACTCGTACGGAGTGAAGCCTTTTAACCGTTGCAGTTCGAATGTTTATGTTTGCCTCATAAGATAGGTAATCCTCGAAGCAAGGAAAGAAGTTAAGCGGGTTCCATTACGTAACAAGGTCTGCTTTGTGTATGCTTGAGTACTCTGACCGCCACTAAGTCAGCGGCAGTCTGGTGCTATGGAAACAAGAAGAGGGCATTTTAGGGAGGGTAGCTTCGATCAGGAGGTCTCCTTTTCTCTCGTCGAAACCAGTCCTAAAGAGGGACCCCGCACCCCTACTTGAAATAATCATACCTCGTTACCATAGTCACCGCCATAGCTCCAGACGAATGTCTGGCAGAGTACCTATCTTAGACAAACAGTATTCCTATGCTTCAGAACCGATTTTTGTTTATATTCAAAGCAAAAAAAAATGGACTTTATGACCAAGCTTTACGCTTTGGCTCTATGACAGTTAATTTAGCTATGTGATAATATGGAAATTTGACTAGTTGTCTCTTGGAAGTAGTATTTATAAGATTTGAAGTGAGTAACGTTGATGTATTTTTAATTGTTATTCAATACCTACTATTAGTTCACACTCTCTCTATTACTTGTTCAAATTTTCAATCGTTAATAAAATACTTTTTAATCATCAACTCAAGTTCAAATACATTTTTTGAGCTTGTAATGGAAGACATTTGATGTTAATACAGTTTTTTTTTCAAATATTAATTCATTAATTAAATAGGAATGAAAGAAAAACGAAATGGAATTTTCTGATTGATTAAGCGTTAGTCATTGTTTTAAATTTTACTACAAGCTATTCAGTTTTTCACATGTTTTAAAAATAACATCAGTGATAATTTCTAACTTATAGCTTTATTTGAAAAAAAAAAAAAAAATATTGAGCACATATAAATTCTTGAACACTTGAACACGCCCTCTAGCGGGTAGTATATTTTCCCGCTTTTATTTATTAAGTTTTCATTTATTTAGTTCTATCAGAAACATTGGCAGAGTAGGGCGCAATTTTTTAGCAGCAAATAAGAAGCAAAATTTCTCTAAGGAAAAGGCAGAACAACTTGAAAAAAACGACCCAGAGCATTGGTAAATCTTTCTGAAACAGAACGCGCCCAACATTTGAAGAACAATTTCTCAATAATTTTTACCTTTCTATCATCAACAAACTTGCAACCGATCACTTCCGATTTCGTAATCGCATACTGTTACAGATGTGTGTATTACGGTAATATATATATATATATATATATATATTTGCTTCAGTTCATTACAAATCAAAGTAAAGTCAACATTTCTAACTTCATTTCAATGAATAAATGTGATTTCAGAACGTGTAGAACTGTAATAGTTATAGAATATTCTTCTTTATAGGATAGCATAGATTTCTGCGTTCATATAATTCGGAATACAACAAAAAGAATCATCCGAATCGCTTGAAATCATTTGTTCTGATTATTAATAATTTTTTATCGTTTTCATGGTAAGTATTTTTTAATTTTGAATGAATAATTTCAGCTAGAATTCAGCTATACTGTTTTTAAGTTACATATTGAAATTCATATCAAGATCTTACAGTTATAAAATTTTGTTGTGTGGTAAGTCATATTTAAGTAATGAAGGGATAATCTATGTGTATATTATTTGAAAATAAAATTTTCAAATGAAGAATATTCATTTGACTTATAACGCAAGTAAGTGTTATGATTTTTATAATAAAAATTTTACTTGTAAATAATTTTTTTTTCTTATTTGATGATAGTTCACAGGAGAATGGTTTTCTACGTCTGACTAAGAACAATATGAAAGTTTTTTTTATTTTAATATGAGGAATTTTTTGAATAAATTTTTTTTCGTAAGCATTCTTTACTTTACGTTTTTTAGTTTATATATAATAATTTCTTATTGAAACTTCAAATTTTTGATAAAAAATTATGGGAAAAAACTTTTTTTGCAAAATTAAATGGTATATCATTATATGCTTCTGTATACTTTTTCCTTGATTTTAATGAAGTAATATGATACAGAAAAGTATGGTATGTAAAATTTAAATAGACCTTTCAGACTAGATCATTAAATTTAGTAGAACGATTTCTCAGGCACTAGGTTTTAACTCTAATTACAAGATTTTTTTACAAATATTTTCCTTTGTTTGGATGTTTAATCTTTTACAAAAAAAGATATTCCATTTTGTTTTCACTTGCATACGAAAGAATATCATACATTTTTCTTTTTTAAATTTTATAAGCCATAATAAAAAGGAACATTACTATGCTACACTGAAGAAATCTCCAGTGCAACTTATGATCCTGTTGTTCTGCTAGCAGGAATTCGTCTCAAATAACAACGCCCCATATAGGTCGTTTTTTTTCGCGAATTTTATATTCGCTGTGTCAGATAAATTCAATAAAGAACATTGCGTGGTAGCACGTGTGGTCCACGTCACCAAATTTATACTTTTATAGTTACTTGATACCAAGCGCTTTCTTTTTTCAATTCCTATTATTATTTCTCACTTTCCCTATATATATTTAAGTATCTTGTTCAATTTTTTAAACGTTAATAAAATACTTTTTATTCATCCATTCAAGTCAAATACTATTTTTTAAACTTGTAGGGGATGACACTTGATGTTAATACAGTTTTTTCAAATTTTAATTCATTAATAAAATTTAATTAATTAATTTTACTTTTATATGGGAGAAAAATTGTAATTATTTAATAAAAAGTAACTAAAATAAAAGTTTTCGTTGTTGACCTAAATGGGAATTGACTTTTAAAATTTTTTTTTATATTACTTGTTTTAGTATTACCATTTATACTCAATTGCGAAATAGCAAGGAATTGAAAAGTATCAGCTTTATCAACTTTAAAACGATAGAAATGCTAACAAAAATATGTAATTTACAAAAATGACTCATTGTAATTTCTCGCTGATCACGCTGATATATCACGCTGATATTCTAATAATACATCATGAATTCAATCGCATGCTCGACTGATAAAACGAGGCCAATGTGTATTCAGAATTATACAAATTTATTTGATCTATATCGAGTTCACGATATGCTTTTTTTTCTTACTGTCAGCTGCTTTCGTAACAAATTAAAGAAGATGTGTTTCAGATTTCAATCTGTTAAATAAATGTTCGTCTTTTGTAATAAATATATTTTGTGCTTAATTAATATTATTATAATAAAATCAGATAAAAATTTTAAACTACTTTTTTTAACTAAACTAAAAACGGAAACAAATCGAAAACTGAAACTACTCAGCATGGAGTTCAGTTTACAATTTCAATGCTCTTGTTATTCAGGTACAGTCTTAGCGTCGATCACGCTACGGGAAAAAGCTTAATGACTAATTAGATTGATAAGTTTACAGTTTTTTTTCATTATAAATTGAATGTATTAAGTATTTTTTAAATGATGCATGATTTGTTTTATTTCAGTTTGATGATATGTTTAGATGATTATTCTTTAAGGATGTCGTGTGTTAATGTAGTCAAAAGTAAAGCAAATTACGATCGTTTTTGAATATCGTATTCACCATTTTTTGCACTTAAATTTATTTCAGTTTTGTATAAAATTCATATTTATAATGTTATATGCTTTTTTACAAAATTAGTTTTACATTCCTTATTTTACTTTTTATAATGCAGTAATCTACATATTTAACAGATATTAATTCAGAAAATGTATTTGAAACATTTTACACTCTCATTTTCAACCCATTCAAATAAGTTGAAAATATCTACAAGAATTTTATTTTAATACTTTTTTTCATATAATCCTTAAAAGAGACACTTTATGTATATGAAAACGATTTTTACAACCAATATATAAAAATATTCAGATAAAAAAATCGGAACAGTCCTTCTTTTTAGGTTTAGTACTGTTTGAGGCGGTTATGGAAAATTGTCCCAATTCTGGCGGTAATGATTAAACACAAAATATCCTTCTTTTTAGAATTAGTACTGTTTGAGGTAATAGTGGAAAATAGTCTCTGTTGGTATGGATTAAAAGATCTGTAGATTTGTCACGATTTAGATGATTGTTCTTGAGGTTACCTAATAAGTATTCTTTCTTTTATTTAAAAAAAAATTACTAAGTTGACGATCAAAGAAAAATAATATCAGTTTTATTCATTTAGATTAAACATTTATCTTCATCGATTTTATTCTATTATTATTATTACAATAACTGATTATAAAATGTGAGAGAAAATATCAATCTAAGGAATACCGGTCATCCTCAAAAATATCGGTATTTAACCTTAAGAAAACACTAGTACTTAAAGCACACAGTAGTAGCAATTAACCATTAAACTAAACTAGTGTAGAGAACACCAGGCAGTGCTAAATAGCCACCAAAGAACATTCGTTTAGAGATCACAGGGCATGGATAATTAATATTCAAAAACATTAGAGTAGAGTATACCGGACAAATGTATACCGGATAGTGACACTTAACCTTAAAATAAGCATAAGCTTAGGGAATATTGAGCTATGGCAATTACTTTCCTGTTTTTTATTGTCCCTATTAATCAAATGATTATTAACTTATTATTAAATTCCCAATATCCATTAATCCCAATATCCATTAATCCCAATTACTATTCAATAATCGAATTTCTATTAACTATTAGCAGTAAACCGTTAATATTAATGATGATCACGTCACTGATTATCCATATTCCATGAACTGATTCTTTTCTTACATATCATTAATCCACCGTAACAAAAATATAGCAAAATTTAAGTTTATCATGACTACTAAACATTCATAAGAATAATATACAATATCATATTGTATTGTATTTAGAAGAATAAATTATATAGTGACGTTCCCAGACAGTCTCCAATAGCCCATTGGGCAGCTCTAGTGTGACGTAAATAAAGTACCTACCTCATCTGTAAAATATATCTTTATACCTTATTTAACAGTATTTACTTGTGATATTTTTTTTATTATCCTTTCTCTTAATTATTAGAATGGTCTTGATTTTGGTCTTGTTATTATAATGGTTTTTTATTTTGGTTATTATTCGAAAGTAGGGCTTAAAATTAAAAGTAGAGTTTCTTTATTGTAACGTAATCATGTAATATTACCTTATTAAGCAACGTTTTATGATAAAAATGTTATGACAAATATCTAACTTATCAACCCTTCTACAATTTTTTTAAACAGTAAATATATATATTTTTTATAATAAGCTTCCTACAAAATTGAGTCCAGTTAACATATGCAAATAATATAAATTTATATAAATTAATATAAATTAACATAAATTTATGAATACAAAATTGTAAAACATTATTAGGGATTAATTTTTCGCACTATTGCTCGTTAATCTAATGGATGATAACATTTCATGTTTTTCTCCATATATATATATATATATATATATATATATATATATATATATATATATATATATATATATATATATATATATATATATATATATATTATAGATGTCAAAAATAAATAGGATTTAAAAAAAGCTGTGGAAGAATTTAAAATGGTAGTCATGTAAAATGATTGAGTTTAAATTTTATCCCAATCGAAATAAAGTTGTGACACCAAATCCGTGTTTATCTATCTATATTTATTTCTCTATTGTGGCACTAAAACTCTCTATTTACATCATTATCTCTATTTCTCTATTTACATCATTATAGTCATCTATAATAATTATTGCTAGGTTGTGTTAAGTAATAATAGTTACACGTTAAGTATTTGTTAAGATTTTTTTTTAGATTGTCTCAAATAATAAGTGCTAATATAATCGTGTTAAATAATTAGTTATACATTGAGTATTTGTTTCAATTCATTTCGTAAGGTTAGCTCAAGTAATGGTATAAGTAGTGTTAAATAATTAGTTATACCTAAAGAGCTCCTACAGCTACTTGGGAGCTAAGCCTCCGGCCCGCTGACGCTCACCAACCACGATGATTGCTTCGCAATAATTGTTGTTTGTTGGCATGAAACAGTTGAAATTATTCAACTAAAACTATATGTACTAAAAAGAGCACTCGTGTCGCCACTTCCCAAATCTAAATATTTCCATACTATTAAAATATACAAGTGATCGTGTACTATTTTTCTAAGTAATCATTTTTTTGAAGTAACATTTAAAACTAAAAGTTTATTGTTATAACAAATTTCGTTAGTTCCCAACTGTAATTTAATATTTTCGCTTACCTTACGGACGGATGTATTTTAAATACAATTTTTGCATTCATCACTGTGTGAAGGAAGCTGAAAATTAAGTTCTAAATCATTTAACGAATCTCTTTGACCGTAATTCATAATTGTATATTAATGTAATTTGCACTAAATTGTAAAACTGTTAATAAGATCAGACACCGATTTAAATAACTTAAACATAAAATGTAGCGTAAAATTACAGTACAATAGTAGTAATAATAATAATAATAATAATAATAAACGATTCTCTTGAATTCTTAATTTAGAAAATAAACAAAATCTAAATCGTCATAATAACAGTTCGTGATCGCAACGCTTGAGTACGCCCTCTAGCGGAGCCTGAAAATATCAGGCATTTATTTATTAAGTTTTCATTTAGTTCTATCAAAATCATTGGCAGAGTTGGAAGCCATTTTCTTAGTAGCAAATAAGAAGCAAAATTTCCCTAAAGAAAAGGAAAAAGAACATGAAAAAACTAACCAGAACTTTGATAAATCTTCTTGAAACAGAACACACCAAACATTTGAAGAACAATTTTTCAATAATTTTTACCTTTCGATTATTAACAAGCTTGCAACCGATAACTTCCGATTTCGTGATCTCATACTGTTACACATTTTTTTTTCTTCAATGCATTACAAATTAAAGTGAAGTCAACATTGCTTATTTCATTCCAATGAATAAATGAAATTTCTGAACTGTAATAGTTTTAGAATAGTATATATTTCTCAATCTATATAATTCGGAAAACAACAATAAAGAATCATCCGAATTATTTGAAATTCGCGATCGCAACACTCGATACGCCATCTAGCGGGAGACTGTAAATATCGGGCATTAGTTCCCACATAACCATTGGCACTGACGGACGCCATTTTCTTAGCAGCAAATAGGAAAGCAAAATTTCCCTAAAGAAAAGGTAAAACTTCTTGAAAAAACTAATCAGAACATGCCAAACATTGAAGCAGAACACGCCAAGCATTTGAAGAACAACTTCTCAATAATTTTTACCTTTCTATTACCAACAACATAACATGATTTCATGATCACTTGCTGTTACACATGTGTGTATTGCGGTAAAATAATTTTTCTGTCTTCAATTCATTACAAGTTAAAATGAAGTCAACATTGCTTTCGTCATTCCAATGAATAAATGTGTTCCAATGAATTCCATACAGAACTGTAATAGTTATAGAATATTCTTCTTCTTCATAGAAATGTATATATTTCTGTATCAACATAATTCAGAAAACAACAATAAAGAATAATCCGAATTACTTGAAAAAGTATCTTTTGTGCTGATTATAAATAAATTTTTTATCTTTTTCTTGGTAAGTGTTTTTTAGTTTTGAAAGAATTTCAACTAGAATTCAGCTATTCTGTTTTTAAGCTACATATTAAAATTCATATCGAGATCTTACAATTATAAAATTTTGATGTGTGGTATGTTACCTAAAAGTAATGAAGGGATAAACTATGTGTATATTATTTGAGAATAAAGTTTTCAAACAAAGAACATATCATTTTGGAATTCTCCGGACTTATAAATCAGGTAAGTGTTATGATTTTTATAATAAAAAATTTGCTTGTAAATAATTTTTTTTCTTACTTGATGATCGTTCTCTACAGAATGGTTTTTTTTACGTCTGATTAAATACTATAAGAATTAAAAAAAAGAAACAATACGAAAGTTTTTATTGAAAAATGAGGAATTTTTAAAATCGTTTTTATCCTAAGAATTCTTTATTTTACGTTTTTTAGTTTATAATTTTTTGATAAAATTGTTGTCAAAATACCTTTTTTGAAAAATTAAATAGTATTAAATTATGTGTTTATGTATACTCCTTGCATATTCTAATATTTGAAGTAATATGATTCAGAAAAGTATGGAAGAAAAATTCGGTACTTACGTATTAACCACAGCTACAGATTTGGCAGATTTTTAAGTGCCGCCAATCTACACCTAAACTTTTTGGAAAAAATCTTAAAATGAAACACTTTGTTTAAAATCAAAGTAGTCAATCGGATTTCGGTGGAAAATGGGCCGATATAGAGTTTAGCATAGATTCAAAACAAACTTTTCTCTCACCTGATTCTATAGCCATTATGAACTCTAATAAATAAGATTCAAAATGAAATAACATTTCCAAAACGGACGTTTACTAAGATAAAGTTTCATGTTATGGACATTGGTACATTTTCGTTATATTTCACTCCATAAAATATTTCGCTTCTAAAAAAATAAAATTGCATCTTGTTTAGTTTTTGGCAAGTCCCAAAGACGCATTTTCGTAACACTAAAAAATGGCGACAAAAAAAGAATGGTTCTTTTTTTTTTTTTTTCTTCTTTTGTAAGCATTCTTTATTTTACGTTAAAATTTAAATGGGCCTTTCTAGTTATACCATTAAATTTAGTAAAATTATTTCTCAGGCATTAGGTTTGAACTCTTATAAGAATATACCTATTTTTTTCTCTTTATTTACGAATATTTTTCCGATGTGTTCTGAATGTTCCTTCTCTAAAAAAAAAGAGATACCATTTTGTTTTCGTTTGCATAAAAAAGAAAACAAACATTTTTCTTTTTTAAATTTAATCAGCCACAATAAAGATGGAACGTTACAATGCTACATTAAAGACGTCTCCAGTGTAACTGAATGACTGTTCATATGGAAATCGCAGGGATTCGGCACATACAACAACGCCCCCTATAGTTCGTTGCGATCGCGAATAATATCATTTATGTTGATTATTAATAATTTTTTATCGTTTTCTTGGTAAGTATTTTTTAATTTTGAATGATAAATTTAAACTAGAACTCAGCTATTCTGTTTTTAAGTTACATATTGAAATTCATATCGATATCTTGCAATTATAAAATTTTATTATGTGGTATGTCATCTTACAGTAATGAAGGGATAATCTATGTATATATTATTTGAGAATAATGCTTTCAAATGAAGAACATATAATTTTGGTATTCTCCGGATTTATAAATCAGGTAAGTTATGATTTTAATAGTAAAAAAGTTACTTGTAAATATTTTTTTTAAATTTGATGATAGTTCTCTATAGAATGGTTTATGTCCGATTAATAATAAAAGAAAGCATGAAAGTTTTTTATTTTAATTTAAAGAATTTTTTAAAATCATTTTTTATAAGCATTCTTTATTTTACGCTTTTTAGTTTATAAATAATGATTTTTATTGAAACTTAAATTTTTTTTATAAAAAATGTTGTCAAAAAACTTTTTTTGCAAAATTAAATGATGTAAAATTATGGGCTTATGTATACTTTTTGCATATTTTAATGTTTGAAGTAATATGATTCATAAAACTATGGAATATAAAGTTTAAATAGGCCTTTCGGCCAATATGATCAAACGGTAATTTATATTTAGTTAAATGATTTCGCAGGTTATAATTATTAATACTAAGGAATTAGGTTATAACTCTAATACGAAGATACATATTTTTTGTCCTGTTTATTTACAAATATTTTTCCGATGTGTTTTGGATGTTCCTTCTCTAAAAAAAAGAGATACCATTTTGTTTTTGCTTGCATAAGAAAGAATACCATTTTTCTCTTCTAAATTTAATAAGCCACAATAAAGAAGGAACGTTACAATGCTACATGCTATATTAACTGCTACTTTCCAACTTTATTGTATTTACTTGCAAACACACCTCATCCTAACTTAATACTTTACCTTAAAGACATCGGATTTCATAATTTGATTTAGTTCAAATTTTAATAAATTAACCCGTTTTATCTAATTATATTGATTTTAGCCAAATTACTTCAGTTTTGCTTTGGTTGTAACTAAGTTTCTTCAAATTTAACCTCGTGTTTGGATTTGAACTAAGTTACATAGATTTTAACCTAGTGCTTTAATTTTAACTACGTTATATGACCTTTTAATATAGTTTTAGGCGCGGTATAGCCAAATCATAGCTCTTGTGCCAAAAATCTCTCTCTCATCTTTTGTTACTGGATTTATATTATATTAAGTTGTCCAGCGTCCTCCCAAAACTAAACAACTGGTCGTAAAATTTCAAAACGAACATTTTAAAATCCACTGTTTTTTTTAAAAATTTTTTTTAATATTTCTGTTGGAAAATCTCTGCGAAATTTTGTATTCGGAATATTAAATTAAAAAGATTAAACAGTTAGTATTCAGATATACTTTCAGAGATTTTACTTCCTGTATTTTTAATTTTAATAGAACACTGGTATACTTAATTATATTACACTATACATATTGTAATTTTTACTCTTCCCTTTGCATGTTTGCAAAATTTTCACTTCTGTTCTCTTTAGAAACTGCTTTGCACTTTTACGCAGGTTTTTGTCTAAATTAGGGAAAAGAATTGACCGCACCAATCTGTGCTAGTTTCAAAGTTGAAGGACATACCGTCTCCGCGCGTGAAGATTCGTTAGTTTGTCGTCTACTGCCATTTTGATAAGATTGCTGTTCTGAACGAATTAGTGTTTATTTTTGAAATTTGAAATTGAAGTTATTCAATTTCTTACATTTGATTTTTTTAAGTTGATTTTTCATGATATTGTGTTTATTATTACAAAGATACCATTATCTCCAATCAAAGGTGGGTGTCAGTGAACTTAACTATTGTACATTTAAAAATAATTATGATTCTATACTATTAAAAAGTAAAAAGTTAATTGTAACTGATACGTTTGAATTAGCAAAAACTTAACTGTAAGCATTATGAGACTAACAATCTTATGGGAGCAACAGTTATTCATTAGATTATACGGTAATAGTTTTAGCAGTTTGATTTTTAAGTTTCAGAGAGAGAAAAAAGAAATTAATGTTTGCTGCGAGGTATTCATAGTACACTGGTCTTACATATGTAAACAACAATTATAAAACGAAAATAATCCAAGAACGAGTTATTTCCTATTTTAATCAGAGTTGGTAAAATGGTTACCTGTTTTGTTTACAATATATATATATATATATATATTTTCGAGACAACCTGCAGTATAGTGTAAAAATGTTTTTGAAAACAGTTTGGAAGAACGACTTATGAGTTATTAATTATGCAAAATCATTTATTTAATATCTTAAACATAATGTTAGTTTCTTGATTTTTCTCGATTTATTTACAGATTATTTTCTCGAAGGTCATGGTGTCAGATGCTTATACAGCAAAAACTTCTTCCATCCCTGCAAAATAAAAATATTTTATGTAAACAATCATTTACAGAAAATATTTTTACGTTACGTAAATTATTAATGAAAAATTGTGTTAACTTAAAAATCTAAGCTTCTTTAATTTCATATGGGAAATATTAAAAGAATGACTCTGAATTGCTAAACAAATTTTACAGCTTAGAATCTCTGTAAAATCTAGTGAAATAAATCACATTTAATTCTCTGCTACTAAGTAAACGTTAAACAGTAATTCAAAAATTTCCTACAGAGCATGGCATTCTGTATGCCAACCAAATGTTTTCCCCTCAAAAATGTTTAAAAAAAATTAACCTAAAATAATCAAACAGTAAAATGGAGGACTAATGTTAAGGCAACTGAAAATTTCTTCGACAGAATTGTTCAAATTGAATCATTAGGCCAATTCACCATTGCACCTTTTTCAAGGAAAAAGAGACATTTTTGACCGCTACTTATTTACCTTTCCAGATCATGATCGAACCACGTCTGTCCATTACCCGATTGGTTAGTTCTTAAGTTAAAAGCTAGTAATTCAAGACAAAAAAACAACAAAATATGGTTAGAAATTAATTTCAATATTTTTATTCTGGAAAATTAAAATATACATGGCTACGAATTTCCCAAGTACAAGTGAAAGTAAATTGAGTGCGGTAAATTTTAAATAATATATCATGAGTAACCTTGAGCATCAGCATTATGCCAGGTGATCCTGAATACAGTTAGTCTTTATTTTGATGGCATGAACAACTAAAAATGTGTTTCATTTAATCTAATAACGTTACTCGTTAAATTAACCAAAAAGGGTAACAAATAATTCTAAATGAATAAAAAACATTGGAATCATTTTAGCTTTATTATTTGCGTTGGTATTTGTCTGAAAGGTTTGTCTACAATTTTGTAGTGTTGTTCAGTACTGGTTAGTTGATACTTTTTCTTTCATCCAGTACGAAGAACAGGTATACAGCTAGCATATTATATAATATTTAAAACTAAAGTACTAATAATTTGAATCAGAGTCGTATATGAAGCAATTATGCTTTTCAGTATTGATTCAGTAGTTCAATGTTTAAAACATTGTGAATACTATTATTTTTTCACGAAGTAAAATTTTTCTCAAAGACCATACAAGATGGTGTATTTGATAGATCAATCAAAGAATGCTATACTCCAAGCAATCTTTGGGTATTAACCCTTTGACTACGAATTATAAAAAATGATTTTTTTTGATCCCGTTTATTATTCAAAAGGGCAAAATAGGTCACAAATAAGGCAAATTTAGTATTTGGAATTTTACTGACAATCGTTTATCAATTTAGGGGCTGGGACATATATGTCCCGGCCGTACTTAATGGTGGGATACATATGTCCCACCTTTAGTGATCGACTTACTACAAGCACATCTATCATTCCGGAAAAATTTATTATATGGACTTTTTTTTACATGGTAAGATACAGGGGGAAGCAATCTTTGCATAACCCGGCATTACGCATTGGAAAACTCATATTTGCTCTCTATGTTTATTTGAGGAAATATGAATGGACATAACAGTCCCAATGAAGAATACGAGTGGGATATATCTGCCCCAATGAAGAATACTAATGGGATCTTTCCCAGCACAAAATCACAATGCTATTTCATGCAAGAAACTCTTTAGCGCCATCTAGGGAATATTTGACTCATGAAACACGTATACTTGGTTCTATTCTACGTCTTTAGTCAACCACCTGTTCTTCTGATAAATTAAAATAGAGTATGTAACTGATCGAAAACTTAAATTTGTACTGTTACCTTCCATCTGGTTTTCTGCGTTTGCCAAAAATATCGCTCCGTTTACTTCTGGAAATAAAAAAGTACAGTTATGATTTTCGTGCTGGATCGTGTCTACACTTTAAAAATATCAAATAACAAGAAAAACACCAGAGAAGATGTGCCAACTTTTCCAGCTTTTAAACAGAATAAACGAAAAAATATGATAAGAATCATTTAAGGTCCAAACATTATGCTATATTATGAAATAATTTTAGCATTCGAGTTGTTTAATTCGAAACTTTATAGAAAATATTATCAAAGCTTGAGCTTCCGCTCTGCCATATCTACTTATCCCCTGCACGACATCTGGCACGTAAGGCCTCTAATCACATTTTCCAGGCACCATTGTCCTGAGCCAGTCCTCTTACATTCTCCCATTCACTTGGTTTTGCTTTGTACAGATCTTCGGTGCATTTATGGTTGCCGATTAAGTCTCTGACATCCTCTTTAACGTTTTCAATCGATTCAATCCAAAATTTTATCTTATAATTATCTTATAAAGTCTTTATAATTAACATTTAATTCATAATTTTATAGAAAATATTGTCAAAGTTAGAGCTTAATCATATCTTCTACAGTTGAAAAAAAATATTACAAATTTTAACTTTTTTAAACTTATTTTTTACAATTAACAGAATCTCTTTAAGCCCTTTAAAAATCGATAAATATGTAATTATTTAAAAAAAATAGTTAAGTTCCAGGATAAGATAATAAAATATATTTTTTGACATTTCATGTAGTAAGTATAGATATTACTGGCAAAGTTTGAAATCCGCCATTTTATAGAATGCCTAAAACTAGCCATCACTGTATAAATTGATTCATATTTCACACATTTCCTAGGCATTCTATAGAATTCCTGATGAGAAACCGGCAATTATGAAATACATCTCAGGTTCGTTTCGAATGTAATCAAGTGCAATTTAAAATGTCATTTAAGCCTACTATTTTATAACAAGGTTAATTTTAAATTATTCTTATATCAAAATCATAAATTCTCTTTAGTTCAACTTTCACTTTTCTTCACGTATTTTGAATTATTTTTTTAACGGTACTCAGAATGTTTTCAGAATAATATTTGTATTTTTGAGGAATATAGTTGTCATTTATATAAGAGTCGCAACAGATTTTTTTTCTTCATACTTTGTCAATCTGTAGATTCCCCCTATACACGCCCCTACTCTTATGGAAGAGTCAATTTCCGTTTTTGACATTTTCATTTTTGAATTTCTCAATAAATACTTTGAGCATTATTTTGTCACTTTCGACAAAACAAAGATGGCAACAATTTTATATAGAGACAAAATGAAGATGCATGATAGAAAAAAATTAAAATGAAGATACTAAAAATTACTTAGGTCTTTTTGTCTGAATTAATTTATTTAAAATTTCGATAACTTTTGTTCGGAGATATTTTTTTAAAATCCAAAGTAAATTTTTTTTTAAGTAAATAGAAACCTCTCTAATATAAGTTTAGTCAATCAATTCACCGCAAGTTTTTTAAAATGCCCAGTAGAGAGGATTACTACTAAATTTTTACTTACCAGAAAGTAAAAGGAGAAGAGAAATTCCAGTGGCGAAAACAGTTTTGAAGAAATTAAAATTCATTTTCAAATAGTTACTTGATGGCTATTTCGTGATCGAAACTTTGATTTATATCCGTACTAATAGTATAGAATGGTTTAAATACTGGTACGGCGAGCATCTGTAAATCTGAATGTCACGTCAAAAACTGATAGTTAATCCGCTCTTAAAGAAGCGACACATTGTTAACTATATCTTCGAGTCATGATCCTTTTCAGAAGAGGAAATTTCCATTTAATAATTTAAATTTTAAAATATTTTTCAACGATTTTTCCTTAAAATCTTTCTCTTGTGATACATTACGTGATGAACGATTTTAAAATTTCCAGCTGTTTTAACAATGTTGTCGATAGCATAGAGTTCTTGATTTTCCTCTTGATTAACAGAGTTTTAAAATTTAACGAACCTGTGCAGGTTTGCTAAATTAAAATGAAAAATTAACACAAATTAAGTTTTTATGTTATTTTCTGGTACATAATGTTTTTATCTGTCGAATTGTGTATCGTCTAAGCATATTAGATATGAGTGAATCTTAAGAAATTAGATGGCTCGTAACTATATAGTTTATTTCTGAAACTTTTCTAAGCGAAATATATCTAGTGCCGAAATAAGATATAAGTGTTTTCACAATTATATTTGTAACATACATATTTATATTTTGGTCTGAAATTAAGCAATTTTCGAGGAGGGCATCTAAAGACAAAGACTTAAAAACAATCTACTTAGCTTTAAAGACAATGGTCGCAGTATCCTTTTAAAAATAAAATAGTAAGATAATTATGAATATTTTTCTTTTTTCTGATCAAACTAGAATTTTTCAATTTTTTATATTATTTTAAAAGCAACGACATATTAACAATTCTAATAAAAATATTTAGTTCAAAACGGTGTTCTTTTTAAACAAAGTAAGCTCTAAAAATTAAATATTTTGTTATCTTTATTTAAATAAAAGACTTATTTTAATGTAAATTGCCATCTTATTTTCAGTTTGTTTTCTTCAGAAAATAGTGGCCTTATTTCTACCAATACTTTAAAAAAAAAAATTGTTTACATCTCAATAAAGTTGCTTAATCCAATTAATTTGAAAAACTGATATTTTTAAGTCTTTTTTTTTTTTCCCAGAAATTTTTTTTTTTCAGAAATGACATGAACAATTTGTAATACTTAAACGTTAAGTTTCATTTTTAAGAAAAGCACTTAAAATTTTTCGCTTAATGATGTTAGTTTGTTTCATTTCTTATTGTTTTAGATCTGTTTATGATCAAAACTGAATTCATTTTCTTTGAAAAAGCAATACCACCAAAACAACTTTAGTCAGTAATAAATATGTGTGGCGTAACTACCACTATAAACGTTAAATACCAATTCACTAGTATATAACACATGTTAACTTGAACTCTTGACAGATGCTAGATTTTGCCATTATTGATGGATGGTCCACATTTAACAGTTGATTTGCTTAAAAATATACTGTTTAAAAAAAAAAAATCCGGTGAAGTAAATAAAGTCTTCCGGTCGATATACAATAAAATGAAGGGAAAAATTTCATATTGACAAAATACTATAAACAAAAAAATTTAAGAGCGAAAGGCTAAGAAAAAAAATTATAATGAGCAAATATTGATTTAAATAAATAAACAGCATGAATCAACTAGTGGTAATCGTTTATCGAATTTAATCACAGATAAAATTCTGAAAGGGGAGTAATGTGGCGTATCTACCACTATAATTGTTAAATACGAATTCCTTAGTATATATAACACGTAATCTTCATTCTGTTTAATTTTCTACTCTCAATTTTAGATTTCAAGGATCCTCATCACAAGATGAAGGGGTAAAGGGCCGTTCCGGCCTCGGGCACCCCGACCAACCGACAGGACTAGGACTTAATTCTGTCATGAGGTACCTTTTGATAAATGAAGGTTGACACGGTCGATTGATAATTCACACAAATGTATAGCGACACCACAAATAAATATTCATAGAGCTCCATTTTTAAGTTTATGTTCATATATCGTGTTTTGTTTACAATTTTATTTATTATTATTTCGATAATATTAATTTTCAGCTTACTTAATTCGATATGTTGATTAACTATAAAAAATATTGTTTAAACAAATCAAGCACATAAGAATTTGAAAGTATACGAAGAGAAAACATTTAATGGATAGAATTGATTTTTGAATGAGATTTTACCGATTTCCTTTTCAAGTTAAAGCTCTTTTATAGCTTTCGAATAAATAATGAGCACTTTGACTCCCAGTCCGTAGCTCGTAGAAAGTTTGAAATTGAAAAGCTGCACTTGGGCATAGTGATTACTTATAATAATTAAGCATTTGGAAAAGATCTAGATATTTTTTCCTGCCAGAATCTGGCATAAAATAGTAACTGTTATTTCCCAAAAATATTTTAATGCTTTGAATGAAAGTAATACTAATGAACCTTCCCCCCTCTCTCTGTTTTCTGTTACATGATGATTTTGCAACTCAAATATTTTTGCATCGCTGATCGATATTGCAATTCGTTTCTCTCTAATACAGTTTTTATGCAATTTAATAATACATATTTCAAATCTGGATTTTTTTTAAAAAATTCACTTGTAAGTCTCTTGCTAATAGTGCGAAAGGTGGCCATACAACTGTCTTTGCTACGACAATGCTCCGCCGCATACGTGGTTATAACCATTGCAAATTTATATTAAATGAGGTTTTACAACGTCCAGCGTATTCACCGAATCTTATACTAACCAACTTGAATTTTTTAAAATATTTAGATCATTTTTTATGGGCTAAACAATATGAAAAAGAGAGTCTATCAATTCTAAATATTATAATTTCTTTATGGCTTTTGAAGCAATGGCTATTAAGGTTATTGAAGCAATCGGAGCACATTTTCAATAAATAAACAGCTTTTGAAAAATGTAATATGTTCTTAATCATAAATTTCATACGCACTAACCGCAGTGGTAGATGTATTTAACTAGCCTTTTCACTCCAAGCTATGGAAGAGGGTTGTTCAAATTAAGTCGTGACCATTTTTTTTTAATCGGTCACGTCTTTTCTTAGTACGAAAATTTAACGCAAAAAGCGATGAAAATTTGAGATTTGCCTAAAACCGAGGGAGAAACGATCAGATTCTTTCAAGAGAAAAGAGTTTTGGCTGAAATCGCAACTTCGAAATCGAAATGAAATTGTATATCGGAGATGAAATTCAATGGCGCTGCAACCTTTCATCTTGTCGCTGCAATAGAAGTATCCGTAAAGGCACATGGTTTCAGTCATTGAAAACAAGCTTTTTGAAGTGTGTGCGGTTTATTTATTGTTGCAGCGAAGAATTAATTTCAGTTAATTAGCGTGAAAAGTAGTTGGGAATCAATCACGGAATAGTTGTAGACTGGAATAACTTCGTGTTTGAGGTTTGTGTGAATTCTTTGTTTAAACGTCAACAACGGAAAGTAGGAGGACTTGGTACGATTTCGAAGTGAACGAAAGTTTGTTCACGAAGCGAAAAAAAAATGCGGGACGGATTCTACCACAACAACGGATCTTCGGTGGAGTTTGCCGGGAAACGAACGAATATTTCTTTGTGGAGGTGCCAAACTGATATTCTAACGCTTTCAAGGCAATTTAAGAAAATACTGAAAAAGAAACTATAATATATTCCGATTCATAAATACAACCTAGTCGATCCGGAAACTGGAACACACGCAAAAAGTAGAGAGACTGTGAAGCAGATCAAAATGGCGAAGTAAGAAACACAGAGGAATGGCATGCCATCATTTCGAAAGTTATCTTGCGGAATTTATGTGAAGAAGGCAAACGGAAGCCCCATTTGAAAAATTTTTTTAACGACATTAAAATTTTTATGCCTTCGAAGTAAAAAAAAAAGAAATTGAACCATTTATTAACTGGTTTTTTTATGTGTATGCTGTGTGTTGTAGTCAATACAGTCTGCTTCATGTGATTTGTTCCGGCGACTGTGTACTGTCACCAAGAAGTCTGGCGAGATTTGCGCCGGTATAATGGAAAAGTAACGTTTTGTTCTTTTTCTTTCATGGTGGTAAATGTTAAGAAAATCACATCTTTTACTACACAAATACAGCAGACAGAATTTTTTTTCAATTTTAGAATTTTTTTTCTTTCCAATTCCTACCTGTGTTATCATTTTCGTCAATTCAAGCATTTACAGGGCAATTTTGTTGGCCTCTCTTTCAGAGGCACCGTATTAGGTGGGCCAACATCGATCCCACAGTAAGGACAGATAGTACAAAAAAGGAAAGAACATCCATGCCTTGCCCGGTATTTGAACCCAGAACCCTTCTGATGATAGGGCAGTTACCTAACCCCTATATCGGCTAATTTTAGAATTTTGAAATAAAATTATAACATTTCTGTACTGCCGACCAGGAGACCGAGCGTGCCTGATTGTGAAGCCAGTGGTTGCGGGTTTGAATACCGCTCAGAGCTTGGATGTTTTCCTTTCTGTGCATTATAATCTCTCCAGTGTTTAGGGTGAATGTGACCCACCCTATGAACTGTGACGTGGGTAATGTTGCTCGAATCCGTGACTTAGGTTAACAGTTGTTCACAATTGTTTTTGTAATTTCTTTTTCATTTTGTCAAAGGCAGTGCTGATGATAATTAACAAAAGCATCGAACAAAACTGATTCAATGTAATTTTCAAAATGTCTAAGAGTTTTTATCTTAAGTAAAATATCACAGTATTTTATTAATTGTTGAAACTTTGACAGTTAAGTAAATATGGTACTTAGTTAGGTAGGTTCGCACTACAGTTACACAATCGGCTATTGGCGATCCGTGAGAATAATCCAAACAATTTTGATCCTCTGCAGAGGGGATGATTTTTTCGATTTGGCTGCCCGACTAAATGTGCACGAAGGCTGGGATAGCCTGGTCGGTAGGGCGCTGGGCCCATATCCAAGAGGGCGTGGGTTCGATCCTCACCGGATGAAGACTTCCCGTGTAGTAAATGTTGACTGATGCACTTTAAATCCGTCGAGTCTCAAAGTCCTCCATGTTCCCATAACAAATCAATACCTCTGGGGGTACTGATCCAGGAGTTTCCTGGTCTTCTGGATTGGTTCAAAATTACAAGGCTACGGAGTTGAACATTAGTAGTCGTAAACCCATGAAATTGGGTCGGCTGTTCAACGACGGTTATAAAATAAAAAAATTAATGTGCACGAAGTCGAGCACTTCCAACACCTCCTAGAAAAGAGCAGGTCTCAGCACGGGTTATCATAAATAAGACAGTCGATCCTTTAGTAGTCCAAACGTAATGACATCTTTCTTATTGTCCATCGTAGTTTAAGTTCGTTACATCGGACTACTAAATTGATCCGTGCTGAGGCCTTCCTTCTTCAAGGAGGTGTTGGCACTTCATAGTAGAATATATTAACGAGGACTGATGCTGCTCACCCTCGATACCTACGCATACTGATCAAAGTGGTCACCCTCCCGCTTGTTGACTGCAGCCAGTGATGCTTGAATTTGGTTTTCTATTGGGAATCGTGTCTTTACGATCAGTGGGGCCTAAGTAAATATGGGGTTATTCTAGGTTTAAGCTAGACAGCATCGTAAATAAATATTTGATTCATTTTTCTATCACCCTGGGGAGGATGGAAACATTTTTTAGTTTTCTTTGGTAGTATTTTAAACAATAGTAATTTTTTTAATAGTTTTTCTATCTTATGATAGGTATCCATAATTTTAAGAAAAATGCGGTAGAATACAATAATGGCATTCAAATCTGTTCCAAACAGATATAAAAAAAAAAAAAAATACAGAAGGACTGAAATATAATTAATGGACCAGAAATTTACATAAAACTTTAGTCAAATTTCCTTTCTTGAACTTAGTAAAGGTCAAAGCCTTTGGAATCAAAAGCAATTTTATACTCGTATAATTAATGTTAAACTACTGAAATTATTAAAATCGTCCATCACGTAACATATGGCGCGAGAAAAACTAGCATCAAAACTTCCCATTTTCGATCGTAAATACTTCTTATTTCTTATCTCTGATATTTCTTAACCTTGAATTGAATTTTTAAGTTTAAATTTATTACCTTTCTTAGAATGGTCATGATTCGAAAATTAATTTAAAATAATGACGACGTAGTTTTGCTTTCTTAAGGGCGGCTTATGTATAAGCTTAAAATGTGAAATTTGAGTATGAACAGATGTTCCGCCGCACACACTCATATATAAATTCTTCTATTTTTAATGAAAATTCATTCTGCTAAAGTTTGGAAGCTGAATAATTGACAGGCCAATACTTCAAGATGAATTCCAATTTCCTCGGAGTTGTTTTCACCACCGCCATTTTTCTTCTGATATTACTTTCTGGTAAGTGAAGCCGCAGACTTTTTCCCAAATGGTATTTTTAGTATTATTGGTCTAAATATGCAATTTTATAAAGAAAGTATAAGTTCATACAAATAGATATACACTTGTCTACTCCGTTAAAACTTACGGCAAAAATACAGATGGCCTTAACCTATCGCATTATAAACTGAAATGTAGTATCACCTTCTTCCTACAACGCCTTAGGTACCAGATAAGTGGAGACACTTAGTAGTTACTTGAGTGAATTTTTAAAAATTCTGGTTCAGATTATTCAATTGCATAACTGTAGCTTGTAGAGAAAGGCTGATTGCAGATTGAAAATCAACGATGCAAAAGTATCTGAGATGTGTTTAAAAAAACGTGTGCAACCAAAACAAAATTTTCGACAGTTTAATGTAATTTTTAAATAATCGACTCTTCAAATATTAACATTTTAAATAGTTGTTAAAGTTTCTAATATTCACATTTTCATATTTCACATCTTTTTTGATAAAAAAATTTTATGGTTTAATAATATGCAAAAAATTTCAAGACATTTTCAATTTTAAAGTTTTCGATTATTATTAACAAAAGATGAATAATTCATTTTTAAAATAAACTTACAATGTTTCATACTATTATCTTAGGAGTTTTATAGCTATGCAAAAATTTTTTGCATAACTTTAACATGAATATGGATATATTTCGCTTACTTTTACCATATGCGCTCATGCATACGGAGAAATTACTCTAAAAGTAACAATCACATTAAGGAAATCAAGCTTTCAACCGTTCCTCTGAAAAACTTTTGGGATCATTTTTCTTGATTGCGACTTATCTCCATATTTTAAGGATCAAGGATTCGAAACCTTTGATAAAAAAATAAAACAAATCAATAAAAAAAACGGAATTTTAGAGGAAGTACAGTGCGCAAATTAAAATTATATTTCTAAGGATATATTCGACCGATTTTTTCGATTATTAATAAGAAATGAAAATTAAATTTATTGCGTTGAATATCTATGAATAAACAGATTTGGTAAATGCGTGCAAATATTCTTCAACGCTCTTAAAAATGCTTGAAATATGGCAAAATAAGCAAAAATTACTTTTAACATTGGGTCCAAACCTTGGACCTCTCTTCTGACCAAACTATTGAGACTATTTTTTCTAGATTATGACTACTTTCCATAAGTTGAGAGTCAGGAATACAAGTCCCTTGACAAAAAAAATAATAATAAATAAATAAATAAAAATAAAAAAAATTCAAAGAAAGTACGTTTCTGCGTCTTATTTCGTAACTTAAAATATCATCTGCACTAATTAGCATATTTGAAGTCACCCCTTAAATCAATAAGGTTTAGCCTTGGCACGTGATAATCCAATCATTAGATCAAAAGTTATTCAGGGTGTACCCCGTTTTTTCTTCCCCCAATCTTGTACATTTTTGTTTGATTTCGTGATTTAAAATATCAACGATTTCAACATCAATAGGAGATTTAGATATTGCATTTGACGTTGATTGAACGCTCATAATATTTTGTATTTATTTGAATTACTTCAAATACTCCTACCACGTCCGAAAAATACATATATTTAAAAAAAGAAATTGACTTTCAATTTTGCGGTGCCTCTTCCAAATAAAATTTCTATTAATTTTTTATACATCGATTTGGAAAAATGTTTCGCTTTAAACAATAACAAAATAAAATTAATCATGACAAAATGATATGACTAATTTAAGGTAGGCACACCTACAAAAAAAAAAATTGAAGAAAGATTAAAGAAATAAGTTATTTATTGGTAGAGAGTAGTTAGTTTGGCATAGAAATAATAACTATTTATAATAATAATGATAAATTTAACACTCTTATTTTGTTTGCTTCCAAAAAAAAATGATCCATAACAAAACGAAAATTGAGATGCTTTTAAAAGTTCATGCGTATATCTCTCTTCAAAAGATGTACTATCAGTTTGAATAAGGTTTTAGTCGACTCTAAAATTACAAATAAAGTCATTAAACATACAGAAAATAGTATAAGTATTTTTTTAATAATTTAAAATTACATTGTATTAATTATATCTTATCATTAGGTTCAAATAGGTCTGTAGGTCAAATTGATCTATCAGTGGCAATTTATGAAGGCTCTGGATCACCAACGGAAGTGGTCTAGGGTCTTTTATATAGGCACACAAAGCTTTTGAGGGTACTCATTGTTAATCGGTATTTTCATAAATAATCATAATTGTCTATCTTGAAGTAGAAACTTTTAACAAGAACTTAAGCAGCTTATAAGACTGCATGTGGAAGAATACAAGTCAAAGTTACAAGTATTACACTGTTAATATTTTCATTCTGAAATTACGGCATAATACGCGACAGCAGTCTGTTTATTCCATTAACCATAAAGTTTACATTTCTTTACCTTTACAGTTTTGAAACAGTTTACAATTGGCATTATTAAAGAAACATGTATACAAAACTATACGGGTTTGCAGTCATTTACAACAAGCATGGTTTCAAAACTGTAAAAATGGAAATTAGCTGGATATTAAAGATCAGGAATTTAAATGTACTATCCTGCTTTTCAATAATTTTCTAGTGGCTACAAATTTAGGTTTTAATGTATGATTTTTTAGTTTCGTGAATTTGATATTCAGTTATTCTGCCTATCGCTCTGTGCAATTAATTCCAAATTCGTATAAAACACTAGATTTAATTATTTTTATTAGTTTATTTGTTTAGTCAGCGTTCTTAGAGAGGTAATTCTTTTTAAATTTCGTTAGATATCGAAAAAATCAGATAGAGCCCCAGGATTCTACAAATGTACTTGAGATGGCCATGGGTTCCAAAAAGGTCTTAGGGTTTCGTAGAATGATTAGAGGGCTTCCAAGAATAGGAACTTTTTATCTAGCAAATGCATTATTCAACATTCACGTTATTTTTAAAATATTTCATAGCAAATTGCAATTGAAACAGAAAACTGCAAAATTAAAAATATATATATTTTTCTAAAAACAATAAATTACAAAAAGGATATGTCGTTACAAAAATATTAAATTTATTTTCCATCGAATTTTTCATTTAGGGCAATAGAGGCACTAAAAAATTCAGACTTAACTACTTCTTACTCTAAACCCTCAGACTATTAAAAAATAAATGCAAAAAAAATCATTCTTCCCATGAAATATTTCAATCTACGTCATTTGTAGTCTTTCTTAAATTAATGTATTCGCAGATTAATGAATTTTATTTTTAAAGTCGGGGTTCCGCCAAAAATCGGCTTTTTAGGGTTACATAGCCGAACAAAATTGGGAACCGCTAGATGTAAATGGTAAACCTTTATAAAACATAAAAAATATTCCAATTCTAAAGATATGAGATTTAAAATCTATGAATAAAGAATAGCATTCGGCATCTCTGAATTTCGCCAATATGCCAATTTACTTCTATGGCAAAATCTTGTATGCAGCAGAAAAGAATATAGAATTAACTTAGTGGTGAAATTAAAAGGTTCAAATTAATTCACAGTTAAAGAAACTAACAATTTGAAAAAAAAATCTATTAATATTCTTATAAGTATTCTTAATTAATATGTTTAAATTGTGCACATGATTCAGCATGAAATTCATAACTGTATTTTCTTTTCAGATGTAAACGGAGCGATATTTTTGGCAAACGCAGAAAACCGGATGCCAGGTAACAGTACAAATTTTAATTTTCGATCAGTTACATACTCTCTTTTAATTTATCAGAAGAAAAGGTGGTTGACTAGCAGATTCTACAAATAATTTATATTACCATAGACCCCAGAATACAGTAATTACTCTGTATTAAGTAACTCTTACAGCTTCATAGTTCCTAGTGCCACAATAAAAAAAAATCTGTAGCAACTTATTGTGGACCAGGGGTTTATGGAGTTAAAGTTCCAGAATTTCGTGACAAATGGCATGGATGGGGCAATGTGGTCAGCATTTTGCACAGGCCTCCTCTACTTTCCTGACAAGCTAGTGCCCATCACTCTGAGTGAGTGATGTAAATTTTTGGCTCAAGAACCATGCCTTGGCTATGCTGCACCTAAAATCAATCGATTTGAAACTGGGTGGACACCAAGCCGGCAGTGGGGATAGAACACCAGTCCTTCTTATTAATAGTTCGAAGCCGCAATAGCAACTGAGTCCAATTTACAAATGTTAGTGAGTTAGAGAAAAAATAATAATTTACATTTCAGAGATGCCGATCGCGTCGTTTTTTTCAAAGAAGTTCATAAAGTGGTAGAGAATTAAATTCTGAAATTCTTAGAATTTTTTCACATTTGACACCTTTAAAAGATTCCACCACGAGATAATAGGGACAAAGTGACATTTTATATAAATGCTTAAATTACTTGTAATAAACAAAGTCAGTATCTTTTTTTTTTTAAACCAAGAATCAAAAATTGAATTGTAAATTTTCCCATCACTGAAAATAAATTCCGTCAGAGAGCGAAGCGAGTTGGTATCTCTGAAGCTATCCAATTACAAAACTTTTAAAAACTAAAGTAGTCACATTAGAAATCATGAACTTAAACTCTAGTTAAATGCTATTTATTTTACATAACTACAAATGAAACACAGAATGGAAACACAAATTTTGGACCGCTCTCCTGACTAAACTATTGAATATTTCCCAGATTGCTACTGCCTGTATTTTGGGGATCAGAAATCTAAATTCGTCAATAAAAAAGATTGTTTATTCAGAGAAAATGCGTTTCTGTCTCTGATTTCGCAACATAAATATTGTCAGTATGAATTAACTAGCATATTTAAGATTATCCTTTAGAACCATTAAGATTGAGTTCTAGAAAATGAAGGTCCGATCATCAGATCAAATATTATTCAGGATGTTCCGTTTTTTTTATTTTGCGCACTGAACAATAATAGTAATATATCACGAAAAGTAGGCATATTTTACGTTCTCTAAGAAAAAATAAAAGTTTTTATATTTCTGAAGAAAAAAAAACTGATCATAAATTAGGCTGTTCTTTTGGTTAAGTTGTTTAATCGAAATTTTTTTTATTTGCTTTAACATCAGCCTAGTGATCAGTAAACTGCGGCTCTTGAGCAAAATGAAATTTTTTTGCGATAGATTAGAGAGCAACCTGTACTTGAATTACCAGTTAACTGTACTAAAACTGTACACAGACAAATTTTCACTATCTGCTGTCCATTCACTTTATCATAGAAAATTAAATGTGATTTCTTTCAATAGATTTTGTTTAGCTTCAAAATTTTTTTAACTTCTAAAATTGAAAAACTTTTTATTCTTTTTAAAATCAGTATATTAATGTTTAAAAGAAATGAAAATTTTTATAATGATGCAACACATAAGAATATGATCTGAGTTTAAATGAGAATTTTTTCATTTTCTTTTAGATATGGAAGAAGTTTTTTCTGGATGAATGTGTGACCATGGATTTCCAGAAGATGATCTTGTTCAATTAAACAAGACATTCCTATTATGTAATCTTTCTTGAAGATATAAAATAAACAATATTCTGTAATTTATTATTTTCTCAGTCTATAAATTCCCTGTAAAATAGAAGGTTTAACATAAAACATAGGTTTGCTAGAAAATTTTTTTAGTTGATCTAATCCTGCCGAACAGTTACTTACCGGACAAGGAAAAATAATAAACTAGCAGTAAACATTTACATTCCTGGATTAAATTAAGAAGTTAAAAAATACCCACGACTACCACGATTTTTAAAAGCAAAACTCGTATTTGTTCGCAAGAAAAAAGAATTAAGTTATAGAAGTTGAAGTCCCATGTAATTTACATCTACAGAGAGAAATTTAAAAAATTTGATAGTTTTAGTAAACTCTCTTTTTCATCGTAAGTAACAAGAATTGGTAATTTAAAGTTTGGATTTCGACTACTAATTGTGATAAAATTCCTGAAAATTAGGGCAAGTGTCAAATTATTCTTTCTCCGTCACTCACTTGGTAAAATCATTTTTCATTTTATGAATCACTTATTCGTAGTTTCTTTGAAAATTATCGACAATTTCTTTTTTTTTTTTTTTTAATTTTTTGATCAATATTTGTACATTTAGTTATATTAGGCGCAGAAGCAAAAAATTTGGATATATGAAGAATTCAATGCAATGACGTCACTTCCGTTCAAATAAATATGCATAGGGAGAGTCAACTTTTGAAATATATGAATTTTTTCAAGTGCAGGATTTGCAGAAAAATATTAGCTCTATAAAAACAGCCTTCCTTTTAGCTGTTTTAAAAAAATTTTCCTTAGCAAAACTGGTATCACATTTTTAAAATTCATGGTCAAAAATTTTTAAAATTTATTCATGCCCACCTGTAGGAAATTTGTAATGAACAATTAGCGATAGAAACTAAATGCCTTAAAATTTAATTCTTTTCATTTAAATCCATATAAATATTGTATATGTAAAAATGAAACAATTTCTAACAGATTATTACCTTTCAAAACGTACTAATAGTTAATATTTTCATAATAATATAATTCATAATAATATAATATAGTAATTGGTGCAGTTTTAATAAAAATTCGGCAACGGGTTTTCCGTATTTTCGTAAAATATTTTTCTAGTGGTTATGAACGTAGTGTATTAGTATTATAATGAATTAGAATTAAAAGAACTTTTTTCCCCGTTATTTATTAACGTTTTTAAACAGTAAATAAAGGTCAGAAGGAGTTATAGTTTTACTCCAAAATTCTCATCAAGAATTTATAAGAATTCCATTTGGTTTTTTAATTTCGGCTTCAGTTGGTTGCCGCTGTTAAATGTATTACGTAAAAAAACCAAAATGTAAAAGGGTTACTTAATAAGTACCATTTATATTAATACAGGTATAAAGTGTTATATTGGGTATAAAGTGTTATATACAGGTATAAAGTGTTATATTTGGTGATTATTAAAACTGCAAAAATATTAAGTAGCTTAAATACTGATACTTTTGGTTTTAATTGTTTTACGGCCCCTTGAAAACGACATGTACTGGTGAAAAATACTTGACAGGGATAAATTTTGACCATCATGAGTTGTCCGCAAGAAAATAGAATCATGCCAAGTGACGCTAAATGCAGTTAATCTCTATTATGATGGATTGAAGCACATTAAAACGAATTTCTTAATTCAGTAAAGCCATCTGAAAGGGCAACAAATAATTATAAACGAAAAAAAGTTGAAATTAAATAAGCTTTCCAGAACTTCGTGGAAGAACTAGGAAAGTGAGGCTATAAACAGGTTACGAAAGAAAATTGGTCTCCGAACTATTTTATTACCGATTTATTATATTGATGATATCACTTTATATTATTTTCAATGATTCATAAATGCCTGGATCTTCCAGCAAGCTCTACAATTGTGTCCGTATATGCCTTTGAGGATTTTGCATGATTTCGTAGTGTTATTCAGTAAATAGTGTTAAATAGATAGTTATGCATTAAGTATTTATTTAGATTTATTTTATATTTTTATAGAAATAAAATCCACGCGCAACTGCTATACAATAAAATATATTCGGTTCTTTTAATTGAATATTGTATAATTTTTAATTAGATGAGAAAATATGTTAACCACCAAGAAACAAAAAATTATTGCGTAGCGATCGCGGAAGTTTGCGGGCAAAGGACTGAACTTCCTTTAGTTTTTATTTTGCTGATTTTGAAAAAATCCTTACGTCTTTTTTGTCTCTTTTCATTCTAGTAAGACAATATTATACAAATGAAATATGTATATAACATTTGTGCTACGTCAAGCAACAATATCCATTTCCAAAGCTTTCATTTTCCTGCGTTTTTTTGCTATTGAAAATACATTTGCGAGAGGTGTTATTGCACAACTAATTATAAACAGAGCAATAACAACATAGTAGATACCATCATAAGATTTTAATTCAATTCTGAAATATCCTGAAAGAAAAAGAAATAGTTGTAGTATCGTTAAGTTTCAGAATAACTATTTGAATTAATTAGTTACTGTTAGGTTATAAAATTTTTTTACTGTGTTTGAAAAATTTGCATGTGTACAAAAATATATTGATTGTGTTTTGATATTTTGATCTAGTTATAGACATTTATTAATAAAGACACGTCGAGTTTCTGAATAGATATATGTAGTATCGTTGAATTTCTGAATAACTGTTTAAATTAATTAGTTACTTCTGGATTGACATTGATTTATAACGAAAAGAAATGAAACCAACATTTCCTCGCAGGCTAAGATAGAGTCTTCAACAATGGATTTTTATCCACCGAGTACTCAAAATTATAGGTATGTATTCTTTTCTTACTTTCAAAATTAATCTTTACTGTTTAAAGCATCTATTATACGCAAAATAAATGTTAAAAAAATCCTTTCAAGGCTAATAAACAGTTTTTTTTATTATTAGTTATTGCAAAAAATGTCGCAAATGATTAAAAAGAAAGTTAAATTTTAGTTTTTAAAGAGCTTAACTAATTAAATAATGATTTAAGAAACTTCAGCTTATAGTTCCGAATATTTTGGCTGGGTAGGAAATTTAATGTAGCATGGCAAAATAACTCCACAGCAGAAACAAAGTAACTTTTTAAACGGATACTGTTTATCCACTATGTTGCAAATGAAACATAAAAATTATATAGTGGTCATATATATATATAATATAAGCCTTTCTTTGAGATGATGCGTCCTTTCTGGTGGTAAGTTAAGAATTGATCGAAATTTTGTTAATGTAACTATTAAGTGCATCATAATTATTTCTATAAGTAAACAGTTAACTTTTTGAAAGATCTTTGCTCAAATTATTGCAAAGTAATTATCTACATGCTACATAATAAAAAATCTAAATTAATATTAGATATCAATAATATCTAAGATTAATTTAGATTCTAATTACCATCATGTCACATCTACTATAAAGAATTTGTTTTGTTTTTTAATTATCAAAAAGCAAATTTTTTTTAAAAATTTAGTTTTGTTTTATTTAAATTTTATTTTTTGAATTTAATGGCCCTAGTATTGTAACTAAAAATCAGTATTCAACAAGAACACTAAAACGTGAATTTTTATAAAAGTTGTTTCTTTTTAAAATGGAAATTGTGATAAAACTTCTTGTCATAATACAATAAAATTTAAAAAACAAATTGTTATTTAAAATGGAGAAATTAATTCTATTTTTGTCGCATCTGAAAAAAAAAACGCAGGGCCCTCTACTTATCAAACATAGGCTTTCGATGTTGAAAGAACATACAGTACCTGGCCAAATTATTAGACGCACTCTTAAGATTCTATGTAAAATCTTAATTATCAGGTGATACACAATAGAGCTTTATTTTTTTTACTCGGCTGAAACCGGATTACACTTGCTTATGTTCGTGTATCAATTAGTTAACATTGACGTTTAAAATAAATACAAATAGGAAGCATATAAAAATTTACCCTATGAAAGCCCATTACATGCATGTTTAAATATAAAAGTATTATTATAAAAGTTATATTGCATATAAACTCGTGCTAAACATGCAATTATTAAAACACTACAGTGCGTCTAATAATTTGGTCTAATTATTATAATATACTAATATAATACCTGATATAATAAATATTCTATATTTATATATTGACTGATTTATCCAATCGTCAAATTTATATTGTATATCGTCTAATTTCACCAAATTATACCCGAACTTAACAAAGTGCAAACCGGTTTCAGTCGCGTAAAAACAATAAAACTGTATAGTATCACCTAATAATTCAGATTTTACATAGAATTTTATAGTGCGTCTCATAATTTGGCCAGTGACTGTATAGCATATTAGAAAAGCTAAGAACTCTTATCTCATATGTTCCAACTGAAACTGAAATCCTGAAATCAATCTCCATATGTTATTAACTAATAAATGACTCATACTTTCCTATAAGGGGAACCGCTGTAAAGCTAAGAGGAGCGTACAAGATATTTCTACTGGCCATGGCCATCATATGTTCTCCTTTTTCTAAAAACTTAAATATCAAGCCAGGAGCTATAGCTAACTGAGCCCCTGAACTCAAAGCAAAAATTGCTGCATACGTCATCAACATTACAAAACTTGAGCATAGTATCAATCCCAAAACGGATATTGCACAAATTAAAGATGTCATCATTTGAAACATTGTGTATCCTACGAAACCTTTGTCAACCATCCATATAAAACAGACTCGTCCAACCAAATCAAACAAAGGAGGGAACATTAAAAGATACACTTCGTATTTTCTTGGTACTTCTTTGTCCCTTGAATAGTCAATAAGAGTTGTCCAAACTATTGTATTAATGTAAGACATTATGCTCATGATTGTTAACAAAACTAAAAAGATTGGGTTCATAAAAACATTTAGAGAACCCCAAAATGTATGTTTTTCAGTTTCATTGGTGCTTCTTTTTATTGAAACATTTAAAGCTCTGTTCAAATTTTCTGCTGGGCTATTACCTGAAGATGGTATAGCAATTACGTTTGATTTTCCGTTGCCACTACAGCTATCATAGTTTTTTCTTTTGAATGAACTATTATTCGTTTGCATTGAGCTACCAAAATATTTACTATTTAAATTAAAATTTGTTTCTGGCGCAGTTAAAATAATAACATTAGGTGACATAATATTAAAATCCTCTTTAAAATGATCAGTACTGCTACATTTCGATGAACATAATGATTCATTCGATTCTCCATAGTCACTGTTATGATTTACATCGCTATTTGTAAAAGTATCAATGGAAGAAATACTCAAATTTTCCCTCGTACTGTTAGTTGATGAAAACAATGTAGCTTTGTTTGATTGTTTGCTGTCCTTGTTAAGACTTGCATCATTGTTTGTAAAAGTAGCGTTCGATGAGATACTTAAATCCTCTCTCGTACTATTTGTTGATGAAAACAATGTAGCTTCTTTTGATTGTTCGCTATGATTGGTATGACGTGCATCATTGTTTATGAAAGTACCATTCGATGAAATGCTTAAATCATCACTCATATTGTTTGTTGATGAAACAAATATAATTTCATTTGTTAATTCGAAGTCACTATTATGACTTATATAATTGCTTTTTTGCTCCAAACCGTTAGATTTCGTTTCATTATTATCTTTATCGACTTTAGTTATACTTCCATCAGCAATCTTTACTGAAGCAGATTGAACAGGATTTTTACTCGACGTAGCACTCGAATTTTTTTTTAAAATATTACATTTCTCGAATTGTAGCACATTTTCATTCAATTCTTCCTCGTCACTGCTATGATCCTCGGTTGACTTTTCCATTGTTAAAACATACGTAGATTCCATGGGACAATCAGTTCTCGTTTCTTTCAGCGTAGCAAAGAGATCTTTTCTTGAAATATCGTCTTTGATTTTATTCTTTACTTTGCTCTCTGGGGGTTTGTTGATTTCGGTTTTTTCCTGTAGCAGTATTTCAGGTCGTTTGTGTGAAGTTTCAGCATCTTTACTAGCCATCATAATTAGTAAACCTATTGGTAAACCATTTAACATAATTCCTGCTACAATAAGAAAAGTTCCAGCTGTTCCGTAAGTGTCAAACAAATAGATAGCTATTGGGGGGAAAATGAAAGCTCCAAAGCAAGATCCAGATCTAACTATACCATTAGCTGTGTTAAGGTTCTTACTGAAGTATTTCTTAACAATGTTAGGCAAGAAAAAAGATCCTGCAGCTAAACCAGCTCCTGAAAAACAACAAATAATTATAGTTAAGAATAAAACTGTAGAAGACGAATATAAAAAGTCGTTTTTGCAGAATCACACATTCACAACATGTAAAATTCATTTGTATTATCTCATATTTAATTTTAAATTAAAAGGAAGTATATTGAAGTAATAGGGAAAATTTTCTTAAATTTAGATAAGATCATGTTGAAAAACTGTATAATTGTTATAGGAATCTATAATAGGATAGGCACATACGAACTCAATTTTATTCTATTGCAAAAGAATGCTGAAGTACGCATAACATATTTCATATCGTTTAATAACAAACTTTGTCTTTCCTTCCTGTTTTTCCTTTTCTAAATATAAATATACATTAAATCTTTTTCTTAGAAAGTATTTATTTTGAGTAAATTAGAATCTATAAATAGATATCCTTTCTTTAACAATTAAAATAAATGCTCAAAACTGTCAAATGGTTGCTATGAAATCAGAATAATCAGCAGCAACTAGATATTATTACACTTCGCCGTGCGCCAAGGCATTTGGAATCAATGATTTGGCTAGTAATAGCTATTGCTTATTTCTAAGATTTTATTTTTTTAATACAAGCTTTTGAATTGTAAAATGTATCGATTGTGTAAAGTCAATAACGGATCTTTTGTATAGTCAAAACATTGCTTCAATCATTTAATGGTTTAGAATGTTTATAATAATTAATGACAAAAATGCTTATAGGATTTGATTTTTGAAAAAAAAGATTAAATGGATACTTTCATTGAAAAAGATAATGAGATAAAAAAAAATTAATGTAGTTATTAAATGATACGGAATATATTTGGTTATTTTGGCTTCGCCGTTGGATGAAATTCTAAGATAATATTCTTACTTCACTGTTTATGCACTTTGCAGTGGAAAAGTATATACTTTCTAGAGGTTGAAAGCATCACCGTGGAGTCGAATAGCTCTTGAAAAGTTCTTACACATTACAGGGATCAATCTGTGAATGTCCTTTGAAATATACTTAACTGATAAGCCATCACATTTTGTTAATATTTTAAAGGGGCTATTGGTAGCTGGTATGGAAACTTTTTGTCGAAGCACATTTGCAATTTTAGCTTCATATCCGAACAACTAAAAAAGTCTTGCAAATTCGTTGGTAATCAAAATCTCGAAAGTAATATATATTTTCATAAATTTATCACCAAAATATCCTTTTCGGGTTAAACTTTTCTATGTTTTTTGAACATCGATTTCTAGTTAATTTTAAAATACAAATACAAGTATAGTTTTTGCTGGTTAACAATTTATGCTGAAATATGCTGACATATTTTGTTTTTCACCAAACAATAACTTGGAGATACATATAGCGATAATTTGAATGACTTAAAATTACTTGATATTTTATATTGGTTTTATTATTTCATTACTTTGCTACGAAGCATAATACAAGTTTTAAAATTAATGTGCCCGCTGGAGCTATTATTTTTAACCTTATTTTTAATCACTCAAAAAAATTTCGTCTTTTTTAATAAGTCATGTACAAAATTTTATAATTTCCTGATGACTGAATTAATAGTATGCAAGTTTTGACTTTGCCTTCGTATATAGTTAAGGGTGCATATTTTATAGTAACTATAGTAAAATTGTAGTGCTAATGGAAGAACGATTATAATTTTAATACTGAAAAACAAAAATAAAGGAAAATGATCTGATCGCCATATTAAGATCACTGGTTAGCCATAGGTCAAATGCTTTCTCTTTCTGGATTAGCTCTGCTAAACGAAACCACATTTCAAATCATGGGTTGCAAAAACTGTCTCAATTGATGTTTGTTGTCGGAAAATTCTGCCTATGTTTTCAAATCCTGCCAATGTACGTGTTTCAAGACAACACAAAATACATTTCCTTCTTCAGCATTAATATTTATATTGAAATCACCGTCAAGCCAGTAATTATGAGTTGATAATAAAAATAATGTAAAAATACTTTCAATTATCATTATGTAAATACATTAAAAATGCCTGCTAGTGAGAATAAAAAGAAAAACAGCAGCGATCGCCATAGCAACGCATGCAATGACGACTCTTGCGCACCGTTCACTTTTACTCTTTAACACTGTTGAAAAGTGGGATGACGTCCAAATGAGTTGCGCAAGCTATCAAACCCAAAACAAGACCCATTTTACCAATAGGTTAAAAAGTTTACCAAAATAATGCATTTACCATATATAAATCCTAAGAAGATTATGACAACTGTAATGTTTTCTGCGAAATATACTCCACCGGATCCCAAAGCTGCTAATAAAATTCCTAACAATGTAATTTTTTCTGCTCCAAACTTTTGCCCCAACAGTCCTGCTGGAGGTCCTGAAAGAGTGTGAAATAATGAAATAATTAAATTAAAATAATTTTTATTTTCATGAAGGGTGTCATATTATTAAAATTTAATGTGACTCAAACGTATTAAAAAAAACACGTCATTCAATCAGCAACTCAAATTTGTATTTTTCATAGTTGCGAATTGTCAACCGCCCAATATTGATTTGCCTTTTAAATGCATGGCTAACAACTTTTATGGAAGATCTTTTCCCACTGTGGCGGAACCATAAATTATAAATAATTTATTTAACTCTTTTCGTTAGCTCTCCGAATTTTATTGATTTGCCTTCCAATTCGTCAACTGCTATGGAAGATCTTTTCCTGTTGTGGTGAAACCATAAATTAGAAATAATTTATTTAACTCTTTCCGTTAGTTCTCGAAATTATATTGATTTGCCTTCCAAAAGCACCAACTGCTATGGGAGATCTTTTCCCCCCGTTGTGGTGAAACCATAAATTAGAAAAAATTTATTTAACTCCTTCCGTTAGCTCTCGAAATTATATTGATTTGCCTTCCAAATGCGAAACCCTGTAATCGAAGATCTTTTCCCGTCGTGGTGAAATTATATATCAGGAATAATTTATTTAACTCTTTCCGTTAGTTCTCGAAATTATATTGATTTGCCTTCCAAAAGCAACAACTGCTATGGGAGATCTTTTCCCCCGTTGTGGTGAAACCATAAATTAGAAAAAATTTATTTAACTCCTTCCGTTAGCTCTCGAAATTATATTGATTTGCCTTCCAAATGCGAAACCCTGTAATCGAAGATCTTTTCCCGTCGTGGTGAAATTATATATCAGGAATAATTTATTTAACTCTTTCCGTTAGTTCTCGAAATTATATTGATTTGCCTTCCAAAAGCACCAACTGCTATGGGAGATCTTTTCCCCCGTTGTGGTGAAACCATAAATTAGAAAAAATTTATTTAACTCCTTCCGTTAGCTCTCGAAATTATATTGATTTGCCTTCCAAATGCGAAACCCTGTAATCGAAGATCTTTTCCCGTCGTGGTGAAATTATATATCAGGAATAATTTATTTAACTCTTTCCGTTAGTTCTCGAAATTATATTGATTTGCCTTCCAAAAGCACCAACTGCTATGGGAGATCTTTTCCCCCGTTGTGGTGAAACCATAAATTAGAAAAAATTTATTTAACTCCTTCCGTTAGCTCTCGAAATTATATTGATTTGCCTTCCAAATGCGAAACCCTGTAATCGAAGATCTTTTCCCGTCGTGGTGAAATTATATATCAGGAATAATTTATTTAACTCTTTCCGTTAGTTCTCGAAATTATATTGATTTGCCTTCCAAAAGCACCAACTGCTATGGGAGATCTTTTCCCCCGTTGTGGTGAAACCATAAATTAGAAAAAATTTATTTAACTCCTTCCGTTAGCTCTCGAAATTATATTGATTTGCCTTCCAAATGCGAAACCCTGTAATCGAAGATCTTTTCCCGTCGTGGTGAAATTATATATCAGGAATAATTTATTTAACTCTTTCCGTTAGTTCTCGAAATTATATTGATTTGCCTTCCAAAAGCACCAACTGCTATGGGAGATCTTTTCCCCCGTTGTGGTGAAACCATAAATTAGAAAAAATTTATTTAACTCCTTCCGTTAGCTCTCGAAATTATATTGATTTGCCTTCCAAATGCGAAACCCTGTAATCGAAGATCTTTTCCCGTCGTGGTGAAATTATATATCAGGAATAATTTATTTAACTCTTTCCGTTAGTTCTCGAAATTATATTGATTTGCCTTCCAAAAGCAACAACTGCTATGGGAGATCTTTTCCCCCGTTGTGGTGAAAACATAAATTAGAAATAATTTATTTAACTCCTTCCGTTAGCTCTCGAAATTATATTGATTTGCCTTCCAAATGCGAAAACTTGCAATGGAAGATCTTTTCCCGTTGTGATGAAATAATAAATTAGGAATAATTTATTTATCTCTTTTCGTTAGCTCTCGAAATTGTATTGATTTGCCCTACAAATGAGTAGCTTCCCTATAACAGTCGAATTATCAGGACATTCATTTAAAAATTTAAACTACTTTTTTCTTTAAACTATTGACAAAATATTCTTTAATCCCGAAGAAGTAACGAATAAAACATAAAGTTGAAAGTTTAATACTATCGAAAAAAAAGGTTTTGAAGGAAGCGTGTAAATTGGCAGCCATTTAAAAGTACCTAGTGATGGTGGCTTGTAATAAAAAAAACCTCTAAATTCCTATAAGAGGCAATAAGAACGTAGTAAGTACAACAGTGTTGCCCCTAAGTGTCTATGCATGTAATGAAGAGAGTAATTTTGCTTCTTAAAGGCGTATTCAATGATCAGTTTAGAAACGGTAAATTTTATCATAACATAAATAAAACATTCTGTAAGGACAATCAGGATAACAACAACCTTGGACGCCAGAATTTCCTGTTATTTTACGCAATTATTTATTCTCGAATGGCAATAATATTCCAAGTATAATTAATTCCACTTCCCATTTATTTATTTTTTTCAGAAAATGAGTTTTATTTTTAATCTAAACCATTTAATACCAGTTCGTTGTAATCCAGTTTTCCCTTTTTTTTCTTCTCCACCATGATAAAACTGTGAAAACATCGTTTATGTGTACTGAAGTAAAACAAAATTAAAAGTTATGACTGTAAAGGAGGGTAGGGTAAATGATAAGGATTGAGAATTACATAGCATTCGACAAATTTTCTCGAAGAAATTTCACAAAATCCGACGATGACAAATTTCCCCCAATACTTGATCCAGGAGTTCCCTTGGCTTCTGGATTAAGTTCAAAATTACAAGGTTACTGAGTTGAACATTGGCTGTCGTTAACTCAAAATTCGGTGGACTGTTCAACGACGGTTATAGAATAAAATTAAATATACATAATTAACGGTGATGAATAAATTTAAATAAATTTATATTTCATGAAAATGATTTTCATATTGATTCAGGTTACGATTACAGATTGGGATTAATTTTTGTACTTGCAACGAGCAATATACCATGTTTATAATAGCAAACAAAGAGCAAACAATTTCTACAGTTTACCTAATATGCTGGTCATTAAAATATAAATGATTATTGGCATTGCGGCTAATTTTCTGTCTGTTTCGTACGCTTCTATAAGAACCACATACACTAATCCAGATAATCTGTAAGGGCACATGACTAGGAGATTTATAATAAAAACTCCAAATGCAACCAACAAACTTCTGAAATTTTCCTTCTCTTCATTATTCTTCTCCATTTTTCAATCAAAAATGTCTGAAATACAAAATAAAAATTAATTGCACATTTATTTTAGTATATGGGTGATTCTTTGGAAACATGACAATACGGGCCAAAGATTTTCTTCAAATTTAAAGTCTTCAAAATAATCTAAATTCTAATCTAAATAAAGTTTAAAAAATAGTCATTTTAAGCTAATAGTAAGTAACTCAACTTAAGCCTTTATGTTAGATGGGCCATAAATTGCTTAAATTAATTCTTCTTATCCACTATAGAAAGAATCAAAAATGTTTTTGTTGATGATATGTACAGAATAAAATTGTGTATAATAATGAATCATTAAATAAATAAATAACTTTGATTACATTCAAGCATTTTACAATCATATATAAACTTGGTATTAGGTTAATATTTGCTTTCCCTCTTTACAGTATACTATTAAAAATTTTCTGGTAACACTTCAATGTCCTGGCATTCATGAGCCAGGGAAATGACAACCAGGATAATGACAAATTTGCCATTTTATAGCATTTAACTTTACTTTAGTTTGACATTTTGGCCTAAGACGTTTACATTCCGCAGAAAACAGCAGAATTTCTTGAAATAACTCAGATAAATCTATGCAATTTATGTTATTAATGATTTCAAGAAGACAGGAAAATGACAACATAAAAGCCTACTCACCTCGAAAATTTTTTGAAATTGATTTTGAACCAGAAAGTTAATTCTTTATTCAGCACAAGTTTGATTGATCGAATCAATCTATTAACATAAGATATTGATTGCTGGTGCTATCTATTTTGGTTATAAATCACTAAATAAAAGTAGCCAGAAAAATGACAGATTTTCATGTGACAAACAAATTATTGACAGAAAAAATTATTTTAAATGAAGTTTTGTAAATAATATCCTCTGCGTATATTCTAGGAATGCTTACAATGGTTAAGATAAAAAAAAAAATTAGATATTGAAAAATTTATGCGAAATTTTGAAACTAGTTATTATTGGAAATATAGTGTGTGACATAACAGAAACTTGACATTTTGAAACTTAATTAAATTTTATAAATATACAAAGAAGTTTATGCTAGTGCAAGGTCATTTTAAAACGCTAACAGCAATATTATTTATTAGAATTTAAAAAGAAAAGTTCTTTTAGTAGTATAATATTAGATCCTGGACTGTAAATTGTTATATTTCGTGAGAATCACCCATATATTACCAACAACTTTTGCTTCTTTGAAAAGAATTCCTAAAACTTTAAATTAATCTACAATCATGAATCTTTGTCACTTGTTCTTTCTGATAGTCTAAACTTCTTCCTTGCTTGCTACAGCTTCAAAGCAATACAATTTTCCAAAATTCTCTTTAATTTTTTTTTTTACTTATTGTGGATTTGTTTTTTTCCTGTAAGCTACTTGAACATAGTTGCAGACCAGGTTCACCCATTCATGGCAACATCTTTTCCTGCGGGTTATGGTGTTTACCAACAGGATAATGCACCATGCCATAAGGTTCGAATCGTCATGGATTGGTTCGAAGAACATTCCAGTGACTTTCAAGTCATGTCTTGGCCCCCAAATTCACCTGACCTTAATCCAATAGAGCATTTACGGTCCTACTTCGAAAACCAAATTCGTGCTGCCACGCTACCCCTTCGCAATGCGAGAGAATTGCAGGACCAGTTGGTGAGCGCTTGGTACCAGATACCTCAGACTACCTATCAGCACCTTGTGGAATCAATGCCACGGCGGGTGCTAGCAGTTTTGAGGGCTAAAAGTGGTCCTACATGTTATTAGCAGGGTGGTCATAATGTAATGGCTCTTCGGTGAATATAATTACTTTATTACGGCTCCAATTATTATTACTTTTGCTCATTCCCATTTCCAAAATAAAAGCAAAATTTTTATTTTTTCGATAAAACTTCACTCATACTTACATATATTATAAACTAACTGAAAACACGTTTTTTATTTGAAGTAAAAAAAAGGAATCAATGAATCACAATCAGTACTGAACAACACTATGAAATCATGCACAAACCTGAAAGATAAATACCGACACAATTAATAAAGCTAAAATAATTCCAATGTCTTTTTTATTTATTATTATTCGTTGCATTTCCCTGTGACTTAAAGTTATTAGATTAAGCAAAACACGTTTTGAGTAACTCATCCCATCAAAAAAAAAAAAAAAAGATTAACTGCTTTTAGAATCATATTGCGTAAAGCTGTTTCTCGAAGACAACTAATGATTTTCAAAATTTACCACAGTCAAGCAATTTTTTCCTGTACTTACATTCTCGAGGGGCCGTAATAAACCTATTTCCACGGCATTAATTATGATAAAAAAAACCTAGTTTAGAAGCAATTTATTTGAAGTATAGGAACTAAATTTATTTATTAAATACTTTGGACCTCCATTAGTATATTTGATACCTATTAAACTACCATACCAATTACCATAATACCAGTAACGCATATTAACAAGAATAATTAAGCATCATTGGTGTCAATAATAGTATAGCAGTTTTTTACGTTTCTCCTAAACGAATTAGTATCATTTCTCTAAAAATTTTGGTAATTAGTACAGTAGCTTTTTTTTATATTTCAATTAGTGTCTTTAACCAAAATTAATGAAGCATCATTGGCGTTAAAAAAAAGTTAAGGCGAGTTTTTAAGTTGCTCTTTATTAGTACCATTGCTTTATTAATTTTGCTTTAAATTGCTAAGCTTACTGTTTTTCAATTCCTAGTATTAGTTCACACTCTCCTACTATTAGTTCACACTCACTATAAATATATATTTAGATTTCTTGTTCAAATTTTGAATTGTTAATAAAGAACTTTTAACTTATTATTCATTCCATTCAAGTTCAAATACATTTTCTAAACTTATTAAAATTTCAATTAGTTCCCATTACCAAAAGTAATTGATCATTATTGGTGTCAAAAATAGCCTAGCGATTTTTTTTTCTTTCCCAAACGAATTACTTCAATTTCACTATTTCTTTTGTTTTTTAGTACGCAACTTTTTTTATGCTTCAATTAGTACAAAATACAAAAACTAATTAAAGATTAGTGGTGTCAATTATAGTTTGGTAAATTTTTGCACTTCTCTTAACTGACCAGTAACATTTCTCTTTTAATTTGCTTTTAGTACAATAGCTCATTTTTTTAAAATTTCAATTGCCACATACTAACAAAATTAATTAAGCATCAATGGTGCCAATAATTGTACGGCGATTCATAACGCTTCCCCTAAGCTAGTTAATACGACTTATCCACGATAATTTTTCTTTTCAGTGCATATTTTTTTCATCTCAATTATCATTGATTTTATATTATTTAGTTTTATATAAACACGTTTTAAAAGTATAAGAAAACAAAACAAAATTAACATGTTCATAGCTTTAGGAATGGTAATTCGGTAACGTAGTTCAACTATGCTTCCATATTTATGTTGAACATTAAGTTTATGTGATACAACGAATAAAGTAATTAAATGTTAAAGATTGTGCAATAAACTTCCAGCATTCATTACTGATGGTGTCTTGTAAACATTTTCTTGCATGCTGTTTAATTTTTATCAATAGCAATTTAAGTCAGTGAAAAAAAAACGATTTTTTAAACGATTCTGTCTAATAACTTAATTAAAATTTTTGAACAATTTTAGATTGCCCATTTTTTAGCTAAAATTACCCATTTTTACCCACTGTCCGAATTTCAGGAACTAGCATTAACGGTTCTGAAATTATAAGAGAAACACACATACAAACTTTTCATTTCATTATTGCAGGTAATGCAAAATTACCTAACTAATGAAAATATCGAAAAATAAATACACATTATCCTGTTTACATAAAAATATATAATAATATGTTATAAAAAATAAAACAATATTAAAATAGTTTAGTTTAGTCATATATAGTTAAATCACGTTTAAAAGAACAGAAATATATAATAATAATAATGTAACTGTATGCAACTTTGTACCTTAAAATAAATAACATTTTTTTTTTTTGGCAGATCTAAGGCAATACGACTATTTACATGAAGAAGATAAAGACATATTCAAGATTAATGCTTATCAGAATAAGCAAACAACTTACTTTGTAGTACCTAACTTCAAACTTACCTTGTTCTGATAGTTACAAAAGTTAATGAATTTTAAAATGTAACATAATTAATTTATTACATAAAACACGCTTTAAACTCAACCGTTACACCACATTCAATTAGTTTCTTCTTCTTTTTTTTAATTTTTCGGCACAGTTTGAAATTTATCAGTTGGATTTTTTCTTACGTTTGTTTTTTGATTAAGAAAAGCGTTATCTGCGCGACACTACTCGTCGGTTTTCAAGAATAAATAATAATAAATAAAATAAAAAAATCTTCTTATCTGATCAATTAAATGACACTGAAACGTTAAGCAAATATGTTCTGTAAATAACTCGGAAAACACAAATGAATGATAAATATTAAAATAAAATAAAATTTTTAAAAACTACATTTTTTAAGGGGATTGAAAGGGAGAATATTAGTGGTCGAAATTCTAATTTACTATAAAATGGAAATAAAATTTGCTGGTTACATTTGTAATTTGTCATTAGGTACAGAGCTCCAGTTAAAATTTGAAAAATCTAGTTTGTCGAAAGTGATCGAAATTTTAATCAACGATAAATTCTCTTTGGTGACAAATTCTGCTTCTCTCGATGAGGCGACCTAGATACGAACCTCTGGATGGTCGATTCGAACGACTCGACTGGAGCACTGGATAGTCGATTCGAATTTCGCGCCAGTCTCATACCCATATTCTCAATGGTAGAGATATCATGGGTTAAAGTCCTCTCGCCGTCCGGCTTAACGGGGTGAGTTTCTCATAGTTTTCCTCTCCAGGTAACACGAATGAGGGTTAGTTCCATTATAAATTCCTCAGCGAAGTTTAGTTTGATCTAATGCTTGATCTAGAAATTCCCTTGTATTTTGGGTTAGGTTCAGAATTATTAAGTTACGGAATTAAGCATTAATAATCATAAATTCAAATAGGCGTCAGCTATTCAGCGATGGATATAAAATAAAATTAATTCTGCTTGTAAAACTGGTTGAAACTTGAGATGCCGCTACCATAGACCTTCAGTAGAGATTTGACCCCACCAAGCAAATCGGAAATGAGTCGAAATTTGATTGCAAAATACTATCCTCTTACACGAATAAGCGAGTTAATAAAAACGTACTAAAAAGAATATAAATCCAGTTGAAAATAAATGCTTTTGAATAACTTTAATTTTTTAATCTCCAGTCGAAGTCACTTATAGAGACATTCTCTAAAATATACTAATACACACAATATTTTACAAACCATTATTCGTTGAAATTTCCATTTTTTTGTGATAGATGTACACATTATTTGTAATATTACTTACGTTTTCAATTTGTAATTATTTTAATATATATATTTTTTTTGTTCTTACGTTATAAACTATTACTTCTTTACTATTACGAGAGAAACACTGTTTTAAATATTTTTTTAACGCATTCATTGGACAATTACAAAAAATAAACTGTGTAAAATACATATTATTTTACACTTCAACTTTGAAGGGAAAAATGATAAGAAGGAACTTTGAAGGATTATCAATATTATTATTTATAATTTTTAATTATTTATAATCTTTATTATTTATAATTTTTCATTATTTATAATTTTTATTATTTATAATTTTTCATTATTTATAATTTTTAATATTTATAATTTTTCATTATTTATAATTATTTGTAAATGCTTGTATTATTGAATTATTTATTTTTCGTTTCAAATTATTATTGTTATTTTATACACTTGTTATTTTTTATTTCAATTTTAAAGTTATAACTTTTCTTTTACATTGGTTAAATTGTGCTGTCAATCTTACATTCTTCAAAGTTCTCTCATCCAATCTAATGGATAGTTTTGCGCAAATTTTGATCAGGTGTGAAACAATGTTTAGAATGTTTTATTTGTTCACATTTACAGACTTTTTTTCGACTTAAATATGCATTTAATTGTATAAAATGTGATAAAACATTACAAAGAATGATATTTGAGCTTAAAACAACCATTATTATTCGGTCCTTCCCAACTGTAAAAAGAAAATTAAAAGTTTTTTTTTCAAATTTATTTACAGCTTTAACTATTTCACACATTTCTTTACATACAAACAAATTTGTTCATATTCGCATACATAAATTTAATCTTTACCTAAAAACAACTCGAAATCACGCGTAAAAATGGTTATGGAAATGAATAGTAAATCATAATAAAATAATATCATTACAAAAAATAATTTACAATAATTCACTTAATTTTTTAGGGAGAAGAAATAGACTATTCTAATAAATTTACACTTATAGGGCAAAATCCTTAACAAACGTGTTTGATTTTATTCTCATCTGAAAATGCTTTCATTTCATGCTTTCATATACTTAACATCAATTTTGTTTAAAAGCTTTCATATACTTGGCATGCAACCTGTATATAAGCTTTCATATACTTGGCATGTAGCCTGTCTATTAGCTTACATGTACTTGACATGGAACCGGTTTATTTGCTTTCATATACTTGACACAGAACCTGTTCATTTGCTTTCATATACTTGACATGGAATCTGTTTATATGCTTTCATATACTTGAATTGACACAAAACAAATTACTTGATCCAAAACATTGATAAATCTTTCTGAAATAGAACGTGCCCAACTTTTGAAGAAAGATTTCTCAATAATTTTTACCTTTCTTTTATCAACAAACATGCAATCGATAACTTTCGATTTCGTAATCGCATACTGTTGCAGATGTGTGTACGGTACGGTAAAATAATTTTTTTGCTGCTTCAATTCATTACAAATTAATGTGAAGTCAACATTGCTCATTTGATTCCAATGAATAAATGTGATTTCAGAACGTACAGTACTGTAATAGTTATAGAATATTCTTCTTCTTTATGAAATAGTATATATTTCTGAGTCTATATAATTCGGAAAACAATAATAAACAATCATCCGAAATACTTGAAATAGTATCATTTGTGTTGATTATTAATAATTTTTTATCATTTTCTTGGTAATTATTTTTTAATTTTGAATGAATAATTTCAGCTAGAATTCAGTTATTCTGTTTTTAAGCTACAATTCATATCAAGATCAAAGAAAATTCATATCAAGATCTTACAATTATAAAATTTTGTTGTGTGGTAAGTCATCTATAAGTAATGAAGAGATAATCTATGTGTATATTATTTGAAAAGAAAATTCTCAAACGAAGAATATTCTTTTGAAATTCTCCGGATTTATAAAGCAAGTAAGTGTTATGATATATACTATAAAAAATTTACTTGTAAGTAATTTTCCTTCTATTTTGACGATAGTTCTCTACAGAATTGTTTTCTACGTCTGATTAAGAACTTTAATACTAGAAAAAAGAAACAATATGAAAGCTTTTTATTTCAATATGAGGAATTTTTAGAATATTTTTTTTAATTGTAAGTATTCTTTATTTTACGTTTTTTAGTTTATAAATAATGATTTCTTATTGAAACTTGAAATTTTTTCATAAAAAATGTTGTCAAAAAACATTTTCGCAAAATTAAATTGTATAACATTATGTGCTTCTGTATGCTTTTTGCATGATTTTTATGTTTGAAGTAATATGATACAGAAAAGTATGGAATGTAAAATTTAAATATACCTTTCAGACTAGATAATTAAATTTAGTAGACTGATTTCTCAGGCTAGGTTTTCAACTCTAATTAAAATATTTTTTATAAATATTTTCCGATGTGTTTTCTATGTTCCATCTTAAGAAATAAAAGATATTCCATTTTGTTTTCACTTGCATGCGAAAGAATATCATACATTTTTCTTTTTTAAATTTAATAAGCCACAATAAAGAAGGAATATTACCATGCTACAATGAAGAAATCTCCAGTGCAACTAATGATCCTTTTGTTATGCTAGCTTGAATTCGTCTCAAATAACAACACCCCCTATAGGTCTTTGCTTTCGCGAATTTTATATTCGCTGTGTCAGATAAATTCAATAAAGAACATTGCGTGGTAGCACGTGTGGTCCACGTCACCAAATTTATACTTTTATAGTTGTCTGATAGCATGCGCCTTTTTTTTTTCAAAACCTATTATTAGTTCATACTTTCACTATTCGCGATCGCAACGCTCGAGTACGCCTCTAGCGGGAGCCTGAAAATATCGGTCATTAGTTACAGCATAACCACTGGCAATGACGGACGCCATTTTCTTAGCAGCAAATAAGAAGCAAAATTTCCCCAAGAAAAAGGTAGAAGAACTTGAAAAAACTAACCAGAACATGCCAAACATTGAAACAGAATACGCCAAGCATTTGAAGAACAATTTCTCAATAATTTTTCTCTTTCTATTACCAACAACATAACTGATTTCATGATCACTTGCTGTTACAGATGTTTGTATTACGGTAAAATAATTTTTTCTGTTTTCAAGTCATTACAAATTAAAGTGAAGTCAAGATTGCTTTCGTCATTCCAATGAATAAATGTGAATTCAGAACGTACATAACTGTAATAGTTATATTCTTCTTCTTTATAGAATAGTATATGTTTCTGTATCTATATAATTCGGAAAACAACAATAAAGAATCATCCGAATTACTTGAAATAGTATCATTTGTGCTGATTATTAATAAATTTTTATCGTTTTCTTAGTAAGTAATTTTTAGTTTTGAAAGAGTAATTTCAACAAGAATTCAGCTATTCTGTTTTTAAGCTGCATATTCAAATTCATATCGAGAATATAAAACTTTGATGTGTGGTATGTTATCTAAAAGTAATGAAGGGATAATCTACGTATACATTATTTGAAAATGAAATTTTCAAACGAACATTTCATTTGGAATTCTGCGGATTTATAAAATAGGTGAGTGTTATGATTTTTATAATAAAAAATTTCATTGTAAACAATTCTTTTTCTTATCTGATGATAGTTCTCTTCAGAATGGTTTTTTACGTCTGATTAAGAACTATAAGAATAAGAAAAAAGAAACAATGTGAAAGTTTTTTATTTCAATGTGAGGAATTTTTAAAATCGTTTTTTATAATAAGAATTCTTTATTTTACGTTTTTTAGTTTATAGTTTTTTGATAAAAATTGTTGTCAAAATACTTTTTTTGAAAAATTAAATGGTATAACATTATGCTTTCATGTATACTTCTTGCATATTCTAATGTTTGAAGTAATATGATTCAGAAAAGTATGGAATAAAAATTCGGTACTTATGTATTAACGCCTCCGCAGCTGCAGATTTGGCGGTTTTTAAGTGCCGCCAATCTAGAACCTAAAGTTTTTAGGGCAAATCATAAAATGAAACACTTTATTTAAAATCAAAGTAGTCAATTCGGAGTCAGGGTTTCGGTGGGAAATGGGCCGATATAGATTTTAACATAGATTCAAAACAATCTCTATTTTCTTCTCTATCTTAGCAATCTCTATTTCTGTCGCCGTATTAACTCTAATAAATAAGATTCCAAATGAAATAACATTTCCAAAACGTACGTTTACCAAGATAAAATTTTAATGTCATGGGAATCTTACATTTTCGTTTTTTTTTTTTTTTTTTGTAAAATATTTCGCTCCTGAAAAAATAAAATTGCATCTTGTTCTGTTTTTGGCAAATCCCAAAGACAAATTTTCGTAGCACTAAAAAATGGCGTCAAAAAAGATTTTTTTTTTTTCGTTTTGTAAGCATTCTTTATTTTACGTTTTTTAGTTTCTAAATAATCATTTTTATTGAAACTTAAAATTTTTTGAAAAAAATTGTTGTCAAAAAACTTTTTTTACAAAATTAAATTTTATAAAATTATGAGACTTATGTATACTTTTTGTTCATTTTATTTTTTGAAGTAATATGATTCTTAAAACTATGGAATGTAAAGTTTAAAAGTGCCTTTCATGTTATATCATTAAATTTTGTAAAACTATTTCTCGGGCATAAGGTTTTAACTCTAATAAGAATATACACAATTTTTCTGTTTATTTACAAATATTTTTCCGATGTGTTTTCGATGTTCCTTCTCTAAAAAAAAAAGAGTTACCATTTTGTTTCCGTTTGCATATAAAAGAATATCAAACATTTTTCTTTTTTAAATTTAATGAGCCACAATAAAAAAGGAACGTTACAATGCTACACGCTACAATAAAGACATCTCAAGAGTAACTGAATGACTGTTCTTATAGAAATCGCAGGTATTCGTCTTATACACCAACGCCCCCTTAAGTTCGTTACGATCGCGAATACATATTTAAATATCTAGTTCAAATTTTCATTCGTTAATGAAATACTTTTTATTTATCCATTCAAGTTCAAATACATTTTTGTAAACTTGTAGTTAATGACATTTGAGTAATAAGTTGAGCAATAAAGTTTTTTCAAATATTAATTCATTAATAAAATTTTATTACTGATGAGTCTCGGCGATGGCGTTGCCAGATTCAGTATCTGAAAGTTATAGTGGAGTTGAGTGATATTCTCACACCCCCACTTCACGAAAGTCCCAATACAATACTGAATTTTTTTAATTGTTCACTAGTCATTGGTTTGGTGAGTACATCAGCAGCATTTGATTTGGAATCAATGTAGCACAACTGGATCATTCCAAGCTCGACTTTTTCTCTTATGAAATGGTGACGAATGTCTATGTGCTTTACTCTAGATGATAGCATAGGGTTGGTACTGATCTTTATAGCACTTTGATTGTCACAGTATAATTTTATTGCATCCATCTTTTGGTTGAACAGTTCCTCTTTGAGTTGTTTAATCCACAGTAATTCTTGTGATGCTGCACAAATGGCCATGTATTCAGCCTCTGCTGTTGATAAGGCGACTGTTTGTTGTTTTTTGGAGTTCCATATTATGGCACAATTTGATTCGCAGAAGACAAAGCCTGATGTTGATTTTCGGTTGTCTTTGTCGTTTGCCCAGTCTGAGTCAGTGTAACCTTGTAGTTGTCCATTTTTCCGGAAGGTTAGCCTTTTGGATAATGTACCTTTTAGGTATCTAAAAACTCTTTTGACAGCCATCCAATGAGGTTTTCCTGGGCTGTTGGCATATCTACTAACTACCCCCACTGCAAATGCAATGTCTGGACGTGTTCCTTGAGCTGCATATATTAGACTTCCGACTGCTTCTCTATATGGCACCTGTCCTATCTCTTGCCTTTCTTTTTCGTCTTTCGGAGATATTTCTTTGGTTAGTACTTGATCAGTTGGGAAAGGTGTTGCTGTTTCTTTGCAATCTTGCATGTTAAATCTTTTGAGCATGTTTCTGATATAGGTGCTTTGGTCTAAACTGATGATTCCTTTTGTACGGTCTCGTGTGATGGTCATTCCAAGAATATGGTGAGCTTCTCCGAGATCTTTCATTTTAAAGTGTTCTTTTAGTTTCGTCTTAAGGTTTTCTTTTTGCTTATGGTCATTAGACAGAATCAACAAGTCGTCTACATAGACGGCAACTATTAAAATTTTTCCTTTCTTATTTGAAATAAAGATGCAAGGGTCCGCTTTTGATCTAGAAAGTCCTAAATCTTTGAAGGTTTCAGCTAGTTCCATGTACCAAGTTCTACTTGCTTGTTTTAGTCCATATATTGATTTTTTTAGTTTGCAGTATCTGTGAGGAAAATATTCAGGAAGGTCAGGGAGTTCCATGTAAATTTCTTCTTCCAGCTTTGGGTGTAGGAATGCTGCTACAACATCCATTTGATCTAAATCAAGGTCCAAGTTGGCTGCTTGAGCAATGAGAAAACGGATAGAACTGTTTCTGACTGTAGGTGAGAAGGTTTCCTCATAGTCTATTCCATATTTTTGAGAGCATACTTTAGCTACCAGGCGTACCTTGTATCTTTCTGTTTCGCCATTTGGCTTGAATTTTGTTTTGAATGTCCATCTACTCTTAATGGCTTTTCTTCCAGGTGGTAAATCACAAAGTTCCCATGTACCATTTAGTTTGTGAGCTTCGATCTCTTCTTCCAGGGCAGCTTTCCATTTCTGAGCTTCATCAGATTGCATAGCATCTTCGTAAGTTTCTGGATCCTGAGTTCTGCAGAGATTTGCTTGATATACAATGAAGTCATCGTTAAATATTTTTCTGTCAGGTACTGTAGATCTCTTCGGGTATCTATTTGTGTCTTGAGTAGAAGGATCTTTATCTTCACTGTCTGAAGACTTGTCTGTGGTGTCTGGTCCCTCTGTTATGGTAGGAGTGGAAATGTTTTCGATTTCAGTCATGTCTGCAGTTTGGGATTCTGTTGACGCTGAGTCATCTGCTTTATTTAAAAAGTCCTTTTCAAGGAATATGACATCTCGACTAATGAAAACTTTCTTTATAGAAGGATTAAAAATACGGTATCCTTTTGTTTCTTCACTGTATCCAACAAAGATGCATTCTTTGGCTTTTGGATCAAACTTTTTTCTGTTCACATCAGGGATATGTACCATGACTTTGCATCCAAAGACTTTTAGGTGGGAGAGGTTTGGTTTCTTTCCTGACCAGGCCTCTTCAGGTGTCATGTTTTTTAATGCTTTTGTAGGTGATCTATTCTTTAAGTAGTTAGCTGTGTAAACAGCTTCAGGCCATAATTTAGTTGAGAGTCCTGTATCAATTAGCATAGTACGAGCTTTCTCAACTAAAGTTCTGTTCAAGCGTTCTGACGTCCCATTTTGTTCTGGAGATCTTGGCACAGTTGTTTGATGTCTGATGCCACAAAGCTTTAGGCAGTTCTTAAGATCATTGTTGACATATTCACCTCCATTGTCAGATCTTAAAGTTTTTATTTTCCTGTTGGTTTGATTCTCAACAAGAGCTTTAAAGTTTACGAAAGTTTCTTTTACTTGATCTTTCCTTTTGAGGAAATAAACAAAAGATTTTCTTGAAAAATCATCAGTGAGTGTTAGAAAATAACGTGCTCCTCCAATAGACAATGTCTGCATTGGCCCACACGGATCTGAATGTACAAGTTCTAGAATGCAATTAGTTTTGGTTTTTGATTCTTTAGGAAAAAGGTGTTCTTGAAAGTTTTCCTTCGATACATGCAATACAAGTGTCAGATTTACTAGTGTCACAGATAATTCCAGTGGACATTTTATTTATTAAAATGTTCATATCTCTTCTATTTAAGTGAGCAAGTCTACGGTGCCAGATGTTTTGAGAGTTTAGTATGGCAGTTGATGTTGAAAAATTAGCAGTGTCCAATACATATAGTCCATTATTTTCTGATGCAGTAGCAACTACATTTTTACTTGGAATCATAATTTTGGAATCCAATATCTTACATCCTTCAGAGTCAAAAATTATTGACTTACCCTTTTTGGCGATTTGAGAAATGGAGAGCAGGTTAGTGGTGAGTTCCGGAGCATGTATAACATCATTAGCTGTGATAGTACTGTTCTTTAATGCAATATCCACTGTTCCAATATCTATTGCAGGAACCACGTTGCCATTGGCTATATCAATTTGTTTGTTTCCACCAGGTTTTAAGTTTTGTATCCAGTCCCCTCTCGGTGTCATATGAACATTACAACCAGAATCCAGATACCAGTGTGTAGGCAGGTTACCTTTAGAGTTGGATTCTACAGATGTGAAAAAGCCAGCTGTATTTTCTCTGTTTTCAACTTTCATTCGTGTGTTCTGTTTCTTTGGTTTTGGACAGGAATGACTATAGTGTCCATATTCATTGCAATTGTAGCATCTTGGTTTTTTAGAGTCTTTATTCTTTGATTTATGAGCAAATTTCCGGGATTTTCCATAGAATGCACTTTCAGAACAATTTGTTGAAGTAGAACACAAATCTTTCACATTTTCTTGTAATAGCAAATTTTTGACATAATCAACCGTAATGGCTTGATTTGAGCCTTGTATTCCGAGAATGAGTGGTCTGAATTTTTCTGGTAGTCCTCCAAGTATTATTCCACCAACAGTTTCACTATCTAGTGGCTTTCCGATACTTTCGAGTTGTTCGTGATGTTGTCAATATACGTTGACATCGATGAGCAGTCTTCATATTTTGTTCGAAATAGCGATGAATACAGTCCAATTCTTCTAATTTCCCCTTTATCTTCATAGGTATTCTGTAGTGACGTTCCGGCTTCCTTAGCTGTTTTCGTTTTCTTGGTTTCGGCTGACGCTATCGGTTTAATGGATAAATTTATTTTAGCCGGTGCTCTTCTATCTAATTCTGGATCAATTTCTTCATTTCTTATCGGTTCAATGCATCCCCAAAGTCCAGCATCAACAAAAAATTTTTCATTAGAAATTTCCAATCGGAATAGTTCGAGCCATCAAGATGTTTCGATTCTGGAAGTCCCCCACTTGACGTTGAAACGGGTGTTCTTCGAACATTTAATTGAGTCTGTAAATCTTCAATTTGTTGCTGCAATTCTTTAATTGCCTTTGCTTCAGCCATTTTTCGATGTCAGAAGTGATTTCAGCGAACAAGTTATGAAAAAGAAACTGACCTGTTCTGTTATTTCCAACACTTTCGATTTCCGAATTCGTTCCTAAATGTTCATTTTAGTTGATTAATATTTTCATTTCTGAGCCCATAACCTGTTAGCGTGAGCTTACTTAAAGCAATGATACGTGAGAAACATATTAAATCAACTAAAAATATTTATTTAATGTAAGTAAAAATAAAATAGAACTTAAGAATAAGAACGAATGACATGAGCGTCCGAACGACGCGGTATTTGTAAAAAGACTGATGAGTCTCGGCGATGGCGTTGCCAAATTCAGTATCTGAAAGTTATAGTGGAGTTGAGTGATATTCTCACAAATACGAGGCCAATGTGTATTCAGAATTATAAAAATTTATTTGATCCATGTCGAGTTCACGATATGCTTTTTTTCTTACTGTCAGCTGCTTTTGTAACAAATTGAAGAAGATGTGTTTCAGATTTCAATCAGTTGAATAAATGTTCGTCTTTCGTAATAAATATATTTTGTGGTTAATTAATATTACTACATTAAAATCAGATAAAAATTTTTAAGTACTTTTTTAAACTAAAATAAAAACGGAAACAAATCGAAAATTGAAAATATTCAGCATAGAGTTTAGTTTAAAATTTGAATGCTCTTGTTATTCAGGTATGGTCTTAGCTCCAAGCTTCGGCAAAAAGCTTAATGACTAGTTAGATTGATGAGATTATAGTTCTCTTTTATTATTAATTTAATGTATTAAGTATTTTGTAAACGGTAGATGATTTGTTTTATTTCAGTTTGATGATATGTTTAGATGTTTATATTTCAAGGATGTCGTGTGGTAATGTAGTCAAAAGTAAAGTAAATTACGATCGTTTTTAAATATCGTTTTCACCATTTTTTGCATTTAAATTTATTTCAGTGTTGTATAAAGTTCATATTTATAATGTTATATGGTTTTGTCCAAAATAGGTTTTACATTCTTTATTTTAATTTTTATAATGCAGTAATTGTTTGTACAAAGTTGGTTTTCAAATACAATTGAAATCTGCTCTACATATTTAACAGATATTAATAAAAAAAAATATATTTAAAACATTACACTATCATTTTCAACCAATTCGAATATATATAAAAAATATCGACAAAAATTTAATTTTAATACTTTATTTCATACAATCCTTAAAAGAGACACTTTATGTATATGAAAACGATTTTTACATCAAACATATTAAAATACTCAGATAAAAAAATCGACACAGTCCTTCTTTTTAGGTTTAGTACTGTTAGAGGCGGTTATGGAAAATTGTCCCAATTCTGGCAGTAAGGATTAAACACAAAATATCCTTCTTTTTAGATTTAGTACTGTTTGAGGTAATAGTGGAAAATTGTCGCTGTTGGTATGAATTAAAAGATCTGTAGATTTGTCACGGTTTAGAGGATGGTAATTGAGATTACCTAATAAGTATGCTTTCTTTTATTTTAAAAAAACTGTTACAAAGTTGAGAATTAGAGAAAAATAACATCAGTTTTACTCATTTAGATACCAAAATCGTCATAATAAGAGTACAAATTAAATTACCATTTTTGTCCTTTAGAATAGCGATATAAAAATATTTATAGGAAAACAAAAATTTAATGACTTGCGTGAATTTTATGCTGATGACAACCAAACCCTCCATGTGTTTTTTCGACCAGTGGTAACCACCGACAACAATGATAAACTGCGCCACCATCATTTCAGATATAGTTAGAAATTTTGTAGGTAGTCTTTTAAATAGTGTTAAATAGATAGTTATGCATTAAGTATTTATTTAGAATTATTTTATATTTTTATGGAAATAAAATCCACGCGCAACTGCTAGTACAATAAAATATATTCGGTTCTTTTAATTGAATATTGTATAATTTTTAATTAGATGAGAAAATATGTTAACCACCAAGAAACAAAAAATTATTGCGTAGCGATCGCGGAAGTTTGCGGGCAAAGGGCTGAACTTCCTTTAGTTTTTATTTTGCTGATTGAAAAAAGAACTTAAAAAATCCTTACGTCTTTTTTGTCTCTTTTCATTCTAGTAAGACAATATTATACAAATGAAATATGTATATAACGTTTGTGCTACGTCAAGCAACAATATCCATTTCCAAAGCTTTCATTTTCCTGCGCTTTTTTGCTTTTGAAAATAGATTTGCGAGAGGTGTTATTGCACAACTGATTAAGGACAGAGCCATAACAACATAGTAGACACCATCATAAGATTTTAATTCATTTCGGAAGTATCCTGAAAGAAAAAGAAATAGCTGTAGTATCGTTGAGTTTCAGAATAACTATTTGAATTAATTAGTTACTGTTAGGTTATACAATTTTTTACTGTGTTTGAAAGTTTTGTATTTTATCAAAAATTTATTGATTGAGATATTGATTTACTTATAGACAGTTATTAAAAGAGACACGCCGAGTTTCTGAATAGAGTTATGCAGTATCGTAGAATTTCTGAATAACTGTTTAAATTAATTAGTTACTTCTGGATTGACATTGATTTATAACGAAAAGAAATGAAACCACCATTTCCTCGCAGGCTAAGATAGAGTCTTCAGGGGATTTTTATCCACCGAGTACTCAAAATTATAGGTATGTATTCTTTTCTTACTTTCAAAATTAATCTTTACTGTTTAAAGCATCTATTATACGCAAAATAAATGTTAAAAATATCCTTTAAGGCAAAAAAACAGTTTTTTTTTATTATTAGTTATTGCTAAAAATGTCGAAAATGATTGGAAAGCGAGTTAATTTTAAATTTTTAAAGAACTTGACTAATTAAATAATGATTTAAGAAACTTCAGCTTATAGTTCTGGATCTTTTGGCTGGGAAGGAAATTTAATGTAGCTTGGCAAAATAATTCCACAGCAGAAACAGAGTAACTTTTTAAACGGATACTGTTTATCCACTATATTTCAAAATGAAACATAAAAACTATATAGTGTCCATATGTATAAAATTTAAGTCTTTCTTTGAGATGATGCGTCCTTTCTGGTGGTAAGTTAGGAAATGATCGGAATTTTATTTTTTTATTATTAAAAAGAAGAGTTTTGTTAAAATTTAATTTCGCATCATTTAGATTTTATTTTTTGAATATAATGGTCCAAGTATTGTAACTAAAAATCAGTATTTAACAAGACGACTAATACGTGAATTTCTATAAAAGTTGTTTCTTTTTAAATTGGAAATTGTGATAAAATTCCTTGTCATAGTATAATAAAATAAAAAGAATTTGAAAAACAAATTGTTATTTTAAATGGAGAAATTAATTCTATTTCTGTCGCATCTATAACAAAACACGCAGGGCACTCTACTTATTAAACGTAGGTTTTCGGTGTTGTTAAAACATATAACAAATTAGAAAAGCTAGGAAGGCTTATCTCATTTGTTCAAACTGAAACTGAAGTCTTGAAATCAAATCAATCTCCATATGTTATTAACTATTGAATTACTCATACTTACCTATAAGTGGAACCGCTGTAAAACTAAGTGGAGCGTACAAGATATTTCTACTGGCCATGGCCATCATATGTTCTCCTTTATCTAAAAACTTAAATATCAAGCCAGGAGCTATAGCTATTTGAGCCCCGGTGCTCAAAGCAAAAATTGATGCATACGTCATCAACATTACAAAACTTGAACATAGTATCAATCCCAAAACAGATGTTGCACAAATTAAAGATGTTATCATTTGAAACATTGTGTATCCTACAAAACTTTTGTCTACCATCCATATAAAACAGACTCGTCCAACCAAATCAAACAAGGGAGGAAACATTAAAATATACACTTCGTATTTTTTTGGTAGTCCTTTATCCCTTGAATAGTCAATCAGAGTTGTCCAAACTATTGTCACAATGTAAGCGAGAAGGCTCATCATTGTTACTAAAACTAAAAAGATTGGGTTCATAAAAACTTTTAAAGAACTCAATGCATTTTTTTTAGTTTTGCTGGTGCTTTTTATTGAAACATTTAAAGCTCTGTTCGAATTTTCTGCTGGGCTATTACCTGAAGATGGTAAAGCGATTTCGTTTGATTTTCCGTTGCCACTATAGTTATCATAGTTTTCCCTTTTGAATGAACTATTATTCGTTTGCATTGAGCTATCCAAATATTTACTATTTAAATTAAAATTTGTTTCTGGAGCAGTTAAAATAATAACATTAGGTGACAAAATATTAAAATCCTCTTTAAAATGATCAGTACTGCTACATTTGGATGTTGAATATAATGATTCATTCGATTCTCCATAGTCACTGTTATGATTTACATCGCTATTTGTAAAAGTATCAATGGATGATATACTCAAATTTTCCCTCGTACTGTTAGTTGATGAAAACAATGTAGCTTTGTTTGATTTCTTGTTGTCCTTGTTAAGACTTGCATCATTGTTTGTAAAGGTACCGTTCGATGAGATACTGAAATCCTCTCTCGTACTATTTGTTGTTGATAATAACGTAGCTTCTTTTGATTGTTCGCTATCATTGTTATAACGTACATCATTGTTTGTGAAAGTGCCATTCGATGAAATGCTTAAATCATTACTTACATTGTTTGTTGATGAAACTAATATAATTTTATTTGATAATTCGCAGTCACTGTTATAACTTATGTAATTGCTTTTTTGCTCCAAATCGTTAGAATGGGTTTCATTATTATCTTTATCGACTTGAGATATACTTCGATCAGTAATTTTTGCTGCAGCAGATTGAACAGGATTTTTACTCGACGTAGCACTCGAATTTTTTTTGAAGTTATTACATTTCTCGAACTGTAACAAATTTTCATTTGATTCTTCCTCGTCACTGCTATGATCCTCGGTTGACTTTTCCATTGTTAAAACATACGTAGATTCCATGGGACAATCAGTTCTCGTTTCTTTCAGCGTAGCAAAGAGATCTTTTCTTGAAATATCGTCTTTGATTTTATTCTTTACTTTGCTCTCTGGGGATTTGTTGATTTCGGTTTTTTCCTGTAGCAGTATTTCAGATGGTTTGTGCAAAGTTTCTACATCTTTACCAGCCATCATAATTAGTAAACCTGCTGGTAAACCATTCATCATAATTCCTGCTACAACAAGAAAAGTTCCAGCTGTTCCGTAAGTGTCAAACAAATAGATAGATATTGGGGGGGAAATTAAAGCTGCAAAGCAAGATCCCGAGTTAACTATACCATTCGCTGTGTTAAGGTTTTTTCTGAAGTATTTCTTAACAATGTTAGGAGCGAAAAAAGTTCCTGCAGCTAAACCAGCTCCTGAAAAACAACAAATAATTATACTTAAGAATAAAACTGTTGACGACAAACATAAAAAGTCTAGTTTTTGCAGAATCACACATTGTCAACATGCAAATACATTCATTTGTATGACCTTATAGGGAATTTTAAATTAAAAAGGAGGTATATTGAAGTAATGAAGTATCTTAAATTTAGATAAGATCATATTGAAAAACTGTACAATTGTTATAGGAATCCTTAATAGGATAGGCACCTACGAACTCAATTTTTTTGTATTGTAAAAGAATGTTGAAATAGGCATCATAACGTTTAATAACTAGCTTTATCTTTATCTTTTCCTTTTCTCAATATAAATATACATTAAATCTTTTTCTTAGAAAGTACTTATTTTGAGAAAATTAGATTCTATAAATAGACATCTTTTCTTTAACAATTAAAATAAATGTTCAAAACTGTCAAATGGTTGCTATGAAATCAGAATAAACAACAGTAACTAGATATTATTACGCTTCGCCATTCGCCAAGCTATTTGGAATCAATGATTTGGCTAGCAATAGCTATTGCTTATTTCTAAGATTTTATTTCTTTAATTCAAACTTTAGGAAATATAAGCTGTATCGGTTGCGTTAAGTTAATAACGGATCTTTTGTATAGTCAGAACATTTTATTTTCCAATGAGCTGCACTATCAGTCTTCCCGATGAGCAGACCTAGTGCGTTCTCCAGAAGTAGTATCCACTCTTTAAGGACCACCACAATGGGTGAGATACCGTTGGCCATGTTAATTTGGACGTTTAGTTTCTGCCACACTAGATGGCAGCACCGAGATTCTATTTGGATGCTAAAGTGCACTAGGAATTTAATTTAGCCGGAAATGCCAAGAGCCAATAAGGCACTCCAGGGATCTTTTACATACCGCATAATCATACGACATGGCCGCTGAGGATTTTCTGCATCCCGAAAATCCGGTGTCTGGGCTGGGGATCGAACCCGCAGACTTGGGCTCAGAAGGCCGACGACAAACCAACTGCGCCACCCAGCCACAGACATTGCTTCAGAACATTGATTCAATCATTTATTGGTTTAGAATGTTTATAATAATCAATGACAAAAATGATTATATTTGATTTTTTTTAAACTAAATAAATACTTTCATTGAAAAAGATAATGATATAAAAAAAATGTAATTATTAAATGATAAGGAATATATTTGGCCTTTTTGGCTTCGCCGTGGGATGAAATTCTAAGGTAATATTCTTACTTCTCTGTTTATGCATTTTGCAGTGGAAAAGTATATACTTTCTAGAGGTTGAAAGCATCCCCTTTGAGTAGAATAGCTCTTGAAATTTTTTTACACATTACAGGGATCAATTTGTGAACTTCCTTTGAACTATCATTAAATGATAAGCCATCACTATTTGTTGATATTTTAAAGGAGCTATTGGCAGCTAGTTTGGAAAGATTTTTGTTTAAGCACCATTACAATTTTAGCTTCATATCCAAACAACTAAAAAAGTCTTACAAGTTCGTTGGTAATCCAAATCACGAAAGAAATATATATTTTCACAAATTTATCACCAAAGTATCCTTTTTTGGGCTAAAATGTTCTATATTTTTTGAACAACGATTTCTAGTTAATTTTAAAATACAAATACAAGTATAATATTTGCTGGTTAACAATTTATGCTGAAATATTCTGACAAATTTTCTGTTTTTAACCAAACAATAACTTGGAGATACAGACCGATAATTTGAACGAATTTAAATTACTTGATATTTTATACTGGTTTTATTATTTTATTACTTTGGTACGAAGCATAATTCAAGTTTTAAAATTAATGCGCCCGCTGGAGCTATTATTTTTAATTATTTTTATCACTCAAAAAAATTTCTTCATTTTTAATAAGTCGTCTACAAGATTTTATAATTTTATGATGACTGAATTAATGGTATGTAACTTTAGACTTTGCCTTCTTATAATTATGGGTGCATATTTTATAGTAACTATAGTAAAATTGTAGTGCTAATGGAAGAACGATTATAATTTTAATACTGAAAAACAAAAATAAAGGAAAATGATCTGATCGCCATATTAAGATCACTGGTTAGCCATTGGTCAAATGCTTTTTTTTTCTGGATTGACTCCGTTAAAGGAAACATCATTTCAAATCATGGGTTGCAATAACTGATTGTTGTTTGTTGCCTATGTTTTCAAATCCTGCGCCAATGTACGTATTCCAAGACGTCACAAAATACTTTTCCTTCTTCAGTATTCATATTTATGTTAAAATCACTGTCAAGCCATTAATTATAAGTTAATAATAAAAATAATATAAAAATACTTTCAATTATTATTATGTAAATACTTTAAAAATGCCTGCTAGTGAAAATAAAAAGAAAAACAGCAGCGATCGCCATAGCAACGCATGCAATGACGACGCATGCGCACTGTTTACTATTACTGTTGAACACTGTTGAAAAGCGTGGTGACGTCAAAATAAGTTGCGCACGCCATCAGACCAAAAACAAGACCCATTTTGCCAATGGGTAAAAAAGGTTACCAAAATAATACATTTACCATATATAAATCCTAAGAAGATTATGACGACTGTAATGTTTTCTGCGAAATATACTCCACTGAATCCCAAAGCTGCTAAAAAAATTCCGAACAATGTAATTTTCTCTGCTCCTAACTTTTGCCCCAACAGTCCTGCTGGAGGTCCTGAAAAAGTGTGAAGTAATTTAATTAAAATAATTTTTATTTTCATGAAGGGTGTCATATTATTAAAAATTAATGTGACTCAAACGTATTAACAAAAATCTATATTTCAATCAGCAACTGAAAAAAATTGTATTTTTTATAGTTGCGAATTGTCAACCACCCAATATTAATTTGTCTTTTAAATGCATGGCTGCCAATTTTTATGGAAGATCTTTTCCCACCAGTCCAGTAATCCAGTTTGTAATCCAGTTTTCCTTTTCTTTTTTTCCCTGCCATGATAAAACTGTGAAAACAATGTTTATGTGTATAGAAGTACAACAAAATTAAAAATTATAACTGTAATTGAAGGTAGGGTAAATGATAAGGATTGAGATTGCATAACATTCGATGACTTTAAATATGATCCTAGATGAACTGGCTCTTTGTGTGCATTTCAACTGATGGTACTTTTATTTATATTGTGTTTCAGTATTTTTTTTTTTACATGAAATTGTACTCTTATTATTAATTATTTAAATTATGTGTTCTAATGGCCATTATCGAAAAATGTATGCAAATAGGCCAAGAAAAAGCTGTTTTTATCGTAATTTACTAATTTGGCAACCAACTTGTCGAGCTTGCCAAGTAGGTTGAAAGCTATATTCTGAGTCTATATGAATCCGGTTTTTGACAACAATCATTAGATAACCTATACATTAGCAAAAAATTGAGATAATCTAAATAAATATGTGCGTTTAAATGCGCACAAACTACCATTTCTTAATGGAGGGGGACTGCCTTAAGGGCGTACGATGTCATCTCCTACGTACGTTGTGCGTACGATGCTATGCAAATCTCAATCAATATGATGTGTAGTTTTGAAAATTAATTTTGCTACACCCTATCGACAAGTGACTGGGGGATAGAGCAGTCCCCTGTTAATGAGGGGATCCGGTTCGAATCTCAACGAAGACTTGTCGATACGTATTACGCACCGGCTCGCACCGACCACAGTATTGACGTAAAATATTTTTAGTGGTCGACTGATCATGAGATAAAGTACCTTTGCAATCCGACTAGCCGTGGGAGATTTACGTGGTTTTCCTCCACATGTAACGACGATGTGGGTTAGTTCCATAAAAAAAAGTCCTCCATGAAGACAAATTTTCCCCAATACTTAATCCAGAAGTTCCCTTGGCTTTTGGACTAAGTTCAAAATTACAAGACTACTGAGTTGAACATTGACTGTCGTAAACTCAAAATTTGGACTGCTGTTCAACGACGGTTATAGAATAAAATAAAATATATGTAATTGACGATAATACATGAATTTTAATGAATTTATATTTCATGAAAATGATTTTCATATTGATTCAGATTATGATTACAGACTTCAGATTGCGATTAAATTTTGTACTTGCAACGAGCAATATACCATGTTTATAATAGCAAACAAAGAGCAAGCAATTTCTACCCTTTACCTAATATACTAGTCATTAACATAAACACGATTATTGGCATTGCGGCTAATTTTCTGTCTGTTTCGTACGCTTCTATAAGAACCACATACACTAATCCAGATAATCTGTAAGGGCACATGACTAGGAGATTTATAATAAAAACTCCAAATGCAATCAACCAACTTCTGAAATTTTCCTTCTCTTCATTATTCTTCTCCATTTTTCAATCAAAAATGTCTGAAAAGCAAAATAAAAATTGATTGCATATTTATTTTAGTATATATTACCAACAACTTTTGTTTCTTTGAAAATAATTCCTTAAACACGTACTCTAAATTAATCTACAATCATGAATCTTTGTCACTTGTTCCTTCTGATAGTCTAAACCTCTTCCTTGCATACAGCTTCAAAGCAATACAATTTTCCAAAATTCTCTTTAATTTTTTTTAATACTTATTGTGGAATTTTCTTTGTTCGAATTTAAAATCAAAATTTGTAACCACATTTCAAAAATTATGAAATTTTTATTTTTTAGTTTAAACATGATTGTTTTATATAAATCACGAATAAAACGCAAATAATGGCGCAAAAATAGATATATAATGGTTTATGTTTTATAAAAGAAACTGAAAAAGATTATTGTTTATAGAACTGAAACTCGTGCATATCCCTTTTTATACTTTGTGCTTTATTCAAACTTAATACAACTTACTCTATCTTTATTTCGATGATAGTTTTACTATAACTTTTAAAAAATATAACTCAAAACTAGTTTTCTATCGTGAAATTCTTCTGAATGTTTCTCGACAACTCCTTCAAATTTTAAAGTCTGAGTACGCACCCGTTTTTTTAAGAAATTCCCAAGCACAAGACACCATATCGATCCAAACCTTTGTTGAATAGATTTGTTTTCAAAATAAACAACATTTTTAATAGAAGAAGATAAAACACTGCATGGAATGTTTCATTTTTAGACAGGTGTATTTGAGAAATTTCTTTATTAATAAACAATTGACTAATGAGGAAGAATTGAACCTATTGCATTTTGTTTTTGGATGCATCAGCGTAACGACATCTAGCGGTCTTTAAACAAACTATCACTATAAGGCATGGGCTAATGGCGTTATTATTCAATCTCGTAATGGACGTTTAACCAGTCCTAAGAAAATAAGAGAACTACAAGAGAACCGCACAGTCTTTTGGAAACCTATGGTTTTCGGGTAGGATTATGGTAAAGGAACCACGCCTTTGAGATGAAAACAGTAAAATAGAAACTCTGAGAACAAAAACATAAACAAACATGAATTGGAGAACTAGAGAAGTGGGTCCGAATATAAATTTCTAGCCTTCGGTTCTCGTCGCCAGACCTTCGTGTGTCGCCCTGCCAATGAGTGATTCCATCCAGATTGTGTAGTGCCTACAGTAATTGATGGAGGAAACAGTGACACGTTAAAGGAATTTTTTGTCGACATTCAAGGTAGTGTTTTAGTGAGAATCAACGGAATGATGGACCGAAAAGTGTATCACAAATTTTTTTATGTGATATGCTGTTCTCTGAGGAACTCGGATTTCGAAGCTTGACTTTATGTTCCAATAAGAAAATGACACAAATTATACTTCCAAGTTATGCAGAAATTATCAGAAAAACAAAGGAAAGGGACAGGGAAGTTCGTGTGTAGATACTAAAAACCACAAAAGATCTACGGAAGGCCCTTCAAAGCTGTTGGAATACCATACATAGTAAAACATTAAACAAATTGATCAAACGAATGCCTTGCGTATGGAAAACTCTTGTCAAGACCGAAGGTCGGCCCTTTTTGATGAAAGCAAACTTCTTCAATATTTCTGCATAATTAATAAACAAAGTATAATGTATTTTTATTTCCTTACACTAAAAATAATGTCTATTTTAAAAACAAGTGAAATAAAGAAAGTTCTGGGTTGATATGTCTTCTTTTTGAAAATTTCTGTAAAGGCAGTAGTGTGTTCAAACTTCTGACAAGGACTGTTGGTGAACTCAAAACTAAAACTTCTGATACAGAAATGCATATCACTAAAATTCAATTAAAAATTAGCTTTCTAAACTTAATGTAAAATTTTTCTTTCTAACTTCATTGCAAAGAATAACGTTTTTGTTAAATATAACATTATAATTAACACGTTGCTTAAAATGTTTCATAAATTTGCGAAATATTTTTATTATTATGGAACAATAAAAGTTTTCATAAAAGCTTCAAAAACAACCTAACTAATAATTAGCTGAATAATTCTTTATACAATTGAAAGGTACCACTACATTTGCACACGATAATGGAATTGTGCTAGAAAATGTTGTAGTGAAAAAATGAGAATAACAGCTGGCTGTTGTGATTTCATTTCTAAGCAATATTATTATATATTTCTAAGCAATTAAAATTATCGTATCAACGAAATCCAACCACATTTATGCAAAATGGTCCTTATGAAGTTGGACAAAAATAATCATCTAATTGCTCCCAATATCTTATACGCTGTGTGTTGTTCCATGCGTAACCCTATGCTGTGTTTTTTATGATTCAATTCCAAATTCTCTTTTTAAATGGATGAGCTTTATTTTGCCATAAAATTTAAAAATACAATATTTTCAAATATATTATTTTATTACGGCTCCAATTATTATTACTTTTGCTCATTGTCATTTCCAAAATGAAAGAAAAATTTTGATTTTTTTCGAACTAACTTCACTCATATTACATATATTATAAACTAATTGAATGCACGTTTTTAATTTGAAGTAAAAAAAAAAAAAAAAAAATTAATGACTCACAATCAGTACTGAACAACACTACGAAATTATACACAAAACTAAAAGATAAATACCGACACAATTAATAAGTCTAAAATAATTCCAATGTCTTTTTTATTTATTATTATTCGTTGCATTTCCCTGTGACTTAACGTTATTAGATTAAGCAAAACATGTTAGCTCATCCCTTCAAAAAAAAAAAAAAAAAAGATTAACTGTATTCAGTATCATGTTGCGTAAAGCTGTTTCTCGAAGACAACTAATTATTTTCAAAATTTACCACAGTCAAGCAATTTTTTCCTGAACTTGCATCCTCGAAGGGCCGTAATAAACCTATTTCCACAGCATTTATAATAAAAAAACACAGTGTAGAAGCAATTTATTTGAAATAGAAGCACTAAATTTATTTATTAAATACTTTGGACCTCCATTAGTATATTTGATACCTATTAAACTACCATACCAATTACCATAATACCAGTAACGCATATTAACAAGAATAATTAAGCATCATTGGTGCTGATAATAGTATAGCAGTTTTTTACATTTCTTCTAAACGAATTAGTATTATTTCCCTAAAAATTTTGTATTTAGTACTATAGCTTTCTTTTAAATTTCAATTAGTGTCTTTGACAAAAATTAATTAAGCATCATTGGCGTTAAAAAAGTAAAGGCGAATTTTTACGTTTCTCTTTATTAGTACTTTCTCTTTATTAGTAGCTTTATTAATTTTGCTTTAAATTGCTAAGCTTACTGTTTTTCAATTCCTACAATTAGTTCACACTCTCCCTATATATATATTTCGATTTCTTGTTTAAATTTTGAATTGTTAATAAAATACTTTTTATATTTTGATTCATTCCATCCAAGTTCAAATACATTTTTTTAAACTTATTAAAATTTCAATTAGTTCCCATTACCAAAAGTAATTGATCATTATTGGTGTCAAAAATAGCCTAGCGATTTTTTTTTCTTTCCCAAACGAATTACTTCAATTTCACTATTTCTTTTGTTTTTTAGTACAAAACTTATTATTTTTTTGTTTCAACTAGTACAAAATACAAAAACTATAATTAAAGATTAGTGGTGTCAATTATAGTTTGGTAATTTTTTGCACTTCTCTTAACTGACCAGTACCAATTCTCTTTTAATTTGCTTTTAGTACAATAGCTCATTTTTTAAAATTTCAATTGCCACATACTAACAGAATTAATTAAGCATCAATGGTGCCAATAATAACATGGCGATTTATAACGCTTCTCCTAAGCAAATTGATACTACTTATCCACGCTAAGTTTTCTTTCCAGTGCATATTTTTTTTTATCTCAATTATCATTGATTTTATATTATTTAGTTTTATATAAACACGTTTCAAAAGCATATGAAAACAAAACAAAATTAACATGTTCATAGCTTTAGGAATGCTAATTTGGTAACGTAGTTTGACTATGATTCTACTTTTATGTTGATCATTAAGTTTATGTTATTCATCGAATAAAGTAATTAAATGTTAAAGAACTTGCAATAAACTCCTGAGAGCTATAAGCTAGCATTCATTACTGATGTTATCTGGTAAACATTTTCTTGCTTTGTATCAATAGCAATTTCAGCCAGTGAAAAAAATTATATTTTTTAAACGACTCTAATAATTTAATTAAAATTTTTGACCAATTTTTGATAGGGAGCATTAGCGGTTCTAAAATTATAAGAGAAACACACATACAAACTTTTCATTTCATTATTGTAGGTAATGCAAAATTACCTACCTAATGAAAATATAGAAAATTGAATACGCATTATAAAAATAAAACAATATTAAAATAGTTTAGTTTAGTCATATATAATTAAATCACGTTTTAAAGAACAAAAATATATAATAACAACAAAAAATGTAACTGTATGCAACTTGGTATCTTAAAATAATTTTTTTTTTTTTTGTAGATCTAAAACAATACGGCTACTTACATGAAGAAGATAAAGACATATTCAAGTTTAATGCTTATCATAATAAGCAAACAAAATAGTTCAAACTTACCTTGTTCAGATAGTTACAAGAGTTGATGAATTTTAAAATGTAACGTAATTAATTTATTACATAAAACACGCTTTAAACTCAACCGTTACACTCACATTCAATTAGTTTCTTCTTCTTTTTTTTTAATTTTTTGGCACAGTTTAAAATTTATCAGTTTGTTTTTTTCTTATGTTTGTTTTTGGATTAAGAAAAGCGTTATCTGCGCGACACTACTCGTCGTTTTTCAAGAATAAATAATAAAAAATAAAAAAATTCTTCTTATCTGATCAATTAAATGACACTGAAACGGTAAGCAAATATGTTCTGTAAATAATTCGGAAAACTCAAATGTATGATAAATATTAAAATAAAATAAAATTTTTAAAAACTACATTTTTCAAGTGGACTGATTAGGAGAAATAGATCTATTAGTGATCGAAATTCTAATTGACTATAAAATGGAAATAAATTTTGCTTGTAACATTTTAGAAAAATTTTAATTTGTCATTAGGTGCAGAGCTCCAGTTAAAAATTGAGATATCTAGTTAGTCGAAAGTGATCTAAATTTTAATCAACGATAAATTCTATTTGGTGACAAATTCTGCTTCTCCCGATGAGGTGACCTAGATACGAACCTCTGGATGGTCGATTCGAACGACTCGACTGGAATGCTGGATGGTCGATTCGAATTTCGTGCCAGTCTCATACCCATATTCTCAATGGTAGAGAGATAATGAGTTAAAGTCCTCCCTCCGTCCGGCTTACCGGGGGAAGGTTCTCGTGGTTTTCCTCTCCAGGTAACACAAATGAGGGTTAGTTCCATTATAAATTCCTCTGTGAAGTTTGGCTTAAAATTTGAATGCTCTTGTTATTCAGGTATGGTCTTAGCGCCAGGATGTGGCAAAAAGCTTAATGATTAGATTGATGAGTTTATCGTTTTCTTTTATTATTCATTGAATGCATTAAGTTTTTTGTAAAGTTTGATGATTTGTTTTATTTCAGTTTGATGATATGTTTAGATGTTATTCTTTAAGGATGTCGTGTGTTAATGTTGTCAAAAGTAAAGTAAATTACGATGATTTCTAAAAAATTTTATTTTTCACCATTTTTTGTACTCAAATTTATTTTCCTGTTGTATAAAATTCATGTTTATAATGTTATATGGTTTTGTCCAAAAATTGCATTTACTCCAAATAACTGGTTTGACATTCTTTATTTTACTTTTTATAATACACTAATCGTTTGTAAAAAGTTGGTTTTCAAATACAATTGAAATTTGCTTTACATATTAAACATATATTAATTCAGAAAATATATTTGAAACATTACACTATCGTTTTCAACCAATTCAAATGAATTGAAAATATCTACAAAAATTTAATTTTAAAACTTTAATTTAGAAAACCCTTAAAAGAGACACTTTATATATAGGAAGACGATTTTTGCAACAAACATATAAAAATATTCAAAAATCGCCACAGTCCTTCCTTTTAGATTTAGTACTGTTTGAGGTTATTGTGGAAAATTGTCACTGTTGGCTTGGATTAAATTATATGTACTAGATTTGTCAAGGTTAAGGGGATGGTTCTTGAGATTATCCAATAAGTATGCTTTCTTTTATTTAAAAAAAAAAACTGCTATTAAGTTGACGATCGAAGAAAAATATCATGAGTTTCATTCATTTAGATGAAACATTTATCTCCATCGATTTTATTTTATTATTATTATTATTACAATAATTGATTATAAAATGTGAGGAAAAATATCAGTATTTAACCTTAAGAAAACACTAGTGCATGGAGCACACAGTAGTAGCAATTAACCATTAAACTAAACTAGTGTAGAGAACACCAGGTAGTACCAAATAGCCCCAAAGAAAATTAATGTAGAGATCACAGGGCAAGGATAATTGATATTCAAAGCATTCGTGTAGAAAATACCGGGCAAATGTATATCAGATTGTGACTCTTAACCTTAAAATAAACATCAGCTAAGGGAATATTGAGCTATGGCAATTACTTTCCTGTTTTTTATTGTCCCTATTAATCAAATTATTATTAACTTATTATTAAATTCCCAATATCCATTAATCCCAATTACTATTAAATTAATCGAATTTTTATTAACTATTAAACGTTAATATTAATGATGATCACGTCACTGATAGTCCATATTCCATGAACTGATGCTTTTCTTACATATCATTAATGCATCGTAATAAAAATATACGGGTGAGATACCACTTTGATTAGCTTGTTAGGGACCGAGGTATCACGCATTATTGGTCCTCGTTAAACTGTTCAACCGTAAAGTGCTCGACTTCACGCGTAGGTCTATCAAAGCAGGAGAGACATCCCTTCTCCAGATGATCAAAATTGCAATGGCATTTCTTCTGATCATCCTCAGGGATGTTTCCCAGACGGTTGCCAATAGCCCATTGTACAGCTCTAGTGCGACGTAAATAATGTACCTACCTTATCTGTAAAATATATCTTTATACCTTATTTAACAGTATTTACCTGTGATATTTATTTATTATCCTGTCTCATAATTATTATAATGGTTTTGATTTTGGTTTTGGTCTTATTATTATAATGGTTTTAATTTTGATTATTATTCCAAAGTAAGGGCTCATGACTAAAAACAGACTTTCTTCATTATTACGTAATCCTGTGATATTTCCTTATTACGCAACGTTTTATGGTAAATATACTATGACAAATATATATATAACTTATCAACCATTATACAATTTTTTAAACAGTAAATATATTTTTTTTAATAATAAGCTTCATACAAAACTGAGTCCTGTTAACATATGCAAATAAATTAATGAATACAAAATTGTAAATTACTAGGGATTAATTTTTCGCACTATTGTTCGTTAATCTAATTTAGGATAACATTTCATGTTTTTCTCCAAATATATATATATATATATATATATTATAGATGTCAAAAATAAATAGGATTTAAAAAAAGCTGTGGAAGAATTTAAAATGGTAGTCATGTAAAAGGATTGAGTTTAAATTTTGTCCCAATCGAACTAAAGTTGTGACACCAAATCCTTGTTAATCTATCTATATTTATTTCTCTTTCGTGGCACTAAGTTTCGTGGTTTCTCTATTTACATCAATATAGTCAACTATAATAATTATTACTAGGTTGTCTTAAGTAATAATAGTTGTCGCTTAAAGAATTTGTAGTGACGTCATCGTTCATAATCTGTAATATTTTATTCATTAGTTTAATACTTATATGAAATCGAATGGCAACTGTTTATCAGTTTATGCTTTTATGGAGAATGTTAAGAATACACTTTATAACTTGTAAATATTGTAAAAAAGGTTTATGGAAAATTAATAAGAGTTTTACGATGAATCTGACAAAAGTTATACGTTAAGTTTTTGTTAAGATTTTTTTTAGATTGTCTTAAATAATAAGTGTTAATATAATCGTGTTAAATAATTAGTTATACATTGAGTATTTGTTTCAATTCATTTTGTAAGGTTAGCTCCAGTAATGGTATAAGTAGTGTTAAATAATTAGTTATACCTAAAGAGCTCATACAGCTACTTGGGAGCTAAGCCTCCGGCCCGCTGACGCTCACCAACCCCGATGATTGCTTCGCAATAATTGTTGTTTCTTGGCATAAAGCAGTTGAAATTATTCAACTAAAACTATATGTACTAAAAAGAGCACTCATGTCGCCACTTCCCAAATCCAAATATTTCCATACTATTAAAATCTACAAGTGAACGTATATTATTTTTCTAATAATTAATCATTTTTAGAAGTAACATTTAAAATTAAAAGTATATTATTTTAACAAAATTCGTTAGTTCCCAACTGTAATTTAATATTTTCGTTTAACAAACGGACGGATGTATTTTAAATACAATTTTTGCAGTCATCACTGTGTGAAGGAAGCTGAAAATTAAGTTCTAAATCATTTAACGAATCTCTTTGACCTTAATTCATAATTGTATAATAATGTAATTTGCACTAACAATAATAATTGTAAAATTGTTAATAAGATCAGACACCGATTTAAAAAAAACTTTATCATAAAATGTATCATAAAATTTACATTACAATAATAATAATAAAACAAAAAACAATTGTCTTGAACTCTTTAATTTAGAAAAAAAAAATACAGGTAAATACCTTTCATTCCAGCACAAAAATATTTAAAGGAAAACAATACATTTAAGTCTTATATGAATTTTATGCTGATGACAACCAAACCAATATGAAAACTAAAGTGGGAAAACTGGATCCTGCCATGTGATTTTCCTGCCATTAAAAATGCACCGACAACAATAACTATGACACCATCATTAGATTTTTAAATATAGTTAGAAATTTTGTTAGGTAGTCTTACGTAATAGTTTAAGTAGTGTTAAATAGTTAGTTATGCATTAGGTATTTATTTAGAATAATTTTGTATTTTTATAGAAATAAAATCTGCTCGCAACAGTTTGTACAATAAAATATATTCGATTTTTTTAAAATTGAATATTGTATAATTTTGATGAGAAAATATGTTTACCGCCAAGAAACAAGAAATTATTGCGTAGCATTCTCGGAGGTTGGAGAGCAAAGGGCTGAGCCACCTTTAGTTTTTATCTTTCAGATTGAAAAAAGAACTAAAAAAATCCTTACAGTAGTCCTTTTTGCCTCTTTTCATTCCAGTAAGACAATATTATACAAATAGAATATGTATGTAACATTTGTGCTACGTCAAGCAGCAATATCCATTTCCAAAGCTTTCATTTTCCTGCGCTTTTTTGCTATTGAAAATACATTTGCGAGAGGTGTTATCGCACAACTAATTAAGCACAGAGCAATAACAACATAGTAGACACCATCATAAGATTTTAATTCATTTCGGAAGTATCCTGAAAGAAAAAGAAATAGTTGTAGTATCGTTGAGTTTCAGAATAACTGTTTGAATTAATTAGTTACCGTAAGGTTATAAAAAATTTTATTGCGTTTGAAATTTTTGTATGTGTAAGAAGATTTTTTGATTAAGATTTGATATTTCGATCTACCTATTGACAATTTATTAATAGAGACACGTCGAATTTCTCAATAGATATATGTAGTATCGTTGAATAACTGTTTAAATTAATTAGTTACTTCTGGGTTTTACAATTTTTTATTGTTGTTAAAAGTTTTGAATGTGTACGAAATTTTATTTAATGAGATTTAATCCACTTAAAGACAATTATCAATAAAGCCACTTATTAATTTTCTAGTGAATTACGACATACGAGCAACATTCTTTGATTCGTTGAGAGTTATTTATGACGAATAGAAATGAAACCAACTTTTCCTCGTAGGCTAAGATAGATTCTTCAACAAGGAATTTTTATCCGCCGAAAACTCAAAGTTATAGGTATGTAATTTTTTCTTACCTTCAAAATTAATCTTTACTGTTTAAAGCATCTATTATACGCAAAATAAATGTTTAAAAAAATCCATTAACACAAATAAACAGTTTCATTATTATTAGTTATTGCAAAAAATGTCGCAAATGATTAAAAAGAAAGTTAAATTTTAAATTTTAAAGAACTTAACTAATTAAATAATGATTTAAGAAACTTCAGCGTATAGTTCCGAATCTTTTGACTGGGTAGGAAATTTAATGTAGCATGACAAAATAATTCCACAGCAGAAACAAGGTAACTTTTTAAACGGATACTGTTTATCCACTATGTTGCAAATGAAACATAAAAATTATATAGTGCCCATATATATATAATTTAAGCCTTTCTTTGAGATGATGCGTCCTTTCTGGTGGTAAGTTAAGAATTGATCGGAATTTCGTTAATGTAACTATTAAGTGCATCATAATTATTTCTATAAGTAAATATAGTTACCTTTTTGAAAGATCCTTGCTCAAATTATTGCAAAGAAATTATCTACATGCTACATAATAAAAAACTATCATTTTATTGATACCTAATATCAATTTATATTCTAATTATCTAATTCTAATTATTCTAATATCCTTATCGAATTATTCTAATATCAATTTATATTCTAATGAATTTGTATTATTTTTTAATTATTAAAAAGCAAAATTTTGTTAAAATTTAATTTTCTTTATTTAAATTTTATTTTTTGAATTTAATGGCCCAAGTATAGTAACTAAAAATCAGTATTCAACAAGATGACTAATACGTAAATTTTTATAAAAGTTGTTTCTTTTTAAAATGGAAATTGTGATAAAATTTCTTGTCATAATAAAATTTAAAAAAAAAATTGAACAACAAATTGTTATTTAAAATGGAGAAATTAATTCTATTTTTGTCGCATCTAAAGCAAAAAACGCAGGGCACTCTACTTATCAAACGTAGCTTTTCTGTGTTGATAGAACATATAACAAATTGAAAAAACAAGGAACGCTTATCTCATATGTTCCAACTGAAACTGGAGTCCTTAAATCAAATCAATCTCCATATGTTATTAATTATTAAATTACTCATACGTACCTATAAGAGGAACCGCTGTAAAACTAAGTGGAGCGTACATTATATATTTACTGGCCATGGTCATCATATGTTCTCCTTTTTCTAAAAACTTAAATATCAAGCCAGGAGCTATAGCTATTTGAGCCCCTGTGCTCAAAGCAAAAATTGATGCATACGTCATCAACATTACAAAACTTGAGCTTAGTATCAATCCCAAAACAGATATTGCACAAATTAAAGATGTCATCATTTGAAACATTGTGTACCCTACGAAACCTTTGTCTACTATCCATAATAAACAGACTCGTCCAACCAAATCAAACAAAGGAGGGAACATTAAAAGATACACTTCGTATTTTCTTGGTACTCCTTTATCCCTTGAATAGTCAATCAGAGTTGTCCAAACTATTGTCAAAATGTAAGAGAGAAGGCTCATTATTGTTACCAAAACTAAAAAGATAGGGTTCATAAAAACTTTTAGAGAACTCCAAAATGTATGTCTTTTAGTTTTGCTGGTGCTTTTTATCGAAACACTGTTATAACTTACGTAGTTGCTTTTTTGCTCCAAATCGTTAGATTGCGTTTCATTATTATCTTCATCAACTTTAGCATTACTTGCATCAGTATTTTTTACTGAAACTGATTGAATAGCATTTTTACTCGACGTAGCAGTCGAATTTGTTTTTGAATTATTACATTTCTCGAATTGCAACACATTTTCATTCGATTGTTCCTCGTCACTGCTATGATCCTCGGTTGACTTTTCCATTGTTAAAACATACGTAGATTCCATGGGACAATCAGTTCTCGTTTCTTTCAGCGTAGCAAAGAGATCTTTTCTTGAAATATCGTCTTTGATTTTATTCTTTACTTTGCTCTCTGGGGGTTTGTTGATTTCGGTTTTTTCCTGTAGCAGTATTTCAGATGGTTTGTGTAAAGTTTCAGCATCTTTACTAGCCATCATAATTAGTAAACCTATTGGTAAACCATTTAACATAATTCCTGCTACAATAAGAAAAGTTCCAGCTGTTCCGTAAGTGTCAAGCAAATAGATAGATATTGGGGGGAAAATTAAAGCTCCAACACAAGATCCAGATTTAACTATACCATTAGCTGTGTTAAGGTTTTTTGTGAAGTATTTCTTAACAATGTTAGGTAAGAAAAAAGATCCGGTAGCTAAACCAGCTCCTGAAAAACAGCAAATAATTATAGTTAAGAATAAAACTGTAGACGAAGAACATAAAAAGTCGTCATAAGTTGCAGAATCACACATTCACAACATGTAAAATTCATTTGTATAATCTCATATTTAATTTTAAATTTAAAATAAGTATATTGAAGTAATAGGGAAAATTTTCTTAAATTTAGATAAGATCATGTTGAAAAACTATATAATTGTTATAGGAATCCTTAATAGGATAGACATCTAAAAACTCAATTTTATTCCATTGTAAAAGAATGCTAAAATAGGCATAACATATTTCCTATCATTTAATAACTAACTTTATCTTTCCTTCCTGATTTCCTTTTCTCAATATAAATATACATTAAATCCTTTTCTTAGAAAGTTCTTATTGTGAGAAAATTAGATTCTATAAATAGATATCCTTTCTTTAGCAATTAAAATAAAGGTTCAAAACTGTCTAATGGTTACTATGAAATCAGAATAATCATCAGTAACTAGATATTATTGCACTTCGCCATTCGCCAAGCCATTGGAATCAATGATTTGGCTAGCAATAGCTATTACTTATTTCTAAGATTTTATTTCTTTAATACAAACTTAAGAAATGTAAAATGTATAGATTGTGTAAAGTTAATAACGGATCTTTTGTATAGTCAAAACATGGCTTCAATCATGTAATGGGTTAGAATGTTTATAATAATTAATGACAAAAATGCTTATAGAATTTGATTTTTGAAAAAAAGATTAGGGATACTTTCATTAAAAAAAGAGAGTGAGATAAAAAAAAAACGTAGTTATTAAATGATACGGAACATATTTGGCCATTTTGGCTTCGCCGCCAGATGAAATTCTTAGGTAATATTCTTACACTATGCACTTTGCAGTGGAAAAATATATACTTTCTGGAAGTTGAAAGCATCACCTTGGAGTAGAATATCTCTTGAAAGGTTTTTGCACATTACAGAGAACAATTTGTGGATTTCCTTTGAAATATACTTAACTGATATACCATCATATTTTGTCAATATTTTAAAGGGGCTATTGGCAGGTAGTTTAGAAATATTTTTGTTGAAGCACCACTACAATTTTAGCTTCCTATCCAAACAACTTTAAAAAATCTTGCATGCTTGTTGATAATCAAAATCACGAAAGAATTATATATTTTCATAAATTTATCACCAAATTATCATTTTTTGAGCAACAATTTCTAGCTGATTTTAAAATACAAATACAACTATATTTTTTGCTGTTTTAAAATTTATGCTAAAATATGCTGACAAATTTTCTGTTTTTCATTAAACAATAACTTGGAGATACAGACCGATAATTTGAATGACTTAAAATTACTTGATATTTTATATTGGTTTGATTATTTTACTATTTTGGTAAGAAGCATGGTACAAGTTTTAAAATTAATGCGTCCGCTAGAGCTATTATTTTTTTATTAAAAAAAATTCGTCTTTTTTAATAAGTCATCTCCAAAATTTAACAATTTTATGATGTCTGAATTAATAGTATGTAACTTTTGACTTTGCCTTCTTATAATTATGGGAGCATATTTTATAGTAGCAATAGTATAATTGTAGTACTAATGGAAGAACGATTACAATGTGTAATTTAATACAGAAAAAAAAAGGTTACAAAAATAACACATTCACCATATATAAATCCTAAGAAGATTATGACAACTGTAATGTTTTCTGCGAAATATACTCCACTGAATCCCAAAGCAGCTAATATAATTCCTAACAATGTAGTTTTCTCTGCTCCAAGTCTTTGCCCTAAGAGTCCTACTGGTGGTCCTGAAAGAGTGGGGAGTAACTAAATTAAAATAATTTTTACTTTCATGAAGTGTGTCATATTATTAAAATTTAATGTGACTCAAACTTATTAACAAAAAACACGTCATTCAATCAACAACTGAAAAAAATAGTATTTCTTACAGCTGCGAATTGACAACCGCCCAATATTGATTTTCCTTTAACATGCATGACTGACAACTTTTATGGAAGATTTTTTCCCACTGTGGCGGAACCATAAATTGTAAATAATTTATTTAACTCTTTTCGTTAGCTCTCCGAATTTTATTGATTTGCCTTCCAATTCGTCAACTGCTATGGAAGATGTTTTCTCTTTGTGGTGAAATCATAAATTAGAAATAATTCAACTCTTTTCATTAGCTCTCCGAATTTTATTGATTTGCCTTCCAATTCGTCAACTGCTATGGAAGATGTTTTCTCTTTGTGGTGAAATCATAAATTAGAAATAGTTCAACTCTTTTCATTAGCTCTTGGAATTATATTGATTTGCCTTCTAGATGCGCCAACTGTTATGAAAGATCTTTTCCCATTGTGGCGGAACCATAAATTAGTAACAATTTATTTAACTCTTTCCGTTAGCTCTCCAAGTTTTATTGATCTGCCTTCCAATTTGTCAACTGCTATGGTAGATCTTTTCTCGTTGTTGTGAAATCATAAATTAGAAATAATCTATTTTCTTTTCGTTAGCTATCGAAATTATATTGATTTGCCTTCCTATTTGCCTACTGCTGTGGCAGATCTTTTCTCGTTGTGGTGAAACCATAAATTAGAAATAATTTATTTTATTTTCGTTAGCTCTCGAAATTATATTGATTTTCCTTCCAGATGCGCCAACTGTTATGGAAGATCTTTTCTCGTTGAGGTGAAATCATAAATTAGAAATAATTTATTTAACTCTTTTCACTAGCTCTCCGAATTTTATTGATTTGCCTTCCAATTTGTCATCTGCTATGGTAGATATTTTCTCGTTGTGGTGAAACCATAAATTAGAAATAATTTATTTAACTCTTTTCGTTAGCGCCCAAAATTATATTGATTTGCCTTCCAGATGCGTTAACTGTTACGGAAGATCTTTTTCTGTTGTGGGGAAACTATAAATTAGAAATAATTTATTTAACTCTTTTCGTTAGCTCTAGAAATTATATTGATTTGCTTTCCAGATGCGTTAACTGTTATGGAAGATCTTTTCCTGCTGTGGGGAAACTCTAAATTAGAAATAATTATTTAACTCTTTTCGTTAGCTCTCGAAATTATAATGATTTGCCTTCCAAATGCGCCAACTGTTATGGAAGACTTTTTTCAACTGTCTGGAAACCATAAATTAGAAATAATTTATTTAACTCTCTTCGTTAGCTCTCGAAATCATATTGATTTGCCTTCCAAATGCGCCAATTGTTATGGAAGATCTTTTCCTGTTGTGGGGAAACCATAAATTAGAAATAATTTATTTAACTCTTTTCGTTAGCTCTCGGAATCACATTGATTTTTAATCTAAACCATTTAATACTTGTCTGTTGTAATCCAGTTTTCCTTTTCTTTTTTTCCCTGCCATGATAAACCATGAAAGGCCCAAAAACAGGTGTTTTTATTGTAATTTACTAACTTGGAGACCAATTTGTCGAGCTCCCGAAGTAGGTTAAAAGCTATATTCTGAGGCTATTTGAATGCAATTTTTGACAACAATCATTAGACAACATATACATTTAACATAAAATTAAAATAATCTAGATAAATATATGCGTTTAAATGCGCACGAACTGCCACTTCTTGATGGGGGGACCGCCATATCGGCGTATGATGACATCTCCAATCCTGTATTGCTAAGCAAATCTCAATCATTATGATGTGCAGTTTTGACAATTAATTTTATTACACCCTATAAACAAGTGACCGAGGCATAAAGAACTCCCCTCCTGATGAGGGGAACCGGTTCGAATCTCAGCGAAGGCTTGTCTATACGTATTCTGCACTCGCCTCGCACCGACCACAGTACTGACGTAAACATTTTTAGTGGCAGACTGATCATAGGTTAAAGTTCCTTTGCGATCCGGATAACCGTGGTAGGATTTCTTGGTTTTCCTCCTCATGTAACGCAGGTGTGGGTTAGCTCCATAAAAAATTTCTCCACAAAGAAAAATTCCCCCCAATACTTGATCTAGGAGTTCCCTTGGCTTCTGGGTTAGGTTCAAAATTACAATGCTACTGAGTTCAACATTTTCTGTCCTAAACTCAAAATTCGTTCGACTGTTCAACGACGGTTATAGAATAAAAAAAATATATATATAATTAACGATTATACATAATTTTTAATAAATTTATATTTCATGAAAATGATTTTCATATTGATTCAGATTACGATTACAGACTTCAGATTGCGATTAATTTTTGCTCTTACAACGAGCAATATACCATGTTTATAATAGCAAACAAAGAGCAAACAATTTCTACCTTTTACCTAATATGCTGGTCATTAAAATAAACACGATTATTGGCATTGCGGCTAACTTTCTGTCTGTTTCGTACGTTTCTATAAGAACCACATACACTAATCCAGATAATCTGTAAGGGCACAGGACAAGGAGATTTATAATAAAAACTCCAAATGCAATCAACCAACTTCTGAAATTTTCCTTCTCTTCATTATTCTTCTCCATTTATTAATCAAAAATGTCTGAAAAGCAAAATAAAAATTGATTGCATATTTATTTTTGTATATATTACCAACAACTTTTGTTTCTTTGAAAATAATTCCTTAAACACGCACTTTAAATTAATCTACAATCATGAATCTTTGTCACTTGTTCTTTCTGATAGTCTAAACCTCTTCCTTGCGTGGTACAGCTTCAAAGCAATACAATTTTCCAAAATTCTGTTCAATTTTTTTTTTTTACTTATTGTGGAATTTTTTTTAAAACAAATAAGCTTTTATAGCCTGAAACGTCACAAAAGGTTCAAAGTTAAAATCAAAATTTGTAACCACATTTCAAAAATTATGAAATTTATTTTTCAGTTTAAACATGATTGTTTTATATGAATCAGAAAAAAAAACACAAATAATGGCGCAAAAATAGACATCAAATAGTTAATGTTTTATGAAAGAAACTGAAAAATATTCTTGTTACTAGAACCGAAACTCATGCATATCCCTTTTTATACTATGCTTTATTCAAACTTAATACAACTCACTCTATCTTAATTTCGATGATAGTTTTTCGATGATAGTTTTTCTATAACTTTTAGAAAATATAACTCAAAACTAATTTTCTACCTTGAAATTCCTCTTAATGTTTCTCGACACGTCTTCCAAATTTTAATTTAATAAGAAAACTGTAGCCTATAGTAAAGAAATTTATGTCAATGGCTCTCATTTTAGAAATATTTGTTCATTGTATTAAGTCTGAGTACGCACCCGTTTTTTTTTAAGAAATTCCCAAGCACAAGACACCATATCGATCCAAACCTTTGTTGAATAGATTTGTTTTCAAAATAAACAACATTTTTAATAGAAGAAAATAAAACACTGCATGGAATATTTCATTTTTAGACAGGTGTATTTGAGAAATCGCCTTAGTAACAAACAATTGACTAATGAGGAAGAATTGAACCTATTGCATTTTGTTTTTGGATGCATCAGCGTAACGACATCTAGCGGTCTTTAAACAAACTCTCACTATATTCTGGGCACAGCTGGGAAAACGTGTTTAAGAAAATAGTCACAGTTCGAAATGTGTGTTTCAGTAAATGGACATTAAATAAGCATAATCAGTATGAGGTCCAAGTATGAATCCAGATTTGAGCTTTGGGGAGGCTAGGTATATTACAAATGTTACTTTTCAGGTGATCTCTAGAGTTCAGAACTCAAAACGATAATGTGGTTCTTAAAATTCTAAATTGCAACGTTTTAAATTCCTTTTTTTTAAAAAAAGAACAATTTTCATTAGAGAAGTTTTAAAAAACGGAATCAAATGCTATGTCCATTTTCTGAGATTACTATCTCTATTTTCTTAAACAAGCTTTTTGAGTGGTGTCCTGTTTTTAAACTCTCACTTTGAACTACGAAACACATTTGAGTCGGCAAAATTCTAAAAAATGCGTAGTAAGAAGCGTGAATTAAGTGTCGAAGCACGCGTTAAAGTATTTATTTTCAAAGAATAGGGTTATTCTCAACAGAAAATTGCTCAGTTGGTGAAGATATCATTCCAGGCAGTGCGTCGAACTATTAAAAGAAGGCTACATGCTGTCGAAATTATTACGAAAAACGAACTAGTGTCAATATATATATATATATATATATATATATATATATATATATATATATATATATATATATATATATATATATATATATATATATATATATATATATATATATATATATATATATATATATATATATATATATATATATATATATATATATATATATATATATATATATATATATATATATATATATATATATATATATATCCATCTTGTGAGTGGAACATTTCGTGACAGCAAGCAATCATAATGGACGTTTAACCAGTCCTGAGAAAATAAGAAAACTACAGAAGAACCGCACAGACTTTTGGAAACCTATGGTTTTCAGGTAGGATTATGGTAAAGGAAGCACTCCTTTGAGATGAAAACATTAAAATAGAAACTCTGAGAATAAAAACACAAATAAACATAAACAAACATGGATTGGAGAACTAGAGAAGTGGGTCCGAATATAAGTTTCTACCTTTCGGTTCTCATCGCCAGACCTTCGTGTGATGCCCTGGCAATGAGTGATTCCATCCTGATTGCGTAGTGCCGAGTGCCTACAGTAATAGATGGAGGAGAAAGTGCCACGTGAAGGAAAGTTTAGTCGGAATTCAAGGTAGTGTTTTAGTAAGAATCAACGGAATGATGGACCGAAAAGTGTATCACAAAATTTTTATGTGATATGCTGTTCTCTCAGGAACTCGAATTTTGAAGCTTGACTTTATGTTCCAATAAGATAATGACGCAAAGTATACTTCCAAGTTATGCAGAAATTATCAGAAAAACAAAGGGAAGGGACAGGGAAGTCCGTGTGTAGATACTAAAAACCACAAAAGATCTACGGAAGGAACTTCAAAGCTGTTGGAATACCATACATTGTAAAACATTAAACAAATTGATCAAACGAATGCCTTGCATATGCAAAACTCTTGTCAAGACCGAAGGTCGGCCCTTTTTGATGAAAACAGGCTTCTTCAATATTTCTGCATAATTAATAAACAAAGTATAATGTATTTTTATTTCCTTATATTAAAAATAATGTCTGTTTTAAAAACAAGTGAAATAATGAAAGTTCTGGATTGATATGTCTTCTTTTTGAAAATTTCTGGAAAAGCAATGGTGTGTTCAAACTTCTGACAAGGACTGTTGGTGAACTCAAAACTAAAACTTCTGATACAGAAAGATATATCACTAAACTTCAACTAAAAATTGGCTTTCTAAACTTAATGTAAAATCTGCTTTCAAAATTCATTGCAAAGAACTACGTTTTTGTTGAAAATAACATAATTAACACGTAGCTTAAAATTTTTCACAAATTTGTGAAATAATTTTATTATTATGGAACAATAAAAGTTTTCATAAAAGCTTCAAAAACAACCTAACTGATGATTAGCTGAATATGTCTTTGCACAATTGAAAGGTACCTCTAAATTTGTGCATGATAATGGAATTGTGCTAGGAAATGATGTAGCGAAAAGATGAGAATAACAGCTGGTTGCTGCACTTTCATTTCCAAGCACTATATAGAGCATTGTTGTGTCATTTACTGGTCGAGCTATTTTCCGCTGTGGTGATCAAAGTTGCCCGCGTTCTGATTATGCATTTCAACGTATTATAGTTTTTTTCTTTCTTTTTTATAAGTTTAAAGCAAGGCCACTCTCATCCATGCTCTCAAGGAAAAAAAGTATCGTATCAACGAAATCCAACCACATTTATGCAAAATTCTCAATAAGAAGTTGGACAAGAATTATCATCTAATTGCTCCCAATTTCTAAGGCGTTGTGGGTTGTTCCATGCGTAACTCTATGCTGTGTTCTTCATGAATCAATGCCAAATTCCCTTTTTAAATGGGTGATTTTAATTTTTTCATGGATGTGCTTTATTTTGCCATAAAATCTAAAGATAAAATATTTTAAAATATATTACTTTATTACGGCTCTAATTATTATTACTTTTGCACATTCTCATTTCCAAAATGAAAGCAAAATTTTTATTTTTTCAAACTAATTTCACTCATACTTACATATATTATACTGACTTACATATATAACTGAAAACACGTTTTTTATTCGAAGTTAAAAAAAAAAAAAGAAACAATGAATCACAATCAGCACTGAACAACACTACAAAATCATACACCAAACTGAAAGATAAATACCTACACAATTAATAAAGCTAAAATAATTCCCATTTCTTTTTTATTTATTATTATTCGGCGCATTTCCCTGTGACTTAACGTTATTAGATTAAGCAAAACACGTGTTTAGTAGCTCATCCAGAGCCGGATTATACCTTTCGTAGGCCCTAGGCATAGCCGTTTTGGGGCCCTCCCCTCCTTCCCCCACTCCTCCCCTCTTTTCAAAATATATGCTAAAATCGCTCGCACTTATGTCTATTGAATACGACATTTTGCGTAGTTTGGAATTCGACAGCATAATACAAGATTTCGTTGAATCCAAAAATCGCAAAAAAGTAATATATTAGATCATAAGATTCTGCAAAATAATTTATTACCGAAAAATATTATATTTTTATTTGTATCTTCATAATTTTGTGCAAAATTTGTTGTTTTTAAAGTCGAGTTTGTTGTAAAAATTATTTTTCACTTGTTTGACTTATTTTGACTTGTCAAGTTTGTTGTAAACATTATATTTGTCAACAAATTTTTTTCCCCAAGTTTTTCGTAGGCCCCTGAATTTTGTAGGCCCTAGGCACGTGCCTAGTGTGCCTATAGGTAAATCCGCCCCTGAGCTCATCCCTTCAAAAAAAAAAACAACAAAAAAAAGATTAACTGTATTCAGAATCATGTGGCGTAAAGCTGTTTCTCGAAGCCAACTAATGATTTTCAAACTTTAGCACAGTCAAGCAATTTTTTTCCCTGTACTTATATCATCGAGGGGCCGTAATAAACCTATTTCCACGGCATTTATAATAAAAAAGAACAGTATAGATGCAATTTATTTGAATGTATAGGCACTAAATTTGTTTATAAAATACTTTGAACCTCCATTAATATAGTTGATACCTATTAAACTACACCAATTACCATAATACCAGTAACGCATACTAACAAGAATAATTGAACAGCATTGGTGTCGATTATAGTATAGCAGTTTTTACGTTTCTCCTAAACGAATTAGTATCATTTCTTAAAAAATTTAGCATTTAGTGCAATAGCTTTTTTTTATTTCAATTAGTCTTTAACCAAAATTAAGCCTCATTGGCGTCAAAAAAGTAAAGGCGAGTTTTTACGTTTCTCTTCTACGAATTAGTACCATTACTTTATTAATTTTGCTTTAAATTGCTAAGCTTACTGTTTTTCAATTCCTAGTATTAGTTCACACTCTGCCGACCGGCCTGTGTAGGGGGCAGGGAACTGTCCTTGCATCAGAAAGGTTCTGGGATCGATTCCCGGGCAAGGCATGGATGTTTCTTTCTCTCTATCAGTGTTCTATGTCCTTTCTCTTTTGTGTGTGCGAATGTGACCCGCCCTATAAACAGGTTTGTAGTTGAGTGAATGGTGTGGCTGAAGTCGAATTCCTGGCCATAGATGGCGCCACTGAAAAACGGGAACAATCGCACCACCTCTGCCTAAAAAACAGGTACACGACAAAAAAAAAAGTTCACACTCTCCCTATATATATATTTAGATATCTTGTTTAAATTTTGAACTGTTAATAAAATACTTTTTATCTTTTTATTCATTCCATTCAAGTTCAAATACATTTTCTAAACTTATTAAAATTTCAATTAGTTCTTATTACCAAAAGTAATTGATCATTATTGGTGTCAAAAATAGCGTAGCGATATTTTTTCTTTTTCCAAACGAATTAGTACAATTTCACTATTTCTTTTCTTTTTTAGTACGCAACTTATTTTTCTTTTTGCTTCAGTACAAAATGCAAAAATTATTTAAATATTAGTGGTGTCAATTGAAGCTTGGTGAGTTTTTGCACTTCTCTTAACTGACCAGTACCACTTCTCTTTTAATTTGCTTCTAGTACAAATTTCAATTGGTACAAACTAACAAAATTAATTAAGCATCATTGGTGCCAATAATTATATATGGCGATTTTTAACGCTTCTCTTAAACTAATTAAAACTTTTTATCCACATTAATTTTTCTTTTCAGTGCATTTCAATTATCATTGATTTTAAATTATTTAGTTTTACACAAACACGTTTTGAAAGCATAAGAAAACAAAACAAAATTAACTTGTTCATAGCTTTAGGAATACTAATTTGGTAACGTAGTTTGACTATGCTTCCATGTTTATGTTGATTATTGAGTTTATCTGATATAACGAATAAAGTAATTAAATGTTAAAGAACATGAAATAAACTCTTGAGAGCTGTAAGCTAGCATTCATTGCTGATGTTATCTTTAAAAAAAATTCGTGCTTGCGGTTTAATTTGTATCAATAGCAATTTAAGTCAATGAAAAAATTTATATTTTTAAAACCTCTCTGTCTAATGATTTAATTCAAATTTTTGAACAATTTTAGATAGGGTGCTAAAATTACCAATTTTTACCCACTGTCCGAATTTCAGGAACTAGCATTAACGGTTCTAAAATTATAAGAGAAACGCACATACAAACTCCTCGTTTCTTTATTGTAGATAATGCAAAATTACCTAACTAATGAAAATATCGAAAATTAAATACGCATTATCCTGCTTACATTATAAAAATAAAACAATATTAAAATAGTTTAGTTTAGTCATATATAGTTAAATCACATTTAAAAGAACAGAAAAAATATAATAATCCCCCAAAAAATGTAACTGTATGTATCTTTGTATCTTAAAATAAAAACATTGCCTTTTGGCAGATCTTAGTACGGCTACTTATATGAAGAAGATAAAGACATATTCAAGATTAATGCGAGATAGGTAAATAAAATAGTTCAAACTTACCTTGTACTGATAGTTACAAAAGTTAATGAATTTTAAAATGCAACTTAATTAATTTATTACACAAAACACGCTTTAAACGCAACCGTTACACGCACAATCAATTAGTATCTTCTTTGTTTGTTTTTTTAATTTTTCGGCACAGCTTGAAATTTATCAGTTGGATTTCTTTTTATTTTATTTACGTTTGCTTTTGGATTAAGAAAAGCGTTATCTGCGCGAAACTACTCTTTGGTTTTCAAGAATAAATGATAAAAAATAAAAAAATTAAATTTAAAAAAATTCTTCTTATCTGAATAATTAAGTGACACCTAAACGGTAGGTAAATATGTTCTGTAAATAATTAGGAAAGCGTAAATGAATGGTAAATATTAGAATAAAAAAAATTTTTAAAAAAACTTCATTCTTGAAGTGAATTGAAAAGGAGAAATAGATCTATTAGTGGTTGAAATTCTAATTGACTATAAAAAATGGAAATAAATTTTGCTTGTAACATTTTAGAAAAAATGTAATTTGTTGTGTTATTAGCATACCTGCCAACTTTGGATGACATTTCCCAGTGGTAATAAAATGGAATTTAAATTGCAATTTTTGGCAGTATACATTGGTATACGCTGTATATTGAAAAAGCTTATGTGGATTACCACAACAGTATTACATATTAATATATATGCTTAATTTTTTTTAAAAAAATAGTGGTGGTGCTCAAAAGCCGCGATGGCTCAGGGGATAGAGCGTTCGCCTTCGAATGAGGCGAACCGGGTTCGAATCCCAGTCGATACGAATTCTGCATCCGGCTTGCACCGACCACAGTACTGACGTGAAATATCCTCAGCGGTAGACGGACCATGGGTTAGAGTTCCCTTCCCGCCAAGCTAATCATGGGAGGCTCTCTTGATCTTCTTCTCGATATAAAGCAAATGCGGGTTAGCTCCATCAAGAAGCTCTCCACGAAGGCAAATTTCTCCAAATACTCGATCCAGGCGTTCCCTTGTCTTCTGGATTGGGTTCAAAATTTCAAGACTACGGAGTTGAACATTAGTTGTCATAAACCCATAAAATTGGGTCGGCTGTTCAACGACGGTTATAAAATAAAATGAAACATAAATGCAAGGAATGTATAGAAAGCATACATTTTACTACCACTTTAAATATAGGAATAAAATTTTACGCCAAATGCGTAAAAGTTGGCAGGTATGCATTAGGTACAGAGCTCCAGGTAAAATTTGAGAAATCTAGTTAGTCGAAAGTGATCGAAATTTCAATCAACGATAAATTCTCTTTGGTGACAAATTCTGCTTCTCCCGATGAGGCGACCAAGATACGAATCTCAGCGCTGCATTGTCGATTCGAATTTCGCACCAGTCTCATACCCATATTTTTTCAATTGTAGAGAGATCATGGGTTAAAAAGTCCTCTCACCGTTCGGCTTACTGAGAGAGGTTCTCGTGGTTTTTCCTCTCCAGGTAACACAAATGAGGGTTAGTTCCATTACAAATTCCTCCGCAAAGTTTATTTTGATCCAATGCTTGATGTAGAAATTCCCTTGCATTTTGGGTTGGATTCAGAATTATTAAATCACGGAGTTAAACATTAACAATCATAAATTCAAATATGCGTCAGTCTGCTATTCCGAGCTGGATATGAAATAAAATTAATTCTGCCTGTAGCAATCGGAAACTGGTTGAAATTTGCTACCATAGACCTCCGCTAGCATTAACCTCCAGTAGAGATTTGACCCCTCCAAGCAAATCGGAAATTGGTCGAAATTTGATCGCAAAATACTGTCCTCGTACACGAATAAGTGAGTTAATAAAAACGTACTAAAAAGAATATATATCCATTTGAAAATAAATGCTTTTGAATAACTTTAATTTTTAATCTGCAGTCGAAGTCACTTATTGAGACGTGCTCTAAAATATACTAGTACGCACAATATTTTACAAACCATTGTTTGTTGAAATTTCCCTTTTTTTGTGATAGATGTTCACATTATTTGTAATTTTACTTACTTTTTCAATTTGCAATTATTTTAATATATATTTTCCTTTTGTTCTTACGTTAAAAACTATTACTTCTTTACTATTACGAGAGAAACACAGTTTAAAATATTTTTTTAACACATTCATTACACAATTGCAAAAAATAAACTGTGTCAAACACGTATTATTTTACACTTCAACTTTGAAGGAAAAAATGATAAGAAGGAAATTTGAAGGGTTGTCAATATTAATATTCATAATATTTATGACAATATTATTATTTATAATTTTTAATTATTTTTAATATTTATAATTGTTTCATTATTTATAATTATTTTTAAATACTTGTATTGTTGAATTATTTATTTATTTCTCTTTTTATATAAATTGTTACTTTTTATTTTAATTTTTAAGTAGTAACCTTCCTTTTACATTGGTCGAATAGGGCGACAAGTTTTATATTCTTCAAAGTCCTCCCATCAGATCAAATGGATAGTTTTGCGCAAAATTTTATGAGGTGTGAAACAATGTTTAGAATGTTTTATTTGTTCACATTCAAAGACTTTTTTTGGGGGCTAAAGTATGTATTTAATTGTATAAAATGTGATAAAACATTACAGAGAATGATATTTGAGCTTAAAACAATCACTATTTTTCGTACCTTCCCAACTGTAAAAAGAAAATTAAAAGCTTTCTTTTTAAAAAAAAAAATATTTATTTACAGCTTTAACTACTTCACACATTTCTTTGCATACAAATAAATTTGTTCATCTTTACATACATAAATTTAATCCTTACCTAAAAACAACTCGAAATCATGCGTAAAAATGGTTATGGAAATAAATAGTAAATCATAATAAAAAAATCATAATAAAAAAATTATTACAAAAAATAACTTACAATAATTCACTTAATTTTTTAGGGAGAAGAAATAGACTATTCTAATAAATTAACGCTTTTATCACAGAATCCATAACAAACGTTACAGCGTGTTTGATTTTATTCATATCTGAAAATACTTTCATGTCATGCTTTCATATACTTAAGATTGAACCTGTTTACAAGCTTTCATATACTTGACATGGAACCTGTCCATTTGCTTTCATATACTTGACATGGAACCTGTCCATTTGCTTTCATATACTTGACATGGAACCTGTCCATTTGCTTTCATAAACTTGACATGGAACCTTTCCATTTGCTTTCATATACTTGACACAGAACCTGTTAGTTCGATTTCATGTAATTGACATGAAACATAAATAAAATGAAGCATATAAAGCAAAATAAAATTCATAGGAAATAAAGCAAAAGCTTCTTATCAGTTTCTGAATTAACGAAAATTATTGGCATTGAAACACGAGATTTTTTTTTTTGTCCTTTTCCAACAATAATTTTAAAATATTCTTCCTTAATTCTTTCAATTTCACACATTATCTTCCGTTCAAAAGCAGTTCTAACACAGGCATTCAGCCATGCACTTTAGTAGCGATATTATTTTGTTATGCTACTTATTTTCGTATATTGAGCTTTAATAACACATGATAGGATTCTTAATTAATAATACATGACGTATATGTTTCTCTTCGAGTTTTGAATTAGACTTTTTCACATTGCAACACAGGCTTCCTTTTTGCTTTTTCCAATAGATAATTTTAAAATGCCATTTTATAATTTCTTGTCTTAAAAACAAGATCCAAATTTATGCAGCTATGCTTTTTTGTAAAAATATTCTTTTCCGCAGCTTATTTGCTTTTGTAAGTCGAGCTGGTATAGGAGCTAATGCACAGCATATGAAACAGCAAAGGATACATAAATAATAAAGTCCATTATATGATTTTAAATCATTCCTGAAGAAACCTAAAATAAAAAATATGAAATTAAAGAGTAAAAATCTAAAATAACAAGTTAATATGAATGATTGACTAAACGTAAACAATAACATGCTTTCTGAAACCGGAAGAAATTTTAAAAACTTCCGGTGTATCCTTCCGCTTATGTTATACTTACGAGGCGTTGCTTGCACAGGCTTAATGTTCTAGGAAGTTTTATTATTGTAATTGTAATGTTACCATTTATGAGAATTTACTGTAATTTATAAATTTTAGCAACTCGTGAACCTAAAACAAATTTAATAAAATTATTATCGCAGCATAAATAAAGTGTAAGGTTTGCCATGTTTTCAGTCTTTCCCTTATTTGGCTATATTTCTTAAAAATAGTGCCGTTTGTTTTTATTTTGGGTAAGCATCATTATAAAGGTTGCGGAGTCTTCCAAATTTATTTGTTGTTTGTTTCGTTGAAAATTAAATTGAAAGAACGATACCTAAAAAATAATTATTCTATAGCGTTGAAACTTGGTTAATTATTATTAAATAATAATAAAATCTTAATAAATAATAATGAAAAGCATTTTGTTGATAAAATTATCCATTAAACGGCAGTAAACAGTTTTATTTTATAATCAGCGTTGAACAGCCTACCCAATTCTGAGTTTAGAACTTGCAATGTTCCCCTCCGCAGCCTTGTAGTTTTGAATCCAATCCAGAAGACAAGGAAACTCTTAGATCAAGTACTCCGGCAAGCCTTCATGGAGGACTATTTGATTTAAGGCCACATAAACCTCACATGGTTAGCCCGACGACAGGGTGATTCTAACTCTTGATCCGTCTATCACTGAGAATATTTTACCTCAGATCTGCCAGCACACAGAGTTCAAAATACATGGTGATTCATAAAGAAGTATACAGTTTCAATACACTATAAATCAAGAGCAATGCTAAATATAATATGTTATCTACAACAGAATTGTATGGGATTACTTTAAGTTTTCTTGGGGACAATCGCAGATGTTCTATGAGTTACCCTTTAGTCAGACGACACACATCTAGCCAATAATTGATTTCCCCTCCTCCTCCCAAACGCATGTTAAGATATCTGACTCAAATCCATTGATAATGACTGTGATACAATGTTTCAGCTCCGCTAGATAAACTGGAAGGGGAGAGACTAATACCTTATGCTTTACAGTCTGTCTATGGAAAGAACTCCTCTCACCATTCCTCTGGAGAAGTAGCGATGACTATGGTTACGAGGTTTAACTGTTTCAAGTAGGGGTGATATGTCAATATTTAAGACATGTTTTGACTCGGGTCGGCCTTTAGACTTTGTGGCAAGGAAAGTTTTTTCTATAGACCAACTATACGCAACCCTGCATGTGGAAATAACAAGGTAATAGGGGTTAGGTTAGAGCTTCTGGGTTGCCATAGGGTAAGTTCCATCTCGAAGCCCAATCCACCGGTGAGGGAGATATTCATCAAGGTAATCTCACATGTAGGCCAAATAGTGTGATGGTTCAATTGGAGAATGAAGTTGCCTGTGTCATCCTGCAACTGTGGACTTAAACGTCAACCAAGTAGTTAGCATGTCCAAAATATGTCTCCCGTCACTTTACTATTGAAAAAAGAAAGGGCTGGCCACTTCCTTTCTGGACATTGCGCGGAACACATTTGCCTTAGGGAAAACTCTCGCGTGATTAGCCATTCTTCGTTCCTCGAACGAAAACATTTCGCTTGCTTACCTTTTCACTGACGTGAAATGTTGCCTCACTGGGGAAAACTAAGCAGAATTCATCAGTGTCGATGGATTTGATTCTGATACCTCAACATGCGTTTGGGTGGAAATACATTACCGGCTGTGTGTTGTGTGACAAAGGGGTCACAAAAGCGCATTTGCGACTGTCTCTAACAAATATTAAAATAATCCAATGCACTTCTCTTGTAGGTAACATATAATATATTATGTTGTTTTTTGATTTATAGTGCATTGAAACTATACTTCTCAATGAATTTATCTGTATAATTTCGTTTCGTTATGATTTTTGGGAAACTTTTTTTTACTTACCTATTAATTGAGGTGAGGCAAAACTAACTGGAGCAAATAGGATACCTTTGCAAGACATGCCCATAATATGATCCTTTTTTTCTAAAACATCAAACATTTGCCCTGCTATAATGGCTATGAGTGCTCCTGTTCCATAGGAAAAGAACAAGGTAGCTATTAAGAGCTCTGTAAAATTACTTGACAGTATTATTCCTAAAACAGTTAAAGATATATAGGAGTTTGCTACAACCACAAATGAACTGTATGTCATATAGCCTTTATCCACTATCCATACCAGGGAGACACGACCCAGCATGTCAAACAAAGGAGGGAATGTCACAAGATATATTACGTAGTCATTCGGTACTCCTTTATCTATGGAGTAATCAATTAAAGTAGTGAAAACTATTGAGGTAACAAAGTGTTCAAGTGTTATAAGCGTGGATATACACCAGAAGGTAGAGTTCTTAAAAATTCTCATAGTGTTCCAGAAATATATTGTAGGGTTTTTACTTGTATCTGTTGGTGCAGAAATTTGTTTTGAATTATCTGTTAAGCCTTCCGCAGAAAAATTTGATGTTTTTAATTGTTTATCTTCATCACGATTATCATATGAAATATATTCTTCCGTAAATTCTAAAGCATTGCTTGTTTCACCATTATCTCGCAAAATCGATTCTTCTTTAAATGCTGAACTATTACTTGCTTCACGATTATCAGGCAAAATGGCCTCTTCTGTAAATTCCAATGTCTTGCTTGTTCCATCATGCAAAAGAGATTCTTTTGTAAATTCTAATGGATTGCTTGTTTCTTCACGTAAAATAGATTCTTCCGTAAGTTCTAATGCGTTGCTTGTTTCCCCGATATCTTGAAAAAAAGATTCTTCAATAAATTTTAAATTATTACTTATTCGACGACTGTCAGGCAAAATAGTTTCTTCTGTAAATTCTAATGTTTTGCTTGTTTCATCATGCATAATTGATTCTTTTGTAAATTCTAATGTATTGGTTTTACAAGTATCATGCAAAATAGATTCTTTTGTAAATTCTAATGTATTGATTGATTCGCGTTTCTCAATTCTATCACTACTTGAGCATTCCTTTTTCAAAGTACCTTGAAGGCTAACATTTCGGCCATCTTTCAGCACATTACAGTTTCTCTTTGTTGAAAATTTTTGTGAGTCACGTGTCTCATGAAATGATGGTGTACATTTCGGTTTTAGATCTGTACTCATTACCAACAAGGTTAATGGGAGTCCATTTAACAAAATGCCGGATATAATAAGGCATGTCCCGGACGTTCCATACTCATTAAGTAAATAAATGGCAATCGGAGGAAAAATGAAACCACTTATGCAAGATTCGGCTTTATAAATACCGTTAGCCGTGTTAAAGTTTTCGGTGAAGTGTTTTTGAATAATATTTGAAATTAAAGTTGAGCTAAGTGATTGTCCAGTGCCTGAAATAATAAATTTAATTATTGAACTGTGAAAGGAACATTTCTTTAAATACATATGTCATGAAAAAGAACTTAAATACTTGTATTTGTTTGGGTTCATCGCAAAATTTATTTTTAAAAAAATGCAAATTGATAAAAAGTTTACTCTATGATCACATTTTAACCGGCCTATTATGGGTTCAAAGCTTCTTTTTTCTGTGAACGGCACAAGTTATATATAAACTATAACGTTTAGTTTTCTAGAAATCAACATGAAAACTTTGATTTTTGAATGACAGTACATGCACATTTTTATTCGATTCGATTTTTTATTCGATACATTCGACTTTTGGGTTAGGTTATTTTGTAGATTTTGAGTTAGATTTTAAGGCGTTATATTTCATGCGGAATTTTTTGATAGTAGATTTTTGGTTAGTAGAATTTGAATGTAAAAGCTAAGTTTTTATTGTATTTATTTATGCTTTTCTAAAAAAAATCTAAAATTGACGTTTCTACCCCCTAACTTTAGACCCACTTTAGGAGACCTAAATGTTTTTCAATTTCGACTAAAAAACATTTTGGCAAATATTAAAATGATAGGTACAATGAGCATAGTATTAGTATTACATAATGAACATAGAACATGAATAGTATTAGCGTTACGGATGGGTACATAGGTAAAATGAACAAAGTTACTATATTTTTTTTTTAGTCTTGGAATGAGAATTTTCGAGAAAGAATTTATGTTCTAGTCATGCATTCTAATATTCAGACAGTTTGTAATCTTAATTTCCTGAATTACAAAATAAAAGTATTATAATTAAAGTGTTTTTTTTTTTTTTTTTTTTTTTTTTTTACAAAATAGTATTTCGTTATATTCAGTAAAGAAAGTTTATTTGGTAAATTTATATTTCTAATTGAATGTTTAAAGTAAACTAATTTGAAAGCAGGTAAAACTACCCTTAAATCAGTCGCACCATTACTATATGACCATTGTTACTATTACTATTCCGAATTGCCGAAAAATGTCTATGCTATTCTACTGATACTTTAACATAGGGAATAGCAGCTTCAGGCTATTCATCAAAGGCTCTGCCATTGAATAAAATAGTTTAGCGAGTTAATTTTATAACTTTTATGAGTTTGTAACGTTTGTTATTGTCTGTTATGTTACGTTAGTATATATTAACTAGAATTCGGAAAATGGCGCAAAATGCCAATATGGAGGAAATAAAAAGTTATTTTCCAACGATGCACTTTCTAGGCCCATAAATATTCGCGAAAATTAAAAATTATTAATTTATTTTAATGATTATTGTCTAAGTGGAAAATCTTGCCAAATAGTTGATTTTTCAAAAAAGTTTCATATTTTTTCTTTTATAAACTAATACTATTTATCCGTTTTAAAGTTCAGATAATTCTTTACTATAAGGTAATGTGCATTTACCTTATTCCCGACCGTGTTTCATGTTCTCTACAGTACGGGGCTGTATTAGTATAGGTTGTTTCAACTTCCGGTATAAGATTCTGGTAGAAGAATTTCTGCCGGTGTAAAGTAACTTGCGTAAATCCGCATCTCAACGATCAGGTAATTGCATCTCAATATAAGATTAATTTTCCAAAATATTTTTTTCATATCTTCATCTGATATTTTAAAATATGAACAACTGAATATTCCGATACAAACAAACCGGAGCGTCAAAAAAAGAAATAGTCACATCAATGCTATGAGGTCAGAAGCGGGCCCCGAGACTTCCGGTAGGGTTTGTTGGTTTTTTAGGATAGGGTTTAAAGTTTATTACGGCTTAAAAAAAGTTAATTACGGCCATCAAGAAGAAAATAAAATAGTTTTTTTTAAATATAAGTATTATTTTAAATTCGTACCATAAACAATGCCTATAAAAAAAGTAACAACCATAATATCTTCAGCAAAAAACGTTGCACCAAATCCTATTGAAGATATTAGACATCCAATTAATGTAATTTGCTCCGGGCCAAACTTTTGGCCTAGCCATCCTATGAAGGGACCTAAAAAAAATTTTTAAAAATTTACGTTTCACCATATGACACCCTAACACAAAAAAAGTTAAGGTAATAACAACGTTAATAAAACATTTTTATTAACAGTAAGCATGAGAATGAAGAAGGAAAACTTGCCAATTACTTTCTACCCAAGCACCAAACCTATTCAAACATTTATCGGAACGCAAGGCCAACTATAGTTAAAACTCTTAATAAAAATCTCTTTCAAACTCGTTGATTCAGTTATAGGCTGTTGTTTTTGCAACATTGTCAGAAGAAAACCTTGTCCAAGGCAAGTTTTCTTTCAACGTCGAAAATAGTCACTGGATGCTAAATCTTGGCTATATTGGAATGGATCCAGACTTAATACTTAAGGTTTTTCAGCATTGGCTGAGTTTCACGAGCATTATGAGGTCTGCTATTGACATGCAAGAGTATGACATTTTCACTTAATATCTCAGTGCATTTCTTTGCGCACGAGAAACAAATAGCTGCAGACCTTTTTTTCTAAACGTCTTGCCACACTGGCTATTCACACATCGGCTATCAAACAAAGAGAGCCATCTTTCTTCATTGATAATATTTTTGTGTCGATACTTTTAAAGCCAATGGTAGCGTAAGGTAAGGTACACCTAAAGCATTCAAAACAACACCGAAACGTGGAGTTGGAAATGCATTCCAAACGAAATATTATAATATCTCGTTGAGATAATACTTCTAACCCTATAGGATGTAAAATATAAATTCATTGGGATCTCAAACTAACATACGTAAATCACAAAAGTATCTCCTGACATCCTTGATAATGAAAGACTTCAAAATTTACAAACAAGGTGTAAGGCATTGGCTCTCAGCAGTTTTGACACGTAAAATGGCTACCGAGATGTTACAAAACGCTCAAGATTCCATGTGGGGTACTCATTAAAGATCTTTAGTATCTTTATTATTTAGTAGGTCATGACTTATTTTACGCTTAAGCTGCTTAATATGGGATGCATTTAGCCTATTGCATTAAGTTCGATACGATTGCATTTTTCTGCGATTCTCTGTCGTATAAGATTAGCAATTGAGAAGTAAAAACATTTAAGTATAGAAATCGAAACATCCTGCCGACCGGCTTGTGTAGGGGGCAGGGAACTGTCCTTGCATCAGAAAGGTTCTGGGTTCGAATCCCGGGCAAGGCATGGATGTTTCTTTCTCTCTCTGTGTATTCTATGTCCTTTCTCCCTTGTGTGTGAATGTGACCCGCCCTATAAACGAGTTTGTGGTTGTGTAAATGGTGTGGCAGAAGTCGAATTCTTGACCATAGATGGCGCCACTGAAAAACAAGAACAATCGCACCCCTTCTGCCTAAACGGGCATACGTCAAAAAAAAAATCGAAGCATCCTGAACTTAACCAGCTATTTCTCTGTGTTAAAATATTGCAAGTCGCGACTTTTTTGACATTCGATATTTTAACATTCGAGAATTTTAACATTCGATAATTTGTTTGAGAATTATTAACTGTTACTCTTGTTGGAAAAAATACCATACGATCCTCTCTGCAGGCCGCAGGAATGCAACTATGGAGTTAAAATTCGCCTTGCTGAAAAGGGCGATAATTGTTTATGAACTTAACACAATTTTTTTTTCTTTCGAAATTCTAATTTGTTCAAAGTTATTGAAGTTTTAAGTGCATTTTAATAAATTTTTCTCTTTTTCTTTTGCTTTACGTTACCTTTTGCTTTGGTGACAAAAATATATGAGACTAAGAAACTTGTAATAACGACTGTGTATTGAAAAATATGCAAGGGCTTCGATGGAATAAAAAAAAACTACGATTTAATTATTAGTTTCAAAATTGTTAACTTTTAAACTTGTAATGAAAAAAAGAAAAACAATGTTTGTCGATCAACAACTGTCCGCTGAAACGCAACCACATAGTTGAAATTTGACGCGCTGGTAGGCAATTTTGTATTACAATTTTAGCAAAACTTTTTTCAAAATTCTTATTGGATCGAAAGTTATTTCAAATTTAAGAGCTTTTTCTTGATTTTCTTTTTGCTTTTTTGTTTAAATTATTGACTTATTCATTGCGTTAGAAATTTTATTTTTCCTTCACTACTTATTTATTTTATTTTATAAGCTTGCGCTCAAGTCATGTCAAGTTATATCAATTAAAAGTAGCAAGAGAGAGATTGCATGTTGCCAAATATAAATCTTAAAATATTCACAGTAAAATTTTCACGAATAAAAAAAAAATTTATAAATAGCAATTAAAAACCGTTTCTAATTTGAATTATTATAAGTTTTCTCAACGAGTAAAATTATTTCTTATTTATTTCTTCTTAATAAATCGCATAATCTGTGTTTAGATTAATTTTCTTACGAGTATATATGATTGCTTTTAAAATCTAAGTAATTCTCTATTTCGTTACGATTAATACATTAACAAAATGTTCTTACGTAAAACTACAATAATTGTGTATTTTGAAATCAAAATATTCTGTGCTTTTGTTGAAAATATTGACGTTTAATAAACAATAATGAAGGAGAACCAATTATTAATCGATTATTATATATTAATTTTACAAACTTATGTGTGTATCAATGTGTAATTTTTATACTTGAAATTCAGTATGTAACATCATGTAAAGCATTATTTTATACAGGGTGATTATAACTATAGCCAGCATGCTTAGAACAACAGCGAGCTCCTGTTTACATTTTAAGAAAATAGAAACACATGTTGGAAACGCAAAATGTAATTTAATTTTAACTTATGTGCTATTTGTAAGTTTCATATTTCTTCAAAATTCTGGAAGCACGAAGTGTTTCTTGTTCTATTGCCGGAATTAGTCTCGTTATTCTTGCTTTCAATTCAGTTTCATTTTAAAGTTGCGTCGGTTCCCTTATTTGCAACAAACCCTTGACTATCCACTGTCCGTGAATTTAGTAATCATCTTTATCAGCTCTTTTAATCTGCCTTAAATGATTCTACGGCACGGCAGTGACTACTGGCTTTTTAAATCATTCCACAATAGTTGGAATTCATTTCTCGTGTATGAAAAACGCCATCTATCTGGCAAATATATTTATTGGTGATCCATATAAGATAAGTTTATTGACATTATGAACAAAAAATGAACACTGTATTGATTAGCAGTTTAACCTTATACTAATACTATGTTAAAAAAAAAGCCTTATTTTTAAAATTTGATTTATCAGGAACTATTCAACCGATTTCGATCAATTTTTGAATTTTGCCACGTAAAATTACATCCTTTAAAATGGTGTAAAAAATTTTATACTTTGCAATTCAAAAATTTTTCGAACATTATTAATTAAAATAATAAATATTTACTAAAAGTTATATTTTGCATGGAATTATCTTTGGATAAACGAATTTTATAATTATGAGCAAAAATATTTCACTTTGCTTTAAAAGTTTTCGTGATCACTCGAAATACGCAAAAAAATAAAATAAACATTAAGAGGTCCAAACTTTGGATTGCTCTCCTGATACCAAACTTTAGTGATCATATTTCCCAGTTTGCGGCTACCCCCCATATTTTGAGGGTCAGAAATCCGAATCATTCGGAAAAAAAAGGTAGATTTATTCAAAGAAAGAGCATTTTTGTGTCTGATTTCGTAATTTAGAACATTGTCTACGCATATTAATTAGCATATTTGAAGTGACATTGTTGAATCATTAACCATGAGTCCTAGAACGTGAAGATCCGATTATGAAATCAAAAGTTATTCAGGGTATTATTTTATTTTGCGCACTGTACATGTAGAAGTAAGAAATTAGATTGCTAATCACTTAAACTAGACCTTCATTTTTGTGATCATCTTATGAGTGTGTACATTTTATCATTAATCTATAATATTTAAGAGAAAAATTGCATTACTTACCTAATATGCTACTGATTAAATATATCGTGAAAATAGGTATAGCTGCTTTATCTCGCTCCGTCTCATATCGTTCTAGAAAGGAAACATAAAGCAAACCAAATAATCTGTATGGACATTGAACTATGCAACTGATTAAGTTACATTCTAAAGCTATAATCCATTTTCTGCTGTTTTCCATGCCTTCCTTCTATAACATGAGAAAAAGGCTTAATCAAAATGTTTTATGATGCAAAGGATGTTCCGTAATGGTCCCCTTAATGTATGTATGTAGAAATTTTTTTCCGAAAAGGAAGACCTAAAAAGTATGAGAGATGGGATCCATGACATTTCGATTCCGCCGTTTCGGTCTCGTAAATTCGGTACAGTTGCCTTTTTCGGTCCCTTCCCGATTCATTCCCTTATTCATTCAATTCGTCTATTTTGAGGTCCCATTTCTTCTTATTTTTTTTTTTTTTTTTTATTACAGTGGTTATGTTTCAATGGCCCTAAATATAATTTGTGTAATTATATTAATTATTATGTACTGATGTATTATGATTGTGAAATTTGGTAAACAAATAAATAAATAAATAAGGATCGCTGTGCTAACTACCTTCATCTCTGTTTCTCCTGTTAACAGCAAAAAATTTATAAAGTAGCAATGAATATGATTACAATTACATTTGAATATTTTGCAAATTAGGTAATTTTTTTTTTAAATTTAAATACAACCGAACTGAAACAGCAATAAGCCGAAAAGGCAATGGGACCGAAACCCTCTACTTCAGAGCATTTTTAGCTCAAATTGTTATTTTAGCGGAAAAACAAGCAGCAAAAAAATGCCATCGAAGTCTTACAAATGACTGTCGTGGAAGATAAATGTAGAAAATATCAAAACATGTTTGATTGCCCCTTGTCGGTCAACTACTCCCTGTTTCTTCTGACAATTTAACAAATTTTGATGTTTATCACATCTGCCTTCTTCAATAGTCAGATTTTGATAGCGTTTTCTTATTTTTCCCTTAAATATTACTTTAAAATCTCTAATGTTAGTTTGTTTTGATTTATTTTTTAAATTTTGACAATAATTCTAAAAATATACATTAAGAGTTGTTATTGAGGAACAATTTGCGTCATAAAAACATTTGTAACAATTGAATACTTTCAAGCGACATCATGAGTAGGTAAGCCAATCAGATTCGACACACGTATGTGACGTCGTTTCCAGGTATCCAATTAAATATGATCCGAAAATTGATTTAGCGTGATAATAAACCGAAACCTTAAAGCAGTACCTACACTTAAAATTTAGTTATTTATTTAGAAAATGTTCAATGTTCCTCTGTCCGATTTCGTAACTTAAAGTATCACCTACAAAAATTAGTTAGATAATACTAGTTAGACCACTAAAGTATCTTTGAACTCCTTTGAAACTTTCAGATTGTTTATTACTTAAAAATACGATCGCTAAATCAAAAATTAATTAGAGTGCTCTGTTTTTTATTTTGCATACTGTACATCTGAAACGCCAAGGGCATCGATCCCAAGATGCCCTAATAACCTCTCTTTAATTTTTAGTTCTTGTCCAGTCTGTTTTTGCTTACGATATAGTTTCCATCGCTGTTCGATTTTGTTGTCTTTAGAATGTATGGTTATAAATTATTAAGTTAGGTGTAGCTTAGCCGCATCCAGCATCTGTTAATTACGCAATGTGGTCACTCCGATGTGGTTTAAGAGAGTTACTCCCAATCTTCTTTAACAAAAAACGCCAAATTTATTATTTTACTTTTGAAACAAATAATACATATCTTAAAGACTCATTTTGTATTCAATAAAATGAAAGAAAGTGGTAAAAGTGATCTTTATATGAAAACCACCCGTCAAAAAAAAAAGTGGTAGTGCATATTTATTTGTACAAAGAAAAAAATTTCTTTCTGTTGCTGGTCACGTGTTAGCTTTAAAAAAAAGTACTGAGCTTTGACATCACATCCAAAAATAACTATTTGCATAAATTATATATTATGGTCTATATTATAAAATATACATTATGCATAAATTATATATTATAGCAGGCTTTGACTTCAGATCCAAATGCATAAAAATAATTATATATTATATAATAGTAAATTATATATTATGGTAGTCTTTGACTTCAAATCCAAATATTTCCAAATATAAACCATAACATAAATAATATTTTATGGTAAGCAGAAATATCCTGTCTTCTCAAAATAAATCCTAATAATGAAACACTTGTATTACAATTTATTTTTTATTTTTCGATGAAAGAAAACGCCCATTTCCGTTTAACGGATTTACTTTTCAAAGGACGCTAATTACTTATGGTTATATAGAAATTGTTATTCAGATGTAAAATATATGAATCATTGAAATTTATCTAGATTTGATGATTTTTTTTTTTCTGTTTTTAAATTAAATTTAAAATAGCTTCTTTAACGCGTACAAAAAATTCCGCTCTCCTCTGCGTTTCTCACAGAAATAAGAAATATTTTCTATAAAAAGTAAACAGAACCATTACAAACGCCTTTAACAACAGTTTTTTTAGACTGCTTGTCAAAAATTAAATAAAAATGTATACACACTAAGTTCCGTGAATTACTATTTAAACAATTACGTCAAAAGAAAAACGCTGTTGAACTTTATCAAATTATTAATGAGAAAGACTGGGTGGAAATCATCAAAACCATTTTTATTGCCTGCTGAAATTTAAAGTAATTTTATTTATTATTTTTTTAAAAAACAAGAATCGCCTTTTAACTCATTTGTTCCCACCGGCAAGCAAACAGGTTTAGATATTTTTATTGCCTTAAATAATAATTTTATAACCGCCGTTCAACAGCTGACCCAATTTTTGGATTTACGACTACGAATTTTCAACTCCGTAGCCTTGTAATTTTGAACCCAACCCATAAGACAAGAAAACTTCTGGATCAAGTATTGGGAGACATTTGCCTTCGTGGAGGTCTTTTTGATGGAACTAATACGCGTCTGCGTTACATTGAGAGGAATACCACGGAAACCTCCCACGGTTAGGCTGTCGGCAAGGGGACTCTAACTCATGATCCGTCTACCACTGAGGATATTTTACGTCAGCACTGCGGTCAGTGCGAGCCGGGTGCGGGGTGGCTCTTGAATAATAATTTGTAACCCCTTATGTGCATATATTTTTTTACTTCATTTTTGTCAAGACTTCTAAAAATTTATATTTAAGTGCAGTCTTTACGCAACGCCCTATTTCACGTGTAAATATTTACAAGTATCTTCTCATCTGTCAAATTTCGCGCAAGATGCATGATTTTTTAAACAGCAAAGAAAAAATATTCAAAACCTTTTGCTGTTAATAGTGACTTCTTAAAAATAATAAGTTAAATCGATACACTACCGAAACGAAAAAAAAAAGTATTTAAATTTTTAAAAGTTAAAAGTAACAGGAAATTTATTGCTACGTTAGGGGTTTTCTTACTTATTTCAATATGTTATGCTTAATATTTTTAAGTCAATCTCATATGTTGTTGTTTTTTTCTGTGACGAATAAATGCACTATTTAGTAACATTACTTTACGAAAACTTATTGCGTTATGGATTAAATAATATGTATATATTTCGTAAAATCAAATTAAGAAACTTACTTTTATTTAGTCTTTTCCATAAAATAGTTTGGTTACCTAATTTTATGTATCATTTGTTTCGATATTGAAATGCGAATTCATTCTTTTGTTCCGAAATCATGACCCATTAAAACTTTTAACCAGTAAAATATTTTTAACCTTATTTTTCTTTTTGTTATTTCTCTTCTAATCACAACTTAAATCAAATCATATTTAATGTAATGACTGTCGCTTTTCAATATAAATTTTTTTTGCAGTGTAATGAATTATAATGCAAATATCTTAAATTTGCATTCGAATCTTGTCGTTCAAATTTATTGCAGTGTAATACTTTGTTTTGAACTGAAATTTTATTTTTTTCCAAACATCCTTAACCTTCAATAATTCTAGAGGTAAAAAAAGTTTAAGTGAGAAACAAAATGAAAGAAAAAATAATAATATAGTATCAAATATTTTCTTTTTCCTAACCCCCTCTTCTTTAAGGAAGTTCGTTTACAAAGTTCAGGGAATTAATAAAACTCCTACTTTCTTGATTATTTAATTATGTGAGTCATAGCTGTCGTGAACCAATCACTACTAAGATCAATCCAGAAAGGATTTTACTAATAGTTTATAAATTATACATTTTTATACACAAAGAGTACAATTTTGTCCTTGTACTTGTTTATGAATCTGACACTGCTATCTAAACAAGTGAATCACTGTTTCCAATTCCAAAGTAATTTTTAAGTCGAATCGAATGAGACTTTTGTACGCACTTTACATTGCTATACAAAGAATATCTGAACATGTAAGGTTTATTTTCAGATTCACTTTTTGATGGTTAATTGATGGAATCGATCTGGTAAATAATTAAGAAGTTATGTATAATGGTTATTCTATATACAAAAAGTACGAAATTTTGTACCTGTACTTATTTAAGCACCTTACGTTGCTGTACAGGCGAGTAAGGTATGGTTTTCTATGCATTTTTTTAATTTTTTATTTATTATTATTATTATTATATATATTTTTTTTTTTGCTTTATCTTATTTGACCAAACATGAATTAAAATAAGGACTTACATCTCAGAAGTTGAAATGAAGTTTACTTTATAAAAAAAGTATTATTTTTAAATTGCACTTATGATAAAGAAAGCACTTAAAACTTTTCAACTATTAGTCTGATAGTCTCGAAATTATTCATATTTAATTTAGCCTAAAAAATTACATTGGAATATTTGCAAGTTCAGATAGCATTTGCATATCAGTGCAAAGTATATGTAAGCACATAGCAAATTAATACTTTTTTTCAGAAAGGTAAATAGTTACAAGTACAAATTTGCTCTTTTCGTACATAAAACGCTTATAACATCTAAACTATTAGCTCGATCCTCTGTAAATTGGTTTCATTCAATTCAGTGGGGGGAAATATATCTGAAACAATACCACACTTGCTTGTCTGGAAGAATTTAAATTTCCACCCTCAAATCACCCCCATTTTCCTCAAAAGAAAAAAAAAAGCACAGAAGAGAGAAGTGAAGTTTTCAGGAATCATTTATTATATAGCTTTCTGACAAGAAATATATTAAGAATAAATATTTCCAAAGACCCACCTCGAAACCTCGGGAAATTGTGCTTACGACGAATTGTCGCTTCGACGAGTTTTGCCAGCGACAAATTGTACTCGCTACGAATTAAGCCCATGACGAATTATCATTGTAACGATCGTTACAATGGATCGTTACAACGTCGTGGGCACAACTCGAGTTGTGCCCACGAGGGATAAGTGTTAAGAAAAATTGTGTCCACGATAACGTTTCGAGGCGAAGAGCTGTGCTCATGAAGAACTATCGTCCCCTAACGAATTCTGCACTACCAAAATAAAAAATAAATAAATAAAAATTGAAAAACATTGCAGGCGGTGAGAATGGTCCTTTAGTGGAGTTTCTACTCGCGTCTTGTAGGGCAATGGAATTGGGTACAGTATGAAGGTTTTTGTTCGCATATGGGAATAATACGAATACCCGCAGTTCGCATATCTGACTCTTCCCAATTTCACATGCACGATTGAATTTTTTCATATACAGTGAAAACAGTCCGTACACATTGAAGCACCCGATTTGTTGATTCATAATTAAGCTAAAAGCACAACTTTAATAAAAGTGTAATGTTTTAAATGAATCACCATATCATCATTTTTTGTACGAAAACTATGCACCAAAGCTTCGTTTCAATCGGTTTTTCCAGTTTTTAATATGTTTTTCACTTTTAAATATTATCATTGCAGCTTAAAATATTTTCCAGTTTAAACAGTTGAAACTCTTGGGCATTTTCGAGTCGATATCATTCCGCAAATAAATGCCATTTCTATGCTTTAAAATTTGATAGCAAATCTTATTTTATATTAATTATTTATTCTACAACCATCTCACTTTCTTAGTTCTGCTAAATATGTTCTTCAAAGTCTCTTACAATAAAGTATAAATGTCGTTGAAGTAGTTTATCAGGGTATGTTTAATTTTTGCTTTTCGTTAACAACAAAATTGCTGTTTATTTGTCGTAATAAATATTTTTAGCCCTCATTATTGAAATCTTTGCAAAATAAGTCTCAAGTGATTATTTAATCTATTTAAATTTCTTATGAAGAATAAATTTTTTTTCTGAATTGTGAATAAATGGTAATAAGAATTAACTGAACAATAATAATAAAATAATAGTAAAAAATAATAATAATGCATGTTTAAATTATTTTATTTATAAGTTGTTAAATTACTAATGTAATTTTAAGTACTGTGCATTATTTTGTAGGGGCATTTAAGTTTTGGGTGAATTTATATTGAAAACTTTTCCTTTTTAGTTCTGAAGCTTTCTTGACAAGTTCCAATGTCAAGAAAGTACTTTAATTTTGGTATTTTTGGTTAATCAGGCTGAAGGAAATTTATCTATTTTTTTTATTTTTGGGAGCATCTATTTTGTAGAGTGATTAAAAAAGTAAATAAAATGAAAAATAAAAAAAGTTGGACAGTGGTCTATATTTTTTGGCAACTTTTCACCTCTGCTCAGCTAACCAAAAGGTACCTTTATTTTTTTGTATAAAATAAGTGTTATTTGTTTTATTTTTCAGGAAGGCCAAAATGGAGGTTCAAGAAAATTTGCGTAAACAGCGAGTAGCTCTTCTCAATCACGCTCATATTGAAGTAATATTCAATTCTTTTTTTCTCCCTTTTTCTTTTAGTGAATTTTTGTAATGGATTTGTTTGTGACTTTCAATCATGTCAACTTCAGACTTTTTTCATTAATAGAAACTTTATAAATGTATAACATTTTTGCTAGCCATCTCAATCAGATCCGTTTTAAGAGGGTGTTTTTCTGTGTATAATGTATAATTATTGTTTTTATTATAAATACAAAGTTTTGTATGTGTCAGTTTCGAACAATAAATGTTTTTTATTTTCAAATAAGAAATATATTTAACATTATGTCTTATTATGAATCCATAAACGATGCCCATATACCCCTATTGCATAATCAAACTATTTCTCAATTTTGTGTCTTTATATTTCGAATATAAAAATATGTTCTATATTATTTTTGTGAGTATCAAATAATGTTTCCCAAAATTCTCTATTTTTTTTTTTAATGTATTTATAATTACAAACATTTTTGGTTAATTAAAAAACGTATGCATGTATTATGCTTTTAAAAACTTACTATCATTGCATTAAATATATTCTGATTGTGTTTGTAATTAATCTTTTTTTTTTTCTTTTTTTACTCTTGTGACCATAGAAAAATGTCATACATAAAAACTTTTGTGACATTTTATCCTCTAAAACTCATTTGCGATATTTAGTGTAAAATATTTTTAGTACACCATATAAAGGGGGAAAAAATGAAAGTAATAACTTTGAATTATTTTATGTATTAAAAGTAATTAACTAAAACTTTTAAATTTTATTGCGGCACTCTTGTGTAATTTCTTGAATTCAAATAATAAAAAAAACTTATTTGAATTATATACTTATATCATGCTGATATATGCTACTAACAATTAACACCTTAGAAATTATTGTTAAATCAAGGCTGAAGGCCAAGTGGCTTCTCACACTGGGCAAGGTTGACTCAGCCTTTACAATACATTAATAAGGACTATTACTGGAGGTTACACGTTCTGTCGTCCAACCAAAATTGCTGCTCCTGCACCCCATTGCCAAAGGTCAAAAAATCTGCCATCGGTAAAATTGCCATTAGTGCTCCACTGAGGTTTGTTTAGTTTGACTAAGGCTAAACTTAATTGCATCAGTTTAGGTGCAAATCTAGTTTAGCCTTAGTTTAAAAATACCTTTGTTTGCCAATAAATAAATAAAAGTTAACTATTGAATACTTTAACAGTTAAGCACTTATTGAATGTTAGGCACTGAATCCACCAAAAATTTTACATCGTAAGTTAGTAAGGGCAATTTTTCTTCGTTAGTTTTTTTTTCAATTCACGTATCTAATACTTTTAAAATGATTATTTCAAGTGATAAAATATCTGCATGTTTACTTCTTAGTTGTTTGATTGAAAGAGAAAGATAATAATTCAATTTTAGTTGAAAGAATGTATCAAAATATTGAAGAAAACTGGATTACTCAATCCTCTTGTGTCCTGATCCTTGAACTTCATTCATTAGGTTATTGCTGAATATTACAATGTTTATCAACATAAGTTATATAAACTTTCTTTTTCTGTGCAAATGTGGCATTGTGGTTACTAGCAAGAAAAAATAAATTCTGCTATTTTTTGGGGGAGTAATATTAGCCTTATATATATATATGTTTATAGCAGGGTTGGAGTTTTTGTCGGCAAAAAGGGGTTTTTGCCAGGACAGTAGCAAAAACCTGGTAAAAGCCGGCAAAAACTGGTGAAAACCGGCAAAAACTGGCAAAAAAACCAAATTATTTAAATTGCTGATTAAATATTATTACAAAATACTTGAAGCAAATTTAAATCAATCATAAGGAATAATAATTTTGATACATTACATGAAAAAATTATTTTTAAAATATTAATCATTAATATAAGGGTAATAATTTTTAAAGGATTGAAAGTTTTTGATCTCTTTTCATTTTAGAATCCTTAAATAAATGTTTTTTTAACAAATTGTTTTTTTTTTTTACTTCTTCATAATAACTTTTGATATGTATTATTTTACTTATCACTCTTACACTATATTTAAAGAGAGACATAAGAAAGCTAAGATGGATGTTTTATTAGATAGATTTTGATAATCACCTCATTTCTCAATATTACTTCAAAATGCAAACTAAACCACACAATTTAAATTCTTGTAAAATTTCCAGTGAATTTTGGGAATTAATGTCTCATTTACACTCATGTCCTTCTAGTAGTACTGCCATTGAAAGAGTGTTTTTGAATTTTTCATTTGTGCATTCTAAAGTTCGGAATAAGTTGACTCTAAATAATGTTTCAAAACTAGTGTACTATTATGCTATGTTGAGACAGCACAAATTATATTGTGATGATTAATAAAGTATTGAATTTGGGCAAATTTAAAAAATTGCATTGATACTTGTATATTTTAATTAACTAGACATGTTGATAGATATTTTATGTTTTAAATTATAGTTATATTAATTTAAAATAAGTTCATTTCACTGGAAAAAAGAGAATAATCACTAGTTTTCCGATCAATAATGTTTTAAACTACTAAAATGATATATTAATACATTATGATTTAATTATGGAATAATAATTTTATTAATTTTTTTAAAATTATATATATTTATAGTATATATTTTAACTTTAAGAATAACTTTGTATCAAAAATGTGTTTTTGTCCTCATTTTGGAAAATATAGGTTTTTGCCACTTTGCTTGGCAAAAACCTGTTTTTGCCAGGACGGTTTTTACCATGGTTTTTTCCACCTGCGGCTAAAACTTGCCAACCCTGGTATATAGTAAGATGGATAATTTCAAAATCTTTGATTCATAAATATCTAATAGGCATGATAATAACTCATAATTTAACTATGCCTGCAGTTTATGTACATTGTAATTCTTTCTGCTTTAATTTTTCACATGATTACATATTTTATAGGCAATGAAACACATTGTTGAAAAGCAACAACCATTTAAACCCACTGTCAGTGGCGCTGTTTCATTTCGAGAATTAGCGAAATCAAAAATGGAGGAATCTGAATTCCAAGAACTAATGTCAATAATGTATCATTACAAGGATACAAACAGGTTCTTAAATTATATATTTATTATTATTTTCATTTTCTAATACCAATTATGCTCATATGTAATTCTATGAATGCCTTTGTTAGTTTTTTCCCCAATTATACACTGAACTTGCCGTCAAGAAAAATACATTATTTGTGAAAAGTCACCATTTTCAATGTGGCTAAAATTTAGATGTGTTACCAGTGTTCCAATAAATGATAAACAAGACTTGGCAAATATATAAATAGTTGTAAGAATGTTAATTCTAAAAACTTTGTAAACTATCTCAAAATGTTAAATGAATAATCCCAAGAAACTAAGAGCAAAAAGATATACCTCTATTACATTTGCTTTAAAATTGTTAAGATGGTATAAAAAGTCTACATATTTTGCAAGTTTAAAGATAGTTGCTCATTCTCAAAACTCGATTTTGATAATGTCAAAAATTTTTTCTACCTCTGTAATATCAACTCAACTTGATGTTTTGGAATTTTGTTTCATTCATTTGAATGCCAATTCCCTTGTTAACGACAGGATTTCCTCACCATCTATTCATTACTTATGGAAATGCAGTTTGCCCTAGTTTGCCTCCCTCTTCAGCTAGAGTTTTTTCTAGCTTTGTTTTTTTTTTTTTTTTTCCCTATTTTTGTCTTCTGTGGTTATTTTAATTTTCTTTTTTCAACGTTATTTTCCATTGGCATTTTTGTTTTCTGTTTCAAATCACTTTTGTTTTCTTATTCACGTCTGGCAAGTCTTGTGAATTGGTGCCTATTTTTGAGCATTTGAAATATGTTGACTTTTCTTTTACTATCTTCATAATTTTGGAGCAAATAAAGTTTTAAAATCTCAAAATGTATATAGTTTTCTTTTTCACTTGTTATGTTTAGAATATTAAAAAGAACAGCGGATTCAGCTGACTTGTCAAAAAATTTGAAATATTCACCTCATTTGTAAAAAATTTGTGTAATCTTTTTTTTTTTTTTTTAATATTTCTATTATTATATTATTTTAAGCATATGTAAAGTATTATTTTGTTTGTCATTGACACTTAACTTTACATTTGGCTTTTAGACCATGTTTTGCAAGCCTTCTAGTTAACTCGCTTTTTAAGTGCTCAAGCATGTCAACTTTTTTTTACCATCTTCATAATTTTGATGCATATGAAGTTTTTGAATCTCAGAATGTATATATATATGAATAAATTTTTAACTTATTACATTCTGAATATTAAGAAAAACAACAACAGACTCAGCTAATTTATAAAAATAAATTGTGGAATCTTTTTTCTTGGGATTATATAATTTTAAGCATTTATATAGTATTTTGTTTGTCATTGAGACTTAACTTTGCATTTGAACTATTGTATAGTTTTTATGTTTTTGATTGAAGTCTTTTGATTGACTTGTTTTTCACTAACTTTGCTGCAAATGAATTTTTTTAAAGAAAAAAGCAATTTATCTTTCTTCTAAGCATTTGGTAAAGGGTTTTTAAAAACTATGTTTTTCTCTAAACTGGTTAGTATTACTATAAAAAAAATTTAATAATAATGTTTAACAATAAAATTTTTTTAAAAAATGCAGCATCAAATGCTTAGTTCTTCAGGTCACAGAGGTGATAACTAATGTTAACAATGTCGAGAAATTCTGACAGAATAAAACATTTCTATGGGTGTGCTGAATTATCTATGGTGCGTCAAAATAATCTATGTTCTTTCTTATAATTTTGCTATAGGGAAAAAAAAGGGAATCAGAAAATATTAAGATGCAAAATTTTTAAAAAAAATTTCTGTTTATGGTAATTACGTTTTTTATTAATCATAACAAAACTATAAATTGCTTACTTTGTATATCATTTTCAAACCTTACAGGACTATTATTTTTCTAGTTTTGAAAAGATAATATTTTTTAAAGAATATTTAAACTACTTCTTTAGTGTTTCTATGGCGTAAAAATTATGTACAATAAAAAAAATTTCATTTCAACGCATTCTACTATGAGGAAAGTTTATTCTACTTTTCTATTATTTTAGAATTTAAAATTTAAGAAGTTTTGTTTCTTCTTATTATTATTAATGTCTCAATGTTCTTTTGAAGCTGAATAATTTATTGTTTATGAATTAAAAATTTTCTCTCTTTTTTTTTTAGTTCAAATATTAGCTCAAATATTGTCGGTGTTCTCTCAAAAATATACTGCATCTTAAAGAACCATCCTGAAATCAAACAAGCTTTTGGAATGTTTTTACCTCCTAATATAAATTTGAAATTTCAAACTGGATTCTATTCTGCAACTGATGATTCATCTATAGAAAATGAAGAACAGTCATCTGAATCTCCTTCTGAAATGAAACCTGTAAGTCATTCTGAAAAGTATTTGTTATTTATAGTTAAGTGAAAATGCTAATTTATGTAATTCTTTAGTAGAATTTTAAAATAAATATCTAATTCTTATTAAGTATTGTCTTTTTTTTTTTTTTTTTTTGTAATCTGAGGTTATTGTAAAATTAAAATCAGTGAAGTTAAGAAAGTAGGAAGAAATCTATTAATGTGTGAATCTGACTTTGTATAACAGTTGATAAAATTAATAATGTTCTAAATTTTCTTTTTTTTTTTTCAATATTTTTGTTTAAAAAACATCTATTAAAATTTTTTATGCAGCATTTCGGGAAATCTCCGGATATTTATTTTTTTTTAGGATATAATTTGTAGAGACTTTTTTTCTTGCTCCCTATCAGGGGTCTGTTTAGAAGAAATTTGGGTCCGTTAACGGACTCTTCACAAAATATGTTTTAATGAAAACGAACCCTTCACAAAATATTTTAATTTAAAAACGGACCCTTCACAAAATAATTTATCTTTTAATCGGACCCTTTACAAATTTGTTTACCTTCATTATTGTTTTGTTAATTGAATAAACCCTTCCCAGGGCAGAAAACAAGAAAGATGGATGTAAACGAATTAAGTTTTGTCTTCCGCAGGCGATTCTTCCATTATTCGTCCAAAATGAATATTCTGCGTTCAGCACTATATGCTAAATACCAAATATTTGTAGGTTGCATCTCTAATTTAGTACAGCAGCAATTGCTGTTTATTTTTTAAAATTTAATTTTTTTAATTATAATTTTACTGTGTTGTGCATAATCTTGTATATCTTTACAATTTAGCTCCTTGCAGAAGTTTTTTTTTTTTTTTTGCAATAACGGACCCTATTTGCGCAAATTCACAAAAGCGGACCCTGGTTGAAAGAATGTGAGTAATTTTTTCACAATTTCACGAAAAACTGACCTTTCACAAAATGTCTGGACAGACCCCTATCTTGAAATGAGATTGAGACCCCTATCTTGCCTAGGAAAATCTTTATTCTCCTTCTTTAGGTATTAAGGCAGCTATATATTGTAAACTTTTTTGTGTGTATAACTAGTTTATATGCTGTAATATGCATAACATATTTTCTAACATCAAAAAATTATATTTATCTTATTTAATCCTTTTCTCAGTAAATAAAAATCATTAATAATCATCAATCTTTTAATACCACAACTTGGAATTAAGTGAAGAATAAAATCTATTCTTATAGATTCCCTCTATATCTGCATAACACTGTTACATGGTTGCTAGCGTTTTGAATTCATTAAAATTCATTATTGTTTCTCACATTTTCTTTTCTACCAACACATTAGAATGTGTAAGGCTAGGAAAGAAAGCCTTGGCAATAAATGAAATCAATTAATAGCCAATGCACGGAATCCGTAACTTTCTTTGTACATAAACTATTCTAACAATGACGTTTTTGATTTTGTTGGTAGACGCAGGTGCCCTGTGGGGCTTAACCTTGCAGTCACACACTCTGCACCATTTTTAAAATTTATCATATTTTATAAATCGTATGTGCAAAAATTTCAAGAATCCTCTTTACTTTGGAGCTCTTTATATTTTCAAAAAATAATGAGGAAATTTTTTTTCTTCTTAATTTGATTCTTTATTTAAGCTGTTCATGATGTTTAATATATAATTGCTAACCTGTATCACTCTGGAATAAAATATAGAACAATTGCAAATACATCAACCAACATCTTCAATTAATAGTAATCATCAACTTCTTCAGCAAACGTCACCTCTATGTTTCACCAGTTTTCTATGTACTAGTTTTCTATTTCTGTGCTAATGCATTTTATGGCTTTAACATAAAATGTACAGAAAATTTTGAGTTTGCATTCTTATAGTAGCAATTAAAGAAAAGTGTTACTTTTAAAATAATCAAGAAAACATATACAGTCAGACCCTGCTGTAATGAACTGTCTACAGACCCAGCAATAAATGATGACTTTTAATGATGGTTCATTATATCCAAAATGTTTGAAATATTTTTTTATTTTTTTTTTAATTTTTTTTTTTTTAGCGCATTGCAGTAGCATAGCTGCCAACTCTCCCAATTCGTTTGAGAGACTCTCCAATTCTGAAGCTTTTTCCTGAACTTCCAATCTGATTATAAACTTCCCAAATTTCATGACAAATCTAGAAATAACCTAAAAAATGAATTTTGAAAAGTAAAAGTTTCTTTGGGGAAAAAATGAAGCAATCAGAATGAAACTTGAAAATAATTGCAAACCATGTGCCCTCTTGAAAGATTTATGGAAGTCGGGATCCTGTTGATTTGGGCAGAAAGTTATTCGCGGAGAGCTTACCATCAGAGGTCACTGATGAAAGTACAGTGAATAAGCAGAGGTCTCTAATAGGTCAAATAAAAAAAATCCTCTTGGGGGAAAAAAATTTAGTAAATTAGCTGAAGCTATGCTTTCTTTGCTGGTAATGCTACTTTCAAATACTGAATGTGAATGGATCAAGTGAAGAAAAATCAAACTATTTTAGAGCTATTTGATCCAATTAGAACTCAAAAACTCTTTTGTCGATAAGGTAAACCTGTAATAAAAAGTGGATTAAAGAAGATTTCAGTAGCTGTTTTCTACAAAAAGCAAAATCTACTTCATATAATGCAGTGTTTTAAAAAATGCAGAATTGTTTTTATATTTGTATAAAGGATGCATTTTTACTATGCTAAATCTTTATTGTATTTTCATTGTGTGAAAATATGTTCTTAACAGCTGTAATTTTATGATTTACTTATTCAAGTGAATATTTTAATGTATTGCTAAATTTAATTTTTAAAATCTTTTGTAATTTTTCAATGAATAGACATTTTTCTTTATTTTTGTTCATTTTTATTCCTCTAATAAATGAATATTTTTCAGTATAAATTTTATATTTTTATGTATTGTATTTTCTTATTTTGATAATAGCATACATAGCATTTCCCCCCAAAACCTCCCTAATTTTGGTTTTGTGTTGTTCGCAACAATAAAGTAGTGTTGTTAGAAATGGTAATTTTATAATACTGAATTTGCTGTAAATTATTAACTAACTAAGTATATAAAGTCTCTCTACAACATAGTTTCCTTAAAGCAAATTTCTTCCCATAATAAATTTTTTAACAAGGACGTTAAAAACATTCAAAATACTCTTTATGTGGCTAAGTGATTGTCTCTCCATAACAGATTTTTAAGACCTTTATCTTTTCAATTTTCATCATTTCTGAAATTTTTTAACTGTTTGTATATTTTTAATTGTGTCATTATAGAAGAAAAGTGGATTTGAAAGTTTCAATATCTGAAAAAATGCAAATTTGAGTTTACTATAAAGGAACTATCAACTTCTTAGTTTTTCACTATATGTGTATGAAATAGCACAAGTTAAACAGTTGTTCGTGCGGGACCACTAAAAACGTTCACTGCAACTCAATGGTCACTATATCCCAGGTTCATATTATATCGGGGTTAAACTGTACAAAAATGTTGAATTCTGTTTATTCCAACAGCTTTAAGCCTTAAATTCATTTTTAAAAATATCACAATTCATTCTATTATTCATTGATTGTTTTATATTGTTTGATTTTTTATAAAGAAAGTTTTATTTTTTATTGCAGGACTCAACTAGTTATTTGGTTTCACAGGATTCGAATAGTAATATGAGAAAACAGGATACCATTTCTGCAGAGTATGCTTCACGTTTTCTAATTAAAGTAGAGGTTTGTGATTTATTTTAGTGGAATTTTTTTGCTGTTTATATATTTTTTTTATTTTGCGCAATTAGAGCAATTAATTTAAATTTATGTTTCTTTTTTTTATCCTTTTTTTCTTTTAAGGAACATTTTAAAAATGATAGAGAAACATATGAAAAATTTATTCAACTGTTGCCATCTTTAAGAGAATCTCTGGTAAGAACTTAATATTGCTCTAAATTTTTTATTTCACTAACATGTAATATATAAAAGTTGTCATAAGATTTATCGGCATTTCTTTAATTTTAACTTTATCTCAGAAATCAGATTCTGCATTTGAAACTCAGTTATTTGAAGAAATATGTAGGCTGTTTCAAGATCATGATGATTTGATAGAAGAGTTCAAAGCCTTTGTTCCCAATGCAGACTACAGCTATCAAATCAAAGTAAGAAATATTTCAAGAATTTATTTTAATTTTCTTGTTTAAAATTGCCTATTATATATATTTTTTACATTGTTTTTTAAAAGAAAATTAGCCATTAAAATTATTCATAAATAGCTTACTAGTTGGTCATACTAAACACAATGTTTAATCTAAGCTGCCTGCACATGTAGCTTCAACCAAGATTTCGAAAAGTTGATCAATGCCTTTTAAACTCAGTTAATAATAACTTTAAATGATCATAACTTTAAAAGTAAAATATCACTTGCTATTCTTTAGAATGCAAAAAAATTTGTAAGACAAATATTTTTGCTACTTTATTTGTTTATATTTTACCATATTTTCAGATTTATTTTAGTCTTATTTGCAATAAAGAAGCTAGTCATTGTTATGTTGTAAAGATAAAATATTTGGACAATTCAGTTTGAAGTAAACCTTGAAATAAATTTATTAGTCATAAAATACTTTTTTTTTAACAATAGTTAAAACGCAATGAAAGTAAACATAACATAATATCTTAAACAATTACTTCTTCTCTTAAAACTTTTATTTTAAAAGTCTACAAATATAAATGTGTGACAAATTTGTTTTATGTTTAACCATTTCATAATCCATTTTCAAAATTATAATTTCAAATCAAATGAACTATAAATTTTTATTATTTCATTAAATAATTTTAAGGAAGGATATCTTAAAAATTTGATTTCTCAGGAACTATTCGACCAATTTTGTTCTAGTTTTGTATTTTGCCTCTTATAATTACTTTCTTTAAATGGTGTAAAAATATATGTCTTACAAATCAACATATTTTCGACTATTATTACATTAAAATAATTATTATTGAAAATTATTTAATGCCTGTTATCTTTCGATAAACAAAATACGTAAAAAATAAAATTAACATTAGAGGGTCCAAACTTTAGATTCCGTTCTTGACCAAACTGTTGGAACCATATTTCTCAGATACTGCCGATATTCTGAGGATTAGAAATTAAAATCTGTCAAAAAATATATTTTATTCAGAGAACGTGAGTTCTGATTTTGTAACTTAAAATATTGTCTGCGTTAATTAACATATTTGAGTTTAACCCTTTGAGCTATTAAGATTCTAGTAAGTGTAAATCCTATCATTAAATCAAAAGTTAGTCAGGGCCATTCTTTTTTTTTTTTTTTTTTTTTTTTTGCATTGTACAATTGTGCATAAAATTTTACGACTTTTATAATTTGTTAAAAAAGTTTTTTTTGCCACTATTGTTATTATTGGCAAAAAAATTGCCAATAAGTTATATCTGTTTTTGGCATTTTTCTTAAAATGGTCAATTTTTTCCCCTAACATATTAAGGATTTTAGACTGTATAATTGATAAATATTCATTTTTCAATAGATGCTATTGAAACTATATTGTTTTAATAATAAAAATTCTATGTTTCTTTTTTTTTATTTAAAGTTTTTATGTTTGTTTTACAAAAAATATATACATGTATTTTTTAATGTTTTCTAGAATTTTGGTAACATGGCTTTAAAGAATATATCTGACACTGAAGAAGATGAAGATGTAAGAATTACTTTTTAAAATGTTATAGTTATATATTTCATTAAATAACAACTTTTGAGCTTATTTTCGAATGTGCCTGAAATTACATAAATTCCTATAAAGTGTCAGCCAGTGTAAATTGTGCTTTTCCAGTTTAGATTTTTTTTTTTTTAAATTAAATTATTTCTAGTTTATGCTTATTAGGTTTAATGCTGAAATGTTTTTTTTTCATCCAAAGATCATTTATACACATAAAGATATTTATGGAGTTTAATTACATTAAACTTTACCTGCCAGAAATTATAAACAATTTAATCTTTCATAAATAATTTTATTTCAACATGTTTAAATTTTTGAATTTATGAAATTTTTAAATTTCTTAATTTTTATGAGTTGAAAAACTTTAATATTTAATTTTATTTTCACTAGGTTGATATTGAATATAATGAAGTAAAAGATCCTTCAATATCTAATGTTTATAAATATGGCACCTATGAAGAGCATAAATTTTTCGACAAGGTTTGTAATTGTTTTTTTGTGTTAATATCACTTTTATGAAGCTTATTTTATGTTATTTTGATAGAATTGTTAGATTTTGATATTTAAAGTCCATTGCATCCAAATAAATGACATGTTTTTACTTTATAGGTAAAAGTTGCACTTGTGTACAAAGAAGTCTACAATAATTTCCTGCATTGCTTAAATCTGTATAATGAAGATGTCGTTACAAATGTGGAACTGGTGAAAGTGTGCACATCATTTTTAGGGTAATACATTTTGTCCAATGTTTTCAAATGAAAGTTGAAAATTGTTTCAATTTAATTATCACTAAAGTTATTTATCAATCCTTTTTTAAAACAGAATTCACTTTTATCAACAGCAAGCTATTTATTGTTAATGTTTTATATGGGTTAGGAATTTGATCTCAATACTATTTTTCTTCAGACTGTTTTTATAAATTTTGCAGCAAAAACAAATGAATTTTAAAGCAATTTCTTATCCAGATAAAAATTAGTTTTCTTTCTTTTTATGCATTATTTTTTGTCAGAATTGCTCAAGAAAGTTGAAGATTAGCTATAATACATTAGAAAAGAAAAACAAGTTTGTTTTGGCAAGATATTAATATAAAGCTTGAATAATATAAAAAATAATATTAAAACTTGAACTAGTATTTTAAACTAATGCATTATATTGTTAGTGCATAAAAGAATTATTCTAAAACTAATAATCATAATATTCATCTTCCTATAACTGGCTTTCCCTTAAAAACATTAAAATCTATGTGTGTGTAAATGTTTCTGAAATGTTCATATTAGGTTACTATAAGCATAATTTTGCACTTATATGAATATGCTTAGCTTTTGCAGACTAGTATATTTCTGCTTGTTTGATGAATTATTAGTTAGGTCCATTTTTTAAAATGCATTTTATCAAACTTGCTGGATTTAATTTTGGAAAAATTTTTCCTGGGGAAATAGATTGGTCTCAAAAAGAGATTAGTCTCATCAAAACTAAACACCAATTTAATTATGCAATTTATGAGTAGCCATAATTTAATTATACAATGATTTTCATTATGTTAAATTTTATTTACATATTTTTACTTTAATAATTCATTAGTTAAAATAATCTTTTTTTATATTGCTTGTATTTTTATGGCTCCTATCTAGATTATTAGGCTACTGATTACATGAAAGTACATACTTAATTAACCCCTTCCCTGTCTATTTTTTTTTCTTTTTTAATTTCGACCCCCTCTCCCCCTAAAATTATCCTCAACTATTCTAAAAGGACACAACTTTGAAATAAGAAAACTAAATAAAGAGTCAAGTGTTTGATGGATGTTAATTTTTTTTTTATTTGGTTTCTTACGTGGGGCAGCAGCACAGCAACACTTATGGCAATTCTGACAGGTGTACAGTCATCTGGTGGAGAAGGGGGTTAGGAACGACCAGTTTATTTCCATACATAAAATTTTTTTTTAGCAGAAAATTTTTTACAAAAAGATATAGTTGGATATCTATTTGATGTCTATGAAATCTTTGTCTCGGAAGATGGAATAACGTCATGCAAAACTGCACTGGGATCCACCAAATAACACTGGTCGTCATAGCACATGATTGGGATAAAGGAGCACTGGGTATGACGGCGTTATATCGTTGTAAATCCTATCTCGAGGGGGAATGATGGTGTCGACCCCTTCTTCAATGTGGAAATCAAGATTGCAAAACTGATAGCGGCGTTGAATACATCATCCTAGGTCCGGTAGCAAAATCATATGGTTTTAGAAATAAATACGGATGCAACGTTGACTGATAAAAGGTATAAATGGTGATTACAACAAATTAGTTGTTAAACAAATGATTAAATCAAAAATCGATTTGACAAAAAAGATAAAGATGGCGCAAAATGAAGCCATTTTCTCCAACAAAATTTTCCCACCTCGGTGAGGAGGGAAAGAAAAATAAAAGGGAGAGTCGCAACTAATTGACGATCAAGTATCGAATGCAATTGAGCGTTAGCCGCTCATGATATTTATACACATTTTAAAAGTTGAAGTGTGATTACCTATTTTCTCAGTGTCATTCCCACTTGGATGGAAGTGCCAGTGTTTTAAAAACTAGTTCTCGGCCATGGTTATGAAGACTGAAGCAATCACGCGTTTCACGTACGAGATTAAGGAAAACCGCATCTGCTGTTCTTCCGAGGAAAGGAGTGAGAATGGAATTTTCGGGAGAAAATGTCCCAATTGCACTAAGGTTTAAGGGCGGTGTATGAATTGGATCAGGATTTTATAAATTAGCCTGTGACTCAATGTCACAACTGTGATAACATTTTAATTAACTCTATTGCTTTAAGAGGGTTTAAGATAAATATGAATTCATAAAATAATTATTACAATTAGATAAAAAAAATATTTTGGAAATTAATTTTCACACTTGATATATCTGAACTTGATATATCTTCCAAATGAGAGTTATGAATTCACTGTCCTCGAACTCACTCTCTAAATACATCATAACTATTTTGTCATGCAATGGTAACACTAATGAAAGCAAAATTACAGAAAGAACAAAATGATTCTGATTTCAATTCAAGGCGAGAAATCTCGTTGCGAAAATTGTGAAGAAAGTGGGACTAACTGCGCCATCTCTTAGCTATACTCGGAAATACAAGAATAATTGTGGGATTTTTAGAGACGTGTTAGTGGCGATGAATTTAATTTCCATGATGCCATTTTTTTCTTCGTCAGGTGGCATGTGACTCTGGCCATACAGGCATAAAAATGCCAGGCGTATGAGGTGCGACGCTGACAGAGAAGAAGTTAACTGTCGCATACCTAATTAAAAAGATATGTTATTCTAAATGACAGAACATAGTAGGATGTTGTCAGAAATGATTATCTTACTTACGGCTAGACTAGTGCAAAATATACTTGCAGTATAAATTGTTTTATCTGGAAAATTTCAGAAGTGAGATTCATATATTTTCTCCAACCTGTTCAGTTCAATTTATCACTTTCTTGGTAACAATTAAAATATAATCCTAAAATTAAGTGGTATGTTATTATAGTTTTATAAAAAAATAATTTAAATTTTTTTAGGAGACACCCAGAGTTATTAAAACAACTTAAAGATATGCTGGGATTTGAAGAAAATGGTGAAAACTATGAAATAATACCAATGAAGATTGTAAATTTGGAAAACAAAAGAAGTGATCCAGAAATCGCATTGGATATCGGTATATAGCTTACCATATTGCTAATTATTTCATAAAATTTATTATCATTAAATATCTCTATTTCATAATAAAAAGTATTTTTACTTTGAATCTTTTTGATTTTGTGATTAAAAATATTATTGTTTATTTATTTTTATAAATCTTTAATGCTTTCGACTATAATTTTTTTCATAAATAATTTTTTCCAATTTTAGTTCCAACTTCAAAATTGCAGACTGTTTTGACTTACAGAATAGTCAAATATTCCACATTTTTAATAATTTAAAATTGTTTATTTCTGGGAACAATTTATTATTTTTAATTTATTATTATTTTCTATTTGGAGAAAAGCATTTGATTTTTTTCACTTGGACAAGCGTATTAATTTAATCTTAAAGCCTTAATATTATATGTTTATAGACTGTAATTGTTACACTTCAAATCAGACATTTAAATATATTGCAGCTTATTTTATTAGTGAAAATGTTAATTAATATCCTTTGGAAAAGTAGTTTCATAACATCAAAAAGTTGTTGCTGTGTTACATTCAATATTATGTATTTCATTTTGCAAACAAAAGTATTAAAAGAGACTAAGATCGTTGTTGACTGTCTTTAGAGCTTTTTCCCCCTCCTAAAACAGTTCTCACTTAATACTTTCATCTACTGTGATCTATAAAATTTAATGACTTTGCAAAGGGAAAAAAATCAATGTTTAATGTTTAAATAATATCTTTTCTTAAGAAATTTCATTTTAAAAAATTAAGAAAAGATATATTTTAGAGCCTTCTTCCATTATTTTTGATCAACTAAATATTTCACTTATTGAAGTGAGCAGGGTTAGCTTTATGCTGACAGAAACTATTGTAACTGGTAAAAATTTGCAGAAACTAAAAGAATGTATTTAATAATGCCAACAATTACTAAATGACATTTGTTTAAGTAAACTAAAACAATGTAACTCCATTTAATCATTCTGTAAACTTGATATAATAATTAACAATTTAATGTTAATAAATATTGTAAAATTACAAGGCAGAAATTTCTGAGGCAAAGCAATTTATTTAATCATTGTTATAATTGCTCTGTATTAAAATTTTTAGCCTTGTAATCTTCTTGTAACTGTAACAAATTTTTTAGTTTATTTTCTGTAAATATATTATTTTGCTTACATTAAATATAAAGTGTAGAATATCAAATATTTATGTAAAATAAAGTAATGTAGTTATAAATATAAACACTAGATTTTAGTTTTTTTTATATTAAACTCTAAAATTCAGTGAATTTATTGTAATTTAACTCAATGAAGCCACTTTTCAAGTCATGATTTGCATGGCAACAGTTAACAATCCAATCATTTAAACACTAACGCAGGCTTAATCTTTGCTGTATATAAAAGCAATATGACTGTTAGATTCGCTGTCCCATAAATGTAAACATAAACTTGTGGTTTGTTTGGTATAGATGACTGCAGAGTCCAAACTACGTAATGTTTGATTTCGAACGGTGATAATAATATAAAAAAGTTGTACTTTTGTTAACATTTTATTGTTTTTTCCTACGCATTATATATTGTATTCCTCTGTATTGTTTGTCCGTAATTATTTTATTATCATTTTCTGAGTTTTTGCTACAAATATTATAGAAAGGGGCTTTTGCCATGCTGGTTTTAATCGGTTACTGCCAATAGTTTTAACCGTCTCGACAGAAACCTGCCAACCTTGGCAAGTGAATAATATTTGATGATAAGTCAAAAAAATAATAAGTAACTGTGTTTACTTCTATTTGTATTATAATTAATAAAAAGGCAGTTTTCATTTTCTGCTTTTCTAAATGCATTCTTTAACTGGTATCAAAAGTAGTTTGACATTTAAATAATAAAGCAGATTTATTAATCAAATGATTTTTTTATCAACTAAATATTCCTACTCAATTTAAAATATATAGTTTCTAATTTTTCTATTACAGATTATGCAACAGATGGTAGAAATGGCGCTAGTTATCGAGCATTGCCAAAAGATAATGAACAGCCAATATGTTCTGGACGAACACCACTGTGCAAAGAGGTATTTGAAGTGTTTTTATGTTTTCTTTTCATGCTAAGATATCATAAATGTTTATTTAAATATTTTCCTATTTAACAAAAATTAATCAGCAGAATATTAATCAATCTACATTTCTTGGCTCACTAATGGTTTCTAAAATTTACATTAGTATTCGGAAATCACTGATAAATATTGAAGCAATAATAAAACATGTTTATGTGTATCAAATTAAGAAATTGAATTAATAAAAAATAATTGCAAATTTTATTTTTGTAAAAGTAGTTTCATGTTTTGATTAACATTTTAAATTGTAAAATTGTTTTTATTAGCATTATTAAATTATTTATAATATTATGTTTGTTTGGTCAGACTTTTTTGTATTATAAATTATACAGAAAAATTTAAATAAGAATTTCAGTTTTAACTTTAAATGCCATTTGCTAAATTTATTTATTCTATTTCAGTTAAAGTACTAAATCAGAAAACGTTTTAAAAAGAAAATTTCTTATAGTGTTCTTCGATTTTATGTATGCTAGTCAGTAAAATAGTTGATGGTTGTAATTTTTGTAGGTATTAAATGATGTATGGGTGTCCTTTCCTTCGTGGTCAGAAGATTCTACTTTTGTTACCTCTTGTAAAACTCAATTTGAGGAAATTATGTATCGCTGTGAGGATGAAAGATTTGAAGTAAGAATTAATTCAAATTGTTGAATTATTTATTTATTAGTAACGTAATTTTCCATAATTTCATTCATTCTGTTTTCTAAATTTGTGTAAATTTTTTTTATATATTTGCTGTTAAATTATGAAATAGCTGTTCATTTAGTTTGCTTTTATCATTCTTTTACTAAAACAACTCTGATTTTTTTCAAAATATCTCTAAAGTAATTTTTTTTTTATCATTATCTCATTCTTCTGATTCACTTTTATCATTATCTCGTTCTTCTTATTTCATTTTAAAATTATATTAATCTTATGTGATTAGTTTCTGTAAGCTTCTTTCACAAATTTAGTAATTATATATCTATTTATAGATGGATATGGCGATTCAATCAAATTCTTATGCCATACAGTTGCTTGAAAATGTTCAAAAGAAAATATCTAAAATGAGTGCTGAAGATAAAACAGTGATGACATTAGATGATACTTTAGGTGGTACGTCCACTGTACTGTATCAAAGAGCTCTCCATCGGTAAACTCAATTTTTATTTGTATTTTTTTTTAACAAAGCAATGCTAGAAAAATTTCTAAGTTTTTTAAGACTACCTGTAGATATTTAATGAAGAACATTTTAATGTTGGAATATACGTGTGTGTATCTAAATAATGTGTCTTTATAACTGTTGGAATGTATCTATGTAACTGTTTTAACGTTTGGAAATTAAAAGCTTTTTCATTTGAAAATACCTTACTTAACATGTTGATTAACATGATTGATTTTAAGTTAATGTCTTCATTTAACATTTTTTTGACTTGGAATTCTTATGTTTGTTGTACAGAATTTTATTTTTAAAATTTAGCTTTATTGAAATTTTATCATTAAAAAAAAATTTATAAGATTATGATTAACATTTCATTTAATTAGGTTTTGCTTTATAAAACTTTAGGCTTTATTTATAAAGCTTACATTAATGCTACACTGAAAATTTTTATTTTATTAAAATGTTGTTTGTTAAATGTTAAAGCACTTCTGTTGGTCAAAGTGAAATTTTTATTATACAATATAAATACTGATTTAATCTTATATAATATTTTCTAGCTTATATGGAGATAAACTAGAAGAACTTCTGGTAGGATTAAAGCGAAATCCTGTAGTGGCTGTACCCATAATTTTAAAAAGGTATATGAAATATTTTTAATTGGAAATTAAAGAGTTTTTTCTCCCTGTTCAGTCATTTTATTACTTTGACTGAGATTAAAAGAAAGTAAGATGTGTATGTTCTGAAACTTAATTGTATTTCATTCAAGAAGGAAAAACAAAACTGAAAAAGGAAAGCCTTAAACTGAACACTTTTACTTAACTTATATAAAAATTAGATCAAATGTGCACTATTCTGAAGTACTCAAAATGCACTCCCTTTAATACTGAATAATATGCTATCCAAATAAGGATTAATAAATAAAGAAAAAAAAAAATTTGTGTCCCAGCTGTTTCTTACGTATTTAATTTTTTATTGTTTTAAAATTATTTTGGTTCAAAATTTATATTTTAGAGAAAAAAAATAGTGACAAAATATTATACATACAAAATTCTTTTTGCAATTATTTTTAATATTTTTAGACTCAGAGGGAAAGAAGAAGAATGGAAGGAAAAACAAAAAGAATTTAATAATCATTGGAGATTGCAGATTGACAATTATTACCTTAAATCACTTGATCATCAAGGAATTAATTTTAAACAGACTGATTGCAAATCATTCCGTTCTAAAGGTATTTTGAAAGAAATGGAAATGGTTTATGCTGAAGTAAGTTTATTTTTAATGTATAGAATGAATTTATTTTGTGGAAAAATTAGTGCATTTTGTTTTCATCAATTGAATCAGTTTTTATGACATTCTTTAAACTTTGATTTATAAATTGAATTTTTTAAAAAAGGCAAGTGTTTAAAAAAATTTAAAAACTTTTTATCAACGTTAAGTTTTGTTGTGGTTAAAATTAATGTTTTCTTTAAGAAAAAATATAAAAAGAATTGTTTATTCTACTTCTTTTCATTAATTTTTATTCAGATATTTTATGATTGTTTGCCTTAAAATTGTTTGTTTGCAGTGTTTTTAAAATTAGAATTATTTATTTTTATAATTAAATGCTTAATACTTATAGTATTGTCTTGTAAGAAGATTAAAAAAAAATAAAAAAAGAGAAAAAAAGAAAGTATGGGGAATGACAAAAGAAAATGTAGAAAATTTTTAGCATTGTTAAATTTTGCTGTAGGTAAAATTATTGTTTCATTTTTAAAAAAGTAAAACTTTTGTAAATGATTTTATGTTTTTTGCATTAATTTTAAATTGAATACTTGATATTTGTTTATGTTAAAGTTTCCTGGAATTTGAATAAGAATTTAAAGTTGAATGAAATTAATATTGAGTTGTAAAATAAATAAGTTAGTAAATAATTAAAAAAATATATAGGAATTAAAAAAAGAAAAGTTGACATTTTTTGCAGGTGTTACGTTTGTTAGAAATGTTGTTTTCTTTTAGAAAAAAGAAAATGATGGTTTTGACTCCAGCGCTCCTCATTTTCTGTTAGAATTCAAAGACTTGACTGTAATCTCTGATGCTCTTAATCTTATGGGCCAATATTTGAAAAAATTACCTGGTATGTTTTTGCTTTTGTTCCTTATTAACTTTGCTTATAATTCAATTTATACATTTAAAAATATGTTTAAAGTCAAATTTTAAATTAAGGTATGGGCTTTTTGATACCACTTTACTGATTGTTTTTATAACTTATTAAACTGAAAAATTATTTTGATATTCATTTTTCTGGATTCCTTAGAACTTTTTAAAAATTGGTTTAACTATATATTTTTTTATCTTCTGAAACACTGAATTGCAGCGCTGAGTCACAAAATTTTTTTCAAATCACATTTCGTCACTTAAGAGTTTATATCTAATATATTTCCTATTTCATATATTTACTAAATTACGAATCAAACATCCTCTATTTTAGCAACAAAAAAAATTTACTTTTATTCCACGAAAAATTCATAAAATTTTAAAATTTCACATATTTTTATTGCAGCATTAGAAATAAACATAAATCTAAATTTTTGTTGATAAAATACTAATTTTATAATATATTAGTTTAATATGCATAGCATTGCATAAAAAAGTTAAATATTAAAAAGGGCCATGAGTAAAAAAAGTTTACAAAATCCTGTAATGGATATATATCATCACATTTTTTGGCAATTTCAGGTTTTCCTCTTTCTCTCTGTTATCAAACTATTAATTATAGTAAGAAAGTTTACAGATGATTAGAGTTAAATTTGCTGATGATTGAAAATAATAAAATATTTAAACAGTGTTTTTTAATGGATGATATAGGAAATGCCTAAGTAAATGCGATGGAAAAAAATATTACTGAAATTGATTCAAAGAAAAGACGATGCAAAATATAAAATAAAATTACTTTCAAGATAAAATAAAATAAATTATACATTTTAATAACGCATGAAGGAATTTAATTTCTGAGACTGAAGCTAATGTCCTGATTAAAATATATTAATAATTCTAAGTTGTGCTCCCTTTTATTTTTGGTATTTCTTATAAACTCAGTTGGGGGATTTGTTTTGCAAAACCTCTTTTTTTTTCTATTTTTAAACTTTTTTCTTTCTTTAAAATGTAATATTTTTCCGGTTGTACTCTGTCAGTTCCTACATCAGTTAATTGGCAGGTGTCAATTTACGTACTTTCATCATTTCTTTTTCTTAAAAACGCTTATTTAAGGCAGAAGCGTTTTTTTTTTTTTTTTTGTTTTTTTTTTTTAAATTTTATTTCTGATATATTGTATATATTGATTAGCAAAACGGGCTGAAATTCTTAATCAGCGCTGAAAAATAAATAAAAAAGAATTTCAACTAAAATTATCTATAAAAATGGGATCAATGCATAGAATAAAAAGATTTTATTTTCTAGTTTTGTGACAGTTTAAAAGTGAAATATTTATAAAGAACATGTAAATGAGGAGAAGAGTGGAAAAAAATATAGCGTACTAGTTTATTCTTTAGTTACAAATCGGAATTTGTTACCCCATTTATAGATGACTTCATATGGTTTTGCGTGACGGTATAGATGACGTCATATGGTTGAGAACTACTTTTACCACCCTATATTTTAATTAAATAATAAGAGAAAAAACGTTTTCAGAGCAAGCAATACAAAATAGGCTCGTTATTTCTGAAAATTTCTCTTAAAATCTGTTTTTGAATAAACCACTTATTTCATATTGGTTGTAAATAAATTCTTTAAATAGGCCATATCAGTACATAGTCCGCACATCGTGACAGCCAAACTTTTAAACACAGATAGGCCGCAGCCTATTTACCAGAAATTACTGTACTTTTAAATACTGTCTTAAAGTAGGATGTATTTAAAATTTTAATGCTATAAATGACTAGATGTATATGATAAATGCAATGCATCATGATATCACTCTATTTATTTCTTTAGGTGTGTACCGAAATGATCGAAGTCGGATCGAATATCTTATCAGAAGTTTTATACCTGATTTCTTTGGAGTTCCTAATACTTCAAAAAAGGAAGAAGATAATGCTACAGACAATGAAAGTGTTGCAGGTAAAATATTGATACCTTCATTTCCTCCTTTATCTTTTTTTTTTTTCTCTTATGACACTATCACAAATAATCAAATTTGGAAGAATGCTTCTCTTTTACACACAATATCCTTATCTAATAACATATATAATGTATAAGAGAATTTTATTGTATTTGGTGTTATAATCTTCTGAATGTTTTTGTTGTTATTTTCCTAAATGTATCAAAAACAATTTTGTTGCTGACTGTGTTAAATGTATGCTTATTTTCAGTGGCATACAAAGATGTGTAGATGCTCATGGTAAAACTTCAAATTACACACGCTTTAAAAGAGGTGTGTAACAGCGTAATCAATGGTGGGGCAAAAAAAAGTCTATTCAATTAATGTGAAAATCAAAGGAAAAACACATATTTTTAAAAATCTACATCTATAGTTTAAATTAATTATCATGTACACACATAATTTTTTTTTTCAATGAAATAGTTTTCATGGATCTAAAAAAATTATTTAAATTTAAATAACCTGAACTTAATTGTTTAGCTTGCTTAAAAATGCTTTTTGTGTGTGTGTGTGTCTTAAATGTGTTTCTTTACACTGAGATTTACGAATTTTTAATTTATGATAAAAAATTTTAATTTATGATAACAAAATATTTTAATTTATGATAATTTAAAGTTTTAGCATCGTTATTTTTTGATTGAATGTCTCCTTTGACTAGATGGTTAACGCCATTGCCTCCTTCCATGCACACCGCTGATTACTTAAAATACTAAAATGCACATATAAAATTAGGCATAGTTGTTAACAAATCTATTTTAAGTTGAAAATAAGCTATTTTGTAAACATTAAATCTTTTTTTTATAAACGTTTATAAAAATATTTTTTACATAATGAATAAGGATATTAACAATGATTTAAAACTATATGAATAAAATATTTGATTTAAATTTTTTTTTAAAAATAGCATAGGTTTAATTTTTTTTAGATTTAACTCACAGAAACATAGTTTCTGCATAACATAGTTGTGTTTTGTTGTAGAATGTGATGATAAAATGGAAGTTGATCAACCCATTGAAGAAAGAAGTGGAAATACTTCTCCTTCTGAAAGTGGAACAGGCATTAAAGAAGTGTTGAGTGATCAAGAAGGATCAAATTCTGTTGATGAAAATGAATTGTCTGATGCATCAGAAAAAAGTAGTAGCTCGATTGAAGAGATTGATGTATTTGACAAAAGAGAATCGCTACTACCAATTGTTAAGGTATTAAATTATTTGTAAAGGTATTAAAACTGTTACACTTTTAATGCCAGGCTTTACTCTTGCTATACTTATAATTTGATAAACTAATTAAATTTTGAAATGAAACATTCTCTTCACTACATAAATGTTAGTTTACCACATTAATTTATCATTCTCATTAATAGTATAAATTTGCTTTTGCGTGATTAAATGTATATACATGATATTTATAGAATCATATCTGATGCTTTGAACTTATTTAATTTGGAAAAACTAAATAAAATTAATATTTTTTGTTACTTGCATAAAAAAATAGTTTTTATCTAGTTTTATATTAGTGTAATACAAAAATATTAATATCTATTAGACAAACTTGGATTTGCATTAAAATTTATATCAAAATTTTGCTGTTCTCTATAATTTTCTTCAATTGCAGTTTTTTAGCAATACTTTTTATGATTATAATCTCAATATCTTTTTTTGTAATCTGGCTCTTTTGACTAGACTGGCTACAAATTGGGTCGAATTAAATTTAATTTTTTAAAATTGCAGTTTCAGATGTGTTACACTTTTTTTTTATGGTTAATGCAGGTATTGATGTAAATTATAATTTTGTTCTCATTTTAGAATGCTCCATATATTTTGTTTTTTGTCAGCAAAACATGGTTTGTTTTTTTTCGACAATTTCATATTTTGTGTGAAAGATTATCTCGACTTCTGTATGAAAGTTTGAAAAAGGATGATGAACTTAGACAAGGAGATAATGATGAAAAAGTAAAGCATGGTATGATAATAAGTTCCAATTTTTCTTTTCAATGTTTTGCCAGAGTTTTTTCTTATTTAATTTTTTATTAAATGTTTTTGCTTTTTATTCATTTATTGACAAAACAAAACATTAGTAATATTTTTAAAATTTAAAAACATAAACTAAATTTAAATAACATAATTTTACTCTTAAAATTAGGCATTTCTTTAAAACTAAATTCGCTTTAACTTTTGGTTAACTTGTGCAGAAAGGCTTACAGTTATTTGGTATATATTAGGTATATGCAAATATTTGGTATATATTAGGTATTTAATATTAGGCAAATATTATGCTATATTAGGTATTAAACAATGTGTTTATAATTAAACTAGGCTTACTCATACACATCCGTAGATAGGCACTCAATTTGGTAAAAAATATATCAAGAAAGTTCATCCTAACAAAACATTTTATTTCAAGGAATCGCCAATCAGAGGATTTTAATGTGATTGGCTGAAACCAAAGGAAACATTTTTTGTGACAAAGCTTGCAATATTAAAGTGATCTTCTGTACTAACTAAAATTAGCTAAACTATTTGTATTAATTTACAGCTTATTACATATTATTTTATCTTAAAGTTTGTAGAGATAATTTCAAATTGTGATGTGAGAATATTTTTCAAAATATATTTACACCAATTTCTTAGAATTGCAGCATAATTATAATTTATTAAAAGATACAAACTAAATTGTATCTATAAGTGTTAATTCATTATTCATTTTCACAGTGTTGCTCCTTGGTACAAAGTAAATCCATGATTATTTGAATTTCTTAAGTTAAAAATTACCGTGTTTAAAAAAATTTCCTAATGTAAACTTTACACAAATTTCTAAAAAAAATTTTAAAGAGGAGAAACTTTTATTATATTAATCCACTTTATTTGTAAAAGCCATAAAAGGAAAAGACTTGCAAAGATAAGAAATATATTCTCTTGCTATTTATGATATTGTTACACCCCTTACTTTGACATGATTTAAAGACATGGTTTTTAACATTTTTGTGTTACTGAAAAGAGTGTATAGAAATAGTCATCATGTTACTTTTGAATGTGTAAAGCACAATACAGTAGAGCACTAATTACCTGGACCAATTGGGATCAAAGGCGATCTGAATAATGAAAAATTCAAATAATTGGACATCTTTAAAGAACATTTTTCAGGGCATTAATAAAGGACATTTTTCAGTAACTTCCCGTCATACTTTTTCCAAGCTTATGATTGATGATTCTAGTAGTGCTTGTTATGGCATATTACAAATAGTGTGTTGAAAAGTTTTAATTTTTAAAAAGAAAATTATTAGAAAACTGTTTCCTGATTTGCCACCCACATTGAAACTGGACGTGTTCCTTAAAAGATCCGGATAATTGGATAATCCAGTAAATTGCTGTTCGGATAATCTAAGCTCTATTGTACATTGTGCTGAAATAAAATAATTTTCTTAGTTTAAATGACTATTTAATAGGAATGGTTAGAAAGAAAAATGTCGGTAATGATGTGAAATATTCTAAAAATACTCTGTTTAGTAGTAATAAATTTTTGTATTTATATCTTTTTCCCCATCAAGAGTCTAAAATGAAGCCAGCTTACTCAGAATTGATTGGGATGTTAAGTCAATTATTAAGTGGTTCTATTGATTATGCTGAATTTGAAGAGGAAGCTCGATCACTTTTTGGAATTCATTCTTTTGTGAGCTTCACCATGGATAAGCTTATTAATTGCGTTGTCAGACAAGTAACTATGAGAAAATTATTATTTTATTTTAATTCCATTATGAATAGTGTTGTAACATATGAGCAATAAGTTTTTTTTGTAAAGAATGAAATTCATGGTTTTGTACTTCATTGTTTCTTCTAAATATAATATGGAACAATTGTTATATTTTTAAATGTAGACATCTTAAAATAATGACTCTGTATTAAAGAATACAGTTTTATTTTTGACTTAGTTTTAATTATTTTTTTATATACTTTGATAGCTATGAAATATACTTTCAATTGAAACCCTATGTATTTAAATATAATTAGCAGCAAAATTTGTTTTAAATTTAGACATTTAATTTAGTAGGATATCAAGCTATCTGGATTATTTGAAAAAGTAAAGGAATCTTTCAGATCTCAGGAAAACCAACAAAGGATCAAGGAAATTTTAAATTTTCTGAAAGAAATATGGATAATAAGATTTTTTTAAGGCAATTTAAAAATTTCACTATCTGGAAATAAAAGTGAAATTATTCCTCTTTCTTTCACGATTATTTTTATCCACTCTTTTTACCTTCTAATACAGTAAAACTTGTGTAAGTTGACCACTTGTGGTGCATTGTTTTAGTGGTCAACTTATAGAGGGGGCGGGTCATTGTTTACTTTTTCATTTCCTATATCATGTTGCTATATAGTTAAAAAAAATTTTTACTTGCCTTGAAAATTTTATTTAGCAAATAACCAAATGAATATCTTAAGAAATGTGTTTAAACCTGAATAAACTTCAATTTATTTCACATACATAATTCTAATATTTAACTAAATTTTAAAAAAAAAATTTTTGTTAGTTGTGCATGTGAAGTGTTTAATAAATATAATTTCTTAAAATAGCAGAACACGAAGACATATAATTTGAAAACTTTAACAAAACAAAATTATTTGAACACTTTAAAATTTATTTTGTTATTACTACACTTACATACTTATCTGCTCACTATTGCAACTGGAAGAGCAACTTTTCAACTAATACACCTGTTTTCAATGAATGAATGAATGAATGGTCAAAAGCTGACCCCCTACAGTCTCCCCAGATGGTCAACTCACAAAAGGGTTTAGATTAGCTTTTTACACTGTTTCACCAAACAAGTGAAATTTTAACATACATTGCAAAATGACAGAATATTTTCTGAATTTTTTTTTTTCTGGTCAACTTATGAGGGTTTTAAAATAAAATTTCATAATACTCCTAGACAAAATTGACTTATTTCAGTGGTCAACATACAAGATAGACAGGTGGTCAAGTTACAAAGGTTTTGCTTCTTTATATTATATAGGAAAAATTCCGTTCTTGATAATTGAGGTCAACTTATGCAGGTGCCCAACTTACAAGGGTGGTCAACTTGGCAGGTTTCACTGTAATCAAAGAAATGTTTTCAGATTAGAGTGCAATTTAAAAAAAAATATTTAGTTAAAATTGTTCCTTTAATGTATACAATGCACAAAAAAAAAGTACCACCCTGAATAACTTTTGCTCTAATGATCGAATCTTCACATTCTAGAACTCATTCTTAAAAAGTTCGAGTTGAGAGGTGACTGCAAATATACTAATTAATCAGTGTGAACCATATTTTAAGTTAGGAGTCAGATATAAAAAAGTGCTTTCTCAGTATAAACATACCTTTTAATTCGAAAATTCTGATTTTTGACTCCAAAAATATAGAGGTAGCCACAATCTGGGAAATATAGCCCTAATAGTTTGGTTAGGAGAGTGTTCCAGAACCTGAACCACTTATTGTTAATTTTACTTTTTGTGTTTTCGTCATATCTCTATAACTTTTTAAGCGAATAGAAAATTTTTTTGCTCTCAATTATAAAGTTTGCTTATCCAAGGGTAATTCCATGCAAAAAAATAACTTTTAGTAAATATTTATTATCTTTTTTTATTTTATCTAATAATAATCAAAAATACTATTTTTACATCACTTTATAAAATGTAATTTTACAAACAAAATACAAAATTTGAACAAAATCGGTCAAATGTTTCCTGAGAAATCAAATTTTAAGTATATGACTTTTTTAACATTCATATATTTAAAAAGGTTGTTTTATATATCGAAATTTAAAAAGGTATTTTGTATTTATATTAAAAAGGATATGTTAAGTAACCTCCTTGAATCAATAAGATTGAGTGCTAGAACGTGAAGATCCGATCATTGGATCAACAATTATTCTAGGTATTCTATGTATTCCTTTTCGTGGAGGGGGGATTTACATTGTACGCATTTATCAAAAATGATTTTTTTTTCTATTTTATGTTAGCAAATGCATATAAAAAAAATACTAACATATTAAATAAAAAAATAGAATTATAAAACTAGCATACAAAATAAAAATGAAAAACAAAATACAGTAGGGAACCAATTATCCGGAACGATTGGGACCATCGCTATTCCGGATAACTGATTTTTCCAGTTTTCTGAATCGCTACAAAAAATCCGTTTTTTTCTTTTCAAAAAATATATATATATATTTAGAAATAATCTTAAAAAGAAGAAAAAACCATAAAGTAATACACTAATGATTATTTCTAAAATGATGGTTAGATAAACATCTTTTAAAAAAGAAAGAAAAATCCTAAAATCTTATGAGGAAAAAAATTTTTTTTTTATTAAAATGGCTGGAAAATTTTTCGAATTTCGTTCCAGTTTTCTGATTTCCGGATACGAGGTTCTGTACTGTACTGCATATAGAGAATACTTTATTAAAAATTTAAAAAAACATTTAAATTCATGTAAAATAAAATACCTAATTTCACTTTAATTTTTCTTAATTTATTTTATATTTTAAATAAATTATTTCTATCCTTTTAAAGTTTAATTTAAACAATATGGATTGATTTTTTTTCTGCTTTTACTAGTACAATGTTTTAATGACTAGTACTTAGAAATGAGCTGTAGTAACATATTTATGGAAATTGTTTCAAATTGTTTTTTGACCTATGTACTCTAAATGTAACTTTCTTATTCTTCATTTTTTTTCTTCTTTAGTACTAAGTACTTGTGGCATTTTTCAATATCTTTGCATTAATGCTGTTGTATATCTGAACCATTTATATTTTTGTACTTAACTTTATAAGTTCTGTAAAAAAATGAATGTTTAGTCTCAATTGACCAGAAAAGATATCCTGTAATGTTGTTTATTCAATTTCAGCTGCAGCTTGTGGTAAGTGATGAACTTTGTAAAGTGTGTACATCATTATTCTTTACGCACATGAAAAACATATCTGAATCTCCTTACATATCACTGCTTGAGCAGTCTCACATGGGATCTGATTACTTAAAGAAAGTGGAAGCTGAATTGTGTGACGAAAATTGTTTTCAAGTTGTATGGGTATGTATTAGTACTTTTGATATTGATGTTTGATAAATGATATTTAAAAGTATTCTTAAAAATATTTAAAATGCATTGTTTTACTGCAGTTTTTATTATCTAGTTATTTTTTTTACATTCTATAACGGTTCATCTTGCTCCCATTTTTATTAATTTATTAAAGAAGCTAATATCACCTTAGCTTTTTTTATGTCTCTTTAAAATTGACTTCGTGGTTTCATTAGAATAATGTCATATGGCTGTCTAATTCAAAACAGTAGCTGTAAATAAGTGAAGAAAAACTGAAGAAAGAAGGAAAATACAGAAACACAATAGATTTCTTTTTCATTTGAACTCAATAGGGTAGAGAAAAAAGTTCCAATTAACATCATTCAAATTTCCCAAACATCAAAAATAAGAACTGATTAAAGAAATAATAAAATTACCTTAAAATTTTCTTAAATTTTAATGATGACCTTCAAATTGTATATTTATAATACATTTTATTAAAAAGTGGAAATTTAACACATAATTCACTTGCACATTAATCTGAATAATCTCTTAATCGATTCACTTAAAATATTCCAAAATAACTGTTTCAGTTTATTCAATTTCGCATTATTAACGAAATTTTCAATATCATCAATAGCACTCAATGAGTTATTTTTAAAGTTAGTTTCAGTTTCCACAAACTGTTTTAGATTATTAATCATTTTTATGGCTTAATCATTTTAAGGACACCTATTGGATCATCTAAGTTCTAACCTGGAATTTAATCATAATTAATTACAGAAGAAACTTCTTGCTATCCTTCAGATGAATGTTGATCTAATTCCTCGGAAACTGAGACATATTCGGTTCAAAGATATCATTAAAAATAAAGTTTACTTAGCAGAAACAATTATCAATTATACTGCAAATCATTTCTTTCCATGCTTTGCTAACCATTCTACTAGCCTTCAGCAAATTAATGCCAGTTTTTTTCTCTTTTGACTAAATAAGATTGTTGACAATTAGAATAGGGAAAAGAACTGAAGAAGTCGATTAAATATTTTGATTTTTGCTTAGTCCCATATAAATTAACCAAATGGTTAATATATATATATATATATATATATATATATATATATATATTCTAAATATATTGGAAATTTTACATTTGTATTAATAACAAAGTTCAAGAGAATTAACACTATTTTGAATTACCCAGTATTTTGCATTTTCTATGTTAGAATCAAAAAGAATCAACTGTAATTAAACTGGAAGAATTTATGAGCTAATTTTTATAGCAAAATATCTTTACAAGACAGCTTATTCTGTCTTAGAAAAAAAAAAAAAATCTAAAAATCACTGCTTTGAAAAACCTGGTATTCTCAGGAATTTATCCCATTTCAATTTTTATTTCGAAGCAATTTAGAGGATTTTTTTTTTTTTCAAAACCAAACTTTCAATTTCTTTGGTTTATCATAAGTAATAAAAATTTGGCATTGATTAAAATGATACCATTTGTGAAAGCTTTAAGGATTTTTCAATTTATTTAAATATGACTTTTTAAACATAATAATTTTTCAGATACAAAATTTTATGTTTCAAAATATGTTTGTTTAATTTACTTTTAAAATAAATTATTTCATTTAGCCTTGATATATTTGTTTTTAGCATAAGAAACATCTGACTCTCACCATTCAGTTGATTGAAAAGGATGAATGTGATGAGAGCATTCCTGATCCTTGTGAAACAGAAAGATGGTCTCAATACCTTGAATCTTATGTTTCAGTTGATACTATTTCAGAAGAAATATTAGCTGAGACTGCTGGGTTACCAGTATTTCTACCTAGGTAAAATCTTTTTTTTTTTTCTTTTTTTTTTAAATTTTTTTATGATTTTTTTATGTTTGATTTCCAATGAAAAATTAAATGTTTTTTTTTTTTTTTCCATGCTTAACATTTTATTTTGTAACTCTTTTGGGTGAAATTCACAAAACAAAAATTTTACAAATTTCATCCTTAAAATACAACTTACTTCTTTTTGCTCAAAATTTTTGTTTTCAAAATAACTTAAACTTTTTTGAGCTTAACTTTTTTTTAATTAGAAAAAAAGTAATTAATACATATAAAGAAAACTAATTAATGCTCAGTGGTACACTATTTCTTGTTCATTATTAAAACTTCAGTCGCGTAACAAATGAAAAACAAACTTTGAACTTGTTTTATACAAACTGTTACACAGTATATGTTTTTTATTTATTTATTTTTTTCGAAAGTGTGAAATTTTCAGAATTTTGCTTAGCAGACTATTACTTTATATTCTTGAACTATATATCTACCAAATTTGTGGTATAACAAAAAAAAATTTATAATTTGTATAAATTATATTTTGCCAAAAGGATTTATTTGGCATATTTTACTTTGAAATTTATCTGAGAAAATCTCCTTCTTGCAGAAATCTTAAACGTCAGCAAGAATACTGGAAGAGGAAAGTGGACATTGTTGAAAAATTGTGGAAAACTCGGCACTCATCTTCTTTCTTAAAGAAAAATCTTCCTTATTCCTTAAAGAGAAAAGCTGCCATCCTTGCGAAATCTTTACAGAATAAAATGAGGAGACTCTCAGACAAGCCTTTAGACGATGTCCAGGAATCTGAACCAATGGAAACAACAAATGAAATCATTGATGAACCTACATCAGAACTTGAAACAGATAAATCCAATGATAGGAAGAAAGAAATCAATGAAGATAAAAATGAAGAAATTGACGTTGATAAAAATAATGCAATGGGCGAAGACAAAAATAAAAAAAGCAATCAAGACCAAAACAAAGTTAGAAATGAAGAAGCAAATGAAATTATAATTGAGGAAGCTAGTGAAAATAAAAATGAAGATGAAAATAATTCCAAAGATCAAGTTTTATTAGTTGATTTGAATAATGAACAAAAACTTAAAGAAGAAGTTGTAAGTGAAGATAGCACTGTTGCCAATGATTATTTAGAATCTAAGAATGACCCTGAAGAAGAATGTGCAATTCCTGAAAATATTGAAATAAAACAAGAGCCAGTAACTCCCCCACCTGATGTTGTTGAGGATGATGTAAACGCTCAGATTCACCTAGAAAGCGAACGAGCTTCTCATTTTCTAAAAGCTGCTCTAGAAACAATCAATGTTGAAGAAGTTGCTGAAGAAATCGTTGCTGAAGATTCTGACAAATCAGCGGTGCAGAAAGATGAAGAAATGGATACCAGTAGTGAAATTAAAACAGATTCTGAAGTTAAGGTCGAAGAGCTACCTTCAAGGTCGAAAGAGAGGCGAGTGTCTGGGGGAACACCTAGGTCAAGAAAAAGACTTGCTAGCAGTTATATTAGAAGGAGAACAAAGAAAGCAAGAACTGCTCAACTGATGAGAGAGAAAAAGAAGCGACAAATGTTAGAGTCAGAGTTTGATGACGTACTCTTTGAATATGCACATTTTTCTACCCTATCTGCTGAAGATAAATATAGATATTTGGCTCTGAAATCTGTAACAGTTGTTGATGAGACTGAGGTTTCTTTTATAAAAGGGAGCTATAAAATGCAATTTCTTCATAATAAAGATTCGTTTCTTTATCGCAAGAATTCTTTAACCAAATCAAAGGAGGTAAGCTTTGCACATTATTCTTTTTCATTATATTGGGATCTGTTAATTTCTTGAATTAAAATCAATAATTTTGTTTTAATTTTTAATTGTTTATTACAATTTTCTAGACTTTTACACTGTTTAATAAAGCTCTTGCTACGAGCATATTAATTAACATTGACACATTGCCCATTGACACAGAATTTTCATTAAACATATTTTTCCTACTTTTTTTCATTATTTTGTATTAATTTAGGTCAAAATAAATAAATAAATATTATATATAGCATTTTAATAATTTATGGTTATAAAATACAGCACAAACACAGGTGTCTCTCTCTCTCTCTTCGTTAGAGGTAAAATCTTTCAAACAGGCCTCACTTCCAAGAAATAATTTCTCAAATTTGGAGTTATTCAGTTTTAAAAGAAACAATTATTGAAATTTTTTTAATTCACAAAATCAATTATTGATACATTTTTGAAAATGAATGAAAAAAAATTTCAAACTACTTTTTTCGGAAATTTTATTTTAGTACAATTATAATTCCGATAATTTAACGGAGTTTTTTTATTAACTATTAGATTGTTCTTTATAATTAAAAAAATGCCAAAATATATTTTTACTTTTAATTAGAGCATCAGAAAAAAAAAATTGACACTGGTGTCCCACCTGCTTCAAAGGGTTAAAACAAACAGCTACGTATTTGCACGAAAGCTAATAACTTAACTGTTAGAGTGCATTATGCCTTTGTAACAACTAATTACTTAAGATATTAATTCAATTTCATAATTTTCATTTTAAAACAGAAAATAAATTTCTACTTTGTTATAAATACAGTATACATATAAACCCTTATTTATTCTAAGGAAAAACACAAATGTTTAAAGCTTAACACTGGAATGATGTGCAAAATGGCTATTTTTAAAATCTTAAATGTCTATGTAATATATAATTCTTAATACCTAGTTTCTGATTCTTATTTGTATTATTCATATTTTTTTAAAAATCTAATAGTCACGATTTTGTATTGACATCCCTTTGATTATTTATTTTTAGTTTTATTATAAAATTGCTGTCCCAAACATAGGGAAATTTCTCAGGTTTAAAAATTATCTCTGATGATTTAATTAAGTTCTTGCTTAACTGTCTTAATGTATTTGCAATAGAATGAGTTCATTAACTGCCATTGTTCCTCTTTGAGAAGCTGTTTTTTAAAGGTATGAATTTAGTTTTTACCATTTTCAGTTAATTTCTTAAACATGACAACAAATGTTCATATTGCTGAAAATAAGTAAGAAGTAACAGTGCCTCATTTTAAATTTTTGAAAAATCTACAAATCTTGATAAAGTTTCTCATTGAAATTTCCATTACTTGTAGCCTTTTTGTATGGCTCTATATCCTTTTTCAGATTTTTTTTTTTTTTTTTTTTTACTTATTTACCTAAAGCAAAAATAGTGTGTGTTGCAGACACATAGAAACTTGTGTTCTATTCTGTATCCTTAACAGGAAGTTAAAGTATCTTCTGTTAAAATTATTTTCACTTAAAGTAAAAGAAAACCAGAGATCACTTGCTTATCAAATTTTTCTGATATATGACTCATGTGTATTCTTTGATTTATAAAACATTTAAGACTCTATCAAAATGTATGGGTTATGTAAATGTTTGAAAATGCACAATTTTTTTCCATTAAAAAAAAATATTTTTCATGCTAATTGTCATATTAGTAATAGCAATTAGCAGACAGACTTCACATAAAAGAGATATGATTGTAATAGTCTCTAAATTTGCAGCAGGTAAAACATCAGTCATAAATTTTATATCAACACAATGAAATTTGTTTCAAACATTGCCAAATATCATGGTTCATGATGAATAGATTGCATTTTTATATATTAAAAATTATACTAAATTCCTTTAATTTTGTTTCCCCCCCCCCCCCCCCCCCCAACATTCATTGCAGAATATGTCTAAGCTTCATTACATTTTATTAATATTTTTTTTTTATTCTGTAGGCATTTGTGCATAAGTTGATATTAATTGATTAATGTTCCTTTATTTATTTGCTAAATTAAAGTATGTGTCTTAGCTAAATAATAGTAATAATTTAGATAAAGAGAGTTGCTTGTTTATTTTTGGTAATGCCCGCACATTATTTGTAATTATCTAATATGTTATTTTGAGCACTAGATATAATTCTTTTCCTGTGCTAAGTTGTCCGGTAAACTATGATTTTAAGTAAGGGAGTTGTTAGAAGTTTGCCTGTTAGCAAAGATTTGCTTCTTGTCCTGCCTCCTACATTTCTTTTTCTTAGTAAATTTGACTTTCGTCCCTCCAAATAAGGAATGTAATTGTAATTTGTAAAATATGGTTCCAATAGTTTTGTCAAGGAGCGGTTCAAAGTTTCTATCCCTTTATTTTAATTTTGTTTTTGCATTTTTCACTATATTTCTGAAATTATTTCAGAAAATTAAAACTTTATTGTTATTATTTATTTTGAAATTGGTCAAAGACATTTTAAATTGTAGTGTATTTCAATTTTTACACAGTTTTTAACTATATAATTTTAAATGACAAAATCCTTTTTTTTTTTTTTTTTTTTTTTTTCAAAAATACTCATATGTCCAGGCAATTTTTTTCAGCAATGAATAGTTTGTAATTAAAGATTTGTTTTAAAGTATGCAAACTGGAAATTTTTCCTCTTGGAAAAATAAACTTTTAAAATATGTATTTAAAATTTTATATATCCATCATTAAGTCCATATTTTATTCAACTTAATTATTTTGTCTTGCAAGTTTATTTAAACCTAAAATACCTGTAATGGTGTATAATTTCAATCCATATTTTTTTAACAAATCAATAATATTTCCAACAAAAAAACTTTCACAAAATATTTTTTTTTTCTAACTAAATTGTACTTTTTTTTTCTAGATTCATCAACAAATTTCAGAAATAAAAACTTCAAATTTTAATGCTTGGCATAGGATTTGGATGGATCGATATCTTACACCGGACATGGTCAAATCTTGCAATTCATGGTTTCTCAAAAGCGATCAAGATAAATATAAAGTTGTTTGCCTGACCATAAGTGACTGTAACAAAACTCCCTATATTCCTTATAACAAATATAAACTGAAGTATTACAAGGTAATTACAATTGACTGAGTAAAACTATATCAATCGGTGGTTTTCAAAATTAAAATAGAATTACCAGTGGTACCATCATAGTATTCAGATTGGAAGAAATGAAATTCACAATATTATGTTACTTTTTTTTTCTTTAATATTATTAATCTAATGATATTTGATAATAAGCTGTATGGCAGAATTGTGACATTGCTGCTGAACCATCCAGAGATCATGCAGAAAGATTTTCAATTAAAAAAATTTTTTAGTTTAATTGGAAAAAATTGGCTTTAGAATTTAAGAAACATCAAGAGACTGTTAGCAAAATATTGAAATTTTGTTTTATCTCAAATTAATTATCTTTTCCATTGTTGTGCTTATTGCTTATTTTTCCAATACAGATAATTAGTAATCTCAAGTATTAGTAATTATGATTCAGCTTTACCAATTTTCGGAGGTTTTATAAAGTAGACAAAAAAAAATTATTTATGCATTTCAACTTGGCTAAAAGATTTTTATTTTTTTTTTTTTTTAAAAAGCTAGCCATATAATTGTTTCAAAATAGTTTTCATTATAAAGATTACATTATATGTTTTTCTCTAACTTTCGTTCTTCACCTTGAAAGTGTTGCTCATTTAACGTGGGCACCTGTGAATCTAAGTCATGGAGGCGAGCAACATTACCCATGACACACTGCCACAGATACCCATTCATAGGGTGGACAACAGAGAACAACACACAGACAGTAACATCCATGCCCAGAGCGGGATTCGAATCCGCAACCATTGGCTTCACAGTCAAGCACATTAACCACTCGGCCACCTGGCAGGCCACATTATATGTGAGCTATAGTATTTTTGTCAAACTGTCTTTAACATGGCTGAATTTAAATAGTTCTGAAACCCATACAGCCTAAAAGAATTGCTACAAGAACATCAAAATTTTGTGACTATTGTATATTTTCATATCCAAAGACCTTCTGCACTTTTGTGCATGTGCCAGGTCTGCTTCAATTTTATCAAATTGAGGTGAGATAAAAGAATAAGGAATTTCTAACTTTGCAGTGTGTTATGCGTCAGAGCCCCAGAAAACGCACATCACACCTCTTGAAGTAGAATTGTTCCTGAGTGGTAGATCTTGCTTTTGAAAATGAAAAATCCTTTAAAATAAATAATAATATTTTTTAAAACTTTTTAGTATTTTTTTTTTTTTTTTTTTTTTTTTTTGCAAAACCTTTTTTGTATGTATACATATTTTAAAAATGTTTATAAAAAAATATTTTATTTAAAAAATAATAAAAATTCGAATTTAACAGGTGAGTTATTTTATATTTGAATTTCTCAACGTGTCTAATTGCAAAGGGCTAGCAAAAAAACTGTCAATCAATTCCTTATTTCAGAATATATAGATAGCAAATTTCTGGTACGTCGATTGTATAAATAGACTGCTGAAAATACCAAATATTAAAATTAGAAAAAAATTTATAAAATTTTCGCAAGCTTAACATATTTCACATTGTTCTCTCTGGATAATCTCAAATTAAGATGCTATGAGGCACCCCCTTAAATAAAGCAAAGTAATTTTTTCTGAGCATAATTTAAAGAATTGTTTATAAAAAAAACTTTTAGATCTGAAGAAAATATAATGAAAGGAAATGCTAAATTAATTGTATATACTATATTAAAAACAATTTTTGAAAGGTTTAAATTGAAACAGGGTTATTCATATCTATCTCTTGCTTATAATCACAATCAACAAATATCTGACCTTATAACTGGCATATAAGTCGACCCCCTGATTTACGTAACATTTTAGGGGTTTGAAAAGTTGACTGGAATATGCAGCTATAATGTTTTATAAAAGTTTGTATTAAAAAATATTTAAAAAATTTTTGTATTTATATATTTTTTAAAAAACTTTAAATTTTTAAAAATAAACTAAAACTTTGAATTGAACAAGATACTGAAGCAGATTAGAATGATTCAGGAATAATCAAGTGTCAACATTGAGTGTGCAAAAAAACTTAAATTCTTTAGTTAAATAAATTGGTTTTAGTTAGTTTTAAACCAAAATACTTACATGTCGATTCCATTTACATTTATTATTAATAAATACAAGAATGTGATAAGTATTACTTAATAGTGTCCTAAAATTAAACATGAAGTGGTTTTAAATAATTGCAGATTAATTTTAGAATTGCTTGTGAAAGTTAAAGTGTGTATGCAGAGTTAGGAGAAAACTAAAAATATTTAATTTTACAAAAAAAATTGATTTGTGTTAGTTTTGAAACCAAATGTTTCAATTTAGTATGAATGTGTTTAAACATGTTTATAATATTTTTTCCCATTGTTATTAATTTACAGGAATGTAGTAAGAAATGTTGTATTGCCTATAAACTAAAATTAATTAGAAAAGGTTACTCTGCCATATGAATCCCACTCTGTATCTTGGTCTATAAGTTCACTTTCAAACCTCCAAAATTTTAGGAAGTAAAGGGTCGCTATTACTGACCGGTAATGAAGTTAGACTTTCATTGATCATGAAATATTGATATATTATAAATAATGAGATAGATATGAATAATTCTGCATAAATTTACCTTTAAAATGTACCCCTTTTTAAAAAAACACTTTCTAATATGTTATATACAATTTTTAACAATATTTTAAATTACGTTTAGAAAAAAATTAAGAATAAAAAAAGTTAAGATGATTTATTCGAGAGTATTTCAAAAATATAACACAATGAAAACTTTTAAAACATATCATAAAGCTACAAATTTGAAAATTCCAGAACATCATCTGCATCAGATTCAATAACATTAAAAAGCAGTGTTGTCATATAGATCCCACTCTAATGCATTCTACTTCCTCCTCTGCTGAGTCCTACAAAAAATCGCCTTCAACCCCATCCAAAGAATTCGAAATTCCACACATTTTAAGAAATTTTATAATATTTGAATTTGCATTTAATACTCATCTTGCATCTCATTCTATCGGGAGAAAAAATCAGCTTATCAACAGCAGTCGACCACCAAAAATATGTTAACTTCATAATGACATGGCCTAGTTACTCAGTAAATGTGCTAAAGTTTAACATTTAGAATTTTCAACATGTCCTCCTTTTTTTACGAGTGTGCATTCTCCTTTTAAAATACCATGCACAGCGTGGAAACCACTGATTTAAATTTGTCTGTCATTTGTAATTCTTTACAAATAAAAAACTGTATTTGGTAATCATTACTGTGAATTGTTTCAAATAATATTCATTTTTGTTGATTAGTAATTTTAGAATATTTTTAGTTAAATATAAAAATTTAAGGAGAACTCATATGTTTAAAATATTTAGTTGTACATATGTATTGCAATGTAAGTTTCATGAATCTCCTTTGGTCACACCTTCACAGGATTTTGCATTTTTGTTATTCACAATTTGTTGGAATTAAATTTTTTGTATTATATTTTTGTCATATTATTAAATTTTTGTGTTTAGTTTACTTGATAAATATATTTCTCATTTAAATAACAAGATTCGGTTATTTTTCATGTAAAAGTTTTTAAAAAATAATACGTTTGTTCCAAAAAACCGCCAAACCTTGATTTCAGGAACTTTAATAACATAATTTTTTTTTTGTATGTCACAAAAAATTTAAATTTTCTATGCATTTGCTATTTTGCTAATAGAAAAAAACCCTCTTTTCTCCAAATTCATTTCTTAGTGACCTTAAATTTTACAAAATATTCTTGAGCACCAAAAAATATTTTTCTCATTTCAGAAGAATTTAAAATGTTTTTTGAAATATAGTTCTTAAAAACTTAACTGTTAATGGCATCGGCCATTAAGGCAGAGGAGATGTGATTGTTTTTTGTTTTCCAGTGGCGCCATATATGGCCAAAAATTTTACTTCCGTCTCACACGTTTACAGGTGGACTCATTCATACATCCATTCATTCGTCCACAGATTGTAGTGATCGACCTGAACCAGAGAAGGATCAATCTCTAATTCAGTACCCCCAAAGGTATTGATTTGTTATGAGAACATGGAGGACTTTGTAACCCGACAGATGTAACGTGCAACAGTCACCATCTACTGCACGGGGAGTCTTTGGCGGGCTGGATTCGAACTCCAGTTCAAGCGTGAGTCCAACCAACGTCTCCTATAACTGAAAGCCTTCACACGGCTTTTTTATAGGTAGTCCGATCAGACCACTGTGAAGGATATCCACTTTCCGAACGAGTCATTTAATACAAAATCTAGTTAAAATAAGAAAGTGGTAACAAATATATGACTAAAAATTTGTTTTATTTATGAATATTATTGGTTTGCCTTATTCACTTGTCAACCTCTACAGATTCAATTCTCAAATATATAAGATAAATTTCTCTCAATTACTTTTATAAAAGGTTTTGGGTTCATGCGCACACTGGTTCACTTTTTAAATAGTCTGCACGGACTACTTATAAGAGACCGTGTGGAGGTTTTTGATGTAGGAGGTGATGGTCCAGCGCCCTGTCAACCAGGCTATTCCGGCCAAAAACTTTACTTAAACAGTTTTATGAATCATTTCTTGAAACCCTAACAATATAGAAAAGTTTGAAAAGAAATTGATTGTATTATCCATTCCTAAAAAAGTAGACTCACGAGATGTGAGTGAGTAAATAAGATTTTCTGCTCTGAAAAATTGGAAAGAACTAGCTATCTTTATATTAGGAAGCAGTGATATTTTAGGTTGTGCGGAGATTGACAAGAATCATAATTACTAATAGGGTAAGCATCTTGAAATAAATTGAAAATAAAAGTACTAAAATTATTAAATTAATTTTAAATGATTCTGATATCATTTTAAAGTTCCTAAAGCTATTATTGTTCCTGCTGCGCCACTAGCCACGCCTATGTGATATTGAATTTAGCGCATATCAAAGATAGCGGTGAAAATCTGAAGTAACTTGGCCCTTGGAAAGGCCTTTCGTAATATTAAATCATGGTAGTCTGGCCCTAAAAAAAGGCCTTTTGGAGGTGATAAGTAGTAAATTTAATTAAATTGTTTAGCTAGTATTGCATCACTGGTGAGCAATGCGTCTGGTCTTAATATCCTCTCTGAGCATTTCTGCTTCAAATATTTTACTGAAGTTTGCTGTTTTACATTTTAATGTTTTCTTATAAAATTGTGAATTTAATTCTACTATGGACTCAGTAAGGGTTTTAATTGTAAAATCTCTATGAATTGCGGTGTTTCTTATAAAATATGGTAGGCCACCCATTTTTCTGAGTAATTTGTTTTGAAATGTATTTAATTTTTTAGTTGTTGTTGTTGTAGTTCATTTACGTCGCAATAGAGCTGCACAATGGGCTATTGGCGACGGTCTGGGAAACATCCCTGAGGATGATCCAAAGACATGCCATCACAATTTTGATCCTCTGCAGAGGGGATGGCACCCCCGCTTCGGTAGCCCAACGACCTGCACGCGAAGTCGAGCACTTTACGGTAGAACAGTTTAACAAGGACCAATACCGCACACCCTCGGTCCCTACGCAGACTGATCCAAGTGGTCACCCACCCGCACACTGACCGCAGCCAGTGATGCTTGACTTCGGTGATCTGCTGGGAACCGTGTCTTAACGATCAGTCCACTGCGGGACTTAATTTTTTAAATAGATTTTTATTAAAATTGCATCAGGTGGGATGTCTAAGTACTTGTCTGTGGTCGAGTTTATATAGTTTCCTTAAGTAAGTTTCTTTCATTTTAAATTTAATAATAGGGAAAATTAATAATTTACATGGAAAATCATTTATTTTTACACATACTTATGCAAGTTTGTTTAATCGATAGAAAGAACGGTTTACTTTTATTTATTATTGCACAATCAAATGCGAGCTTGTGTGCCCTTGTAAAAGTTAAAGACTCGTTATCGTTTATAAACGCTTGATAAGTTGAATATTTAAGTGCTTCTTTGACTATGCATTCTCGTCTTTCCACCAAAAGCTCAGTTGCGTAGAGTTGCGGGTTCGAATACCACCTTGACCCTAGATGCATCTTTGTGATGCCCTTCTCAAACTTGTGCCACCTATTCTTCTACTTAACAAGCGCTTAAAAGTACTTTGATCCTCTGCAGAGGGGATGGCACCCCCGCTTCGGTAGCCCAACGACCTGCACGCGAAGTCGAGCACTTTACGGTAGCACAGTTTGTAATGAGCGTACTTTGTTTGTACAAGCGTACTTTGTAATGAGCACACAAGCCTGCGATTGTGTGTAACATTTAATAAAGAGAAAATGGATAACACTAATGAAAGGACAGCTTGTAGAAGGCTGTGCCACGCATGGAGGTAGCGGGTTCGAATCCCGCTGTTACCCTGGATGTATCTTCGTGCTGTCCTTCTTTGTATTGCGATATTTGTCCTTCGATTTGACAAAAGGTTTATAAGCTCAAATTGAGCACACAAGCCTTCAAATGTATATAAATCCAATAAAAGGACAACATAAAGATGCATACAAAGTTACGGCGATATTCGAACCCGTTAACTCCATGCTCTACAGTGAGTGTTTGGTGGAAAGACAATACCTCTCGGGCCATGAGGGCTCTCGTGAATTTATAAACATAGTGTATAGCTTAGACTTCTTCTGATCTCCAATTTAATCTAAGCAACTTGATTTCGTACGGGTTTTATTTATCTAAGAAAAAAATTGATTGCTGTTGATGTATTTTAGTTGCCATTACCTGAAAGAAGCAAATAATCAAAGGAACGTTTTTGTCAACTAATAATGATTTTTACAAAATTTATAATAATATGACTAGTATGATTTTAAAATAAATTAATTGCGTAAATTTGTTACTGCAGTATAGGACCGCTTTTCCAGCAGATGTTGAAGAATATCATTGGGTAAGTGATGTGATTAACTTTTTAACGTTGTTGTAATAGTATTTTATAATTATACCATTTTGTGAAATCATTCTTAGTTTGCCATTATTCGATTTGAGCATTCAGAACTCTCAAAAAAAATTTCACTGGTTTATAACCAAGTGGTGTGTTTTGAGAAAACAGTGTTTTAGCTTCAAGACTGTGTAGGATGATTTTCAATTCCTGGACATGCAAAATTTGAAAAATAATTGCTTGGATCAGATGTGTTAAACGTTATGAGCACTAAAACAAAATTAGTAGTTAAGCTTAGTTAAAATTAGTAGTAATTAGCTTTAAAGCTATTGACATACATTGTTCACTCAGAAGAACACTTGTTTTTAACCTTAAAACATTTGGGGTTTTTTTTTGTGCTTCCTACATTTTTCAGTTTTATCAAGCTTTTAATTTTAAACAAACCAGTTAAATTTCTTGGGCACTACGTTGCAACAAACTGCGTTTCCGAATTTATTTTCTTTTGTAATTATTTTGGTTTTGCTTTAATGAAACACTGTTGCTAACATTAATGACTTTGCTGGAGCCGTGATGGCTCAGGGGATAGAGCGTTCGCCTTCCAGTGAGGTGAACCGGGTTCGAATCCCAGCGATGACTGGTCGATACGAATTCCGCACCCAGCTTGCACTGACCACAGTTCTGACGTTGAATATTCTCAGTGGTAGACGGATCATGGGTTACAGTCCCCTTGCCGTTAGGCTAACATTGAGAGGTTCTCGTTCTCTCCCTCTCCATGTAACGCAAATGCGGGTTAGTTCCATCGCAAAGTCCTCCCCGTATCCAAATTTCTCCCAATACTTGATCCAGGAGTACCCTTGTCTTCTGGATTTTGTTCAAAATTACAGGTCTACGAAGTTGAACATCATTAGTTGTCGTAAACCCGAAAAATTGGGTCGGCTGTTCAAAGACTGTTATAAAATAAAATGACTTTGTTCTTACGTACATAAATTATATAAAAAAAAATTTTTAAAAAAGCTGTTGCTTACAAATGCAATTTTACGGAAAAATATGAATAGAATAAAATATACTTTCAACCGAGAATAGCAATTACTGTTTTATTACAAAAAAGCTTGAAATGATACTTTTCAATTATAGCTACACAAGTTTTACAAAAGTTAATGATTAAATGTGTTCATAATTTCTGTCATAAAAAATATATATAAATTTGTTTAACGCTATTACTAGTATAGTACTTGTAATCAAATTAATAAGTGCTTTTGTGTAGATGCAGTTTAAAATCAAATAATTTAATTACTGATTATTCAAATAATAATGCTAAGATTATAATATTAAAAAATAAAAAAACAGAACGATACATTTATTTAAAGTATATATTTTTAAAAGTGTTAAATAAGGATATTTTAAATGAAACAAAATACGAAATGAATTTTTCATCATCAGGAACATAATTTCTAACCATAAAAATAAATAACTGTGCAAGATTATTTATACTGTGTGTTTACTAACTGCAAAATTTTAAAAAATGAAACCAAAATCATGCTACTTTTTTTTTCCGCAAGGTTCTGTCTTAGGCATTAAATGACACTTCGCGTTATTCTTTGTGTAGTGATAAATCAGCAATTATTTTTTTCATCATCTTTAGTGAAGAATTAACAAAATAAATTATTTAAAAAAAGTTATTTAACTTCAAAATGTTGTATTATTTTTTATCATTAAGGAATTTTCCATCGCCAGGGACAAGATTTCTACACATAAAGATGGGTGGCTTTTTACAAAATTATTCCAATTCTGAGTAGATTTAATATCTTCAAAACGCGATGAAATGAAACGAATAGCATGTTGTTTAATCTCATCGGCGTTGTGATTTATACACCATGTTATTATGTCCACTACATTGTGCAATGATAAATTGGCAATTAAAAATTCTTCACAGTAAACTTGAAGTTCATTTAAAGCAAATAAGCTTGCTGCGTGATACAAATCTTTTGCAAGTTCCAAAGTCAAATCAATAAGTCGTCCAGTGTATATGTAGTTTACGATTTCTGTGAGTACTGATCCACTAATCATGTCACAAATTATATCTTTGGGACATTTTTCATCTGTAGAACTTTGAAATATTTGTGCGAAGGTTGGTGACTGCTTAGAAAGAACATTTTTGTGTACTTTTATACTTACGTCACCAGAAGTTAGAGTTACGTCACAGAAAAGCATATCAGTATTTACAATTGTTTTTCCGGCAACTTCTAGGTTTTTTAATTTTAAAATACTAGAATGTTCGGAACAAAGATCTTCAGATTCTATTTTATCCCTTGTGGCAGACGATTTAGAAGGATCGACGTTATCAGAAGAACATTTTTCATATATTAAGGAATTCTCAGATTCCGAGCTATGAGTAGATTTTGAGTCTGAATTTTCATTGAAAATCTCAATAGCACTTATTTTGCATTTTATGAACAAATCTCTTAACGGATTAAAATGGCGTTTCATTTCGGATATAGTTCTAAAAAGAGGAAGTCTAATGTAAGTTTCAGTTTTTGACAGCGACTTTAGAACTCGAAATCGCATTTCTTTTGCAGAAGTAGATGTTAATATTATTTCACCTTCTACGTGCACATTTTTGCCTGTAGTTTGTCTACACAATCGTACTACGACCTCTGATTTGAAAGGTGGGTCACCAAGCGGGAATAAAATCATTTGCCACCAAGTTTTATCGTTTGTTTGGAAAAACTTACTTCCAAAACATTCTCCGTGGTTCCAGAAAACGTTTAGTAATTTTCTGTCTCTGAAAGAAATGTTCCACGAGAAAGAAGTCATATTAGTTTCCTTTAATGAAGCCATACTGGTATGGAAATGAGTGTCACATCTGTCACGAAAATGATAATAAAATTGAATGATAATAAGCTGAAATTCTTATCTTAAAATTGTCGGGTGTTATTAGCCAGACAGTCAGCTTAAATAAAGATAGAGTGCAGATAAATAGATATAAAATTGTGTTGTAATATTTTTATTATTGTTTGTTTTAAATACGATGCATAGATTTTTTAAAAAAAAAATATTAATGAACAGAACGGAGTCGCAAAAACAATGGACCCAATTACGACAGCGGCTAAATCAGTCTGAATATTAAAGGATCTGGTATTCAATTTTTAAAAAATGCACAAATCAAAAGGTTTATTATCAAAAAGATTCCATTTCGCAAGTGTAGTTTTATAGTGCACATAAAACATAAACATACCGTAATATAAAAAAAAATACCTGTCAGATTAGCCGATGAAATTTTCACGTGTTTCTAACAATCGCCTTTCAACTTTTCTCTTTTTTCCCCCCAACAATAAATCATCTCGTTGCTAAGAATTTTAATCTGAAGACAGCTCATGATGAAAATGAATGTTTACGGAAATGGATTAAGTTGGAAATCTGTGTTTACGAAAATGGACACAGCATTAGATTTCGTTTTTCAAACTTCTTTTATGAGTATTGTTCTTTTTTAAAGAATAAACTAATGACTCCAAATAAATTCGTAATGTGATATCACCCATTTGCACGAATCACATGGTACATTTTTTTTAATTAGTCTTCTTTTTTTTTTCCTTAAAAGAAAGACTTTAAAAGTCAACAGTTGTTTTTACAAAGTTGCCACGGGTGCTATAAATTTAAAATGGAGGTCGCAAATTTACGTTCTAAGAATTTATGTAGAGTTTTAAAACTCACTTTATTATTTAAAGTTCTGAATACGAAGACCTTGCCTGAAAAGTTACTTTTATAATATACCTATCCACCTCAACCCCGAAGTTTGGAACTTAACCCCGTAATGATCATGTTTAGAGTTTAACCCTTTCTAATGATCATGTTACCATTTCTTCCTTTCTGAATTGGTGGTAAGTATACTTACTACCAATTTTTAAAATCCATGTCAACTTTGCTACCAATTTTAATTTAGGTTTCCATTTGTTAATAACTTCAGATTTCTTGAAGTGCGCTTGAATAAAATTGGCAACCATTTTTTAGTATAAGAAAACGTATAAAAGTTATAAATGCATAATTCCTTCTGAAGTTTGTAGCATTTATAAAATTTATTTTATTAATAAAGAAAAATAAAAGTCAATAAATTCTTAATAGGTCGTGGTAAATATACTTTCCATAAAAAAAAATGGGATTAAAATTTAGATAAATTTTTTATAAGCTAAAGGAGTTTTTCTTTTCTTATATAAATTACTATTCTTATATGAATTTCAATTCCAAATATTCTTTAATTTACCTTTACTAGAAATAAATGGCCCACTAAAGGGTTAAAACCACATTAGCGATTTTTTTCTCTCCTAAATATTAATTTACGGCGCATAATGCGTATGCTTACTTGACTCCATTATTTTTTAGGATTCCAAAAAATATATATTAAGGGCGCTCATTACAGAACATTCTACTCTAAATTTGATGCGCAAATGTTTTTAAATTAATTAGTATTTTATTTTTATAATGAAAATGTGCTGCTGCTTCATGTTGACGTAATTTTTTTTAGAAAATTGCTGAGTTTTGTTAATCATATGTTGCAAACTTAAATATTATTAAATTATTCGACTTTTTAAATTATAATGAATTTAAAATTTTAAATTAATTTTCTAAAATAATTATTGTGCAAAATATTTTTGTAACTTTATAAACTTACGTTAAACTTAGGAGGATAAAAACGTTTAACCGATATATCAATAACACGAAGTGTGTTTCCTTAAATTGTAAAAATACATAGTTTCTCTTCAATGGTTTAAAATGTTGAGAACACATTTGTATGCTATTTAATTAATTACTTTGATGTGTTTTAAAAATCATAGATCCTAAGATATTTCAGAAAAATTATTTTTTCTGAAACCAAATTTAGCAACTAATGCCCTATCTGCAGGAACAGCAATAATTTAGTGAATTGGGCCAAAGCAAAATACGTTTACGTCCATTGTTACTTAATATTGATACGGAGGAAACAAATTAAATATCTAGTCCTTAAAAACATATTTGAAAAAAAAAAAAAACATGTTTTCAAACTTTTTACAATTTAAAGGCGTTAATGTAATTTCAGTATTTTAAACGTTATTTTTAATAATGTGGATTTTATACCATATTGCAGAGTTATAAGCTTCTAAGCGTTCAGGCTTTTTTCTTTCCACCGGATGTATCTTTCTGATAAACTTTCTTATGCGTAAAAAACTGAAGTTAAAATTTTTAACTTAAAACATTAAATTCTCATAAATATTTATCCTTAATTCTCAACCTACTTGTTAAATCTGTAGTCATGAATTAAACAACAACTAATCACGGGTCCTAGTAAAATTAGAAGTATAATCACTTCGTTACTGTTGGCTAACTGCGAGAGGTATTCGTGGTTTTACTTATCATGAAAAGCAAATGTGGATTAAATTCATTTGAGTGGAAATTTAGTATGCTGAAAAGTACATATTTATTTATAAACTTAAGAGTGTTTTTTTTTTTTTTTTTCAAATGTAACATTTTGCTCTGCTGCATAAAATTTATAACACTTACAAACTGGAAATTACGACAGTATGTAGAAAAAAAATGCAAGAAATACGACGAAATAAATAAAAAAAATTAGATTCAACAATTAGATCGAGAATCTTCTGTAGCCCTCTGAAATGCATCTACGGAGTTGAAATCTGATTTGCTCAAAAAATTCCAATTTGTTCGGAAGTTATTGCAAATTTAATCATTTTTTGCGTGTTTTTTCCCCTGATATTTTGCTTTAAATATTGATTGTCTATCCATTGATCTAGAAATTGTGTTTCCCCTCTCGATATCTTTACCTCTTTAATTTTAAACTCTCGCTCAAGTAAATGTCAATCAAAAGTAGCAAAAGACAGGGAGAAAAGAGTTTTTCAGGTTGTAGGATATATATCTTAATATTTATAGTAAAAGTTTTAAATATAAAGAAACTTAATACGCTATTAACAGCTAAAAACTATTAACATTTTGAATTGTTATTAGTCCCATAAACGAATAAAATTACATTTCGTTTATTTCGTCTTATTAAGCCACGCAATATGTATTCCTAAGGTTATTTTTTTTCCCCAAGCACTAATGATTATTTCTCAAATCTAGATAATCGTCTATTTCGTTACGATTAACATGGTAACAAGGTGTTCTTACATAAAGCTACAATAATTGCATAATTTGAAAACAAAATGTTTTGTGTTTTTGTGGGAAGTATGACGTTTAAATACGGGAGTTGGGGAGTGTAGCGGGTAGGAAGCGTTGTTTAAAAAAGGAATAAGTAAAAAAAAGACGAATGTATTTACATATCACATCCATTTTATGAATTGACTGTTCAATACCAGTATCATTAATAATGTAGTCTAATATTATTTAAAAGTAATTTGTAAAAACAACGAGCATTTTTATATTCGTTTGATTCGTATTGTTAGCATTCCGCTATAATATTGTTTTAAAAAGTAATAGGTAAAAACAATAAACGTTTTTACATATCGGCTGCTCAACACTGGTAACATTTTAATTCTCCAGCTTAACATTGATTAAAAAAGTAAGAAGTAAAAACAAGGAATGTATTTATTTACATCATCCATTTTATGAATTTGCTGTTCAACAACGGTATCATTCATACTATAGCTTAATATTATTTTAAGAAAAAGTAAAATGTAAAAACAATGAACCTTTTTACATGAATTGGTTGTTAAACACTGGTAATATTAATTATTCAGCTTTATATTGCTTAAAATAGTTGATATATATAAAACGACGAACATTTTGAGCTGATTTCCACACTTTTAGTGGTTTTGTGATGCAATTAAAAATACGTACGCCCACCAGAAAAACAGCGAAAGAAAAGTGTTCAATACGCAATCTAAATTACACAATTTTCGCATGATGCGCATGATTTCCTTCCTCCATTGGGATGCAAATCTCATCTTTAATCGCGAATAATAAGCACAAACATCCATACTGTTTAATTAGCTGCTTTTGCTACGTGTATTTATGACACGTTTTAGATGGTTGTCCTCAGTGAAAGAAAAAAATATGGTGTTGTCATTCCACTAAAATTTGAAAATTTGTGATCACGATTTTACTATTTTAAATCCGTCATTTGATCGCCAAATAAATTGAGCTCTTGACTAAAATGCAATGTGACGAACATTTATTTAAAATTAAAGGATTTCATCCCATCCTTTTTTCTTCTGTTGGTTGAGGGAGCTCTTTTAGAGTTTTGGGTAAAAAACTTCGATAAAATAAGGTGCATTAAACAATCTTCTATTCTATCAAGAAATTTTTATATAAAGAAAATTTTTTTTCTTGAAAACAAGATAAATTATGTTTCACTCTTTCGAAATAATAATAATAAAAAAATAAAAAAATTCCATCATGTATAGAAGTAAAGTGCACTAAAAATAAACAAAACGTAGTGTATAACTTTTGATCTAAAGATCGGATTTTTATATACTCAAACTTAATGACTTGAGGGGGTGGCCTCAAATATGCTAATTAGTTAATGCAGACTATATTTGAAGTTAGGAAATCAGACACAAAAACATACTTTCGCAGAATAAGCATAACTTTTTTTGGACGTATAATGATTCTTGACCTCTAAAATATAGCCACAATCTAAGAAATATGGTCCCAATAATTTGATCAGGAGATCGGTCCAAAGTTTGAACCCCTTAATGTTAATTTTACTTTTTGCGTATTTCGCTGTATCTCAAGAACTATTTAAGGCAGTTGAAGAAAAAAATTTAGACTCAATTATGAAACTAGTTTATTGAAAAATATTTCATGAAATAATTTTTAATGATTATTTATTACTTTTTACATTATTATTCATGGATTATCTCTTGTATTAATGGACGTAAAATTTTTTAATTGAAAGTATACAAAATTTTACATTATTTTAAATATTGTTAATTTTATATAGCAAAACACAAAATTTGAACAAAATCAGTCAAATAATTACCGATAAATCGTATTTTAAAGAAGCTCGGATATTTATATTTTGATTTCTCCGGAACTGTTTGACCGATTTCGTTCAAATTTTGTCATGTAAAATTACCTTCTTCAAAATTATGTAAAAACCAAATACCTTATAATTCAAAATTTTTTACACTATAATTGAAGAAAATAATAAGAAAATATAAACATTAACTAAAAGTTAGATTTTGCATTGAATTATCTTTGAATATAAACAAATTTTATATATATGTGTGCGAAAATGTTTCAGTTCGCTTAAATACACTACTGGCCATTAAAGTTGCTACACTAGGAAGGCGACACACCACGAACGTGAAATTTGCAGGACGGATAAACCATGTTGTGGTATGCAAATGATTAGATTATCAGCGCATTCATGCAAAGCAGGTGGTGGTAGCGACACCTACAATGTGTATAAAAGAAGAGATTTGACAGTAAGTTTCTCATACAGAAATTGAATTTGAACGTTGTTCTTGGGTAAAAAAGTTTTTGTTATGCCTCGTGTAAGAAGGACAAATGCCTACCAGCACGTGTCTGATTTGGATCAAAGTCGAATTTTGGCCTGCCGAGATTGCGGTTTATCATACCGAAGTATCTGCTCACATTATTGGTTGAGATTCCATGACTGATACCAGAATATGAAATCGATGGGTTCATGGCGGCCATGTGGAACGCCGTGGTCAGTGGCTCTCCATCACTTAACAGCCGAGAAGACAGACATGTTATCCACTTGGCCTTAAGGGATCGTACAGCTTCGTCACGAACCCCGAGTCAACAAATTGGGTCATTTGCAAGACAACAAGTGTATGCACGAACAGTTCGACGACGTTTGCAGCAGTATGGACTGTCATCACCATGGCTTCGGTTACCCTTGACGCTGCATCACAGGCAGGAGCGCCTCCAATGGTGTGATTAACGACGAACCAGAAATGGCATGACGTCGTCTTTTCAGACGAATCCAGGTTCTGCATATAGCATCATGATCGCCGCATCCGTATTTGGCGATATCGTGGTGAACGCCCATTGCCAGCTTGCATTCGACATCGTCATACTGGCCCATCACCTGGAGTAATGGTATAGGGTGCCATGGGATAGATGTCTCGATCACCTCTTGCTCGCATTGCCGGCACTTTGAACAGCAGCCGTTACATTTCTGATGTGTGCGCCTGCCAGGTGGCCGAGCGGTTAGCGCGCCTGACTGCGAAGCCAATGGCTGTGGGTTCGAATCCCGCTCTGGGTATGGATGTTTCTTTCTCTCTCTGTGTGTGTGTGTTCTATGTCCTTTCTTCTGTGCGTGGATGTGGCCCACCCTATAAACGGGTTTGTGGCGTGGGCAATATATTTTCCCAGATAGCGGCTACTCCTTATATTTTGGGGGTCAACAATCCGAGTCCATTGAAAATATATATTTATTCAGATAAAACACAATTTTGTGTCGTAGCTTAAAATATCATTTGCCCTTATTAATTAGGAAATTTGAGGTCATCCCCTTGAACCATTAAGATTGAGTCATAGAACGTGAAGATCCAATCATTAGATCAAAAATTATTCTAAGTTGGTGTTTTTTTTTTTTTTTTTTTTTTTTTTTTTTTTTTTTTGACATTGCCTAACTTGCTTTAAAGGGTCCGAACTTTGGACCACTCTCTTGAAGTTATTGCGACTATATTTCTCAGATTGCTAGTATCCCCTGTTTTTCTGAGGTTAGGGGGGGTCCAAAATCCGAATCTGTCGGGGGAAAAAAATGCTTATTCCGAGAAAGTACATTATTGTGTTTCATTTCTTAACTTAAAATATCACCTGCACAAATTAGCATCTTTGAGATCGAACCCTTCGAACCATTAAGATTGATTCCTAAAACGTGAAGATCCAATCATTAGATCAAAAGTTATTCAGTGTGATGCGTTTTATTTTTCTCATATTGCATGTTCATGTATGTAAAATAATTTCCCCCGAATTATATCTAAAATAATTTTTCCCGATTTAAGAACTAGTTAAAGTTGTGAATCCATTTTCTTCCGTCTTGCTTCATATCCTCTCCTACAATTTTGAGACTCCGGACAGAGACTTTCATAATTAACTCATAATTTTTTTTTTATAAACTATCATGTTTTGTTACATCACAATTCTTGATGAGAAAAAGCTCATTGTTTTTAAAATTTAATGTTCACTTGGCCCACTCCTCTCAGGTCTTATGATAAATCAGTTACTGAGAATGCCGTGGTAATTGGAGAGAACAAATATTTGTGCAATTACTTTTGAACAATATTTTGTATCGTATCAGGACTCTATCAGCAATAACGTACTATTAGTAATTGGTATGTTAAAAAAAATATTACTATTGACTGTGGTTTTAACACTTGAAAGACTGAAACTTAGTATATGCCTATATTGCCCAAAAGCAGTCAAAATGACTGCATTGTGAAAGAATAACTAATGTGTAAAGAAATTTGGTTAATTAATTTTTAATATTTTTTTTATATTATTTACAGTTGTATAACAAGTTATTAGTAAATATTAACAATAAAAAAATTTACTTCACTTGGAAAAATAAAAAAAAGTGCGTGGAGTCCCTCCGCGCGGAAGAAATTAAACTTCGTAACCTGCGACGTTAATTGTAAAAGAATCAGCAGTCTTAGAAGGATCACTAGTTCTATACAACGACTCTTTTTCCTGCTCCCTATTAAATTATATGTGTATCAAAACAAACTAAAAAAATATTTATAGAAAAACAAAAGTTTTATGACTTTTATTATTTTTATGCTAGTGAGAACCAAAACAATATGAAAATGAATGAGGGAAAACTGGATCCTACCACGTGATTTCCCGGCCAATAAAAATGTAGCGTTAAACGTTTAACGCTTCCTTGTTGGAAGTCGCATAAGAAGTATCACTTCAATAATTTATGCATTATTATTTGTACATTTTTTGCAAATGAAAAAGCAGTCAAAATTATTTTCTTGGGCAATCCAGTGTTAAAGACATTGTTATCCATTTTTAAATATTTAGGATTACATGCCAAACTTTTCTAAAAGACATGACATCGACAAGGTAGCTGTAAAATTGTTTGGAAACTATGTAATTATTAAAATTAAACTTATTTGGGTAGAAACTTTATTTAACTTAATTGCTAAAATTATTAATTTGAATTTTATTTTATTTTAATTCTTAATTTTATTTTAATTCTTAATTTTATTTTTAAATTAAATTCACCTAAGACGTTAGAGAATAATTTTACCGTGTTTGTGTGCTTCTGATTTTACACATGTTGACTGTAGAAAAGTAATTAATTGACTTTAATACAATTTGTTCCAAATTTCACTTGAATTCAACCTTTTTTTTTCACCTCTTACTTGAATTGCAAACTCCGGTTTTCAAGTTTAAAATTAGTTGCAGTTTTTCACAAATAATTGTCTTGTAATTGTGTACAGTGAGCAGATAAATAAAATAAGTGATAAAAAAATATCACTCGGAATAACTTTTGTTCTAATGATCAGAAGTTTCAATCTTATTGGTTTAGAGTTAATCTTAAAAATGCTAATTAGTGCTAACTATTATTTTTTGTCAGGATTTGAATTCTTGACAATGAAAATAAGGGGATATAGTAAATAAGGAGCAACAGAAACCTAATAAATATGGTCTCAATAGTTTAGTCGGGATAATGGTCACAACTTGGTCCCCTTAATGTTAATTTAACCTTTTGCCTATTTCACCATATCTCTGAAATCGAATTTAAGGAATGGAATAATTTTTGCGCACATTTATCCGAAGAATATGCATATTCAAAGTATATCAAAAAATAGTTTTAATAATTAGTATTTTTTTTATTTAATTATTGTCTAAAATAATTTGAAGGCATAAATTGTTTTAGATTGTTTTAAATTATGTAATTTTAGAGGACAAGATTCTAAATTTAAACGAAATGGATCTTGCGTTACAAAATTTAAAAAAAAGCCGTATTTTTAAATTTTCATTTCTCAAATAATCATTCGACCAATTTTTTTAAAATTTAGCATTTAAAATTATGTAGTCTAAAATGTTGTAAAATTTAAATATCTTACCATTCAAAAAAGTTTCGACCGTTATTAAATAAATAATAAAAAAAAAAGAAAAGAAATACTGATTATAAATTATTTTTTTTTTACTTGCAAGTATTCTTTGTGTAAACTAATATTATAATTCTGTGCAAAAAGTTTTCGATTCACTTTAAAAGTTTCCGAGAAATGTCGAAATACGCAAAAAGTTAAATTATCATCGAGGAGATCTGACTTCCGATCGACCGCTCTCCAGACTAAATTATTTGGATTATATTTTCCGAATTGTGGTTACATTGTATTTTTACAGTAAAGAATCCAAAACCGGGTCGCAGAAGTTATGCTTTTTGTGCCTAATTCCACAACGTAATAGTCAGCATTAATTAATTAGCATAGTTGAAGTCTAAACCTTTTAACCATTAACTTAGGCATTTAGGTAGTGAAAATTCGATCATTAGAACAAAATTTATTTATGGTGCTATCATCTGCTCTCTATGTTGCTATCATCTGCTCTCTATGTTGCTATCATCTGCTTATGTTGCTATCATCTGCTCTTTATGTTGCTATCATCTGCTTATGTTGCTATCATCTGCTCTATATGTATATATAGCAATAAAAAAAAGTAATTTAATTAACCATTGGGCATGTTTTAAAATTTTTCGATAGAATTGACACCATCATTAGAATTGATGAGATTACTCGGAAAGATTTCTGTTCCTAATGAAATCGTTAAATTTTCTGAATTTCATTTGAATAAGTTTCATCGCTTACCTGATTTTGCATTTTTATTTTTATCATATAGACTACATTTCTTAATACTTCCTTCTTTCATACTACTTGACAAACAGTGATCAGTTTATCTTGGAATCGAGATACTACTTAGCTGTTTTACATTTTTCTTAGATAAGTTATCACTGAATAAAAAGAAAGTTCATTGTTCGATTTTTTATTGATCCATTTATTTTTATAACGAGCTACATTAGGTCTTAAATTCGATTCCATGTCATCGACAAAAGATATAGGACAGAGGTTTTCCTAAAAAGGTGATCCGTGTACAAAAATCAAAAAAACCCAAGTGTTTTGATTCTGTTTTTTTTTTTTGTTGAAACAAATATAAACAAAATTTATTAGTATCATTATTAAAATCAAATATTCTTAATTTTTCCCCTTGAAAAAATACATTAAAATTATGACAACATTTAAAACTAAAATGAAAAACGATTATTCTGCAATAGTCCATATGAGCTCTGAGACAATACCCTCATTCTAATTGTCTCTAGGCCAACTTATTTCAATAAAAATATATTTTATCCCTTATGTCAACAAATCGAAAGTATGTCAGACAGCAAGGAAAAGGAAGTGTAAAATTGATTGAAATAATTTTTTAAACTGCAGTATAATTGGGAAGATAATTTGTATCATTTTCTAAACTTAAAACAAAATGCAACAATAGTTACCCACTATGAAAAAGAATTAGCTGTATTGAATCGGTTTCAAAATAATAAAAATTTTTTAGAAAAAACTTTAAAAAGTGTAAACATTTATGTTACATATAACGTGAACTTTAAGTTATACTTTAAATAATTGTTAATTTTAAATGCGACAGTTTTTCAATTATAGTATTTTTTTTATTCAATATTTTAGTGATAAATTAGTTACACATACAATTATAAACCTCACTTTTTCCAAAGGTAAAATTTCTTTAAAAAACTGTTTGTTAGTACTTCATAAACTGTTCGTTTTATTTTTATTTTATAACCGTCGTTGAACAGCCGACCCAACTTAATGGGTTTACGGCTACTAATGTTCAACTCCGTAGCCTTGTAATTTTGAACCCAATCCAGAAGACAAGGGAACTCCTGGATCGAGTATTGGGAGAAATTTGCCTTCGTGGAGGACTTTTTTGATGAAGCTAACCCGCATTTGCGTTACATGGAGAGGAAGATCACGAGAACCTCCCACGGTTAGCCTGACGGCAAGGGGACTCTAACCCATGATCCGTCTACCACTGAGGATATTTCACGTCAGCACTGTGGTCAGTGCAAACCGGATGCGGAATTCGTATCGACTGGGATTCGAACCCGGTTCGCCTCATTGGAAGGCGAACGCTCTATCCCCTGAGCCATCGCGGCTCAAACTGTTCGTTTGTAAAAAATTTTCACAAGAAGGCAAATGCCCACAAACATTTTAATAGTAATCGTGGCGTTTTTCTCCCAAAATACTTTTATTCGCAGTTTGAAAATGTGGCTTATTATATCACGTAAGTTCTTCAATTTATGTTTTTTATTTCAATAATACTAGAGCAAGTTAAACAATTATTGAAGATTCGGATTATTAAACAATTTACATGAGCTGCTAGTTGTGAATTAAGATGCGCCAGTTTCGTTCTTAATAACCTTACGGATAATGATTCATTTTAAAATTGTGAGACGATAAGAAGGAGGGGTAAAAAATTTTTTTATTAAAACCTGCCATAGTTTTATTCAGCTGCTTGCGTCATCCTCGCTCTTTTCAAAAAAAATAAATAAATAAATAAATAAATAAATAAAAAAAAAATTAAAAAAATGCTGCAATAGATTGCTTGCTATTTATTTTGGAAAGTACTTGAATAATGAAAATACATATATCACATTAAATTTAATATGAGTAAATAAAAAAAAAAGTGGAACAATTAGCTAAAGCTCTTTTTATGAATAACAAAATGTTTGTGTTTTTACACTATCTAATAATTGAATTTCAACTGCTGTGATGTTTTGTTCAATTTACTTACTTTATTGCGTGTCAAATTTTTGTCGACGTAAGTAGTAAAAGAAATGAGATTGTTTATTGATTGGATCGATTTTAATGTAAGCCTACAATTTCTTAAAACTGTTGATAGCAGAATAATTTTATTGATCTATAAAACAGTTTTTTTTTTTTTCATTTGATTGAATTTTAACTTTATATACTGAATTGAATCACGTCAAAAAAATAAATAACATCAAATTAAATGTTATAAAGTTTAAAAGCTTTTACATTATAAGAACTACGGATAAAACTTTTACAGAAACTGTATGACTGTCTTAAATAAGTTGTAATTCACAACGCTAAAAAGAAACCAATAGAAATTCTATCCCGAAATCGTCTGACAGCTTAAAGTTTTTTATTTCGCAAAATTTGATGTGCCAGAGAGCTGTAAACACCAGTACAACAGTTAAAAGCTAATTATTGTCTTTTTTTTTATTAAGAACATTAGTCCGAAGTAGATATTATTGTTTAACTGAATTAAGATATGAACCTCAATGAGTTTGCTTCCCAATATTTGAAGCAAAGTTTCTTTGAAATAAATAACTATTGATGAAATAATTTTTATAACGTTGATCTAGAAAGCGATCCCACTAATAAACTAATTAAGACTCGCCCTTTCGTACTTTATTTAAGTTCTACAGCATATGAGCCATTGACGCTGATTATTTATGAACTTTGTATATGTACGCTGATGGTTTTATAACGTTGATCTGGAAAGAGATCTCTCGAATGAACTAATTAAAACTTGCCCTCAAGTTATTTGGGTTCTACAGCATATGAGCCATTGACGCTGATTATTTATGAACTTTGTATATGTACGCTGATGGTTTTATAACGTTGATCTGGAAAGAGATCTCTCTAATGAACTAATTAAAACTTGCCCTCAAGTTAGTTAAGTTCTACAGCATATGCACCATTGACGCTGATTATTTATAAACTTGATTCAAGTTTTTCCGTTGTAAGCCGAGCAACAAAGGATTATTAAACCAAAATTCTAATATTGAATCAAGCGTTATTCCTGATAACTATTGTTTGTTAGTACAATCCTGATTATAAGAAGAAGAAAAAATTATAACCGAAGATTTTAAGCTGGGATTCAGTCTTTCGGATTAAAATGATAATTATAAATATCAATCTTGATTTATTTTTTCAATGATAGCGCACGTAGGCACTGTGAAGCTTCATTTTTTTATCAGGTTTATGGGGGAAATTTGTTTAAATTAACTTTAAGAGCAAAATTTTTTAAATAATCCTTCTTAAGAAAGTGTGAAGTTACAATGTTCCGAATACGAGAACAACATTTTTCAAAAACATTTCGACAAGTAACTACAGTTAAACGTACGCATTCTCAAAAAAATGGCATGAATGAGGCAAACACTGGTTTAAGCATTTTAATGCTGATTCACTCATGCTTAGGATTAGCAGGTATACCGTTTCCGAAGAAAAAATGCAAAAGATATTTAAAATCTCTTGAATACTTATTGTTTTTTATGTATCAACTTCATTCTGTTCATCTTGTTTGCATTCTGATGTTCCACGTAATTACTGACCCAAAAATAAGAAGAGAATTAATTAGTGCTTACTGCTATGCATTACTTGTTGTCATACTGCATTTATATATCTTTTCAAAACGATTCGAATTTCTCCACTGTTATAAAATATTGCATACAATTCATCTGAAATATAGCTGCAATTCCCAAAGTTGGAGACTCAAAATATATTTTATTATTTTCATGTCAACGGTATTAGCCTTGATTGTAACACTTATTCCGTTTATATTTACCAGCTTTTACGACATGATGAAATACCTGTTATTTGGATATAGTAATTGGGAAAGCAAAGCGACGTTTTATATAATTGTTTTCACGGTTTCGACTAACTTATTTCAAAATATTTTGAGATACATTGTACCAGGCATGGCCATAGCTCTTTGCTATCATTTTTACAAAAGTTTAAACTGTTGCATTAATGACAGCAAGCAACAAATAAAGGAAGAAATAAATTTGAATTTTTATATGGAGAACAATAGAAAATGTATTCAATCGTCTTCTGAAGAAAGCGATGCAAATGCAATTGTTTTTCAAAGACAGCAAGCGTTAAGAGAACCAAACAATTGCAATAATAAATCAACAATTTTCCCAAAATATGATTTCAATAACGAATCAACAGACATTTTCCGAACAAGCGTTTTGTCTAACATCAAAGAATCGGATGATGTCACTAAACATTCTTATTTTAGTATTTACCATGGTGCTAAAATTTCAAATACCAGCGCAAATATTTCCGCAGAAATTCTATTTATGACAATTGAGCAAAAATTGCAAGATATCACATATGTTATTAAATATGTAGATGCTGTTATTTCGCCAATTTTTTTTCTCCTGCTCGGTTTGTTCGTATGTCAAATTTTGCTACTGAGTTCCGTTATAACCGGGCTAAATGCTCACTTTGGCATATCAGTTTTAGCTATTGCATTAATAATCCTAATACTTTCTGTTACTTATTCACTGATTACTCTCGCATCTAAAATTGAAGACAACTTTATGGATTTGAAAGAAGTAATTATAATAAGTATTGGATCAAAAAGAGAAATTTACAACAACCTTTCCAATGGAACCAATTATGCATCGTTGTGCGAATTTCTGAATGGATTGTCACGTGGTGCTCACATGACAGCTATGAAAATGTTCAAGATAGATAAAGGAGTTTTTCTCTCAATTCTTTGCGCATTTATGACTTACACAATCTTGCTGCATCAAACACTAGATCCTTGATGTTACTAATGAAGACCCCTGATATATATAAAGGGTTTATTGTCAAAATATTGTCTTTCACTCTCGCATGTAATGTCAGATCACATAAAATATTGAGAATATAATTGTTGGTTATGTGAATATTTTTGATAAACAGTGCGTAAAAAACGGGCCACCCTGAATAAATTTCGATCTAATAAACGGATCTTCACGTTATAAGACTCATTCTTAATGGAACTCAAATTTGCTTATTAATTAGTGCAGATTGATATTTTAAGTTACGAAAGCAGACCCGAAACTCAATTTCTCTCAATAAATATACTTTTGTATGAATAAGTCTGAGAAGTTTAAAAAAAGTCTTATTTTCAAAATCCGATTTCCCAGGAACTATATGATTTCATTCAAAATTTCGTATTTTATTTGCCATGTAAAATTACATTCTTTAAAAAGATGTAAAAAAAATTGTATATCTTACAATCCAAAATTGTTTTACTGTTATTATTAAAATATTTATTATTATAAATATTTATTATTATAAATATTTACCAAAAAGTTATATTTCGCAATGAATTATCTTTGGATAAACAAATTTTATAATTGTGTGCAAAAATTTTTCGATTTGTTTAAAAAGTTCTCGAGATATGGCGAAATACGCAAAAAGTAAAATTAACATTAAGGGATACAAACTTTGGACCGCTCTCCTCACCAAACTATTGGGTCCATATTTCCCAGATTGCGGCTTCCTATATTTTGAAAGACAAAAGAACGAATTCGTAGGGGGGGAAATGTATGTTTATTCATAGAAAAACGTTTTTATGTCTGATTTTGTAACTAAAAACATCGCCAGCACTAATCAATTGGAATATTTAATGTCACCCTCTCGGTCTAATAAGATAGATATATTCTTCACGAACCTAGAACGGGAAGATCCTATCATTTGATCAAAAGTTATTTAGAGTGGTCAGTTTATTTTTTTTTTTTTTTGCTCACTGTACACAATATTATATCTATAAGTTGAATCTTTATATAAAAGGCAAAGTATTCATTAATTTATTCACTCATCACTAATTCTCCCACTTCCTATCATATTTGAAAGCAAAATGTTGGGCTATAGGTTCTATATGAGATAAATAGAAAAACTAAAAAAGTTTCGAAAAGTTTTCCATTTCGATGTCTTATGGGGATAATTAGTCCGATTGACATTGACGCTAAATAACACGATTTTACCACGAAAGTAATCTGAAATTTGGACCGCATGATTTCTATGACATAAATAGAAAAACTAAGCGATTTTATTTCGAAAAAAGACTCATTCAGTATTTGTAAATTTTCGGGGTTTATCAGGGCAATTAGGGGTTGAGTAGCCTAATGTCAGTGCTCAATAATGATTGGTCCAAGATAGAAGTCTCACATTTAAACCATGCATTTCTCATCATCAGATAAAAAAGAAAGTTTCATTACGATAGTTAGTAATTATTGGGGTAATAAGCCTAAAAATGACAGTAATGCTAAATAACGCTTTTTTTTTTTCTTTCTTCAAAATCGAAGCCTCACATTTTTACCGTGTATTCTTTGTTAGAGAAATGGAAGAACTAAGAAAATTTCACATCGATATTTTTAATTATTGGGTTTACCATAGTATTTAGGGAGTAAATTAACTTAATTGGCAATTATACTAAATATACTAATTTAACCTATACAATTATGCTAATATAACCTGACTCGCCTTATTGGAAGGCGAACGCTCTATCTACAGCTCCTGTGCAGACCAATTAGCCACTACAAGAAGATTTTTAACTTTCCTATTTGCACGTATGAGCCGACCGGCCAGTGTAGGGGCTAGGGAACAGGCCTTGCATCAGAAAGGTTCTGAGTTCGAATCCCGGGCAAGGCATGGATGTTCTTTCCTTCTCTGTGCTATCTGTCTTCACTGTGGGAGCAACGGTGTCCCACCTAATATGGTGCCCCTGAAAGAGTGGCTAACAAATCTGCCCTTCAGATGCCTGCATGACGTAAGTCATTCCCCAGGCGGGCATTGGAATAAAAATGTGCACGTATGAAGAGGATTTCGAGTAATGCTGTCAAGGACAGCTCAAGGAGCACATGTCCAAGAAGTCATGGGTTCGATCCCGGCTGGCCTGCGAGACTCACTGTGTAGTAGTAGTTTCTTATACAGCTCATATATTATACATAGATACAATATTTATAAATTCGAATAAATGCAGAATCATTTTTCACGCAATGCTCACTTGACAGCTATAAAACATCACGTTTTACTTAATCTAATAACGTAAATTCGCCGGGATAGACAAAAAAGAATAAATATATTTTAGCTTTATTAATTGTGCTGGTGTAAGTCTTGTATAAGATTTCATGGTGTTCCTCAGTACTGATTGTGATTCATTGATTCTTCTTTTTTTTTTTTTTTTCACTTCGAACGAAAAACCCGTATTCAGTTTACAATATGTGTAAGTTTATAATATTGTTTATTTACCTTTTTTCCAACCGAAGAACAGGTGTTCAGCTAGTAATTAAATAAAACGGTATTATGAGAATTAAACTAAGTATACACTAACTTCAAAAATATTAACTCTATATTTGTTGCAATTTATTACTACCGGTCTTACATGCAGTTAGTATACTATGCTTGTAAGAGTATTGTGCGTGATTCGTAAACAGACTCAAAAATTGGTTTTATAATTGGGATTTGCTATTACATTCTTTACAGCGAGTTCAAAATTAAAAGATAACCAAGCAATGAAACTTTTTTCACAAGTAAGAAACGAACGCAATCAACGTCAACACTAGTCACGCGTCAACTATCCAAGAGGGGTCGCTGGGAAAATAATGATTACAAAAATAAAAAGGAACTTCTGTTATTTGCAGGAGCTTTTGAGTAATTCATCTCTTGGGACTCTGAGAAAATAAAAACTGCGAAAAGAAAAAAGAATTCCTGTTATTTGCAAAAACAACTTACTGCTATATTTCCTTAGGTTTGGTAAAGTGTTAGAGTAAAGAAAATTGTAGTACATCTTATATATTAAAATATTTATTAATGTTATTTTAATTATTGTATTTTTATTATACAGAAACAGTGTTATCAACGGAGTATGTTTGATAATACTAGTTGGTAACACTGTTTCTATATCATCTTGTGTTAAAACTCCATGAAAGGGGATTTCTTAACTAGACCGAAAAACTATTAGTATAATGAATTAATATCGTAAACTATTATTAATTAATATATTTAATCATTATAATTATACTTGGCGGGGAATAAACTTGAAATCCTTTAGGATCAATAATGGTTAAATAAATGTTTTTATTTTGGAATATTCTATTAAGAAATTTAATAATTCCTAATTTAAGCTGATATGCGTAGGATTAAAGAGTAAAATTTTCTAAGAAATACAATCGCTTTTTATTTCAAATTGAATGGATGAAATCAAAAGCAGGGATAACAACTTTCAAACTGAAAACATCATGAATTCTCTTATCTGTGTTATGCATTACACATGTTCCAGTCCTGTATAATAATTTCGACAAATAAATGAACCATTTATGTAATTTCTTTCAAACGTCAATGTCCAAGGTATTTCAATTCTAAGACGCCATTTCTTTGTAATTTGTTCAATAACTTAGATATAAATCGTGATTTCTAGAAAAAATACTTCATTATCCACAAAAAACAAGACAGATTCGGCCTCATTGTTTTCACGGTGATCCAGCAAATCTCACGTGTTAGAATAATTTATGGAAATACGTTCCATTTGTACAAATATAATAGTTTGAACTGCGGTGAAGATGTTTTTTTTCTCTCGGTTCTTCTGCAAGCTATTAACACTGTCGATAAGCGCAAAGATAATCTTAAGTGCTAAGATTAAATCCGCTTAATCACTACAATGAACGCTATTCTTACTGATAAAAATCATTTTTGCAACTATTTAGTTCGTAAAACTAAGTTTTTCCTTATAGATATTAAAGTTCGAACTATATATCATTTAGGCAAACGGTTGACAGTGTAGATGTCTTTCTAAGGAACAAGTTTATTTAATTATTATTTATAATTAGAAAAATCCTCATAAGTTCCCTGTTGGAAAAAATTCGAAAAACCAGTATTAAAAACCAGTAAAAATGATATCAGAACCAGTATGACCATACCAGAAATTTAAAACCTGGTATGAAACTATACTGGAAATTTTAAAACCTGGTATGGCAGTATACTGGAAATTTTAAAACCAGTATAACCTCATACTGAAAAGTTTAAAACCAGTATGGCGCCATACTAGAAATTTTATATTCAGTATCATACTGGAAATTTTGATACCAGATTTCAAATATACTGGAAAGTGTGAAACCTGTACTTTTATACTCTTAATTTTTATGGTCGTTGTTAAAATTCCAAGTAGATCAAAAGAAATTCGAAAAAAATTATTAAGCCTGTCTATTTACACGTACTACGTTATCAACCATACCCTATTTTTCTTTTTCATATTGAGTTCTCGACCTGGAAATTGTACAAAATCAAAAGCATTTAAAATAACGCTAGAAACTGTTTCGCAGTTTCCCACAATCGACCCTGAAAATGTATAATGATGACAGTAAAATCGACGTTGTTATTTCTGAAATTGGCATGGTCACCGCTTTCTGTTTTTTTTTTTTTTTTTTTTTTTTTTTTTTTGAAATTTTTAAGTTTACACTAAATGGCTCTACTCCCCGGGAGTAAAAATAGACTACTAAACTATAATAAACAAGCTCATGGATGTCCTATGGTGCCCATCTGGTGCAGATATTCTGGTTGAGTGGTCAACCAAGCGAGGAACCCCAATATTTTGTCCCCAAGCATGCTTGGTACTCATTTTATTGCCCACTAGAGAGTTGACAGGCTGCGTTACCCTTGTCCGGTACGAGTACAAAAACTGAAAACTCTATAACTAACTCAAACTAATGAAATTTTGTACACTCCTTCGTGATAGAATTAACTAACAACGAACCAAAAAATAATTTTTTTATTTCGACTATAATTTATTTCTTATTTTACAGAATTATAAATGATCTAGATTTTACCAAATGTTGTACATTTCGTTCTCAATAATTTTGAAATCCATCATTCAATCCCAAGCCTTATTATTAGACTATCAGAAATTTATTTTAAAAGTTCCAGCCCTGCTCGTGGTGCTCGTCTATCCCGTAAAATTGCGTTCGTATTTCTTTTGGATTGCTTCGCTCATTGGATACTTATAAATAAATGTATGCTCGTACTATTTTAAAAATAGGCAACGTATACATCTTGTGAGACCTTCGATTTATAGATATTTGTCCAACCTATGTACGACGTAGAAATTACGTTTGGAAAAAAAAAATCATCGAATCCCTTTATATATATAAATTTCAGCGGAGATACAACAGTTCAAACTCCGTTATTCTGAAATAAACTTGTTGTTAGAAACCAAAGAAAAGGGTTAGAAAACGGAAAAAAAGGATATGAAAGCTTAGCTTGTTGCCAACGCGAGAAAAAAAAATTAATCGGTATTGTAACAATGTCGACATTAGTGTTTTATATAACAGGGCTGTCCAACTGGCGGGCCGCATGTGGCCCGCCAACACATATTGTGAGGCCCGCCAACTTCTTATTCAGGTTGATCGGCCTCAGTTTTCTCATTAAAATGCAAGCAAATTCTTTTATAATCCTTCTGTTCCATTGTTTTATAATTAATAATTCAACTATTAATTGTTATTGTATAAGAGGTAAAAGGATATTGTTCAACTTTTTCAAACTGTGGCCCGCCAGGTGATCAGTGACCGGAATTCTGGCCCGTGGGCTCTTTGCAGTTGGACAGCCCTGTTACATAACATAGTAGAATAAAAAAAAATTTTGATAAGTTATCGAGAGTTATCCTAACATTTTGAAATAGATTTTTTTCTAAGTGGTTCTTATAAGCCGGTTATCAATGACTTAATTTTCAAAATTTAAATTGTATAAAAGAATGACTTTATTGCATTAAGTAAATAGATATGATTTTTGCGGCCTTTCAAAACAAATATAACCCTTTAAAGAAATTTTCATACACAAATAATGGAGGAATCTATTGCCCCTTTTATACTTATTTCAATTTTTGCTTAAAAATATCTTTGAATGTTATTGTATATAAATTAAGCTAAACATTGTATAAAAAAAGGTAAAGCACAGATAACAACAGATGTAGTGAAATTTTCATACAAAGAAAATCTGTGAAATTAATTCATATGCGCACTTCAAAAATCGAATTATTTTGAATTAGTATAGATTGAGATTTAATTTTAAAAAATGTATATAAGTATATTTCGTTCGAATTTTGATGTCAAAAACCGCTTCTATACTGCATTCTTATGCATAATACTATTAAGATCGTGATAATGTATAGATTAAGCTCACACCTCCGTCTCTTATCGCTTTTCTAAAGTATTTGCAGCTGACTTTAAATAGATCTCTATGTCACGATTTTATTTGACGAAAAACTTCTTTGATGTCACATTCCTGAGAAACAAATGAAATGCGCGTAATTATTGTGCGCATCTTACTCTGGAATTAATAAAGCACTTCCTAGACTCGCATACCAAAAGAAAGATAAAAGTAAATAGATTGGTCAGAGATACTCATTTCCTTCAAATGTACGATGACAAGAAGACTTTTATTGATATCTTTGACTCTATTGCTTTTAGCAAAAGAGTATGTGGTGGCAGAAGATTTCTGCGTTTGGTGTGACAAAGAAATGGCCAATAATTTCATGAACTGCGTCATCGAAAAATTAATAAATGATCCACAATTCAGCAGCATTCCTAAAAACAGTATATATGATGTGAAAAGCAGTATGCTGGCAGCTTCTAATGCTATGACGAGTACTTCGCAGAGTTCTGAGGCGAGAATGCTAAATGGAGCGCTGGCTGGTGAAATAAGTGGGCTAGTTAAATCTCAAATGGTTTTAACTGGACAGAATGCACGCGAGGTTACTGCAAAAATAATGGATATGATTGCAAATTGTTACATGGGAGTAACTGGAAAACCACATGCTCATTTTGTTCGTACTTTAGGGAAGGCAGTTGATTTCATGCTATCAGAAGATCAAGACGACTATGACAGTCCAACTGCTGTCGCAAGCAGTTCTGCTCAGAGTGGAAATAACTTACCCATTCAGCGACCTCCTTCCGTGCTTCCTCAGACCTTTGTTCCACAGGCTCCCAATCAGCCGTTTCCAATTAGAAACCAAGGATTCGTTCCATTTAATCAGCGCACACCTCTTAACAGTCAACAACCACCAAATTCAAAACAAATGCCTGTAACAAACGAACAGCCTAATAGGGAATTTCCCACCAACAATGAAAGCCCACGAGAATTTAACCAACAGGTTCCGAAAAACAATCAACATCAACTAAATGGACTATTACCTACATTCCCGCAACAACGTCCATTGAACAATCAACCTCCACCAACTTTTAACAGGCCAATTCCTTTTAATGGACAACCTGCGCCAGGTTTTAACAAGCAATATCCATATAATCAGCCATCATTTATTCAAAAGCCACAATATTTTAATCAGCCCCATCCAAATGTTGATCATCAGTTACCTATAAATAATCAACCATCCCCTATTTTAAATCAAGGATCTCAGTTTCCTCCAGGTCGCAATCAAATTTCTCAAGAAAACAGACCTGCTTTTCAGGTCAACAATCTGCCGCAAGAAAACAATTTTAAACCGACACCAAACAATTTCCCTAGACAATGGAATATTCCGGCCAACAATCCCGAGCGACCAATAGATTCAAGTGTTGCTAGACCTATACAAGATCAATCACAACCACAAACATTCCAAGAGAATAAACAAACGGAACCAAACAATCTATTACGCAACTTTCCACGAACAGAGCCTAATCAAAATAGAAATGTAAACCTTCCGAGAACTTTTAATCCAAGTATTTATCAGCAAAACCCCTCAAATAGTGCTTCTTTCTCTGCAGTAACAGTTAGTAATGTACCAACAGGTGGAAACTTCAACGCTCCTCCAAATGTTCCGCACTTTGGAATAAATCCAAAAGGGCCACAGATTCAGACACCAATATTAGGAAATAGACCTGACGTTACTCACATAGAAAATTTAAATCAGAACAGATACCAACCAGGACAATTCCCGAATAGGTTTCCATTAAACGCAGCAAACAGACCAAATGCGGTCAATAATCAGCCCAATCAGGCTGCTGCTTCTTTAGCTGCAAACCCATCGATTAATCAACCTAACCCGGCTGTCACAGCAGTAAATCCATCAAATAATCGACCAAATCAGGCTGCTGCTTCGTCAGCTGCAAGCTCATCAAACAATCAACCTAACCCGGCTGTCACAGCAGTAAATCCATCAAATAATCGACCCAATCAGGCTGCTGCTTCGTCAGCTGCAAGCTCATCAAACAATCAACCTAACCCGTCTGTCACAGCAGTAAATCCATCAAATAATCGACCCAATCAGGCTGCTGCTTCGTCAGCTGCAAGCTCATCAAACAATCAACCTAACCCGGCTGGCACAGCAGTAAATCCATCAAATAATCAACCCAATCAGGCTGGTACAGCTGTTGCCTCCGCTGATAACCCATCGAATAATCAACCCAATCAAGCTGCTGATAATCCATCCAATAATCAACCAAATCAGGTGGCTAATGCTTCAAGTGCAGCTGCTTCAGAGACAGAAACTAATGATGATGCTTCGTCAAACCAAGAACAAGGTGGCGAACCAATAAACAACGGACCAAATGCTGAAGCCTCCGACAGTGCCTTTCACCATCGAAAACACAAGCATAAATCACCGCAGATTGATAATGTAGACAGTAAGGAAGCATGCGCTTTAAGATTTGGAGAAACGTTATATGTGTATCTAACAAATTCAACCATATTTCCACAAGTACTTGATACTTCGACCCCAAAATCTTTTGCTTCAATGATTATTCCTGAAGTTAACAAAAGAGCTGCAACCGATAGTGGATATGAAATTAGTGCAGACGAAATAGAGGCTCTTTCTAAAATATATGTAATGCGTTTACCAGAAGGTACCAACAGTCAATTATATGGCGAAAAAATGTCAAAAGCTGTTATGGTTCCGTTGTTTAAAACAGGGTTCATTGGAGACGATTGTGATGATGAAGCAAAATCTATTGGATCAAATATTTTAAAGTATTTGAAATTAGTTATTCCTTATCTGAATAACATTAAAAGAAAAGCCTCTCAGTCGCCTTCTTCCCCAGCTAATTCACAAAATGGGAATGCAGTTGCATCCTCAAGCAGTGATGCAAATGCGGATTCAGACAATCAGCAGTATGATGACGAATCTTATACTTACGATGATGGATACACTGATTATTATTCAAACGATTACAAAACCGAGCAGGATGTCGATACTACACCTGGATACTATAAAAATGAATATTTAACGACAACTGCTGACGTAGATGAAAATTGTGATTATGATGAACATTGGCAAGAAACATCAAATACAAATAGGGAACCAGAAGAACCTCCTGCTACAGCAGATTCTAACCCCCAGCCACCGACTCAAGATCAACCCGATAGCTCTTCCTCAAACGCAGTAGCTAATACCAATTCTCAAAGTCCGAGTCGAAATTTTTGGTCATTTTTCCAGAAACCAAAAGAAAATCCTGTTCAATCAAGTAGCTCTTCTACGAATGCGGAAGATAACTCCGATTCTCAAGCTCCGAATCAAAAGTATCGGTCATATTTCCTAAGACCAAATGAAAATCCAATGCAATCAAGTGGTTCTTCTGCAAATGCAGAAAGTAATTCCAACTCCCAAGCTACGCGTCAAAAGTTTTGGTCACTTTTCCAAAAACCAAATGAAAATTCCGTTCAACCAAGTATCTCTTCCACATATGCGGAAGCTAATTCTGATTCTCAAGCTCCGAATCAAAATTATGTGTCATATTTCCAAAGATCAAATGAGAATCCAGTTCAATCAAGTAGCTCTTCTACGAATGCGGAAGCTAACTCCGATTCTGAAGCTCCGAATCAAAAGTATTGGTCATATTTCCAAAGACCAAATGAGAATCCAATTCAATCAAGTGGTTCTTCTGCAAATGCAGAAAGTAATTCCAACTCCCAAGCTCCGCGTAAAAAGTTTTGGTCATTTTTCCAGAAACCAGGTGAAAATTCAGTTCAATCAAGTAGCTCTTCCATCGATGCAGGAGATAATACAAAGTCTCCGGTTGGTGGTTTTTGGAGCATATTTCAAAGACCAAAAGCTGAGCAAGCTTCTTGGAAAGAACCAGGTTTTGCTCCTCCAAGCGATAATTCAAATAGTAATCCATCTTCTGCCTCAAACCAAGCACCGGATTCGGTGCAATTGCAAGATTCATCATTAAACCAAAATAACAGAGACGATCAAGTGTTAAATGAAGGACCAGATTCTACGCAACCACAACCTAGCCAAGCAGTAAATCAAGGTCCAATACCGAATCAAAATTCAGAACCAAGGCAGTGGATACCATATCAAGGATTTGCTAATACTCCGAATGGAGGACCAGCCAATACTGGTCCAGGATTTATACCAAATCAAGGACCAGGTGGTGGGCCAAATCAGTACCCTAAACCTATTGGCGGAAGGTTTGGAGCAATACCAGATCAAGTAGTTCCTTTTTCAAACCAAAGATTTGGTCCATGGCATAATCGAGGTTCTTTTCCTGTTCAGGCACCGAACCAAGAACCGTCCAATATAGGAGCAGGATACGCCCCAAATCAAGAAATAGATAATTCTCCAAACTTAGCACCTCAGGAAGCGATAATCGAAGGCCCAATGGAAGAATCTGGAGAGGCGCCACATGATGAACCAAGAGAAACAGATTATTGGGACTCTGGAATCTCACCAAATATAGATGAAGAGCAGAAGAAAATGTCTAGTTCTAGTCCTGTTCAAGAATCAGGAGGAGCACCAGATGAAGGACTGAGGAAAACTGATAAGGATAACGTTCCGAATTTAGGACCAGCTGCAAATCAAGGATCGGAAACCAAACCCAAAGACCTATTGGAAACAAATCCAATCCAAAATTTTGGTGCAGAACCTAATCACTCACCGGATCAAGGTACTCAAAATCCACAGACAGGACTTGCAAACTATTTAGCCAATAGTCCTGATGCTAACACCAAATCTCAAATGGAGGAATTAAAAGCAGCGTGCATCAGAAGTATCACTAAAAATGGTTACAACTACAATGAATTAATTTCTACTATGGCGAAAATTTCAAAAGACATGAAAAACATTCATTCAGATTGGAGTATACCTAAAATATTTTCTTTTACAAATTTTGCAACCGTGGTGGCGTGCACTCAAGTATTACAAAATGTTGCAACTTCTATGGCTACGCAAAATGCTCGTCCAAGAGAAATACCTAATAGCAATTCTGCAAATGCAGCGACAACAAATTTTGAAGCACCAGTAAATAGAGCTAATGAAGCTACGATAAAGAGGGAAAACGAAACTCCAACAAACATAATTATTGAAAGAAACAACAATTTCAATGAAAGGCCAGCCATATTCTCGCCGAATAATGCACAATTCATTTCAAAACCCGTTTCAAGACCATATGTTTCTCCTCAACAAGGACAGAATAATAGAAATTTCCAAAGAGATTATAACAATGCCCCAAATTACATTAGACAACCAGATTTCGGACATCAAAATTCTTTCCCAATAGCCCAAAGACAATCATTTTCTAGTGCGAGTGCATCGGCTAGTGCTTCAGAAAATAATGAATTTTCTGGTGGTGGTCACACTGGGTAACAGTCACATTGGGTAATGTCTTAAATTCTTACTTGATATAAATGCTTTTATTCATGAACAATATCTGGTTAAATAAGAAACAAGCCTTTTAAATTTATCAGGAACAAAAATTTTATTAAAAATTTTTAAGGTTGCATTAGTGAAATTCTTTATACGATTTTTCAATGCTTCAAAAATCATCCTTCGAATTTCAACGATTTTACTGGAAAAATTGTAATTTAAAATTACATAGAAATATTGAATTGCAATTTTTATGTATTCTTTATGTACTAAATTTTATTAGCTTAGAATTTAGAACCTTGTTTGTGAGAATAAAGAGCAAATTATTAATTCACGTGGTTTCTTATATTATAAATTGTTAACGATATATAAATCACTAAAATTTAAGTCAGAGTTATAAATCGTAATGTATTGTTTTATAAAGTTAACTTATATCTATTACACTGCAATATGCTATTATTTTGCTCTCATATGACTTGGATTATATTATCGTTCTAGCTGAATACCAGCTTCTCTTATGAGGCTAAAGAAAAGTCACAACAAATCAGTATTAATCAACACTAGGAAATCATACACTAAAAGACGTATATCGCACAATACTGCTTTAAAATTGTATTTAAAAAAAATTTGAATTTTGCTTAGTAATTACATTCAGGTCATAAAATAACTTTTTAAAGATATTTTCTGAAAAGTTTCGAAATGATTTCTTCATTTTGAGCAAAGCTGGTCTTGTTTTCCTGAAGGCATGTGAAAAACGAGCACTGCAACGTTTAGCAACCACTATTCTTTAAACAACAAAGAGCTTAAATATGTCTCTTTACTTGGAATGTACTGTCTAAGGTATGAGTAGTTAATGGCTAGATCGACTAAAATTCTGAATCGAAATTTACTGTTCCGAAAAGGGTTAAAGAGAAGATTTCAACCGTAGTAGTAATATTGCATTTCCACTTGACAAAAATTGAAACTTAATTTCAATATCAGACTTATGTAAAAAGAGAATTTGGTTTCCAAAGGTTCATTCTTAGAAAAACTATAAACGCACGCCAATTTTGTCATCCTTTTTTCAATGAATGTGTTACTCATTTAAAATAGAATGTTAGATATAGTGTGGTATTGGTATTCTGGTTAAAATAAAACTGGTAGTATTCAGAGACTGGTATGTCTGGTTCTAGTGAATGTTACTCCAAATATAATCCAGCTTTATGCCGGAAAAAATATTTTGGAATTCTGCCACTAGGTAATACAAAATATATTAAAGAATAATAGAATATTATTATTTATTAAACTGTTCCATTAGTATACCTTTGAAAGGGTACCACTGTGTTAGCAATACATATGGTTCTATGTATATGGTTCATCCATATGGTTTCATTATTATAATGCAACTTATTAGCATCATTTCATACAATTATTTTCCTACTGAAACCTCAATTTGATTTACATATCATACAGCTTTAGATGTAAAAGGCTTTAGAGTTTGAAATCATGCATATCAAAGTTTAATGGGCCATAATTCAGTAAAAATGTACTAAATTTTTATTTCCTATTCATGGATGGCAATACAAATTTTTACAATTGTATGGATGATCTCATGCTCAGAGACTGCATTTGTGAAACGTTTGTTGTTAAATATGGAGATTTATTGTTTTATCTAAAACAATGAATATTGTAACTAAAGTGTTATTTTTCTTCAGAACATCTGAATTTGCTGGCAAAAAAGCAAAAGAAAAATGATACCCAGGATAAGTGGCATTTCCAATCTAAAAAAGGGAAATGGCATTTTGAACGTTTAAAGTGTTTGTCTTCCAATATCTGTTAAATTTAACACACTTTGGAATTCGCGAAAGGAGGACAGCATTTCCAGCGATTATTTCAACATCTAAAGTTAGCTAAAAACAAGTCAACACATTTAAACTAATAACTGCGCTCTTTTACTTTAATTTAAATGATCAATCTGGTACTAAACTAAAACTAAGTGGCGCGACAGCCCAAAGAGGGCCAAGGCCTACTGTGCCCATCTCAGTTTTCTTGACCTTGGGCTCTGGGGTGCAGGAGCAGATGTTCCGGTCAGGTGGTCAGCCGAACGCGGAACCCCCAGTGTTTAGTTCCCAAGTATGCTTGGTACTCATTTATCGACCCACTGAAGGGATGAAAGGCTGAGTCGACCCTGTTCGGACCGAGGTTCGAACCAGGGACCTGTGGCACAACAGCGCGTAGCGCTACCGCTCAGCCACCGGGCGTCAATCTGGTAATTTCACGGACTAATAAACTTTGATGTGTGCGACTCTTATGTTCATCCTGCATATGAAGTTCAGATGTGAAATGTTGAACTCTAATGACAAGTCCTTGAGTACTGAGTTAATTTTAACCATCTTGTACATACATAAAATGACTTCGTCTTTCCGGTTTAGTGATAAAAAGATAGACTGAAATTTAAAAAAAAAATGATTTTGCTAAATTAATAAATTCTTAAATTTTTTTACTAAAGTAAATTAGTTGCAAGTAGGTATTCAAATGTAAGAACTAGTAGTTTCATGGTAAGAGATTGTGTATGTCAGGATTTTTTCCATATTATTTTGCTTTTCAATAACTTTTTTTGAAAAGAAGAAAACTGATTAAAAAAATTAAGAATATAAAAGCCAGAAAACAAAGTAATTAAAAAAAATAATCTCACAGTCAGCTGACACGATTATATCTGCAAATTAGAGTGCTATCTAATATTGTATTTACATAGCCAAAGCAAAATATAACAATACAATAGTGTGAGAAGTACAAAATAAATAAATAAATAAAAGAGAATAACACAGATTAAACACAAAACATAAAAATACAGAATAAAAAATAAAATATAACACATAAAGCCAGTAACGAAATCAAATGTCTATTTACTTACTGACATCTTGCAAAAATGATTTTAAAATATTTTCGTAAGGAGTTTGTCAGATTACAAAATATGAAATTAAATGGATTACAGTGGGATATATTTTACGCCTTGTTGTTACTGAAGTACAGGACCACATTTGATCTTTGTTACCTTGGATTGCCCTGAAACTTGGTTTGTGCAAGATAATTATTATACTGGATAAGAAAAGTAATAAAAAATTAAATTTTAATTATAACATTTATTAAAAAAATCATTTAATAAACATTAGAAGACTTTTAGCCAAGGATTTGCCCGAATTGAATTTTTTGAGTAAATAAATTCATTAATAATTATAACACACAATTAACTCAATTTAATTATATTAGTTGAATATAAATTGTTTTTAATCAAATTTTGGAAGAGTTTGTCTATTTGCTTTTTGGGAAAAGAAACGATGAGTATAATAAATAATTAGTTAATAATTATTATTTACATGGAATCATCTTTGGATAAATAAATTTTAAAATAATGTAAAAATATGTTTCGATTCGCTTTAAAAGTTCTTGAGATCAGGTGTAAGATGCAAAAATTAATATTAACAATAAGGGGTTCAAACTTTGAACCTCTCTCCTGAATAAACTATTGGGACCATGTTTTCTAGATTCCAGATCTGTTAAAATAAATAAATTATTATTCAGAGAGAGGGCTAATGAAGTTCATTTTGTGCAATGGATAGCTTACATTAAAATAATAAAGTCTAAACATGGTGAGCATAATTTGCAATAAATTTAAAAAAATAACAAGCAGAACCATTTTTGATTGTAAGTTTTCAAAACGAGCGGGCTGTTAGGAAATTTAAAATTTTTAAGGTTGTTACATACGAAAAATGGATGTAACACAGCAGTCAATGCATTAATTTTTTTGTTACACTTGTGATTAAAAACTAAACAAGAAATACAATGCTTTATACCTCTTAAAAATAAGAATAAAGTTAAAGTATATGATTTGTGATAGCCTGCAAGACACCAGATATTTTTTCATCCAATTACAAACTTAGTTACATAGTTTGCTGCTAACTGAGGAAAAAACTATTTTCAAAACAGTCACCCTTTGCAACAACTATGTTGTGCATTTTGATGACAAAAGTAATAGACTCTCATAGAAATATTTCAATTAGAATGGTCTGACAAACTACCTAAAACTTTTTTTTATAGATTTTTCTAGTCAGTAATGCTACCTGTTGAATAAATTTGTACCAAATTTTGAAATAATTAAATTAATAAGACAAATCTATACATTTATATTTTTCTTTGAGGGATTTTATAGGCACTTGTTATTAGCAATATACCAAAGTGTATTTTATTGAATTTGAGCATAACTTTTAAGAACTGAATATGTATATTTTTTAATAAATTAAATCCAATACACAATAATAAAATTTTATATTCTATTTAGAAGTGGAGTGGGACACAGAGAGCACTTGTTAAAAACAAGACGAACTCAGGGAATCAAAGAAGAAAGTTGAAGTTATTTCTTTATGTTTTTGTTAAATAAAAATACACTATAGTTACAATTTAGTATTTTATTGCTTTAAGATTGAAAGAAAAATAAATAACAAAATATATTGCTTTTCCTTTTTTCATAAATATTAACCTTTAGAAAAGAAAAAAAAAATATTAGTATCAATAAATTGTATAGAATGAGTGCTTATTATAATAACACATTTGAAAATTCTTTAATCCCTTAACTGTTGAGCTTTTAGATCATATTTGCACAAGAACCTAGTATCATGTCTCTCCCAAATAACTGATGGTTTACTGCATTAATCACCCAAGAAAAATTGACAAAGATAAAAATGTATGGATTGCTGTATTCTGCTTAGAAAACAAAAGTATTTCTACTAGCCAGTTTTAAAAGTAATAATACAATTCGTCAACAGACAGCACTGATAATTGAGAAAAAATATGCGAACAAAATAAACATTTACAGCAACAACATGGTATAATCTGAGAGCAAAATTAACAGAGATTTTGAAAAAGTCACACAGTAGATGTTATAGTTTAAAAGTTTTTGCACTCAGAAGCTGACCATACATTTGTGTTTCACAAATTTTTTTTAAAGAATTTATTAAATCATTCATTATTTTGGGGACACATGTTTCTCCATTTAAAAACTGGGTTATTATGTTGCAGAATAATCAAGTCCAACTCCAAACAGAGTTTGCAATCAACAGTTAAAGAATTAATCCTTGCATTGCCGAATTTCCATAACAAAATTTAAGTGCTTGATTATGCACTGTTAATGTAAATAAGCTATATTATAAATCACATTTCATATAAAAATAAATTATAAAAATGAATGTTAAGTATCACAGAAGAGTTCAAGTTGTTTTCAGTTTAGCATCTGTCTTGTTAAGCATTCTCCACTGTTCTTGAATGAAACTTATCAAGGCTTTTTCTTTATTCCAAATGATTACAATTAATAGAAGAAAACACCAACCGCCACACAATAAATGCCATATCCAGTGTTTAAAAGTCATACAACAAAAATACGTCTAAAATAAAATAAACTAATTAATTCAAGTCTAGATTTTCACATAATTCTTTTCTATTTAAAAAAGAATATTGTCTAATAAACAATGCATATGAAGTAATATATATTTGTTTCAAGTTGATTTTAAAGAAAATTTGCTTACTTGAATTTTAAACACAAATCTAAACTTGCTTTGACCACAATTATAGAGTGACAACAAATAACAAGGTTACAATTTAGTGCGTTCTAAAACAAACTTTTTTTTGGCCCAGTCGCATAATGTTTACTTCATTAAAATCTACATATTTTTTAATACAAGCACCTGTTTTTTCCCGCTTGATAATGTTCCCTCCTACTCTTTATTTGAATGTCAAATAAACATTTTGCTATTCTGGAGCTTTATTGCCAAAGGAAGTGCAACATCAGGAATCAATCGAGAATCTCCGCACAAAATGCTGATAAAAGAAGCTTGTCCTCAAGTTCAAGTTTCTTACAGAGAAGAAAAATGTCAGACACCAAAAATGCCCTCAACTCATCGATGGAGGCAAATTTTCTTCACAGACCAGAAGGTAGTTACTATAGAGCTGGTATACAACCTCCAAGTTCTGGTTTTCTGATACTCGCAGAACATCTGTATCATTCAGCACTTCTAAAATCTACAGTCGGTCATAGTAGTCGGTTTGGAGAGAATTTTGTGCTCTTTGCAAGATACTCCTCGTTCTCATAGATTAAGGGGTCTAAATCAAGGCAAAAATTAACTGGTGGAAGATCTTTGAGTCTGTGGTATTTCCGTAATGGAGAATGGGTGTTACAATAAGACTTTGTAATTAAATCTGAATAATAGTTTTTGCCCAATGTAGATGGCTGTCCCATTCACTTGATTTCAATGCATGTGGTTGGGGTGTGTGGTAGACAACATGAAAGTTTGAAGTCACTTAGCAACCCTTGTGTCTAGAATGGGGTCAATTGTCGAACAAAGGCCTGTCCCCCTTTGTCAAAAATTTCCAGTCCCGTTTAGCACTCTTTATCACTGCTACAGGAAGCCACTTCGAAACCTCATGAATATGTTTTAAGCCAAGGTTCAAGCTATTATTATTGTGGCCATTCTAATTTCTTAGATTAATAAAAATACATTTAAAAATACTTCAATACTTCACTGTGTAATTTGTTGCCACACTGTAAGTTTAAATTATTTCAAAGTAGAATTTTTAGAGTAAATTTATAATTCTGCCAAGTAACAAAAAAGGATGATTTTGGAAATCTAGACAGTTAATTAAACCAATGTAAATTTTTTTTCTTCTAGACATTAAAAAAGAAAAAAACAAGAGAAGTTTCAATTAGACAATTGGTGGATAGTATCTGAATCAAATAACAGCACTAGATAAGTTAAATTCTACTTAGTACAAAATTATTAGAAAAAAGTATTTAGTGTTTTGATGCTTGCCCAAAAATAATAATCCAAACAATGCTTTTATTTTAACAAAAAATAGTTTAAATATTTTAAAATTCATTTTTTGAAATGTTTTAAAGTATTTTCTAATGTTTTAATGAAATGTTTTGCAACAGAATAAAAATTTTTTTTTATAAAAGAAATGGTGAATATTCCAAATCATGGAATGATTAGAACCTTGATATGCATTGATTGACATTTCCCATAAATTTTATGTACCAAAATTCATTGAAAAAAGTTATTACAATGTTAATTTCTTAACAAAGAGTAATTTGCATAAGTCGTAAATATTTTAGCATACAACATAAGTTTCAGTAGAATTAATTTAATTAAGACACTGAAATTAACTGTATTTAAAATTATTATTTTGACAATTTAAAAAGTGGTATAAAATATTCTCTTATCATACATACTAATTTGCTGTTCTCTCCATCTATACAATATACTTAAATTGTGTAAAGGCATATTTTTTATATGTAAATGCAACACAATGGTAACATGCAAATTTCTTATGCAATTCTTTATCACATACAGACCAATAATAATGGGGATGGATGTGAAATAATATTTATTAAAAGTCATCAGTTTTGGTGGTCTTTTTTTTAAGAGCATAAATAAATTCTTCTTGTATATTTTTTTCTTCAGAGTTTCATTTGTATTGCACATATAAATTTGCCTCTGAATTTTTAAAAACCATTTTAAAATAAGCATTAGTATTAAGAGTTCTAATATAGATTATAATAAATAAAGGCAAATATAATACGCTTGCTAATAATATAGATATGTTAAATTTATAGTTTGTATGCAAATAAAAAATTTTTTTGTCACTAACCTAATGAAAACATTTGTAAAAATTACACCAAAGTTGAAAAATGTAAATTTATTTCTTTTAGAAAAACCTAACCTCCAGAAATAAAGAATGTGAAAAATATAAATAAAATGACATCTTGGAAAAATATAATTAGTGGAGAGATTATGTATGCAAATGCAAGACTCACACAAAAGTTAAAATATACCATACTTTATTTCTTATTCCATTTAAGCAAATTATTTGCAGTTAAAAGTAATTTTTCTCAATACTTTTTAGTTTGAAATTTGCTGTCTTAAAATCATAATACATCCTTTTTGAATTATTTGAAAACCAGATATTTCATCATGAAATTTGATAATAAAATATTTAATACATTTATAAATGAATAAAAGTTTTTACCTCTGTAAAATATGTGATACAGAAAATCACAGACAAAGCCAATAATATTACTGTATGAGGTATTATTTTCATGAGAAACCACATTTTGGATATTTTGAAGTAGTTCTGTATGAAAAATAAGCTGCAAGAAATTTTATTAAAAAAGAAATTAGGTAAATGATTTATAAAATCACTAAAAGCATTCATTTTAATTACAAGAATAAAACAATTTTAAAGGGAAGAAACTGACTGATTTTTTATATAATTCAATTTGAAAACAAGAGAAAAAATTCATCTTTCCATCAAAAAAAATTTTTTTTTTTAAATAAATAAAAATAACAGTAAAATGAGCCTAATTTAATGACAAAATATTTTGCCACAAGTTTTTATTTTTTTTATTTTTCCTTTTCTGTCAGATTTGAAACAAATAACAAGTTTATTCAAAACACGTTTTTCAAAAATTTTGATCTAGGTAAATGCAGCTTGATTGCACTTAGTATGAATGTTACTATTTCTATGTTTATAACTTTATATTAAGTTATTTATTTAAAAAAATTAAAATACTTATTGTATTTTGTATATAATATTTTCAAAGGAAACATTTAACATTTGTGATAATAATTAAAAGTTTTCTTCATCTATAAAAGAACGCTCAGTTTGTGAAAATGATAGTTCTCAATGTCGTTAGATATCATTAGGTAGTATATCAATATTTCAATCCCAAAAAATTCTCTTTTTTTTAATACATTAATTTCTTGCAATAATTTAATCAAACATTAAATCTAAAAAGCACAAAATATTATTGAATTTAATACAATTCAAATGAGATTAAGAAATATATTCTAATATCACTCATTTGATTATAAATTAATGTTCAATAGGGCACAAGATAAAATGTATGTAATTTAATGAAAATAAAGGATAACATAAATAAAGCTTCAGTTACTCTAATGACATATTTACTTCCAGTTCTTCCTTTTTAGCATATGAATGACTTTTTTTACCATTTATCATACATTTTCAACTTATAATCAATAAGTTTTATAAAAAAATGTACATATCTTTAAACGCTTCTTCAACAAGAAAATTGGTAATGCATTAGCTGATTTATTATTGAAAATAAAAGTATTTGCAAGTGAGCTTACACTTACTTCCATATTTGCTTTGATGACTTTCAATACTGTATGAAAGTGATAATGATTTTAATTTGTTACAATAAACACTAGCCGTATAGGCAATTTACAAATGCAATGCAACTGAATTAGAAAATGGTTTTTTAAATGTTTGATGATATGGTTTAAATTAACATTAGTTGGTTTACTTGAAAGTAATATGACAAGCAAGCTTATTACATGGGCATACATAATGAAATAGTCATCACTAACCAGCAGTTATCACTTTAGAAAACCTAACAGGCATGCTACCAGATGATCGACTAAAAGAGTAATTAGATCAGAATGTTTATGAAATATACTTTTTTTTAATGTTTATTACAGTTGAATTTATTGAAAATGCAAATTTCAATTTGTTAAAAATTGAGATATTACTAAGCAAATATTTTAATCTTGACATAGCATTTATTTATTATTATTTTTTTTTCATATTGAATACATAAAGTATTAAACGCATTCCAATAGTAAAAACCCTGGTCCCTCTGGAAAAGAAAGCCTTATTTTTCTATTGATATGTGTGCACAAATTTATATGAAAATTATAAAAAGAAACCAAAACCCCAACCTGTGTACAATGCGAAACAACATGTTAAGACAATTAGCCAGTATAAATCCAACACTTCCAAAAAAAGTGACTAGTCCATAAGATGCCAATAGAAAACTAATTGATAGAAGAACAAGATTTTTGTTGTATCTGTAAATAAAGTAAAATGCCTTGAAACATATAATAATGCAAAAGAACAATTACAATTATAATACAAGAGAACAATCGTAAAAGTGAATTTAAATTATTTAGATCATATAAATACTTTATTATTTTTTTTGAAACAGAATTATTTGAAAGAGCTGAAACATTTTTAATTAAGAAGAATGGACACTTAAAAACTATGTAAATAAAGTATCTGTATAAGAGTTTGCAGAGTTGGTATTAAATGTAATCTGCAAGTGAATGTTAAGATATTAATTACTTTAGAATTATAATTAATTTGATTAGGGTTCTTGTTGCTTTAAACATATTATCTTCTATCTAAATTTATAAGAACAATTTTTAAAACTAATATGAACTAAATCATTTCAAAATACTTACTGTTTATAAAGCTTCAATCACACTTTAAAAAAAATGTTTTGTTTCTCTTTGAAGTACATAAATAACCAAAAACTCATTAAAGTAATGATGTCATATTCATTAAGGAAAAATTGAAAATTTTATACTAGTGTTTGTATAATTAATTAGAAAATTTTGATTTTTGGTTTTATTTTAAATAAATAAGCTGCACAGTAAAGAATATTTTAAATATAAACTTCTACTTAATAATTTTTCTGGAAGGTGTTAGAGACATTGTGTGTGTGTTTCCTCCCCCCCCCCCCAATAAATGAGCATTAGTAGACACTTTCAAGTACAAGATTTAGAAAATCAATAAACATTTAAAAAAAAATAGTGCTTTAAAATTTTTGTTGAAAAAGATCTGAAAATATAGCTGTTGGTAACGTGAAATGTAAAATGCTTTACTCAGAATTGTATTCAAGGAATAAAAAATGCATCTCTGTCATATTTTATACTTGTGCTATAAAACAATCAATAAAAACATGTCTTTGCATAGCTAAATACCAACTGATAATGTCTGTTGCCGTGCATTTATAGACGTTTTTAAACTACATAATTGGAATTTATCTATGGCAAGACTCATTTATCATTTAAGAATGTCTGATATATTTATATATAAGCAGACTTATTTCAAATGTTCTATGTTCGGTTGATGAAGTGTAAATGCTCTCTTTGCCATAATTTGTCTGTTACCATAATTAGTTTTGCATAATTTTTTTTTATTCAACTGACTTATTAGGTTTTTGGTCTAAATTAAACTAATTTTAATGAAAAAAAAAAAAGCAATAGACAATTTTCCTGAAATTAATCTAAAAAATCAATTTTTCTTTTAAAAAACGGAAGAAATATAAAAATAGCATATAAAAAGTATATGTACTTAGTTATATAGTTGCACAAACTTTTTCCATTCATTACTAAAACATTCTCAAATTTAATTCCCATTTGTGAATGACACAGAATTGTTAAGATGGCTGAGGTACACATCATACCAGAGAAAGCCATTATAAAGGCCTATATTAATTATTGTTATCAACATTTTAAACATAATTAATATACCCCTATCATGTATCCAAATCACACAAATACTCAGTATGTTTTAATTTTTTTTTGTATACTGGTATTTCGCAACTGACAAACAGAACAAATTGTCCTTCGGTTTAATGCTTCTATAAGAAAGAAAGAAAAATCTATCTTTATAGGGTAACAATTGCACATTTTCTAATGTTTAATACATGATATTTAGATACTTTATCATGATATGTCACTATTTATAGAATACAGTTAAATTCTCACCTATCAATTTCTACATGAGACATAACAGCAAATTTAAAACCTTCAGAAATTCCATTAACAGCCAACAAGAGAACATAAAAACAATGCCATCTCATCAATGTCAAACCTAGAAGTAAATACAAAAAATTAACCTAAATCGAATAATAAAAAATTTATCTACATTTAATAAGTACATATCTGACATTCAATAAAATAGAAAGAAGTAAGTATATATCTACTTTTACAATTTAATATAAAAGTAATCTATTTGCTTAAAGTATCCTATTTTATGGATTAACTGCATGCATTTATAAGCACTTTGTGACTACTACAAATAATAATAATCTGAAATGAAAATAATAATTATGTTTTACTTACACAACAATGCAAGCAGGGTTGGCAAGGTTTAGGACAGAATGGATTAATCCACGGTTTAAACCCTGGATTAAACCGTCCTGTTCAAAACCCCATTGTCCAAAACCCTTTTACTCAAATTATGTTACAATTTTATCTGAACAATATTTAAAAGGTAAAATAAACATAGAACAAATAACATATTGATAATTAAATCTACTAGAGAATATTTGTTTTTAAAAGTATAATGTTTTATTAATATCGTTTGACTCTTCAATTTAAACATTAAACAAAGGAAGATTAATCAGTAATCAAGTGCAGGTTTATTTATCTATAGTACTATTCAAGAATACTTTTATTTCATTCATGTTAGATTCTTTTAGCATAGTGAGGATACATCACCAGTGTCAGTAACTGAAACTGATGTTATGCACTTCAAAACAGCTAATAAATTCTTCAGTTAGTATTTTGTATTTCTAATTTAAACTAATATATTTATATTTCAAATTTTTTTTTTAAAAAATAGATGCCTTTTTTATCATCCTGTGATGCAGAAATTATAATGTTTTATTTTAAAAAAATATTGTGAAAAATAAAAGGTTAATTTTTAAACAAATTTAGTATTTTTTAAAATTTTTTATTTTTATTTTTTAATATTGCATTATTTATCCTTATGCAAAAATATTATTTATCAGTATTAAAAGCATATTTATATCTAAAAGATTAGGTATTCACTTTTGTTGTTCAATGAATTGTGGAGCTTCAAAAATTATAAACCTTTTCCAATTATATTATTTTATTTTCCTTTAATAAGTTAAAATAAATTGTATAAAAAATATCAAATATTTATTGATACATGTAATTATTATGTGTACAATGGTTACACCTATAGAATTTTTACCTTTTACCAAAGTTCAAGGTTTTGGACACTTTAAGACAGTTTTATCCAGTTTAAGACTGTAAAACCCCCATGTCCTGTCCAAAACCAGTTTAGGACGTCCAAAACCCCAACCCTGATTGCAAGGGTAATGCTTCTATATAGTATAAGCAAACAAATACAAAAAAATTATTATTTTAATATCTATAAATAAATTTAAAAGACATAATATTAGATGTATTTGTTAGAAATTGTCGATTTCATAAGATAACGAAAGCAAGTTTACAGAAGAAGGCTAGAATGAAGTCAACAAAAATATAGGTAAAATAGAATTAAATTTTTAACCTGAGAATGCATTAGCTACAGGTTGTGATCCTTTTATTATTTGTTTTTTTTTTTCATTTCATAGGCAAATTTTTTTATTTTGAATTCAACTAGGATAAATTTTATACACATTTTAGAAATCTTATGTTGGCTTCGCTATTTTATAACAGGTAAGGTAAGCAAGAGTCAATTGGAAAAGAAATCATATTTACTTCACATAATTAAACCAATTACTAATACTCAAGTTCTTACCAGTAAAAAGATTTAGTTTAATACTTTGTTATTTATTCACACAAACAATTTTCAGATAGGGTTATCAAAGTACAGCCTCTATTCTTAAAATTAATGGATTCTTGCTTCAGACATTTCCAAAAATCATTTTAACAAAGATTTTAAGACCTTTTGGAAAAATTTTGAGGAAAAAAAAAAGTTAATTATTTTTTTAAATTAAAAGGGGTATTTTTGGGGATTAATTAAATGATTATTATGTAGATCAATTTTGCACTCGAAAAGAAGCTGAGCTCAGTTCTTATTATTGGAATAAGTGTATTACTGAATGTCAAATTATTTCAGCCTCACTTATTTACACTTATTATCAAAATGGTGCAAAAATAAAAGTTATTCTATATGTTACTATAAAGACTGATCAATGAAGATGTTCATATACAGCCAAAGTTCTATGTATAGGTTAATTTTATAAAAAAAAAATTAAAAAATTCTTATTTTTTTAAAAAAAGATTGTTAATAAGTGATTAAGTTAATTTATTGAAATTTTTTTTAACAATATAGGTGTTGCATTGTGGCGTTAAATCAAATAAACTGGTTTTTTTTTTACACAATATTTAGTTTTTTGAAAGGGTTATATTTTTGGCACATTTTCAAATAAAAGCGAGTTTCTTAATTCAACAAAATTTACTATCTGTAGTTAGTTTTTTTAGAAAATAAAGTAAAAAAAGGTGCACCCATTTTTCAACAATGTGATCATAAAGTTTTTTAAAAGGATCATAGCAACTTACAAAGATAAATAAAAAAACAAATGGGTATTCTAAAGAACTTTAATTATTCATATAGCCATAATGGTTAATAATGCTTTTCATTATTTTCATGTTAAGTTAGTATCATGCAGCGAATGTTTGCCCTTTACCATGAGGGTGAGTAGCATTATAGGGGTGCTTGTTATGTGTGTTTTAAAATTTCCTTTAATTGCACTGGATTTATTGCACTATATTCCTATTTAAATATTGTCTATTTTGATAAATATCTAGCTTTTTCAAAAGAATTTATAAACATCTTCCATATTTCAATAGTAATTCTAAAGAAAAGAGTAGTAAAAGATAGAATAATAGCAACTTCCTTACCAATTCCAGAACTTAACTTTGTCCCACCATACAAGTATAATAGAAGTTGGGAATAAGAATTTCCAAAAACTAAAATAATCAGTCCTAATAGAGCCATCAACTTAAGGATATTTCCCAAAACAGTAAGACATAATGTTATGTTTTCCTAAAATAAAATTTCATATTTTTAAAACAATTTTTTTTAAAAAAATATGTTTCACTATACAACTTCATTTCATATTGCAAACTGAACTTAAAGTCATAAAATGTAAAGATATTTTATATAAGAAAAAAAAAAAACATGCTAAAACATTTACAAATAGAGTTTAGTGAGAAAATAAAAGAACACTGTAGTTTATTTTAGAACATACAAAGTGTAAGTAGATAAAGTTAGTGCTTAAATATACATAAAAACATTAATAAGATACTTTCCATTGAAAATAGCCAGGTTCTTCAAAAAATCATTAAGTTTTTTGTTTTTTTTTTAAAGTTACTAAAATTGTTATAACATTACCTGCTAATAGCCAACCATAAAAAGAAACAGTGTTTTCAAAATGTAATGCTTTTTTAAAAGCTCCAATTGATACATCAAGCTTAATTAGATGCAACCTTACAAGGATAAATAGTTAAAGGGAATATTTAAACAACGTAGAAGTTTAATGGCACAAAGACCAAAAAGGATACATTGTACAAAACTAAAGGTTTTCTAACAGATCAGGAGGTAAATTATACGAAATTAAAAAAAAAATCACATCATGATGAACTTGCCAATGAATGAGGTAAGCTTAAATTCTAAGCCAAAACTTATTAATTTCTGAGCCTTTAAGTTCAATAATAATAAATAAAAACTAATTATTAAAAACTGACTCAATGGATTAATAATTAAGAGATTTTGATTTGCACTAAAGATACAACTATTAGCAGAAAGACTTAACAAAAATACAGACAATATTCATACACTTATAATATAGTTTAAAGTGAAAGAAAAAAAAAGTTCAAGACAATAACATTTGTGAACAAGTTTTTATTCACATGAAATATTTACCTGAGACTGGGCTGATTTGTTTCTCGGTAATAATTGAGTAAAGAGTAAATATGAACTGTCTTCAATTGGTAAAAAAATGAATCTAGCAGCTAAAGAGCCCAGGTTATTAACAACATCATACAGACCTGTAGTAAAGATTTAACCGTTAAATATGCAATAGAGAAGTTATCTGATCTCTCACTTTTCCGCATGCATTTTTTATATATTTTTTTTAATACCTCAGTCAATGGTTGCACATATTTTCTCAATACAGGTTTAAAAATATAGAAATTAGCTTAAGGTTAATTAAATAATTAATTTAAACATTTTTACTTAAAACAAAACTACAAGAATAAAATATAACAATATATAAAATTGTCGATATTTCAAACGAACTACTAATATTTGTAATATTAAAGTGCAAAAAGTAATATAGAAGAAAAAAAACAACTTAATATTTAGATGTAATATAGAAAGGTGAAAGAAATTAATTTCACAGTTAATTTACTGTTGCGTGGCAATCATTAAAATGTGTTTAAAATGTTCCAATATATGATTGAGTAATATTCCATTCATGAAATACAGTAAGCAGAAAGAAAATCATGGTAAAATCATTTTTTTAAAAGAGATGGTCCTAAAACCAAAATATTCGAATTTATTTTATTGAAATCCTATTTGCATTTTATATACATTTAATTCATATAGATTGAGGATAAAGCATAATGACTCAGTTCTGTTGGATTGTTTTTTTGCAGTGATACATTTAAAAGAAAGTAGATACTTTGATAAAAGGTGGAGGAAAGTATCGTTTAGTATGCAGAATATATATTGCTGTAGCATACACAATATTTAACAACTATAACAGGAAAAGTGTATTCATAAGTATATTATAACTGAACTTATCGTGAGTAGGAATCTTCTTAACTTGCAAACACTTGAAATTTTTAAAGAATAATGTTAGAACTTGCATAGATTTATTTAAATTATGTGTTAAAGCAAAGGGCAAAAACTATTTAAACCAAAAAAGACATATTCAAGTATATATTTTGTTATCACTTTAAATATGAGAAGAAAATCTCCTGAAAAATCGAGAGATTCGTTAGCTACAGAATTCTTGGAACATGTGAAATATCAAGACACAATGGAAATGTTACTTTATTAAAGAGTTATTATAATTTATATCAGATATGATTTTACCAAATTCAGCAATTTTTGAAAAAGAAACTGATATGTTTTTAAACCATTTTAACTGCTATATCTTAAAATATGCTGGTAAATTTACACCATTATACAAATAAAGCATCTTTTGTTCTAATTGGGCTACATGCCTGTTTTTTCTACTATTACGTTTCTAAACTACATCTAGAAAATAAAATTTAAAAAGAAATAGCAGATCTGAGAAATTCATAAAACCTGAGATTCTTTGTGATCACCACTTAGCATAAAAAGCAAAATTATAATAAAGATTTTTCTGAAAACAACTCCTTCTGGTTTGTCTACAAATTGTCCACAAAAAAGTACACGACTGTGTTTGAACTTTCATTTATATGGCTGAATATTCTCTCACAGGTCACATTGGTTAAGAGAAATGGTCAATACCACTACCATTACCACCCCGACATTATTATTATTCTTAGCTTTCTCATATGATGACTTTACACCATCGCATATCCATCCTAGTAAACAAAGTGGATAAATTCAGGAATATATTTGCACAGTAATGTTCAAAATGGAGTATATAGAACATTAGGTAACGAGCTCTTGACATTTGCATTTCCTAATTTAACAATTGTAAAAAGAATACTTATCTAGGCCCAACTATGCCTACAAACTATCCCACCTCAGAAAAGTAACCATAATAAATATACAGTCAAACCCTGCTATAGTAAACACAGTTTATAGTGAACTCCTGGATATAGTGAATGAAATGTTCGCACCCATGTATGGTGTTATTTTTTGTGGATATAGTGAATCAAAAAAAAAAAAAAAAAAGAAGTTGGATATTATAAACTTTTTTCTGTCTTCAACTGATTTATTTCCTTCATTTTTTGTGTAATTTTGAAATTTCTACTTCAAAATAAATACATATATATCGGTTTTTAAAACCATCTATAGCATGGAATGTAGCAATAAGCATTTTTTCTTGTTTGCCTCATTACTAATCAGCATTCAAAAAGGCTGCACTCTTCCAGTATCTGGACAAATGCTTCAAGTCAAAACAGATGAATTTGCTGAGCACGATTTGGTAAAACTATTTTTATGCGCTCGAATACCTGGGTAGACAGGTTTTAAAAGCGGAATAATATAAGTTCAGGAAAAATTATCGGAGAGTCGTGAAATGTTTCCATAACTGATGTGGAGGTTTGCTCCTCAGCTAAAGACTAAAAAAATTTTCTTTTTGCAAGACAATGAGTAATAAAAAATAAAAGTTAACACATTTTTGTAGCTACGTATTATGTTTCAGTAATTTATTTAAATAATATGTAATAAAAAGGGGGAGTTTGAAACCATTAGATAAAATTGATTGCAGAATGGATATAGTGAAGAACCTAAATTTCGGTCCCTTGAAGGATCACTATGTAAATCCTTTTCTTTAAAGTTACTTTAAAAGTTTGAACAAAAATTAATAGCTTTTGATAGTTAATAATGATTTTAGCAGCTTAAAGTATCCTTTAAGTAATGAGCATAAAAAGATAAATACTATACGTTTAATTTGCTTTGAAAATTAAAATAAAAATATTTACCATAATTTTAATATGTCTCTAAAAATTAACTAAATATCTTAATTTAAAAAGAGAAAATAGGTCCTTTTCAACACACCTATATTTTACCCCATGAACTCACTTTTAAGTCTACTCTGAGTAATATAGTATGAAACTGAACGAGACTGAAAGTTAATCGAAGGGAACCAGAAGAATAGCCAAGGACCAGTTTTTGGGCACCATCAAGGTTAAAATAAAAAATAATAAATAAAAAAACATGCTTTTTTAAACACGTACCTGATGCAGGATTAATGGAAATTATAACTATTTGGAACTTATCAAGAAGCATAAATAGATTAATGTTAAAAATAAAAGAACATTAATCTAAAAAGTTCTAAATATGCAAACTTACCAACCCCCGATTTTTTTTAAAACACTGACGATTCATTATAAAATTGCAAAAAAAAAAAAAAAAAAAAAAAATTACTTAAAACACAGAAGATTTTATGTGTTTTTAATTTTTAATCCTTATTCAAAGAATCAACAATATGGTGATTGGAATATAATATTCTTCAAACGGAATGTAGTGTTTGAACACAATCAGTTCAAATAGATTCAAATAGAATATAAATATTATTCTTTTTTTGTACTATCAGATGCATATTATCCCATGTATTTTCCTAATTAATGACTTACAACATTGATCAAGTTGAAGCACACTAAAATAAAAGAAGCCATCGTCTCAACAAGTCATAAGAACCCATAGTAACTCAAATATATGCAAAGATAAGTAATTCCAAAATGGTACGAAATTTGAATGTTTTTTTTCAAATGGCAGGAAATAGGAAGTAAATGCAGAAAGCTTCTGCAAAAGGCAAATGATTTGATAGCTATGCAAATGTTTATGAAAGAAAACTAGTAGTGATAAATTTTTCATATGTTTTTAAATTATAAAATTCTGGGTACATTAATAAAATGTTTAATTAAGAGTTAATTCTAATTAAAATAAAAACTAACTGAAAAAATTAGTTTGTTCAGTTGTAATCCATAATTTAATTAAATGTATGAAAAACTATAGTTTCTATAGGATAAATAAGAAAACTATCATTACCATACATACATAGCCAACTCTTAAAATATAAGCAACAATAAGAATTGAATAAACAATTTTTTTAAATACTGAAATATCTATACCTTGCTCAGCAAAAGAAAGTAGGCTAAAGAAGGTCATTAGATATCGTTCCCCTAGAAATAGATTATTAAAGGGATGGTTCTAATTTTTCACAGCATCAGTTAATATCACAGTACTATATAACTTTTTATCATCAAATATAAAAATTAAAAAAAAAAAAAAAAAAAGCTAAATAAGATTTGCATTTTTTAAACTCTTATGTAATATTGATAAGTTATTAATACAGTCATACTTACTTTTAAGACTGTTTTAGGTATACAAATATATTCAAAATAAGATACTCTGATTAAGCCAAAGAATTTTTTCCCCAAAATGTCAAAATTTCTTCATTAAAAAAAAAATTAAAAATTTTATTTGAAGTTAATTTTAAAACCAGAATTAGTCTCTAATATTCTCTTATCAGGCACTTACTATAAATTATCATATTTTAACTTATGTTTACATCCTTTTAGTAATAGTAAGTAAAACAATAATGCATCGGAAAACAGATATTTTGTTAACATAAACATACCTACCAACTTTTAATCCTTTCGAGAACGATTTTCGATAGTGGTAGTAAAATAGAATTTGAATTACAATTTTAGGCAGAAACATAAGTTTTATTTTGAAAATGCTTATCCGGACAACCACCACAGTAATACATATTAGTATATATGCTTGATTTTTTAAGAAATAGGGGTGGTGAAAAAGATTATAAATTAAGTTTATAAATGCAAGGAATATATAGAAAGCATACATTTTACTACCGCTTTAAATATAAAAACAAGTTTTTACGCTAAATGCGTAAAGGTTGGCAGGTATGCATAAATACTGTGTAACTTAATGAAAAACATAAAGAGGAAATTTTTTTTATTTTATTACTAAGCTCATTTACTTAACTTCTCTGGCCTTATGGTAATCAATTTATGGGGAAAAAAAAGCAGGCAATAGAGTTATAAATATCCAGTTTTTCTATTTATAAAGTTGTGACAGAAAATCTGAAATTTTAACTTATTATTATTTTAATAAAGATATAACTTAAATAATTGCTGATCAATCATGATTTTATGAAGGGAAATTTATAAAATTATTTTTAATTACATTAAAAAAGAAGAACTTTGGTTTAATATAATTACCTACCTATCTTTATTGCCAGAGCTGGCACTTAAGGTCTCAAGTCTTTTTTTCTAGACACCCCTGTCATGGACCAGTCCTCTTGCCTCCTCCCATCGATTTAGTTTTGCTTCACACAGATCTTGACGTATGCATCTTTGCCCAGCAATTCTGGGTTTTTCTCTTTTACATTTTCTATTGGGTGCCCAATTAAGTGCAATTTTAGCAGGGCTATTACATTATAAAAAAAGAGTATGCCCAGTTCATCTCCATCTTTTCAAAATTTCCTCATGAGTGGGAGATAATTTTGATTTAGTTAGTAAATCTTAATTTGAAATAGTGTTTAGACAAGAAAACTTTTATAACAATTCTTAAATGTTTGTTCTGGAATGTTTTCAGTTTTTCTATTTCATTTTTGTGGAGGATTTAACATTCTATATAACTATTCTATTCTATCTAACTTCTATACTATTCTATCTAACACCTATTCTATTCAACTATATAAAAGGATCGAGCGAACAGTAGCTTCATAAATTTTTTGGTGATTTTTATATTTGAAGGTCTTCAAAATTTATGAAGGCTTCTGAAGCAGGTTCTAGCTTTCATGATTCTTTGGTTTATATCATTGTTGCTGTCTCCTTGTTTATTTATTATTCCTCTAAGGTATGTGAAAGAATCAATTTCTTCAGAATTTACTTTGATTTTATTAATAGAATTTGCATTTATTCACATGGTTTTTGTTTTATTTTTTTTAATTTGTAGACTAATTTGATTTGCATATTTATAAAATATAAAAAGCCGCCAAGATTCTACAAATATCTCCTAAGCCAGTTCCTTTCTACACCGCAATAAGGCTAATAAAAATCTCTCTTCGAACAACATTTGGGGCAAAACTCCAAGAAACAAACAAAGATAAGGACTGGCTGGAAGGAATTAAAGATATTCTGTCATGGCCAAGAGAAAAATCTGTGGCCTTTTTTCGCCTTGCCACTGGCTTTTCAAGCCCCTTCTGTCCATTACGCAATCTGCAAGAAGAAATGGAGGCTAACCATATGAGACGTTGCCCTGTACTTCCTCCTGGGTCCTTGTGTGAACGTTATTGGCGGGCGAGATACATCATTAGAGACCGATAGACTCTTTTTTCGTAGCTCTTGTTTCCTTTTTTCGTTCTTTCCTTGTATTGTTCTCAGCTACAAATTTGTCTTTCATGTCTGCCATTGGAAATAAAAAAATATTTATAAAATATTTCAGTTTTCTTTTCAAGACCTAGATGAAATGAAGACTATGTCATCTGCATAAACAAGATCTTCTAGAGTGGTGTTAAAATTCCATCCGATCTCTCTTTTTTTCATTTTTGTTTAGGGTTTATATAATCCTATCAATCGCAATTGTGAATAAAAATCAAGACAATATACATTCTTTTCTTACTACTGTTTGTACATCAAAGGAGTCTGTCACTTACCTCAATGTGTGCCTGATTTTCGTTAAGGCTAATCATTAATAAATTGTTTTGGAATTTTGTAGTTTTTCAATATTTTCCACAGCTTTTCCTGATCGATTGAAGTCAATAAAATTTAGATATTAAGATGCATTCCTCTCCAAGCTATTCAATTATAACCCTAAGTACAAAGATTTGCTTTGTTATGCTGTTTAAAGAATGGAAACCAGCTTGTTCTGCTCACAAGTACACCTCAATTCCAGTCAATAAAATTAAGCATTATTTAAGAGAGTGGGAAATAAACCATAATAAGTCACTAGTGAAAACCGGTCATCAAAAAAGAATAAATCGCTTACTCTAGTAAGCAATGTTTTTAAATAACAAATAAAAATTTACATTTCAAAATGAAGTTGATAAAATGAGTTTTTGTTTTTTGGGAGTCCCTCTCCCAAAGGGGAGGTAAAAAAGGTTATTTCTTTATCTCAACATAAATTTTTAGGGAAAAAAAATCCTTGTAAAGATTCTTGCAATTAGTTTGTCAATCTAAAACAAAGTAATTTATAGAAATACAATACAATGAGAGCTGCAAATACTGTTGAAAGAAAGAAAATGTGGCTGATTAATTAGAAATAAACAACAAAAAGTTTTATTTTGGTAAATAATTTCAAAAATTTACAAAGTACCCAATGTCTCTAATATTCAGAAGAGAAGAAAAAAAATAAAAAATAAAAGTTTACCTTCAGTAAGAAGTTGTTTTAGCAAAGTTTGTTTAAAAAAACTCCAAACTAACTTCAAATCTTCAAGATGAACAAACTAAAAATTAAACATAAGTTTTATAATATTAAATAAATTGAAATATATATATATATATATATATATATATATATATATAATATGATGCACAAGAAACATTATGTTTATTACTTAAAAGAAACTTCACACCAAATCTTAAATTTAAATAAAGAGCAGAGTAAATGAAAATTTGAAGTGACATTTTAGAGTAAATTAGTTTTAAAGTTTGTGCATTGGTAGTTGCGAATAAAAATTACACTTTGTCTTAATTTCCTGTCTGCAGGCTTTCAATTTCTAATGCTCATTTAAATTGACTACCCTCACATCATGAGTGGCGTTTTAATTTAATATTAAAAGACTTCTCTTCAATTGGTTGTTGCCAAATACACTTGCGACTTTCTTTTATTCCTGAAACACTCAAAAATTGTCATTTAAAGCCTCTAGGTAAAATTTATTGCCTTGCTTAAAAAAAAAAAAAAAAAAAAAAAAAAAAAAAAAAAAACTGAATAGTTAAACTAATAAAGAAAATTCTTTCCCCCAGAAATCTCACTTTTTTAAAAAATTTTATCTAGGGCCTTTACCTACAACAGTTTTCAATTAACCACTCATGTAATATCTAGGCAATTCCATGAAAAGTGTTAACTTTTAAGTAAAAATTTTCTTTTTATGAATCGTATATTTTTATTTCAAAAATATGTTGAAAAATAGTCAAAGTTTATATATTCTAGTTTTAATTTTGATAATTTTAAGTTTTTTGAATCTGCCAGCATTCTAAAGTAATCACATAGCTGACAAGTGAATTGTTCACATTTGAGCTGAAATTGTTTTCTTGAAAAACACTTATAAAATAAAAGAAATGCATCGTTCTTTTGCAATATTAAAGCATTTAAAACGTAGTCTTTAAGTTAATTTAAGTTTCATACATAAAAGAAAAGTAACTTTTTTTGTGTCATTCCGTCACATGTTTTAGTACTTTTTTTTAAATAACAACTGCATTTCTTAGTGAAAATGTATATATTTTGGAATATAAAGCAGATGTGGCATAAGAATCAATGAGAGATTATAAAATTTTATGCACATGATTATTAACTTCCAATAATTAGTATGACGGAATGACAAATCTTCTGCGATGGAATGACAAAATGAGTCCTTGAAAAGCTTATTCAAAAATTAGAGAATTATTTCTTTTTCAATTAACCTAATGGCTAAAACAGCTGTTGAAAGACAAATAGAATGTAGAAAAAGGAACGAGATCTCCATGATATGATGAAAGAAAAAAAAAGACAGAGAAAAAAAGGTAGAGGAGAAAGCTTCCATGACAAAAGCTGAACTTAAAAAATTTAGATTTACAAACGCTGTTGTGCAGAGATTGTGTGAGCAAAGATAAAATCAAATTCTACCAACTTCTTCACATACAAATAATTTAAACTTCCCATACTGGCAGAGTCTTGGTAAAGCCGTGAAAAAAGTTGTACACTCATTTCCAAAATCACAGATAAAGGAAAAAAATAAATCAGTCTTTACGTGAGAAGTATTTAACATCAAACTGAAAATAAACTAATTTAAGAGAGAAAAATAGTGTCAATGAGCTGTTTATTTTGGTTAAAAAAAATTACTGTCAAGATGATGTTAGTTACATGCCCCCAAGGTACAATAGCTGCAAAATTCACAGAAACTACCAGTTCTAAGCAGCGTGCCAAAATGTCATTCCGTCACACAAATAAAAAGTTCTTAAAATTACATATAAAAAAAAAATAGAAAATCTTTTTTTTTTTAGTTTATGAATTGCATTATGCCAATAATAATTATTTGCATGAGAAAAAACTATGTTTATTTGAAATTAGATGCATTGAAACTTTGATTACTCATTAGTTTGCAAGTTAAAATGCCATTCCGTCACATATGGAATTGTCCATCTATCATTTTTTTTAAATAAAGAAAATAAAGCATTTCACTATTTTAAATAGGTAATACAATAATATTATCAAACACGTTCAATATTTCTGATAGAATAAAAAGGTAAATTGTAGTTTTTAAAAAATGTTGATTTTTAGAAAACAATTTAATTTATAGTTAGCATCTATAAAAATATTAAATTTCTTATTGCTTGCATAAATACAATAGTTTATATGATATAATTACAAGTAGTGAATAAGTTTAAGAATAAATACAGAATGTTTGGAGAAAAAAAAAAAAAACATTAGTATGAACTTGCATATTGTTGAACTTTTTAATTAGAGCAAAATAATACATTGTCTCTTAAACAAAAACACGTTAGTTTGGCCACATTCCTTCAAAAAATATTATTTCCCACATATTTTTATAATAATCTTCTTTTTTTTCAACACACAAACATAGCTAATAAATGTAGTTTTTATGTAACAATTAAAAAAATTTTTTCATGAGAAATACAAATTCAATCACCAGTCTAAAAATGCTAGATCATTTTTATTAGAATTCAAATCAAAAATCCTTATTTTAAAGTATATTTGTGCGTTTTTTTTAATTATTATTTAAGAACATTTGTTCAATAGAATCTTAAAGTTTAATAAATTACTGTTTTCTTTCAATCTTGTTTGATTTTTGGTGTCCTCTGTTTAGCAGCTGAAATAAGAGAACTTTACCAAACACTAAAGATATTTTAATCAACAGTGAAAATATGTGTTTTTCCTTGAACCATTAAATTTATGTAAGATACATAAAGAATAAACTTTATTCATATGAACTACTGAATTTAGCTATGTACTGTCGCATTTTGTCGGTACTTCCTTAGGATACAAGGCTGAGATTCGCTTTATGACCACAAAGGGTAAAAAAATTTTTTTTTTAAGACACATAGTCCACTATGCATGATTGATGTCAGACTCACTTTTAATCACTTAACAGAACAGTGAGTATATCATGCAAAAATTTACTTGTTAACCTGCCTTTAGACAAACAGTAAAAAAAAAAATCAGTTAGTTGTGCGAGAAAGTAATAAGGTTTTACAAGTCAAGATTTAAAAATTATAATTGCTTATTCTCCAGAGAAAGGTACACTTTTATGAAAGAATTCCAATGTTTATGTGCGCCTCGATTGAACAAATGTAATAACTTTGGAAATAAAATTATATTTTAAAAATGCAATAATTGGTAAGAAAACAATAAAAGCACTTACTGTCATACTCAGTTTAGGAAAAGTATCTGCAATGGAATTAATCAGCAAATCATGATTAGATTCATTTGTTTTGAGATAGTAGGTGAAATAACCATAGTAGCTACATGTATACACAATGGAACTCAGTATCTAAAAGAAATTACAAGTGAGACTTCTTTAATAATAACAATAATCATTAATAATAAGAATAATTCTCACATTAAAAAAGATTTCAATGAACTAGGAAAATATCTAACATTTAAACAAATTATGTAAACTAAAAATATTAACGAGATTTTAAGCAAATATATTCTTTATATAAAAAACTGATGTTTAAGAACTGACAAATTCTTTTTTTTCTTTCAACTGTATTCATCATTGATTTGAGTAACTAAAAAGCAAGAATCACTCAATATTATTTTTAATTGCAATTTTCCTTTAAAACCAGGTTTGGAAGAAAGAGTAAATAGAGGTACCACATGTACCCAAATTAGACTTTAACAGAAAAAATTTATTTGTACTGAATAGTAAGAAAAACACCTTACAATAAAAAATCATCAGGGTTTGAAAAAAAAGTGGAAATGGTAAAATATTTTGAGAAATATGTACAGGATAAAATCTAAAATATAAGTGAAACATTTTTAAAAAAAGCATAAATGATACCCAACTGTATAAATTATTTTGAAGGGAAATATCTCGATAAATGCATGTCAGATCAGAAAAATAAAAATGTTTGGTAATTTTTTTTCTTTCTCCAGTCTAATGAGACCAAACATCTCTCGCCCCTTGAAAATCAATTTTGCAATAGCTGCATCATTTGTGAACCCCACCCAAAAGCCTGAAAGGCAAAGTTGACTTCTTTAGTCTACAGAATCCAAATCTGCAATAAAAATAATGGATTTCTTTGCAAAATTTTGAAATTATGACCAACCTTAGAATTCAAAATCATTAAAAGCCTTTTTTTAAAATACTTTGCAAGCACATATTTGGATTTATAATATTTAACCATTTCCACACTTTTTTGACATCCTGCAAAGTAACAAATCATTCAGTCATAGGTATAAAGATGAGGGTTGGTATTTTGACATTAAAAACTAGTTTTTGAAATTACAAATATCAAAAGATGGTTTAAATAGTCAAATAATTTTATTTAACTATTAAAACACTCAGGACAAAGGCAGGAACTCCTTAAAAAGAATAATATGGGCAATTTTAAGTAAAACAAAAAAGAAAGAAAAAATTTAAAAAAAAACTTAATGTAATATTCTAATAAACTTTTTAAATATTTGAACTATATTTAAAAATTCACTGCTACTTTAAATTCAATCTGATTCCTTTGATATGGATTAAGTTAAAAAATAATAGAAGATTATATAAATATGTCTAAAATTTTGTATAAACAATAGGTATAAATTAAAAAAAAAAGAAGAAAAAGGTCAGAGGTAAAAAATTTCAGTTACGTAATATTGCACATGTGCAATTTAACATAACAGAAAATTGTAAGTGTGTTTAATAGTTATCCTCACTTTTAACTATTTAATATAATCTCAAAAAGCAAAAGTAATTGTCTTTTTAAAAAAAAACAACAACAACTTTTTCTTCAAATTGCAACATTATAACAATATAATCATGTGCAATTTAGATGTGCGTATAAAAATTAAACATGTATTAAAGTAATTTCAATATGATTAAAATCACATAAATAAAAAGTATTATAACTTCAATACACAAGTATAATATTGATAGTTATACTAAACAGTTTGCAAAAAAAATTAATTTTTTAAGATAAGATAATTCTTTAGGCAATATAATTGATGAAAATTTTTTTTTTTTACCTTATTGTTTACTTGCAAGATGTCCATATAATTAATTGTAAAAATGTTAAATTTTAGATTTTTAATGGTATTTGACAGATTATATTTAGGTATTTGATAAAAGGTTTTGCCATGACATTTTCACTCGTGGTTAAAATTGTTATAAAAAGTATATATAAAAAGTCAGACTTACTGTCAAGTCAGGCAAAGATAGACAGCTTTATTATTAAACTTATAAATAAAAATGATAGTCGAAAAGTATCACTTTTTTTCATCTTAAACTTGATGAAAACAATAAGTTAATACAGCAGACATATAAAATACTAAATAGAAAACTAAATCTCTTTAATTATTGTTCATAATCAAACAGTAATAAAATTGTTGATCAATATGATAATTCTTTGCTGACAGTAATTGAAACATAAAAGGATTAGAGAGTGAAATAAAGATGTCTATATAGTTTATATGCTAAATCTTGTAGAATCATATGGGATTAGAGTTTAATGGCACAAGTTCAAGGAAATCAGTTAAGTTATACCACACAAATGAAGCTAAAGACTATGTAAGACATAAAATCAAAAGAAAAAAGGGAGTAGTAAACAATATAAAATAAATAAGTATTGCTTTGTTATTTGTTATGGGAAAAAACTATTTATTTGAAAGCAAGCATTCTTAAGAGTCGAGTTCATATAGAAGATGAGTATAGTATAAATTTGACACTAATTTCTACATAAGTTAAGTATTTGTTGTTGTTTTTTTCAGAATAAATTAGATAAAAGCAATGGTTGAAGATTAAGATAACTTGATATAACTCATACTATTTGATACTAACCAACTTTCATTAATAAGTTATTTTGATTTTAATTACTTAAGACGTATATGTCGTCAAATATATTTGAAAATATGAAATGGAAACACTGAAATATATAAAATAAGAAAAATAGTATAAAACAAAAGTGTGTGTGTGTGTATATATATATATATAAGGTTCACACCAGCAATCATGATTTGTTGGTTGGTCCACAAAAGTTATTATTCATTGCAGTGATTGATAAATTTCCACATGGTTTTTCAAACCCTGATTTTTTTTTTATCAGGAAGTGTTTTGATTTACTTAGTTTTTTATCCCTTTAATGGCACTTATAGCTATATTTCTAAATAGTTTCAAAATTCTGATGATTTTCAATGTACTTGACTTGCAACCATTTTATTGTAAACTCAAGTCATCTTGTTGATCGCTTTTACATCAGTCTTTTACTACCCATTTTCATGACATTTTTAAAATTCTAATATCAGAATTTTTCAAAAATGATATATAAACAACACACAAATGTGAATCTTGACTTACTCATTAAGGTAGTCACTTTTTAAGGTGTTTGATGCGTGGTGATTTTTTTAAACTCTTTTGTCAGTATTTTTCCATTTTTAGGCACTTGTTCGATGAGTTTTACAAGTGATTTTTCTTGATTTTTTGGCAGCACTCAACACATATTTTTCGCAGCATTACTTTTTTTTTTTTTAAAAAGTGATCAAATATATAAGTGTGGTTAACAAGAACAAAGTTAAAGTTACAAAGTATCAATGTTATTTTAAAAATTAAATTACAAATTATTTTATTTACAAAAATAGAAAAAAAAAACATATTACCTGACTGAAACAAAAACAATACATAGCAGAATGAGGCCATCGACTTAACAAAACAACCATGCAGAAACTTCTAATTGTTAACATTAACCCTTCACTGACAACCTTAGATAAAAAAAAGAACAACTTAATTCGAAGCAACTTATAATTCTCAAATGTAATTAAAATATAAAATAATGATCAGTTGTTGAATTAAACTGCAATTTAGTACTAAAAAATGTAATGGTAAAAAAGTAATCCCACACTTTAAATGAACATTTTCTTTTAAATCACATTTCAGGTCAACTATACTCTGTCACAGGGCTCGAAAAACCGCCCGTCCTCGGCGGTTAAAAATTCCCCATGGACAACAAATTTCTCGAATCCGACGTCCATTTTCCCGTTAATGTTCGTGATACATTTTCAATTTTTGTTATCTTGCAAGAGTCTAGCGCCTCACTTCTATAATGACCCTCGAATCTAGAAATACAGCAACATAATGTGCATGGTGGAATCGATGTTTTCTCTGTCTGGGAGTACTGCAGCGGTTGAAAGAGGCTTTTCAGCAATGAACTTACAAAAACACATTACGTACTGGTCTTAAACAAGAAGCGTTAAACGCAATTATGAACATCTACCTAAATGGGAAACCCCTTTCAGATTTCTGTGCAGAAACCTCTGTAAATCATTGGCTTGATTGTGGTACTGGCAAACGTCATATTCGATTCATTTAAAAAAACGCAGTACCCTAGGCGAAATTGACATTCCAAATAACTTGACCTTTGTCATTTAAATTATTTCATAAAACAAATACTAGGTTTTACAATTAGTAGCCTAGTATTTCTTTTATTACTGTATAATGTAAACCTAGTATTTGTAATCCTAGTAACTACTAATTCATTGTGCAATTTATATAAATGTTTGTAATAAATAAAAGAAAATTATATTTTTATTTATTCAGAAGCTACGGGTTAGTTTCAAAGGAGGACAGGTACATTGTTGAACAAGCCGTCCTCGGGGACGGGTAAAATTTCTGAGTTTTTTCAAGCCTTGCTCTGGCACATAAAAGAAAAATAGTTATTTGTACACAACTGTCGCGAGTTAATTCTGTTTAAACTGAGTCAGAATTTCATTTAAAAAAATACTTTTTAAGGAATTATTTTAAGACAACAAATGCAAGTTTAACTTCTAAAAAAAAAAAAAAGCACAATGAAAAATAATGACAACAAAATTCTAAAAAGATAACTTTCAAAAAATAGTAACATTTTCTGAAAATTAGAGAATTCCTTATCTAAAATTTGTTTTAGTTATAAAAAAGCTATAAACTAATCTTTCAATATCCCCATTTTGATAGGAAAAATATAATATTGTTACAAAAATATGTGTTCTTGATTTAAATTTGTGAACATTTGTCTCAAAATTTTTTAACCTTTTACCTAGCTACTTGATTGTTTAGCAAACAGGTTTTCAAACATTATGTTCAATAGGTATGCATTCTAAGGATGAAATATTAATTTTTAACAAAGCATTCAATATAGGTACATTTTCTCACATTTAGGTTATATATTTCTTGAACATAAAATAAATAGTTATTACAGAATGTTGATTCTGTAAGTCAAAACAGACCACTTTTGAACTTATTAAGTGGGTGAGTTTATGGAATTTAATAATATTTATTTATTAAATTAAACTCTATGTAACTCATTAACTTACTTTCAATTTTATAAAATGACAACTTTGACTAAAGACATAAATGGGTTCTGCAAGACTTTCAATGAGGACTGATAATATCACAATGTTTACACCACTTGTGTAATCAGGAACTAAAGTAGGATCAGGTTTTTCCAATACATACAACCAGATGTATCGTAACAGAAAAGAGCAAATAAAACATACGGGAACACTAAAATGAAAATTAATAAATAATATTTACTTACAATTAAATATAAGAGATCAATTAACTTTTATTAAAATTGGGGAAATTTTAACTTTATAAAACAATATCTTAAAGAGACAAAGTAAAAAATTTTAATATGAATATATCATTAATTAACACTAACAGGGTTGCCACTCAAATCTGGAAAAAAAATTCCCTGTACATATTATACACACTATATTAAGAGGAAACAACAATTACTGTGCTCTTGTGTGAGCTATATTGGGCTAACTATATTTATTAGTTTTAATTTCTGGAAAAACAGCAGAACATACTTAAATAATGCTATAGAATATTAAATACGGTTTATCATGGCTAAATATCCCATAGAGTACGCTTTGAGTGGTCACTATTTTTTAAATGACAAAAATAAGAAACAAAATTCCCTGTTTTTTCCCAGTTTATAAAGAAAAAATCAAAATTCCCTGCATTTTCCCTGTTATTTTAGGTGATTTTTAAATTCCCTGTATTTTCCAGGTTTTCCCTGTTCTCCCTGTGGAGTGGCAACCCTGACTAAACATACATTTAAAAATAATTACAATTTCATTTTTCTTAATAATTCTACTCAATAACAAACTAATTTTCGAATTTTGACAAAAAATATTTTTCTTTTAAATAGCATAGAAACAAAAATCCAGTTTAGAAATATATAGAAAATTGCTTCAGAAACAATAGTAGACAATTCTTAATCACTTTTCAGTACCTATCAAAGTGAATAATTGATCTAATATTTTAAACAAGTCAAAATTTAATATAGGCATCATATTAATATGCAGATTTATTTTTTTTTAGTGTAATTAGTAATAGGTACAATGCACAAAATAAAAAAGTGAACACCCAAATCAACTTTTAATCTAATGATAGAATTTTCACATACTAACACTTCATCTTAATGATTTGAGAGACAAAAACCTTAAATATGCAGATTAATTAGAGTAGATACTTTAAGTTATTAGATCAGATTCAAAAAGGAGCTTTTTCTGAATAGACCTGCATTTTTACTTCAATGGATTAGATTCTAAGACTTCAAAATATGGAAGAAGTCTGTAATCTGGAAAATAAGGTCTCTATAGCTTGATTAGAAGCAGTTGAAATTTTAAGCCCTTTAATTTAAATTTTTGTATACTTCACTAATCACATTGATTATTTACAGCAGATATTTTAAGTTATTAGATCAGATGCAAAAAAGAGCTTTCTCTGAAAAATGAGCTGACCTTCATTTTTATTTCGACAGATTCAATTCTAAAATCTCAAACTATGGAAAATATGGTCTCTATAGCTTTATCTGAAGAGCAGTCAAAAATTTAGGTCCTTTAATTTTAATTTTTGCATTAAATTCTAATATTGTGAAATCTATTGAGGTTTTGAGAAGGAACTTTATTACATGTGTGGTTGATAAAGCTTCAAATAATTTTGGCTTTATTTGCAAAAAGTTTTTTAAACAATTAATTGGTATTGAATATGATAACAATGATACTTTCATTAAGATTAACTACCCTAAGAAAGAAATTGACAATAGAATTTTGGCTTTTTATAAAAAAATTGGGTTAAAACCAAATAGTTTAAAATTTCCATATCTATTCCCGACCATTAAATTTCATAAAACACCTGTTAAATTTAGATTTGTTACATGTTGCACAGGATGTTATAATTCTGTTTTTGGTAAACGTTTTTTTAAATATTTAAACATTATTTTAAATAAAATCATTTCTAGGGATAAACATTTTATTATTAATAACAACCAAGAAGTTATTAAATATTTAAATAACAATTATGTTAGTAATATTCTTACCGGTGATTTCGAAAATCTTTTTACTAGTATTCCACACAATAATTTAAAAAATATTTGTCTTGAAATTTTTGATAATTATTTGATTAATGAGGGTATTAACAAGGATGATTGGATTAATTTATGTAATGTCAACATTTTTGAAAATTATCTTTTTAATGGTATAAGTTTTTATAGACAAGTTAAGGGTATTGCTATGGGTAATAGTTATTCAAGTGCATTTGCCAATATTTTTCTTCATTTTTATGAACATAAATTTCTACAGAATAATTCTTTGAAGGGTTTTAGGTTTATTGATGATTTAATCATTTTTGATTGTTGTGATTTTAATTTGATTAATAACATTTATCCTGATGAATTGAATTTAATAAAAACCAACTCACATGACTCTCGTGCTTATTTTTTGGATCTCGATTTAAGAATTTCTAATAAAAATATTTTCATAGGGGTTTATGATAAAAGGAAAGATTTTAATTTTAATGTTATTAGCCTTACTCATTTTTATTCCAACCTTTATTATAAAATTTTCAAAAATATTGTTTTTGGTCAAATTTTAAGATTTAAATTCATTTGCAACAACCGTTCAGATTTTTTAACAGCTATTGGGGATTTGAAAAAAAGTTTGGAGAAAAATAAATTTCCTTTCAATTTCAATAATTTTTATGTTCTGATTCAAGATATTCTAAACAAATGTTATTAATTGGCCGATATTGAAGCCCGCCTAAGCAGGCCTAGGCGGTGAACAATCTGGATTTCTTTTTCAAAATTTTTGAAAAATTTTTTATAGACGGCAGCACTTGGATGCTATTGCTATTTAGTGTGTTTATTTACATCTAGGTGTCAGCACTTTTTTTTTTAGATTCTGATGTGGAATATTTAAGGGTTTTTCATTTTCATTTTAATAACTGTAACTGTTTACTATTACGTTGATTATTTATAGGATGCTACGGGAGGCGTTTCATAGTTATGTATTTCTATTTTTGTAAATTTAAAATGTGATTCTCTTGCAAATGTGATTTTTAATATGGTAATTATTTTTATTCTTAATTTTGCTTGTTTTATCATTAGGGGCCTCGGGGCACTGTTAGTTTTGGCTTCAGCCACTAACAACAGAAAGGCTCCTGTGTGTTTGCAGACAGTGTGTCCCCTGATGAAGTGCTGTTCTGTAGACACACAATTACAATTTACATTTTGTTTTTAGATTTTTAAGACTTTAAAATTTTAATATGTTATTTTACATTGTTTTTAGAATTTTCACATACTAACACTTCATCTTAATGATTTGAGAGACAAAAACCTTAAATATGCAGATTAATTAGAGTAGATACTTTAAGTTATTAGATCAGATTCAAAAAGGAGCTTTTTCTGAATAGACCTGCATTTTTACTTCAATGGATTAGATTCTAAGACTTCAAAATATGGAAGAAGTCTGTAATCTGGAAAATAAGGTCTCTATAGCTTGATTAGAAGAGCAGTTGAAATTTTAAGCCCTTTAATTTTAATTTTTGTATACTTCACTAATCACATTGATTATTTACAGCAGATATTTTAAGTTATTAGATCAGATGCAAAAAAGAGCTTTCTCTGAAAAATGAGCTGACCTTCAGTTTTATTTCGACAGATTCAATTCTAAAATCTCAAAATATGGAAAATATGGTCTCTATAGCTTTATCTGAAGAGCAGTCAAAAATTTAGGTCCTTTAATTTTAATTTTTGCATATTTCACTGTGCTTTGAGAGTTTTCTAAGTGAATCACAAAATTTTTACACACAATTATAAAATTTGTTCATCAAAATATAATTGAATGCAAAAATTTTATTTAATAATCATTTATTATTCTATTCATTATCAGTCAACAAAATTTTGAATTTTAAGCTATATAAACTTGAACATCATTTTAAAGAACGTAATTTTGAATGGCAAAATACAAAATTTGAACAAAATTGGACGAATAGTTTGTGAGAACTTCAATTTTAAATACATGCATTTTTTAAAATTTGATAATGATGGTCATGAATTTATAACTCTCCTTAGAAAAAATATAAACTAATAGCAAATGATAACAGTGATAAAAACAAAAAAAAACCTTATTACTCACATCAGCCATAATAGATTAAATTTTTGTTGAAGACTTTTCTTATCAAAAGTTGATAAACATGAACGACGAAATGCTTCTCTGCTAAGACAATGGCAAGTAGAATACAACAGCAGTAGTCTGAAAAGAATGCTCACAAATTAAAATTTTTTTCAATAACAGCATTTTGAATAATCTTTATTTTTTCCAGCTAAAATACAGTTATATATATTATAAAAATATTACAAGTTTCAACATGAATAATTAAAATTTTTAATGATAATTTGTGTAAATGGTAAATTTTTTAGGTTTATGAATATGTCAAGTGTTATGCAGTGGCATGCAGAGAGTAGTGCCAAGGGGTAATGCACTAAGCCCAAATAGGGAATCTATTTGAACTAGTAGAAGGTAAGGGTATCTATTTGAATCAAAGAGAAATCAGTTAAATCCGTTTCCTATCCTAAATCTGTTTCCTTCCAAAAGTACTAGTTTTAAAATTATAAATAAATGAAGTTATTGTCCAAATTTTTTAATGGTAGAATATTGTGAAGGGTTAATTTTCTTGATAAAATATCTCGCGAAACGTATGTTTTGTAATGAAAGTCGGCCAAGCTGAAATGATGTTAAAAGTGAGAAATTGTTATTAACTTGTAATGTTAAATCCAAGTTCTACTGTATTTTTTAAATGAGCCGATTTAAATGATAAAATTTTTTGTGAGGAATCTATAATTGAATTAAAATTTCTACTAAAATGACTTATGGTAATGGTCTGTTGATCAGTCAAAATTATCAAAATAATAATTATTTATAATTTATGAAACAGCTTTTTTTTCTTAGATCGCATATAATGAAAATCAAACATATTTTCAAAAACATAACATGCATTTAATACTTACCTTACATTAATAACTCCAAGAGCTTCTCGGCAAATAAAACGAAAGATGATAGCATTTGATAATGAAGATATAATTCGAACTAAAACCTACAAAAAAAAAATAAATAATAATAATTTGTTTTATTTTACAAGATAAGATACCATAAATTAATATTTTTTTCCCTCCTAATTTTAAAGCATTTTATGTAAATGAATAATTATAGAATATTTCCGGTTATTTTTGTTCAACTACTGAAGATTAATAAAAATAAGCTAATATTTTAGAAATCCTGATAGCATCTGTAACACTTAACATCTTTGATTTAGCAGTGAGTAGGAAAATAATAAACATCTGGGCACAGATTTGTTAAGATTAGATTTTGTCATAGTAAGGTAGTGCTTACTTTTATACCAATTGGCATAATTAAAATTTATCCATATGATACGCAAAGTAAGAAATCTTAAAATATTGTACCTAAAAGGTCAAACACCAAGAAAAATGCACAAAAATGTTGGATTGTATAGGTCAACACAGAAGTATAAGTAAACTATGTCCTGCACTATATAAATTTAAAAAATAGAGGTTGAAAAAACTATGAGGATTTTTTATAATATTTTTGACAAAAATACATTGTATATGAAGATTATTAAAAGCAAGGTTATAGAAATTCAGCAAAACTTTCTTCTTTCTTGTCTATAGTGCTGATTTTGGCAAAAATAAACACTAAACATGTTATTTCATAAGAATTAGATTCATACATATTTTTGTCTAAATCTTTTTTATGCAAAATGCAAAGATATTAAAAGAAAATATTAATTATTTACAATAAAAACTACAATTATTACAATATTATTTACAATATAAAGCAGAATCAATGGTTTAAACATTGAATCTGCTTTTGAGAAGCAAGTTTTCAATTGAAATTGTATAAACATAAATATACATAAACTTCACGACTATTTATTTATATCCACTAGAAATTTCAAAATAAAATTTATAATTTTTTATGTCGAAATAAATAAATTTTGAAAATCAGGTGGGGATATTTCCATATCATGATTAGTGGCAGAATAATCACCAAGTCTTGTCAATTTCCGGGCAGCAGCCTGCAAGGAACTAATAAAAAAACATCCCAGAAAGGGACGTCAAAAGGTATAACTCGCAGCTACTCCTGAGCAAATATTTATGTGTTTTTTAAAAAAATTTCAAGTTTGAAATCTATTGGTGGGTGTAGAAGGAGCAACAGATCATGATACGGAAATATCCCCAATTGGGTGGGCTAAGAACCGCACTTTTCTCCCCAATCAATACATCTTCACTAGTATGGGCCCAGGATAGCCTGGTTGGTAGGGCACTGGACCCATGTCCAAGAGGGCATGGGTTCCATCCCTCCTCGGCAGAAGACACCCCATGTCGTAAATGGTAACTGATGCACGTTAAATCTGTCGGGTCAAAAAGTCCTCTATGTTCCCATAACAAATCATACCTCTGGGGGTACTGATTTAGGAGTTTCCTTGTCTTCTGGATTGGTTCAAATTTATAAGGCGACAGAGATGAACATGAGTAGTCGTAAACCCAAAATCGGGACGGCTGTTTAACGACGCTTATAAAATCCTCATTAATATCCCTGCAGTCTTTTTCACTATACTATTGTTTCTGACCTTCAATTTACCTAGTAACTAAAACAAACCAAGAAAATACATTCAATTGTATATGGTACTAAGAGTAAATACATACAATAATATGTTGAATAACAAATTCAGGTGGATAGTAATATAACATATACATGAAAAGAAAGAAAGGATTGCCTTTATAAAGCAATTCTTCATATTAGTTTTGAACAACAAACAGCATAGTCAATATCAGTCAGTCATTAAAAAATTACTTCTGCATTATTTCTAAGCAAAAATATCTTGAATGTCATATTACCTGTAATACAATATTACAAGAAGCCGATAACAAAGCAACACTTATAACTTTATCTTCTGCCATTACAAATGCCTACATTTGACTACTTTTAAGTTAATAATGAGTGAAAGTAATATTTCAAGGGGAACTTTACACGTATCATATTTTGCAGAGTGATGCAAATTTTAGAGAAAGTTTCAAAGGAAATGTGTAGTAGAATAACTGTAAGTTCTAAAAATAAAATCCAGCTGGTAAAAGAAAACAAAGCAGGCTCAGCGCTGATTGATTGATTGATGTGTCAAGTAGTTTCAACTTATTTCTGCTTTGCTCAAGATTCTGCATCAACAATTTTAATAACAAAATGCTTTGCATGTGACGTCATATACTAACGGTTGTTGTATATGACGTCACATGCAAAGATACATGGTTGATAAATCAAGGGGGACAACGGTTTTTGTCAATGAAATCTGATTCTGAGAAAAACAAATTCCAAGGTTTGAGATTTTGAAGAAGAAAGATTTCGATTGTAATTGTAAAAATAAAAATATACATAAATCTCACGATCATTTATTTACATTCCCTAAAAATTTCTAAATAAAATTCAAAATTTGAAAAAAAAAAAGTGTGTAGTAAAAAGTTGAAAAAAAAAAAAATTTTGAAAATCGAGTGAACTAAAAACTGTATTTTCCTCAAAATTTCTCCCCAATCAATACATCCTCATTAGCATTCCTTTTTAACTATATTTTTCGTTGTTTTTCTTGTTGGCCCATTTTCACATTTTAATAACTCTCAAGGAGAACAGATTTTATACTTTGTTGATGTATTAAAACTTAGTAATCCTCAAAATACAACAGTGGTATTATCATTTTATAGAAAAAATACACATATGATTCTTGTTCATCAAATGTGTAATCTGAAGGTAATTCATTTCTTTCAGTGAAAGCATTTCAGTTTCCATTTGATACATTATTACAAATTAAATAATAAAATGTTTCATCAATATTTAAAAACAAAATGCTTCAGATATCTGCAGCATAGTTGTTACCTATTTTCTTTAATATCATAATAAATACAAACGTATAAAAAATCTAATTTTAATTTTCGTTTGCCACGGATTTACCTGAAATTGTTCTTACGTATGTAGTGTGTCTACTACTACAAAAATACAATTCCAATTCCCTAGTATATATGACATGCTAACTCGATTCTATCTTTCGAGTACCTTTTCATAGATGGTGGTTTTAACATTGTCGAAGCCAAATTGGTGACTGGCGACCATGCGGTGACTATCGCCGATTGAATGCAATTACTATGCCGGACAGATTTCCCATATCTCACATTCAGGACTATACTCAATTGCTGGAAGGTAAGAGGACATTTTCTAGTTTAGATTTATGTAGAGCGTATCACCAAATTCCAGTTAACCCTGAGGATGTACCAAAGACAGCAATAACAACTCCATTTGGTTTATTCTAATATGGTATTGGTTTATTACATCACACTAAGTGGCGACAAATATATTAATCTAGATATTTAAACGTTATAAATCTAGACAAAGAAATATATATTTTGGATTAAATGAACTCAATGATTTTTAAAGAGAAATTAATTACATTTCTTGTTTTCTTTTTTTCTTCATAAAATTGGAAAAGTATGTTTATTTATTTTTTAGATTAATAAATATTGCTACAAATGTTTTTAATTCCATTTATTTCCAGAAACATTAGATTTCATGGATTTAGTTCACTTATATAAAACTTAATATCATTCGTTTTATCATATATGTCTACAATGCAGATATTCTTCTTTTTTTAACATTTAAATCTGAAACATTATAAATAATATTATCATAATAATATTATGAAGCAACATTAATTCCTTGGTGTAAATATTACTGAAAAAAATTATATAATTTTGAAAATTAAAGATATTTAAATAATCAATAAGTCTAAAAATAAATTTGATATTTAGGGTATAATTTTTTTTCATTATAGTGAAATAATAAGTTTGCCAGAAGATACAAAAAATAAAATCCTTGAAATATTCCTCTTTTTGAATAAAAAAATGTTTTCCATTATTAAAATAATTATTAAAAAGCCACAAATTAATTAAAATTTCCCAGCAATGAAAATCCACAATTTACCATATTTCTATAATCTTAGTAATAACCCAAAAGAATATATTTTGGGTTTAGAAAGTGGAATGCTATCAAGAGATCCTAGAAAATAATCTGTCGCAATGGATTTAATTTTGTCTAGTATAATAAAATCAAATATATGTTGATTATTTGTAATAATCCCAGAAAAAATTGCTTTAAAAATATTGTTAATAATTTTATTTAAGTTAGAGAGAGTAGTGCTAGGTTAAGTTAAGTAAGTATTAGATTCACAACTGATTGATCTAAATTTAATAGGTATTTTATGAAATTTTAAGTATGGAAATCGTAAATAATTGATTTTAGTTTTTAACCTCTTAAAGAAAGCTAAAAAAAATTTTAATGATAATATTATAATTTAAATTCGAATTTTAAAATTTTTTATTATTTATTAATTTGTAATTCATTAATTTGTTATTTAAGAGTTTAACATAGAATTTTTACTAAAGATGGAATAATTATTGGTTGTTAGCTTTACCTATGGGGGTCACTGCAAAATGCTTTTTAAGTTGCTGATTAGCATAATCAGTTTAAAAAAGTTATAATAAATTTGTATATTTATATACTTGTATTTATATAAGAGTTTGTAACTTGAATCAATTATTTTAGATGTTAATTTTAATAACTGCATAAAATTTCGTAAACCGAGAGCAAATATTTATGGGGATATGGACATTTTTTAAAAAAAAAAAATATTTTTAATTTACGTTTTCTTTGCTATAACTTAATAAATATTAAATCGAATTGAACAAAATTTTTGGATCAATTTAAAATTAATTACAAAATTATTGGTTTAAAATTTAAAAAAAAAATTTTCGTTTGCTAGACAAAATTATTTAAGGCAGTTCTTTTGTACGTCCAGGAAAAATTTAAAAAAGTTTTTTCATAATTTTATAGTGAAATATTTTTGACAACTAATGAAAAAAAATCCAATTAGAATATCGTAAAAATTTATAAAGTTTCAAGCAACTCTCTAAGTAGTTTTTATACTTTTTAAAAGCGCGAAATGATCAGGGGTTTCCTTCCACAAATTTTATTTTGTATACGTGACAAAATTTAATAACAAATAATACCTTGCAATAATCGTCCGGAAGCAAAAATGTGATGGCATAAGGAAATAAAACCTGAGAAAGAAAATATACTTTTGGGTGGGATGATCTCCCACAATGCCGGTCTTATTTTTAATAAATCTTGTTTAATAGTAGAAAATGATTTGTTTAATAGTAGAAATTTGTGGAAAAACCCTGATCGTTTTGGGCTTTCTCTTAATATGTACAAAAGCTAATTAGAAAATTGCTTGAGACTTTTTAAATTTTTAGGATATTCAAATCAAACGTTTTTCATTAGTTGCCAAAAACCGATTCACTACAAAATTATGAAAAAAAAAGAGGTTTTTTAAATTTTTCTGAGCATGCGCAGTATAAAAGAACAACTTTAAATACTTATATCTTGCGCAGTCTTTAACGAACTTTTTTTTTAAATTTTAAATTGATAATTTTGTAATTAATTTTAAGTGGCTCCATACGTGTTATTTAATTCCATTGAATATTTATAAAGTTATAGCAAAAATACGTAAGAGAGAAAAATAATTTTTTTTAAAAAAAGTCCGTACTTTTATTAATATTCACTCTAGGTGTTATGCCACTATTAAAAATAACTGCTAAAGTAATTAATACGAGTTGCAAGTTTAGTGATTGATTTTTCTGGCAGAGGGTGTTCAAAAATACTTGTTTTCTTTCGTAATTTATTGTCGGTCTCCCAAACCTCTGAAAGCTTCAAATCTTATTGCAAAGTATGAAAAATTGCATGAACTAAACATCTTTAAAGTTATAAAATCATCCATAATGTATTTTTTAAAAAATTTATACAAAATGTCGAAAGACGAAAACTAAAAGAAAGAGAGAGAGAGAGAGAGAGAGAGAGAGAGAGAGAGAGAGAGAGAGAGAGAGAGAGAGAGAGAGAGAGAGAGAGAGAGAAAGAGAGAGAGAGAGAGAGAGAGAGAGAGAGAGAGAGAGAGAGAGAGAGAGAGAGAGAGAGAGAGAGAGAGAGAGAGAGAGAGAAAGAGAGAAAATAAAAATTATTCACCATTATATACAATAAATTACAATTCTTTTTTCTTTATACAAACTTGTATTAAACACTAACGCTAAAAGGCTCTCTTAGTGTTCTTGTAATGAACAGTTTGCGTGACGAAATTTAATTCGTTGACTTTTCTTTTGTAAGCAGCTGTGCATTGCGCACATTTCCATTTGCTTTAATGCACATACACGTTAAGATTGTTGTACGAGAGATTTGAGGGGAAAATGAATTGTTTTTGAAACATCTGAGAAATTTCGCTTAATTAAACCTGATTATATTTGATGAAAGATTTCATCAAAAGTTCCAGTGTTTGGAAAGTTTTTAATTTCAATATTCAGCTGCCAACTTTAAACTGAAAATACATAAACAAAGAGATTAATTAAATGTTTTCTATGTATCATAAAAGGTTATAGTTGGACTGAGAAATCCCATAATACATTCATTAATGAACAAAGAAGATCCACCTGGGCGTCCTCAGCAAAAAATTATTAAAGTTATAACAGTTTTATTTGTAAATAATTTATTTATCCCTTATTTAACAGTTACTTACTAGCAATATTTTTTTTCTTCAAATCATCAGTTCTTAAAATAATTCTCTGCCAATATTACGTTCTTTATTTTGATTATAATTCAATATTAAATACTTAAAACTAAACCTGTTTTACTTTCATTACATTTCTTTATTAAGCAACATTGTGCGATAAATTATTTTGGTTGATTATTTTAATATTATTAAACGGTAATTTAGATTCGCCTGTGAAATACATTTGAAAAATGTATTTTATTCATTGATTTAGCATTAGTGATTGTTATAAAATAAATAGTAAACCATTCCTTTTTTATACCAAATATTTAAAATATAATATCAATCATGTTTGCCAGCTAACAGCTCTAATCAAGAATTTTTTTTATTTGCAGGTTCTTTAATTATTCATTTTGTCAAGTCACGGCTGAACATGATTGTAACAGTTTATATACAGGAATACAGGCTTACACATTACCTAAATTTAATGTGTTGAAGCACGTCTAATGATGTAGAGGGCGGTACCAACTTAATAAAAACAAACTAGTCGTTAACGTTAAGTAATATATTAAATTTTAGAGAAATAAAATCTGGGAATTATAAATTAATTAATATTTTAATAATTAAAAAAAAGCTGTTTTTACCGCATGTTTTTTTTATTTATTTATTTTTTTTTGTGGAAAAAAAAAAACGATTTGTCATTTGTCTTGAGTTGTGCTAGACCAGGTTTAAATTAGACATTAAGGAGTTTCCTGCTTTAATTTTTTTTTTCATTGCATATTTTGAAACTTTATACTTTCGATCCGTTTTGTTCGGATATAAGGAGTTTTCTGGTTAAGGTTTCTTTTAAAAAAAAAAAAATTTTGTTTTCAATGGAAATTTTGAAACTTCATACTTTCGAAACGTTTTGCCCGGATACTATTCGATATAGTTGAAAACGTTATCATTTACCGGCCGTTCCGCTTCGTCAAGGGTTGACGGATGGTGCAGGAGGCAATCAGGCCTATATAATGAAACCTATTAAATGGCAATTTACTGGAAAGATGCATTGGTACGAACAGTGAAAACAATAACGAATCGCTAAATTCGCTTATTTCGTTTTCTCCAACTATTCCTGTGAACATGTGGTTAAAAATGCTGACGGTAAATGACAGCTTCTACCATTGTTTGCGAATGCAACAGAAGTCACACTGCTTTTGTGACAGTACATTATTTTATATTGAAACTGCCTTATACGTCATAGTTAAATTACTGATATAGTTCAGTTTTAGTTAGGTAAGCTCAACGATTAACGTGATATGGCATGTAAGAGCTACGCCATAAAATCAGTATTCTCAAAGTTATCTGAAACCAAATGTTTATTTTGTTTAGAGATGTGCATTTGAAACGGGTTTCAATGAAACTAAATAATTTAAAATTAACGGTAATCAAAATAAAAAATTAATAAGTTATGTTATAAATTGCAAAGTTAGTGGAGAAAAGATACTAATTCGTTTCTAGACTTAGAAGAATCGTAAAAATTCGCCATACTTCTATTGGCAGCAATGATACTTAATTAAGACGGGAATTAGTGCTGCTGGTAATGTGGTAAGATGTGTTATCTTAAAAGGTAACAAATATAGGTACTTAGGCATTTAATATAGAATCTGTAGTTGTAGAATTTTTACACGGTTCCCATCAGGGATAAGTACAAGAGAAAAATATTTTGATTGTAGCAAATTTTTACTAAGATGTTGGCCTCGAGCATCATGCTAAATGATACTGAATCTTGCAAGTATTCATTTTTATGGGATAAATTTCTAAAAGCGTGTTTTGTTTAATCTAATAACGTTAAAGTTACGAGGAACCAAAAAAAAAAAAAAAAAGAAATTATTTAAAATATTTTTGTATTGGCCTTTCAATTTTGAGTATGATTTCACTGTGATTAAAAATATTCATAAATTATTTAAATTTTTTTTTCGTACAAGGAATGAGTTTTCAGCTAGTTATAAATTGAGTACACAATGCAACACTACACATAAGATGTTCAAACTCCAGTTGCTTTACAATCTATTACTATCGAGATTTTTGCCTTTAAAGCATAATTTTTTCGATTTTAGTGTTATCTATTACTGTAATTAAATCATAAGATTTTAAAGCTTTTTAAACTATGAAAATTCCTTTATTCAAAGTCATATTTTTAAGCGTATTATTAAATTTGTATATAATATTTGTAATATTTTTGTATGTGTTTTATGTGAGTTATATGAAAATTCCTTTATTCAAAGTCATATTTTTAAGCGTAATATTAAATTTGTATATAATATTTGTAATATTTTTGTATGTGTTTTATGTGAGTAATATGAAAATTCCTTTATTCAAAGTCATATTTTTAAGCGTAATATTAAATTTGTATATAATATTTGTAATATTTTTGTATGTGTTTTATGTGAGTAATATGAAAATTCCTTTATTTAAAGTCATGTTTTTAAGCGTAATATTAAATTTAGATATAATATTTGTAATATTTTTGTATGTGTTTTATGTGAGTAATATGAAAATTCCTTTATTTAAAGTCATGTTTTTAAGCGTAATATTAAATTTATATATAATATTTGTAATATTTTTGTATGTGTTTTATGTGAGTAATATGAAAATTCCTTTATTTAAAGTCATGTTTTTAAGCGTAATATTAAATTTATATATAATATTTTTAATATTTTTGTATGTGTTTTATGTGAGTAATATGAAAATTCCTTTATTTAAAGTCATGTTTTTAAGCGTAATATTAAATTTATATATAATATTTGTAATATTTTTGTATATGTTTTATGTGAGTAATATGAAAATTCCTTTATTTAAAGTCATGTTTTTAAGCGTAATATTAAATTTATATATAATATTTTTAATATTTTTGTATGTGTTTTATGTGAGTAATATGAAAATTCCTTTATTTAAAGTCATGTTTTTAAGCGTAATATTAAATTTAGATATAATATTTGTAATATTTTTGTATATGTTTTATGTGAGTAATATGAAAATTCCTTTATTTAAAGTCATGTTTTTAAGCGTAATATTAAATTTATATATAATATTTGTAATATTTTTGTATGTGTTTTATGTGAGTAATATGAAAATTCCTTTATTTAAAGTCATGTTTTTAAGCGTAATATTAAATTTATATATAATATTTGTAATATTTTTGTATGTGTTTTATGTGAGTAATATGAAAATTCCTTTATTTAAAGTCATGCTTTTAAGCGTAATATTAAATTTATATATAATATTTGTAATATTTTTGTATGTGTTTTATGTGAGTAATATGAAAATTCCTTTATTTAAAGTCATGTTTTTAAGCGTAATATTAAATTTATATATAATATTGTATGTGTTTTATGTGAGTAATATGAAAATTGTGTTTCTATTTTTAGGGGATAAAATATATGTTTGAAATGAATATGAGAATTTTACGTTGACAAAAGAATTAAATACATTTCAGAATGAGCTAAAATCTTAAAAAAAGGAGTCTTGCACGAAAATTACGCCATCCATTAACTTCAAAAGTTATTTATGCGTACAAATAAAAGGAAATTAAATGCAGTATTCCTCAGAGACTTGAGAAAGAAGCTCTCGTTAAAAGTTTTTCTATCATAATAAACTATCTTTCTTTTATTCTTTTTCTTTTTTAAAGAATAATGAAGCATTGCAGTTTTTTTACCTAAGGACTGACATTACATACATTACGATTCAAATTGTTCAGAATGTTACTTCTTTTCTATCCTTTAATAGCTTTGTGTCATTATTTTATTCATATTTAACTGTTTGCTTCTCTTTCCAAGTAATTCTTCACCTGCTCTTTTCCTTTTACAATTCTTGTTTTATCTTTCTGCTTTTTTTTACATATCTAAGCGTCTTCGGTTTTCAAATGTAAAAGGAAAAAAGTTTTTTCCACTTTTTTCCCTTTCTAAATAATACGTACTCCCTTTTCAATTTTAGTATTATGCAGTGGTAATATTCAGAAACAGGTGTTTTATGTGTACTGAAAAATTGTGACTTATCGCTTTTACTGAAGCTTGTTATAATGTTAAAAATTAAAGGGATAAATTGTTTTTACTCGAAGTGCATTTTTTCAAAAATATTTGGTTTACAAATATACTAAATTTATGAAATCAGTCTAAAATTCATTAAAAAATTCCTGCTGGGAAAGTTGAACAATTTGTTACAATTTGAAGCACATTATAAACCGTTATGAGACTAACAAAATAAAAAATTAAGCGAAATTCCAAAAGAAAGTTATTTTTAAGACAATCTTTATTAAAATTTTTGCCTAATGTAAATTCAAAAAACTAAACAAACATTGCAATTTTTTTAAATAATATCTTTGGACCTAAATATATTTTAATGTTATTCTCTGAACTATATATATTTTGTATTATTTAGTAACATTTCGCAGACATTGAGCGAAATTACTATTTGATTGAACTTAGAAATGTAAACGGCTATATTATTTTACAATTACAATTTAATAACTGTAGAAAAATTTCACCTCGTTAATACCTAAGTTATAAATATTTGCGTACTTTTGTGTATATTCACTGTCTATTTGTAGCAAGTGGAAAATTATTAAACAAAATCTGCCAAATTTTTTTTTTTGAAAAGTCGAAAAAATGTGAACTTTTTTTAACACAATGTAAACCGTCAAAAAGTTTTCAAAATTTAAAATTATTTGCTCCAATAAATAATACTTTATAAGAATTGCATAAAATTACTTCTGAATTGTAATTGAAACTAACAAGAAGTAACATTGTAAACTAAAAGTTATAAAATAACCCCTTAATGCTCAAATTTTACATTTTAAACCATACTTTGTTTATTATTAGCCACCATTAAATCATTTGGGAAATTTATAATGAATTCTGGTCTGGAAACTTTTAGCTTTCTTTAGGGAAGTCGAAATTTTTTTAAAAATATTGCTTAGCTATGCAAATTTTTAAAAACTACCAAAATCAAAAACTATGTGAGATTACAAAAAAAAATATTAATAATTCTACAACTTCATTTATGAAAATTATTGTTCAATACAAATTAATAAAAGATTAAGCAAACTTTCTTTTCTGGACTGTTATTCTATGATACAAGAATATTTGATACACTGCTCAAAATTCTTTTCGAGTAGAACTTGACTACAGTGTTAGCTTTCCTGAACTCCTTTTAAACTATTTTCGAGAACTGGAAAGTTAAAACTATTTTTGAGAATTCGATAGTTTAAACTATTTTCGAGTTGAACGAAAGAAGTGCTAAACTTTTCTGAACCAAAGTGAGTTAAATAGATTCAAAGTTTTCTTGCTTTAGCAGAAAGTTTATTCCAAATTGCAACATTATTGAAAAACCATTAAATTACCTTTTTAAAAAATAGACTGTAAATTACAAATTAATAGAGAATATGTCATTTCATTTAATGTATATAAAAGCCCATTATTTGGAAACCCAGTTTTAAGCATTTATAATTTTAAAAGCGAAACCAAGATACGTATTGACGATATGAAGCTATTCTATAACAAAAATTATTGACAGATAATGAATTTCATCCAATTTATTATGTGAGGAGAAAAACTTCAGTTGTAGGTCATAAATATCCTAGTTATCAAGGAACATAAAAAATAGGGTTTATTTATTACATTGTATAAAATGCGGTGTAATATCTCTTCAAATATTCTGTTGAACAACATAAAAAATTGTTTGAAGAAACATTTTATTACGGGTTAATACCAAGTCGAGTATTCATATACAATTTAAAGGATATGATTTAAATCTACACTATAATCTTACACCATATTTTTACGCTTTTACACCATACGAGAAATATTTTCACCTACGAAATCATCAAGTTTGGCACTTGGCGAGCTTTGAATATCATGAAGAGCCAAGTAGAATATCAGGAGTAGTTTGTATACAGTCTGGAGTAAGTTGGTCAGTGTTGTAATTATCAACGCTAATATTCATTAACAGAAACAAAAATTTATCGCTTAATATGTACGCTCTTAGTTGTGTAATGAGTATAATTATATTTTAGTTTTTAAATCTCTGAGAACAGTATTAACTGAAATAGTAATATACAAATATTTTAAAATATATGATTTCTATCAGCTTTTGTTTTCTGCTAAGCCTAGTTCGCATTCCTCTTAAGAATTTTTGGTGCTACTTGGATGTTTGATTTACAAACTATTGTTTTAAAGAATTAGTGTAAAAGTTCATTCATTTTCTGATTCTTACTTTATATTGTACTAGGAGGCTTCGCCCCCTGCTCGCTGGCGCTCACCAACCCCCGGAACTGCTTTCGCAGTTCATTTGTAGTCGTTACTAGACGTTAAGAACGTATCCAATGCTCGCTTTGCTCGCTCATTGGATACGTTCTTAACGTCTAGCTTTTGAATACTTTTTTGAATACTGAAGTTCCGAAAACTTTTCACTGTAGAAAATTCTAAACCTGTACATTTCTATATTAATTTGAAATTGCAATTGTTAATTTGGGCATTTGGCGATACAACACTTATAGAATTGAAGGATTTGTTACGTCAAGCGCTCAGGTATCATAATTTTGATTTATGTTGCTAAGTTAACTTTAGAAATTCTATGGCTGACAACAGCATTTTTATTTTTTAAGTTGTTTATTTTTATTTTTGCCGCAGCTGAATTGAACAACCTGATAATGCTCACTCTGGTTATTGTTTCCGTTTTTAAAAGCGCTATATGTTGAGCCACCTCAGCTAGATTTGGCATGTGACATTTTTAGATGCAATCATTGGTCGAATTTCTAACGTTGCCATTCGGGAAGTTGTAATGAGGCTTTTTTTGGTGCCGTGTAAGAGAAATATATATATAGATAGTAAAAATAACTTTATTGACTCTTATGTGCATCTTATATTACTGCACTTATAAATTTTAATGTTATTGAATAACAAGATTGTTAACGGCGCTTCTTTACACCAAATAGTGTAAAAAAAAAAAAAAAAAAAACATTAGTGCAGTGAAATAATTTATCCAAGGGCTATGTATAGCGTTTGACTACCTCTTTTTGTTGGAAAGTAGTTAATTTTTTATGTAAACATATATTAAATTTTTTGCATTCCTTACAAATTAGTACCTGATAGTAATGCGTTTGTACAAACAATGAATGAGAAGGTTAAATCTAAAATAGCAGAAAGGGCTTTAATGCTTAAGGATTATAGCTATGAAACAGAACATAAATCAGGTATTCATACACTGTAAAAATCATAGGGCATTTCAACGACAAAAATGGTGACAACTTTGCACCAAAATGGTGTAGTGAAACGCTAAGCTCAATTCTCAGATCTACGTGTTTAACTGCACAAAGACGGCTTTCTTGCACTACTTGCAGTAAAGTAGTCACCCTCATTTTGTTATTCAGTAACGCTAAAGTTTATAATTACAGTAAAGAAAGACACACATAAGTGTCAGTATAGTTATTTTTGCGATACAACATAGAGTAAGAATCATTCCTTTAGGAAGAATCTTTACAATATTTCTCAAAATAAAGATTAATTTGTTAATCAAGCTCAGAGAGAATATTAATCTGATTTCGAATTAGGCTTAACAAAACCGAAGCAGATATAAATTAAATATTATAAAGTTATGTAATACAATTGACAGGAATTTAAAAATTAAATATCCTTAAAACTCTACTACAACTTTTATACTTTTTATGAAGTTTATTTTGTCTATTTCGAGGTTATTTTCAAGCTATAAATTACGAAAAATACAATACCTTGCAATTTTATTTTGAATACGTTTCCAAACTTTATTTATCCCACAGACGAGCTGCAAATCTTGGCTTTAAAATGTTGCTTTAATTTATGGGGCCATCATAATTCTTATTGTTTTCCATTTTACTTTACTTGAGAATAACTTTCATGGGCTAATGCTTAATTTTTTAAATGGCTAATTTCGAACGATATAAAAAAAAATGATACAGTAGATGAGCAAAAACAAAGAAATATTCCCATTTAAGCTGATTCGGAAACACTACAAATAAAAAAAAAAGAACTTGGAAAAATCTGGAGTTTGTGCCTTTTCATTTATCAGAACAGTATAATAAATGGTCTTTACAGAACCAGTATTGCTGAGTTCCTGATACTATGAACTGACATGAGTCCCCTATTGAACTATCGCTACCAATTTTTACCTTTTTTCTTCAGAAATTTCAATATTTTCTATTTTTACTGCTATGTTTTGTAAGCTTTGAGAACGAAACAGCAGCAGGAAATAGTGATCTAAAGTGCAGATAAGTTTTTACACATATTTAGAAACGATTAAATTGTATAAAGTTAGACTATTATGGAATAGGAAGCAAATAGAACTAACTTGCACTTTTCCCTAATACAACATATTAATTAAAATACTCAGAAAAGCTAAAATAATAAAAATGTACTTTAATTCATTCAAAAAACTTACCAAAAAGAAAACTTTCTTTTATTTATAATAGTTATGTATATTAGTGCGTGAATAGTACAACTAATTTAAAACGTAATCATGCGTAATGAATTCTTGTTTTTGTAAGATTTTGCGATATTCTTTTAAGACAATGAGCCTAATAATTTATTCATTACTTTCTACACGGAAAGAGAAAACGATTTAAAGCAAGAAACATAAAAACATTATGAATTTAATACAATTTCTTAAATGCCACAAAAAAAGTTATTGTTTCACAATGTACTTAATGGAAAGATACATATTGAAAAACGCGAAGCAGGTTTTTTTTTTTTTTTTTAATTCGATGGAAAAGAGTTTATCTGGAATGAAAATGTTTTAGAGAAAGTAAATGCTAAGTAAGAAATTTCTTCTTTCTTTCTTTTAAAAGTTCAGTTTTAATGTCTTTTATATGCGTAGAAATAAATTATAAGGTCGAAGTAATGGAATTAAGAGATTTATTATGAAGCTTAGGAGGTCATGCTATTCAAATGGTTAAAAATCGTGGTTTTTCTCGTGGTTTGGTTTTTTAAAGGATTTTCATTTTTAGTTGAATTTTTTTGTGAATTGTAGATAAAAGTAATCCGCATTTGGAATTTACTAAAAATAATAACATACCAAATTTTTCAACAGTAATTATCAAAAATTTAAAATATGACTTCTGCTCTTCTATGGTTTCACACGAAAAATTAAAGTATTAGGTGTAACTTTTAAGAATCCACCTGAACTAGTAAAAAGTAATAAAATATTGAAGAACTTGCGAAAATAAATTTAAAACAGAATCACTTACAATTTCATTTTTAACAATTGCTGACGTTAAACTAATGCGAAAAATCATTTTTCCGAAAATTTTTCCGAACGAACTAGATAAAATTCTAAAGCGATTTTTCATATCGGAGTATAAAATTATTCCTCGAAGTTGGTATCCAAATTTCGGAGCTCTAACGCCCAACGAATCTGGAGTTATTAGAGATTCAAAATAACATTATGCGATAAGGACAGACAAAATATTGATTAAGCACAAAAGAAGAGTTCAGAAAAATAGATAAATTTAAATCTGTATATTTTGTCCAGATTTCATTTCAATTGTTTGAACAAACCTCTGCTTCAGTAGTAAGTGGTCACATATATGCTACGATTGCCATGAAAACTGATTCATAATATGCTGATTAAGAACACATACATTTACTTTGAATATTATTTTCGATATACTACATTAGATAATATACATTGCTATATAAAAATGTTATTTTTGATAAATAAATAAGAAAAAAAATATTTATTTTGTTTTTACGTTAGTTTAGATGTTCAACACTCTACATTTAATTTAATGGTGTACAAACAAATTTTAACAGATTTACTAAGTCATATCAGACTATATAACTACCTTCTATATTAAATTTCATTATTAAAATTTAAATTTCATTATTAAAATTTAATATTCAGTATGTCACTTTTTATCAAAGTATAAATAACATAATTGTTTTAATTAAACAGATTTTAAGATGCTTATTTTTTTGCCAGAGAAATGCCACTTGAATATCATCGATTGATGAAGATCATTGATTACTATGGGGGCAAAGTTCCATCATTTTCGCTTTTGTGAAAACAGGTTTAGAAAGTTTAAATAAAAAACGAAAGAAAAAAAAAATAAGAGAAGAGTTGTTACAGGGAACAAGTAACAAAACTAGAAACATTATCAAACAATGGCTCATCCCAAAAGCATGAATAATTTGAATACTCAATAAGAAATTTTATTTCGCCCCAATGTCATGAAAATGGTCACAAAGCAAGAAAATTAGAATTAGAATAAATAAAACTATGAGATGTTGAATGGATATTAGCAATTCTATAGTCACAAACGACTGTACTCAGATGGATTATTTTACTCCACACGCTATATTTTACAAACATTTCTTCCTTGGACTATTTGTTTCAGTCAACCACTCATGATTTGTGTGAGCTTCACTTCATTTACCATAAGAAAGATTTTCTTTCGTATGGTGAATGCAAAAAATTGTGAGGATTTTTAAAATGCCTCTATACACTGTTAGAATTTCATTCTAAAATTATGGTAATATAACCGGCAGCAGTCTGAATGATTAACCGTGAAGTTTATGGTATAGTAAATTTTCTTTACCTTTTCGATTTTTGAACCATTTACAACTAGCAGGGTTTAAAAACCGTAAAAAACGAAATTTATCAAGGCTTATGAGCTGGACTTTTCGTTTGGTGATGGGCATTGGAGAGCGCAGAACATAAATTGAAAGTGCAGGACTCTGGAAAAGGGAATGGAGGAAATATTGTGATTTCAACGCATGGACTCGAAACAAGTATCTGATCGAAGCAGGGATTCGAAACAAGTATCTGATCGAAGCAGATACTCGAAACAAGTATCTGATCAAAGCAGGGACTCGAAACAAGTATCTGATCGAAGCAGGGACTCGAAACCAGTATCTGATCGAAGCAGGGATTCGAAACCAGTTCTGTCAGTCATGAGACTGACATATTAGCTCCCTTGGCTATAATATGTACGTAGTTACAAGGATCTAAGTGGCTTCATAAGGTGGTCTAAGTTGGTGTGATAAAATTTGGGTTGTTTAATCGTATTTGGCGAAAGCAGTTGATAAATGAATTTTCTCACAGTTAACAGTTTGATTACCATCTTGTTTAGGGTTATTTGACTGTTTTGTTTGAATGTGGTAAAACAACAATTAAATAAATTGTCCTTTAACCATTTTTTCCTAGACATTTTTAACAAAATAGGACAGACGACTTTCAACTACTGAAATCTTGGAAAAGTATGTAGCAGTGGAACATATATTAAATGATCAATTTGTTTCAAGTTTTCCAGAATAAAGCTATGATTTTAACAAAATGCTCAAATACATCTATTTGTTAATGCGAATTGTGCGAAATTAAAGGCTTGTCAACGATAACTACCATTTGATGGGTTTATAGCATTTTTTCAGATTCATTTAATTTGCATGAGCTATTTATAAAATTTATACAGTTGATTTATGATGAAAATATATTATAAAAGTCAATAAGTAATGAATAATACCAAAAAACCCCATATATAACGGAAGCTATGCTAATAACATGCATGCTAATAAATTTTCAACTTTATATCTTAATTAAATGAAAAATTGAAGAAATTATCTAGCCCGTTAATGTTAGAAAAGCTGTTTTGGACAAAACTCCACAAAAGTTTGCGAAATATTATTCCACATCTTTCTGATTTACATGTTTCAGCATATAATTTGAAGAAAATTATTTCAAATGTGCATACTGGAAAATTATGTAACACTAAAACATCGATTTAAAAAAAATTCCAAGCGGAAAAGAATAAAAACATCATTTTCATAATGTTGTATTTATTTTAAAATTCGAAACAGATTTATAAAAGTATGATATGATGCAGGGGAGAGGGGGGCACATGTGAACAGGGGGCAGATGTGTACATGATATGTTTTACCAATATGATTCGAAATAAAAATTCTTCAAAAATTTTCAATAGATGGTAGTATTAGTCCTACCTCTCTGCCAAATTTTCAGAACAATGAGCCATTTTGTTGTTCTATTCTGACAACTTTTTTGTATTAGCTGGTGTTCTATATACTTTTATCACTCTATTCTTCAAGTGAAAACATAGTATAAATCAACTAATGAGCTGAAATTAACTATTGCAGACAATTATATGAACATTCAGGTAAGTTTATGGCAATCATTATTTTTTTTTCTCAACCAAAAATTCTTTATTTTTCAAGTTAGGCTTAAGAAGGATGATGGGGCACTTGTGAACAAAACATCTGGGGCAGATGTGAACAGTTCCCATGTGCCCCTACATAGTATTAAGATTATTATCCTCATGATAATATAAGTTTAAAAAGTATGTATGCATTTAAAATTATTATTATTTAATTTTCCATAATTAGTTAATTAATTGTTAATTTTTTCTTCAATTTTTTTTATTAAATGGTTGGTCAACAATTTTGTGTTGTATAATGATTACGAGAAGTAAAAAGATATAATATTTTAATACTTAAAAAGTTGAGTTTAAAATAATTTTTTAAATATATTATTATTCTTAGTAGAAAACCTATTTTGCAAAAGCAATATATGTAAGAATATTCTTTATTTAATAAAATATCCTTTATGCTGCCTTGTCTTCTAAGTTTTGAATGAAAATGCAAAAAAAAGCGTGAAAGAGTATCAGAGAAGAAAGAAAAAGGCCCATTACAACTCTCGAGGAACATGAAGTAGCGAAAAACCCAATTCGCGAAATTAACCCAATAAATTCAATAAATTCACCTAAACAAATAAACCCAATAAATTCACCTAATAAGCTACAACCTCTTCAGTATAATGTGTATCTATATCTGTTATATTAAAGATTTTTTTCTTTTAAATATGATAATTGTTTTGTGTTTTTAATCTTGTTTATATGTGCCCCAGGCATGTTCACATGTGCCCCACCATAGGGGCACATGTGAACAATTGAAGTCATTCTTCTAAAATATCATAAAGTAAAGAAATATTTTATTGAAAAATCTCAAAAAATTCCATAAGACAAAGAAAAGACTACTTAAACATATGGAGCTCTTTACTGTGAGAAATTGATGATAATTTCTAAAAAATGAAGAAATAAAAAAATTTGTTCACACGTGCCCCCCTCTCCCCTACGCAAATTAAATTTTAACGATTTTTTATATAATTTCAAAAATTTAGATCAAAGTAATACTTTTTGTAAAAATTTAACATGAGCAATCTAAATGCACAACTCTAAACCTATTTTCCCTGAGTGTGCTGTTTTTATATTTTTCCCACTATACGTATCATGCATCTCTTTTTTTTATCAACTTTTTCACCAGAATAATCTATTTAGCATTACCAAAATATTCCACTTATTTTTTTGTAAGAGAAAAAGAATTATAGAGCCATCTATTTATTAGAGCAAATTAATCTCTTTGGTATCAAAGACTATACGTTAAAAAATCAAAGTAGGCAAAAAAAATGGCGTTTCGATACTTTCATTTAATCACTTTATTCTTTTAACGCATTTGAAATGTGTTAAAATGTGTTATAATGTGTTTAAATGTGACACTTTAAATAGAAAATAAACTTAAAGTTAGAGAAATTATAATTTAAATTACTTTATTAATATTAAATGAAATTAATTGATAAAAATTTAATTAATTGTTAAAATTAAAAAATAAAATTAACTTCAATCTTTTAACAGTGTCGGTGATGAGACAAATGATTAGTTGCAATTTATTGATTATGAATCATCCAAATTGTAAAATTTTTAAAAGAAGTTTAATATGCCTAATACTTAGGATTATATTATAATATAAACCTACCTATTTAATTTTATGTTCGCCAATGATTCAACGTGTGACCTTGCATATTTAATCAGCGTTATTCGACGTAACGTTATTCGTTTGCACCAACGTTATTCGAAGAAACGGGGATTCTGAATTCAATCTTTATTCATTATTTTTAAAGGGTGAAAATAAGTAAGAAATGATGAATAAAAAATAATTCGTTATTTTCTTATTTTAACCTAAGTAAGTTACCAGAGGCGGAAAGTACCGAATATATGAAAAGTAAGAAAAGATGTAATATGATTCGTGAAAATAAGTAAGAAATGATGAATAAAAAATATTTCGTTATTTCCTTACTTTAACCTAAGTAAGTTACCAGAGGCGGAAAGTACGAATATTTGAAAAGTAAGAAAATAAGTAATATGATTCGTGAAAATAAGTAAGAAATGATGAATAAAAAATAATTCGTTATTTCCTTATTTTAAACTAATTAAGTTACCAGAGGCGGAAAGTACGAATATATGAAAAGTGAGGGGAAAAAAAAAAAAAGAGTTGTATTAAGTTTTGACACGAGTGATGGCTTTACTGCGTAGTGACTGATGCGGTTGTAAAACAACTTATACAGAAATTTTATAAACCGTTTTGCGTGATTGAAAAACAAGTTCTCTCGTTTGTATCTCTAAACCAACGGTTCCCAAATGGTGTTTCGCGGAAGCCTACTCAGAACTACTTCCGTGGAAATATTAAAGGAGTTCCAAGCGTTAAGACCAAGAGTTAGTTAACTCGCAATGATCTTGGAACTTATTTATAATTAAATCTAATCAATAAGCCATTATTTATTTATTATTCCCCTTGCCTTTATGAAATTATTTAAACTGAAAGACCAATAAAAAAGAAATGGCACTTTTTAAAGAAAGAAATATATAATTTTTTAATAAAAATTTATTGAATAAATCAGGAAAAAGAGACATGTGTTTAAAAAAAAATCATTCGTATTTCCCACCGGGCTTTCAAATCAAACTAAATTAACTAAATTTGCTAATAAAGACAAATATTTTCCTAATAACCATTTTTGTTTATAGCATTTTTTTTTTCTTTCACTTCTACTATAATTTGACTTTTCATTTGACCTCTCTTCATGCTTATACAACAAAAATAAATTCAGTACTAGACTAGACAAAGCTCCAAGACTGGGAATTTACCTGTAGGACATAAAATCTAATTCAAGTTTAGTAATGATAAAACGATGGGAAGAAAAATTCATGCGTCTTATTAAATAACCTAAAAAAAAAATACTATATTCTTTTTGAATGCATTCACAATTATCTTTATGTACTTTTTTATAAAGATGGGGTTCCGCCAAAAAAAGTTTGATCATTTAGGGTCCCATTGCCGAAAAAAATTTGAAACCTCTTTTCTAGAATAAACACAACTAATATCTGTTTAAAAATATTTTAAAGCAATTTAAATATTATTTTTTATTATTAATTTAGCAGCTTAAATAGAATTTTTTATTTATGATCAAATTATTAAATCTTTCTTGTTTTATTAGGGTTACAAATGTGGTTATCTAAAAAATATAGTAAATTAAAACACAATTATTTTTCCTCTGTGTTCTACTATATTTAAAACAGTTTATAAAAAAAATACCGTGAACAGAAACTAGAGCATGATAACTACTTAAATTTTTATCTGATCTTGTTAAAAAATAGCAGTGTGTATTTTCCTAAATTTATATTTCCGTTAATTAATTAATATTACTTTAAAATTAATATTATATAATCTACATAAAAATTAAAAGAATAACGGCACACCGAAAAACGTTTCTGAAGTCAGCTTTTCAATTTAATAGATCGGAATTTATAAACGCATTTTATGAAAATGCTATATGGAATATAATTGCTACAGTTGTTTACTTGTTCCATTTTCATACAAATTGGAAAAAAAATATGGAAGGGGCTCTAGGAAATTCACGAGCTTCATTGCTCCCTTATCCACAACGCTTCTTTTATGTAATGAAATTCAAAGTTTTAAAAGTCTTTATTTGGTTCAAATAATCAACAATGTTTAGTTTTTTTTTATAGTGCTTCTTTTCTGTAAATTTCAACCTCTAAAGCTTATATTCTTATTTGATAAAGAGTAGTCAAACTTTACTGAAATATGATAAAACCAACTTTCAAAAATCGTGTCAATTCGTGTCAACCAAAAAGTCTTGAGAATGATCTACTTAATTTATAAACAAAGATTTAAGGTAGAAAATAAGAGGATTTCAGAAATTAAAATCATTACTTTTAAAAATTCCTAACTTAAAAAAATTTTTTTGCTCCTGAAATGTTCTTTTTTTAAACGTTAAAAACTTAAAAAGGGGGGCATACCAATGTACTATTTAGGCCAGCATCATTTTATATCAAAAATTTGTAAACAATTTATTTGTATATCAATTGCTTATGTTTTAATTTACATCTTTAAAAGTAGTTTTCTTATACGTTCACATCGGTCCACAAAAGCCTTAAATGTATTTGTAAGTAGTCTTTAAAATAGAACTAACCCTCGAAAAGTGACAGTAATGAAGTGAGATATCGGAGAAGTGAGACTAAAAAGTCTTTTCTACCAGAAGGGGTGTCCTTAGGCGGCTATCCCTGAGCACCCGTGTGGGCCGGTCCGGTTCCCTGAGTTTCCTGGGCGCTCCTGGAGAGACTAATCGATAGCGTCGTCATGGCCATAGCATTCCACTACCCTTTGGACTGTGATGCGGTTTTTCTCCATCCTCCGTTTTCATTTAGTGTGCCAAAAATCCGTATTTATCGCTTTATTTGGCAGCAATAATTAAAATTTTGGCGACTATTTAGTTTGAGAGGAGATTTTGGTAGCGTAAAATGCGTCAAAATTTAAATGCAATTTGCGTTGGTGTTCCTTGGCGACGAAACCCCTCTAGCGGTTAAAGTTTTAGCAGCCAATGATATGAGAAAGTCTTTAAGTCCCAGACATTCACGTCATCGTAGTTAAAGCTCTCAGTTGCTTTCACGAACATTTAGTAAAATGCAGGAATATAAAGTAGACACTTTACGCACGCCTTTTGTTTAAAAACGGTCTAATTGTATTAAAATGACAATTACTCATGGTTAATTGAAGTTTTTAATGCTAATATTAAACAGAGAGATACATTTAAAAATGTTAAGTAACATGATACGCGGGAACTGAATGGATAATAATAATTTGATTAGAAATTTCATTTATACTTTGAAGGATTTAGTCTTTCTTTTCTATTTCTTTAGATCTGCTTAATACAACAATTGTTCAATTCAATAATGTTTGTTAAAAAACTAATGCAGTTTTTTTGAAATCATTTTAACACTGCTGATATTAAACATTTGAAGTTTTACATTTTTATATAATTATAAGAATATTATTTAAAAATTGTTTTTCACTATTGTGTCGGTTAATCTTATAAATAAAATGTTAATGGTCTATACCATAATTACGATATGGAAATTTTTTTTATGTAGTTTTACTGAGAAACTGCAGTTATTTTTTATCGAAAGCAAATTCAATGTATGATTTGATCTCATGTTCGTAAACTTTGCTTAAACTTTGTTTATTAAAGTTTTAGTCCTTGGAATTTTAACTAAATTTAAAATAAATATTTCAATGGAAATTTTTTTAAATGTTAAATTTTAATTTAAAAAAAAACTAAATTTAAACAACTGCCATGCTTAAGTATTCCAAAACTGTAGAGCTTTTATATAAAAAGAAAATAACAATAAAATAAAAATACATTCAGTAGTTTCTCAGAAAAATAGAAAAATGACGTTGTTCATTTAACATCAGCTGTATTAAATCATATGACTCCAATTAACGAACAAAGTGATGATTATTGTTTAGAGACACTTCTAATAGCTTATAAAGTATATATTTGTTAAATTAGGCTATATATATATATATATATAATTTCTTCATAAAGAATAGAAAAAAATAAGATTTGTTGAAACGTGTCTTTCAAAAACAAATATAAATAAAAATTTACATAAAACTGTTACAATTTACATACTAAAACTAAATAAAAGTTTAAAAATAAAGAATAAATAATTTTAAAAAAAATATTATAAAACAAAAATAAAAAATAGAAATAAATAAAACGCGAAAATAACGCGAAAATATCGAAAATATCTTCGTTTTCAACCCGCACAAATATATCCAGAGGAATTAATGCTTTCTGATCTTGGTATAATATCGTAATATTGCCAGAGCAAAATATATCAATACAATAGTGAAAGGTGTACCAAAATGATGAAACTAATTCTGGTCGTTAGCATGATTTAATCAAATATAAAGAACACAAAAATTCGAAATAATATAGAATATTGTCATAGTTACAATAAAACATTGAAATTTGTGATTCTTTAAATTCCTGAAAGAGTGATGGAACTTTTGACCAACAGTTTTGATTTTACTTTAAATACACAGTTTTTTTTTAAATTAAATGTTTTTACTTTTAAGATATTTATTGTTAATATTTCTTTAAATATCAATATTCTACATCTAGTTTATTCTTAAGATAATAATTATTTTATTACAGGTTTCATATATATATATACAGAGAGAGAGAGAGAGAGAGAGAGAGAGAGAGATTGCTGGGTGGCGCAGCAGTTGGTTTGTCGTCGGTCTTCTGAGCTCAAGTCTGCGGGTTCGATCCCCGGCCCAGACACCGGATTTTCGGGATGCAGAAAATCCTCAGCGGCCATGTCGTATGATTATGCGGCATGTAAAAGATCCCTGGAGTGCCTTATTGGCTCTTGGCATTTCCGGCAAAATTAAATTCCTAGTGCACTTAAGCATCCAAATAGAGTCTCGGTGCTGCCATCTAGTGTGGCAGAAACTAGACGTCCAAATGACCATGGCCAACGGTATCTCACCCATTGTAGTGGTCCTGAAAGAGTGGATACCACTTCTGGAGAACGCACTATGTCTGCTCATCGGGAAGACTGATTGTGCAGCTCATTGGAAATAAAAAAAAATATTATATATATATATTATATATATATATATATATATATATATATATATATATATATATATATATATATATATATATATATATATATATATATATATATATATATATATATATATATATATATATATATATATACTATATATGTATATATATACTATATATATATACTATATATATATATATACAACTGTAATATATATAATTACAGGTATTTTAGGTATACATATTTTTACATCAATTATTAAGGTTCTAAAATAAAATATAATTTCATGTTCAATAAAATCAATTAAGCTTCTTATCAAGGATTAAAAACGTGGTAAACTTTGAATAAGATTAAATATTATGTTCCATAAATGAAACTAAAGTATTGCGAATAGACCACAAATAAGGTTACACGAATGGACATACTATATTTTCGATTTTCTATAAACCATCTTCAGTGTCTAAACAATAAAGACATTTTGTATTTAGACATTGAAGAAAATTCTCGTTTATAGAACCGGAAATATAGTTTGCCCATACATGTACCTTTATTTGCGCTCTATTTACGTTTTTTGTTTTATTTATACGTAGAACAAAATATATCCAATACTTATTTGACTATGCTTTATACATTATTTTTTTAAAGAGAGAGAGAGGAACATTAAAAAAGTATTGTAACGCAAAACAAAGACTCGAAACCTGTATTTATTCCCTTGTATACAAATTTCATTTATCTTTGCCGCTCCTTTTACTCTACTAAATGTTAATGGATGCCGGAAATTGCATTTCTTCCCTACTGGAAAGGAAACTATCAGACTCATCCTTCGTATCTTTTAAGGGATTTTCTCAAATATTAGAGCGCTTTTCGGATGCGAAATCTAAATATCCCTATATTGGAGAATTTAACACAGTATACATAGTATAATATCTTAATAAAAAATGTCTATTTAAAATATAAAAGTTAATAAAAAACTGTATATGTAAATATTTTTGAAAATTTCATAAAATACGTTTTTTTTTTTTTAAAATTGATATTTAATTTATAATTAAATTTTTGAAGATACAGAGGAATTTTTCAATGCTTAATATAATATTTTTATTAAAACCAGTATTTTGTTATAATCTCATTCTAGATTAATTAGTGGTTAAAATATAATAGCAGAAATTGCAAATTACATTAATTTTTGATAAATTAATATTTAAATTACATTCAAATACTTTATACATAAATATTTTCAATATTTAGAACTAATTTTTTAACGGTGTAAACCAGTGAGCTTTCCTAACGTCATTACTATTTACATGAAGTAGTGAATGGAATGCAAGAAATTTTATAAAATATATATGTCACTCAAAATATTTAATTCTTTTTTTTTTAAATAGTATTTAAGCCATATTTCAATATTGAAAGATGTTTATACGTTAACTTTTTAAAATATTTACTTAAACATTTTATATTTTATAACAATTATATTTTATAAATCATTTACTCAAAATATTTACTATATATTATTTAAAATATTTATTAATTATTATTTTATTATATGAAATATTAACTCGAACAATTTACATTTTATAACAATTATGATTTTTGAATTATTTAAATTTATATTAATATGTTACCGTTAGGAAAATATGAGAAATTAAAAAAGAAACTTAAAATTAAAAAAAATTAGATATTCGAAAAAAAAGTAGTCTAAAAATAAATTTTAAAAAATATTAAAAAATTTACGTTAGGAAAGTTTAAGAAATATTTTAATACTAAAAATATTAATATTTAAAAAAGCAGAAATATTTAAAAACTATTGTATAAGAATCTCTTATTCTTTTTTTTACAACAGAATCTCTTACGCTTATTCATAAACTGTAAATAAATCATTATTTATATTGATTAATGGTTTTTAAGTCAGTATAGTAAGTCACTTAGAAAAATTCCAAACCAAATTACGGTAAAAAGTGTCGGCACACTGAATGCGACATCCCTTAAATCCATTTTACCATGTTAAATTTTATACAATAATGTTTGCAGTGATATTTATTTAATTATAATAATTCAATGAAATTACATTATTACCTTAAAAAATACGGTATATCAGATTTTGTGTTCCTAAAAATTTTACGCTAAAAATGAATTTCACGGGGGAAAATACTTGTGCACCCTGAGTGCCCGTTCCTTTTACCGCAATTTGATCCAGATTTTCTTACAGTGTGGAAACATTTTCTCATTCAACTAATTTAAAATTGTTTTCAGATTAAAGAAATAATTTTACTAAACAAGATACAAATACTTAACTAAACAAGTATTAGTTAAGTTTCTTTGTAGTTAATTTAGTTTCCATTCAATATTAAAATGTTTTTAAAAAAATCCCTAATAAAATTGTGCCATTAAGGAAATTTGTTTGTTAAAGAGGAGCAAAAGTTTTCCGAATTGAATTAGAAATTACATTCATCACATACAGTTTATTCATTTCATTCGGTAAGATTTAATTAAATTATGTTAGTTATAATTATGTTCATTGTAATTCCGTATATTCAATGGATCCAGTTTATTAAAATGTAATTAAAGAAGTTCCATACTATACATCCCTATAATTTATATTGAGTCTTTTCTTTTATCCCCTCACAGTATTCAAAAACGTGAAGTCACAATTTATGTTTTTATCGATATTTTTAAATGAATTCTTTGTTTTCTAAGCTATTAATAAAAATCTTATGTTCTTTTAGGTCCTAAAAAGCTATATTTGAAAACAACTATCATATTGCTTTTTTTATTGTTTGTTATTCATAATATCAATTTAAATCGGAACAATCGGATCCAAATAAAAGCCTTTAATTTCTAATCCAGCTGAATTCTATTAATCCAATTTAATATAATTAATCCAAACTTTTAAACCAATTTAATATTTATTGGGTCAAATCATACGATCATCTTTTTTTAATCTAAATTAAGATCTCAAGTGCCAAAAATATTAGTGTATACATCAAGTATATTCGCAAACCATATGTTTTGAGCAAATTAGTGTTAGTCTACATATTCTCTTTAAATAAATTTAAATATTTCAGAAATCAACATGAATTGTGTTAGACAATAGTGGCTAGATTTTTACCAGTATCTAAATAATTTCTAAGCTTAATTTTCATTAAATGACAGCTATTTTACCATTATATAACTTTACTTAAAAAAACTATTTAGAAATTGGTGGAAAAAAGCTTCTCATTTTGCCCATACAATACAAATATTACACACGGGAAATTTTTTTCCTACATTTAAGGATAATTTATAAGCATTCAAGTAAATAAGAATGTTAGACATTTTATAAGACATTTTCATTGTAAACAAATGTGTTGCGATTTTATTATATTTTTATGCGATATTTTTTCTCATCCAAGCATTTATTAATGTGTTTTCAGTTTTTTTTTATCAAAATAATGTTCATTGTTTATTATTACGTTTTTCTAATATTTAAAATTATAAAATTTTAAACAATTAAAATAAAATTTTCTGTGAATATTCATTTGAATATGCTTATTTTTGAAATTTAAAAAATTCTGCTACATATTTATTTAACCATAACAATGCATGTATATGGTTAAAAATTTATTTTATATTACATACAGACTTTTCGCTGAATTAAAAAATAGGTTTTACTTAGATCAATTAAATTTTTTGACATGAAATCAAATATATAAACGATACTAAAAAAAGTTGCTTCAAGCTTGTTTCACTTAAATAATATTTTTTTAGTTTCTTTAACCAATGTTCTTAATAATTTATTTTATACTGAAATTTAATCTGATTTGAATAAAAATCTGCCAATGCTATTTAGGAAAGAGGGGGCTAGTGTTAAAATTTTTTATAAATTTGTCAGAAAACCATGCTTAATAGTATTTTTAACTCATGATATATTTTTTAAATTATATTGTCCCGCAGTGGACTGATCGTTAAGACACGGTTCCCAGCAGATCACCGAAGTCAAGCATCACTGGCTGCGGTCAGTGTGCGGGTGGGTGACCACTTGGATCAGTCTGCGTAGGGACCGAGGGTGTGCGGTATTGGTCCTCGTTAAACTGTTCTATCGTAAAGTGCTCGACTTCGCGTGCAGGTCGTTGGGCTACCGAAGCAGGGGTGCCATCCCCTCTGCAGAGGATCAAAATTGTGATGGCATGTCTTCGGATCATCCTCAGGGATGTTTCCCAGACCGTCGCCAATAGCCCATTGTGCAGCTCTAGTGCGACGTAAATTAACTACACACACACTTTAAAATTATATTTTGGACATATATCAGCAATTTCAATGTTTATCTGGAATTAAAAAGGTGTTTTTTTTATCAACAAAAAGTTGTTTTTGTCCAAACTAGCCTCCCTATTGTGGGGCTAGTTTGGACGCGGCTAGTGTGGAGAAATTTGGTAACAAAAAGTAGTCGTTTATTACAACTCGGAAAAGTATTCCTAAAGCCAAAATCAAATTTATTTCAATCTGATCCTCATTGGAAAATGAATATTGGCATATTTGAGTTAAAACACTAATTTGTAATGGAGTATTTCATACTAAGGAAGACATTTTGAACGTAAAATAGTACTTTTGTAATTTTTATTATTAATTATTCTTATTTTTGAATTACCTATGGGTTAATACATAATTCAATTGATTTATTTGAAAACACAGACCCAATTTTAAGTTGAATCAATTTTAATAAACATAGTGTTTATTAAAACATTTAATTTGGTGATGAAATGGCACTAATGCACGGCACTGAAGAAATGTAAACAAGTTGCAAAAAGAAGACGGGATCATTGACTGAAGTTCAATTTTAGGGTAATGTATGGCAAAAAAATAAATATTTATAATTTTTTTTTATTTTCTTCTTCTTTAATCCCTCCTTTAATATCGCTTTTAAACTTTCTTATAAGCTATAAGAATGGATTATATAAAGGTTTCAGGGTAAACTTTTTATTTGAGAATGAAATCCTTTCCCCCCATTTGGAAACGAATATCATTCTACAAAATCATTATAATTTCGAAAATAAATGACATCAAATGTGTTAAATTTGTAACCAATTTATATTTCTTCCATTGGAAGTTTAATGGAGCAGTGTAGACATGTCCATACTCGCCCTACTTTCATCCGTCTACACTAGCCCACGTGGACATTTATTGTTTATGCTTATTCCTGGTTTATTGAAACTTAACAGGGCAAAAGTTTTTAACAAAATAAGTTAAAATTTATAAAATATCACCACGGTTTTTCGTTTTTTTTTAAGTTATGAAAACAAAATGTGTAAATAAAAGAAAAGTGCAACAAAGAAACAAAATGTGTAAATAAAGGAAAAACTCGAAAGTTACTTTGGCATCTTTAAAACCTCCTTTTATAAATTTCTATTGAAGTATACACTGTGTAATTATGCAACTTCACTCGGATGTGAACATCACTGTTGCCAATCGACGATATCCCACAGAGAAATTTAAATATAATAACGTTATTAAAGATGCCCACTCAAGCCCCATGTACACACTAGCTCCTCTCTCTCCCATACGAAATTAAATTTAATTTTAAAGTAGATTTTGAAATTACTTAAAATTGATTTAATTTATTTTATATTACTTAAAAACTAGTTTAATCCTCAAAGATATTATAATAAAATAAATAATTAACATAATAAAATAAATAATTAACATAATTAACGTAATAAAAAATTCGTGCAGTTTATTTAGCATGATATTTCTTTTATTTTAATGATGAAATGTGAACTATTTAGCATGAAAAATGAATTTTTTATAGATATGCTAAACTAAAAAAATATTGTTTAATATTTATATATCAGATTATTAATATAAATATATAATATTTATATATTATATATTTATACATCATATATGTTTAATATTTATATATCATATATAATTATAAGCGGTATATTTTTTCCAATGCAGCATGGAGGACTTGAATAGTCAATAAATTTAAATTGCAAATACTATAAGTAATATATATTAAAATTCTAATTAAACTGAAAACTAAAGAAAGAAAAGGAAAAAAAAACAACATTGTGAACTAAAGATAAGAAAAATAGTAAAATATATATATATATATATATATATATTTTTGATAATTTAATAAAAATTCAGATACACTCAGAATAAAATTATATTGCACCAAGACTTTTCTTGCTTGCTAAATGTTTATATAGCCTTTGAAATTTGTATAATGACATTTATAATTCGCATTTTCATAGTTCGCATGTTTATGTGAACTATGAATTTATATGAACTGTGTTTAAATTAGCATCAATTATGGCTCCTTGAAAGTATCATTTAAATGGGCTAAAATTTATATTTCTACAAAATCGAACTATAAACAATGTATAATAAGTATGAATAAAATAGAAATTTAATTATTTGAAGTTTTAGCGTATAAAGATGTTAAGTGTTAAGATGTTAAGTGTTAAGTGTTACCCCCCATCAAATACTTTTGAAAGTCTAGAATTATTTTTTTACCCTTTTTATTCAGTCACAAATAAACGTATTTTAATTAAAATCTTGAGTAACGGTTTAACTCTTTATGAACTTGTAGTTCTAAGCTTTGCATGAAATGCGATTTGATATGTGATTTGAAATGTGATTGAATTTAAGTCGAGCAAATAAAAAATTTTGTTATAGGTTAGACGATGAGTGGGAACTTGACGATGAGTTCAATCCCATTGAGAAACATTGTGATGACGAAATTAATTTGAAGCGAAAAATTCAACTACTTAAGAGAAGAACATCTTTGAACGATCAATTGTATCAACATTTTCCGAAACAAAAAAAAAAAAGATAGATATGTGCGAAATTCAGAAATAGGCAAAGACTTGGAAGAATGATCCTTCTAAAGCAAATGGAGCGCGAACTAAAGAACAGCGAGAGAAATCCGGATGGTGTAGGAGATTGTCCTACTGACCCTCTCTCCCCCATTTCATCATAAGAAGGACGCGGACGTTGAGGTCGTTGGCGTCGGCGGCGCTACTTTTGGCTGCATCTTTTGATCGCCTAAATCGCCATCTCTCCATCGGAGTAACCCGGGATCCGGCGAGATGGTTGGCGTCGGGTCCTCGACCATGTCGTGCCCGGGCAGCTCGTCGATGGGGCCCGGTGGCGGAGGCTTCGGCGGGGCCCCGCCGCGACCCCCGCTCCTCATCCGTAGTGGGTCCGCGTAGTGCGTTCGGACATGAATAGCGCTGCCGTGATAGGTCGGCAACTGCGGCAACACCAGACGACAGCAGGCCGAACCTCAGGACCGCTGGTGCCGCCGTCCCCCCATAAGGGACGGCCGCGAACACCGTCCCACCAGCCCTACCACCAGCAACTGCCATCCCCTCCATCGGCGACCACTCATCAACAGCAGCAGGCTTTACAGGCACAGCCGACCACTAGCCTTCAGCAGAAGCAAAAGGACCAAAAGCAGCAGCAACAACAGCAGAAGCCAAAAGGTACACAACTCTCCAAACCTCTACTTCCATCTAAACCTCAACCTGGCTGGATAATCTTAAACCTGATTGACACTTGGATAGTGTTATTAAAGTGCGCGAGTGTTTCGCCTTAAGTCTACCAGCTTTTAGGAAGGTGACTTAGGCCTTTAAAACCTGATTGGAGAAAGGTAAAAAATTCCCAAACCAAAATTCCAAAAAGGATGCATGGATTAAACCGCATGGATAGATCCAAACTAGCCTAGTTAGAGAAATAATCCAGGTAAAAACAGTGGTTAGCAGCATCTTTGTAAATGTAACAGCAACTTTTCCCTTTTAATAATAATTTTCCCTTTATTTCTCACTCTCTCTAGAAAACAAATGCATGAAATTTTAGTCTCTTTAAATGATTGGAAACATTATCACAAACCCTTATAAAAAACCGTTCACACAAAACTCTCATTTCTTTTTCTCCATTGATTGAAAAGAATTATTTTAATGCCCTCTGGATCAACCTTAGAATCAATCTATCTCAACAGATTCAACATAAATGAATCATTTCCTTTTTAGCCTATTGTAAATATGGCTTAAAGAAGTAAACCAAGAAAACAAAAGATTATAATATTATTATTAATATTTTTACCTTTAGTAAGGATAAGTCGAAGTAGTTGCTGTTCGTTGCTTAGTGAATGTAGGCACTGTTAATGATAAGATAACTAAAAGCGATACCATAAAAATGATATAATGCATTCCATGATACTACACAAACTTGCTATATATTTAGACAAATATTAGATTACGAAATTATAAGTTAAAGAGTTTTGATATTTTCTTACGATAATAATAATACTAAACAGCCACAATACAAAAAATGTTAAATACAGTAATTTTTGATAATACTACAATTTTTTTCTACTTAGTTTCATTTTGTCTTATTAATTTTCTCTTTTACAATTCATTTTCAAATTATTTATTTCTTAGTAAATGCCTAAATTGAGATAGTCAAAAAAAATAGGAAAAGTTATTTTAGGATATATTGCATCGATTTCATTTTTTCTTGTTATCTCAATAATTTTTAAATGGTAATTATTAACTTGCTCAGAGCTAGATTTAATTCCTAGAGCACAGTATTATTTGTTTTATGAAAAAACTTTAGGTTCTGGAAAAATAATATGTGGATATCAATTTGAATTCTATTGATTTTTTATTTAAGAATTTTTTAAAATATAAATAAACAAGTAAAATTTCACATGGATTATAAAAATTTTAAAATTTAAAACAATTGCTGAGCCATCAATTGAAAAGTTTAACTAAAATAGTTTTAAATGTTTACAGCAAACAAATTTAAAATCAGTGTTTTTAAATTATCCTCAATTCAATTTATATCTCCTAACCAATAACTAAAACATATACCTAATAACCTAACCTTGATATTTTTCTTAACATAGTAATTTATGAGTCATACAAATTTAATTTTTTTTAAAAGAACACTTTCCAATATTTTGCTAGACGATTTTTTAAAACTGTTAAATGTAATAAAACCTAATTGAAACAGATAAATTCATTTTAACATTTCTCTAGCGCGAAAAAACAAAACTAATTAGTTAATACTTTTGCATAAAATGTGCATAAAAATGTTTGTAAGTCCTTAATGATTGAAAGTATATCTTAATACCCCTACGTGAAATATGATTTCAACATCAAGAATAGAATTATAACTAAATAAATATCAAACCCTTAAAATATCTTCAGAATAAAAATTCCAAAACGGAATATTATCAAAGAATTTCTTAAAATGTTTTAAGAGATTACAAAATGTTTAAATGCTCCAGATACTTCAAATGTTTAGTTTCAAATCTTTCGATCATACTTTGATTTAAATTAATCATACTTTGATTAAAATTTGTCTTTGGTTTGATCAAAAATCTTTTAGATTTAAATTATAAAACTATTAAAAAAGTAATCCCTAAACATTTAAGACATTGTGGAAATTTCCCCCCATTAAAAACTGATTTTTTTTCGAGAAAGAGAACGCTAGTACTTAGATCATAATTGGTGTTGTTAAAGTTTATAATATTATTGATTATAAAAAAATACAAAGCAAATTTTATAAAATTTAAATCTCATAAAAAGTATTTAATTTCAGGCGTTTGGAATAAAAGTTTTAGTCAGCATAAAATTGAGAGGTTTTAATTTATCGATGCAATCTATTAGGAGTAGAAAGTAATCTACGAACTAAATCATTTATATTTAGCTTGATTATTTTTTATTTTAAGACATTTCCATTTTGAATATTTGGATTATAGTTTAATTTTTGATTTAACTGACTATTTTCTGACTACTTTTTTCTTTCACTATTTATGTTTCAAATTTGCAAGTGATAAAACAAAATTTATGAATGAAATATTGAATGTGTTTCTATTATTTATATTTTGTGATATCATTCAAAATCTAACATATTTAAAAAAAAATATGGGCGTCATATATCGCTGAAGATAACATTTAGCTCAAATAGAACGCGGATTTCACTTTTCTTTAAATTAACATTACATATTTTCAACTATATTAGGTGCTAAAAGTTAAATAATTTTTAAACTAATATTTATATCAAAAGCAAATGTTTTCCTTTGCAAGTAACGAAAAATATTTGATTTTAAATTAATAAATCTAAAGATAGTAAAGATCTATCTTAGTATCTAAAGATTATCGATTAATTTTTCTGTGAATTATTAAAAATTTCACATTAAAGATTATTACAGATCACTTTTTTATCTGCATGATTTAATTTAGTTTACTGAAATGGGTTGTGTTAGATATGCTATAGGATATGGAGCATCGCATGCGTTATAGATCTTCGAGTTAGAATCCTGATTTTAATACAATATTAATACATGTAGACTTAGATAGTTCTAGAATTTTCAAATTTACTCTTTTTTCTATTTTTAACTAATAATATCTTGTTTTGAACACTTTTATATTTTAAATGTTGAAGTATAAGCATATTATATACTCCAAAAACCTTTATGAAAAAAATGTATGTATATTGTTCGAATACATAATATTTTAAACTATATGCTATACAGATGTATAGATAAACATTTTGAAAATCCTATTTAATGTGATATCTCCAAATACTTTTAATTCGTAAAAACTACAAAAATGTTCAATTGTTTTTAGACAATATTTTAATTTTCGATTCAACATAATTTTAATTCTTACAACTTTTCAAAATTATTATTTTTTAACAAAAATAAGATTATTTTGAATAGAAGTAAAATATGTGTTTAAAATAAATTTTGGCATAAAAATTTACTTAGTAAAAAAGTGTAATACTTGAAGCAAAAACAAATTTTTTTTTATCAATTTTTTATATGAAAATACATGCATAAATTAGAATAACCTCTTTCGGCAGATACATTATGACTTGTTTTCTAAAATACATACTTATTTAGAGTTTCTACTAATGTAACAAAAATATCAATATTTTTAATTATTTATTAATTCATATCGTCAATATTTCTAGTGTGAAAAAATGTTTTTTGGTTTAAGGTTGTTACTACTGTTCAAGATAATTATAAATAGTTAATTTTGTACTATTTTATTATTTTATACTATATATATATATATATATATATATATATATATATATATATATATATTGTTATCTAGCTCTCCATATGTTTTAAAAATTAACAATATGAAAAATAATACTAAATGTTTAAATGAAGAAATAATAATAAGTATGTAAATTAAGTGATGTTATTATACAGTTGATATGTCTACATTTTATATTAAATCTTTTATTATAAAATGTATAAGCCTCAACAATTGAATTATTTTACTAAAATCATTTGTCTCTAATATCTTTTTTAAAACTTGTTTCATAGGTCAGCATATGAGAACTTGCAATTGTGCATATCAAGTACTATGCATAACACATTCATACATATTAAGGATTATAGGCTTACGTTTTTTTAAAGCCTGTTTTACACATTTATCAAAAATTGGTACATTTTGAATTTCATTTTGTGGGAAAGTTTCAGTCTTAAATTGTATTATTAAATAAGGGTCGAGAAATGCAATCGGTTTTAATTTTTATTGCCTCGTAGAAAGAATAGATTTAATAATTAAGAAAAAAATTTAGAGTGAAAGCAAATAAGTTTTTTAAAGTTTATTATGTTATAAGCATAAACATTATTTTTAGACAATAATGTTTTAATAATCGTACACAAAGGTTCAATATTTTTATTTTAGTATTTACATGAATAGTGTTAAATATTTTATCAAAAACTCTATTTAAAAAAAACTTGTTAATATATATATATATATATATATATATATATATATATATATATATATATATATATATATATATATATATATTCTACGAATCTTTCTTTCATGTTCTTTCTTTCATATAAATTTTTTTATTAAAATGTAAATAAACTCCACTTACTTCGTACTTTTTAAAACAATTTAGTTGTCTATTTTATCTTCAAATACCTATTTATAAAGAGATAGAGTGTGTAAAACAAAAGATAATTCATAAAATATATCTTAAATATCATTTCATACACGAAACCTTAATGTGTTGTCATGAGTAAACAAAAGAAAAAAATCTACAAGTAATTCTGCTTTCTGTTTATTTTAGCGAAATGAATTTTTTCTTAATTTTCATAAAAACTGTGACTGAATAAATTATAAATTAAATATATTCAATCTATAAAAAAAATTTGTTTATAATTAATAAAATAATTTTAAATGAATTTCGACAAAATGTTAGCGCTTGAATGATAGTATCTGTTATGATTGTATGACGATTAAATTTCCAATCATTTATCTATAGAATCTGAACAAAATATATCTAGAGTCCAGCTCTAGAGTGAACAAAAAATATTGAAAAATTTTCTATATTTCAAGAGTTTGAAATATAATGTATTAAATTTAGCAATGCAAAAATATGAAAACTAACGAATATTATAAACAGTATCTGTGTCTGTGAAAATCAGTCGCATCTGTATGTAACTAGTGATTCTAAAGGCAGACACTATTGTCAATAAGTTCTGTTGCCACATTAAATTGAATTCACACATTTTTTTCGTTTTTATATAGCCAAAATTTTGTTTCTCTATGCAAATACAGATATAGGTTAATTACTTATAAATTTATCGACATTACATGTAACTTAAAGCACATTTGTTTATCATTTTTAAATAAATACGTCATAGAGGTATTAACCTTTCACTTTGCTTGAGCATTAAAAAGTTACATCCATATAACTATCACAGTTTTTATTGAACAAAAAACTGTGCTTTTCTTTGAAAAGGAAATTTATTTTGAAATTAAAATTCGTATTAAAATAAAATATAATAAGTATAAGTTAAACTTCGTATTAAAATAAAAAAACTTTTAAAAAATTATTTTACATAAGAAAATTAATAATTTCATCCATGTACTATTCGAATCTATCAATATATAAAAATATAATACATAAATATTCAAACAGAGTTTTGCATTTTAATAGCAAGCTATATTTCGTTATGGAAAGAAAATTGTGAATTTGTCATGAATTAATTCATATTTCCTGCAGCTGATGAAATTATTATTTATGAGTTTGAATAAAATGCTATTTAGATGCATTAATGAGGCATTATTTCAAAAATTTCCATTATTCAAAGATTTCAGGCATTATTTTCGAAAATTTAACACCCACAGTTCTATTAAGATGTGCAATTAAAAGCAAAACTTGCATCTTTTCAACGAATCAAATTTCTTGAATAAAATTGATCTTAAAATTAAAATAAACTAATTCTTTTAAAAATATTTATTTTATAACAGACAAAAATAATCAAACTAAAATGTCACACAAACACGTATTTAGTACATAAATATGTGTACAAATATAATTTTTTGATTCGTATTGTTAAAACTATTTCTTTGTTTTGTAAATATATGCATCGGTTAATTTGTTTATAAATTTATTGATATTACATGCAATTCAATTAACTTAAAATGTTATATTAGTTAATAAATGTTAATTAAATATTGTATTGAAATATCAATCTTACAATTTGGTTGAACATTTATAAATATGACAATAAAAGTCCAATTTTAATATAAAACGTAAAAACTATTTTTTAATAACTTTATCATATCAAGGTAGTTCTCAAATACAATTAGTTTTTATATTAAAATAAAACACATCGCACATAAAATTGTTATTGAATCAACTTAAAATAGTTCTAAACAATCAAAATATTTTAATCAAATATATAACTAGCATAGTAAAATTACATTTTTTTATTTATGAATAATTATAAATAGAAGAATATATTTTACATGAATGCTAAAAATTTTACAAGAACATACATGAACGCTAACTGTCTTAATGATGTATGTTCTAAAGTAGAAACTTTATTAGAGCAGCAAAGTTCTTTCTTCTTATTATTTCATGAAATTTCAAGTCTTTTATCAAAAAAGTTTTTTTTTTCATTATAAAAATCAGTATCTGTAGTAAAAATCTGTATATCTTTCGTTATATATATATATATATGTTTCAAGCGTGCAAACTTTTTATAAAACATTTTAGTATTTAAGTTATTTTAAAATGTATATTTTGAGGTTGATATTTTTTATTTTTTCAATAATTTACCGAATTTAATGTATAGTTAAATATCTTTTATTGATAATGTTAACTATCTTGCTTTTAAGAGAATTTAATATGATCTTTAATAAAATAGACATTTCTCTAAAAATGTTACGTATTGAAAATTAATTCGTAATGAAATCTTCATATAGATTGAGATATTTCGTAAAAGTTTTTAAAAATATTTACCTTTATGTACAGAAAATAAGTAGGTGTTTTGGATAAAATAGAAAAATTATCTTGCAATATTCTATTTTTAGATAAAGGGTGTGTGCTTTACAGCAAAAGAATTTTTTTAATATCGAATGTTTCGGTACACTTTTAGAAAATATATTTGCTAAATAATACAGCATTCAACCATTTTTTGGTATATAAAATCATCTGGTTTCGAGTTTTATGTCAATAGAAAGTACTGAAAATGACACATTAGAAAAGTTTTGTACAATAAAAACGTTACTTATAACTGAAGAATGTTTCTAGAATTTTTGTTTCTAAATTATTTCTGACATATTTGAAGTTACAGGAAAAATTTCATTACGTGAAATTTTTTGAGAACAAAAATTTTATAGTTTCTGATAAAAATTTCTTTAGACTATCAAGTAATAAGGAACTGTACTTAGAGTTTCATAAGTGTGAAACCATTATAGCGGGTAAATTTGATTCCTGATTTGTTCCTGATTCCTGATTTGTTGATTCCTGAATAAGGCGCTAATTTTTACCATCTTATCATGTCAATTATATTATCTTAAACTAATTAAATGTTTAATTTGATTTGTAATTTAATTTGAACAGAAACACAGTTCAATTTAAAGTTATTTGAAGATTTCTTGAGATATGCGTGATATTATCTTGGGTTCTTTGGAAAGTAATTTCGTTTTCTACCAACAGAGAACTGCAATAGTTTTTAGTTGGTGCCTTTTTAAAAATAAAAAGTGAAAAAATCATTTTTGGTATATTTTTCTATCAAAAAGGTAAAAATGCTTCGTCTCAAACAAGAAAAAATTATTATTAGAGAAGATGTATTGATTGTGATTGTTCAGTACTGATGCTGAAGATGCACTACGTTCTGGAAGGCTAGTTGAAGCTGATGAAGACCCAATAAAGGCATTAAATGAGGCAAATCGGTGAATAACAGTTCATGAGGTAGCGGATAGATTAATTTTATTGAATTTGTCTGTTCATGGTTATTTGAAACGTCTAAGTTTAATTTCAAAGCTCAACATATGGATTCTTTATGATCATACGGAAAGAAATTTGTGCCGTTACATTGACGTTTGTATTGACGTTGTGCCGTTGCATTGACGTTTTATTTTATCGAATTTGTCTGTTCATGGTCATTTGAAACGTCTAAGTTTAATTTCAAAGCTCAACATATGGATTCTTTATGTTCATACGGAAAGAAATTTGGGCCGTTGCATTGACGTTTGTATTGACGTTGTGCCGTTGCATTGAAATTTGTTTTTATCGAATTTGTCTGTTCATGGTCATTTGAAACGTCTAAGTTTAATTTCAAAGCTCAACATATGGATTCTTTACGTTCAAACGGAAAGAAATTTGTGGCGTTTCATTGACGCTTGTAATTTGTTTCTCAAACATCGCAAATAAAATGATCCATTTTCGTTCCATTTTGAAGACGAGGAAAATGTGTTTCTTACAATATTTGTTAAGGTCTCTACAAAAGTTTTTAGATGACAAACCTTTATTTCAAATGAGAAAGTCAAAAATAACCTGGATCAGTTTGTTTTTATCAACAAAGAACAAAAATTTTATGAGCGGGTAAAAATTGGACTACAAAATACAGTATGTTCCAAATGAAACGCAATTCAGAAAAAACACGGAAAAAAGAAGAAAAGAAATGTTTATAGAACACAAATAATAAGAAATATTGAATTCTTGTAATCTGTCTATTGACAAATATGCAGATTGCACGCTTGACAAGATTATCGAAGAGATGAATAAACTTTAGTGGGAAAACAGTTTTGATCTCTAGTTCAATTTTTGATTTTGATTGAGCGTTAGATGCCAGGTAATCTATGCACGCAACATTTTTAAATATCTCCATTAGAATATAGTCTGAAGGGGAGAAATCTAGACTTTAGGGTGGTCACAGTCTGTTGGAAATCAGAGCATCCCCAAAAAACTCTTTAAGGAAAGATAGGGTTGACTCAGATTTATGGATACTGACGCTATTCTGATGAAATCATCGGCGCCACTCTGAGTACATAAATATTGCACAAGCAATTGCTCTTCTTTCTTTGGTCTTATTTCCTTATTTTTCGGAGGTTGCGTTTTATTTGGGACATACTGTATAATTCAATAAAATATTTATTCACTATTAGAAATCGTCTTTTATTTTTAGAAAGAAAGACGAAATTACTTTCGGAATAACCCAACAGTTAAATCATTACCTAATAATGTAATACATTTTTCTCAAAATATGAAATTTCAAACCAATTTTCTCTTCGGTATAAAAATATAAAAAAAAAGTGCTATTTTGCAGTTGCTAGTTTAATTTTATGAAGTGAATTGATAAAGATTTACAAAATTTGTCCTCGCAATTGATATTAATAAGCATTTTGTTGTTTGAAGAAACTATAGATGAACAAAAGTAAAAAGATAAATCTTGACACGATTTCCAATAAATATAAGTATAAAAGAATAAGAAATTACTGAATTTCAAACCATTTTTCCCTTCGGTATTCAGAAATAGAAAAAAAATGCTATTTTGCAGTTGCTAATTTAATTTTATAAAGTGAATTGATAAAGATCTACAAAATTTGTCATCGCAATTGATATTAATAAACATTTTGTTGTTTGAAGAAACTATTGATGAACAAAAGTAAAAAAGTAAATCTTGACACGATTTCTAATAAATACAAGTATAAGAGAATAAGAAATTACTTTATCTATCATTTCATTGAGACAATTTAGGGGGGGGGGGGGAGAGAAATGATGGATGGTTGACACGATGTGTCAGTAACTAAATGGCTCAAACTTATTTTAGTGATGTAGATCATGAGAATTTTTTTTCTCTTCCTGGAGGTAGCCATTTTGTTTTGTAACTTTATAGCCATCAGAGTAACATTTTGTTTCTAAAATTTTTTCTTCTTACAATTTCTTTCTGTAATTTCACTTATTAATAATATATAAATATACACGCATTCATTTATATAGCATATTATAAATTTAATAATTTATAATATGCTTATAATTTATTTAATATAATAATTAATTTAACTATACTTATATACTTATATATTATTATATTTCTTTCTAGTGACCACTTTGTTTGGAAGGCATGTTAAGTTGAATTTTCATTTATGCAATTATTACTTGTTAGAGTATTATACATTTGCTCTTTAATATATACGATATAAATATATACACGTACTTAGACGTAATTTTACATTCTATAAAATGTATTTACTTATATAAATTTGCTTAATATTATAATTAATCACTCATACTTATTTATTTACAATGCATCTCTTTATATTTTTGACAGCTATTTCGTTTCCAAGACATAATGCGTTACATTTTGATTTATTCACTTTTCGATTTCCACAGCGTTGTTGTTTTGCATATAACTAATATCTAAATATATGTGCATTTATTTACTTTATTTATTTGTTCATACAAATTTATTTAGTTTCATAAAACAATTAATTATATTTATTTAATAAAATTTTTTTTATCGAAACCATTTTGCTTGTTTTATAAGGCATCTTAAGTTTGGTTTATAAGGCATCTTTATATGTTTTCTTTTATACAATTCCCATTTTTTACAGCATTGTCATTTTGCTCCTTGTTTATAAATAAATATGAATCTATTTACTGATATAATATATATCCTCATATAAACTTATTTAATCGTATAATTACATTTAATTATATTAATATGCGACATTTAATTTTATTTAATTCTATTTAATTAATATAAGACATTTAATTTTACTTAACCCTATAATATATTTAATAAATTTTTTCTGGTAGCCATTTTGTTTTAGAGGGCAACTTAAGTTACATTTTCATTCATGCGATTTTCTTTACTCACAACAAAGTCGCTTGTTTATTAACTACATATGAATATAATTCATTTTTTATGTTATATAAATTTTTTTAATATTGTAATTATTAATTTGATATTTATGTGTTCATATTTTAACACATTATATATTACTCTATGCATGCTAATAATGCATATAAACGTTATTAAAATATTATAAAAAAGTTAAAAATCGTATCAAAATTATAACTTATGTTCTTAAATAGTGTTAAAAATATAATGACGCACAGTAAGTATGTATTATTTATATATCATTGCATATTAATAAAGCTGTATATAATATTTTTTAATATATATATTCACGCAATCATATATATATTAACACATACACTGTATAAATTTGGTTTAAAGTAGTTGTCACCATATTTGGTTTTGAGATGAACTAAAATTTTTTTGCAGTTTATGCAATCACATTTTTATTTAATTTTTCACTATTATAGTTTATTTATTCATTTTATAACACACATTTGTGAATGAAAATGTGTGATAACACACATTTTCATGAGCGTTAGAATTAATTTAATAGCTTCATTGCAAAAGCATTTCGTTCATAAAGCAAGCTCATTTTTAGTTATGGATTTGTACTAATTATTTCAAACAATTGTTATTTTTACAATTTCGTATCATTTTTTGTGCGATAATTACATTTGGTACTTAAAATTGCATTTGAAACTAAAGTATAAAATTGTTACAAATACATTCTGTAAGATAAAATTGTTATAATTACCTTTTTTAAGAATTGAACTGTGGTTATCGTGCAAAAAATTATATAAAGTTGTTTGTTTAAAATAATTAGTGCGGATATATTGCAAAAAACTGTGCTTGCTTTTTATACGAAATGTTTTTGCAATAAAAATGATATTAAATTGATTATAACGCACAAGAAATATGTGTTATCAATAAACAAACATACAAAAATAAAAAGAAACACAACTGTGGAAAAAAAATAATAATTTGATTACATGAACTATAAAAAATTTAGTTTATCTCAACACCAAAATTGGTGGCAACTACTTTACATCAGTTTTTGTACAGTGCATAATTACTATTATTGCATAAATACAATATTTGCGTATTATATGAATAAAGTAACTGTTATACTTTACTGAAATATTCCTGAGACGCTTCTATTTAATACCATTTATATTTTATGCTTGAATAAAATGTTAAAACAATACTCTTATTTGATTTACATATGTTTAGCGCTAGAAATATTGAAAATTGCTGTATATCTATAAAATATGAAGGGACTAGTCTGACCTTTCCCGAATCATTTGTATGTAGTCTTACAATATAAAAATCTTACAATATAAAACTTAACTAATTTAATGAGAAATATATTAGAGATTCGGTCATCAAAACTCTATGGTGTTTTATTCGATACGTTTAACAAAAATATTTCATTAAACGGAACACTGACTTTTCAATGATACTTATACATTAGTTTCTTAAATAATTGAGTTTCCTTTTCCCTATGAATATGGTGAAATATATATGAATATATTGAAGATATGGAGAAAAACTCTTTTTTAATGAAAATGGAGTACTTTAATGCCTACAAAAGGGTACCTCAATCCCAAACTTACCTGGTGTTATAAGGTTCCTACCAAACTAATTTAGGGACCCCTTTAGCCCTTCTCGTCATTAAGTTCTCTAAACTGAAAGAATTTCGGATCAATTCCGGTATAAAATACCGGCATTTTGGATGCATCATCCTTTAAACCTAGTTAACCGTAAATCCATTTTAAATAGACCCGTAAAAAATAGTCCAAAAAATAGTACCGTAATTTTTGCAGCAATATTTATTTAATTAGACTGATTCAGCGATTTTACTGAAATTACTGTAAAAATTATGCTACATCAGAATTTTCTGTTCCGTAATATGTTCTGGTAAAAATGGGGGTGCCGGGGTTTTTTACCGTTATTTGATCCGGAATTTTTTCAGTGTATATACGTTCCTATGAAGCCAACACTTTAATGATAAATAGGACTTAAATTAATTGGATCAAATTATGAACATTCAGAAACAATCAATACGTTTAGTAATTAATTTTTTTAATTGCAGAGTAATTAAAAACGAGAGAGGCCAAAATATCCTCAGCCCTCTATCCCAGTTTCCCAATAGATAAAAAAAAAACTAAACTTAATAATCTGTAATTTGTCTAACTGATTCTTATATTTGAATTAATTTATTTTAATATTAGAAGAAATACATTGTTTCCAAGACCGAAGTGAATTAGAATCTAAGTATTTATTGCCAAAAAATGAGTGAAATAAATGCATTTAATTATATCTAACTAGGAGGCTTCGCCCCCTGCTCGCTGGAGCTCACCAACCCCCGGAACTGCTTTCGCAGTTCATTTCGGATTGCTTCGCAATCCGAAATGCATTGCATTCGTAACAAATTGCATGACGTAACAATGCATTGCATGACGTAACAAATCCGCAGGATTTGTTACGTCAAGCGCTCAGGCATCATAAGTTTGATTTATGTTGCTAAGTTAACTTTCAAAAAATTCCATGGCTGGCAACAACATTTTTATTTTTTAAGCTGTTTATTTTTATTTTTGCCGCAGCTGAATTGAACAACCTGATAATGCTCACTCTGGTTATAGTTTCCGTTTTTAAAAGAGCTATATGTTGAGCCACCTCAGATAGATTTGGCATGTGACATTTTTAGATGCAATCATTGGTCGATTTTCTAGCGTTGCCATTCGGGAAGTTGTAATGAGGCTTTTTTTGGTGCCGTGTAAGAGAAATATATATATAAATCTTACTTCTGAGTATTTTTTACCCATTCTAATTATTATTTTATATCTATGATTGAGTATTCATACCTAATCATATAATTCTATACAACATTATGAATATGAGGTTTAATATTTAATTGTTTAAAAACGAAATTGTAAACGTTTTTAAGTTAATCTGGAAATTCATTAATTGCATTTAACTGCAAAATCTGATGTTTAAGAAAATCGTTGCATACATTTACAGAAAGAAGTAAATATGTGATGACATGGTAATTAGATTTAAATGAAATAAATATTTTCTATAAACTGATTAGTTTAAACGTTCTTTTGCCTCTTAGAATTTTTTTTTTTAGATTAAAGCTAGATATATATTTTTTATTTCAGCTTGTGGTTGGCAGTTTGCCTCAAAAAAAATTTACAACAATCATTAACGTCTCAAAAACTCAATATTTTTGAAGAAAAAAAAATTTTACTTTTTAATTTTTTTTCACTCCCGACTTCGTAATCACATTAGTTCTTTGTTTGTATTTATTCTAAAACTGATTCAGCGCTTTTTTCCTCTAAATTTATTGAATTAAATAACAGTGGAATATATTGTTCTAAATTTTAGAAGTTAAAATGGAGTATTTTATGACGTTTGTTGTAATTAAATTTTGAAGTAAACTGTTGGGGGCTTTTGTTTAATATTTCAAATACTCAAATTGCAAAGATAAAAGTAATGGGTGCCAATGTCCTCAAATTTGCACCTGCACATGTTTTTCAAGCGTGAAGAAGGATTTATTAGCATTGAAGCATGAAGTGTAATTTGCTGGTAATTTAGCATGTAATATAATAAGTATTAAGCATTTTATTAGATTAAACATTTCTAATATTACGTGGCGAAAATTACTGTTCTTGTATGATGATGACACTTCTGGTTAAAAAAAAGCAACAACTTAATTTTGATAATAAAACCTTAATATACGATATTTAAATCATTTATTTGGTAATTTTTGCGCTCGCATGGTAACGGTTTACAGGAAATTCTGATACTCGTTTGTTAAGCAGGGGCTCTGAAATTATAAATCTAAAGTAAACTTTAAAAATTTATAAAATATTTTTTTCAAAATAAGAGCAAATTTGAGCATCAAAACTACAATTGTTTTATTTCACGCTAACAGTTCTAGAACAAATTGAATTGTGTAATCATCAATAAAAAAATTTCCTGTTCAATAATATAGTTTTGCAGTAAAGACTTTTAAAAATTTCAAATATAAAATGCAATAGATTTAAATATATTGTTCGATGTTTATTTTTTTTAAACAAAGATTTAAAAAATATTGTTACTTAAAGCATGATAAAAATATATTCACACTTTGACCATAGCTTTGCAGTGTTTGACAGTAACTTTTTTGGAATGTGTCTTAGCGTTAAGAGATTTCTTCAAAATCAATTTCTAAAAATGAATTTAAAGTATGTAATTGATATTGTGTTTCTTATGTCAGCAAGTTTAAAAAAGCAATTATAACTTCGATTCTTGAGATAAGAGAACAAATATCTAAAGAGATATAGAAAGCTAAGGAATAGAAGTTCAAATATGAACAATAAAAAAAAAAATCAAAATTGCCGAATTTCACCCAGTCGGACACCATAATCTAATAAATAGTTTCATGCTATGCTCTTAGGTATCACAATAGAATTACGAAATTTTGCCTTATTTACTACCAAATGGCTCGATATTAAAAACATATTTTATTGTTAACTTTACCAAAAGTTATTACCAGAGCGCTTCTATAAAAATTACCGTGCTTTTTGAAGTTCCAATAGAGCCAGAAGTCCAAATTAACGAGAGAACATATATTGATCATTAAGTTTACAATAGGTAAACAACTATCTACTTAACTATTTATTACTAGAATTTTCTCAGTAAAATATCATGTCAAAACTGTTTTTATTCTAATTTATAGGAATAAAAAAATATACATTCACATTCTTTCGAAGTATGTTCAAATTGCATTTACAATTTTTTTCCTATTTACAAATTATTTTGCAAAATAATCTGCAATGAAAAAAGTGTCTTAGATCATCTTATTTTATTCCAAAATAACAATAAAAATTAGAAAAGGAACTTACCTCTTAATAAGCGCTCTTTTAAGTGGAACATGCTCGGAATCATTAAACAATTTTTAATTTTAGGTTTTTGTTTTTGAATGAAATATGTTACTGTAAAAAATTTTGGATCAAATTACTGTAAAAAATAACGGAACTCAGGGTTCTGGCGCATTTTACCCTAAAATCCATTTTTACCGAAGTTTTATGGAGCAAAAGTTTTATATACCACATTTTTTACTGTAGTATTTATTGAAAAATCACTGTATGGCAGTAATTAAATAAATTTAGCTGTAAAAATTAAGGTAATTTTGTGGTAGAAATGAAATTTACGGAGGAATGGATTTTACGGATACTGCACTCAGGCTATTAATACTTTTTACCATAATTTGGTCTGAATTTTTTCCATTGTACTTCCAGACAATTTTTAGTTGTTAGGTTTGTAGCTATTGTCAAATGCTAATTTTCACATATGAAATTATGAATGGAGATTTTATTCACTTAATAAAATTACAAAAATGTCCTCACCCGGTTTTTAGTGTACATTCCTAAAGCAATAATTATAAGAATTGCCTGATTTATTAACAGGATTATCATGTTAGTATTAATACATAGTTAATGTGCATAGTTAATACATAGTTAATGTGCATAGTTAATACACAGTTAATGCCATGTTATATCTATGTATGTATCGACAACAAAAATTTGCACTAGATGTATAAAATTTCTAATATAGTGATAATGATCAAAATTAGTTTATCATACGGTTGAAAACACTACATTCGACTTCTATTGATTTTGAGAAATTGTTTGCTGCATAAAACTACTTAACTATTTATTTCTCTAACTAAATATTGTTATTTATTTCCTTTAATTATTTTTGTGCTCAGACCTAATATTGTGGACCTTATTTAGAAAATTTTTATACACTTATATACCTGGAACAATTTGTTTCAATATGTTTCAATATTTTAATTTTTAAAAACTAATCTTTAGCTCTTATATTTTTGATAGTAGCGATACAAAGCTGCAAAAGTATACAAATACTTCCCAAACATTTTCCTCTTTTTCATACATGCAAAATTATTATACATTATTTTTTAATATTTTTGTATTGAGCTTAAAGTAGATAAAATACAAATCCAAAAAAGTATTAAATAACGATTATAATACTTACCTTTTAATACTTTTTATGCCTATTATTTAAATACTTTTATTAACATTATGAAAATTTCCTTTCGTTTTATTACGATATATTTTTTTAATTTCAACATTAACTCTTTTAAATTTCAAAGTGTTAAATTTCTTCAAATATAAATAAAATTGAGAAATATCATATTTTTATTGGAAATAAATGAAAAGAAGAAAAAAGTGATAATACAGTAATAAACCGAATCGAAGAAAGATTTAAAGCATAATCAATTTTAGTTTATTAACGTTTGCAAAATGTTCGAATTTTGAAAAGTTCTTATGATACAGAAGTCTAAATCCATAATTAAAGTCCGCATAATGTTATATATAATTAAAATATATTTCATAATTAAATTTTTTAAGCATGTTTACTACTGTATGTACAATAATATAACTTTGCAGAATTGATTCATGAATCACCAATTCATGAACAAATTAAAGCATTAATTGCCAAAAAAAAAAAAAAACAACTTAAAACGTGCCCTGGGCATAAAGTATGCTTTCAATTAAGCAAAATTTGACTTGGAGTGTTTATAAAATACAGGGTGTTTATAAAGTCCCGGACCCATATTGATGTTTAATAACTCATAAAATAATAAAAATAGATTAAAATTAATAACATAAATGGTTAGATAGACTCAAAAAGTTTCATAACCCTTGTCAATGAACTTCCACGTGTGTCCCCTTCGTCGCACGGAGAATATCAAGTCGATAGTCAATTTCACGACAGGTAGCGGCAAGCATGTCGGCATCCACAGAGGCTATTGCGGTTGTAATTCTGGCTTTTAGGTCATCAATGTTTGACACGATCCTTCTGTAAACATTGTCCTTTATAAATCCCCAAAGAAAAAAGTTCAGCGGCGTTATATCAAGTGATCTGGGTGGCCAAGGAATTGGACCTCCTCGCCCAATCCATTTTCCTGGAAAATGGTCATTCAAAGAACTACGGAAGACGTTCGGAACGTTTCTTATCTGCGATACTTCCAGGTTCTAGAAAATTCTTTTTCCACCGCAAGATGCTGCTTTTGGATGGAGGATCATTTTGGTAAATTCTTCTTCAATTTCTCTGTGCTTGCACTATCGATTTCGTTTCTATGAACCACCATAAAATCTGTGCTTTCTCTTGTGGTGTATGCATTCTTCTTAATATCCGCTCGAGTAAAACATCACATAGAAAAGTACTACATAGAACAAACTAATCAAAAGTAAACATATCATTGCAATAGTTGCCAAAAACAAAAGAGAGAAAAATGCAATTAATAAGCAGACGATATTTAGAAAAGTACAGATATTTAGACAGAAAAATGAAATTATCTGAAATTAACCACACGCGCAGACGATATTTACAAAAGTAAAGATATTCATGCCTCAAATAGAAAATATATGAGTTATTCCATCAATAAATGCCATAAGTTTTTTTTATATCTTCATTATTTTATGAGTTATTAAACATCAAAATGGGTCCGGGACTTTATAAACACCCTGTATTTTTTTCATAGTTCCATGTAAATTAAAAACTCTCTATAATGCCTATTGGATATGTAAATAATATAAATTTAAAAAATTAACTAAATCTCAATGACAACACGATAGGCAAGAAAAATTATGAAAGAATATGAATTATTTTGATTTATATTCTTATAAAATTTAGTTTTAAGAGTTGAAAACTGACTGGTTGAAAAATGCCTTTTAAAAAATTACCATTGATATCAAAAATTCTTTCCAGATAATTAAAATGCGCTACTTAATGAAATGTAAAGAGTAGTTTGAAAATTCAAATTAAGGTTTTAGGTTTCTGTTTGAATAAAATTTTGTTTGAATAAAATATATTTTAATAAAATGTACCATTATTAATAAAAAAAAGAATTTTTACTATTACCATATTACACCACGTATCGAAAGTGAACACCAATAAAATTTAAAAATTCAAAATTACATCTTAGTTGCTCTTATTTACGATAAATATTAAGTAAATTTTGCAATAATATAACAATTCAGTTGATTTAATTTTATTAATAATCAAGTAAAAAAAGGGTATGCAAAATGTAATGAATAATTTTGAAAAAAACGGATAAAACCATTTCTTTACAAGTAAATTAATTCAAAAACGATGCAACGATAAATTTTAACTCTAAATCAAGCTGTTAAGATCAGAAAAAGAATATATTAAATAAATTTTTACATAAATTCATAACAATTTAATTTATTAAATTAGCTTAATAAATAATATTTTTTAGGCTGTGGAATTTCATCTGAATATTGAAGAATAATTTATTGCTAGGAACTAACTAGGAAAATTCCTTGCTTAAAAATGATTTAATTTTCACATCTAGTTACTAGTATAGAAAGATAAATTGTGACTTTTTTAAATCTTTAACATTTAATATGGAATTGAAAATTTATTCTCTATTTCTCTGGAGGCTTCAGTTTTGTTATATATAAAAATTACAATTAGTTTTTTATTGAAATTTTAATTATTTAAATTACAATTAGTTTTTATTAAAATTTTAATTATTTAAATTACAAAATTTGGATTAATTCGTAAGTTTATTTGGAAAATGAAATAAATTGAAATAAAAATTTAATTTGCTAAAAATTTTATTATTAGAAACTATATTTGTTTTAACCGTAAAATTAGAAAATGCAATTATTTTAGAAACGCAGTGATAGTAAGGTAAACTGCTTACCTTTAAATGATAAAATCTGAAGTTTGAGCAAAATTGATTGAATAATTTCTGAAAACAGTAAAACACTTCTTTATTTCATATGACTGAAAAATTATTCAACTGATAGCGCTAAAATTTTATGTTTATTAATATGTTAAATAATTTGGGGAAAATTTTTTTTTATTTAAGTGAATTTTGTTAAAATAGAAAATAAAAATTCTTGTTAAAAATGTTAGTTCTAAACAAAATTGTTTTTGAGTAAACAAATTTAAAAATGGTTTAATCATTATAATGTCTGAATTGTTATTTTCTTCATTTTTTTTGGTTAAAAAAAGCATCTTTATATATTCATTATATTTATTTATTATCGATTAAAACACGTCACTGTTCGGTGTTTTCCTCACTGCTGTTCGAAGTAATTAAAAGTTTACCAGTAAAAAAAATAAAATAAGAAGTATAATGTTTTAAAAATAGTAAATTAACTCAAGATTCTAAAATACCGAACACTTGCAAAATTGAAGAATAAAACAAATATTATGTTAATTAAAAATATCCCAATGTACGTTATGTGACATAAGTTTTCATCCTTTTTTGAAAACTCATTCTATTCTTAATTTACATTTCGTAAAATTTAAAAAATGAAAGCTTAATAAACAATACGATTTTATATATATACTTTCCTTAAATACTCTTCAAATAATTACTGGTTAATTATATTAAAGAAGTGAAGTGAACATATGAGAATTATATGATAAGAAGTGAAGTGTTTATGCCTAGCACCACGTGATTTAAATCAGATTTAATTGGATACGCATAAGCGACGTCTGTATCGGACATGATTGCCTTCTGAATCAACAAATGCCACGATTTACCTTCAATGACGTCACTTGCAAGTATCTAATTATTGATATAATTATTAATATAGATATTAAGAAGTTAAATGTTATATTTAGATGCATAAAAAAAATTAATAATTAACAGTTGTTAGGAAATTCTAATCAATAAGAAATGGATTGAAGATAATGTAGAGAAATAAAAAAATTAAGGATGATTGTTTTTTGTTAGAAAGTTATTGTAATTATTTAAAAAAAAAAGACAGTCGAAGAACATCGGAGACTAACTTAGCTAAAGAGATTGTCTAAGAGTATTTTTTTTTGTCAATTTCTTTTTATATTTAAAGTTTTGTTTGATTAATAGATAAAAATATTAACAAATTTTCGTCCCCAAGGGACTATAAAAAAAGATAATTAAAATTTTCTAAAAAGAACCAGCAAGAATTTTTCTAAAATTCTGAAAAAAAACAGGCTATTTTAAAGGAGTAAAGCTATTCATCTAATGATGCCAAAAAAGCAGAACAGGATACACTAAAATCGGTCAACAAACTATAGTGAAAAAATAAATGCATTCGCTTTTAATCAAAGTTCTTCTAAGATGCTATTAATCAATAATTAGTAAAATATTATTTTAGAAAATTTAGTTGAACTCAGTACTTTTGAAAAAATCTAACTAAACTACAATTATTTAAATAATATTTATCAAATCACTCGAATTATTACTTGTAAGTTATTGTTTTAAAACATATAACTGAAAAATTACTAATTAACTATTATTTTGAAAAAATTAATCGAAGTATTACGAGTAAATTATTATTTTTTTTTAAAAAATAACGAACTATTATTTGAAAAATATTGTTTCAAAAATTTAAAAAAACAATTTCTGAAATTTTTTTTTGCAAAAATTTATTCCAATTTTTAATTTTAAAGAATTATTTTAACAATATAAATCAAGTTAATTTGAAAGAAATTGTAAAAATCAAACATTAAGATATATTTATATTGCTCTTGGAAATTTATTGGAAAGAAAAAACTAAGCCGACTAATGCTAAATGGCTTTACCAAGTGAGATATTTTAAATCATTTCACAATTCAATATCTATTATATTAATAGATAAAATATTAACGGATTTTTATGCACGGGTAACAATAAAGAATGGCAGTTAAAATTTTCTGAAAAACAGCCTTAGAGAAAACTTCTAAGCGTTCACAAAGGAACGCGACTATATTAAAGAAGTAAAACTAATCTTCTATTGATATTGGAGGAAAACAAATCGTTTAATAAAGGAAGAGCAGGATATCCAACTGGTCGTCAACAAACATAACCAAAAAACAAAATATATTCGCACTTGATGAAAGCTCTTCTAAAATGTTAGTAATCGCTACAGCTAATTCACCGTTAGAGCTTATGCAAATCAAGCTTCTACGAAGATTAAGTTCACGCATTTAATTTCCTTATTTACTCGCTATGTTGCAATTAATATAATAGAAGCTCAAACAGTGAGAAATCCCTAGAGGATTTTAATTGAATAGTCTTGCAGAAAGGTGCATTTATGATTCAAGTGAAGCACTATTAAATATGTTTTGCCTTGAGTAGATTAATGTATTGCATAAGCTTCTCTAATTTTGGCCATCTATTTTTTGAATTGAACTTACGTATGGGCTAGGGTTTTATTAACAGTCACTTAAATCGACTGTAATATCGCTCAAAACTTGTTATGAAAATTAGCTCTTTAAGTGATAGCTGTTTTCATTCTTCGCAAATGCATCTCATTTTTATTCATCGCCTATGCATCTTTATTTTCGTTTTATAAAGATAAATAATTAAATATTATTGTATTTTTGTAGTTTTAAACAGCTCGTAAATTAAATTACTAATTATAAAAAATATTCAACAACAAATTAATTATTTTTTTTTTCAAAAACAATCCCTAGTTGTTATAAATTCTTGAAAACACAAGTTGAGATTTTAAGCTTTCTTTAGTCAAATGTTAGTTAAAATTTAAATACAGCTAATTTTTGGAATTTATTTATTTGAAATTACATAAGAAGAAGTTTTGATTAACAGCCACTTTAATTATTTGTAATGGCATTCGCAGCTTATTATGGAAATTAGCTTTTTAACTGATGTGTGTTTTCATGCATCGTTTACACATTTCATTTTAATTCATCGCCGATACATCTTTATTTTTGTTCTATAAAAATAAATATTTAAGTGTTATTATAGTTTTGTAGTTTTAAGTAATTTTAAATTACTAATTATAAAAACTGTTCAACTGCAAATTAGTATTATTTTTTATCAAAAGCAATCTCTATTTGTTATAAATAATTGAAAACGAAAGCACTAAATTAGGGATTTAAGCATTTTAGTTATATCTTAAAGAAAATTTTAAAACATTTTATTTTTTTTATCAATTTTAAAAAAAATTAAATTAAGTGTGGAAGTTTTAATTGACAGTCCCTTAAATTGGCTGCAAGAACATTCACCACTTGTTGTGAAGATTAGCTCCTAAACTGATGTGTGTTTTCATAGATTGTTTATGAATTTTTTATTTTCATTCAATGCCAATATATCCCTATTTCTTGTTTTAAGTTATAATTTTCATCACAGTATTTTTGTACTTTTAAAAGACTCTAACTCAAATGACTAATTATAAATTTATTTATTTAAACATTATTATTATTTTTATAAAAAAAACAATCCCAAGATGTTGAAAACACGAGCACTAAATTGAGGTCTTATGCTTTCTAGTCATATTTTTAAAAAAAAAATTAACTATAACTAATTTTTGTAAGTTTTTAACTGAAATTACACATGGAGAAGTTTTTATTAATAGTCAATTAAATTGGTTGCAACATCATTCGCAACTTCTTATGAAGATTAGCTTTTATACTGATGTGTGTTTACCTTGTGTATACATTTCATTTTAATTTATACCTATGCATATCAGTCTTTACACATTTACACATCTTTATTTTTGTTTTAAATAATAATGATCAAATTTTGTAGTTTTTTTTTTGTACATTATATTAAACTAATAATTATACGAAGCTGTCCGACTAAAAAATACATTTTTTGAAAAATCACAAAATGTTCAAGTACATCAAAACTGCAAGCACTCATTTGAAGATTCAAACTTTTCAATGATACCTTAAATATGCAAATTCATGCAATTAATATTTACAAGTTGTTTTTTGAATTTAAACGGCGAATCAAGAGTATATTAACAATTACTTAAACCAGCTGTAACAACATTCACAACTTGTTATGAAGATTGGCTCTTTAACTGGTATTTAGAAGTTGTTTTCATGCTGATTTGTCTTTAAAATCTCTTTTCATGTATTGCGTATACATTTAATTTTTAAAAACTGCCTATGTACCAACAAGTTTACCCTACAGAGAGAAAAAAAATATAGTAAAATTATCGTAATGTATGGTGATGACATTTCTGGTAAAAAAAACAACAACATAATTATGGTAATAAAAGCCAAAATATACGGTTCCTATTTCATTTATTTGTTAATTTTACCTCTCATATTGTAACGGTTAACAGGAAATTCTGTTTTTCAAAATTATAGTTCTTATTACCGCACATTTAGTAAAAAATACAAAACTAAAAATCATTCATTCCATTCATTCGTCCACCGATCGTAATTTTGACCTGAAACAAGGAACGATCCATCTCAAATTCAGTACCCCCAGAGATATTGATTTCTTATGAGAACATGGAGGACTTTGTAAAATTGCAGCAAATCTGCATTGTATTATTTCTTTTAGTACCAATATTACAGTTAGATTGTAGATCTTTAAACTCTTATAATGGTTGTACTTCTGAAAAACTTTAAACTATTTTTTTAATAACTGTAGCTCGATTCGACGAATGATTATTTCGTGAAAATTTTCAAGGTATAAGCTAATATAAAAAGCTAAAACTCAGACTATATTGTATAGATGTGCTAACCGATACAATAAAAAAGTGGCAAATTTGTAAAGGTGTTTCCTGTTTTAAAATAACTTAATGAATAACGAAAGTGTTCAATAAAAAATATTCAGCATAAACCATATATGCATAAGTTCTTACATTAAATGTCTTGAATCAGTTGAAATATGACAAAAATGTGCATTTATATATGCATTTAATAGATGTGTGATTAAAAGTTGAGCGTAAAAAAACGTTTTTGGACTAATTTTCTAATTGTGTTTCCTCTTAAACTTAATATCCCAATTATAAATATCAATAATACATTTAGATGTACATGGAGGAAAAAATTATGGAAAAAATACCGCACTGATGGCAATGACATTTCAGGTAAAAATTAACCTGATTCTGATTTTTAAAGAAAAACCAAAATATACGGTAGTTTAACCATTTATTTGGTAATTGTTTCGTTTAGATGGTAATGGTTTACCAGAAATTCTGGATTTTAGAATAATAGTTCTTATTACCACACATTTAGTAAAAATACAAAACTGAAAAGCAAATTTAACCTAATAAATGGTCTTATGTCATATCATGCCCTAAGGTATCATATCAAAATTACCAAATTTTACCATTTTATCACATATTATAAAACCATATTTTAGTTAATTTTACCAAAATGTTTCGGTAAAAATTACCAAGCTTTTTGGTATTCTCATTGAGCCAGAAATATTCTGATAGTTTAAACCATATTTTTTTCTCAGTGTATAATATGCTTATTTAAATAAGATAATATAAAAACTGTATGCGAACATTATGAATTACTTACATTTTTAATTAAACATTTTATTTCTTTGCTAAATAGAATTCTTATAATAATTATATCATATTGATAGAGCTTTTTAATAAATGAAAATTTAAAATATGTATTTCAAAATTTTCATTTTGAAATATATTTATTTAGCATACATTTGTTGCCAAACTACTAAATTTGTACTTTTGATAAATATATAAAAAAAAATCCAAAGACTTCTTTCTATTCTGCAATCATTAAAAGAACTTATCATTTACATTAAAAATATAAAAATAAAAATCTAAAGCCATTTATCTTAGAATTCGCGACAAGTGAAACAAAATTCATCAAGAATTCATTATTGTGTTCCCGGTGCCACGGTTCATTAACCACATATTTATTTTACTAACTGTTAAATCATAAAAACCATTAAAGCTTATAAGCTCCATTAGGATACGACTTTGAAATGGATTTTGTACTTACTTCTGTCCATTGCCTCTGAACCAATTCTTTTCATCATTCGGTTTTGATAAAATGACGTGTATCATCAATTTATTATGCATAATTCTATTGATATAGAGTTTTGCTTGACATTTTTGAAAAAAAAAAAGTAAAAATGCATATTTTAAGCAGAATATTATAGATATTAGTATAATATTTTTATTCCTTATCTATAAATTAGGTTTTTTTCAATTTCTTAACTTTTTTTCACACATATTTATTAATATAAAATATAAATTTTATTTTAGTTTTTTTTTTAGTCCTACTATACACTGCGAAAAAACGTATGGTTAAAACTACCTGAATATGATAAAATTTACCGTTTTTTTGGCTGTATGGGAACACTAAAAAACTCGATATATCATCGAAGTGCTTTGGTAATGATTTTGGTAAAATTAACAATAAAATATAGTATCATAATGTGAAACAAAAATTGGCAAATGTTTCAAAATTTAGTAATTTTTAAGAAACCATTTATTTGGTTAAAATTTCTTTTCAAGCCTATTTTACTAAATGCGTGTTCATAAGAACTATATATTTAGAAACCGGAATTTCCGGTAAACTGTTATCTTATGAACAGGGAAAAAATTCCAATTAGAATGGTTTAAATACCGTATATGTTAGTTTTATTAACAGAATAAAAAAGTTTTTTTATTAGTATTATTGGAAATGTCATTACCATACAGTCGGGAAATTTTACCAGAATTTTTTTCTTTGTGAAGTATTTTAAATTTTTTAAAGCGTTTTATTTATTTATTTATTTTAACTTTTACAGTTTGCATCGAAATGTTGTTCAGATACGAAGCATTTTTCCTTGAGATTTCTTAACAGCCCTCCATTGTTTAACAAAATTTAGAAAAACTTCCTTAACATTTACTATCAATACAAAATATATTTTAATTCTACCATGTCATTAAATAGCTAGTTAAGTTTATTTTACAAAATAAATTACACAGCTATCCATGCAGATGAGGTACAGAAAATTTTGTAAAGCGTTTATTTTGTTTATTTTTATAGTCTGAATTAGAATATTACTTAAAAAAGAGACTCATCTAGCTAGCTTAAGCAGTCTATTGTTCTATGTTGTAATACTTCTCTAAATTCTTTCAGTACGACACGAATGTTTGCGAACGAACAGAACGAACGTACATACTTTTAGTAACATCAGTACAAAAAACGCAAACGATTAATAAAAGGTATTTGGTTTATAAATATCAGATTTATTAAAGATTAACATGCAATCAAAACGTCTTCAGTTGTTTAATCCATCAAAATGAGATAAAAACTCATTTAGATTCAAGAAATTAATCTAAGTTATTAATATTATTTAATGATAATAAGCAAATTCAGATAGGTTTTGATATCTATCATTGCAAGTAGCTAACAATCTGTTTATAATGAAAATTATTTCTACCTTTATTATGCATAAATTCTGTTAGACTCCAATTTATTTCCTGAATTTTTCACACTATAGGACTATTGCTTTAGGTAAAATCGATATCATTAAAAATTAATTAGAGAGTATAATAAATATTAAGTGCATATTAAATGCATAGACTGTATTTTTAGAATGTTTACGAAATATTGTGAATCTAATTTGCGTAATTGAATGGAAACCAACTCCAACGAACAGCATTATAAGGATCCGATTTAACGATAATTTTCTTAAAAATTTGGAAGCGAAAGTTTTCTAATATCAGAAAAATTATAATTCATTTAAAAATACATGCTAATAATATAATTTTTTTTTAAATGCTATGAAGTTTTGAATGCTTATTAAATATTTCAGTTTCTATAACTACATATTTATGGAAACAATGGATGTAAAGTTTTATATTTTAAAAAATGTGCATAGAATGATTTCTCAAAGTAGGTAATAATAATGTTGTATTATTTAGAGAAAGTGTTAATCCTTTTTGGCGCAGCTAATTTCGACAGAAAAATTTAGACTGACAACATATTAGTTACTGCAACCGTCTATCATAAATTCTAAGAAAACAGACATAATTGAACTGTATGTTCTTTAAAACATAGTTGTTTTTTAAGAAATGGAAGCTCTTAGAAGCAAATAGTTCTACATTTTTATTGGTTTACAATATTTTTGAAAAAAAATTGTTGCCAGACTGGTAACACTGCGCAGGAAAGGATTAAATATATTATGTCCTTTTTTTGAAACTAACTTACTTAGTTCTAAGAATTCGCAACTCAAACTAAGCAATTTGAATAGAAAATGCGTATCATTTTATATATGTTGTTAAGGTTACGTTGGTGTGAAATAGTTTTCTAAAACTATGATTCTACTGATGTAAAACAAGCGATTCTACTTTTGTCACTAATAGATTAATTTGTCTGTTAAAATAGATTAATTTGCCTGTTAAAATAGATTAATTTGTCTGTTAAAATAGATTAATTTGCCTGTTAAAATAGATAAATTTGTCTGTAAAAATAGATTAATTTGTCTGTTAAAATAGATTAATTTGTCTGTTAAAATAGATTAATTTGTCTGTTAAAATAGATTAATTTGTCTGTTAAAATAGATAAATTTGTCTGTTAAAATAGATTAATTTGTCTCTTAAAATAGATTAATTTGTCAGTTAAAATAGATTAATTTGTCTGTTAAAAGGGGAATCAACTGGATCAGAACAAATAATTACAGTTATGCTAATAATTTGATAACCGGATTCTAAAAATATACATACAATACAATTTGCCTTTAAAAATAAAAATATATCGATTCAGAATAACAGATTATAGTTGTCAAAATAGTTCGACAACCTAATATTTAAAGCATATTAGAATATATAATTTTTCTGAAATATGAATCTGCTGAATCAGAATAAAGTGTTATGGCAGTACTTGGTAAGATAATTTTAAGATCTTAAGAATTATGCGAATTATTTCTAAAAAATATAAATTTACTGAATCAAAATAAAGGATTTTAGCGGTACCTAAAGTTTGGTATTCAAATTCTGGAAGCTTATCGATTATTTTTCTGAAAATGTGACTTAAATAAAAATGTAATTATGTTGATAAAAATGTGCTTTTTTAAACGTGAAAAAACTGTTTATAATTTTCGAAGACTCATTTTACTTTGAATTAAGTCATTTCAGTCTATAATTCAGTAATTTCAATAGCCTTAGTATATTTTGAGCTGCTTCATTTTATGACAGAATGCAGATTTATACTTTTGATTTCTAGGCTTTAAAATCTATTGATTAAAGAGAAAAGAATAATACCAGTATTAATGAAGCTTAGGATTAAATAGCATGCATTTAATAAGTAACATTCTAAATTGCCTATCGATTTTAGAGGTCCCTTCAGGCTATTAACTCTGAAAGTAGAGATCAGAAGTAGAAGAAAAAAATATGCGCTGAGAAGCTGCTGATTCAGTGAGGTACATTTTGCTAAAGATGTTATCAGGCAAATTTACTTGAAAAAATACATACTTAAAAGAATTTTTTTATTTAAGATATATGTAAATGAAAGATTTCTTGTTGGTTTTATATGAGTTTTCTGAAAAAATATTTAGAGTCATTCGTTAAATTAGACTTTTAGCTAATATTTAAATTAATACTAGCCCTCATTATTCATGTTTTTAGTTGTACTAGACAAGGTCTACCAAACAAAATTATATAAATGTTAATATTTTAATAAAAAAACTTTTTTTGTTCATTCATTCTGTAGTTACATAGTAGGATGCATCACAAAGAAAGTTTTCCAAAATATAAAATGGGCAAAAAACTGTCACTATGGATATATATTTACCAAAAGCATTTAAGTCAAATTATAAAATATTTAAGTCTTTGAAAATTGCTCTGTACTTTTAAGAATTTGACAAAAATATAAGTTTTAAATTTGGTAATAACATAATTATATTGCAAAATTTATTTTTGCAATATATTTGCAATTCAAAATTATTAGGCTTAGAAAGTAAACTAACGTTAAGGAATTTTTTTTTTCATGAACCGTAACTTTTAGGAATCTTGAAATCCAAATATGAACTTTAGCCCAACCCAAAATTTATATAACGCATAAACTAAAAATTGTTTTGAAAATTACATTAAACGTTCATAATTATTAAGCGTTAACAAAATCTCTTACAAAAACTTAGAGTTTCATGTAGGTTAGAGTTCATATACATTTTAATGTGCATAAAAAATTTTTTTAATCTAGCCCGAAATCTACAGAATAGCCTAATCTAAATTTTAGATTGAAAATATACATTCACTTTAATAAAAATTAAGGCTTTCACGTAGACTCCGAGAACTTTACAGAACGTAAATGTTACAGTTCATGTTTGAGTTTTTAATTGTTACTTTACATTCTAAGCTTTATGTTTTTGATATTAAATACACTTTTGTTATATATATCTTTCTAAAAAAGCATTGAGATTTATAAAGTGAATATGATGAAATTTATCGTGTTTCTGGCTCTATGGGAACACCAAAAAACTCGGTATCTTTTACCGAAGCACATTGGTAATGATTTTGGTAAAATTAACAATAAAATATGGTATAACAATAATGCAAAACTGGGCACATGTTGCAAAAGTTTATAATTTTATCATAATACCTCACAGCATGTCATAAAAAACATTTATTTGGTTAAATTTACTTTTCAGTTTTGCAAGTTTTACTAAACATACAGTAATAAGAACTATAGTTTTGAGAACCAGAATTTCCGTTAAACCATTACCAAATGAATAATTGAAATATCGCATATTTTGGTTCTATTAACTGGAATTATGGGCTTTTTACTAAAAATGTCATATTACCATACAGTGCAGTAATTTTACCTTTTTTTTTTTTTTCTTCACGTAATTTATGAAACTATCTTGCGGATTAGACATACAAAGTAAACACATCTTTTACAGCTCATGGTTGATTTCAATTTTCAGTAATAGAGGTTGACCAATAATGTTACTTTCCTGTTGTAATCGTTTATTGGTCTTTTACACTTACGATTGATACTTCAATGGAAAAAAGTGAATAAACGCAGATTTTTCAATGTTACGGAACACTCCATTTTACCAAACTCAGAATTGGAATTGCGTTTATTACTCTGTGTGGGGACGGAAACCTAAACAGTGTACACAAACGACTGCATAATTGTTATAGCATACTTTAGGAAAGACACGATAATTATTCGTAAATTGAAAATATGACATCGAATGTAAAATTTTCATATAAAATGATCGATTTCTAAGTATGAAAAACCAAGTTTTCAACGATTCTTTTACATTATATATTGAAAATGCAACAAAATTTAGGAGGAGACAATAATTATATTGATATAAATTGATGATAGTAATTCTGCTAAACCTAACAGTTAATTAAGCTCACTGTAAGCAATGTAGCAAACGTTGTTTGAGTCTCTTAAGAGAATGAGCAATAGAATCACATTAATCATTCGTGGATTGAAAATGTGATATGATAATATCTAATTTAAAACCAGCATATATGAAGAGCAGTGCGGATGAAGGCTTTAAACTAATTTTAGTGAATTTACGTAATCTATAGATTTACATTTTATAGAAAAATGAGGCAAATATTATGTCTTACCTTAATTACTTGTCCAATAGATTTCAATGGCGTAATCAATAAAATCGAGACACTCATTTAAACTAATCGTACCATAAGGTTCAAACTCTCCATTTTAATTTGTTTCTAAGGATATTCAGGTTTCGGGCTTTCTAAAGCTACTCATTTACTGTTTGTTACTAAAAGTAAACAAGGCATTCTCTTACTCCAAAATTATGCACTTAGCACAACTTTATCCACATGGGTTTGCAATATTTGATATCTTGGCAAAATAAATTAATGCTGCACAGTTAAATAAGACAAAAATAAAACATAGACAGTTAAATAAGACATCTTTCTCAATAACTAAGACAATTTTTTTTTACAAAATTACATCCATAAAAACCACCGTCAAACATTCTAAACCTTAATCTATCAAGCTTTTTACATATGACTCAAACTATCATAAATGAAAATTCACCCTTTAACAAAATGGTGATAGAAAATGCTGCCATATAATTGAATATTGTTTCTGCTACATATAACAGTAAACCCAGATCGCGAAATTTCATAGTAATCTATGTAACATATAAAACTAATTGCTTTTAAGTGAGCAACCTCTTACAACATTATTGATTTAGTTTTATGAAAGATAGTCTGAATTATAAGCTGTGAGGAGAAAATGAATTTTTCAGAATATGTATTTTTTTTTACTCAATGACACTTAAACAGAACATTTCAGCAAACAAGTATGGTAAGTATTTAAACAATAAAACTAATTAATTTAATCTATTTAACAAAAAATAACTACATTTATTATGATCAAATGCGGATAAAGGGCAAATATAAACTAATTCAAACCCCTGATTTTGATGAGAACAATAAAAAAATTGTTTGTTACTTTGGATTTCAAACTTTAACACCATGTTTAACTCAGAGTTATATGTACAAAATGGGGTATTGAAAGTTTATTCATAATAACAGAGATTGGTTACACCGTAATATGGTATTAAATCATAATAGTGGTAAAGGAATTTAATCTTATAGAAAAGAACTATGGGTGAGCTGCTTCTCAAATGCTATGCAAAATTTTTCCCTAAACCTGAAAAAAATGCTAGAAACTAAAAAAAAACTAACTAAACTTTATTCGATTTATGGCCATGTGTAGTTTCAGTAAATCACTGTAAATCTAAAGAAAATCCCCCAAACATTTTCAGAAAATCATTTTTTATTTTAGTTTCTATATAATTCAATTCCAAAACTGTATTATTACTGCAAATAGAGTCGTGGTATAACGTGTTGAATATCCTACTTATAACAACTATCCATGCTAGCTATAATTCCAGAATTACCAGTTATATATATGGTATACCAGAAGGAAAGTTCATTGCTAGAATCCTAGGTAAACTATAGGGTGGATTATTAAAAAGGAATATGTATATTTCATGCAACTGATTATGTTTCTCAAAACTTTTGATATGCTTTCTGCTGAAATACTGCATTAGTTGTTGCTACATATTGAAGTCAGATATTTTTCATTTTTAGGATTGGCAAAGATGAAGAGCTGCTGCTCCTTCCGTTGTATTTGGCTCTGCTTCAAGGCACTAAGTGGCGGCGTCCTGCTGATTGCAATTGGCGTCGGCATGACCGTCTTCGGCTTTTATGCCGATACCTTCGCCGTCCAGGAACATGTCGACGATGTGACCAACAAGACTATGACTGTGGTCAACGAGCAGCTCAAGATGCATCTCCACAACCTTACTTATGTGGGACCTGTGTTGATGGGCCTCGGTGGCATGATGATTGTGGCCGCCTGCGTTCTTATAGATGCGCAGGGTGAGGACACAAAGGGGCCACGGGGCCGTAGATCCTCCGATACGGAGGGAACAGAACACCTCATTACAGAGGCGACCAAAGCAGAACGTTGTAATGGACCTGTAGGCCCATTTATTAATATTGACTTACCGCCCGCAAGGGTTCCAGATAAAGGTGGGGGTGGCGTCTTCAAGGAAGAAGTGGTGACCGTCGCGGAAGTCGTCCAGAACCCTATCCTACAGCCGAACGGGCCTAGACCACAGCTGCCCCTGCCGGTTGCGCGCAACGATGCCGTCTCGCCCGCGGAGCCCCTGTCTTCGTCCAGCCTATCTTCACCGCCGCCCCGCGTGGCCGTCCGTCACAAGAAGAGGAGACAAAACAGCCGAAGCAGCTTCTTGAGTCCTCTCTTCGATGTGCCCTCGCCGCTGGACATCCAAATCTTGGACCCGGACGGCTGCACCCCGGACGCCGGGTGCACACTCGAGATGGACGTCTTTAACAACCGAACCACTAAGTGCCCGCCGCGTCTCCAAATGGAACCCCGGTACCTGGCGTCCATAGAGAGCGATGGACTCTCGGACAGTGAGACAGAGGAGTCCGAATTTACCACGACGACTGGTAGCGTCCGAGGGATAGGTCTGAAAGGCAAGTTCTGCTCCCCTTGCGATGACATCGAGGAGCAGGACATGCCTCTGCTAGGCAGGTGTAGTCCTCCTTCCTCGCCAGAGTATCCCATGGAACCTTTGCTCAAACGGGATAGGACCGGATTGCGTAGGTTCCAACTCATGAGACAGGTACCTAACTCACGGACGCTGTTCGATGGACCTTCCTCTGAAGGAGGCTCCAGATAGAAAGTCTTTCCCCTCACCAACGCCTTTTGGATACATTATGCCGGTGTCTTTTCCACTTTTTTACTCAAGTTGTGGTTCAACGTCATGAGGGAAAATTCAGAGGTTAGTTTCTTTCTACTTTAACAATCTTATTATATTTAACCAATTCAGTGTCTTGAATGGATGTATAAGTATTGTGAACCATTGAAACATCTTCCCTCGTCTCTTCCAAATAGAATAAATTTTCTTATTCTAGCTATCAGCAAAAATTAATTAACTGTGACTGCAAAAACACCTAACATTTGATTGGTAATACCTAGTAATTGAATAATACTTGATTGGATAATATTAAATAATATTTAATTGGGTAAATATATTGCTTAAGTAGATAATATTAAAAACACAAGTTTTTGTTTGTTGAATTTTAATATGTATCACACACTAGTTCAGGGGTCCATAAATTGTGTTAAATCGGGAGAGACGAAGGGCACCGAAAAGCGTCTGATATGCAATTTTAATATGAGTGTAAAATATATACGTGTCTAAGTGTTCAAACTCTTTAGTAATAATATGTCCTTTAATAGTAATCTGCTGCTATTCAAAAGTTCTGAGTTAAATGGGTGGATATATGTAAGATATGAGTATCTTGTTCTAAGTGAGAAAGCTATGGCGATTAGAAATCCCTATTGCTTAATATCTATGCAATAATTTTCAGCAACAGCTGTCTTGAAAACGAAGTATCGTTCGAAAATAAAATAGTTAAGGAAAAGAAGGTAGCTATATGAAGATTTATTTAATGATATAAAAAATGTTATTTGCAGCAAGATTACACATCGTACAAGATTAGTTCTTGATACCTTTCTGGTGTATGTGGTAGTTTATCCTTATTTATATTTAATATCAATATTGATACATTTAATACTATATATAATTAAATTTTTCCCCACTTTCAAAAACTATAATGTCATTATGAATTCAGTTGCTTGTTTTATTACCATGGAACGATTTGTTATATCTACTGGCAGTTGGGTGACAAAATCCACAAGCTTTATGCCAAGATCTTACATGAGTATTGAGAGTTGTTTACGTAAGCTCGTGAATATAAATGTAATTTGTACTCAAATCAAAATATTGGATCGACCACTACAGATATGAGCAATTCTACAAATAAACACCAATTAGGCGGCCCCCAAAAAATATTTCTTTTTTTGGGGGAGGCACTAATTTGGGGGGGGGCACTATTATAATAATATTATATTTATGCAAAAATCTTTTTATCAGAATAAATGGCTCAGATTTATCTGAGTATGTCAGAAAGAGTATGTCACATTTAAAGTGTGTCACAAAGAAAAAATTTAATGTTCACGATTTTTTCTTGCCTTTTTAGGGTGTAAAAAAGAAGAAAATTTATGTAGAAATAGTGTGTCTCCCCCCAAAAAAAAATTTTTTTTTGGCCGCCTAATTGGCGTTTATTCGTAGAATTGCTCATATACCCGCAAGTCAATTGGTTTCTTGATATTTGTATATTGCTGATTGTTATTTCAAATTCATTCTTCAGATTTTGTTGAGAGAGAACTTTTTGTTGTATCATTTTTTCTGTAGTCTCTGGGTTAAAGTTAGAGAAATGTTTTGACGTTGTAAGACCTCCATTCTGGTTAATAGATCAATGTTTTGTTTAATGCATGAAATTATAACCCGAAAATGAAAATAACGGTTTCATAATACGTATACATTTACGTATTTCTTTACTCGATATGCACGAAAGTAAAAAGAAATAGCTAGAAATAAATAGCTGATATGTGTTATAATAGTTTCTAGAATACATGATTCCTAACAGCTATGGGTTTGGGTTATTTTCTAACAACCTTTGGCTATTACACTAATTTTTAGTTATTTTTTTTACTGCCTCACTCTCTTTGTTCTTTGTCTTCTGTGCACTCCCTTGTTGTAATTTTTATTTCTTTTGGCATGGGTTCTAAATGGCGACTAAAATAGAAAAACTCGGCCAAATACATTCTAACTTTTTTTATCATTTAGATTGATAAGAGAAATGGCCATATGAAACATTTGAAATCAAACACCCGTTTCTCAATATCTAACATATCGATTTTAATCTCATGTTTGATATCTACTTGTCAGAACTGGCTAATACACAGACCTGAAATTGATTGGTCCGAAATTTAACATTTTAAAACCCCCCTCAAAGCTTCTAGTTTTAATCTTGGAGATAGTTTTGTTTGATCCCGATTCGTCATCTTAAACATTCAATTTTGCTTTATTCTCAGGCTGGTTATGAAAAAATTATTTTTGAACAGTTATAATTTTTTCAATGATGCTAATATAAATTTGTATAGAAATTAAAGTGAAAGCAAGCATTTGTAAAAAATTCCAATTTTATGCTTTTAGCCTATTTTACTGTAGTATACAAATATTTGGAGACATTAATTGATGTTGAGTCTACAAAAGCGATTTTCTCTTTATGAATTATTTACAAAATATTCTAATGATTAACTTTTTTTTGAATCAATAAAAAATTTTGATGCAAATTTTTTTTGTCTTTCTTATTTATGTTTCGAATGGAGATTTTTTAAGATTTTGAATTTTTTATACATTATTTTTTTTATAAAATGTTCCTTTCTGCTTGTTGTGCGATAATTTTTAGCAGCAAACTTATTTCACTGGAGTGGAATATATTAGTAATAAGACATCTCAATCTCGTGGGAGAGCATACTAAAAAATGCAAAGCATTATCTACTTGGCGCATCTAATACCTCATTTGCATAATTCACTTTGAACTTGGCATCGAAATCCGATTAAAGCTCTGCAATATTTAGTTGGGACTGACAATATTTCGATTATTAACTTGGCTTCCCCATTCTTGTTGGCGATCTAGCCGCAACCTCAACTTGGTTCGGTCTAGATACTCTTTTCCCATCCTTAAATTTTTGGAAAAATGCCAGCACCATTCATCGCCATTATGAGTTTTGCGTCCGTATAGTTTTGTCCCCTTCATCGTTGAATCTTCATCCTTTCTCCAGCGGCTGCATACCGAAACTGATCTTACGTTTGATTGGTTAAAGCTTACGTTGTACTTTCGGCTTTACCCATTGTGACGGGATGGAAGGTTGTTTTCTTGGCTCTCGCTAAAGATTTTTTTTTTTCATCTTTAAGCTCGTGTCATTCAATGTACTCAAGTTTAAGAATTAATTTTAAGGAGAAGAAAAGTATTCTTCTTTCAACTAATTGTTTTTGAATATGAAAAAATATCTTAGACTAATTTAAAGTTTGTATTTCATTATGCATTAAACGTTAAAAGTAAAATCTTGTTCTTTCATTTATAATTTCTCTTTCTAAACTATGCATACGAAATTAATAATCCTGTTTTATGTTCTTAAATTGAAATTTATAAATTAAATTGGTACAGTTTAATTTATATGATCGGATCATTTTAATATTACAAAACATATTTCTGGCAATTTTGCACCTCCTACCTCAGTTGGCGAAGCATCGCAAACCCACAATGGGCTTTTTACCCTTAAATTTAATTATATTTTTCATTTTTAAATTAATTGTTTTCACTATAGAATTTTAAGTAATACGTAAGCATTCAATCAACCGGCTTCAATGAAATAAACTGCATAAAAATGGTAAAAATTTCAAAAACTTTTGGTACAAATCATTGGAAAAATAAGTAAATACTAAATAAATATGGTCATTTTAAATGAATAGGAGTATTAGAAATCTTTAGAATCCCGTTTCCAAAACTATTTATTGAAAAAAATGTGTTCCTTTTTAAAACTCTGTGCACGAAAACAACGAAAGAAAATACTTTTCCTAATAATTGCGGAAAGTACATCTACTAATACAGACAATACAGGATTTTACTAAAAACATTTAGTAGAATCTGTATTTTTTTAATAATTATGTTTTTTGGGGTGCTCAACCCGACTCTGTATTTTGTAACCAAAATTCTTTTTTAGGTAATGTGTTTTTTCCGCTGAAAAACTGGAGGGGGGGGGGAGCTTTTTTTTCTTCTAACTTTTTTTGGTTTAAGATCGAAAATTTCTTATAACTTATTTGAGTACCAGTGAACATTTGCTAAAAAGGCTCTACCTACTATGTGACTATAGGGTAATAAATCAAAAAATACTAGAATGAGAAAAAAAAAAATAATTTCCAAACTGGAATAATATCTCACTTAGTACTTCAACTGAAAAAAATAGAGGAAAATGACTAATAGATGCTTGAAATTTAATAAAAACTAACTTGCGCGTTCGATTGACGCATAAACAAGTTAGTTCTTCTCCCTTAGTGAAATTGATTGGAGCCTGATATCCGAAACCTAAATAAACGCAATTGTTCTTGAACCTTCCCTTTAATCATAATTTTTAGGGTCATTTTAATTTTTGATTTTTCTTCTCTCTCCTTAATTGTTTACTCAATTTAATTAGAATAACTCATATGGATTTTTCATCACCCTTATCAATTTACCCCCTGAAGGAAGTTTTTCCTTCCTTTAACCCCATTCGAATCTAATAATTATGATTTTCTTAAATACTTCCCCAAAATCAAAGTTTTTAGTCTCTTTGTTTCAATTTTAGCACAAATAAAGTTTGGAATGTGAGTTTTTCTATAATTTTATATTACTGTGAAGCTTTGCTTTCTGTTCGCTTCGCTCACCAACCGCCGTGGTTGTTTTTCCTTCAAAGATTAAGGGAGGGGAACTTATGTTCATTTTTAGAGTTATTACTCAGTGAAGATGGACCGTGCCATTGAAAAACAATTTCTGTCCAAGCGCATTTTTTTAAGAATCAGTTTTAATGAATACAAACCATTCCCTTCCCTTGATCTTCTTAAAAGTTTTTTTTTTTCATAAGAATTGATAAAAAAATATTATTTTGATTAAAAAATATTATTTTGATTAAAAATATATATTTATAATAATTTTATATAAGCACATTTAATTAATATGTTAATCTTAATGAAATGAAAGGATAGATAAATTTGAAAAATAATCAAATAATAATTAATCTGTTTAATAATCTATATATATATATATATATATATATATATATATATATATATATATATATATATATATATATATATATATATATATATATATATATATACATATATATATATTTCTCTTATGCGGCGACAAAAAAAAGCCTCATTACAATTCCCCGAAATCGATTAGAAAATCGACCAATGATTGCATCTAAAAATGTCACATGCCAAATCTAGCTGAGGTGGCTCAACATATAGCGCTTTTAAAAACGGAAACAATAACCAGACTGAGCATTATCAGGTTGTTCAATTCAGCCGCGGCAATCTCATACTATTAAGCTAGGCAGAAGTGAGTAGTAGATCTCTATTTTAGTATTTTGTCGAAAGCGCTTTTTTTCACGAATTTATATATTACGAATTTCATTTATAGAGAAAACAGTCGGCAAAGAACTCTGTTAGGTTAAAAAACATTTCGCTAAAAAAGAACGAAATCTAAAAGAAATAAAAATAAACAACTTAAAAATTAAAAATGCTGTTGCCAGCCATAGAATTTTTTGAAAGTTAACTTAGCAACATAAATCAAAATGACATAGAAGCGCAACTAGATCAAAATTATGATACCTGAGCTCCTGACGTAACAAATCCTTCAATTCTATAAGTGTTGTATCGCCAAATGCCCAAATTAACAATTGCAATTTCAAATTAATATTGAAATGTACAGGGTTAGAATTTTCTACAGTGAAAAGTTTTCGGAACTTCAGTATTCAAAAAAGTATACAAAAGCTAGACGTTAAGAACGTATCCAATGAGCGAGCAAAGCGAGCATTGGATTGCGAAGCAATCCGAAATGAGCTGCGAAAGCAGTTCCGGGGGTTGACGAGCTCCAGCGAGCAAGGGGCGAAGCCTCCTAGTATATAATGATAACCTTATATCATATAATCATTTATTTTGGAAACAGCTTTTATCTCTCTTCAGTCTTTATACTTTTAAAACTTTCGATATATATGATAAGATACCTGGCAACATCTAACCTGTCACTCATTTTTTTATTTATCTATTTTTTGGTATTTTTGACACTAGCTCAAGCTCGAGCGTTTATAAAAGGAAAATTTCTTGAGAGATAACTTTTTCTACGACCATGAATAAATTATTATTTAAAGAAAAAATTGCTGCATTTGTGTGTCCGCTTGCCGCTTGAAGGCTTACCAAAAGTTTTCTTTCATTCTGAACTTTGGTCTGAAACCAATAAAAACTCCCAGATTCCCGAACACCAACGACAGTTGGCTCTTGAGGTCATAAATAACATTCCAAGTGATTCAGTTGAAATTTATACCGATGGCAGTTAGAATGAATTAAATCTCGCTGGAAGTGGCATTTTTATCGAAACTCCTATTTTTTATTTCATATTGCAATCCAGATGATTGCTCGATATTCAGAAGTGAACTGATAACCATTCATGAAGGATTTAATTCCATTTTTGAATTAAATGCTTCTGGTGACGTCTGAATCATCACTGACACTCACAGTTCCTTACAATACTTACAGGACTGAAATCTAGTTACTGACCGTGTGGGCATTGAAATAATCGACAAATTGAAATTCCTCACCAAAACTCGAGATGTCCACTTACAATGGATCTCGTCACATGCTGGTGTCCCTGGTAATGAAGTCGCAGATAGCCTGGTTAAAAGAGGCACCACTGACGTTGCAACTACCTCATTACGTAGCACGAGATTTTCTCCCTAAAGAAAACCTGCAACATGCAACTTTCGAATTTGGGCTTTTCCCAACATGTTGCGAGTGCAAATTGAAACCTGTTTCCCCCGAATACATTCTTGATTGTCTGGAATATTCCTTGGAGGACATTTTCTTGCGACCAATTTTGGTACGTGACTTTACCAGATCATTTGAACTCATGGATTTGATATAGCTGAGGCTATATTGTGAAGGATTGAAAACCACAACAAGCAGAAATTGCAAAAAAGCACATAAAATTGCTTGTGAACAAAAAGAAATTTTGAAAAAGCTCTCATTAAAAATATTATTCAAAACGATTTTAGCAGCGCGTCAAATTTCAACTCTAGAGTTGTATTTCAGTGGATCTATCAAACAACATGCTTATTTTTTACTACAAAATTAATAGTTAATAATTCTCTATGCGGAAAATTGCTTGTAATTAGCTGAAGCTGTGTGGACTGCCCACGGTACCATCTAGTAGACTGTCCACGAACACGATAACCAACTAACAACAGTTAATAATTCTCGAACTAATAATTGAACTCTATTTTTTTACTACATCATTGTACATGACTTTGAACAAAAAAGCAAAATGTAACGTTATATATGATTCACAACAAAATGAAGAAAATTGTGTTCGCCGCAAGGCAATAACATGTTACTCATTGGCAAAATGGCTGTTGTCAAATTTTTTTTGGAAAAGAAACTCTATTGTGTTTTCTTCTTGGACATCTTTAACTGTTAATCCTGAACTGCTCGGTACACAATTTCTCTGTCATATTTAATTGCAGCTCAAGCACATTCTGTGTAAATTCTTTTGATGACTGAATTGAACAGCCAATCGAGATCAATATTAACATTTTTGGATTGGTGCAATGCTGTTTGATGGAGATCGTAAGCTGCATCATACACCCGTTTCGGATTCACAAGTTCATACATGAAATATGATTTGAAAGCTATCCTTTTCTTTTTCAATTTTACATGAATAGTGAATGAATCATTTATATTGCGTGGATGACAGTCTACGGTAATGTGCAAGTTATTGGGTACGTTTACAATGGATCTTTTTATCCCTAACATGGTGATCAACACCCAGTTCTCGTATTTGCATGAAAGGGGCTCGGAGAGTCACCATTCGCTCTTCGGTAGGGTTCAATTCTCTCAATCACTTTGGTACTTTTGTGAAGGAAGGGCTTCATGCTTGAGTTTCCGAACGGAATCCTTTCGATTTTCCGTTTGCGTGCAACGCTTAAGGTATTCCCGTCTACGCCCTTTTCACTTTGGCTTTTTCAGCCTCGGAAGTTTAGGCCGTGGCATCGTTTTTTTTTCTTGCTTCGATTCTTCAACTCTCTGGTCCTATATCTCAAAAATAAACTCACACACTAAATGCATAACAAAATTAAAAGTTAAAAAAAAAAAAAGAATTCTAAAAAAATATCAAAGAGCTGCGGTCGCCACAACGCTTGCTCACTGTTTACTATTACTCTTGATTATTGTAGTTTAGTTGAAAAGTGCGGATGCCTTGAAATCCAAACCAAGACACATTTTGCCAATGGGTGAAAAAAATTTAAAATTGCAATTATTTTGAATTTCTAAAATAAAAAAAAACTCTGCGTTAATTTCATAAACAAATATGACCCTTTCAGGATGCCAAATCTTAACTTTGTAGTTGCATTCCTGTGGCCTGTAGAGGCGCCCGTATTATATTTTTTCCAATAAGTTTAACAGTTAATAATTCTCGAACTAATTATGAAATGTTCATTTTTTTTATTTCATCTTAATTCCTGCGCACTTTTTTCTCCACACCCCTTAGTAATTTCAAATTTAAACAAGATGCAACGTTAAGGTGAACACCCATAACAGCGTCGGTGGCCCTTACAATTTTTTTAAATATAGAGAGGTACTAAAGACTAAAAAATCATCCTGAGTGGCCTTCCCTTAAAATTGTTATTTTTAAAGAATTGCTAAGTTTTAATTTTAGTGGTCATTTTAAGCAATCAAACTTTAAAATATGACTCGTAATAAAGTTGGATGCCAGTGAAAAATTTATACAAAACAAGAATAATAATCAAACAACGTAAAATAATTAGAATTTAGCAAGCATTTCTTCTACAAGTTTAGTGTAAATTTCACCTTTTTCTAATAAATACATGCAAGGTATCCTAGTTTTTTTGCAATAAATATTACAATGTTGCACCCTGATATTAGGTTTTTAAGAGCATTTAAGGTAAAATTATTGCACTGATAAATGATAAAAAAAAACATACTTAAATTCATCTAGAATTCCTACATATTTCTTGAATACGAAATCAATCATCAATGGCATTGTCATTTCTTAAAGCAACTGTCATTCCTATCTCAACATTTATTGTATATGATATCAATGGTCAGTTGAATCATGTTATATTAGTCACGTTCTTTACTGTCTCTTTCTATTTTCGTTATTCCTTTTTTAAAAGAAATAGGGAAACAGTATGATAAACAATAAGAAAAGCAAATAGTAAAAATAAGAGTTATTATTCTAAATAAACTTGACATACAATAAATGGGATTTTATCGATTTATAGTTGGATCGCTTAGCAACGATGAGTCCTTAAAATTTTAATTTAGTAACTCAGAGAGAATATTTTATTTTTCCGGTAAAAAATAGAAAAAACTTAAGTCAAGGAAACTTTTCAAATTTTTTTTAAATAACCTCATTATTATCGAACAGAAAAATATACTGAATATTTACTCTAAGAAAATAAATCTGAATTAAAAATCACCATGGAGGAAACTATGGATATAATTATTAGAAAAGAGTAAATTTTAATCTAAACTTGTTAAATTAAGGGGAAAAATTTTTTTACTTTGTTAGATTACTATTTTTTTGCTCGTTTCTGAATTGTTACTATTGGTAAATCAATAGTAAGATCTGATTTTTCACCTAATTTTGCTGAATTAATTGATATATAGGAAGAGTGGGGTCAATTGTAACAGGGTACGATTGTAACAGAGCAAAAATTTCAAATATCGGGTTCTAGATTTGGTTCCTAGGTGGCGCATAAGGTGTATTTAATAAATCTACACGTACACCTCTGCTCGCAACCATTTTTATGTACTTTTGAAAGAGTTACATCACAAACGACATTTTCCCGCTACGTAATTACTTTTTTGGTATTAGAATATTATATTGTAACAAAGTAGTTTTGTTTAAACAAATAAAAATTATTAACCGAATATGTAAGTGGACACCTTAATTAACATTTCAACAAAAAAAGACTAGTTTTGTTAATTAACTAGCATTTTTTTAACAAATGAAGCTCAAATGGCATCTTGGGGACGATTGTAACAATAAGTAAAGGGACGAATGTAACAGCTGAAAATAAATAATCTTATGTTTTCAAACCATAAGTTAACTCTTTAAGAGCCACCAATAGTTTCCTATATCATTTATATTATGTTGCATGTGCATTATTCTATTTGTCACCTTTCACAGCATAAATTAAAAATTTTTAACACCTTAAAGTTAAAAATTTAACCCTTTAGGTCTCTGCTCATTATTATTTTTACTCCTAAAATATCACTACTATTTTGATCAATAAAAAAATATATCACAACTATGATAATATGTATAATTAACTATGTTTTAGTTGAATTTATGAACTGTTACAATTGATCCCGTAAGTGGGGACAATTGTAACAAGTGCACGACTGTCAAAAATTGTTAATAACTAATATAATAACATTTAAAATAAGGTATTTATTTTTTTTTCTAGTAGAGGATAGTCTACTTTACTTGTCTGTCAATTAATACTAATAATATATTGAATTTTTTGTTAGTTAAAAATAGTGAAGTAAAAAATTTTACAATTGACCCCACTCTCCCCTACACATAATACTTTGCAAATTCATATCCAAACATACCAGTAAAAGGTAGCTGGTTAATAGCATTACTACGTTTATTACAACTGTTTCGAAAAATACTAAATTTTTTTTTAAAAAATCCCTGAATTGACTTATGCGCAATCATTTCTAAAATGTGCCAAACATAGTATTGCACCTATTTTAGAGTAAAGTAAAAACTGCCAATTTATTTAAAGCCAAGTCGACTTAATACCACGCAGCTTAAAATGGCGGAAGAAGAATTCAATTTTATGCTAGATAATGAGATTTGTAGACAGTCCAAATCTAATTGTGAAATTCGGAAAGGGAGTTGATGCGGCTGATCACATAAACCAAAAAATATTATTTTTGTTTAACTTATAATTTCAAGAAACTTTTCAACTAAACTTTTGGATTATATCAGTTGCACCTTTTCTTTTCTATATTTTATGAATGTTCAGCAAGGCATTCACTTCTTCTAAAAATTCTCCTCTAAAACTGTTGTGCAAATAAAAAATAGTTATTTTTTTCTCATCTGCATTTGTTGATTAGCTAATGAAAACCATTGGACATTTATTAATGAGCTATAACATCATAATTAATTTCTACATTTATAATTCATTTAATTTTTAAACTTATTGCTGAAAATGTATCTTTTATTCTAACGTTGTAGTGAATTTTTTAGATACCTGGTTTAGTCTCGTTTAAAGAATTTTTTAAACCCTTTGTATCTGACTATATTGTCGTAAGTTAATGAAAAAAAAAAAAAAAAGAACCGCAATATAGAATTTTTGCAAGGACAATTCACCATTTACGAATTGATATTTATATACATTAAATACATAAATCTCAGCTTAAAAAAAGAAGTAGGTGTAATAGTATTTGCTAAAATAATTCTAAGTGTCATTTACTATTTCTCCAAATTTTATTAACTTTTTTAAATTTAAAATATTTCTAAAAATTAAAGATTGGCTAATTTCACTTCACTCGTTTCATTAAAAAAATTTCTATTCCGATGAAAGTTGCTTAAAATTGGAGTAAATGTAAATGATGCCAAGAGTTATTTTTACAAAAAATATTAGAACTTCTTCTTTTTAAAACTAAGTTATATGCTTTAAAATCTGCACATACTATATTTATAAATGGCGGAATTGTCTTTAATATACAGTTATAAGGTAAAAGAGAAATATTTTTTATTAATCTTGAAATACTCATCACCTTTGAAAGCAGAACAAAACTCCTCAATTTCGAGCAAAAATACGAAATATTTACGTACACTGAAATCAAAACATTGATATATAAGAATGTCCAAATGTTATTTGTTTAAATATTCATTTAAAGTGCAAAATATTTATTTTGAAATGAACAATTTCAAAATAAATTAAATAAAATGTAATGTTAATATTAGTCGCTTAAGGTTAATTCCGAACTGAACATATTAATTAGGGTCTTTCTGGAATATTGAGTTTGTCAGAGGCATTTCTAAAATTAACTAATGAGAGACATAGAATTAACAAATGATCACAGACATTTTTGTATTTAACAGCTGCTAACGGATACTTTCTGAATAAATAGCAGCATGCGAGCATATTAGAATGAAACAGTTGCTCAAAAATATTTCTGGTTGGGGACAATTATGGACTAAGCGAATTATTTAAAAAATTTCACTAATCTTTTCTGAAAAATTGTCATTTTTTATGCATGTCTCTTTAAGTTTAAAAAAGAAATTTTTTTAAAAAGTTAGTAATTTTATCCCCAAAAATAAAAATCTTTTTCATTATAATGCATTTTTGAATATTTTAAATTTTTTGCGTTGTTGTTATAAATATTTTAAAATAAATTTTTATAACAGATATTTCCACCATTTCCAGTATAATCGAAACAAAGTTCAAATTTTCAAATATATTTTCATTACTCTAATCTAATTCATTATACAAAACTGGTAGCGCTATTTGTCAAATGTTTTCAAAACCGAATCAGAAGTCAAATGCTTTTAAAAAACCGTGTTTTTAGAATGGACAGCATTCCAATAGATTAATAATAAAAATAGTATTTATTTTTAATTCAAATGTGTAAATAAGTTATAAATTCTACGTTTTTCCTTTATATTTTTCAAACGAATGTAGTATAGGAAAATATATACCAGCATATTTTTTTTTTCGATATATTTATACGAGTTAACACACGATGAGAAAAAATTCCAGTCATCTTTATGAAGCTACAAATCGATTTTTTGCGACCACGAAATACAATAGCAGCAAAGTAACAGCAAAAAAATAGTTTACTTTCACTGCATAAACTGAAGTGAAGGCATCGATCGTCTGAAAAAGATATCTCTGATGCTCTTTTATCTTTTGGACGATATTTTAAGAAGGCTAGTTCGTGAAAACAACCCCTAAGAGGAAGGAGACGATTAATCGGAATTTCCAGCCTTCAACAGCGAACTTCAATCTGAGAAGAGCTGTTTCTTGTACAGATAAACGAAGAGGTTAAATGGGCTTTATTTTACAAAGCTTTTATAGCTTTTCCAACTTTAAGCTGATAGTGGGTTCTTTGGAAGAAATGAAATTTATTTAACTACAACCGCAAACCGTCATAGAACTAGATCTTAAGAATAAAAAGATTTTTTTCAAACTTAATGATAAAAATTATGTAGAAGATTTTATATTTTCATAGTTTATCTTATCTTAACAACATAGTACGAATAAAGATATTTGTTTAAGTAACAAGAAATGTAAAAAAGGAATGTAGTTTTATTTACCGTCATTCTTTTATTCATTCTTCATTCCACTAAAAGTGCAAATTCATAGTAGGATTAAAGATGTTTAAATAACAAGAAATATGAATAAGGAATGCTATAGTTTTGTGTGTCGTCATTTCACTACACGTGTCAATTTAGTACAAGTGCCAATTTAAAAGTATTTACTTTAGAGATAGATTGCTGTATAGCTTGGGCTCACTTTTGCACTATATGCATATATGAAAGTTTTCGAAATCATAAAAGTTCAATAAAAAAATTGTAGCTTAGTGAACTTTGAACTTGAATTGTAAAAACGTGAAATTTCATATCAGTTGATTCTTTTCAAAGAAGTCATTAACACATTTTTTAAAGTCAATTTTTTATAAAAAGTGACTATCCTTAAAAACTCTTTTAACCTAAACCTATGATGATTTCAGCTAGTCCTTTATCCTAATTTTGTTTATTTAAAAAAAACACAAAATTTCCTGTCATTAGTCTGACTTTAGAACAAAATCGTTGTAGTGTTTCTGAAGCTATCATTATAAAAAAAGGAACTTTTAAAATCTTTATAACTGAAATTGTTCTTTTGTGCGTTAAGGATTTTGTATTATTCCAACAATATCGTGCATTTTAAGACCATTAAAATAATTTTGCAGTTATTTTTGATATAATGTAAACGTTTAAATCCATATTAAAACCCATAACGTTTGCAGAGTTTTACTTAACCTAGCTATGATTTGAATTTGAAACAAAACTTTAAGTTTCATATCATTGTATTATTTTCAAAGGGATCATTATATTTTGTTAAAAAAGCAAATCATTATAAATAATAATTTTCTCAAATATTCTTATAAACACACGCCTATTATCTATGCTAATTTTTTTTATCCTGATTATGATGATCAAAACAAAGTGAAAATTTTCAGATATATTTATTTTTATATTTTTTGCATAATGTTTAAGAAAGAATAGTTTATAAGCTATCTCATTAGAAGTTCACTAAAATTTTACACGTGATTTTTTTTAAAATTCTGATGAGTTTATTTTCACAACAAAGCCCAAATTTCTTGCCATTTAATGAATAGACATAACATTGTAACTTATATTTGTGAAAATAGAATCTGCAGTCACCAGCTTGTCTGCGTACATGAACTCATTACTTCGAGGCTCCGCGTTGATTTCTGCTGCCTTACGCAGCATTACTCTGAATCCTTAGAATTAATATTTTTAAGTGCAAATCAGTGAGTTAAAATTAGTTGTCGGACTCACCTGCTGTGGCCAGTTAGTCAACTTACATAAACTCACCTCTTCGTGGTTTAATGACACAAGTCGGAATCAGCTATGCTGCGACCAAATAATAGTAGATGTTGGGAGTGTGTTAGTAAGCACCAAAATTACCAAAACCAAATACCAATTTTTAAATTTATCTTTATAATTCAATTAGGAACACATGATACAAGTTTGAGACTTCTATTTATGGAACGCATTATTCAGTTTTGATTTCAATTAGGATAATTGCCCCTAATTGCCTTGATAATTACAAAATATCGAAATAAATTTTTTTTAGATTTATACCTTTATTTGATAAGAACTGCACGGTCAAAATTTGAAACTTCTTTGTGGCAAACTTCAACTAACATAACTGTCAATTTGGCTAATTACCTCGATATTAAAAAAACATCGAAACTAAGAAATTTTTTTAGAAAAGATTTGTAAAGTAGTAAAAAATAGCAGTTTTTTTAATTATCGCATCAAATCTATAAAAATAAGTAACTTTTCAGTCTTATACGCAAGCATTACTTCTTGCTCATTGCCCATTAAAATTTATATTTTATTTCATATTTACTTCTTAGAAATGAAAAAATGAAATGAACTAGATTGGAGCGATAATTAAAAGCACTTCACGAACACAAATTCATATAAATTTTGATGAAATATATATATATATATATATATCTTTATATATAAGAAGAGAGTAGAATGATAACACATAGCCAATCAAAATTGAGGACGCATGTGTGTGAAAAGGTAATAATTTTTAGGAAAAATATACCTGAGGGTGCCCCTTGGTGAAATTGGCGACTTATGTTTGCCGCCATATTTGTTTGCCCGGAACGCCGTGGTAACAAGAATGGCGGCCAAAACATAATGATATTTCAATGAAACATTGGAAAATTTAAACAAAACTTTTTAAAATTGCAGTGAACACAATAGAATCAAACTTAATAAATCCAATAAAATGCATTTTGAATCGAAATAAAAATTAATGGAGTAAGCAGAGAAAGAAAAAGAAAAAAATAACTCACTTCTTCATTAAGCTTGAATATCTTCAGATTTTGATGCACAGAATTCTCTAATTGCAGTTAGGTACTGTCTAAACTTATCGTGAATGGAATCGATCTTTACGTTCAACCAGAGACATATCTTTCCCACAAACAGGACATTTATATCTATTACTAATTAAACCTTCATTCATACACCAGTCAATCACTGCTTTTTTTCCATTGTTATTCAAAGCGTACAGAAACTTAAGATTTATCTTATTTACAGTATTCATTTTTAGTACCAGAAGCAAAAGTAACCTTACCAGCCGGTATCCAAAGTAGAACTAAATCATCTCTGAAATTACATTTGAAAATTCATTTAAAAACAACGCTAAACTCTAAACCAATCAGAATCACAATTGGTTTTCAACATCGCACAGTTTGGCGATCAACCGCGTTCACAACTTGGCGAGAATCCAGGGGCACCCTCAAATATAGTCTACCCTAATTTTTAATAATGCTGCCTGCAGAAATGTTACAACTAAACTTACCAGCTAAAGCTTATTGCGATTTCTATTTTGTATTGAATGTGTGAAATATATTGATTCCTCTATGATCAGAGTTTACCTTAAAATACTGATATCTTTGTTACATAAAATGGATCGCCGTGAATATCTTTGGAGTGAATATCTTTGTTACGAGACTCTATCAGAAAGTAAAATATATTCTGTCGTTCTCTTCTTCTACTCAAAATAATACATCTGTCCCCAACTTTTACTAAAAAAAGAACAACATTTTATTTACATAATAATTTTCAGACGATCATTTCTTGTTCCACAAAAAGAAAAAGAAAAACGTTGCCATAGCAACTCGGCAGTTTTAAAGAAATCAAAAGTTAGCTTTTAGCGTACATAAAAAGTAATTAACAACTTTTAACAATATTTTACTTACTTTCAAAAAACTGTTCAGCCAGAAATATTAATTAACAGTTCATATTTGAGATATTTCTTAAATAATGCACAAAAGTGCAAATCATTGGTTCACAAAATAATGTGAAAAGAAAGATCAATGAAAAATGTACATAGCTAGGTTTTGTGAATATTCAGAGATCTATTGTATATAATTTTAATTTTATTGTTTTCACCTTATTTTTTTAGGTAAAAATATACGTGAGGGTGCCCTTTGGTGAAATTGGCGACTTATGTTTGGCGCCATTCCTGTTTGCGCGGAACACTGTGGTAACAGGAATGGCGGCCAAAACTTTATAAAATTGTAATGAACCCAATATAAGCAAAATTAATTAACACAATAAAATGAATTTTGAATCGAAACAAAAATTAATGGAGTAAGCACAGAAAGAAAAGGAAAAAAAAAAAAGAAACTCACTTCTTCATTAAGCTTGAATATCCTCAGATTTAGGTGTACTGAATTCTCTAATAGCAGTTAGATACTGTCTAAATTTATCAGGAATAGAATCTGTGTACCTCCATCGCCACATAAATTCAGTGAATTATGATTGGAAAATGGCGTTCGTGGTACTGTACTGGCGGTGAAAAAAAAGAATCACGATCACGATTAGGTGCCCAACTTACAACTATCAGAATCACGATTAGGTTTCAACAACGCCCAGCTTGGCGATCAACCGCGATCACAACTTGGCGAAAATCAAGGGGCACCCTGAAATATAGTCTACCCATTTTTTATAACAATTCTGACAAAAATGTTTAGTGATCATTGATAACATAATAATTATTTCATTTTATATTTGTTTTTTTTTTTATTAGTATTCAGTATGACAAAAAAATTGAATTGCTTAATTTAATTTGTCGAATTTCAGTTACATGTGATTTTATTATATAATGTGTTTTTTGTCTGATTGAAACTAAAATATTTTGTCAGTTAACAGTATTGAAGTTAATTGGGCATTTACTTGCAATGGTATTTGCTTTTGAAATATTACTTAGCTTCAACTTATTAATATTACATATTTTAATTTGTTTGCAATATTTTAAACTTTTTTCTCCATCAGGTTTTAATTGTTTTCAGTTTAAAATTTAAATTACTGGGGGGGGGGATGAAACACCATATAGGGAGCGTCCGGCATCCTATGAGATCAACAATGATTTGAATTAGGCTCTGCTACGCGTGCTTCGAATACGGAGATTAATCTCCGGCTAATGCCCTATTATAATGTGTTAAATAATATTGCTTCCCCGCTTTATATAAGTTTGTAATATTGTACATATTAAAATTGCTTTATATAAGTTTATAATGTTTATAATAAGCACCTCTGACATTTTACAATCCTATCATATTCTCTCTATGGGATGTTGGAGGATGAAGAATTACCAGCTTATCTCCAGGAAAACGACTTTAAGTTTGTTCGAGAAGCGAACAAAAATGTAATTATGTAATTGCGTAGCAATTATCGGGGGTTGGCGAGCGGTAGCGAGCAGGGGGCGGAGCCCTCTAGTATATATATATATATATATATATATATATATATATATATCATCAAAATTTACTCAATTACTATGATGTATATCACCAGAAAGAATCTGTAAATGTAAGTAAGGAAATCATGCAAATTTTCCTTTTAAAAAATAATATAACACCTTAGAAAAAGAAGGCTCTGACTGAAATTGTTTGGAGAAAAAATCAGGATTTGTCGAAGAAAGCTTTTTTTAACCATGCAATATCAATTTATTTAACAAGTTTTAACATTTCACTTTTATTAGTGAATTGAGATACTAAGTGGTAAACTTTAAAGACGTTTAGGAGAGATTCCGATTATATTTAACAAGAAACACAAGTTGAGTAACCTTAGAAAACCTCTCTTTGGACTAAAATTTTAAGAAAAACTATGTCGAAAGCTATGCAGTGAATAGATAAATGCTAAAGATAACAATTCATCATATGTCAGTACAATTTAATGAAAAGCTATGTCGAAGGCTATACCCCGAATAAATAGGTGTTAAGTGCGCTGATATCGATTTATACTTTATCCTTATTTTATATTGTAAAAGTATAAACTTTGCAGCCAGTTCACTAAAAATAAATGAAATGTTACTTAGAATCTTTTCTTACTCAATTATGTAAGCATTAGTTCCTATACCGTACTTCTAATTTGACTGCTTCTCTGCAATAAAGCAATATACCCAATGCGGAAGTGATACGTAAAAGGAAGAATTCAATACAAATTTGCCTAGCTATCCAATGTTCAAATTGCTAAACAATTATATGATAGAGCGCTAATTTTTAAATCGACTAGGTTAATGTGTGTTTATTAATTCCGATTACCGTATGAATATAACAAATGAATAAATATTTATCAGAATAAAATAATTCCTAAGTAGAAAGAAGATATGAAATTAAATTATATAACCCTTTGCCTTAAAAAAATATGATACCAATAACTATTCTCAGAATAGATTCAGTATTAAATAATATATTTTTCTATCAAATTTCTCCTATATATTTATAAAACATGCTCGTATCTTTCAAACCGGTTTTAAATATTAAAAGAACGTATCGAGAAGATGCTGAATCCAACTCTTTTTCTTAAAAGCATTCGTATAGGGGTGGTAGAAACGATTCACACTCTGCCCATTCACACATTTTCTCGCGTACTCTACGCACTCATATCATCCAGACACGAAAAAATGGGTCAACTAAAATAAATAAAAAATAAAAACACCGACCGAATAACACCTCACGTAGTATCGTAACAATGCTCGAGAACTACTTTTCCAAATCGAATTTTCCGCGCGTGTTTTGTGGGAAAGAAAAAAAAGTGAGTGAAAAGCGAATCCACAGATTCCTGAGTGAAATAAATCGTGCAGGGTGGGCGAGCATACTCGGAATGCGTGTGGAGAGATGAGTTTTGGGGTTCTTTCCTTGCGGTGTCAGGGGCACGCGCATCGATCCGGGACCTCTACTCTATCCCGCTCTTCGCCTTCCTTTTCCAATCCGGCAAAATCATCGCCGCCTTAGGTCCGTCCCATCTTCGGTCCGGGGGCACACTCGCCTTTCTCCGGAATGGTTTTAGCCAAAACGCTGCTGACCCTAAACAATAATTGATATCGTGTAGGTCGTGCATTCCAGAGCCTTAAGAACATGCAAATGAAAAGTACCTAAAAGTACGTGTTTAGCATTAATGAATTTTAATATGCTGCTGTTGAGTTAAACGATGTTTTTGATGTTTGCCTATTATTTTGCATTGTAAAAAATAGATGATGTTCTGTTGAATATATAGATTACAAAATAACGAATAATTCTAAATTGAATTTATGTTTCTTTCAGTGAAGCAGCACAGAAAAATTTTACTCGTCAAAACAGTTTTCATATTCTTGAAGTATTAAGATCAAAACCATTATATATTTTTATTCGTATATTGCGCAAAAATCGGACAACCCTGAATACCTTTTGATCTACTGATCTGATTTTCGCGTTCTAGGACTCAATCATAACGGTTTGAGGGGAGACCTTTATGCTAATTAATAAATTTAGGCAATATTTTAAGAAACGAAATTACACGCAAAAACGTACTTTTTTCTAAATAAGCGTACTTTTTTTTTGACGGTTTCGGATTTCTAACTCCCAAAATATAGGGGGTGGCCGCAATCTGGGAAATATGGTCGCAACAATTTGGTCAGGAAAGCGGTACAATGTTATGTATTTCGCCATACCTCGAGAATTTTTTAAGCGAATTAGTGTGTACGTGTGTGTTCGAGAACTTTTTTAGGCAAAAATATGTGTATTATACAACGAATAAATATGGGTAAGATGTTAAAATTACCGACTTCTAATACTAACTATTCTTTTCATAAAAGAAATTTTTCCAGAAAATGCACGGAATTTTTAAGCTTCAAATTGTATAAGTTTTTTTTTAAATTTACTTTATGAGTTAGAATAAATTAATGCAGTTTTTGTTTCTTTTAGTTATCTTTGATTGCATTCGTGTGTTTGAATTAAACTCATGATAAATATTGGCTTTTAGATCCATTTTTGATTAACATGTCATCACTTTTTCAAAAATTATTTTTTTATAAAAGTTGTAAAAATGAAATAAAATTAAAAACATAAGACATTAAGTCAAGAAATCAGATTATCCAATACACTGCTGATTTGTCAAAAAACTACTTAGTTATTCAATTCCATTTTATGTCAACTTATTTAAATTACAGTGTGCATGCATTGATGCGTGCTGTAATTCAAAAAATTCATTTGATTGCATTTGTATGTTTTAATTAATCACAAGATAAATTCCACCTTCTAAATTCATTTCCATTTAATATATTAAAAATAATTTTGAATAACTCTACGAGCTACAGTAATTATAAAAATAAAATGAAAGATTGAATGAAATGAAAGATAAAATGAATGATTTATGTTATGAAATCGGTTAAGATCTACGAGTAGTTAAACTATCAAGAATATCGATAGCAGTTATCTAAAACCGAAAAATATTTTACTACATTTACATATGTTTATTTTACATGTTAATAGTCCCAAAATGTCTACATATGAACTACATATGTTTATTAGGAAAGAAATAGTGTGGAAGTTGGGCTAATGTGGGTAGCTGAAATATTTCTGTTATCATTCAAAACCACTCTGTGAATTTTGGCAGATTTGCAAAACAGCCGCACTTTTATAAGCAATTGAAAAAAACAGGATTGTTTGTTTAATAGAAAATTTATGATGGAAAAGTAAAATAATTATCAGATTCCTAATTTGAACACTTAGACTACTTTTATTCACTGTTTTCAAACATAGGGAATGTTGTGAATGTGATTGTTATTTTTTTATTTGCCTTTGTTTAATTAACTGGTTACGAACGTAAACAAACAAATTACTTCACACGACTAATGGGGACCCATTTAGTTGTGGGGTTAGTGCGGAAACACAGTCAATATCAAGCATTCGATAATGATAGTGTAGTTAATTACTAACGCCACAATTATCGGGTATATTATTTACTAAATTAGACTAATGCTTTGAAGTATTTAAGCGATTTACATTTTTTATTAATTTAATAATTCTTGCACGGTGAATTATTATAAAAAAAACTGTCACTTTAACACATATCAAGTTTTTTTTTAAAATTCGAAATATTTATTATTAATAAAATGTTATTATTTTTAGGGCATTTGTAAATTGCGCATTTAGAAAATTATATTTATGTCTTTTCATTTAAATTAATATTTAATCTTGTATATGAAAAAATTAATCTACTTCATAAAAGGAAAACAATAAATGACTGAATTAATAAAGTAATATTTTTTCTTTAAAATAAGTATCAAAAGTGCACGTGTAATATTTAAGATTATGATTAAATTTCTTTTTACTTTATTGGAATATAGTTAATTGCTAATTATAAGTTAATATTTAAAAGAAATTACATTAATTTAAATAAATAAAATGTTAAAATTACATATTTAAGTACTTTTCGAGTAAATTTAGACAATTTCTATTTAAATTGCCTTTCTGTTTATAACAGAAGATGAAACAATTAATTTCCTGACTTGTGTACATTGACAGCCGCCAGTCATCAGTCTTTTCAAAACTGAAAGTAAATGTTAAAAACTTTATTTACGTAAAAAAATCTAGGCACGTCCAAAGTGATGCTTAGTAGCATTTCTTAGCTACAAAAAAATGCCGAATAAATTTAAAATAATTTTGGAATGGTTTACAACTGCTATTAAAGAGAATGAAGATTTTAAGGGAAAGTAAAGCTTAAAATATTTTAATTTCTTAAATTTTTACAAATTTATAATTTTAGTAAAGAAAAAAAAGCCTAAAGTGTTGAAACAAAATGTGCAAATAAAGTAATTACTAAACTATAAAATAAAAATTATAAAAACAGTCATTGGAAAATTGCTGATTTGGGTGCATTATTATAAAAATGAAAAGAAAACTAAAAAATGCGATCACAATGAAATAATATTGAGATAGCAATCAAAACTAAACACTCAATAAGTATATGAAAACGAACGAATCTTCAAACAATGAAATAAAATAGACTTAAAAAAATCGAAGGTGAACAACGAAAGTTAACTTATAATCATTCAAGATTTTAACATTAACTTACTGTAATTAACATTGAATCGCATACTCTTATTTATACTTTAATTTATGAGTTTGTCTAACACAATAAGTAGGACTCACCCCTTTTAGGCTTTTTTACTTTGTTATTGCTTCACAAAACGCTAGATTTCTCACAAAACAAAAGGGAACTTGCGAATATGTGTAATCACTTTCAGCTTTCGTAATAACCACCACGAAATCACAAAACTTTTTGAAATCACAGGCTTGGAATAAAAATTTAGCTCATACAACTATTTTAAAAATAGAAGAAAAAGACATCTAAATTCCTTCTGTAAATGGATAACATTAAAACAGATTTAATTAAATAGTGTTCGATAATTTGAACAGGAGGTATATTTAAATTTAAAATATTTTTATGACACAGTGAGCATTAGAGTATAATGGAAGAATACTGCAGAAAGGATTTAGATATCATTTCCCTATACTCGATTTATCAGGTTAATTAAATTCCTTTCATTAATAATAAAAATAATCCTTTAATTAATAAAAATAAATCCTTTCATTAATAATTTTTTAAAAAATGGATTCGTCGGGTTTTGGACATTCTGGTATGGCATAAATAGAATTTAATTGCTGTTTTTGGTCTTCCTAATGACCATGACTGTTTGTCAAAACCTTCGCATAGAATAAGCATTTGCAACCAAGCCCGATTTGAGATAGATAAGGAAATGGATGCCCTTCACTTGAGCTGCTGCTCTGTACTCAATGATGAATCTCTTTGGGAAAACTATTGGGAGGCTAGACACAAATTAAAAACTGTAGACTATACTGTAGACTAACTTCATTTCAATTGTTCACTGCTATTTTGTTACTGCTTTATCTGTTTTTTTCCCTTATTTTGTCAATAGTTGTCTTTGTAATCCGCTATTATAAATATAATTTTAAATAAAATTTTAAAATTTTAAAAATGATCAGATATCAGACTTTGATCAGATATCTTTAAATGCTGACATTCCGTATTTTCAACAAAACCATAAGCCTTTTTAAATGCATGCATGATATAAAAATATTTCTCCCAGAAAATATTTAAACTCCGTGTCTGACTTGTAATTTAAAACAGAGTTTCATTGATCCGAACTGTTATTTAGAACTCAGATAAAAAAAAAAAATGCTTAATCCAAATATAAAAGTAAAAAGTAAAATTCAATGCATTTTACCAAACCAATATTATATAGCGAGCTCCACAATAAATTTTATCTGGAACAAAGAAAATCATTGAAAGCTATTATAATAAAATATGTTATGAGCGTGTTTCGCAGCTTTTTTAGTAAGAAAGTATTCTGAACATTTTCTTTCTTATTATTTCATTCGAATTTCTTCTGTGAAAAATATAACTATATGACTTCGCCTTATTTTATCTTAAAAACTATCTATTATATATGTTAACATATATTAAATATTATGATAAAAATATGTTAAAGGAATGTTATGTTAAAGCATATGTTAAAGGAATGTTTTGTTAAAGCATATGTTAAAGGATGTTAAACAATACTATTTTACTGTTTAAACCAACATGGTGTTCAATAAGGATCGCCCTAAGTATATATACATTAAAAACTTTTTTCAAAGCAGTATGCGGATGAGGAATTTAAAATTTATATATAATTTAAGAAAACGCTATCAGCATCAGTCGAGTCATTAGTAAAAAGGCGCTATGAACCAAAATGTTTGCCTAAAATAACTTGGAAGCGTTTCTAATTATCCACTTTCTGTATCTCCTTGCAGTTAAACATATTGTCATCTTTTGAGTTCAGTGATTTGTTTCACTTTGATAAAAAAAATTTTTATTTATTTTATTTTCTGATTCAATTTGAAACTCACAATGTGTACATTTTTTATTTAACTTTCTCTGCTACTTTCTGTGAAAAAAAAAACTTTTTTGAACAAAACAGAGAATAGATAAACTAAAAATAATTAAAATAAACATTTCATCATCGCCTAGAAGATATATCCTGTCGAGGTGAATCAAAAAAAATATACACAACAAATTATAAAATATGAATATATATATATATATATATATATATATATATATATATATATATATATATATATATATATATATATATATATATATATAACTATTTATTTTAACAATAAACTTGTTTTAACAATTATTCTAAAAATGTGCATTGAAGGTGACCAGTACGGCACACCCTTTATAATATTAATATATAATTTAATAATGTGGTTTAAATTAGTATAACGATTAGTGAGTTCATATTTTTGTCTATTCATGAAAGTAATAATATCGTAGAAAAAACTAAATTCAGGAATAAATATCAAATTTCGTATTAAAACTCACCATATGGAGCTAGAATGAAATTTCTATAAGATAGCATGTAAAGTGTCATAATTTTCGAGAAATTTTTATTTTTATTTTTTAATATCTTATTAGCTGATTGAATAATATTGATTTCTTCCTTTTTACTCGATTTTATATTAAAATAAAGCATTGTATAACAACAGTGGCTTTTAAAAAGTGACCTTTATTTTTTTAGAAAATTGTTATAAATGAATTTTATTACGTTTGTCTATTAATTTTGAAAAATCATTGTTACTTTATTCTTTAGTGTATTTTCATCGGTCAGAAGACTCGAATGATAGGAAATTTTATTTAGCAAAGAAATCTTTCACTGATATTAACACAAAATTAATTTAAGTTTATATATGGTATTAAGTTATTATGGTATTTACATGGAAATTACTCGTATATATTTACTCCTTATTTAATAGAATTTTGGTTAAATATTCATTTATACTCCCTTCGAAATATTATGCTTTATTATTATTTCGTAAGCTAAGAGTGAAAGTGTTGTTTCGTTATTATATTTTAAAATATTCGCATGTTATTACTTAAATTTGCAATATGTTGGGACGAATGTATTCAGTTTCCGTTTTACAATTATTAAACGTTAAATAAGATAATGTTTCTTTTCTAATAAATTTTATGTAGAACTGTGTACTGTCAATATAGACAGTTAAAATAATAAATACAAAGTAACTATTCGAATTCTAAAGAAAAATTAAGTAGAGACGTTTTACACTATTACTAAATAATATCTTTTGAAAAAAAAATTTGCCGACATTTAAAAAAAAAAAACTACGAACCAATAATTAAACAAGAAATCAAAGAACAAGGTTATAACAGAGTAAAATTATTAGGTTTAAATTTTATCCCATTAGAATCAGAAACCAAATATGATGAACCAAATCTGTGTTACCAAATTGAAAACTTTTTGGATTTTTAATAGAACAATTCGAATTTTAATAGAACATTTCGAACCTCATGAAACAAAAATTTTTGCAAACTATGTGTTGAAGTCGATAAGCGAAACGGACGGGTATCAAGGTACACTGTAACAGATTTCCTATGAAATCACGGTAAACTGAAGGGAAGAGTGGGGTCAATTGTAACAGGGTCCGATTGTAACAGAGCAAAAATTTCGAGTGTCGGGTTCTAGATTTGGTTCCTAGGTGGCGCACAAGGTGTATTTAATAAATCTACATGTACACCCCTGCTGGAAACCATTTTTATGTACTTTTGAAAGAGTTACATCACAAAAGATAGTTTTAAGCTACGTAAGTACTTTTTTTGGTATTAGAATATATTGTAACAAAGTAATTTTGTTTAAACAAATAAAAATTATTAACCGAATATGTAAGTGGACACCTTAATTAACATTTCAAAAAAAAAGATTAGTTTTGTTAATTAACTAGCATTGTGTTTAACAAATGAAGCTGAAATGGCGTCTTGGGGACGATTCTAACAATAAGTAAAGGGACGAATGTAACAGCTGAAAATAAATAATCTTATGTTTACAAACCAATTACTTAACTCATTAAGAACCACCAATAGTTTGATATATCATTTATATTATGTTGCATGCGCATCATTTTATTTGTCACCTTTCACAGCAAAAATTAAAATTTTTAACCCCTTAAAGTTAAAAGTTTAACCCTTTAGGTCTCTGCTCATTATTATTTTTACTCCTAAAATATCAGCACTATTTTGATCAATAAAAAATATATCACAACTATGATAATATGTATAATTAACTATGTTTTAGCTGAATTTATGAACTGTTACAATTGACCCCGTAAGTGGGGGCAATTGTAACAAGTGCACGACGGTCAAAAACTGTTAATAACTAATATAATAACATTTAAAATAAGGTTTTTTTTTCTAGTAGAGGATAGTCTACTTTTCTCGTCTGTCAATTAATACTAATAATATATTGGATTTTTCGTTAGTTAAAAATAGTTAAGTAAAAAATGTTACAATTGACCCCACTCTCCCCTACTGGCACCCAGGGCGTCAGTACTTTTTACCTTAGAATGTATTTTTCCCGGTTCATGTAAAGGAATAGAAAATCTGATTTACAATAATTCATACAATAGTAATTAATATAAAATTACTGAATCACTCTAATTAAAAACATATTGCTGTACAAATTACAGAATAACATTAACGGTAAAATTAGATTTGGATGAATAAATGGATGGAAAAATTTGGATAAAAAATGAAAATGGATTAAAAACTAAATACGAGGGTTGCTATTTATATTTCTGGCCTTGGCAACAGTAAGTGTTGCTAGGCGACCGCAGACGATTTTAATCGAAAGTTTGATATTTTTAAACATAAATTCAGCAGACGATTTACCATCATAGCTTCATTTGTATTGTTGACAGTAAATTGAAAAGTTCTTCTCTTTCAAAAAATGGAATTGAATCGTGAACATTTTCGTGCCATTATTTTTCATAACTTTCGACGTGGATTGTCAAGACAAGAGTGCTTCGATGAACTTAATTCTTTATTCAGCGATAAAGCGGCATCCTACAGCACTGTAAAAAATTGGTATAACGAATTTAATCGTGGTCGATGTTCGATCCAGGACGAATCCCGTGCAAGTCGTCCAAAATCCGTTGTTGTGCCAGAAAAGATCGATGCTGTGCGTGAACTGATAAAGCAAGATCATCATGTGACATACCGTGAGATAGAGGCGTCTTTGGACATTAGTATGACTAGTATCAATAAAATATTGCATGAACATTTGAGCGTAAAAAAAATTAGTTCGCGTTGGATCCCGTATAATCTGACAAACGCTCAAAAAAAGGCTCGTGTCAATTGGTGCAAGGAAATGTTGGAAAAATACGTTCAAGGTACATCAAAGGCTGTGTATAACATCTACACAGGTGACGAATCATGGATCTATGCATATGAGCCGGAAACAAAACAGCAATCAACTGTATGGGTCTTCCAAGACGAGGCAAAACCAACAAAAGTTGTTCGAGGAAGAAGCACATCGAAACAAATGATTGCCTGTTTCTTCGGCATTAACGGTCATGTGGCAACAGTGGCGTTAGAGCAACGCAGGACGTTCAATTCTGAATGGTACACGACCATTTGTTTGCTAGAAGTAATCGGAGAAATTCGAAAAAAGCAGAAGAACAGGCGAATCATTCTTCATCATGACAATGCGAGCTCTCACTCATCGACTCAAACAAAGGCATTTCTGACGGAGCGAAAGATCGAACTGATGGGTCATCCGCCGTACAGCCCTGATTTGGCACCCAATGACTTTTTCTTATTCCCACACATCAAAAATAAATTACGTGGACAACGATTTTCGACCCCCGAAGAAGCGGTTGATGCATTCAAAACGCATGTTTTGGAGTTACCTCAATCGGACTGGAAAAAGTGCTTTGAAAATTGGTTCAAACGCATGAAAAAGTGTATTGATCATCATGGAGTATATTTTGAAAAACAATAAAATCAATTTTGATCCTACATATTTGTTTTTTCATTATTAGGCCAGAAATATAAATAGCAACCCTCGTAATAATGGTAAAATGGATTTTATGGATGAGTTGTTCAAAGTGCCGGTAATTTATATTGTAATTGGATCCAGAATTTTTGGCAGAGTAGATCCTTCAAGATCCTTTCACATCTTTTAGTCTTGTTAACTCGACATGGATTTTCATTTTGTAGCATTCAGCAACAGCATAACATTTAATTGATTTTATATATTGATGAAACTAATATTTTTTTTGCTATCTAAATTTTCAGTAAAATGATCCTGGAGGGGGGGGGGGGGACTGAAACATGAACATATAAACTCATGCTATAGCAGTAGGGAGAAATGAATGCAACACCCCACATATTGGGTTAATGAGCTCTCTTACTACAGTGCAATGGGATGAGCGCTTCACAATACTTAGGATCGATGTCCTCTCGTCTATAGGATGAGCGTTACACCCCTCTTCCTTAGTGTGGGTAAGATATCTACCCCACTTATAAGTTCCTAGTAGGGATGAGGTAGCATGGCTCTTTACGTAGCATGGTATGGACTAAACAAATGCTTCTTAAAAATTGTGAGTATATCTTTCTTCTTAACTGAATAACTAAACTTCTTAATATTTGAAAAATTTGATGCTAACTTTTCAATCTGAAACAAGTTTCCAAAGAATTCATCGTTGGAGATAATCATAAAAAATTCGCGAAGTGTCCTCCATTATGTTAACTATATATGTGCTCATAACGTCGTATTGTTTAGACTAAACAAATGCTTCTTAAAAAGATTTCAGCATTTATTTTTTCACATTTATGGGTATTTATGAAATGTTTGACACCTACTTTGTAATCTGAAGCAAGTTTCAAACAAATTTATCACTGAAAAAGTTGAATGTCGTCCTTTATATGTTATGTTTGCTTTTAATGTAGCACTGTTTGAATTAAAAATTGCATCTCAAAAATTTTGAGTTCATATTTTTTGACATAAATGGGTATTTTTGAAAGAATAGACGCTCATTTTTTAAATCTTAATCAAGTTTCAAATGAGTTCTTAATTGCAAAAAATTATAAAAAAATTCGTAAATTGTCATTTTTGTCAATTATACACAACTAAACAAATGCTTCTTAAAATTTTGGGTATTGTTTGTAGTAAACAAATCGTTATTAAAACTTTTGATTTCTTATTTCTTGATACATATGGGTATTTTTGGGAAAATTGAAGCGACGTCATTTTATCATTGCAAAAATTTATAAAAAAAAATCGCAATATATACTTTATTATGTTAACTATATTAATGCTCTTAACGTAGCATGATTTGGACTAAAAATTAATTTTTAAAAATTTTAAGTTCTTATTCCTTGACACATATGTGTATTTTTTTTTTAAAAAAAAATAGACGTTTACTTTATAATATGAGAAAAGTTTCAAATGTTCTTCACTATGTTAACTATATATATACTCTTTACATAGCATGGTTTGGACTAAACAAATGTTTCTTAAAAATTTTAGTAATTTATTTCTTCACAATTATGGATATTTTTTTAAATGTTGACACTTACATTTTATCTGAAATAAGTTTCAAAAGAATTTTTCATTGCAAAAAAGTATAAAAAATTCCCAAAAGTGTACTCCATCCATATATATGCTCATGCCGTAAGTAAACAAATCCAATCCTTCTTAAACATTTTGAGTACTTATTTCTTGAAACATACTAGTAGTTTTGAAATAAGTGACTCTCACTTTGAAATTTGAAACAAGTTTCAATTCAAATACTGATTGCAAAAAAATTATAAAATATTCACAAAGTGTCTTCCACAATTATGTAAACCATATATATGCTCTTAACGTGGCATGGTGGCATGATCAAGAAAGCGTCTAATGTTTAAAAAATATCTATAGATTTGAAGAAATAAATACCCAAATTTAAGAAGCATTTGTTTAGTCCAAACCATGCTGTGTAAAGGGCATAAATATAATTAAAAAAATGGAGGACATTCAGCGAATTTTTTATAATTTTTTCTATGAGAAATTAATTTTAAAATTGTTTAAGATCACAAAGTAAGTAATTGCAACTAATTACAAATTAGTTACTTAAGTTTTTTTCAGAAAAAAAGTGTGTAAATTGTACCAAAAAGTGCTTAATAATGTGCCTACGCCTTTTAAAAATTTTGGTTTTAGAAAAAGTCTTAATAAGGTAAAAACAAAATTAGAAAATTAAACTCAAAAAGCTTTGCTTTTTCAGAAACTTGTTTGGGAAATACTTTGAAACCTCTTCTTTTACAAATTATTTCACATATTTTAAATGTAGAGTGTGTAGTATTGAGAACTGGGGTTAAATCACCCACTTCTCATTTTTTTTTTTTCACTGAATATAAACCATATAGTTTGATTACCTATTTTCCCTCATTTATGATTTTTTTTCAAAATGCTCAATTGATAATTTTTAAATTTTTCTTTTTAAAAAAATTAGGCCAACTAGCCCTGAGGCTGGGATAGCTTGATCCACCTCATGCGACTCATTACGCTATATAATGAAAATGAAACTATACTGAAGCAATAGTTCAATGTTCTTTAGTATCTAAAATTAAAAATCTTTATTTTAAAATTGAAATATTAATAAAATAAGCATGTCCTCAAATATTAAGAAATAAAATAAAAATTTTATTAAACACAATTTTTTATTGAATTTTATTAATATCAAAATTTTAGAACTTATACTAATTGAATTCCCATAATGATTACTGCATTATTAATTGTAGATATTTGCTGGATATAAAAAATATTTTCATCACCATAGTACACAAATTTAATTTACACAAAGATATTAGAAACATACATGTCTAATCTAAAAATTTTATGCCTGTACAAATTTTGCTGTTAATTATAATTTCTTAAAAAGAATGTAAAGTTGATTATTATTTTTATTAAAGTACACAACAAGTTTCTTGTGAGGTAATTTTGGGTATACGGCACCCTTGTACCCTTTTTTATATTAAAGTGCCCCATTTTCATTGAAAAAGCAGGAGTATTTCAAAATTTCTATTATTATTTGTAAAGAAAAAAAGTTCATTTATCTAAGAAACTAACGTATATACTTATGATTAACAAACCAGAGATTCGTTCACTAAAATAATTTCATTAACCAAAACAAATAAAACACCATAAAATTTTAATGAACAAGTCTATAAATATGCATTTATAAAATTAATCATTTCAATATTTTGGATGTCTGGTTGATCTGCACACAAAAATCAAAAATTAGTTCTTCCAGTCTTTCTAGGTATTCAGTCTTTCGGTTGTTAAAATTTTTCTCCGAAACAAAATTCTAAATTTTGTTCCAGTTTTAAAAAAAAAAAGATGAAAAACAATATCTCTGAAAAATTTTATTATTGAAGAAGAAGCAAACTTATACAGTTTTTATAAATTAATAGCATGCATAATTGTAGGCAAAGTGAAATTAAAGTATTTTTTAAAAAAAAATTTATGAAATATTTATTGGCTTTAATTTTGTTATTTTTCATTTCCGACTTGTGTAACTTAAATTTTAAAATAATAATTTTAAAAGACTTTACTTTTAGAAAGTATAAATAAATTTAAATAAATATTTTTGAGAGTAATAAAATAAGTAAAAGGGATAATTAACTGTATACATTTAAAATAACTAAAATAATACTTATAATAAAGTTTCTCTGAAATATTTTTATGATCCATCTTTTCATGGAAACCAATTTTTAGTGTATCAACATTATAAGATAAAGTATATTATTATACGAAAAGTATATTATTATAAGAGTATATCTGCAAAAGGATTAATCAACTATATAAGTTTAAACTAACTAAAATAATACTTATAACAAAGTTTCGCTGAATTATTTTGATGGTTCATCTTTTCATAGTAATCAATTTTTTAGTGTATCAACATACCCCATGTTCTGGTTTTCACAAAAAATCAGAATAATTTCCCTCCTTATCACATAAAATAAAATAAGTAAAAGTAATTGTTTAATTAAAGATCAAATCTTGCAAAATACGATCATTTTATTGATCTTTTCGTAAAGATACAAATTTTAGAAGGTAAAGTAATAGAGCTAAACAATTACTCAGCAGCTTTAAAATAGAACTAGGTGAAATAAAACTGGCACACTTAAACTACGTCATGTAATGCTTTAATAGTATTTAAAGTACCAATACTGCAACATATTGATGTATTGAAAAAATATTTAAAAGCATAAAAATATTTGAGCCTGGTCCGTCTACCCCTATATGTAACACAAAACGACTATTTAAGATGAAGGAAATGGCTTTGAGCTCGTTTTCTTATAATACGCGAGTCTATAATTTTTAAATAATAAATGCACATTTTTTACATACGTTGAAAAATTTATCTGATTAAATATTTCATCTAATAAGTGTAATTTTGTACAGGAATTTTTTTCTTTATGTAATTAAACGTCTTTTCTTTCCTTCTTATATACAATGCGGAAGTATTAACTTTCAAATTTGCAGTGTACAGTCTTTGTTTGCAAATTTAGAAAAGACATTAAAACGTATCAGTTAACTTAATTTAAGAACAAAATATATTTCACGGCGTGCTTCAAAATTAGTTCTTAAATAATAGAGAAAATAGTCTATCAAATTAATTCTTCAATTGACGTCAGACGACCCACGAAGGACGAATCCCGCCTTCTCTTCTCTGACGTCAGAAATTTGCTGAATGGATAAAAATCGATCAATTTCGCCAAGAAACGTCGCCAGCGCAAGCGCTGTAATTTAGCACGTGTCGCCAAGACGTGGATTGTAGCGTGAGCATCAAAACATGTTAGCATGCGAATAACCAACAAAATTTTCTCTAATTCCTTAAATTAGAAGGACTTAAGGAAAACATTTATATCTTTTTAAAAAGTTTCTACATTTAGTACATTAATGACATTCGACTCAAAGATTGCGAAATAGAACGCGTTATTTTTATGTTTTCGTTATTAATGTCAAACAAATTACCGTAGATATGGGGAATTGCACTTTAAAACTTTTTATTAATCCTTTACGGTCTTATTAATACTGCACATACTTATCAAAATTAATTTTTTTAGACGGACTTAATATTCAGAATAAATAAGAAAAAATTATAATTTAGAAAAAACAAAATTCTACTACACGCTGAGAAAATAGTATGGTCAAAACTACAAAAAAAAAGTAAAATTTGCCATGTTTCTGACTCTATAAGAACACTAAAAAGCTCGCTAATTTTTAATAAGCGCTATAGTAAGGATTTTGGTAATATTTACCATAAAATGTGGTTTTAAATCGTGAGATAAAATTTTGTAAATAAATTAAAATTTGGCATTTATACCTTAGAGCATGAAATAAAAACCGTTTATTCGATTAAATTTATTTTTTTGTTTGGTATTTTTTACTAAATGTGTCGTAAAAGGATCTATAATTCTGAAAAACAGAAGTTTCGGTAGATAGTTACCATGTTAATAGAAAAATTACTAAATGATTTAAATACAGTATATTTTGTTTTGTTTTTTTCAACCAAAATTGTAGGTTTTTTTTACCAGAAATGTCATTTCCAAATGTCATTGCAGTACAGTTTTAATAATTTGAAATTTCTTTTTGATTTCAAGATTTTTCAAAGCAAATACGTTTTTCTGTGCTTTTATAAGATTTGCTAAAATAATAAAAAAATACAAAGTAAAATATCTAGTTACCCACTATCACAAATGCGTTCAATATTTAAATAAACAAGATTAGAATATAATTTATTTCGATTTTAATTAAAACCACTTTTTTGATTTTGTGGTTTTATAAAGTGAATAAGTTTTTTAGTTCTGTAAAATCACTAAATTTTAAATTAAACAAATAAAAACGAAAAATTAAGAGTTCCTTCGGTGTTTTTCTTTTTTTTTTTTTTTTCCTTTTTGAAAGCGTTAAGTTTTTCAATAACTCAGACAACCTTCATCCGAAAATTCATTGAAATTTTAATAATTAAAATTTCCTTTTAATACAAGAAATTGTTTCCTAACTTTCCAACTATTAAACGAAGCAATTTAAAAATAAAAATTATGTTATGTTAGAGTTCTCGTTTCGCAGAGTTCAAGTTTCTTCTCTAAAAGAGTTAAATATTAACATAAACAAGATAAGGCGCATCATTTCTGTTTCAATTAGTTAAAGTTCTATTTTGATTTCTATATTTTTCAAATCAAATACGTTTCTTCAGTACGGTACAATTGTTAAACAATAAAAGAAACAATATGTAAAAAAAAATCAAGCTCCCGAGTATCGTAAAATTTCTTATATATTATAGTATTAATTATAGTATAGTTAAATATTTAAACAAACAAAATAAGGTTCATCTGCATATTTGAAAAATGAGAACCGCAATGAGCTTGACTCTCTTTCTCTTCTTAATCATAAATTTTCCTCCTGTAACAACATTTAAATTTCCAATTTAATCTTCGTCATCCAGAAGTTCAAGTTAAAGAAGAAAGAAAAAGTATGACAGTAATTCGAGCATTTTCTTTTTTAGCTCTTGCTCCTCTCGATGTGGATTCGATAGATGTATCAATAAAATATGTTCCATTTAACGTGTAAGAAGGTGTTATTTCCATTTTAATCGTTAAAATTTCATATTAAAATTAAAAAGAAAAATTTACTATTTTAAAACTAATTAATAAACGGAGCAAAAGGAAAATAAAAATTTAATTCTACCTGAATTCTTGTTTCTGAGGGTTCAATTCTTTTCTCTAAAAGTATAAAATGTTAAAATAAACGAGATGAGGTGTATCGGAGAATTTATTTCCGTTTTAATAATATAAAATTTCTTTTTTATTTCGAGATTTTTTAAAGCAAATACTTTTCTTCAGTACTGTACAATAATTAAACGATAAAAGAAACAAAATAAAAAAAAATCAAATTCCAGGTACTGCAAATGTATAAAATATTTAAATAAACAAGACAAATGTCTATCGTAAATTTGAAATTCGAGAATGGAAATGTACTAGATTTCTCTTTCTCTCTTCTTAATCAAAAGTCATCCTCTTGTAATAAAATTCAATTTTCGTCATCCAGAAGTTAAAAATAGAAAAAAAAAAGTATGGCAGTAATTCGAACATTTTCTTTTTTAGCTCTTGCGCCTCTCGATGTGAATTCTATAGATGGGTCAAGAAAATACGTACCGTTTAATGAGTGAGAAGGTGTTATGCATGATTTCCATTTTAATAATTGCAGTTTCATATTAAAATTAAAAAGAAAAATTTACTATTTTACGACAATTAAATATTAAAATAACCAAAAGGGAAGTAAAAATTAAATTCTGTCAGAATTCTTGTTTCTCAAGGTTAATTTTTTTTTCTAAAAGTATAAAATTTTAAAATAATATGTATCATTTAATGCGTAAGAAGGTGTTATATATTATTTCTATTTTAATACTTTAAATTTTACATTAAAATTTTTAAAAAATTTACTGTTTTAAAATTATTAAATATTAAAATAAGCCAAAGGAAGATAAAAATTAAATTTTGACCGAATTCTTATTTCTCAGGGTTCAATTTTCTTCTCTAAAAGTATACACTGTTAAAATAAACAAGATAAGGTGCATTTAGAAATTTATTTATGCTTCAGTAAATAAAAATGTCTCTTTTATTTCAAGATTTTTAAAGCAAATACTTTTCTTCAATATTGTACAATAGTTAAATAACAAAAGAAACAGAATTAAAAGAATCAGATTCCAAGTATTGCAAATGTGTTAAATATTTAAATAAACAAAATAAGTTTCATCCGTAAATTTGAAATTCGAGAACCGAAATGTACTAGATTTCTCCTTCTCTTCTTAATCATAAGTTTTCCTCTTGTAACAACATTCAAAATTCCAATTTAATCTTCGTCATCCGGAAGTTCAAGTTAAGGAAGAAGAAAAAAAGTATGACAGAAATTCGAACGTTTTCTTTTTTCTTTTCTTTTTTTTCTTTTGCTCTTGCGCTTCTCGATGTAGATCCTAGATGTGTCAAGAAAATACGTACCGTTTAATGTGTAGGAAGGTATCAAAGTTTTTTGGCTACGGGTCTGGGTTTCATCTTTTCTTTCATTTGTTTTGTAATGTGTGTTTTTTAAGGTAAGGCTATCCATTGGACCACTTCCAAGGAAGATGCAGTTTATAGTGGGGCTATATTTCTCGAACTCTTCGTTTTTCCAAAATTCTGGAAGGAAGTTTCTGCCGCTTCGTCTAAAATGGCGATTTGCCAAAAATAAGGAAAATGGGGATCGTTTCATAATATAGTTCACTGAGACATTTTATTTAATTTTTTTCTTTTTTGCAATTACATTTGTTCGCTTGCATTTGATGTGAATACTATGTTATTCCGTGACTTCAATTAAATTGTTTTATTAAACCTATAAAAGTGGTTTTTTTATAGTTTTTAATGAATATTTCATTTTTAAGGTACATTTAATGAACAAAAAGAACCATAGTAATATTTGGATCAGAGGTAGCGGATATTGTTTTGAGTTTTATTTCTTTCCATTTACACAAATGGGTACTTCATGTTCTAAAGTTTGTATATTCCAGGCATGTATCATAAAATGCTTTTCCCCTAAGAAATTAATATTTATTCATTTATGCCCTTAGTTAATATTTCAAGGAAGTAATTGTTTAAAAGACAGTTTTCTACTAAAACGTACTTTTGAAATGAAATTGTAAACAAATTTTAAATTAATTAATTGTGAAAAGTTTCAGTATCGATTAAAAAAATACGAATCTTGTGCCAATTTCTATTTTGAAGCAATTTTTCTTTAAGTTTTATAGTATCCCAAGATTTTTGTTATTAATTATTTTTTTAAAAAAAGCATTATATTTATAATCATATTTTTAACCTTGTTTTTTGATTTGCTTAAATCGGAGTATTCATAAAAATGCACTGAAAAAAATTAATTTTGTTTCCCTAAAATTAACATGGAGTGCATCAATGAGATATTTTTATTCGGTGCGGTCTCAAAATTATTGATTTGCATTATTTTTTTGCCTTTAAAGTTAATTTTAACTCTTCGAGATTTATGATTTGCATGAGCATCCTCCAAGTTTGAAAACTGATTTCGTTATCCCTTTCTTTCTCTGCCCTAATTTGGACTATTTTTAAACTGCTATTTCATATTGTCTCTAAATACAGAAACTCTGGTTTTTAAAGATTCCAAAATTTATTATTTTCAGAAATCATTGTAAAAATTTTGTTCGGAAAATTCTAAAGACTGGTTTTTTATATATTTTTATAAACTTTTTCAAAAATTAATTTCTTGTTATAATCTCAATTTAGACGTAAAAAATTACTATTCAAATGAAAAAGTATGACATTAAAACGAAATTGGTTAATTACGTCACTTTTTTGAGACGTCACTTCTTTAAAGTGTCACGGATTTTAGGAGTTTTAAAATTATTAAGATTTATTTTTTAGGCAAGATAAACACACATAGTCATTGTCAATATTATTTCGAAGTGAAAGTCTCATTTTGCTTCACTTAAACTCAATACTCAATGCCGTATTTAATTTTTCTTTTTTTGTATTCCATTTACGACTCGCATATAATACAATTAAAATAAAACATCCGGTATGGTTAATGGATCGTGATAAGTTCAAGTGCTGATGATATATTCCAGCACTACTGCATTTATCTTCAAAGTTTATTTTCTTCTCTATGTATACAGGTTAGTTGCAATATATGTAAAGGTTAGTTGCAATCAAAATTATCTCCCAAAATTGGGTGAGTGTTTTTAAAGGCCTTTTTTTGTTGAACAATTTGATTTTCACTTAGTAATAATCTTTCAATTTTTCTCTAAAGCACAGATTCAGCCATCTCAGTTTTAGTCTCCATTAATTTTTGTTCTCTCACCATTTCCTCATTTTTATAACTCTAAAGTCTTCCTCATCTCATTCTGGTTCAGCCTTCTCAGTTTAGTCTCTTTCATTTTTTGTCTTCTTACCGTTTCTTCATTTTCATAACCCTAAAGTCTTCCTCGTCTCACGCGTTTTCAGTCAACTCATTTTAAGTCTTCTTAATTTGTTGTCCTTTTACCAGCTTTTTTTTTTTCTCTCCATTTCTTCATTTTCATAAGCCTAAGGTCTTCCTCATCTCCTTCTGGCTCAGCCCTTTCAGTTTTAGTCTATTTGATTTTTTGTACTCTCACCCGCTCTTCTTCACAATTTCTTTATTTTCGTAACCCTAAGATCTTCCTCATCTCATTCTGGTTCAGTCATCTCAGTTTTTGTCCCCTCAATTATTCATCCTTTCTGAGTTTTGTTTGGCATATCTGTTTCTTTTATATTTTAATCGTATCCTTGCCATTGTAGTTTTTTTACTATCATAAATAACGCGATATTAATTTGGTATTATTACTAATATCCTCACTATAGAATTTTCAATTTTATCTTTTCCTCTACAAGCCATTTACCTCTTATAATTCTATTTTCATAAAATTTTAGAATATTTTGATATCTGTTAAACAAGACCCTACTTCAGATCAGCATGTAAGCATTTTTCTAATTAAGGTTTTGTATATCTGCATCTTACAACTTCTTGAAATTAGTTTACGCCTTAATATTTTATGATTGGAATATAATAATTGGTTTCCACTTCGTATTTTTTTATTTATACAATTATTTATCTCACATTTATTAAATTTGCCATCACCCACTAATTGTTATAAAAAAATAAAGCATTCCCGCTACAGCCAAGCTAATACTCATCGATCTAAAGCTGGGAATGTTTCAAGCTGCCAATGGGGTCGAACCCCAGTTCTTCGCAAATGACAGTTCCTTTTTTTAACCACTGGGCCATCGCGACTCATTTCATAAGTAATATTTAGTATTAAACTAATTAAAAGAATTATTTAGTATTAAACTAATAATGAATAATACCAAGTAATATTTAGTATTAAACTAATAATGAATAATACCAAGTAATATTTAGTATTAAACTAATAATGAATAATACCAAGTAATATTTAGTATTAAACTAATTGCTATAGTTAGATGAAATTAAAATATTCATGTAATGTAATGAACTACTTTTGATAAAATAAAAAAAATTATGAAATATTTAAGTGAATAAAGGTTTATTTTTACAAGTTTACTTATATCATTTATAATATGCAATTTCTATTACAAAATAATATAGTGTGCTTACAAACGAAGTTGAATCTCAGAAAAGTTTCCTAAATAAGAAACGATGCAAAAATTATGAATCACACCTTTAACGGTTAAATCCTAATATAATTTTCTGTGTTCCCTACTTAGAAATATCAGTAAATAGATTAGTTTAAAGTTAATGTACAAAAAAGTTTATCAAGTCAGAAATAGCTTTTTTGCACCAATTGTGTTCTGTTGTTTAAAACAATGACATGGACTCATTGTAGCAGTATCGAGAATTATTCTAATTCATCCGTCGCAAGTCTTTCAACAGTGCCTCATTTGTTTTATAACCCAGTTTATTTGTAGCATCTTTGAAGAGAAGGAGTCGTAAAGGTAGGATTTCAATTCCCTGATGATTCCCCTAAGAATAAAAGGGAAGAATGGAAGAGTAAAATAAAGAGGATAGGGAGAAATGAGATCGACCGTGAGAGAAAGTAAGAGAAAAAGAAAGAAAACAAAAATCAATATTCATGTTGATGTTGATGCAAGTTAGATCTTCGATTTGTTTCTACACGATCGGGGTTATTCATTTACGTTATTTTTTATCTCCTTGATTATGAGAGGAAAGTTTTTGGTCACAACTGAATAAAAAGATTTTTTTTTAATTTAGAATTATTGGTTGTTCTTTTATGTTAAGGAAGATATTTTTTTTGTAAGATATGATAAGAGTTCTTTTTTTTTCTTTTTTAAATTTAGAATTATCAGGAATTTTAGTCATTTTATAGAAAATAGTTTTTTCATAAGACAAGAAAGATAATTTCAATATTCATATTGATGTTGACGTAAGTTAAATTTTTGACTTGGTTAAGTCCTAACACGTAGAAAAATCCCTTTCAAGTAGATGTTAGGGATATTAACTTAAGGAATGATTTTATCTCGTTAATTATGAGAGGTATTTGACTTGGTTAAGTCGTAACACGTAGAAAAATCCCTTTCAAGTAGATGTTAGGGATATTAACTTAAGGAAGGATTTTATCTCGTTAATTATGAGAGGTATTTGTCTTGGTTAAGTCGTAACACGTAGAAAAATCCCTTTCAAGTAGATGTTAGGGATATTAACTTAAGGAATGATTTCATCTCGTTAATTATGAGAGGTATTTGACTTGGTTAAGTCCTAACACGTAGAAAAATCCCTTTCAAGTAGATGTTAGGGATATTAACTTAAGGAATGATTTCATCTCGTTAATTATGAGAGGTATTTGACTTGGTTAAGTCCTAACACGTAGAAAAATCCCTTTCAAGTAGATGTTAGGGATATTAACTTAAGGAATGATTTCATCTCGTTAATTATGAGAGGTAAGTTTTTGTTTACGGCTGAATAAAAAAAGTTTTTTAAATTTAAAACTATTAGTTGTTCCTCTATGCTAAGGAAGATATTTTCTTCATAAGATATGATAAGGAGTTTTTCATTAATTTGGAAATATGAGGTATTTTTGTTTTATGTAAAGTAAGCTTTTCATAAGATAAGGAAGATAATTTCAATATTCTTATTAAAATTGACGTAAGTTAAATTTTTGATATGGTTAAGTCCTAACGCGTAGAAAAATTACTTACAAGGAGAGGTTAGAGATTTTTACTTAGGGAATGTTATCTCATTGATTATGAGAGGTAAGTCATAGGTTATATTTAATTTTTTTTTCGGGTGGGGGGGGGTTGTTTTAATTTTGAATAATTAAGTGTTTTATTAGTTCCAGAAGATAGTGTTTTCATACGATCAAATACGGATGACAGTTTCAACACTCATATTGATCTTGGAGCAAGTTAGGTTTTTGTTCGTCTCCAGACTATTAGAATGTTTCTTTTAAAAAAATGTTATCTCTTAATACATCAAAGTTATTTTTCTGACAAATATTTTTAAAAAAAAAACAATGAATTTTGACAAGAATTTTTTTTGTTCTTAAAAAACTAATTTTACTTCAAGCATTTAATAATATAAATCGAAAATGTAAACCGCAAGAAACATTTCGTCCCAACACAATATCATTTTGAATTGTTTCAGATCTATCATAATTTCAATTTTCCTAAGTATGATTTGCGTAAGAAAATATTTTGTATTTAATATTTTTCCGCATAATTTTATTCATATAAATGCTTAACATCACCATATTTAATTCTTGAATTAGTTAGCGCCCAATATGAATTACATAATAAATAAATAAATATATTGTCATTGCTCAGTGGACCCGGTGAAATCGAAAAAGAATATAAACATGAAGAATCTTATACAATTAGTGTACTAAATATGATATCAGTTGAAGCAGATTTTACTCAAAAATGTAAAATGTCTTCAACTCTTTGAAAATATTCCATAAGTACATTTTAGTGTATAGCAAATTATGTATGGTAAAGCAATTATCATTACGTGCAAAACTTATGCAATTAGTAATTTTATATACAAAAATATAAAGTTTTTTTGAAAGACTTGAATAAAAATATAACTTTTCTTTAAAAATTAATGAAGTATATTTAATAAACTAAGAATTCTTTAATGCAGTGCAGTACTTTGGTTTAATATAAAATTTACATAGAACACACAAAATAGTAATAGTTAAAAAGTGACTTTCTAAATATTTTAAATGCAAATAACACCTTTTTTGTATAGATATTTATATCTTTTTAAAAATCTGAAATTCTTAATCAATTTGAGGTAAGTTTTTAATAAACATCTCAGAGAGCACTGAAAAGAATCACTAATTTCCTCAAAGCTCCCATTTTTATAATAACATATACTTTTGTATTTTATGTTCAGTTTACTTTTATTATACTATCGAACCAAACCTTATTTTATTTTTTATTTTTGTTACGGCAAATTCGTTAACTATATTAGCCATCTGAACGAATTTAAATTCAGCAAAAAAATTTTAAATATTGATAAACATGAAAACTATTTTTTCCTTTATTACTACTTAATTAATTCATTCATTCATACTAGTTAATTAATTATTAATTAAATTTCGAAATAAATCTCTACAAGTGGGTGTAGAGAAAAAGTATGGGTATTGACACATAAAATTCATTGAAGAATCTGCTGACCTAAAAAGCTGTCGGAAAAACTTCAAATAATAGCATTTGTAACAATAAATAAAACGTTACGTAACTAGATAAAACGTCCATTTTCAGCTGAGGATTTAAATAAACCCATATTATTTATTTTAACGGTACGTCGGAAGTAAAAATTTGATCAGAGAATTTTCAATCTGTAATTAATTTTTCAAAAGACTTACGCATTTCTTACTTAAATATGGAAGAATTTTACAATAAAATCAATTGTATCGTAATCTTATGGTTTCATAAAGGAAATCTTATTTCTTTAAGTCGCATCTGAAACTGCGAAACAGGATTTAAATTCTACTGACTTATTTACTTAAATCTATTATGCGTTAGTTCTTTTTTAAACAGTTTCTTAATTTGTTTCAAGTTTAGCATTTTTAACGAACACAAGATATAGATAACTGTTGCTATATATATATATATATATATATATATATATATATATATATATATATATATATATATATATATATATATATATATATATATATATATATATATATATATATATATATATACGGTACAAATTATCTAGTTTTTTGGTGTTCTCATAGAGCCAGAAACACAGTAAATTTCATCATATTCTGATAGTTTTGAATATGCTTTTTTTCTCAGTGATTCATTTGTTTTAATTTTTTATCAAAGCATAGAAATTTTTTTATTTTGTGAAAACATTTTATCTTATGTATTTTGAATGTTTCTAGTAATATATATATATATATATATATATATATATATATATATATATATATATATATATATATATATATATATATATATATATATATATACGGTACAAATCATCTAGTTTTTTGGTGTTCTCATAGAGCCAGAAACACAGTAAATTTCATCATATTCAGATAGTTTTGAATATGCTTTTTTTCTCAGTGATTCATTTGTTTTAATTTTTTATCAAAGCATAGAAATTTTTTTATTTTGTGAAAACATTTTATCTTATGTATTTTGAATGTTTCTAGTAATATATACTAGGATAAAAACATCAGGTTTTGTAAAAGAACTGCTTGATAAATAAAAATATTCACATAATCAATAATTCAATTAAGCAATAATTTTACAATGACTTAAAATTACCAACAAATATTAGCTGCTCTTTTTATTGCATTAATAAGGATATATATTTTTAATGTATCATGAAGGATGACTTTTTGGAGGTTAAAGTCAATAATTTTAACGGTTATCCTTATCTTCCTTGTGTTTAATCGCCAAAGAGCAGAGTTCCAAAAATTCAAGATTTGGCATTCGTCCAGAGCAATTTCTACGGAATAAAGAGTAAAGTAGAATTTTTTAATGTATTAAACTGTATTAAATAACAGTCCTCAGACATAAGATGAATTTTAAAATGACTATCCAATAACGCTAGATTTCATGTAAGATATTTCAAGATTCCTGAATCAACGTTATAATTAAGTTACTACAAGAATTATTATTTTAATATGCTTTTTTTACGAATAAAAACTTATTTTGAGAGCGTTGCTCTCAAAAACTTTGCACACCATGATCACAAAATCGATAAAATGTTGATGAGGAAAAAATGATGCTGTGAAGAAAAATTACATGTATTTATTTAGAATTGAGGCAAAATTTTGAATTACATATATGATGATTGTGTCTTAAATCTTAAAGAAATTTAAAAAATTAATTACAATAAGGAGCACATTCGATATTTCACTACAATATAAATTTTTTATTTCAGAAATTTAAAAGAATATATTTATGTACTTTTAATAGCAAAAACTGGTTTTTAATTAAATTTGAAACAGGATAAATACTAAATTGGAATTTGCGCAAAAGAAATTTTCTCGCACTTTTATGTTGAGCCACAATGATAAAAATAGTCAGGGAGAAACTATCAAATATGAAAAAATTCATGGTGTTTCTGGCTCTATGGAATCGCCAAAAAAGCTCGGTAATTTTTACCGAAGCTCTTTTGTAGTGATTTTAGTAGAATTAGCAATAAAATATAGTTTTATAATTTGTGATAAAATTTTATATATGTGGTAAAATATGGAAATTTTATCATGATACTTTAATGCATGGCCAACCATTTATTAAATTTTTAAAAAAAACATTTATTTGGGTGAATTTACTTTTCGGTTTTTTTTCCTACTGAATGTGAGTCAATAAGAACTATAATTGTGAAAAAGTTTCTGGTAAATCATTACCATATAAATGGAAAAATTGCCAAATGAATGGTTGTATTTCAGTATAATTTTCTTTTTAACACCAGAATTATGGGCATTTATTTTTACCAAAAATGCCATAACCATACAGTACGATAGTTTTATCAAATTATTTTTCTCAGTTCAGAATTTGCATTTGTGTAAAAACTTCTGTAAAGATCGCAAATGCTATACGTTACAAACTATTATAAGGGGATAGGATGAAGTGAAGATTTATCATTTCATCGTCGCCTGTCATTTTTGTTTGATTTTTTATATAATCCGGGTCACCAACGAAGGGTAAGGATAAAATAACTTACCTTCTCGTGTATTTACGCATAAAAAGATAGAGTTTTAGAAATTTAATAGCGTGATAAACAATAATATCGTTCAATTTATTACAATCTTAATATATTGCTAAGTTGTACCATATTATCATAAATCTGAAACTTGACAAAACGATACAATGGTTTTTTTTTTGCACAAACACATCGTTCAGTTTAACACCTTACTAATGTAATATCAAATTTGTATCAGATTATGATGCAAGCGAGGTGCCGTTATCAAGGCTTAAAATTTAAGTTTTTTTTTAGTTTAAAATAAAGCTAATATAATTACTCAAAGCAAAACTTTTAAACTAATTTCAGCATTTAAAAGTTGTGTATTAATCTAAATTTTAAATTATCTATAGCCGTAAACCATAAAAATCTAAGCAGACTTTTTTTTTTATCTGATGAAAAATTGAAGGAAATTAAAGTCAATAATATGTGCTATGTACAGTAAATGCTTCTTATAATGGCTGATATTTATAACTTATTATAATATAAAGTTAGGCCCTCTGAGCCTCAGACGCGTCATTGAATTATTATAATATTAAGTCGTAATGCAAGCAATATATATTTGAATTTCTATCAAAACAAACGTTTTAAATTTAATTCGCTGTCACTGTTAGGATTGTTACAAACAAAAAACACCGTTGACTTCATTAAGACTTTCCACTGTTTATAAGCTTGAAAAATAAATAAACTCATTCTTTGCATTGTAGATTGGATTTAAAAATTTTGCGATCGATACTGAAACAATGTTTTAGTTCTTAGCGAAAATAAAAAAGAATATTGAAAAAAAGCAGATTATAATGGAAAATTTAGCTCGCGGGAAAAAATAAGTGAATTACACTTTTACTATACTCTCTATATTTGAGTAATAGGGCCTTCTTTTAAACTTCATTTCATGGTTAAATAAATAGGGAAGTAGTTTTTGTTATTTACACAAATTCATGTTGAATTTAAACATGAAGATTTTTTTTATTCATTTTAAGTGTTTCAGATCATTTTTACATTTCGCATTTTTTTTTGATGATTTGATTATTTATATTTTTAAATATGGTTAAAGACAGTTGGGTATATTTGATTGTTAAAGTTTATTTCCCCTTTAAACAATTGAAAATCTTTTGTTTTCGAAAAATTTTTCAAATTATAATTTAACTCTCAATCGTTTAGTCAATTATTTAAGCATATATATACTTTTTTTGTAATTTCTTTTAAGAATATATGTTTGTTTAATACTTTTAAATATTTCTTTCTTTTTATAAATTTTGCGACACTATAAATAATAGTTAAATAAATGATAAAATAAAATTTGAAAAATAACTTAACATAAAAATTAACTTTTAACATCGCCTTTAAAAGACGTGGTGAAAATTTTCTGTGTTGATAAAGCTTTATTGCGAAAGTGATGCGGTCTACGTTTTTCGTGCGACAAAAATAGAATAATTTTTTTTCCTCTTTAATGCAAGTAAAAGACATAATTCGTGTTTTTTTTCAGTTTTGTGTTTGTTTCTTCGTTTATAGATAATTACCGATATTCTGATTGTCGAAAAAATGGATATAAACTCTGTTTGAACCATTAAGGAAACTATTATAAGTTGCATGCAGTACAAAAATCGACGTAAGAGACAAAAAACTCAAAATTGAGATTTTTATGCATTCGGAATTTTTGTATGATAAATTATCGATTAAAAAACATTTCAAAAGTAAATTTTTTTGTATCTCTTTTTGAAATTCTATTTCAAAAGAACGAAATAGAACAAAAAATAGTTTTCAATCCATATTTGTTCCATAAGCTCTTATATTGTTTTATATAAATATTTAAACCATTACAATAAGGGGAAGAGCCGGCAAGATGGACAGTTTAAGGAAACTTGGTTTAAAAAATAGTAAATTAGAGCATTTTTATATCTTTCATATTGTACACATATAGTGGGAACATTGCTCTTACATATCTCATACAGAAAATAAATAAATTATAAAGTTCAATAATAATAACTTAACATAAAAAAATTAGAACATTGTCCCATCTTGAACGGGCAAGATGGGACACATAATTATAGTTCAAAAATCAAAGAAATTAATGTCAGAATAAAAGAATAATAGACAAAAAAAGGTCCTAAACATCACAGTTACTGCATAAGAACCGGCCAAAACCGGAATAAGCATTGCACGCTTCATGAGCCCATTCTAAGCAATCTGAACATTGTCTGTCAATTAATTAATTATAAATAATTTTTATAATTTTTTTAAAAATAATTTGTTAAGTAATATTTGCTAGTTCATATTTTTTTTGTTAATATTACCTTATTTTTTATGCTTTTTGCCAAATCCGAAGAGTTTAATTTTTATATTACACTTTTATTCTACTTTGGCTGTACCATCTTGCCTGGTCCATCTTGCCCGAATAGTAAATTTTTTAAGAACATTATCTGCAAATTTGCTTAAACAAATAAATTTTAATTTTCACTACCCACTATGTTTGTACAATAATAGCACTACAGTGCCACAAATTTGAAAAATTTATTGCTAAGTATTAAGAAAATGATAACAGCATACTAACCTGGAAAAATATTTTAACACATTATAAGAAAAACCAAACAATGCTTGCATTTCGATAACACCTTGAGAACTGACGAAAACACTTGTGCGTATTGAGAACAATAATATTTTCTTACCGAAAACGCACTTTAGAAGTCACTACCGTGATTCGCATAGAAGAAAAAGCGATGTCCCGTCTTGCCCGGTGGTCCCATCTTACCCTACCTTCCCCTATATGAATATTTAAATCGTAATTATAAAAGTGATAATTGTTAATACCATAAACTTCAGTCATGCAGTGGATTTTAGTATGCAATTTATGAAATGAGATATTTGCTTTAAAATATAAAATATGATTTATCCCGTTTAAAACTTATTAGTGTCCTGTCCTCTAATTTAACTATAAAAAATCTCAAGATAATTTAAAAACTATAAATATTTTTGTAAATTAAAGATCTATTCTTATTATATCTCTTCTCCATTATAATAATAAAATTATTTAAAGAGTTCCTTAAAAAGATTATATCTAATAAGTATTAAAAAGAGTTTGAAACAAATACTGTTTCATTTAAAAACAATTGTTGTAATCTCTTGAATAAGATCAAAGGCTCAATGCAATTCTTCACAGCGTCGAAATCCAATTTACCAAATTCCAAAGCTGTGATGATGCTTTGGAAAAGTGCACCATACCGCAAGAAACGCTTTTCATCGCAATTTCTCTTTCACCTGCTTAACTATAAAAATGTTGAGTATAGCAAAAAGGAATTCAGACAAACCTAGAGTAGGCCACGAACTTTTAAATTTCGCAAATAAAGTTTTCAAATATCAAAAGGAAAATAAATTATGAGAAGATAACTTAGAATTATGCAATGGAGAAGCTTTCTTCAAATTTTTTTTCATCAACTGAAACGTCATGACTTACTCTAGGTTTCCCTGAACTCACTTTTTTTTAAAATTTTAATGGAAGGGAAAGAGAATTTGTGTCGAAAAGTTTCTCCCTTGGTATGGCATCTTCTTAATATCAAATCTTAATACTGCTAAGCACATCCTATGTGCAAAAAATACAGTTTTTTTTTCCACAAAAAAACATCTCAAACCTTCAGTAAAAACAATACTGTTCAAAACATTAAGATAGTTAATTAAATAAATATATTACCGTAACTTAATTAAATATTGCAGTAAAATAAAATAATTACTGTAAGCAAACAAATATTACTCTAAAAATTTCGTAAAAATTATGGTAAAAATAGATTTTCCGGGTGATGCGCCCAAAGTGGCGGTGGTAACTTATACTGTAAATTGATTTGGAATTTTTTGTACTGTGTAGAGTTGAAATATTACAAGAGATAAAATGTAGATAATTAGCAAGCCTGTAAACGGACAATCATGTTACAATCAAGTTCAGCTTTGGTTAAGCCTTTGCCGTTATGTTTCTTCTGGTTTGATTCTCAATAGAAACAAAAATTTACAATTGGACGCTGATGAATGACTGTTACTACTTATGCTAACTCTTTATTTATCGCAAACGTTAAGCATTTTTTTACGATCGACGTTAAGCACTTTATTTTATTCTAGTTTATAACCGGTGTTGAACAACCGACCTAATTCTGAGTTTACGACTACCCATATTCAACTCCGTAGCCTTATAATTTTGAACCCAACCCAGAAGTCCTAGATCAAGCATTGGGAAAAGCTAACCTTCATGGAGGGCTTTTTGATGTAAATAACCAGCATTTGCTTCATACGATCAGCAAAATCACGAAAACTTCTCACAGTTAGCCCGACGGTAAGGGGTAACCAATAATCCCATGATCCGTCTATAGACAAGGGATGTCTGGTGCCTCAGAGCTTTTGTCCTCACATGTCAAAAAATTTCAAAATGCCCTTAAAATTCAAATATAAAATAATAATTAACTTTTAAATAGCAAACAGAAGAAAATATAATGTACCAATAAAAAATATCGATCTACTTGAACTAAAAGTGTGATTCTAAAAAGTTAGTTACAGCACATTGTATTAAAGCAAAATATATTCAAGTAAAAAATGTAATCCTGAAAATAAATTATTTTGAATTTTGAGTGTAGAAGTTCCTAATGTTCTATTGAGTATGCAACCTCTTAACTGATTTGTGCCTAACGTTTGTACCTAATGTAGTTCATTCATTCAAAAAAAAAAAAAAAAAAATTATAGCTCAAAAGTTCCATTCATTAGTAAGATTAAAAAACAACGCAGTTCTTTCTATCATTAAATCTGAATTTGATCTGTCTAATTATAAATTTTTATAATATGTCAAAACACTGAGCTTTTTTAAGATCTAAGTATGCAACCGAATGTAATACTCACCGAATACAAATGAATATGTACTAGGTATTTTTTCTTATATTGACTACTTTTTGTGGCTATGCAACAAAGTCTTATTTCAGAACTAAGTCTTTCATGTTAATATTTTAAAAAATATTATTAAATTATAAATTGAAATAACTGCTTACTCTATCATTTCGGAAGTTATAAGAAATATAATAATTAAAATAGAAAAAAATCAATTTATTAAGGGATAAGTGAAAAAAGCTTTTAAAATTAAGTCATTCAAAAAATTAATAAACTATTCATGTTATTCAAAAATACTTTCTTCATCCATTTTTCGAAAATAATTTTAAAATTTGTTTTTAAACAACTCCATATGAAGTTCCAACTCTTATTCAAATAAGATGCTATCTCTTCATTCTAGTTAAGGAACTTTTAAAAGCATTATGATGCATCGTTCTCAAAACAAATGTTTCCTCAAAATAAAATTACTGTCTCGCATAATTAAATATGTTTGGAATGTGAAGAGATATTTAACTCAATTCTGAAATAATCTGAGAGTCTTATAAAGAATTTTTTTTTCATACGAGCCTGATGAAACCTTGAAAATACTCTAAATTCCTTACAAATTTAAACCCGGAGAAATGATAGGTCTAGAAGTTTTAGTTTTTTTATATTTAATGTGAGAAATAAGATTAATCCAGTCTTTTGAGTAGTATATTTATAATTCCCTTGTAATTTAAAGAACGGTTATAATTGTTTAAAAATCAAGAGTCAGACCAGAAAATAATTAAGGAAAATTGTATATATTTTAATTAGTTTCGTGATTTATATTTTACGATTGCACTGTTATGGCAATTTAGTATTTAGTTCTATAAATTTTCCTAAGAGAATTAGACTAATTTATAAAAAGAAAACAATAATAAATATAATAAAATTTCTTAGGATTATAGATTAGTTTTTATCATTAAATTAATATTAATTAAGTTATTTTGAGTTTTTGTTGTCATTAATAATGCTAATTATTTATTTACATAATGCCCTAGAAAATTTGCTAAATTTTTTAAACAGAGCTAAAATATTGTTTCATTTAGCAAAAATATAAATTATTGAATTTTTGTTAACTTTGCTATATAATACTGTTCTTAAATTATTAAGAATTTTGTTTTTCATTAACTTGAACAAAATGAAAGTTTAGCAAGATACTTCTTTTAAAATTTCTGTTTACTTAAAGTTCAAAAGAATTTTGCTTAAATATTAAATCTTTTGAGGACTATTGCTTGCGACATAAATCAATGCGTTACACCACTAAAAACTGATAAATAGGAAAACTTTAAAAAAATGTCATTAAAATATATCTTTTAATTAGTTTAATACTAAATATTATTTACAAAATGAGCCGCGATGACTTAATGGTTAAGGGACTGAACTGTCAATGTGAAAGACGGGGGTTCAATCCGAGGCTTGCAGTCCTCTTAGCTTTAGATAGATGGATACTAGCTAGCCTAGAAGTAAATGCGACATGTGTTCAATGCAACACATTACCGAAGTCATACCGTTGGTCATGAAATTAGTGGAACCTTAACCTCTATGACCTCATAACCTACAGCAGACTGTTGCAGGAATGATCTTCTATTTACAATATTCCACTAAAATGTTTAAAAATTTTAATGCTTTATATAGCTTTAGTTTCAGGCATTAGTTACAGTACCGTAATTTTTTTCTTACCATTACTTATTCATAATAATATGTTTCTGTTACTTTAAAGTTCAAACCATCGATTTAGATTTAATGTTCTTAAAATGTACTGATAGTTACTAATAATTACACACAAATTAATCTAAAGAGTACAACAAATGTTAATTACAAATTAATCGATATTTGAAATCATATTTCTATTTTTAACTTTTGCACAAAATTTACCACATGCATAACTAAATCTTAATTGTTAAAAATTGATATATTTTCATTAATTAAAATATTTCAATCAGGCCAATAAGTATGGAAAAATAATATTAGGGCCAAATATTTACCTTTTTTGTCTCTAAAAAGCATTATACAATGTCAAAAATGCAAAATTTTACTGATAATTTTATAACTTAATCCCTCGTTACGTTATAAATGATGCGCTAATAGTATGAATTAATACACTAACTATTATATTAATAAATTAATACTCACTCTAAAAATGATTCGTTAATTATATCATTTTATATTCTGATAATAATATTAAAATTTTAATATTTTAATTTGTCTATAATAATATTAACACTTAAATATTAACATTAATAAATAAATATGCTTAAAATACATGTGTAACTAATTAACAAAATATTAATTATGTTAACAAAATATTAATTATAATAACAAAATATAATTATACTAGCAAAATATTAATTATAATAACAAAATATAATTATACTATCAAAATATTAATTATAAAAACAAAATATAATTATACTAACAAAATATAGCAATTTAACAAAATTTTCTAGTAAATATTTACACTAAAGCATTATTCAACAATTAATAAATCAAAGCGAAATATATAATAACTGTGTTAGTGTATTATACATTACATCGATTCAGTTCTATGCTACTAAAATATTTTTTTAAATTATAGATAACCATAGAATTCCGATGCGAAAAATTTACAAACGCTTATAAAAAAAAATAAAACTAATTATTAATAAAACTTCTTCAACAGTAGCAACCCTACAGACATTCCTACGGGAATTCTCATTAGAAGCATCACTATTCTATTCCATTTAAAAACCAATAAAGCATTAAAAATAAACCCTATTCTCAATTAGCATGTAAGTAATGCTTTCTACTCGAACGATTTCTCTAAGAATCAAAGGAAGAAGGGAATTAAATTAAATTTCCTTTTTAATTTTATTTATGAACTTGTGCAAGTAGTTTAGAACCACGATACTCAACTTGTAACCGGCGGTCAAAAATGGTCCGCTGAGCTATTAAATGTAGTCCTCCGGACACAATTACGAAGGAATAAGTGCAATAAGAATTAGTTGTTAATTAGAATTTTAATTTCAGTCGTAGCATTGATTTTTGAATATTGTTTACATTCTTATTCTATTACTTTAATTATACAGCCAATTTCATTGAATGGAACTTAAATTCGAATTTTACCGCTTCTTTATTTACAATTTTGGGAAAACTAATTCGACAGAAGGACAATGATGTTCATGCTTGGCTTCAAATCAATCAAAGATCTATCAAAATTACAAAGCAATCACTGTTAGGTATTGTTTAATGAATATTCATTCATAGTTTGCTCATGATAGGATATCTTAAAAGCCCTTGTTGAGTTTCGTCAACCTTGTCGAAGCTCATATCTTCGAGACTTGGACACGCTTCTTTAAAAAACATAAGAAATGAGACAGAGTGATGAAATTTTCATCATTTATAACTAAGAATTAATTAAAATATTTTGCATAAAAGGATTGTATTTACAACTAATTTTAAATAAAATGAAAAGCACCGTGAATAAAGTACAAGTCAAGTACAGAAATGGACATGTTAGGTTCCCTAGACAAGAACCTTCCTCGATGTCTCAACAGCAGAAAAATTAGTGTTAAGAGACTAAGAATGGTTCTTGTCTAGAAAACTGAAACTATAATATGTCCATTTCTGTTCCTGATTTGTGCGTTATTCACGTTGTTTTCCACCTAAGTCTACGTAGCACAAAGTATCCTTTTAGATAATTTGAAATACTTAGAAAAAAATCCGGCAATATGTTTCACATTGTAACCATATAATTTGTTTTGTTTTTTTCTTCATTCTTTTTTTTTCAAAAAATATTTTGAAGCATAAGTGGGACATCCGGAATTGTGGAAACTTTTTATTTTTATTTTTTTACAGTTAGCTTATTATAACTTCCTATTTGGCGATAATGATAACATTAATGAATGAAAAAATAAAACTAACAGTGATAAATTAACGTTGGTGACTCTCTCTCTTTTAACGTTCGTAATATAATACTAATTACTTATAGGAAACTTACTTTCCCTGCATAATATATAAAAATGTAACTAGCTAGCCTGCCTAAGCGTGACCCGCCTGCAAATATATTTTTTTCAACTTAAAACAATCAAATAAGCAAGGTAACAAAATCGAGAAACAAATAAAAAATCAATTAGTGGTTTACAGGCAAAGGTTAAAAAAAAGATAAATACGTAATTTGAAGTTTAAAACAAATTTTAAAGTTCCTTTTTCGAAGATCAAAAACTTGAAGAATATTGGAATTGAATCCAGATCCAGGTCAGAGTTGAGTTATTTCAACATTCGAAGAAGAGTCTCTCGTGTTTGGTTGTAATCTCAAGTCATTATTTTGTTGTTCTCTCTGATTTGTTTGAGTCCTCAAATAAACAACTTTTTACAATCTTCTGACAACTTCAGTAGACGCAATCTTGATTTAGGATCCCTTTTCAGAATTAAAAATTGCTTGTTGGGTATCAATCTTTGGAAAACAGCCTGTCTCTGATATTTTGGAAAAGTGAACAGCTAAAAAGGACAAGTTAATACTGCACTGTATGTTGGTAACATTTATTGTATATTAGAGACATTTTTGGTTTAAAAAAAAACATAATTCCGTTTAATAGAACTAAAATTTATGGTATTTAAACTATTCGTTTGGTAATTTTTCCGTTCATATGAAAACTGTTTACCAGAAATTTATTATTACACTCGTCTTTATTATTACACTACTAGTTCATATTATTACACACCAGCGGGTTACCGAGCTCGGCTCGGAGAAAACAGGTATCGAAGTTAACTCGAAGATTTAAATTTTCAATTGTGATTTATCAAAACAATACATGCCATAAGAAAATTTCTGAAACCATTGGTGAAAAGATAACCGGTTAAAGTGCACCATTGTAAACTATCTAAACAAGGTTAGAGTTTGGAAAGGGAACTATTCTATACAAAGGTAAAGTTTGAAAAGTCATAGGAAATTAAATGTAATTGATAACAAAAAATTATACAATTAAAGAAATGGTACAAAGTGAGCAGTGTAAAGATTGAAGTGTGTTGAAGTTCAATATTTTTGACAAATTTATTTAGAAAAACCAAACATATATACATACATAAGAAACATATTATAAACCTATAACAGCATAAGCATAATAAACATTAATCATCGATTGCAAAGTCTTTCATGTTGTCCAGGTAGTTTCTTGTCGGAGAAGCAGGTGCGGCTGGTGAGTTTCTCTTGTTCAGGACTTCCTTCCATACGACGTTTCGGGTGTGGGTTGGATTCTCAGGAGGCAGCAGGACCTTCAACGCACTTTGACGATTGACTCTTGAAAACGCGACGTAGAGCATTCCGTGCACGAAGACCGTCGTGAGGAGAAGCACGCCGACGAATTCGAATGTTTGGCCTTGTGACTTGTGTATCGTAATGGCGAATGCTGGAGTAACTGGGAATTGGTGCCGTTGCATAGTTGCGCCAAGCTGTGATTTGCTGGAGTCGAGCGTGATCCTTGGAAGGTGTACTTGTCGGCCTGCGTGTTCACCGGTGATGATCTTAGCCTTGATGATGTTGTTGCAAAGTTCGGTGACAATCAATCGTGTTCCGTTGCACATTCCTTCAGAGACGTCCAAGTTTCGGAGAAGCGTGAGGATGGCGTTCTTCTTGAGCTTCAGATTGTGTGGAGGCAAGTCGGCGATGTTGATCGAGTTTAGGAATTCAGGCACGAATTGAATTCCCCCTTCATGTTGATCCTTTACCGAGTCGAAACTTGTGTATGTCTTCTCTTCGCCTGGAAGCATAGCGATAATCTGCTCGTTGATCTTGTCCTTATCGTCGTTCAATGGTGCAAGAATAGCGCGATTCTTCATTGCTTCGTAGTTCCCACTTCTGAGGCATGGTCCGAAGATTTCATCGATGAGGTTACCACCAGAGCGAATTTCTTCTGGGACTTCTATTTCGCCGAGTTCATTCACTTCGAGTTCCCCGTCGCCGAGCTTTAGCAGGTATTTCGCGAATTCTTCTTTTCGGGATCAACGCGCATGTTCTTTTCGAGCGAATAAGTCTTGAAGTGTTGCCACAGATGGCTTCTCTTGATCAAAATGTCGAGTATTTCGCTTTTGTTGGCACGTTGTTGAACTGGACAGCACTGTCGGAAGTCGCCACCAAGCACCATGACTTTGCCTCCAAACGGAATGTTGTTGCAAATCGCGCGTAGGAGTTCGTCGATGTTGTGCAAGCCGTATTTTGACATCATCGGAGCTTCGTCCATCAGACACATGTGGGCTCCTTTGAGTGCGTTCGCCTTCGGTGATCCTGGTTTGATGGATGATCTTGAGTCGGATGTAAGGGGGACTTTCAAGCCAAAGGTTCAGTGCGTTGTTTGACCACTCGGTAGAAGAATCGCTGCTATCCCGGTGTAAGCCATGCATTTCACTTTCTTAAGCCTTCCGGTGACGATGCGATACAGCGTGCTGTAGACGAATGTCTTCCCGGTTCCTCCTGGTCCATCTATGAAGAAGCATTTCGCAGCAGGAGTCGGGTCTTCAAGTGCTTGGATTATGGTGTCGACGATTTCACGCTGCTTTTCGTTGAGTTGCTGGTACATGCGGTCTCCGATTGCTGTTGATTCGTCGACGTCGATCATATCGTGTTCCAAATCTTGCTCATAGTTGTCGATGTCTTCCATGCCATGTGTCTGCACCCAGTATGCGTTGCGAGGTTTCACGATGCATCCTTTCAGCTTTTCATTCGTAACAACGGTATTCAAAACGTGTCGCAGTATTTTTCTCAAAACAGCATCGATGGGCAGCGGGTTGTCGACTGGATCGCAGACTAATAGTTGACGTTCTCCATAGCTTGCTTCGTAAATTCCTAGCATCCAGTGCTCGCCTCTATCCATTTGAGCTCTCTTGTGAATGGGAATGAGTAGCACGTCGAATCCTTGTTGAACGCCGTATAGATAGTTGGAAGCCTTGTTCTGGTCGCTGATATCGTTGAGAAGAGCCATTCCTTCATACGCGCCATCCGTTGTTGTAACGTAGAAGCGTGCGACAAATTCAGGGTGAAGTACGGCAACTTTGACGGTCGGGTAAGCTTGTTCGGCGTAATGGAGAAGCATTCTGACAATGACGGTATCTTCTAGTTGTCCATTTGCGGGTAGAATTGAGTTGATCGCTTGTTGTTCCAAAATTCCGGCTCCTTGAAGAATTTCATATAGAGGTGCGTTCTGCATGTTGAAAATGTAGCTTGAAATCTGATGAATGTTGAAATGTCGGACTTTGTTGACGGTGATTTGAAATCGAAATCAGTTCCTTAAATGCTTATTTGGAAATTCGAATATTTGGAAATTGGAATTTTGAACGAATCAAAAAGAACGAATCTTTTTAGTTAACGAACGAGCGCTAAATTCAAAATTTCATTAACAAATTTCCCTTAATAAAAAGCAGTGGAATTAGAATCGTACTTTTTCAAAAGAAAATTTAGTAAAAATATCAAAGTTATCCTTATTTTTTTCTTTTATATTTGTTTTACCTTAATTTTGTGATTTAAAAATAATCGTGTGGTCATCAAACTTTATTAGTTCGCCATATTGGCTATAGATGGCAGCACGTTACCGCTTGAAACTTATTAGGCAATAGACAAAGAAAATTTTAAGAATTTAAATCGTGGAAAGCCTTATTATAACAATTATGAACAACGACAGCTAAGCGTTCTATTTACGTATCTAATATGTTGCCACATTTTTAATACAAAAGTTAAACATTTCTCCACTTTGATAAATGTAAACTAATGCGAACCTTACAATTAAATTATTAATTCCTTCATATATTATTGGTTTAAGTTGTCGAAAATTAATATTTCAATTGTAAGGTTCGCATTAGCATACATTTATAAGAGATATGTATTTCTTTAATAAGTTTTTTGAATATGGCACTTTGAAGACGAAAAAGTATAGATTTTCTTACAAAATGACTGATAACTAAAAAATTAATCCAAATTTTTGAAAAAGAAAAAAAATACTTCTTCATTATGTCAAAACACAATTATGTGCCGAGTTTCGTGCCTGGGCGAGGCTTCTGGGGCGATATATTGTGATTACAAACAGACTAATACAGAACTAATAAAGTTTGAAAATATCCTATCTGTAACTCCGAACTGCTCGACCGTAGCGCTTCAAAACCGGCGCCAATCGATTCCTCGTGGCCAAAAACCCCAGACCCCCAAGTTTACCGGAGTTTATTAATTCTGGGGCGATTTTCGACTTGGCAACCATTCCTCGTATTATAGTATAAGATTTAGTAAAATATACAAAAGTGAAAAGTAAATTTAACCAAATAAATGGTTTATATGCCATGCTCTAAGATATCACGTTATCAATTATTAAGAAACTATAATTCATCGTTAATTTTACTGAAATCATTACCAAAACATTTTATTAAAATTAATGAGCTTTTGTGTCACCATATAAACTACCAAATTTTGCCATATTTTGGTGGTATTCGCTCTATTTTTATTCTCAATGTTGTCCTCCAGAATACATCAATTTCATAATGTGCATAATGCATTTAAATATACAGTGATTATTCTTTAATCACTTTCTTTTTTTAATTCTTATGAATCTTCTTTTTTAATAGCTAATATTTTTCCATTATATGAAAGAAAGCATTAAAGAAATTCCGATTATTGCGCATACTATAAAACAGAAGCAACTCAGAAAATATTCTATTCATTCTTATAGAACGGAGAAATCCTTTTCATGAAATATGAGGATGCATTTTATATAGTGTCATAAAAGCTTCTTTAAGAGCAATATGAAATATGCCATAAAATATACTTGAGAGAACAGGGAAATCATTCAAGAACACACTTTCGTTATTCTAAACAGGTTCCAATCGATTTACGAACAGGTGTTCCAGGTAATGACGAATGAGTGATCTTCGTTCCGTCCATACCAGTAATGAGAAATGAATTTATGATTAATTATTTTCTTTTGTGTAAATGACAGGTTGGTATTCTCTTTCTGGGATCTTTAAAGATAATCATTATTTTGAGTGTTTTCTATAAGAGTGCATTTGATCAAAATGGAAACAGGAACTGGTATATTCAATAAAAATAATATATTTATTTATCGAATCAATTCTTAAACTCGTATGTTCAGAATTTACAAAATGATAGAGTTAATTTACCATGAAAAATCAAAAATCTCATTAGAAAATTCTTTTTCAGGCGTCTTTAAAGATATCATTATTTTAAGTGTTTTCTTAGAAAACTGCATTTAATCTAGAAGGAAGCAAGAACTAGTATAGATTAAATATAATTTTTTTATGCATTTAATTATTACAATCTCGCTGCGTGTACGGAATATCTGAAATTGTATTTTTAATGTGAAAATAAAAAATCAGAAACATTTCGAAGATATTGTTCTCTCTTTGTAGTCTTTAATAATAATCATTATTTTGAGTGATACAGCAAGAATACAGTGCATTTGTGTTAGAGAAAAAAAAACAATAATTAACATGAAGCTGTACAAATATAAGCATGTTTTCAGTACTTTTGGTTTCCCCTCTTCTCAGCAAAAATAAACTAATTATAAAACCCTTCTCATATTGTAAAAACTTTTGGATCACATTATGTTAAAAAATTACCGGTCCAAAGAATGTCGAGACTTTTTACCATAAAATCCATTTTTACCATAGCATGCTAGAGAACAAAGATTCTAAAATACCGTAATTTTTACAACAATACAGTAAAACCATTGAATCTGAATCACTGTAATTATATAATTATTACTGTAAAAATCAAGGTTCAATATCTTACGGTAAGAATGGATTTTACGAATTAGGCACTCTAAGTGCCGTTACTTCAGGCGGTAATTTGATCCAGAATTTTTTGCAGTGCATGTTTAAGTGAAAAAGAGGCAAACTCCTTGTTTTTTAATTCATTTATTTAAGTTTGATTTTTACTGTTGCGATCTAATTTTAAAAACTTTAGAATTAAATTCAAGTAAATGCATAAAACATAAATGAAAAAAAAAACCAATACAATTTTGAAATTTCTTGCAAAAAATTATTTTCCAAGTTTTAAATTTTGTTTACAATTTAAAATTCTTCTAAACATAACTTTTTCCCAATAATTTTGTTATATTTTGTACTGCGTTTAAAAAAATTAAAAGTGAAATTTTAGTGTGTTATTTAACCATTGCTCATGCCCTTCTTCCCTCTGGTCAACAAAAATAAACAAAACAAACTCCCCCTCTTAGATGCTTACCTAATATTTAAACGGTCTCTCAATATATTGGCTAGAAAATATATTTATATATCTAATTAAGTTTTGCATTCCACTCAGGATGTACAAAATTTATGGGGAGTTAAATGTAATGTTAAATGACACGTCAAAAAATTTTTGAAGTTACTATTAAACACTATTTTGAGCATTTCTTATAAAAGTATATCGAGGAGAAAGCAAGATTTAAGTTTACGAAAACAAAGAAACGTATTATTTGACAAAAATAATAAGTTTTCACATTCATACTGATTGCACATAATTTACGGAATGTTAAGTTTAATGTAGCGTGAAAAATAAGAAAACGTTTGAATTTTGTAGATGCATATGTTTTGAGAAATAAACCGTATTAAAAGAATTAAAGGCAGTTTCTAACTTTGTTTTCTTTGCTGATTGTGATTATTCACGATGTTCTTTATTAAATGTTATTTTTACTCTTCTCTTAAAGCTACGTAAGTATTTATTTATTTATTTTTTTTTTTTTTTTTTTTTTTGTGCAAAATTTTCTTATTAATGCATTTCTATACTTAAAGATGGTTCAAATTTTAAAGGAGTGTACGTAATTAGTTCAATCACCACATTCTGAACTTTTATTGAACGTTTTATTTATATTGCTCTTTTGGAATAAATGTATTTTATAGTTCGATTCCTCTCATTTCAAAACTATAATCATTGTTTCAAAACATTTGTATAGCATTTAAAATTCATTCGTTCTCACAATTTTGTCTTAAATCTCTTTAGTATTTTCATTTTTCAAACTTTAAATCAACGTATGTAATTTGTTCAATCGCTTGATTTCGATTTTCAAGTTTGTTTGATTGTAATTTTATGTATATTATGATATGTGTTCGATTCACCGATTCCTTTTACTGAAAGTGTGTTTCAAGCAGCGTGGAGCAAAGGTTGATTCTAAGCCTTTCATTTCAATCTTAAAATTTGTTTACTTTTGAAATTCTATTGTAAATATCTTTCATTATAAAAATCTTTTTTCGAATTTATATTATATTATTATATGTTAATATTAATCTTAAAAATATTATATATGTCTTTTACTCCTAGAATTATCTAATTGCAAAATAATATGAGTAATATTTTTTTTTTCTGGATCTAAATTTTAATTTTGATAAGTAGTGACATTTGGTAATAGATATATGTTTTTTTTTTCTCTTTCTATAAAGTAAGCAAATAAAGCTGTTAATTTCAAGTTTTCTTGTTAATCTGATATAAATGTTTCCCTACATTTACTTTTTAAAAATTTCAAATTTCAAAACACATTGGTGATGCGATCGGTTGAAGTAGTGTTCACTTTTCTAGTTGTGAATGAGATGTCATGTGAAGAAATCAAACCAACGTGATTAAACCGCAAATAACAACACAAAAATGGACATAATACATTCGGTTCTATTAACAAGAATCTTCCTCAGTGTCAAAACGCAAAAGAACAAACTTTTTGCAGTGCGGAAAAAAAAGAGGTTAACCAATAAGGAAAGAGGAACAAGCTTGAACAAGACGATAAAGGAGAAAGATAAGAAAAAGCTGTGAGGGGGTTAGGGTGGGAACTGCAGATAATAAGATATTAAAATAGATTTCCGAACATCAAAGAATGGTATACTAGAAAGATTATTAAACAATTTTCCACGGGCTGAAATGATTCCCAGAAGCAAAGGTCGGTAAATGAAGATCAGTGTTGAGGGATTTTAACAGAAGAAAACTCAAACTTATAATTACAGTTCCTACTATAAGCGGCAATCTTCTTTCCCTATAGGTTACACAACTTTTACCTTATTGCAACATGTTTGTGTCGTTACTTTCTCCTGCCATTTTGTATTTCTACACTGAGGGAGGTTCTCGTTAATAGATCCGAAACTACAGTCTGTCCATTTCTCTGACTATATTTATGTTTTATTCACTTGTTTTGCTTTATTCATTCATTGCACGAAATATACAACTTCAATTGAGGTATCGTGTATTTCTGGGTTGTAGTACATTCACTAAGGTTCATGTTTAATTTGTCATGGCTAAATTGACATTTTTATTAATCTAGTGTAGAATCTATGAGACAGTGTTATCATTTGATCTGGAAATGACCAAAATTAGTCGGTGTATTTAAATGTAAGTTAATTTAAAACTTATATAAGTATGGTAGCAAATAAAAGTATGCTGTTATCGTCCATGTTAATGCATTTTTTCAATAAAATTTATGTGTGATACAAAAAAATACCTCCTGTATCTAAATAGCCTCGATTACTGATTAGAATAATACCTCAATTAACTTATAAAAAACTTGTTTAAATTATGTGTACTTGATTCTGAAGTTTAAAAAAAAATCAGTACTTATTTATTTACTCTTTTAATATTCCTGTACTTTCTTTAATTTTTACTTTTTTAATATTAAATAATTAATTATTACTTTTAATGTATCTTTTTTTGCCTTATTTCTCGTATCGACAATTGTTAGAATCCCTTAATTGCAATGAATGCTGAGGGCTTAACTTTTACACCGAATACTTTCAAACTCTACTATTTTGATCCAAAAATAGGGGATGGCTTTATACACCAGAAAATACGGAAAATATGCAGAATTTTGTTTTTCTTATATCTTATTTCCTTTTTTAATGCTCCGAAGGATACAGAACTCAGTATTATAAACGTCCTCGGATTTCCTTATTCATCCTTATCGATTTTCGATCCCTGTGGGTTGAGAAATTTGAAGTGTGTAACACACCCATTCTATTTCTGTTTATAATCAAGCATTTATTGTTATCCAGGAAAGTGATGCGATAGTTTTGGGCTGAGGTCGCCGACGCCTTAAATACTCTGTTTTTGGCTTCTTCTTTTTTTTCTTCTTTTCTTTTCTTTTTTGGCTATCTTTTGAAAATGTTGACGAAAGTACTATGCGTGATTTAACTTACAGAAAGAATACATTAGCAGCGGTTTTTAATTTTTAAATGAAAGCATAAATCATGAATTTTTTATCGGAAGTAAATTATATGTTATTCAATATAAATAAATGATGGTCTATGCTAAAACAGATAGAATGGGGCCTATGAAAAAGTGGAGCAGAAAAATTGAAATTTTACGTTAAAAGAATTAGCAAAATGTTAAAAATGTAGAAAATGTAGTGAAAACAAAGAAAAATACAAAAAGATTTATTAAAAAAGAAGAAAAACAGTCAAAAATTTTAAAAAAAGTTCAAAATTATCCACTAAAATAACAACAAAAAAAAGGCTGAAAACAAAATAATAAAAACATATAATTTCGTCTTCACGATTATTTTAGCAAAAAGGATGTTTTCGAATATTGTATCCATATAGCCAAAGCAAAATATGTCAATACAATAGTGTGAGAAGCATTAAAAAACTATTTGACACGAAAAATGAACAAGCTAAGCTAAAAATGCAAAATAAAAGCAAAATTAGGAAATATAATTCAAGAAACCACAGAATAAAAAACAAAAAGTAATGTATAAAGCGAGTAGCGAAATTGAATGTACTAACGGTATCTTTAAAATTGATTTAAAATACTTCGTAACAAGTTTGCTAGATTACAAATATGAAAATAGAAGCTTAAATAGAAATTAAGGGGAATTTTACGGCGCGTTCTTACTAAAATACAGAAGTGCATTGGATTTGTTAGTTACCTTTATACAACTAATCGCTGAAAAAATTTTTGTTGTTGAAGCAAATGATAAATTTTGAGTAAAACTTAGAAAACAAAATTGAAACACGAAATAATTTTCCCAAGAATCTAAACATGTATTTAATTATAAAGGTTTTAGAATTTTGTCTTTTTTTTTTAATGTTTAAATTTCTGTAAGGTTTTTGACTTAAAAATTCTAAACTATTTTTAACTTGATTATAATAAAATATGCAATTTCTAATTTACGATAAAATAAGGAGACAGCATTCTCTACTTTTGTTCGTGAACAGTATTTTTACCACTCTCTACCGCTACAAATAATAGCTAAATTAAGGCAACATTTAACTAGAAAAACAGCTTACTACATAAATTAGTTGATAATAAAACAAATACTTTTTGTCCGGTAATTTTTTTTATATAAATATTATTTTAGTAATAGATTCTTCAATAATAAATGAATTTAAGCATAATTTTAAATTGTGTAAGTCTTGTTGCTAAATTGTGTAATTGTTAAAATTGTAAAGATGGAGAATGCAATATTGTATACGTTTTATTTACAAAAAATTTCATGTAGATAATAAAAGATTTGATACAGATATATATGTGCACATATCAATGAATTCAATTTTCTCATACTTTTTTCTTACTAATGTAGTAGTTTTTAAGTTTGTATTATTTCATTATTTTTTTATATTATAACAGTCCTTGAAAAGTCAACTCAAGTGACCCCGTAGCCTTGTAATTTTGACCCCATCCAGAAGACAAGGAAACTCCGGCATCAAGTATTGGATGAAATTTGCCTTCGTGGATGACTTTTTGATGGAACTAGCATAACTATATTTGCGTAACACGGGAAGGAAACTCTCCCTCGGTCAGCCTGATGGTAGAAGGACTCTAACCCATAATCTGTCTATCACTGAGGGTACATTACGTCAGCACTGTGATAGGTGAGAGTCAGGTGCAGAATTCATATCGACCTGGCATCTCTGGGGTTCAAATTCACATCATTGGGAGAGAAACGCTATATCCCCTGAGCCAGGAATTCTTGATTGAACTAACTCGCATGTGCGTTACATGAGAAGGAAAACTGCGAAAACCTCCCACGGCAAGACAGACGGCAAGGGGACTTTAATTCATAATCTGTTTAAGACTGAGGATATTTCATGTCAGCAGTGTGAACGGTGTGAGCCGGGTGCGGAATTCGTAGCCACCAGCAATCACTGGGATTCGAACCCAGTTCATCTCATTGGAAGTCGAATGCTCTAATCCATGGGAGACCACGGTTCGGTAGGTTTGTATTAAAAAAAACTTAGCAACTGGAAAAACACACTGAAATCTTCAACTGCTTTTTGTTCTCTTCTCTCGATAAATTTAATTACGCCACTCTCAAATTGAATAATTAAGTTGAATCGATACAGCCGTTCAATCGTTTGATTTTCTCCGGTTGAAATATGCATTATGGTAATTTGACTAATTGCCAAATCACAATGACAAAGACTGTACTAAGTATATTAGTCCTTAAACTGGTTTGGGCTCATAATAATATTTTTTAAAAATGATAATTGCATTGTTTCGAGTGGAATAAAAAATTATTCATGCCAGCATTTTCCTTCTATTTAAGTGTGCTTCAAAGCTTGCTTTTTTTATTTTTCACTTTGTTTCTGTATACTAAACGCCCTTCGAGAAACACTTGGCCTATTAATTAGCCAATTTAGTCTTGCAAGATTATTAAAAAAAATAAAACTGGTTTACTTATTTCGAATTTTTTATGTTTTATCAATCCAATTTCAAAAACTAAGATGTAACAATAATAAATTTCAAAATACGAAAAAATATCTTACATCAAATAACATTACAGATATAGAAAAATGATGTTTGATACACTGTCAGAAATTTCTTGGAAAATATTGTTTAAATAACAAGTGGTTTAATTGCTTTTTTACCATATTCAAACAGAACAGTCAAATAACCATAAATTAGATGATAATCAAACTGTTAACTATGATAAAAACCGTTTTTTACCTGCTTTCATCTACTACAGTTAAACAACCAGAATTTTATCGCACCAATTAAGCCTAAGTAATGAAGACACTTTGTTTCTTACAACTGTGTACATATTCTAGCCGGGAGGGCTAACCTGACAGTTTTTTGACCAACAAAACTGGTGTTCGACTTCCAGCGTTGTTAGTTGACAACACAATATTTCCTCTACACTCTCAACCAGTGTCATGCACCTCCAATTTGTGTCCTGCACTATCCAATGTCCATTACATAACGAAAAGCCTAACTCCTATGTACAGTTAAATTTATCATCTGGAAGTTGTGAAACCATGCTAGTTGTAAATACAAACGTACAGTTTTGTATTCATTGTTTTATAACCATACTAGTTGTAAAAGGATTCAAACCCGTAAAAAAAATGTTCTTTGCCGTAAACTTTAAGGTTAATCGGGTAAACAAACTGCTGCCAGTTGTTTTACCATAATTTTAGAATGAAAATTCTAACTGTGTATTAGATTTAAAACGTAATACAATATTAAAATTTATAATACTCGCAGCATTGCAATTTTATTTATACTTTATAATGAATCGGAAATTTCTTAGTTCATAAAGTTGCATGCCATTTTTACAAAAAAAAGAATAGTATGAAATTAATTATGGTATAAAATTAGTTATAATTTTTTGTATCTAGCGGAATGAACCAATTAAAAAAAATTAAAACGTTAAAAAATAATTGTTAATTTGTAGTAAATATAATCCAGTCACTAAAATCAAAATATAATTTTAATTAAAACCACATTTAAATCTTTCATTTATTTATGTTTAATTCATTACTAATATTAATAAAAATATAAAGAATAACAACAGCAAAAATGTTTTTTTTTCATGTTTTGCACACATTTTGTAAAATTATTGTATTTGTCCCTGAGGAGAAAGAAAAAATGATATAAGTTGTTTTATACTTGATCATTTTTAATGCTTTTGGTTCCACTATATAACCTACACTACTTAATTTGGTTCTCCGATGTAATAGAGTTTAACTCAGCTGCTTCATTTAAAGGATCAAAATGTAATACTAATTTATTCAAATCTTTCAAATTATTCATATCCTAAGCCGCGGTGGCTCAGGGGTAAAGCGTTTGCCTCTTAATGAGGTAAACTAGGTTCGAATCCCAGCGTTATCTGGCTGACACGAATTCTGCCCCCTGCTCATAGCGATCACAGTGATGGCATGAAATATCTTCAGTGATAGAATCATGAGTTAGAGTCTCCTTGCCGTTGGACTAACCATGTAAAGTTTCCGTGATTTTCTTCTACATGTATCGTAAATGGGGGTTAGTTCCATCAAAATGTCCTCTACAAATGCTAGTTTGTCCCAATGTTTGGTCCAGGAGTTCTCTTGTCTTCTGGGTCGGATTTAAAATAACAAGGCTATGGAGTTGAACATTGATAGTCGTAAAGGCAGAAGTAGGTCAGCTGTTCATCGTCAGTTATAAAATACAATATAAAATAAAATGACTAAGCGACACTATGTTACATTGAATAAAGATTTTTGACAATATCTGTTAACATATTTAGTTTTTACATATAACATGAAATGATATATTTCGAGACTAGTATTTTGCAAAACTGAAGCGTGATCGTCTAAATTTCTAATCAAATAAAAAATCTTTCCAAAGTGTGGATGTTGAATTTTCAGGAAAATAACTCTTTTATTGATATAAACGGCCAAGAACATTTACATTAGTTCAATATACTATCCAGGCAAATTTTATATTCTAACATAATAAAGTATTGCTGTTATAGTACTTATTCATAATGACTTCGCTATAAATCACTTGAAGAAAAAGTTAAAAACTTTAAATATTTAATGATTTGCATAATTAAAAATTTATCTGCAAAAAAAAAAATATATTAACTATTATATGTAGATATTGAGGTAAGTGAGATATGGTGGTTTAAGGAATTTAAAAATCCGTCCACCAGGAGAAAAAAGTTTTAATGCTTTTTAAACTTATCCGTTGAATTTTTTAACTCATAAATCATATATATATATATATATATATATATACTTATATATATATATATATATATATATATATATATATATATATATATATATATATATATATATATATTTATATATATATATATATATATGTGGTGACAGTTCAACAGCAGGACGGCCGATCTGTGGTGACAGTTCCTGAAGCTGTAAACTGCAAGCTGATCTCAGACTATGTAAGCTGAAAGTTGACCCGCCAGACTATGTAAGCTGTAAGTTGATCCCTGTGAGCACTACTTGGAAGGAATGGGGATTTCCCTGAGATCAAAAATGACTGTTTGCAGCTTCAGGAACTGTCACCATATATATATATATATATATATATATATATATATATATATATATATATATATATATATATATATATATATATATATATATATATATATATATATATATATATATATATTGTCTTTGTTTTGTTTTTTAAATCAATTTCATAATTCTTTTTTTATGCACACTTAATACATAGTTGGACTTAGTTCACCTATTTATTTATGACCAGATTGCTTTTAAAACAGCACCCATTCCAGAAAACATTACTAAAAATCTTTTATTTTTGGAATAAAAGCACATTTTAGCTTTATTAATACATTTATTAGTAAACTTCTATCCGAGAATAGAGAAAAAGGAAATAGTCGACAACTATTTGTTTCATCAAGGATAAGAGATATCCCATCAGTATACCTAGATGATCAACAATACGACAAGTTGTTTACTAATTAGTCAATGTGCAACAATAGTTTATTTGCTGCAAACATGTAAATGGCAGATGTTTTTAGAATAAATTGAGTATATCATCGTTTTACTTTCGGAATTTTATAGTCATCCTTTCATTTAAAGAAATTTTCTGCATGCTTTTCTGATTTTCCGAAATTTAAAAATGTAAAAACTCCTAACAAAAAATAAGATCTTGTAAAGTATCTCATTTCTGAGTAGTTGCGTGGTTTTCGCGAAATTCCATTGCTCCATGCGAAAAAATGTAAAGCTGAGAACGTTAAATAAAAATACATTTATAAAGGATTCACTATTAAATGTTTCATTCTAAAATTACGCCAAAATAAGCAGCAGCAATCTGCCAATTCAATAAACCATGTAGTTTAAGGTTAGAAACATTTCTTTACCTTCACGGTTTTGAAACCATTTACAACTGGTACTGTTAAAAATTCGTGAATACAAAACCATACAGTTTTGTAAACATTTACAACTAGCATAGTTTCTAAACCCTAAAAGTAAAACGTAAACGGACATCGAAGCTCTGTGGATGCTGTGCCATTTATGCGTGAATTATAATTTCGTATTCTAATAGTCTAGGGTCAACGATTGATGAGTACCGGACACAAGAAACTTTTCATGCATTGAAGGAATGGAAGAAATATTGTTGTATCAATGCTGTGATTTGAACTCCTGTTCAGACAGTCACGAGATTGCTCGATTAGTTCTCTGAGCTACAATATGTAATCACCTGCACCGAACAAAATGGCTTCAAAGGTGGGTCTAGTAAGCACAGATGGAATTCTGGTTGTTAAACAGTATTACGAAAAAACAATCAATTAACAATTTTACTCTGACTTAACAAGTTGAATATTATCTTTTTATGGTAATTTGACTGTTTTGAAATATTTGCTATTATTTTGAAAATTGCTATTTTAACCATTTTTACCAAGAAATTTTTAACAGTGTGATCAAAAATTAATATTTGGTCCAGTGTGCTACAATTCTCCTCTAAACCTCAGAAAAGGATGCTTTGTTTCGCGCAGCTGAGGAAAAACTGCTGTAAAACGCCCATTTTATAATTTGCAATTGTCATTATGGAATATAGCATCATTATTGTTTTTATAAACCAATTTAAAATATAGATTCTGTTTTTCTTGTACAAGTCAATACTTTTGAAAGAATGTTTCTTCAAAACACATTTCATTGTTCTGCCAAAATTGAAACAATTAAAACATTGATACTCTAGTAGATTTAAGATTCATAATTTTTTTGAACGAACATATAAAGATAAATAATTACCAAACCAATATCGAAATCGGCCACAAAAAAAAATCTTTTATACGAGATATAAATATAAATTGATTTATAACCCTAATTTGTATGAACATATTCACCCTATTAAGTGACTCCATTTTCTAAATCAATAAAACTACACTCCTGAGTTTTCTAAAATAAATTAAAACTACCGCTATCTTTCTAAACCGCTTTTTCGATTAAATAATATCGCCAATAACACTATCAATCAAAGCTCACCCGGATGTCGTCATCGCCAAAAGCTCCATGCGATGCTGGAAGCCCCTATTCATTGAGAATACACACTTTTAGGACTTGATCGAATATATTGTTGTTGAAGCCATAAAATAGATGATTGAATCGATAAAATGTTTAATGACTATAGCTGTTAAAAGGGATATAAAGTAGTTGTTATTTGTAATTAAAAATGAGGTAAAACGGTCTAATAACTTATTAATTTGCATATTATATTTAAATTTTGTGGATAATGTGTGCTTAGCCCCATATTTAGTATAAAATATTCAAATAGAACATAAACTGTAGGGCAATTCCTTCATTTACAAATTTTACATTTGCAGACTTAAAATGCATGCAACTGAGCTAAAATAAATCAAGCAATTCTAAACTCTTGGTATCATTTACATTTGCCCCAATTAATATTAAATTTATAAGTAATTTTTTTAAAAAAAAAGAATTAAGAACTGGCTGTTATGAACATAACACAGTGTGCTACGTCCTTAACACCCAGGTATTAATTTTTAAATAGTTTTTAAAATACTGAAAAATATTGAAAAGTGGAATAATTGTAAATGATATGAAGAGTTATTTTAATAAAAAATTATGAGAACTGCTTAATTTTTTTAACTGAGATACATCCTTAAAATACCAACAAATATGATCTATGCTAATGGTGGAATTGCCATATAGTTAAAGCTTTTCATACTTTTAAAAGTTTTTTTTTTTCATTTTATTGTTCGTTCATTGTTAGAATATGAAAAATTTCAGATTTATATTGAAAATGAAAAATTTAAGAGGCTCCACCCTTCAGGTGTTATCCATGCGTTACCGCTGAGATCTATGTTATCTATCATCGATTGAATATGAATATCATGTTAAAGCATAATAAGCTTAAAATTGTGTTCGATAGACCTACTTGTTTTATCACTTATCTAGGTGTAGTTGTTGTGATGCTTCATCAAGCTGCGACTTCTCTAGTGTTATAGCTCTAATAATTCTAATATCCAGCTTTCAAAATTTAAAATAAAAGTCATTCATTTGATATTCCCAAAAGTTTTTTTTTTTTTTTTTTTTTTTTGACAACATAAAATTAAGAAAATATTTTGTTCGAAATTTTATTTACATTTATTTCTTTATGAAAGTAAAATATTTTTAGAAAATATAATAATCATTGGAAGATTTTTCTGCGGCATTGTTCTCTGGCAACATGATCGAAATCATCCCTCCCCTTATCAAAATAACGAAACATATTTTCTTTCGCTTTCGTTAAGTGTTGAGCAATGGAGGAGAAAATCTACAAATATTAGGTCTTTTGGTCTTCCATATGAAACAGTCTGACTCATCGTTGCATATCGATCCGCATAACCATATTTTTCTAACATATCTATTCTGCTTAGAAAAAAGTTCTCCCGATGTTGATAACGGCTGAAGGGTGAATCGAAGCTTTTAAGAACAAGAATAAAAATGATTTCCCCAATATCACGCAATCTGAATCCAAACGATTCGGAGTTTTTAAAAAAAAAATCAAAAAGTTGAAGATGTCAAGAAATCCAGCTGTTCCTTTTTGCATTCACTTTCATTTTCAAAATATGGATGACATTTTGATAAAACAATGATGGTGTTGTTTTAGAAGTTATGGTTTTGTTTTTATTTTGATTGTTTTTTCAAAATGATTGTTAGAGAAAATGACAGAAAAAAATTGATCCGTTAAAAGTATGAATAAGATACATTCTGAAGTTCGGAATTTCAAGAAACGCAAAATTTTTAAATGCACAATTTTGGGTATAAGAACATGCTATGGTAAAATGAAGGTATAATTTTTTTCATTTATTTTTTGCATATCACTATACTACTTTCTGTTGTTGTATTGTTTTAAACTGATCTTACAACTTTTACTTCAAGTACTACAAACGCTTAAATTATTTAAGAGAATGAGTATCGGGGAAAATATCAATACACCAAACAACGTGTCGTTAAATCTCACGACAAAAACCAGGTGAGAAAAATATCGCATGGAGCACTTTAAGAAAAATAGGCACAATGTTGAACCTTAATATGATGCACGTTTGCTCTAACCTTAATAAGGTGTTAAAATTAATCACGTTTCCATTCAAATTTAATTGTTTTGTCGTATAACTAGAAGTAGGATATTATTGAATAATTCACTGAGAAAAAAAATATGGTCAAAACTACAAGAATATGGTAAAATTTATTGTATTTTCGGCCCGATGGAAACACCGAAAAATTCGGTAATTTTTACCGAAGCGCTTTGATAATGATTTCGGTAAAATTAACAAAGCATATGGCTTTAAAATATGTGATAAAATTTGGTAAACATGGTTAAATTTAGTAATTTTTGATACTTTAGAGCATGGCAACCATTTATTCGGTTAAATTTACATTTCAGTTTTGTATTTTTTACAAAATGCGTGATAGTAAGAAATATAATTTTGAAAACCATAATTTCCGGTAAACTGTTACCATGTGAACGGAATGGTTTAAATACTGTATATTTTGTTTCATTAACTAAGTTATGTTTCTTTTTTTTTTTTTTTTTTTCCAGAAATGTCATTGTCATTTAGAACGATACGATAATTTTACCCCAATTTTTTTCCGTGTATCTTTCAATATGTACTGAAATTTCTTACTGTAGAAATCCCACTTGAACAGAAGAACTTTATTCATTTTTTTAATGTAAATACAATGTAATTTAAAGAATATTCTCTTAAACCATTGCGACTTTTGACGAAAAATTTCAATTTTTAAAAATAGCTATTATTATTAAGAAAAAAGGATGAGAACGAAAACACGAGTACAAAATAATTTCCTTTGACTACTTTTAATAAAATAAAAGTATATAAAAATACTGAAAAATTGCTTCTCTTAATTTTATGCAGTATTATTATTTTTTTCAAATGAACACAATTATGGTACAAAATATTGTTCATCCTTACATTATTCTCATTATTGCTTCGTCGTTTATCAAATATTCGTTCACCAGTGTTTCCAAGTATTTTTCAACACTAATTATTCAGAAATTTTATGGCCGTGAGAATTTTTTTTTCGTATTCTTATTTCCCTTTAGGAAGGCCTGGTATTTTATTAATTTTATTAAAGGTTGAAGAGACTACTTGACCTAACATGATTTAGATTATCTCTGTAATATTTTCTTGTAACTTTGCTATTGATCTATTCTCCTAAATCTATAAGAGGGAACAACGACGTAATATTTCCAAAAAATGTCAAAAAATAAGTCTTGCATTTTTCAATAGTTTATCTTGTTAAAATTATTGAACCAAAATATTGAATTGATTTTCGTAAAAATGTAAAAGTTACACCATAATAAGTCGAGCACGCAGCGCAACGCAGGACGTGCTGTGACATATATGAATTGGTAAACTTGCACGCTCAGTTGACTAATAGATTTGCTTACTCTTATCAAAACATTTTAGTATAATACTATCATTTTAACTTTTTTTATTGAAATAATTTGTTAAAATTGTGCAAGAAAAAGAGTTAATGGTACTCAATATAAATAATTTAAATTGCAACTTATTTAGCTGCAATAATTTTTTTTGAAGCAATTTTCTAGCAATTGGCTAGAAAATTGACTAGATTGGGAATAGGGACTAGATTGGAAATAGGGAATTGACTAGATTGACTAGAAAAAAAGGGCTAAACTAGCTCTTGAGACTGCTGAAAATATTGAGGAAAAAAATCATCTTATGCACGTGGTCTTAATGCTTTTTAGTTAGTAATAAATTTTCATATGTTTATATGGATTATTGATCAAGAAACTTTAATCGCAATTTACTCGAAACTATGTTTCTTTTACCAGCTGTATCTCTAACTGGTACAATTTACTTCGAATTTTAACGCAATGTTCACAAAAGTTTTAGTTGCACATAGGGATTTTTAAATTGGTTTGATTTGTTTTGAATAATCCACGACTATGTATACTTATTTTATGACATTATTTGGATTTTTTTTTCAAAACACCGCCATTTTGTGGAGAACAAAAATTATTTTTAAAAAATCCTATGTGCAACGGAAACTACATTTATGTAGTTGAAAAAATCAAAACGGAATCAAATTTGGATGATTTTTTTAAGCTTATGAGTACTGCAAGTTAAGGATAATTTAAAAAGCAAATTATAAGCATTATTATACAAATGATAATTTTTAAAATATCTGTTATAATATCTGTTAAAATATCTTTTAAAATATCTTTTAAAATATGAACATTGGAATAAAAAAAATGAATTAAGTTATGTTTATCACAATTGTTACTAAATTCACTAAAAAATGATTTTTGTTGTGTTCCTGTGTTTTTCACCCTAACTGCGTCGTTCCCCCTAAATCAGCTTTACATTATCAATTTTGAAGACTTAAAAAAATTCTAATTGCTGTTGAAATATAAGTAAAAATTGAAGAACCAAAACATCTTACATTTCAAACAAGTTTTGCGCAAATTGTAACTTTTCGAAAAATTGTAGCATTTCGAAAAATACTTATAATTTGAGGAGGTCATTGCGGAATTTTGCTCTTCGAACAACTTGCAATCCTATTATTAATCTATAAAAGCTAGGTAATTTGTAGTCCAATTACTTGCTGTAGTTACTTATTTGTTTTTAGTGAGCAAGCATATAAAATTTTATTCTTAAGTATTTAACTCCAAGAAGTCTATTTTCGTGAGACTTTCAATTTTTCTTTTCATAAAAAGTAATCAGGTGTAATCAAACCATTGGAAAGTGTTTTGATAATAACATTTGTTATGGAATAAATAAATTCTTTTGGATACTTTTCTTCGCGTAAGAACGCGTTAAATCTATAGCTATTTAAATATTTCAGATAAGTAAGCTTTTTAAGGAAAAAAAAAACAGGTTCTTTTTCATCAGTCATTCAAGGGTAATATGAAGTATTGAATTCTTCAGACATTCAGCTTCTTCCGTTCAGCAAATTTTGCAGAAACAGTTTGCAAAAGCAGTTACCAACCACCAAGAGTGATTTTCAAGCATTTTTGTTTCTTGACTATAAGCAAATTTTTTCATCGATATTATAAACATTTCCACAAAAATCCCATGATCGATTGCTGAATTAACACACATTTAGCTTCTGATTCGATTGGTATAAAATTTAAATCAAACAATTTCAGTCAGTTACCAGTGCAACAACATCCACAAACTTTTTTGTTTTTTTTTTATTCTTATTTAAATTTTGAGGCTATTATATAAATTTGTTACATATTTTTCGCCAAAGCGATTACTAAGCAATAGTGCCATAAGTTAATGATTAATACTGTTTTAAATTTACGAAATGGTAATCTTTTTTTAACGAAATGGTGAGACGACAATTATCTTTTTGCGACATATAGAAATATTTTAAAACATTTCTGAATGTGTGTTTAAAATTTTCTTCAATGCCTTATTGCGAGAGTTTTTAAATCCACTCCAACAATAAATTGTGAAAGATGCATTCATTTTGGAGTATTCACCACCACAAATAGATCTTAATTTTTCACTTCCTGCTTTCTTTGAGCTAATTCGTCTTTTAGTACATGGGAATAAAGATTTGTATGTGCTTCATTGCATGCCACAAATTCATTTATAGCTCTTTTTTTCCCCCTCACTTTTAGGTGTTAACAAAGGTGATAAAATGCCAACGAAAATCTTTTGTCCAGCATTTATTCTATGATTTAGTTATTTAGTAGAGGGTTATTTTATGAAATAAAACTTTCATTGCTTGATATAAAAAATATTGGAATAGTGTATAAAATTGTTAGATAACAACTGGAAGGTTTTAAATGCTTCGAAACAAGTGATTTTTTTTTTTAAATTTTCACTTCAGCTTTTAAATTATATAAAAAATAAACTAAATAATATTTTTAAAAAATGATTTATGTACTTTTTCTGTAGAACACACTGTAAAACTTTCCAGATCAAGTTGCGGTAAAAATTACCAGCATTTCCGGGTGTCGGTATTTTTTACCGTAAAATCCATTTTTTCCAGATCGTGTTATCTAACAATAAATCTGATATACTATAATTTTTGCTGCAATAATTACAATAAAATCTCTGAACAACTCTAATTAAATAAATATTTCTGTAAAAACTAAAATATGATATTTTACTTTAAATTTGGATTTTAAGTTAGAACGGATTTTACGGATGATGCTCTCAAACTGCTAGTACTTTATACCGTAATTCACACGGAATTTTTTTCAGTTTAGTCATTTTATAAGCATATCAATTTAAAAGAATGATTTATTTTACGAATATATTTATTACAGTTAAAGCTACTATAAATGCAACTTCTAATCGTTTAAAAGCAATACATTTCCAATTTTTTTTAAAATTAAATTAACACTTTTTAACACAATTTTTCCTTCTTTTTATCGGTTTTATTGATTGATATAATGCGTCTAAAACGTTTTTAAATGTTTTGAATTCTTTTTACTGAAGATTAAAATTCAAAGAGCGTTTAAAAAAAAGTTTAGTTTTCAAACTCTTGTTAAATGAAATATTAAAATATTAAAATGCTGGTGAAATTCATGTTTTCTTTTTTATTTTGCGAATACATTAAAAAATTAAAATTAAGATTCAAATTTAACACAAATTCCCTAATTCAATTATTACTTTTTAACCACAATTTGAAGTTTTTATTGGAAATATACCAAATTATGTGACGCTTTTTTTTAATTTATTGTCTGAATGAAAGGCTTTCGATGCATGCTAAGTTTATAGACTCCATAAATTCTATGAAACTAATTTATTCATTTTGACTTTTTAATGACTTTTACTTTGATAATTTTAATATAAATAATAACCATTAAATAATTATATATTTAAATTCCAAATATATATTTAATATTTTTAATATTGCCCTGTTTTCTTCCAAAAATAGTTGTAAGAATATTTTTTTACAAAAATTTCCAAAATTCTAACCATTCAAAATAATGTTTTTTATTTCATTATCTTGGTTTTTCAGATCTGATAGCAATGCAATTTATAAATGCGCATGCGTATTTTCAGCTTGAGCATAGAAAAAGGTCAGCGGTTATCTAGCTTAGGAAATGAACGAAATATATATGAATGTATGAAAATTGAAACATTAACGTTTCCACCTTTGGAATTGAAAAGAAAGTAAACATATTAAATTACCCTCTTTTGTGCAGTATTTTTCTTTTATTTATTATTCATAAAACTTAAACTTTTTCATATTTCAGAACAAATGTTTAATATTAATGGCAATGATTACAAATGTTTTCTTTAGATGATTTGATGAATTTAATGAACATATTTTTTTATAAATATTAATTTTACACATTATTTTTAGTGCAATAATAATATTCCTATTTTTTAAAAACTTTTATCACGAAAAAAAAGGCTGTAGAACTTCTCACAGTAATTTTAATGCTTCAGTGATGGTAAGATTGTAAAATGAATAAATACATTTTTGTTTTAGAGTTACAGTTGTAGTAGTACTTAATTTACGTCGCACTAGAGCAACGGATTATTGGCTACGATCTGGGAAGCATTCTCGAAAATTATCCGAAGACATGGCATTACAATTTTGATCCACTGCGGAGGGAATGGTTCTCCCGCTTTGGTAACTCGATGACCAGCGCGCGAAATCGAGTTCTTTGGTAGAACAGTTTAATGAGGACCTATATTGCACACCCTCGGTCCCTTTGCAATCTGATCAAAGTGATCACCCACGCACTCACTGATAGCTAGTGATGCTTGATAGGACCAGTGATGTTTGACTTCGGTGGTCTACTGGAAACAATTTTTTACGATCCGTTTGCTGTGGGAATTTTTTTTTTTTAGTTTCTGAAATACTCCTCTATTATTAAACTGTATCGCATTAATTTAAAATATAACTAGTTTCCCTTATCTGAAAATAGATTTAAAAATTAGAAAATAAAATTTAAGGTTGATATTAAATAAATAATGAAGGGAGTTATTAGTTGTTGATGCAGCTGCACGCAAAACCATAATAATTCAAATAGTTTTATATTAAAATAATTTAATATTTTTTATATTAAATTACTAATAATACAAATGAGTTATTACAAAAAATATTAATTATTATTACATTATAAAATTACATTTAATTAATTATATATTTATGCTGCTTCACGCCAGACCATAATGATTATAGTAGTTTTATATTTATCCCATCAATAGTTTTACATCCTACTTTGTTGAAAAGTTTATTTAACCGTTGAGATCTTCACTGTGTTTAACTATGTTGAAAATGGAAAATGTCAGCTGGTGTATCAGTATATTTCACAGAAAAATACTGTTATTTAAAAACGGACTGCTGTTTCTAAAGCAGATAAGTACAGTTTTTTTAAACAAAAAGTCTGAAAAGTTATTTTGTCAAAAAAACACAGTTATTTTAACAAAAAAAGCTCTATAAGATAACTAAGTCAGCATTGTGGTCGGTGAGAGCCACAAGCAGAATTCGTACAAGCAGTCAACCGAGGAATTTGAACCTAGGTCACCTCATAGGGAAGCGAGCGCTCTGTCTCCTGAGCTCTAGAATTTATTATAAAGAAATATCTGAAGCAGTCTCTATCTTCAAAGTCATATTGAAATCATATTTAAGTTTAAAAACATTTAAAACTGTAGTTACCCACCCTTATAAAATTGTCTGATAACTTAACATACCAAAAAACTATGTCTGAAGAAACATAATAACCCTGTAGAGTCTAATTTTGACCATAAAGTATAATTTTGAGAAGTCGATTCGCAGTTTTATATATATGCGATGTTCAAGACCATAAATTAATTGCTGGAAATCACTAATAATTATTGAAAACAGCCGTTAAAATGATTTGAAAAAAAGTAAAGTTATAGTAAAATTTTAAACTGATGGTGGTCTTTATCTGTTTATGATTAGGGTGAAAAACGATTTTGTCAATAAAACAGTTTTAAATCGTCAAACATACAGAGGAAGTCTTTGAAAAAAAAACGAAATTTTTTTACATTTTGCAGATAACGGTTGAAAACCAAAAAAATCTATTTTTCTTTAAACAGTTTTTTTTTTCTGCAAAAAAAATTTTGTATTTTACTGTAGAATTTACGGTTATTTTTTACAGTGTACTGACTTCCATTAACTCAAAGTAAATTAGATACTTTTTGTTCTTAAATACATATTTATTTAGAATATATGAACAAAAGTATATTTTTAAACTATTAATATTTATAAAATACTGACAAAATATGATTACAAAAATATTTTGTAAGGTAAAAAATTTAGAAATGATAATTTATGAGAACGAAACACTTATAGTCAAGCAAATTAAATAGTTACGTATATCTTTTATACAATATTCTTAAAATTCCAATTTCTGAAGTTTTCTGGACATGCATATCTCCATCACTTATACTTTGTATCTTTATGTGTCAATCAATGACAGATTTTCAATTGAATATACTTCAGGTATTGGAAAAGAATAAATCTAGCAAATTTATTATACTTCATCATTTGTTTTTGCAGTTTATGCTTCTAGTTATGCTTACAGTTTATACTTCTATCTTTTTATTCATTTTTTACTTTTCTTTGTTGTATGAAAAATCGATATATTATACATAAAAATATCAATAGCATTTATTTTCATTCATTGAAACTTTATCTACAAAGGCAATTTAGAAATTGAAAATTAAATAAGTTTTTTGCGAGCAAACTAAAGAAATCTTCAATTAAGGATTTATCAATACTAAACTAAAATTTATTTCTAAATTAACTATGATTATTCCTTTGATTTGCAATCAAATATCATTGTTCCTTTTCATCGTGTTTCAGACTTTTAAATTGAAAATTATATTAAGGCAATACATATGCATTGTATTCCGTAAAGAGCGTTTAAGATATATAATATCTTTAGAATCCGGGTTAACATGAAAATAAGAAAGCACACTCAATAGGGACACACAAAAATATATATAATAAAAAAAATACACAGGCTCGTAAATTAGTATTTTAGCAAATTAAGAACAAAATGACTGTCTAATTTTTACGAATTACTAATGCAAAGTGATTTTATTTTATTTTATATACCGCATTGAACTATAGCCATTGAAAAATAAGGCCGCAGAGGTCACCCAGGACTTTTAGTGATGTCACAAACAAGTAGCCGCCAATTATAAATATTTGTCATTGCATATTGAACATCAGCTTCGTCTGTCCGTTGGTTGTGTTGTACAATTCTTTATATCTATTATTATATAAATTTTAAGTATGCCATATGCATGTACAGAACCGAAATATAAAGACAATTATAAAAATGGTTCTAAAGGTTTAGTTTACAAATTCTCCAAGATACGATCTTTAATTTATACGATAACTCATCTTTGATTTTTACAAAAATGGATAACGCGACATTTATCAAGTAGCAGCTAATAGCTGAGTAAGTGTTATTTATCTTTTATTTTTAAATATTTGTGTTTGCATACTTTATAATAAGCTTCTTAATTACATAATAAAAGTTGTAATTAATAATTGTAATGCTTCGGGTACTATTTATTGTTTGCTAGCGGATATCATAATATAAAATTAGTAAAACATTTATACTTTTCTAAAACTTTCGATCGTAAAATAAAACAAACTTAAACTTCGTTTGTTTCGTTTAAATATTCATGAATTCGGACCTATCTCCGAAAATAAATTTCAGATGTCATTAAACTTGCTGAAACTTTTATTACTTAAAAAACTAGTAAAATAAACAATTTCATTTTATTTCCTAAAAACGAAAAAAATTAATAACAACGTTAATTGGCACTTGAAGCTTATTTATTCTTAATGATATTGATAGTATGCTATTATCTGATTTAGATTTCGTAAATATTTTACTTGAAGACAGAAAAATTCCTGTGTATTCTATGATAATAATAAAAAATAGGTATTTAAGCCCTTGTTAGTCACTTAAATTGTTTTGAGTAATAATTTTAAATAAGTTTTCATGAAATTGTTATTCATAATTCGTACTTACACAGATAAATTGCTTTAGTGTTTCTCGTGATGAAGTCGTATTTGAGTTTTCATGAGATTAAAATTAATTATTAGATTTCATAATTTAATTTTAAAGTGTCACATTCACCTAATGTAGGCAAACGTATTTAAAAATAATTTGGTGCTTATGTTAAATTTTTTTAAAAATTCCAAACATACTGAAAAAATTATTTCTCTATCTGCATTATTTATACAGATTTAAGAGCTTTTTTTGAAGGAAAAAAAAGGCAGTGGTTTTTCCAGCAAGAACAAAAGTTATTCAGATGCATGTTTTTTTATATATTTACATGTTATTTGAATCTCAGGGGATTTTTTTTCTGTTGACGATGAAACTTTAAAGCAATTTTTTTTCACAATAAGCCTGAAATAAAATTGTGCATTGAATAAGCGTTTTGAAAATTATTAGAGTTTTTACAGGATGATATTTATACCTATCTATACATTCAATATTTTTTGAATTTTTTTCTTTTCAATTTTACATAAAAGGAACTGAACATAGAAACTGTTATAATTGACATATAGACAAATGCATGCTCAGATTTACTGCAGGAGCCATAATGCTGAAAAATGAAGTTTTTTTGCGAAAAATAATGCAAAAACTTACAGCTTTAGACTTATAAAATTTTATACATTTTTAAAATTTTTAAACATTTTAGCCATATTATTATTTTTTGAAAAATAATTGTTCTTCATTAAAGTGTGCCCGCCATGAAACTGAAAAGATGTTTATTTTAAGTCTATTTAAAAAATAATAATTGTTCTTAGAAAACTTTGATTTCTTAATCGTTGAAGAGTTAAAATTAATTTTTTTAAAAAAATCGGAGTTCTGGAATTTTGTTGTTAGAGTTTTTTTTTTTATAAAATCATTTTCTATAATGAAATGCAAATAATATTGTTTCATAACAATATCAAATAGTCATATATGTTTATCGTATTGAGTTATATTGAGATACATAATATTGAGTTATTCTAATAAAAATCTGAAAATTCACCACTTGAAAATATTAAAGTGCCTGTTAATAAGCTATAAAAAAAATATTTTACTTTCATCATAAAAGATTTGAACTATTTATTATAGTTTTCTCTTTATACAAATCTGCACTGCGAGCACTGCCAAAGATGACGTCACAAAGTTACTGAGAGGCCTCGACTCTCGGTGGCTATGGTTGGACTGACCAAGTTCTGAGTTTACGACTACCAATGTACAACTCTTAAGTCTTGTAATTTTGAACTATAAGGAGAGTGTGAACTAATAGAGGAACTAATAACTAATAGAAGTACTAATAACTAACAGAAAACTAATACAGAGTGTGAACCCAGGAGACAAGAAAACTCCCGGATCAAATATTGGGAAAACTAACTTCCGTGGAAGAATTTTTGTTGGAAATGACCCGCATTTGCGTTACATGGAGAGGAAAACTACGAAATCTTTCTACGGTTAACCCAAAAGCAAGGAGACTCTAACCCATGATCCGTCTACCACTGTTGATATTTTACGTCAGCATTGTAGTTGGTGCGAGCCAGGTGCAGAATTCATATCAACCAGCCACTGCTGGGATTTGAACCTGGAGCTTCTCACTGAGAGGCGAGCTCTATTCCCTGAGCCACCATGGCCTTAGTACATAACGATTGAAGCCATCAAGACCTGTTTAATTGCAGAAGAAAATAGAGAATATTATGAGGCAATTATTAGAAATATCTCCAAGTTTCATCAAGCAATCAAAGTGGTTTTGATATTTTTCATCCCGCTTGTCTCGCTAGTGTTTTACCAGATTTCGATATTGCTTCCGTTTCTTTCTTATTTAGAAATTAAATTGTGATCTCTGATGAGCTCTTCCAGTTCAGTTTCAACATGCAATCTGTAATAGTAACAGCGATTACGAATACATTTGTATATGACAAGAGGCTTTCGTTGGCGTACAGGAAAATGAAACAGTGATAGCAGCATCAAAATATAGTTACTTTCCGAATAAATTTTTTTTTATCAAAATACATTCAAATTATGTCGTTTATACATTGAGTTTTATTTTTATAAACACAAAACATTTATGAAAATGTGCATTTTAAATTAAATTTTAGTCAGTATTCAATGATTGCATACTATTGGAGACGTTGATAGTTAACAGCTGATGATCGGAGCGTTTGCTCTTAATTAAATTTACATAGCGTATTGATTGCATATTGATATCTTTATATTAATAAATAAACTCTACACCTGCATCAAAATAATAGCATACTTATTTTAATTTTCTAAAAAGAAATTAAATAGTATACTGTAAAATATTACGACTTTTTTATCTAGTTACGTGCTTCTAAAATTCCTTAAATCACTTTTTAAGAACGTTTTTATACATCTTTTAACAATTTAATATCCAAACATTACTGATAATTTTATGTGAAATAGTAAATCTATAAAGTGATTGAACACCTATTTTCTCTAATACTTATTTTCGTAAAATTAACAAATCAATATTTTTTAATAATTATAAAGTATGATACACTGAGAATCTTCAAAACTACCAAAATATGATTAAATTTACAGTGTTTCGGGCTTTATGGAAACACAAAAAAGCTCGGTAACTTTTACCGAAGCGCTTCAGTAATGGTTTTGGTTAAATTAACCATAAAATATAATGTATAGCTAAGCACGGGAGAGAACACTATATCCGGGAGTTCACTATAAGCCATTTTCACTCTAACGGGGTTTGACTGTATAAAGTTATATTCATTTATATGAGCAGCAAAGATCTACTGTCCAATTTATTCTTGTCATTTTTTATTGAATTATCTTTTTGACGTTCTATCTCCTAATTTTCATCCTGACTCCTCTCGTTATCAAATTCCTCTTTTGCCTTGTTATCACAAGAAACTGACACTCAACGAGATTCATCTTGTTTTAGTAAATTCCTCTAGAGTGTTCAATAAGTTTCTATTCTTAAAAAAGTAATACAATAAAATCGCAAAACTGTGATGATAAATAAACTGCGCTAAACTAGGATGAATTATAAAAACTGCAATTTTTTTTAAAGAAAAATGCTACGATTTACGCGAAAATTGTTTAAAATTTAAGATTTTTTATCTATAACTTGCACTTTAAATGGCAATTAGGACTTTTCTCAAGCTTTAAATTCGATTTGTATTGTAATACAGTACTATTTTTGAAAGAAAAAAAATAGTACTGTATTACAAATCCTTTTTTTAGTTGTGTTGCAAATTAGCTTAAAAAATTTATAGTTTGTATAGAGTTTTAATTTTTCTTTCCTTTACTGTACTAATTTGTAAGAATCGTGATTTAACATAATTACAATTCTAGAAATACGAGTAGCAATAAAATTTTTGCTAGTAGTCTTAACATTTTGATTACTGGTAGCACTATCATTATTTTCGGTAATCTAATATCATGGTGATAAAAATTATGTTTATTTTCCTGCTACAAATTAACTTCCTAAATTAGCACTAAGTATACATTTTTTTTGGTTTGTTACTTGTTGCTCTTTTTTATAGTTCCACATAATTAGATTTCTTAAAGAAAAACAATTTAGAAGTTAACCAATTAGTAAACCAAAAAAATTTTAATCATACGTCTAATGTCATTTTACCTGCGATAGTCAAAATTTACCACAAAGTCTACAGTTTTTACGATGAATAAGCACTTATAACAAGTTTTTCTTTATTGATTTGTGTTAACCTAGCAATATTTAAGTTTATAGAAACACACTTTTAAAGCAAAATATAAGCAAAAAATATTGCGCAACATCAACATAGTTAAAACACAGCAAAAAGTATGTAAAAAGTAAGGTTTAATGCACCTTTAAAAATGCTAATTTGATTACGCTGCCTCTATTCGCGATCGCAACGAACTATAGGGGGCGTTGTTGTATGTGCCGAATCCCTGCGATTTCCATATGAACAGTCATTCAGTTACACTGGAGACGTCTTTAATGTAGCATGTAGCATTGTAACGTTCCATCTTTATTATGGATGATTAAATTTAAAAAAGAAAAATGCTTGTTTTCTTTCTTATGCAAACGAAAACAAAATGGTATCTCCTTTTTTTTAGAGAAGGAACATCCAGTACACATCGGAAAAATATTTGTAAATAAAGAGAAAAAAATAGGTATATTCTTATAAAAGTTCAAACCTAATGCCTGAGAAATAGTTTTACTAAATTTAATGGTATAACATGAAAGGCCCATTTAAATTTTAATGTAAAATAAAGAATGCATACGAAACAAAAAAAGAACTATTCTTTTTTTGTCGCCATTTTTAGTGTTACGAAAATGCGTCTTTGGGACTTGCCAAAAACAAAACAAGATGCATTATTTTTTTAAGAGCGAAATATTTTATAGTGCGAAATATAACGAAAATGTACCAATGTCCATAACATGAAACTTTATCTTAGTAAAAGTCCGTTTTGGAAATGTTATTTCATTTTGAATCTTATTTATTAGAGTTCATAATGGCTATAGAATCAGGTGAGAGAAAAGTTTGTTTTGAATCTATGCTAAACTCTATATCGGCCCATTTTCCACCTAAATCCGATTGACTACTTTGATTTTAAACAAAGCGTTTCATTTTAAGATTTTTTCCAAAAATTTTAAGTGTAGATTGGCGGCACTTAAAAATCTGCCAAATCTGTAGCTGTGGTTAATACGTGAGTACCGAATTTTTCTTCCATACTTTTCTGAATCATATTACTTCAAATATTAGAATATGCAAGAAGTATACATAAACACATAATTTAATACCATTTAATTTTTCAAAAAAAGTATTTTGACAACAATTTTATCAAAAAATTATAAACTAAAAAACGTAAAATAAAGAATTCTTAGGATAAAAACGATTTTAAAATTTCCTCATTTTTCAATAAAAACTTTCGTTTTGTTTCTTCTTTTTTTAAATTCTTATAGTATTTAATCAGACGTAAAAAAACCATTTTGTAGAGAACGATCATCAAGTAAGAAAAAAAATTATTTACAAGCAAATTTTTTATTATAAAAATCATAACACTTACCTGATTTATAAGTCCGGAGAATTCCAAAATGATATGTTCTTTGTTTGAAAACTTTATTCTCAAATAATATATACATAGTTTATCCCTTCATTACTTTTAGGTAACATACCACACATCAAAATTTTATAATTGTAAGATCTCGATATGAATTTTAATATGTAGCTTAAAAACAGAATAGCTGTATTCTAGTTGAAATTCTTTCAAAACTAAAAAACACTTACCAAGAAAACGATAAAAAATTTATTTATAATCAGCACAAAAGATACTTTTTCAAGTAATTCGGATTATTCTTTATTGTTGTTTTCTGAATTATGTAGATACAGAAATATATACTATTCTATGAAGAAGAAGAATATTCTATAACTATTACAGTTCTGTATGGAATTCATTGGAACACATTTATTCATTGGAATGACGAAAGCAATGTTGATTTCATTTTAACTTGTAATTGAAGACAGAAAAATTATTTTACCGCAATACACACATCTGTAACAGCAAGTGATCATGAAATCATGTTATGTTGTTGGTAATAGAAAGGTAAAAAATATTGAGAAGTTGTTCTTCAAATGCTTGGCGTGTTCTGCTTCAATGTTTGGCATGTTCTGATTAGTTTTTTCAAGAAGTTTTACCTTTTCTTTAGGGAAATTTTGCTTCTTTTTTTATGCTAAGAAAATGGCATCTGTCATTGCCAATGGTTATGTGGGAACTAATGCACGATATTTACAGTCTCCCGCTAGATGGCGTATCGAGTGTTGCGATCGCGAATACTTCACGAAATAATCTATGTTGCTTTTACCTATGCTAATCTAGCATAGAAATCCAAAAATAAATAATTAATAAAAACGTGTTATAAACTCTTCCGAGGAAATTCATTTTTGGTAAAATAGAGCTGTAAGCTAGGAAATCATCGGTATTAAATATTTACTACATCCCGAAGTAGGCTCATTTTTTAAGTTTTCTAATGAGCCCACCAGTCGTTAGAGGGAGTTATCAAATAAACAGAGACAACCACCGTTGTTCGAACGTATTTTCACCAAATTTGGTGGGAATTGTGGATTCGCAAATGGAACTTATATATACATTAGTTCTGTCCTATATATTTTGTATAGATAGATAGATTTGAGAGAACGAGTTTCAATTCTGCAGGTAGCTATTCAAACACTATGTATTGAAGCGAATGCAAATAAAGTATTAACCATTTAAACAGCATGCATTTCTTAATTGGTACTGAAAAACGGCGAGAATCCTCTAATTTTCGATTCACAAACTAATTTAGTCACGACAACAATTCAGAATGTCACTTACTGATAAATGAAGTCTTCCCTTTAATAATCTTCGCAAGTTGTTACCAACACTACATCATTTATGCAGTTTAGTATATCTGCTTATTATCAAACAGACATAACAGGTGAGGAATTTCCGGCAGTATTCAACCAGATAAGTCAATTTTCCACAAAGATCATTATTGCCCATTAGAATGTAAAGTGATGCCACTCTTTGGGGTCTTAAATATAAAATAATAAATGCAGTGGGGATCATTATCCATATATATATATATATATATATATATATATATATATATATATATATATATATATCGGCGGTCAAAAACGGAGAGCCATTTTCCCGTTAAAGTTCGTGAAACATTTTCAATTTTTGTTATCTTACAAGAGTCTATCGCCTCACTTCTATAATGACCCTCTAATCTAGAAATACAGCAACATGCTGTATTTGTGGAATTGATGTTTTCTCTGTCTGGGAGTACTGCAGCTGTTGAAAGGACCTTGTCAATAATGAACTTACAAAAAAACACATTACGTACTGGTCTTAACAAGAAGCGTCAAACGCAATTATGAACATCTACCTAAATGGAAAACCCCTTTCAGATTTCTGAGCAGAAACCTCTGTAAATCATTGGATTGATTGTGGAACTGGCAAACGTCATATTTGATTCATTTAAAAAACGCAGAATCTTCGGATAAATTGACATTCCAGATAACTTGACCTTTGTCATTTCAATTATTTCATATAAGAAATAAATTATTTCATAAAATAAACACTAGGTTACAATTAGTAACCTAGTATTTCTTTTATTACTGTATAATGTAATCCTAGTAACTACTAATTCGTTGTGCAATTTATATGATAAATGTTTGTAATAAATAAGAGAAAATTATATTTTAATTTATTTAGAAGTAACGGGTTAGTTTCAAAGGAGGACGGGTACATTGTTGGACAAGCCGTCCTCGGGAACGGTTAAAATTTCCGAGTTTTTTCGAGCCCTGATATATATACACCGAAGAGCCATTACATTATGACCACCCTGCTAATAACATGTAGGACCACCTTTAGCCCTCAAAACTGCTAGCACCCGCCGTGGCATTGATTCCACAAGGTGCTGATAGGTAGTCTGAAGTATCTGGTACCAAGCGCTCACCAACTGGTTCTGCAATTCCTTCACATTGCGAGGGGGTAGCGTGGCAGCATGAATTTGGTTTTCCATGTAGGACCACAAATGCTTTAATGGATTAAGGTCAGGTGAATTTGGGGGCCAAGACATGACTTGAAAGTCACTGGAATGTTCCTCGAACCAATCCATGACGATTCGACCCTTATGACATGGTGCATTAACCTGTTGGTAAACACCATCCCCCGCAGGAAATACTGTTGCCATGAATGGGTGAACCTGGTCTGCAAATATGTTCAAGTAGCTTACAGACGTCAGGGATTGTTCTATGAGGATTATGGGTCCTAATGTGCTCCATGAAAACATTGCCCACATCATACTACCATACATTGCCACACCATACATTGTTATAGATGGAAGGTGGTCATAATGTAATGGCTCTTCGATGTATATATATATACTCGATTATATGCTCATATTCCCCTAAAACTGTTAAAATTGAAAGTAAATTGACTTAATAATTACCATTCATAAAGTAAAAAGCAGTATAAACATCAAACTCTTTACTTATATAAAGTGACTTCGTGTAAAATATACAATACATCAGTTCCCAAACTTCGAAATTTCGGAGTTAGCTCCAAGATGTTCAGATATTGCCGTTCCAAAACGGCCAAAAATTTAAGGTAAAGAGTTGATATATTCCATTCTTCTCTTTTTGGTATAAACAAATGATTTTGTGTGGATATAAAATGTTTTTAAGAGAAAATTCTCATTTTTGTACAATATATTTTCCAGCGCTGTAGTGACAGTATACTTTATTTTAACTTTTTCATTAAAAAAATTTTATATGAAATATACATTTAAAAATTGAAAAATCTGATTAGTGGATTTAAAGCAGAAGAAGTAAACCAAATCCAGTAAGAATGTTCCCGTAATTTCAAAAAATCGGGAATTGTATATGATAATTCTTCAAACTTTTAACTTTTTTAATTAAAGTTTAATTTACAAATAAAATTATTTAAAATAATAATAAAATAATTCTTATTAAATAAAGAATACTGACGCCACATGAAAACTATGAACTAGATCGTTCGAAAAGTCGATTTTAAAATTATTACTTACTTTTCAAAAGTTGAGGGAGTTTGGAGCGGGCTCTGAAAGCTTCGTGTAACGGACCTCAACCATTGCCCTAGCAACAGAACTATATTTTCCGCATCTATTTTAAAGTGATTTAATGGTCAGTCCATATTCAATCTTACCTAACCAAGACAAGAGTTCTTATATCCAACAAAAATTTAGCTTAATATTTTAATATCGTAAAATGAACATTAAGGGGTCCAAACTTTCGACTGCTCTTTTGCCTACTTTTGAAACCATGTTTTGCAAATTTCGCTACCTTTCCCCCATATTTTGAGAACAAAAAATCCAAATTTGTCGAAATAAAGAAGATTCAGAGAAAGTACGTTTTTGGTCTGATTTCGTCAGCACCAATTATTCAGTGTTATAACGTTAGGCCCTCAAACCATTAAGAATGGGTCCCGGAACGCGAAAAATATTATCATTTTAGATCAAAAGTCATTCAGGGTGAACACTTTTCGTATTTTGTGCACTCTACGCAACACAATATATAATTTACCTAATTCCTAAAAGTGAATAATTTGTTTTTAATATTTTAGAAATAAAATATTTAAACAACTAAACGATTGTTATTATGATATAAAAACTAAAATCCTCATATATTGAATTCCCATATAATTGTAACAGCCATTTTTATTCGTAATGCAAGGAATCATCTTTCAATTCTTCTTTTGATTCCTGAAAAATATGCAAATGTTCTGGCTTTCTAAACCAACTGATTTTAATTCCTATTCGCATGATTAATCTTCAAAAACCATCTTTAATAAATTGAACCATAAATGATAGATAGATGAAATATTTTCATGAATTAGTTGAACGTTGATAAAAGGTAAATTAAATACCGAACCAATATAAATTTTTGAGCCGCGATGACTCAGTGGTTGAAGAAACAGAGCTGCCATTTTGAAAGGCTGGGGTACGTATCCTCGGCTGGGAGCCTAACCAGCTTCAAATCGATAGATATTATCTTGTCTGGGAAGCAAATGTGGAATTGCTCACAATTCTAACCACATTGCCACAATACGATACTTGTAAGTGAAGTAACGAGTTCAAGTTTGAGACACACGCGTGACGTCCCATGCAGGTATCCAATTAAATCTGATCCGAAAACTGATTTAACGGGATAATAAACCCAAGCTTTGAAGCTGTAACATTAATACGCCGTGCAAAATTACGTTATTGGACGCAACAGTGTGATTAGTTTCAAATACCGAATTCCATCATTGGTGACAAAATTGCGAAGTCTTAACATCCATGGCTTCTTGGCCCACAACAGACTGATGCCGGAATGCCTTAGAACTATTAACTTCTAACTGATCGTTAATAGATCATTAGTAAACACAGAATATTAATTCGACATTACCACGATTTATTTAGTTTCTTTCCGTGTGTATGAAGACTGAATATTAAAATCATTATCTTGACCACATTTCGACTGTCTAAAGTGCTCAGAATTTAAGTAAAATTCTGTACCAGATGACCGTACGAGTCATCCTAATCGCCAAAGACAAAATTCGTGACCAATCAAAATTTGGCCAATTTTGGACTAGCTATAGAAGTGATAATCAGCATTTCATCCCTTCAGTGGGTCCATAAATGAGTACCAAGCATGCTTGGGAACAAAACACTGGGGGTTCCGCGTTCGGCTGACCACCTGACCGGAACATCTGCTCCTGCACCCAAGAGCCCAAAGTCAAGAAAACTGAGATGGGCATAGTTGGCCCTCTATGTGCTGTCGTGCCACTGAGTTTAGTTTATTTTTTAATAGAAGCGATAAAATTTCAAATTCTTTTGTCGGATAAAATTACAAAATTCTCCTTGTAGCTACAAACAGAATCGACACAAAACTAAAAGAGAGAGAATAATACAATGATAAATAGATTGTATTTCATCATATAAAAAATTAAAATCATTATTCTAATTACTTTCAAAGCTAAAGCAATCCATTTATACTAAATATAAAAAATAATCGCTATATCCAGAAATCCAAAACCCCGAGAAATGCTATAAGTATATTGACAAAATACATTAAGATTTATTTATTTGCTATGTATTCATTTCAATGTAATATACATAAATTCGATATAAATCTCTAATCCTCTACGTTTTTTCCATTTCTTCTAGGAATTTCTTCACCGAAGGAAGAAAAAGTCCTGTCCACGTTTCCTGGTTGAGCATTTGTAGAATATGATCATCTTATAAAGGGAGAAAAGTTCGTGACGTTCCGGAAATACAGAAATAAAAAAAAATACGGAGAACTCCGTCTCTGCAATCCATTAGTTTTATAAATCAAAAGCCCCTATTCTTCATTCCCTTTACAGCATTTCTCCTCCCTCGTCCCCCATGGAAGAGTAGTTTTTTAAGAATGAATTTCCCACCCAAACTCCTGATTCTTCATACATGTACAGAACTTTGTTCAATTTTTCCTTAAGAAAAATATGCATTTTTAATATACATAATGTACATAAAGTAAACAAAAAGGTTTAGGACGAAAAAAAAACTGATGCCTTAATATTGTGTGTCATTTTTTCTGTTTGTCAAATGTTTAGAAAATGCTCTAAGCAATGAAATGAGGGGTATGTATTAAAATTGTTAAATTCAATTGTTCTGTGGGTTATTATTTGAATCTAAATATAGGTAAATATATATTCATTTAACAAAAGTATTGAGCAAAAACTGAAAACTATATTGTATTGCGCTTCAATTAAAATTTCAAAAAAACTGTTCGTACATTTTTTAACAAATAAAAAAGAGTTGAATTGAGAACAAAATTAAGTACACAGTTAAAGATACGAAATTTTTTTAAAAATAAAACGAGTATACTATATTTTAAAAGAAATCTAAATTTTTTATGGTTCTTCAAAGTTTATTCACAACAGAATCAGAATCAGATACTCAGCACTTCCGTATTACCCAGTAAAATTTTTCTTTTAAATAAACGTTTTTTCAATAATGCATTGCTTATAAAATGTTGTGTGTTCTAAATTTTGTTAAAAATTATAAGTCTAATCCGAACTATCATTAAGAGAAATAGGGAATTTAATATACTACAAAACGAAATTCGAGCAAGCATGTAAACGAAACTTCTTAAAAATATATTATAATTATTTGGGAGCGTAAAATCTTTTCAAAAAATTTTTAATTAAAAAATATTTTTTTTTACTTTTAAAATTAGAATACTGATGTGCAAAACTTCATAAGGTAAAAATAATGAAGTAACAATTTAAATTTGAAATTACTAATTGTAAAAATTAAAAACTAAGTACAATTTAACAAAAGCAAAAGTGAATATTTTCCATTTAAAAACCTAGTATCCATCTTAATTATAAACTTCTTTGCAGCATTAAAACATCATGGCTCCTTGGTCATAAATAAAATGTCACACCATTAAATTTTTTATACGTTTTTAACTGAAAAGAATCAACCATAACGAACGTCTAGATCGTAACAACTGAAGCACACTGTCGCTAAAATTCCAACTGATAAAAATACTTTAATAAGTAGAAATATTTTACCCTCGAATGCTCATTCCATCTAATTATTTTCACACAAGTTTGAGTTTAGTTTCACATAGCTATTATTTTATTATTTTTTCTAATTGAATTTTGTATATAATTCTGATTTTTCATTAATATTAAGATATCAACTTAAACTTCCTCACACATAGAATGAAGGCTCTTCCCTCGGAAAAAGTAATTAGTTATTAAGAAAAGTAAAAGTATTAATTATTTAGTAGAAATTTTTATTAATAATTTAAAATAGAAAAAGAAAATTTTAATGGTGAATAAGTTTATCGGATGAACTTCTCTCATCTGAGAATTCATCTTGAATTTATTTATACTTTTAATATAAAATAATAATTTGAAATAATAATTAGCAGTATATGGTGTCTATTAACATAAACATAAAACTATAACTATAATTTTAATATAGTATAAAATCTTCATATAAATATTAAAACCTTAAACCAAGATTAAATTTATAACAATAAACTTAAAATTATTTTTGAAAATAAAAAAAATTAAAAAAAACTACATTTATTATAATAATTATTTATCAAGTTTACTTCAAAGCAACAAATATAAGAATAAATTGTTTATATTATGTATGCAATTATTTAAAAAAGTATATTAAAATTTCATTGATTCCATCTATGAGATAGCAAAGCAGTGTTTATAAGAAATATACCGAGATATGTTAAAAAACTCTCTGGAAAAAAGAAGAGTCCTGTAATTATAAAAAAAAAACTTGGTTAAAAGATACTTTAAAAAACACTATGAAAAAGCATCTTACAAACAAGATTCAAACATTATCAATAAAGACATAAATGAATTAACATTAAACAAGAATAAAAAAAGTTCACCCGATTTTCATTGCTTAGGGCTTTTCATGTACTATATATATTCTTGTATTTTGCATGTTCCCATTTGTTTTTCTTTCTGCGTTGGAGCAAAAGTTTAAAAAAAATTAATGTTATTATCAAAAATTTCTATCAATTTCCAAATTCACTTGAAACTAAACTTTTATATTCGGATACTTTTTATCAGCGACCGATGATCTAAATTACAAAAGATCTCCTACTCCTAAAACATATCGCAATGTCTCGTGGTCCTTTTTGCTATTTCTTATAGTTTATGCCACGTTTACCGTCCTTTTAATTGCCTCAAATGACGTCCATTTGCTTTCTTCTTCCCTGCATTAATGCATAATATACATAAAAGAATGTATCAGATGTTGAAATTATCAGGTAATTTATTTAACAGATATTTAAAATAAATTAACGATCGAACATGAGACGTATCATGAGATGGCAAAATGTTCAGCTATTAAGAAATAAGTTTCAGTATAAAATTTCAAAATTTTTTGGCAATGTAAAATATAAGAATATAATAATTTAACTAAAACAGTCATGTAGTAAAAATTAAAAATAACAAAACTATTTAGTTATTTAAAGTGCTATCCATTTATTTTTATGTAAAGTAAGAATTTGATTGTTTTAAAACTACTTAATAATCCCTTTTCATATACTTTTATTTGCTTTTAATTAATATAAAAATGTATGCAAAAATATATCAGCTCAAATTCATTTATTATTCGTTGCTATTATTAATATTTCCACCAAAAGCAAAGAAAATTTTTACATAATATAAACTTTAAGCATTTGTGATTTTAATTTATTAAGTCAAAATCCTGAATTTTGTTATTTCGTTTTTTATCAAATAGCCTTATAGATTTGATTAAAAAAATCAGTATAATGCATTCTTGAGAAAAAAATTACTAGTTTCTCTTTGATTCGTTACTGGTTTTTTTAATAATAAGTTATTAACTAAAGAATTGTATTAAGAACTTATAAATTTATGATGCATTACTAATTCTTTGACTCAATGCAAAAGTCATCAATACTTAAATATTTGAATTCTTAAAAATTTGGATTCTAAATTTCTTAATAAAAATACTATTACTGTTTATTTAAAATAAATTACTGAATTAAATAAGAGACATAAATATGTTTAATTAATTATTGGTATTTTATGTATAATTACATAACTAATTATTTATGATAGGTTGAAGAAACAGTTACTTTCAAATTAATGATATGATATTCCTTCTATGAGAATTCTTTATTCATTTAATTTGATTATAAATTTGGATAAAAATTTCTATAAATTAACTTAATTTTTGAAACGCATTGAAATAGTTTGTACTTACATTAGACCACAAAATCAATAGCTAAACTTTTTCTAATGCAAGTAAATAAATTTATTTTAAAAATCATCGATATTATAACGGTTAAGAAAAAATTAAATTTTTTTTTTTTTTAAATTATCGATTTTATAATTCTATAATTGACAGCCAAAAAAATTAAAGATAAAGCTTAACAATTTCTGTTTGACAGTGCTTCTCATAAATTTGCGTCACATTCATTTCTAAATGAATAATTAGTGTAATTTTCATTTCCAAAGAACCGAAAATTCGATTTATGAATATTTAGAAAAGTGGTAAACGATGCTCGAAATTTCCCACAGTATTATTTACATCAGAAACGTTCTTAAAACTGAATTCCCATACAATCAAAGCCAAATAACTTCTTGGTGCTAAATTTTGTATTTTTCTATCAAAAATTCAACTCTAATGGCAACGCATCAAAATTATTTTTTCCCTTGCTTAATTTACACATACAATGCATACTATATAGTTCAGTGTAAAGTTTCATCCAACTATGATTCATAATTGACAAATTCTTAAATAATAAAGTTAATTTTTGCTATATATTATTTCAGAAACTCTTAAACTGACGGTTTAAGAAGCATTTGAGACTTTGAATTGAAAAAAAAATATGTAATTTTTAAAATATTTAATTTAATAATGTATGCTGTCATATTTTTATCGCAATATTTTTGCTCGCAGATATTGAATATATTGCTTAAAATATGTATCCAGGGAAAGTATTATCTTGCTGTTTCTTTATAAAGTGAAATATCATCTTTAACAAAAGTGCTTATTAATTATCAGATTATTAAAACTTAGTTAATTGTAAATTTTATCCCCTTTTAATTAAGTTAGACTGTTGTTTAATTTCTACGCCATTACATCCTGCCGTACTGTTAAATGTTTGATATTAAAAATTAATTAAGATCTGTTGCAGCTCTATATGTTAATGTTGAAATAAATATAAATACAATATATTTAAATTGTAAGAAAAAAAATACATTTATGTGTGTTTACAAGGATCACACCTCTTGTATACAAGGAAGAAAAAATAGGCAAAATAAATGAATCAGTATTGAATATGTACCATAACATTCATACTTCAATATTTTAACTATGCAATTGTTTTCCTGTTGATGCAAGTTTTGCTTGGAATTAAAAAATATTTGTATATTTTAATATACATTTGGGTATACTAATAATTTTTATTTGGCAACTTTATTTGCTATAACGTCCTTTTGTATGATTGTATAAATTTTAAGCTCCTTATATTTCAATACTTGTACGCACATTTACATATTCCACACACATAAAATACCTGAAAGTTAAAATTTTTATAATTTAAATACATCGAAACTTAAATGTTGGTGCATATATATGACATAATTAGAAAGTACTATGAAATTTTGCAAATAACATCATTTTAAAAGCTAAAGTAACAAAACATCTGTAGAAAATTATAAATAAAAAGAATTAGACAGGTACAATTAGTATTAACTATAAAAACAAGATTTTTTAGAATTTTTGCGCACTTAATATAGTCGAACCTGCAAAAATCACTCCTAATTTTTTCAGATTTAATGCATTGCTTAAGTTTGATTAAATCAACGAGTTTAATAAAATTCAAATTTATAGAATGTTTAAACCTCTTGCAGAGAATGCCAAATATTGGAAATGATATTTTAGAGAAAAACAAAATCTTAACTTCAGTGTCTATTCCCTTTTTCTTTTTTTTTTTAGTTTTTTTCTGTGAGGCACCTGTATATCATGCGACAACGCTAGATGTTTCGTTTTAAGTTACTTCATCTCTACTTGCACGCCAAGTTGAATTTCGCGAATTTGGGAGGGGTATAAATGTTGCTAGAAGATACAAAAGAATTGATCGCATTTTTTAGAAACATTTTGCAGTGAGATTTATGCCTTAAACAGGAAACACCAATTTAATAATTTTTGTTTTTTTGTTTAAATGCTGCGCTTAAATTAAGATTTCAAAAATAATTTAACTACGAAGAGAAGGCTTAAAAAGACTATAACAAAAATAAAAGGTTAAACTAAAGATAAATTTTGAAAACAAAATGTTTAAAAAAAATTTGCTCAAACAATTTCGTACGTGATTTCTCAGAAAGGAACTAGACATGAACTGCATTTCATTATTTTAGGAGTCTGATATAATGTTAATGGAAAAGAACGCAATCATTAAAAAAAAACTTTTGTTTATACTAATTGCTATTGCATAAATAATAACACGGATTAAAAAAAAAGACGAATGTTTCTTTCTTATTACAACTATTGCCAAAAAGCATAAAAACTTAATATCTTAACGAATTGTCTTGTTTGAAATTTCCATTTTTTCGAAAATTTATAAAGTTTTATGTTATGTCCAATACAATGCAGTATATATCTCTTTTCCAAAAAAGTGCTGTTTTTTATTTTTTAATTTTTCTACAACGATGTTACTTTTTAATTTCTGTAAAAACTGTATAAATGTTAAAAAATTCTGTAAAAAAAATTTTTGTCTCTAAAATAATATAGTTTTAGGTGTTATTTAAAAGTACATCATTAGCAAGTTGAAATTATATTTTTTGACATAAATAGGAAAATAAATATAAAAATATAATATATTTACATAAATGGGAAAATATAAAAATATATATATAAAAAGTGGGTGAAAAGTGGGTGGGTCTGGTTTTTTCATATCAAAAGATTAAAAAAAAATTAAATGATAATTTCTATCTTTAAGTTTCATGAGAGAATAGGTTTTAAAAAACATATATCAATTTCAGTGCTTGGCATTCTATATGAAAATTACTATTAAAGATACTCTTATGTGCAAATTTATGCTCCTGTTATATTTAGCGCATAATTCAAATTATAAATGAAAGTGATAGAATCTGTATTTAATATTAAGAAACAAATATTGTTCAGAAGTGGAACAAAAATATGCTAAATGTGCTTTAAATAATAATATATTATATATATATATATACATATATATATTTATTAATTGGGTGCCGTCTTCTTTACAGTTTATGTGATGTTCTTGTAGAAGGAATCAAGAAATTATTGAAGAAATGTCTGATACACATTTCTGTTCAATTAGTGTTTGCAATTCAATATTCATTTGCGTCCAATCGCAGAGCTTCGTCTTTTGCTGTCTCGAAAATGTTTATATAGTTTCAATGATAAATAGAAGCATTAGCAATAATTAATAGACTTTAAATTAGTTCATTTAGAAATTCTTGAATCTCATTCACAGTTTAATAAATGCAAATGTAGGAAAGCTTCAACATTTATAAATCCAGTTCTTGATTTTAAGTGTTCTTTGCTTTATTTTACAAATTAAAAATGTATGAAAATTCTACACAGCATCATTAGTAGTTTTAGACTGAGAAAAAATAATGGTAAAAAATACCAGAATATGGTAAAATTGATCGTGTTTCTAGCTCTATGGGAACGTCAAAAAACTGATAATTTTTACCGAAGTGCTTTGTTAATGATTTTAGTAAAGTTAACAATAAAATATGGTTTTATAATATGTGATAAAAATTTGGTAAATGTTTGTAAAATTTAGTAATTTTATCATGATACCTTAGAGCAGGGCATAAAAATAATTTATTCGGTTAAATGTACTTATTTGTTTTGTATTTTTTACTAAATGTGTGGTAATAGGAACTATAATTTTTAAAAGCAGAATTTTCGATAAACCGTAACCGTTTGAACAAAAAGAAATTACCAACTGAACGGCTTAAATGCCGTATATTTTGATTTTATTAACCAGAATTATATTTCTTTACCATAAATTTTATTGCCATGCAGTTCGGCAGTTTTATCAGATTTTTTTCTCTCCTTGTAGCATTGTAAAAGCTATTTATAGGAATACTGGCACACATTGTATGAAACTTTATTGGAAAAAATGTAACAAAGGAATGAAAATCAATGTTTTGTTTGTAATCATGTTTAAAAGTAATATGTTTCAGTGCAACAATAACTAATACTAAATCAGTATTGAAACAACTGAAAAGGCACCTTTACTTCCATTCAATCATAAAATTAATTTAAGCAAAATGCAAAAAATTTATAAAATAGTATAATAATACATTTAATTAAAAAAATATACACCGAATTGCACTTTTAGAAACCTTTAAAATAATTTCTCCAAAACTAAAACTTCTTGGACGCATTTTCTAGGTAAACAAACCATTTCCTTACTGTAGGTCACTATTTAATCTTCCGGAAAGTGCATTTTTCATGCCAACTAAATACACTATTGTAAAATGTGATTTTTTAAGAGTATAAATATTGCAATCATATTGTAATTGCTTATGGTTAAATTAGTTAAAATATAAAGATCTAACAATGTCAGCCAATATACTGATGACACACAATAAAATATTTTTAAAGTTTGGTTAAATTATAAAATTATACGGAATTTTTCTTACTCTTTTATGTGAAATGAGTTATTAAACAAAACAAAAAAAAATTCCGTTACAATTCAAAATTTCCCCCCTGCTAATTTCATGTATTTTTATTCAAAATAAATAAATTAATAAATCAAAATGCATGGAATTAGAAAGTAATTGAGTTTTACAGTCAAAAAATATTTTGTTTAAAAAACAGAAATGTATCAAAAACCATAATTTACAATGAATGTCTCTCGTATGTGAATGACTCTCCTATCTCGTACGCTATTGTAAATGTAAATTTATAGAAGTTTGTTTATTTTTAATTGGTTCTAAATTATTTAGAATATATAATAATTTATATTGCTTTAAATATTTATGATTGTTACTAAAATAAAAAATAAATTAATAATAAATAAAAAATAAAAATAATTTAATTTCAAAACACATCTTACAGCAAAAAATAACTTTCAAAAAGTATGTCATCCAATAACTATACATCATGCCCAGAAAAAAAAACTAAAAATATTTCAACAGAGGGAAAAGTGATTTTCTATTATTTACCACCTATAATTTAAGTTTTTTTTCGTAGTTAAGCCAGTATATAAGATAATTATTCTTGAATGATTTCGGATAAATTGGGATTTGTATAATATGAATTCTTCAAAAACGTTGTTTTCCTTTTTTTTTTTTTTTTCGAAATGAAGACATACATTCTTATGATAAAATAAACTGAATAAATTTTAAGAAGAACATCAAGTTTATTTTGAAGTCTACAAAATTCATTTCATTACGTCGCTGTCACTTTTTCTCTTCTATGAGAAGAGAGCAAACGAAAGAACTTTATCGATCGCAGTGAACAAAGAATTTTATGTAAGCAAAAATGGAAGAGTGTGAGTCTTGAAATTGCTTGGGTTCGTGCAAATCTAATACGTTTGACGAAATTATTTCTTAAAATAACGTTTTTTTCCCCCCATAAATTAAGAACAAATGGTTGGAATACTTAAAAGTTTAAATTCTTTGGAACCAGAACAATAAAAAGAAAATTTATTTTTTGGACAAAAGTTTTAAAATAGAATTTGAATTTTCAATTAAATACAAATTTCGTTTTATAAATGCAATAAATTTCATTAAAACAAGCAATTTCAATTTTTCCAAGAATTTTGAAAATATGAAACAACGCATATTAGGAATATTTTTTGTCATAAATAAGAAAGAAATTGTATTCAAATAGTTTGGATTAGATTTCAAATTGCTTGGATATGGAAAATTAAAGAAAATGATTTAAACTTTACGTGTTTAATATTCCTATTACAATAAAAGAGAAATATCTTGTTTAGAAAATTTAATTTTGATTAAACAAAAGTGAATGAAATTGAAATCTACTATATAAAGTTTAGAGAAATTTAACTTATTCATTAAACATTGAATGAAATTATGCGGTACAGCATTATTTATTGACTGCTTTAAGCTCAATGAAAATTAATAAAAGTAAAAACACAAATTATGTCTTCAATTTATTTATTTTTTGCTTTCAATAAGATTTTCAATTTGATACATGATATTATATCCATAAAAATACTTCAGATTTCAAAAATGTTTCAAGTAAACTACAAGCAAACCATAATTAAAAATAATTAAAACATTTGAAAAATCAGTATTAGTTTAAAATGGTTTTTACATTCACATTTTAAAATGTATTCTTACTTCAAAAGAAATTTTAAACAAATTTTCAATTTTAACTTAATTATAGAAACTTGAGTTTTATTTTATTTATTAAATTTTCTAAATCAAACTAGTTTATTTTTTTGTAGTAATTCTAAATAATTTCTTGGCTATTTTTATTTTGGAAGTCAATTTTTCTATGAATATTAAATTATGTAACAACACGGTGCTTGTTTCCTCAGAAACTTTCTAATTTTTATCATAATTTAATAATTAAATTTTTACCAATTCAATCATTGCAATGACATTCTAAATTTATAATTAGAAAAGCTATTACGTGGGTTGCTATTTATATTTCTGGCCTAATAATGAAAAAACAAATATGTAGGATCGAAATTGGTTTTATTGTTCTTCAAAATATTCTCCATGATGATCAATACACTTTTGCATGCGTTTGAACCAATTTTCAAAGCACTTTTTCCAGTCCGATTGAGGTAACTCCAAAACATGCGTTTTGAATGCATCAACCGCTTCTTCGGGGGTCGAAAATCGTTGTCCACGTAATTTATTTTTGATGTGTGGGAATAAGAAGAAGTCATTGGGTGCCAAATCAGGGCTGTACGGCGGATGACCCATCAGTTCGATCCTTCGCTCCGTCAGAAATGCCTTTGTTTGAGTCGATGTGTGAGAGCTCGCATTGTCATGATGAAGAATGATTCGCCTGTTCTTCTGCTTTTTTCGAATTTCTCCAATGACTTCTGGCAAACAAATGGTCATGTAGCATTCAGAATTGACCATCCTGCGTTGCTCTAACGCCACTGTTGCCACATGACCGTTAATGCCGAAGAAACAGGCAATCATTTGTTTCGATGTGCTTCTTCCTCGAACAACTTTTGTTGGTTTTGCCTCGTCTTGGAAGACCCATACAGTTGATTGCTGTTTTGTTTCCGGCTCATATGCATAGATCCATGATTCGTCACTTGTGTAGATGTTATACACAGCCTTTGATGTACCTTGAACGTATTTTTCCAACATTTCTTTACACCAATCGACACGAGCCTTTTTTTGAGCGTTTGTCAGATTATGCGGGATCCAACGCGAACAAATTTTTTTTACGCTCAAATATTCATGCAATATTTTATTGATGCTAGTCATACTAATGTCCAAAGACGCCTCTATCTCACGGTATGTCACATGACGATCTTGCTTTATCAGTTCACGCACAGCATCGATCTTTTCTGGAACAACAACGGATTTTGGACGACCTGCACGGGATTCGTCCTGGATGAAACATCGACCACGATTAAATTCGTTATACCAATTTTTTACAGTGCTGTAGGATGGCGCTTTATCGCTGAATAAAGAATTAAGTTCATCGAAGCACTCTTGTCTTGACAATCCACGTCGAAAGTTATGAAAAATAATGGCACGAAAATTTTCACGATTCAATTCCATTTTTTGAAGGAGAAGAACTTCTCAATTTACTGTCAACAACACAAATGAAGCTATAATGGTAAATCGTCTGCTGAATTTATGTTTAAAAATATCGAACTTTCGATTAAAATCGTCTGCGGTCGCCTAGCAACACTTACTGTTGCCAAGGCCTGAAATATAAATAGCAACCCTCGTACTCGTTTTCCATATATCTTTTTTTTATTTTAGCGCACTATGCACTCTCAGAAATAAAACTCTCACTGTTAATTTTGAAAATCAATTCGTCACGAAATCACGTGATTTGTGGCAAACCGTGGACTTTCAAATATATGACGAAAATTTTTTTTCAACTCGAACCTCATCGTAGGAGATTGTTAACTAGGATGACGAAACTAGGATGAAAAATAGACGAAACGAAGCCAATCGGCCTGTATAGCAGTCAAGGAGTTAGCCTCGTATCAGGAAGATACCGGGTTCGAATCCTGCTTTGGACATGGTTGTAATTTTCTGTCCTTCCTGTGTTGTTAGGTGAATTTGATCCATTTATATAGTGCCCACTGTAAAGTGATTATTTGAAAAATTAGATACATTAAAAACTGAGGTCTTTTATTTTTTTGGAGGGGCGGGGTAAGAATGACAAAATATTTTGTTCATTTTTGTGAAATTCGTTTCCTTAAAGAAGCAACGATAGTTATTTCGTCACTCTGACGAAAGTTATGCTCAGCGCATATACCAGGAAACTGTTCGTCAAACACGAAAAAAAAAAATGTTTCCATATATTTGAGTATCTTTTTTTTACTCTGTAGCCTAATTTCGTTCACGTACCAATTCTTTTAGTGGCATTTTAAAATTAACAATATCACTTTTTACGTTACCCTCTGATTTTTTTTTAATTTCATTAACGAATCAAGAACTGGACTTATATGTAGAAGCAGACAAACTGCTATTATTAAAAGGTTAAAACGTGTTATCTTTACTAAATTGTAATTACATCACAAACTGAATTTAACAACATTAGATATAATCAATAACATATAGTAATGAATGGATTTCATCCATTATTAGACAGTGAAGAATTCGAAAAGAAATAATGGCATTTTAAACTAATCCTGCCTTAGAGTAGAATGTGGTTATTTATCTTCTGAAGCTTTCAAGCATTTTGAACAAATAATTAAGTGAAAAGTACTGCCTTGTATTGCTTATTTGATATAAGATATTGCTCAATCCACGTCAGTATACTTATGGTATAAAAGTTAAGATATAAAAATATATCTGTACTTGAGTCGCTCCAACGCATGTTTACTTCCCACAGCTTATGCAGATTATTATTAATTCTTGAAAAATACTTTTTGATTTAATATCTTTTGAAAGAACTTTTCCACTAAATGGTTTAAAATTAGAAAACGTTGCTCTATAGTTTTTGAGTTAAATGCTTACTCACAATGAAAACCTCGATTTATCTTTTAATCATATGTGTAAATCAGATCAAAGATCAATAAAATTTACGATCGCAAAAAATCTCGCCAATTTGGCTAAGAGCATCGTTTTCTTCTTTTTTACCATCTTGAAAGTAATAGTTACTAGGAAATAAAGACTCATGTGAAATAAGCGGAGTTTAAATCGACAATCCTGATAAAAGATTATTTGCATTTAATTTTGATTTAAATTATTTTAATTATGGATTCAAATATATTTTTCAATGCTGCGTACTAAAATAAAATAGCCTTCCAAAGATAAAACAAGAAAAATTTAATAAGTGCATTGCAAATACAAGTTGATCATGTAATAAGAAACTTGCTTGGTTCTCAGGTACAGAAGTAACCAAATGTTGTGTTTTAAAAACGATGATAACAGGTTAAGTCAAAAAAGAAAAATTCAGTTTAAAATTGCAATCAGAAAATATTTCATTACATCACTGGTATGCTCTTACCTTATTATACTATTCTGGTTCAGTATAAAAATTAAAAATACTCTGTGCAATATAATTTTTGTGATTATACAACATTATTTTGTGAGATACACTCAATTAAACTATAATTAAATTTCTCCACAGATGTTTTATTTCGATTCATTGACTATAAATGATTCAAAAACGCTTAAAAAAGCTATACTGTAGTATTTTGCTATTTCTAATGTTGTGGTGTTAAAATTAAAACTTACATACTTCATATTAACTACATAGAACATACAAATATTTTAAATTAATATTAATGTCGTAACTAAATGATTGAGAAATTAAAATTTAAACAAAAATAAATTACCAAAATAATTCTAGGTGATTGTAATTTATATTTAGGGTAAATTTAGACTCATATCAAGTAACTATGCAATTTTATTGGGGGGAAAATGCAAATAAAAATAAAAACGATAATGCAAATAAAAATGCATTCAAAAAAAGAAAGAAAGGAAAAATAAAGACCCACCCAAAAACTGAAGAGATTCATTCGAAACTTAGTGAGAGCTACCAAAAAACAATTAAACATTATGTTGAAATCCCTAAGTATAAGTGCTTTTAGACAGATGATTCTGACAATTTTGATGAAATTTGAAAACAATAGTTAAAAAGTGTCTGATAGTAAAGTTGTCTTTGTTAATACTCTGTATAAATTACATTTTATCTATTATATCGAAACTTTCGATTAGTTAACATTTAATTAAAAATATTTCTCAAATGCCAAATAAACTGTTATCTCTTAAAATTGAAAACTGAATTAGTTTTTTGATTTAACCTGTGTGAAAATTTGTGTATCAGCAATAAAAAGAAATATACTAGAGTATTTTTTAGTTTTTCTCCATTTTAATAAAAATATTTTGCTTGGATTTTGCATTAAAATGAAAAGAGGGAGTCAGGTTTATTGATATCTATAAAGTGAAAACTATGTAATATACACGAATAATGTACTATATATATATACATTGTCTTCCTGCTCTTATATCCGATTGAAAATACTCAGACCCAGCCTGTGATATTAATGAAAGATATTAAGGCAAATAAAAGTTCATTCAATTTTTGAAATGTATTCAACTAAGTATTCAACAACTAAATGTATTCAACAATTTAATATTTTGAACTAAAGAGACAAATTTAGTTTATTACCCCTTATATTAGTATTTTGCATCAAAGAGGAAGGAAAATGCTTAATATATAATTTGTTTACCATTTTTGAATATTGTTTTAATTATAAAAAAACTAAAATAATTTTTATTATATTATACTTCAGTGGATGTGTAAATATTTTTAGATTAATAGCGAATTACAAATTAAACATTAAATCAAATAAACCTTTATCCCATCTTTTAAGAAATCAATTAAATTTGTTTTGTTTAATAAGCGAAGTATATCATTTGTAATACTTAAAAGTGGTGACTTTCATTGATAATGAAAGCATAATAAAAATTATTATATTTATACATAACCGAAAAAAAATATCGCATATGTCAACTATTATTTGAAAACTATGGATAACAGGGAACATGTAAGAAATTATCCAATCAAATAAATAATATTTCGTGTCAACCTAATTTAGTACTTTTTTGGGAGCTTTAGAATAAATATACAGAATTAAAAGTTGCAACCAATTGTTTTAAACTTACTAAAAAATAATTATTCCGATAAAAAATTTCATTTACAAGCATTTATCCATGATTGTAAATAACAGCCAGATTTATGAAAATACTACGATTATTTTACCACAATTATAAGTCGTAGTTATGAACATAACTAGCCCATGCTTTGAGCAACACGGCAATCAAACAATTAGATTATAAATCAATCATAAATGAGGCTACACACTCCTGATGGGTGAATGATAATCTAATTTTGTTATTAACAGCAATCTGAAATTGTAGTAAAATAAAAATAAAAAATTATTGGTATAATATTTTTCAGTATTTTTATTCTGATTCTCAAAATCAGAAGTCACATTAAGCTTATTAATAAAATTTTACTTACAGAAATAAAAATTTCTGATGTATCATAAACTTCTCCTTGTTTTTTCACTGGGAAAAATAGTTACTAAAATATTTTGTTTGTAACAATTTTTTTTGAATAGTCAATCCATTTTGGAACACTCTATAACTTCAGCAAAATTAAATACGCAGCGTTAGTTTGACGTGAACTATGAATTAGTTTATTTGATTACTTTTTACGAAGTAAACTAATATCGTTTGACAAGATAATAAACAAAGGGGTTATTCAATCCACAACTATTTTTTTTATCCAGAAGTATTTATTTAAGCAACTTTTACAATTGTGAATTGCATTTCAAAATTAGTTAAAAATTTGATTCTAAGTTTCAAGTAAGTATCATTCCCAGGAATTATTGAAGTAAAGGAAACATTTGGTTTAAAGATAAACTGACTATTCCAATGAACCTGACTTTCTAATGTTTCGGAGAAATTCAATCTCTAACTATATTACAAGTGTAAAAGTAAAAAAAAAATGAAATTTTTATGATTGATTATTTCAAGATGTTTTATTTCAATATATTTCAAATAAATCTTGTCTTTTTCTCACAAAACTGTAAAATTGTAAAATAAAATTTAACTATGCAATGGTATGTCGCACGTTATTTCATATTTATATTGGTGATATGTTTTTTTTCTCGTAAATATGCTCAAATAAGTGCAACAGAATATATTAATTACACTGATAAACAAATTTTAAAAAGTTGCTGATGTCTTAGTATCCAATACATTTTTTAAGACAATTAAAATGTGCGGATTCGAAATAAGCAAATCATTTCTTTTAGTAACCCACCGTTTTTTATATTTCATTAGAGCCATTTACTGTTAAATCGAATACTTATGAGCATTTCACTAGCTAAGAAAACAGTCAGATTAAGTCAAATCACGTATATACTGTAGTTCAAAATACATCACACATAAAATCTTTAAACAATGAAAATGCAACCCGAATTTAAGATATATCTCAGTGTTGTACACATCTTGAGCTTCCACATAACACACGGTGAAAAAATTTGGAGTATAGTTGCCCTCATTTTTGATGTTGACAAAAACTAAAAACATTTTTAAGTACAGAACTGTAGTTATCGTACAAAAAATTATATAAAATTGATAAAATAACAATTGTTTGAAAAAATTAAAGCGAACATATTATTAAAAATGTGCTTTTGTTTTAAACAAAATGTTTTTCCAAAGAAACCATAAATTGATTCTAATGCAACAGTAAGAAGGTAAATAAAAAGTGTGACTAGGGTAAACTAACCAGTGAAGGAACACTTAAGCTTCGCTTGCCTTTTAAAAAATCATATTAATTTCAAAATTCGTAATTTTAGTTAAATGACAATGTCAACATATTTGTTACTAATTGCAAATTATGTAAAAAAAATTGTAGAGAACTTACATAATATTGTTTTAAAGTTTTGGAGGTTCAAATAACAAGTGGTAAGAAGACCAAGTGAAGTAACAGCTCTTACCAGTGAATGCACACCCAGTAAAGGAACACTTAATTTTGGTTATTTTTTAATGCTCCTTGTAAATTTATAAGCCATACACATATTTAAAAACAAGCCTATTCTTGAAATTATAACATATAAATACTTGGAAAATGTTAACTTATTTTGTAATCATGAATTGAAAATTAAAGTGTCAACATATTAACACATACTGTTCATTCACTGGGAAATCTATGCCCAGTAAAGGAACATGCCTGTTCCCTCACTGGTTAGAAGTTGTTTTTTGAATTTTTAACATACTTTTGATGCAGAACATCACTAAAGGTACAAGAAAGTTAAAGTTTATCTTTTATTTTCATCAACTTAGGAAAAAAACCAGTAAAGGAACACTTGTTCCTTCACTGCTTTTTCATCGTTTGGTGATCCAGTGAATAAACAGCCTTTATCTCAGTACTTTATAATGCTATGGTGCTTAAAAAAAATAAAAAGAAACTTCAATAACTATATTTTGAATTCTCTTATTCTCAGTGAGAAAAATAAAACTATTACATGCAATTAATTCCACTTCAAACATATAAATACAAACACTCACCTTATAATTTTTTCAAAGAAACAAGGTGTTGCAGAGATAATAACAAATTCAAAAATTTTTTCTGAGAAGTTTATTTGACCAGGTAATCCAAAACATTGTTAGATGACTTCCTATTGTTTGGCAGTAAGCTATTGTTACCAATCAATCTAAAGAAAAACTTTCAAATTCTTATTTTTAATCAATATATATGAAATGTTCCTTCACTGGTGGGTTTACCCTACATGCCCTGTAAAAAATCTTATTTTACCCCAATACCAAAAATGATGGCAACTACACACCAAATTTTTTTACGGTGTAGCGAATTCTAAGTGGAAAAAAGGGCATCGAAAAAAATTTGAAAAAAAAAAAAAAAAGCTCTAGAAAAAAGCATTAGAAAGAATTTGAAAAAAAAAACTTCTAAAAAACGCGCCAGAGAAGAAAAATTTTACTTTACCAATTATACGAATTTACGTCCAATTTGATTTGGGTCGTTGAGTGAATTAAGCTTGAATTTAAGGAGGAATAATACAGCAGAAGCCTACCATAAAAAAGAAGGATTTTTTAAAATTAATTTTGTAACGATTGGGATTAACTTAACTTAATACATTTTCTTATCTTATTGTACATATTTTAATCTTCATTTCATCATGTCACAAATACAAAATTAGAGCTTATATAATATAATGTTTAGAACATATTTTTTAAATAATCAATAACTTTCTGTATTCATAAATTGAAAAAAAATCATCCAAGTTTCATTCTGTTTTGATTTTTGCACGTAGGATTTTTTTAAAAAAAAAATTTCTTCACAAAATGACGGTGTTTTGAAAAAAAATTAAAAAATAACATTAAATAGTTACATATTTGTGGATCACTCAAAACCAGCTAACCCAATTAAACAATCCCAACTTGCAGTGAAGACTATATCTCTTGTGAACATAGCGTCAAAATTTGAAGTAAATTGTTTGAGAATTGTATTAGTTAGCGATGTAGCAAGTAAAGAAACACAGCTTCGAGTATATTGCGTTTTATGTTTTGCGATCAATAACCCATATAAATTTTACTACTAACTGTAATTCAGCAATAATAGGTAAGATGCTTCTTCATTTTCAGCAGTCTGAAGTGCTAGTTTAGTCCTTTTCCTCGTGATCTACCCTCATCTGAAGCCTCGTGTGATTTAAAATAGCAGTCGAATTCTGTGGTCATCTTTATTTTGATCATATTGCTCAAAAACGAGCTTGAGCTTGGCTGCTGAGCCTACATTTATTTCTAATTGTTTCACAATTGTTAATAACACTTTGCAACCAGCATTAAAAAAAAATTTAGCTAAATACATCACAATTTCAATTATTTATATTGAAAGTACCATTAATTCTTTTTACACAATTTAAACAAATTATTTCAATAAAATACTTAAAATAATAGTACTTTATTAAAATGTTTTAATAGGAGTGAGCAAATCCATTAATCAACTAGGCGTACTATAGTTCACATGATCATGCACGTCACAGCGCGTCTCACTGCGCTCGACATATTATGCAATATTTACTTTTGCGAAAATCAATTCAATATTTTGATACAGTAATCTCAAAAGAATGAACTATCGAAAAATGCAATAATTTTTTTTATCATATTTTGAAAATTTTACTGCGTTGTTCTCGTAAGTAATTAAATATTAATTCTGATGCGATTAGATATTTACTATGAAAAAAAGAACTAAAGAAGAAGGATAAATTTAAAGTTCATGGAAGGAACTTTACGCACCTCATACTATTTAACAAAAGTTTAGGACTCTTAAGCAACTCCAAAATTTTTCTGAATTTCAAAAATTACTCTAATTGTGTTTTGATAATACTTTGTTAACAGTTAACTTTTATTATATTATTTTTATAATAAAAGTTATTATAATAAAAGTTAATTTTATTTATTAACTTTTATTTTTTAAATTTTGTCAATATTTTTAACTTATCACAAAATCAACCTACTGGGAAACTATTGTTAATTGTTACATTAAATAATAATGCTGTTAAGTATATTATCTAATTGTATAATGTACTACATTAAGAAAATTCAGAATATGCATTAAAAGTTTGTTTCCACAAACCACAAACTTTTTTAAAAAATGTATCTATTTACATTCGAATAAATATTTCATTATATTGAATTTATGTTTAACAACCAAAATCAAATCAGTCATTAAATTCATGTAATTGTTAAAGTATTGCTTTTTTTCCTGATGCTTTTTTTCCTTGCTTTTTTCCACAGATCTCGGAGATAGCAAGCAAAGATATTATGATAACTTTGCATCTTTCTCTTTGTAAAAATAAGTTAAACTTTTTCTGGTTATTAGCTTTCAAACTTTACAACTTTACCTAATTAACATATTATTTCCGTTCATAAACATAGTTCAAAAAGTCTTTCTTGGCTATTATATTAAAAAAATACCATTTTAAACTTATAAAAACATTTTACTAGCTGGTGAAAATGACCCTATAAATACTTTATTTTAAAAAGTTCAGTTTTAACTTTAATTATTAAGAAAAATGAAAGTATATATCGACACTTTTTTATCTACATCTTCTTTTATAGCAATAAATTGAGTTAAATTTAGAATCCCTGATTTTGGAATATGCCGTTAATAGCAATTTCTTCATACTTAATCATTAGGAAACATCAACCTTAAACGCTAATTAAATTACTGGAACAAAATAATAATTTAGGTTGATAATGACATTAGAAATTTTGCAATTGTTTATAGATATTTAAATTTAAGATGATATAATTTATAAATATTTAAATTTAAGAGAATATAATATTTAAAAAAAATCATAAATATTTAGAATAACTACATTAAAAAATATATTATGAAATTATGAGAATTTCAACTATACACTATATATTTTATTTATATTTTTTATTTATATTTTTTACTTACGTTTTAATTTTCTTTGACTGTATCCCTTTTTTAATTTTTTTCACCTGCCTTTCTTTTTGAAGTAACGAGGCGGTTTCTATTTAGATAACGAATTTTTATAAAAGTTCTTAACGATAGAAAAAACGTATTGCTGTTTTATATTAACTGTGCCATTGCGTAATCTATTCTTTACATAGTTGTTCATTTACTTTAGGGAACACGCGGAAAATTATATTTTTTACTTTTGTTTTTCTATCAGAATTTTTGCAAATTGCAATCGCGCAAACTGGCATTTCGTTAATAGTTTTAAATTTTTGTAAATTCACTGCAAAAACTGAGGAAAGTCATTGTAGAAAATAACAAATGTCTTAGAATATGTCACGAAAAGAAATGCTCCAATATTAATTAGAGCTAGTAAGGCCGAACGCTCTGTTCTTGAAGTAAAAGTGCGAGCTTTGCGCCAAAGTGACGTCACTAGAGAAAATCGGAGGATTGGCGCGGCGAGAGTTTCTTCAAAGGAGTGAACCAGCCCTTCTATTCTCTTTACCCCATATATTGCTTACTTTCCACAAATACTGCCGCGCAATTGAAAAAATAACGTAAGGGACTCTCAATAGATTTCGAGACAAGTAGCTTGGCACTATTTTCTTTCTATTGTTAATGTTATGGACGCTAAAATAAAATTTCTGAAAACTGATAAAACAAAATTTTTTTTGAAGAAAAAAAAAATTTGCAATATTCAAAAATGCCAAATATATAAAAATTTCAATTATGTCTTTTTGTTATAAATCTAATGTTGATTTCTCTATTTCACGGTGGAATACAGATAATTTCTTCACCAACCTAATATTTACTAAAACATTACACTAAATTCCTGCTAAGAAACTGTATCATTATACGAAATAAAAGCTCGATGTGATGAATACAGTAGATAATAAGTCCGCTATTACGTCAAATTTCCAAGTAACCATCAAAATTCTAATCTTGGAGATACAGAAATTATATATTTATAACAATTAAAAAATTAATAGCCTTTCATTGCTTCAATGCTTTTTAAAGGGAAATGTATTTTTCTGCGTTTAAGCGAGCAACACTCTTCGAGAAAAGACGGAATCGAACTTATTTTTTATTTAATTCTGGCATCAATGCAGACAGGCTCGTTTAGGAAAACGCAGGGTCAACAAAGAAGGGAACAACTTCGAATTGCGAGGAGCAGACGCAGTTTAGAGCTATTTTGGAATGCTAAAGATACTGCGACTGGTGAATCCAGAGAATTGCTTGAAAATCTTCTAAAAGGAAAGACTTAGTCCACCCTAGGCTGTCATGGTGGTGATGATGATCAATGCAGGAAAGAGAAAAAGGAAGATCATATAACTTCATCTTCTTCTTACTGCCATAAACATTTATGTTTATAAAGCAAACATATATGTGCAACCATCGGCTAAGTTATCTTCCTTTGTAAAAAAGAAAAAATATTTTGCTACTTTTAAAAATCCTGCTGCACTCTTCTAAATATGCTCTTGGATGAACACATATTTATCATAGCTCCTTATTTCCCTTCTTGACAGCTTACTTTAGAAATCCATATCCAGTGTTATTAACGTCATCATTGCACTTCGTTTTTTTCATATTTTGCAAAATGTGTAGAAATTTGTTTCTTTTCAGCGCTATAAAAACATTTCATCTACTATTGTAAATAGACGTTATAACGGGTTTTTATAAAACATAACAATTTCTTTTGAATTCCTGCTATTTGGCATATATTAGCTCATTCATATGGTCAAATGTTTCCGCGAAATTTCGCTGTCAAAATCTTGACACAAAAAAACTTTTTTTAAAAAAAAAGAATTTTTTTTTTTTTAATTTACCTTGTTTAGAAAACGTTCCTAAATATTTTGACAAAATACCTATAACATTCTATCGAAATTCATTAAAAAATAAATCATCTCAACAGATTTGAAAATATCTTTAATTTTTAAAAAGTTCAAGGACATACAAGTAATGAAATAGATGTGTTTGCTAATGTGAATTAATGGTTTACATACTAGGTTTGTCATTGCCAGAAATGAGGTGAAGTTTTAATGTACAAAGTGTATTACAGGAAGTTCTGAACGACTTCAATGTTTGTTTGTTTTTCCCATTGTTGCACGGAAATCTTCTCTAAAACTAAAGAAATCTAACTTAAATTTAATACCAAAATTTAAAACAAGTTTTTCTTTTCTACAGGATATTAATCACGTGAGTTGATCCAATATTATAACATTTGAAGACTGGAAAGAAGAAGAAGAAAAAAAAAACGACCTAAATGCAGGAAAAAACTCTTTTTTTTTTTTTCTAACGGAAAAATTTCCTAATGACCAAGCTAAACAAAGTAAAGAACGTGAGAGCGCCTGAAGTACGAACTCCAGAAATAATAGTTCAAAAATTTCTCAAGAGATCACGCTGGTTGAATGTGCCATGCTCAATGAAGTGGAGAACGTTCCAAGTGCAATATCTTTTCCATATCGAAAATCTTAGCAACCACAAGACATTTTCAAGCGTGTGGGAAATTGATAAGAAAAGAAAATAGGTAAAGTATGTAAATTTTTACGACAAAAATAACAGGTTATGTAAGTGCATGGTGCAATACGTAAGGTGTTGGCTACGAACACGAAACAGTGAAATGAAGAACGCGCTAAGTACCAAATGCGAGTGTTTTTCCTTTTTCGGCTCTCCTGAAAAACTTTATTTTTTGGATTTAGGTCGTTTTCAGCTTTAAGTATTTATTTGCTTCACTGATCTGAAAAATCTTTAATGAACTATAGTAAAATCAGGTAGTGGGTAAAATCAGGATGTTTCCGACTTTATCTTATGCAAAATTATAAAAATGTTTCTACAAAATGTAATTTTTTTAAATTTCAATAAAAGAAAGTTCATAAACAAACTTTTACAGCTAAGACCAGTTATCTTCGTTTTATTCCAACATAAAAACTATGTTCAATACTATTAAAATCCTAAAATATAAATAAAATATTTACGCAATTATTTTGCAAAAAAATAATTAATATTTAGGGAAAAAAATTATTAATTTTACAAAGCATCTTTCCTCAGATTATATGGAATAAATCTTGTATTTTGCTTACTCTATAAGTAACAAAATAAAAGAATTTTGTTGAAATGACTTTGATAAACTCTGCTCAGTTGAAAAACATTAAAAACTAACACTGAATGCTCTCGTCAAATTAGGAATATTTTATTATTTAAAAATAATTATTTCTTAACTAGATACGTTTTAACACTTACCTGTAATAAATCCACTGGAATTGTTCATGATTCTAAGTACCGGGAGACTTCGAAATTCATCTTTGACTGCTGTTTTTGAATCTAGGGAATTGTCAAATAACCAATAAATGAAAATGGAAGAAAGGAAATTTCACAGTTCAAGTCCCATTTGCAATTGATAATACGCCCTTAAGGTGTTTCAGACTTATTCCATGGAAATATTAGATCGTTTGTTGCGATACATGATAAATCCAATTTAAGAACTTGTAAAAATGTTACAATTCTATGTTAATGAGAAATATGCAAGTTCTTTAAAAGAATTTCATGATTTTATAAAATTGGCTTTGATAAACTCTGTTCTGTTGAAGAACATTAAAAACTAACACCAAATGTTTCCATCAAATTAATATCAAAACAGAGTTATTTTATTCTCTAAAAATAATTATTTCTTAAATAAATATTTTTAATAAGAAAATGTTAACAAAATACTTACTCAAACTTTAAAGAACAATCGTTTGCTTTGTCTCAAAATTTATGCAGTTAAAATTTATTTTAAGAGTGAAAAATATCGTTTGCAAAAAATTATTTAAATTATTTTTTTAGAATCAAATTTATTTTCTAGACATGCAAACTTATTTCGTTTATCATTATTTTTTAATAACCAATAGTTCTATTCTCATCTCATTTACGCTTACTCACTCAAGATAAGAAGGACATCAAAATTCAGTGTGTCCCGTGGAATAAAACGATTTCAATTCTGTGACGTAACTGGGCGCAAAGATAACCAATGAAAACCTATTATGTAAATTATGAAAATCTACATCCAAGCACACATTAATAAGAAGTATCTATTACTCATCAATTGCTACATTTTTTACATTGTACAAGCAATTTGCAGCATAAAAGAATTAAACGGTATCTTAAGAAAACCTAAAAAAAAAACTATCCACAAGGAAAGGAGAGTAGGAAAAATATTGGATGGCCCAGGCAGCATTCTGTGCTATTACAATTAAACAAGAAAAGAAGATGATATTTACACAGCAAAGTAAAAACTCATTGATTCTATGGGAAAACTGAAATTATTATAGTGGTAAACCCACTAATTAATTAGCAAATGATGCTAGAAACACAAATGTAGAGAGAAATGGTGGCGCAAGTCAGATATTCCAGCAGGACAAGGCCTCAGTTTACGTTGAAAAATCATCAAATTTAATATTTTTTGGAAAATATAGTGCATATAATAAATAGTCTGCCCTTTCCTTCTCCAATTCAATATCCAAGAAAACGAGAAGGGCTTTCCTCAGTAAAATTATTTTTACCAAAACGAAGCAGTTTCAGTTTGAGGCAGAATTAAAGGCTGTTACCATTGAAACCCGGGGAAATATTGATAATCAAATTTATAGTATGCCACTTTATAAGATGTACTGTTCTAGTTCTAAAAAATAATACTTTTGTAATACAGGGAAATCTCGGCTAAGCAGACATACAAGGGGCCGGAAAAAATTTACCTAAAAATTTTAATTTCATGAAAGTTGTCCATTTACGTGAAGGGTACACGATAACACAGGGAACAACATAAATTATTTTTTAAATAAATGCTCTGACATAGAAATAATTAAATAAATAATAATTATTTACATTGATATTTATTTAAATATAGCAAAATTACAGTTAAAAAGAAGACATGAAGAAATTTGATCTATATACATGCCATTGTTTTATATTTAGTCAGTTGAAAAAGAAAGATGTGATCGAAGTGTCTTTTAAGGATCTGCAACAAACCATATTTTCAAGGTACAGTTATAAATCATTTGGCATTTTGTCACCTATTTCATTATTTTTTAATAGAAAAAATATCTCAGATATAAAATACAAGTTTGATACAATGCAAGTCTGACCTAAATACAATTGATTTTCAGTTCCTTCATGATCACTCTGATCATCATTATTTGCTGTTCCAATCAATAGGTTTACATCCCCTAACATCTCCCCATCACTTTATAGGAAACATGAAAATAAAGCCTTGAAGGTAAACCTCCTGTGATGCAAGGAACAAAGAATGTACAAATACCTACCTATTAGGAACCAGGTCATATGGAGTTATTTTCATAGTGGATCATTTCTCAAGAGTTTGATTAAATGTTCGATTTATATAAACACCTCCATGACTTGATTTATGTTCCCTTTCTTTAACCTAGCTATGTTAAGTACAAGGGGTTAAATTGATTTGAAGAAAGAAGGAATCTTTAATGGGGAAGGCCATTTGAAAGCATTTAATGCATCATTTCTACTAGTAGGGTCTCATAACTTGAGCTGTCCAGATGAAAAGATCAATAGATGCCATTGTCCAAAATATTACAAATGAGCAGTATTATCACTCCTTTCTTTGCAAAGATAAAAGAAGATGACAGGAATGAGTTAAGGATAAGACAAAAAATTTACATGTTTCAAAAATGGTAGAAATATGCATATATATATATATATATATATAAGCTAAAAATTGAGAAAAAATGGAGGGAAAAAAATATTAGAAATCCGGAAAACAAAATAAAGAAAGGATATAATCTCTTCATCAGCTCACACGATTATATCCACAAAAAGGAGTGCTTTCTAATATTGTATCAATATAGCCAAAGCAAAATATATCAACACAATAGTGTGAGGAGCACTCAAAAAAATTTAAACGAAATAGGAACACATTAAGTAAAAAATAAACAAATATATCAAGCAAAACACAGAAAATAAAATGTAAAGAGATTATAGAACAGTACATGAGAGGAAATCTGCATAGTGAGGAGCGAATTTAAATGAACTTACTCGTACCGGCATCTTTCAAGAATGATTTAAAATATTTACGTAATAAGATTGCCAGATTACAAACTATGAAAACAGAAGCATAAATAAAGTGATATCTTATGGCACGTTCTTACTGCAATACTGAAGCACGTCAAATTTGTTAATTACCTTGGAAGGGCCCGAAAATGGATGTGCGCAAGGTAAAGGCTTTCTTTAATTTGTTTCCCGGATATTTAATATTTTTTTCCCTCCATTTTTTCTCAATTTTTAGCTTATTTTATGAGTTCTATACACTTGCAGCTTATGCGCAGTTAATGTAACTTATTAATTTTCTTCGTTTTTTTGTGCTATATATATATATATATATTGGTAAAGAAGAAGAAAATAGTCAATTTGAAGAGACACAGCATAATGTTATGGAGCATAACTGATTGTCCGTGTCCAGCTATCAGAGTTTCTGCTTTGTAGAGTTATGGTTTATTTATGGTAGATTGGGTTTATTTATGGTTATGGACATAAAAAATGTCAGTCTGTAATGTGAACCGTCCATTTTGTAGGAGTGTTGGTAAAGAGAGATTTCACAACTTAAAATTTTTTATTCCTTTTTAATTGAATTACTTCTCATATCTTACTGATTAGGTATATTTTTCAGGATAAGCCTTTTTAATATGTTATTCAGGAAAAAAATCTTTGCTTAATGTACTAACCAATTATTAACTTAAATGTAATAACGCTGTATAAGTTGACCCATAACAATCATTGCTTTATTTAGGAGCTACTAAAATCAAGTCCTGCAAAATAAGGTAGCATTTGAACTCAGGCAAGTAAACTTAATAGAAAACTCCAACACTTACAAAAATTATAATATTAATTTATTACAGCTTATTTTTAAATTCAATATGTTTTACTATGTTACACGGGTATTCAAATAATAAATATGTTGACCACTCAGATAAAGAACAATGAGATGCAATGATAAAGGTCCAACTGCATAATTTGGTATGTATCAGCAATGATGATGCAAGATGAAAACTCTGAAAAATAAAAATTAACAAAATCAAATACTGTAGTACTTATACATTCATTTAAAGGATAGAGAGGGAAGCGAATACTTTTGAAATGTTTAATGAATGTTGTTTTATTTATTTAAAGAATTCAAGAACACTGGGAAAACTATGGATAAATAATATTCCTGTTATAAAAATAACATATTCTTGGCTAAAAAGCTTACACTAAGAACAGCGTAAACACTATTATGACTGAGTGAACATACAAGTAAATATTTATTTATCAACCTACGTAACAAAACACCTTAACAGGGATTATTCATTCATTCTTTCCCCTTTTTTACTACTCTCATCCCTGTATTTATTATGTATATATATATATATCCAAAAATTTGACCAAAAAAATGTGATTTTTAAACTTGTAAACCATGTGATTTTAAATCCTGATGGTTAATTTTAAAATTGTATGAATATGATTCACATGCCTCATTTTAAATTGAGAGAATATGAATCCATATATGAGGTTTTTAAATGACGTGAATATGAAGCTCTATATAGAATTTAAAAAATGTGAAAATACAGATCAAGATGCATAAATTTTAAATTGTGCGAATAAAAATCCCAATGCCTAATTTTTAAAGCACATATAAATACAAAAATCGATGTTTGATATTACAAACGCAAAAACGAATCATGACATTGGATTTTAAGCTCGTGTTAATACGAATCGCTGCATAGCACTGTGGGTCAGAAGACCGTGATCTTTGGCCAAAAGTCAAAAATTAAAATTTCAACTAAAATATAAGTTGGCAGTTTTAATATAGCCCAAATTAAATATTTATAATCATTCCAAACATTATAATTTACTTTTTGGACCGACAAGAGTACAATGTAATGAAAAATATGTTTAAAAAAAATTTTTTAATGTAACTTTTACATTTTTATTTCAGAAATATATATAGAAATTTCACCTTACTGTTACATTTTTATCAGAGTAATTAGTCTGAAATTATAGTCCAATTTTTCAATTTGTTGGATTAGTTAATACTCTTGACAAACTTATAGTTTATATCGTATCATTTGACATTTTAAAAGTTTGAATGACTTTCGAAACTTTCCACAAGGTAATTAGCTAAAAAAAATTATTTTTTTTTTTTTTGTCTTCTTTTATGTTTCTTCTTTGGAAAAAACCTGCCCCATTTTGCACGTATTGCAAAGGTGGACTAAATATATCGAAAAACAAAAATTAGTTGGTTTTTTTTCATGTTTTCGCGTTATTTTGTAATATTACATCGGAAATATAATTTGCTTTCCATTTTTAATTATTTAATTACATAAGATATGCTAGTGGTATGCAATATTTACTTGGTGTTATGCTATATTTAATTGTTTAAACGTACTATATTATTTTTTTTATTTTTGCTCGCCATCTTTCAGCTGCCATTTTGTTTTTTGGGGGTATTTTTAGGGTATTTCAACTATGAATTCAATTTATTTTCACATAAAAACCCCAAATTTTGAAACAAATTTTATCGAAATACTAATCTTGGCCACAAAACCTTGGATGCTGGCCCACTGTGCATAGGTTTTTAAAAGAACGTAAATACAAATCGCGATATTGGATTGTTAAATCTAGTAAATAAGAATCGCAATGAACGATATTTAAATCGCCTGAGTAGAATCCAAACATTCAACTTTTAAATCAGATAAATACAAAAATAGAAGTTTGATAATAAAATCACGATTTTAAAAATGCATAAATACAAAACGTGATATTGGATTTTTAAATCTCGTAAATAAGAATCATAATGTATGATATTTTAATAGCCTAAATAAGAATCACAATGTGCAACTTTTAAATCAGGTAAATACGAAAATTGATGATTTATATTAAAATCGTGAGATAAGAATAGAGATACTAGTAGAGTCTAGACTTAAGATTTCTAAAAGACTTGTTTGTATTGCTTTTGTTCAGACATAATAAATAAAAATTTACAAGATTAATTGAAAGAGCAAATAAATATTTTCACTGCAAATTCACCGCTATTCCCCCCCCCCCCATTTACTTTAACATCAAAAAACAGGAAGTCTGAATTACAAAAATACAAGCTATCCGGCAGACGGATAAAAATACGAAAAATCTTATTTTTTGTGAGTAAAATTGGAGAAAAATAGCTAAATTAGTAAAAAGGCGGAAGGGTAAGCAGCTAGGACGTAGTTTGAATTTTCCGTTTATCTTTGAAAATCGTAAATAAATATAATTATTTTATTTCAACGACTGATTTTTCACACAAAAAAAGTGGGATATTTATAAATAATAAAAAAACAACAATTTTAGAGAATCAGAGTTTTTGATAAAAAGGCTGAAATTCGAGAGACAAAAACAAAAAAAGCGGAAAAATCTCATCCCTGCCTTAAATAAATACAGAGATTATATGATTTTATGTTAAAATAAAGAGGAACATTTTTTAAATAAAATTTTAAAGATTTATAATGGAAATCGTTTTGAGCAAAGTTTTTTTAGGGAGATAAAAAAAAATGAAAGCTCTAACAAAATGGCATGATAGCTTTATTGTAACGTTTGAAACTTATCTTTCAAATTTAACATTTTTGAGGGAAAAAAAAAAGAGAATGCTGCAATATCTGGTGGAACTTTGAATTCAATAAAATTTTGTAAAACGAACAAATGAAAAATATAACACTTTAAAAATAAATCAAAATTGCTATAAATAATATATTTTTGGTACAATTTCAACCAAATGTAAGTTCAACTAAAAATTTAAATCATTTGAAATTACAAATTGGCAGAAAAATTAACTAAATTAAATTTCTATCTGACAGATCAATATCTAAACATAATATTTGAGTTTACAATACTTTAGATTTTGTGAGCTGTTATATTTTTAAAATTAATAAACAATCTTTACTAAAATTGTTAAAATCAGAAGAAGAAAAAAATTAGAAAAATGCAAATAAGTTTGAATTTTACAAAACATTTGTTGTTCACAGTATTGCAGCTTCAAACCAATGTTTGAAACAAATATTATGTATGATTATTTCTATAAACAGAGGAATTTGATGAGAAACAGAGAAATTTTATTTTGTGCATATAGGGGAAAAAACATTATAAACAGAAACCAATGACATACAGTAAATTTTTTATATTACTTACAATATTGCCACTAAGATGTGTTATTGTACAGCAAAAGATTCAAATCCTGTAAAAATAAATGCAATAAAATATTAAAATGTATAATGCATCAATAAACAAAAGTTCAGAAGCAAAAGGATTTGTGGAAAATCATAAACACAAATGTGCTATGCACTTTAAATACATTTTTAGAACTAAACAGCTTTTCTTCTAGTCATGTTTGAATTTTGTTGGCTGAATTGATGCTAAAAAGCAGTTGTAAACACTCACTGTTGTTATAATCATTGCTTAGCTCAATTTTTTAAGAAGAAACTTTATTTTAGGCAAAGAATAAATCAGTTTCAGTGCTAACAAAAATTCAGGGTGCCAAGCCAAATTATTCTTCAAAAATAAAAACTTTAAAAAAAAAAAATTTTTTTTTAAATCGCACAGCTATGAAAATTGCACAAATTCCTGTATTTTACAGTTACTACAGAATTATTAAAATTCTAGCTTTTACTACCTATAAATTTTTAAAGAATAATCAAAGCAGTCCCACATAATTATTTCTGTGGCAAAAGCTATGTCTGTACCATATAAGATAAATCAAAACAAACAAAAAAGATAAATAGAATATAAAAGAAAAAATGAAGTTAAAACATAAACGTAAAAGATAATTTTACCCTTTTAAAAATAAGTCCTGTCAAACTTAAAAAAGTTAATGTAAATACGTTGATCTTAAAATGAATCAATACAATTAAAAGTTATTTTAAATAAATCTTTATAATATGTGATAGGGAAAAAAAAAGCCATTGCTTTTTCCCCATTTTAGTAGGGTTTTTTTTCGATCAATCTACTTTTTGATAAGAAAAAAAAATTTCTTTTTAAAGTATCAATTTGGTATACTCTAGTTTTGAATGAATTTTAATTGTTTGAATGAATTTTTGAATGAATTATTTAGAAGTAATTAATTTTTTGAAAATACATTACAAAGTTGACTGTTGAAAAGAATTTACAATTTAAAACATTGATGCTTGTATAAAAATTACCATAATTACCATCAACATGTATAAATACTTGGGCATGCGGCCCATCTTTGGTCAACATGCTGTAGGAGAGGTCCTTAACTTTAAAAGCTAGTGCATTCCACCCTATTATAAATAGTTTCTCTCGCTAGTAAAGTGGTTTTGTTCTATTATGTATACAGATTGAAAAGTAACTTTCTTTGCACAAAATTCCAAAAAGGTTTAAAAAAAGGCATATGCTTACTTCTGAAAAATCTTTTTTCTTTAAATCAAGAACTCTTTTGAGGAAGAAAAAAAAAGGGGGGAATGAGAAAATTACCTGAGCAGGATATGCAGTCGTATAAATAACATTTTGCTGTCCAGATTGATCAGTTAACATAGCTGCTGTAAGAGTCTGGGAAGCTAAATAAATAAAAATTAATAGCTGTTATTAAACAATAAAAATATGCAATATGCAGTTCATATATTCAGTGCCCGTGCTGAGCATTGGTCACCATGCCATAAAATCATATATTTGGTAAAACAAATTGTGTTTTGGCCAATGAATTTTTCTACCGAAAAGAAAAATACATATTCCCTTTGATCCTAAAAATTACAAAAATATGAATTTTTTCTGAACAAATCTTGTATTTTTTATGCGATTAAAGCAATGTTGCATAACTAATTGCTCATTCCTTAGTTTATTTCATAATGAATTAGAATTTATATTAAGTTCAGATTATGAGATTATGTAAGCATCGAAAAAAAAACACATAAAAAAAGATTCAAATGTTCGTTGCCAGATCACAACACGTAATTGAAAACTTGAAAGGAAGAGAAAAAATCATTGAAAAAAAAATTCTTAAAATAAAATAAAATGGAAAAATTTCTTTAGAGTAGTTGTTCATATCTAATATAGGAAGTTACAATTTTATACAATCAAGATCAAAATAAAAATAGATAGGAGAACAAAATTCTAAAAGGCAAAAGACATGTTCGGATGACAAGACTGTAAATAGTTGATTTTAATATTGAAAGTATTACATAAATTAAATTTTGCAAATAATAAAAAATAATCAATAGAATCAAAGACATATAAAACAGTCACAAACAAATAATGAGTAAAAGGTCAGAAATTAGATATGCTGCTTTAGACTTTATCAAACTTTAGTCACATTTTTTGACGAACTACAGTTCGTGAAGATGCTCAGCTCATTTTTATCATTAAAATGATAATATATGATAAAAAATCAAATGGTTTATCAAAGAAAGTGTAAGAAGTAAAATTTCACAGAGCAGAGCTAAAAAAGCATAAAAACAATGATTTATTTAAAAATAAAACAATAAAATATAAAAAATTTGCAGAAAATTACGAAATAAAATCCTCATTTTAAATATAAAATTCGAAAAAAAGGACAAATTTGACTTTGTTTGAACATTCCTTACTCATTAAGTCATTTATATTTTCTGGGGAGAAAATAATAACACCAAAAAAGATTTTATGAATATAAAGTGGAATGAATGAATAAAATGCTTTTACTCTGCATATTTGTCAAACATTTGACTAAAGAATTGAAATTTATAAAACAGAAGTAAAAGTTAGGAATTAAAAGTATTTACGTTTGCCTTTATGACCAAGTTAAAAACTGTAAAAATATGGTCTTTTTTATAAGTTTAAAAAGAAAGTAATGCGTAAAATTGAGAGGACTTTTTAAATTTTTCAATTAAATGCCACTGGCAGTTTTTGTTCACATTTTAAAAACAAGGTGGATTTTAAAAGATTGCAAGCAAGCAGATTTTAAAGAATCTACTGTAGAGGGAAAAACAGTTCATAAATTATGATGAAACCAAGTTCAAAATTCAAATTTAATATATTTATGATATAATGATTAGAAGTTTCGCAAGCAATGTGCTTAGAATATTTCTCAAGCAAAGAAAAATAAATGCTTAAAATCAAAACAATAAATTAAATATAATGATAACAAAGAGAGAATTTTGCAGATAATAGTTAATAATAAAAAAAATTCAAAATGTAAGATTAATATGACAGAAAAATAAATCACATGTAAAAGAACATAAAACTACTCACAATAAGATCCATCATCAAGTTCATCCATAGATGAATCAGTTGCAGTCGCTGTACTTATAGTTTTTTCCCCTTTCATGGACTAAATTTAAAAATAATTATTATAATAATGAATTAGAAAATAAACAAGTTAAACTAAAATAAACAAAAGTTAAAAAGATCTTCACAAGCACAAAGTATCTTTTTTTTCTTATGTAAAAAATTTTTTCAATTTTTTTACAATTCATACTAACTTAATTAAAATTTAAATTACTATTAAAAACAATTGGGTAGCACACTGAAAATAAACAATTAGAAAATAAAATGTTTTACTAATGCTATTTTCTCTGGTAAGACACTATATTTATTAATTTAATGATCTGTCATTAAAAGTTATTTCAGATTCCATGATGTTCTTACAAGAATTGTAGATAGCAAACACAATTGAACTTATGCCGTCTATATAAAAAATGAGTTTTATTGTTTTTAAGTTATTCAGTTCCAAAACTGAATTTTTAATCCTTATATCTTTATAATAGCTTTCCCCTCTCTCTTTCTGTAAACTTGTTTTCCATGAACGGAAAGAAAAAATATAAAAAATAAACACAAAATTCTTAAGAAATAATACTATAATTTTAAATAGATAAAATGTAAATTAAGGAAGATTTTTACCTAGACATCTTAAAAGACAAAAAAAAGAAAAAAATAATAATTATGAAACTTTTTTTTTTTAAATTAAGCAAGGTAAAATTAATTTAAATTCAAGAACATTTATTGAATATTATACATTAGCAACATTTTAACAAAGAATTAAAATAGATATGCAAGCTGCTCATCCTTAAAATATAAGTTTTTTTCTATAAATATAAATTTTATACAAATTTTTTATGCAACAATTCCCTTTTAAGGAACTTTAAAATACTAAGCAATAATTGATAAACAACACAGGGAGCACAGGGGAAAACATTTTGTTTTTTACAATTAAATACATTATATAAATTACACATAATTAGTCATTGCTAATTTATTTAAAGGATTATTGAAACACGTTTAGCACAATCATATGAAACATTTTTCTTTACTTTGCATGAAATTTCAAAATTTAGCTTAACAAATAATTATTTTTTATTCATTTTATTTATTTACTTATTAGCAAGTTTCAGTAATGCGCACAAACTAAAGCAAAATATATAAATATCAAAAATTTAAATCTAATAAAATCATAATTGTTTTTAGTCTGATACTGTTTAATTTAGATGAATGAATATTTGATACTCAATAGAGAGACTAAATTAGTCTTCCAACTAAAAAAGAAAACAGAGCTAATCAAAAGAAGAAAGATTAACTGCACATTTAATCTGATAAAAGCTAACAAATTGAAAAAACAATAATTTTCCTAAAAGGACACTAAAAAAAGTAAATAAAAAAATGAAGAAAAAATAAGTCATCTAAGTCTGAAGGAAAAAATTTAAAACTAAAAATAGAAAATAAAAACTTTTTTATAGAGCCTTTAAACAGTTTTACACATTAAAAACTTTTAAGAGAATTTCAAAACCCATATAACTCTTAGATAAACTGCAAAACTCTGCTCTTATTTTATAGCATAATAAAACAAATTTTTGTTTAAATAATGCAACAAAATAATTCTTGTCTACAATGCTATTTATAAAATTAAACATCAGAGGAAAAAATTAACCATATCAATAGCATATTAAAAAATAAATCTTGCACTCTAATAAATACACTCCAGAATAACAGAACTTGCAATTTTTAATAAATTAAAACTGTTTCAAAAACCAGCATAACAACTGATTTCATGGTCATAAAATTTTGTTTTGATCAAAAATATCCCCTTTGAATAAAGAGATAAAAAGAAAGAAATGTTAAACATAAATTTGCTTTAACACACCACTAAAGTGATTTACAAATATTTCTAATCTTAAATAATTAAAATGAAAATAAAAGAAGATTTTCATGTAGGCAAATTACAAAAAAAAAAAAAAAAAAAAAAAAAAAAAAAAAGAGCGATATAAAAGGAGTTTTTGAGAACAATAATTAAAAAGGCAAAATAAATTTAAAAATATTTATTGAATATTAAATATGAGCAGCATATAAAATAAACCTACCTCTCTATATTTTTGTAAATACAACTTTAAAGGCTCAACATAATTATCAAAGCCTAATGTTGACATAGCAAACAAAATATCTTCTCCATTTATGGTTTTTCGTTTCTCTTGATGGCAACGATCACTAGCCATGTGAAAAAGTTAAGGAAAGAACAAAAAAATTAAAGTAACATTGCACAAAATAATGGTTAACCACATTTGCAAATGCATAAGATTTTAAATACAATTGTTACTGAAAACATATTACAGGGGTGATTGTGGCACAAAGTGAAAAACCCTGAAAATTTTATACGCAAAAAATCAATTTATAGACTTCATATTTAACAAAATATTTTATATTTATAATTAAATTACCTACTAATGCAAAATATAGCACACCTTTAGAGTAACTAATTCAAGAAAAAACTAACTTCTTACAAGAAGCGCAATATTGGTCTTAAAAAAAAAAAAATTGTGATATTGAATTTTTGAATTGTTTAATTCAAATATGAATCACTGTGCATAATTTTTAGATCACGTGAATATGAATTGTGATGCTTAGTTTTTAAATCACGTATAAAAATTCAAAAATTGACGCTTGATATTACAAATGTGTGAATACAAGAGCAGCATTAGATTTTAACTTCGTGAGAGTATGAATTGGGTTTTAAAAACGTGTGAATTCAAGTCACGATAATGAATTTCTAAATCATGTGAATACGAATCGCAATGCGTAATTTTTTTAAATCAGATATTGATGTTTGGTATTAACAACACCCGAATAAGATTTGCGATATTAGCAGATTCTGGCCCAGCTCCAAATATTCAAAATAGCGAAAATCCGCCAAACCAAAACAATCAAATTGGCTGAAGAATCACATAGGACGTAATTCTTTACGTAATTGGTGAAAGAATGCATATGAAAGTTTCTTTAACGAGATTTAGCAATACCTTCAAAATTTTGTCGGATTATAAGTTTTTGCTTCACAAAGTCCGTGAATCAATGGCCTTGAGATATGCCGAATTTTGCGAAATACGCGGAAAACTAGCATGCACTGCTTCTAGTTTTTGAACCCGGAAGAGTGATACGAAAAGCCCGGAGTACAATCACCCATGATATTAAAGATAAGGCCCAATCAGAATTTAAAATAAAAAAAAGAAATTGAAATCATACAGTGGGTCGAATTTGTAAGCATGTTTTATGACATTGATAAACTTGTTCACAAATTTCCTCTGTTGAAAATTCTTTCTGTGCACAAAAATTACTGGATTCGGAAAAAATATTGAGAAATCGCATGCCTGAGAAATGTTTAACCATAAAAAATACAAATGTTTCTAAGCTAAGAAATAGTTTATATTAAGCCAAAAAAGCTTATTAGAATTAACTTCTAACAAGTTCTTGCTAAATACATATACAGTAATAATGTTTTAGTTAAATGCATAAATATTAAAAGAAAAAAAAATTCTTTAAAGAAAAATTTTTAGAAAAGGATACTCGCTAGTAATAAAGCTGACAAACTCTGAGACACACTCTTGGACACACTCTTTAGCATCTTTAGCAATCTGGAAAATAATAAAATTACAATTGCGTAAGAAGAAAAAAAATAGATATTTTCAAAAAATATCAAATTCTAAATATAAAATCATAATAAATGACCCACAAATTAAATAACACTGAGTGGATCTTGCCAAATCATAATCGAATCTGGCATAATGATAAGTTAGTTACTCATTCAATTCACAAAATTAAGAAAAAACATTTATGATGAAAAAGAGAATCACAAATTTCTAATGTTAAGATACTTCAAATGTGAAGTGAGCTATACGCCTGCAGAAATAAGGATGACTCTTTACAGCTTTGTAGTAAAACAACAATACTTTCGTTACGTTTTTGCATCAGAAAAACGTTTAGATACTTAACTATGTGCTAGTAGCAGAAAATTTGTTTGTTTTTTAGTGGTTTCATTAAATAGAATGTTTACTTACTTTGCCTGATTTAGGAATAGCATTTTTCATGATCCTAGCAACATTTGCTATAGGTAAAAAACGGTCCTAGAAGAAAAGACATTAATGTAAATTAATAACAAGATTTTACTAAGTATTAAATAAATATAAAAATTCTTCTAAATGATATTATTGAAAGAAAAACACAGCTAAATAGAACTGTAAGTAGAGATTATCTAATAATACCTAGCGTTTCTGTTTAGAATATGTATTAAAAATGCACAATGAGTGAGCCACCGGGTCACCGAATTACAATTTGTAATTTGCACATTTAGGACAGGCTGCTTTTGAGTTTCTTTTAATTACGAGCTGCTTTTAATTACAGCTAAATAGAACTGTAAGTAGAGATTATCTAATGATAACTAGCATTAGAATATGTATAAAAAATGCACAATGAGTGAGCCGAATTACAATTTGTAATTTGCACATTCAGGACAAGCTGCTTTTGAGTTTCTGCTTATTCGCTGGACAATTTGTAATTTGCACATTTAGGACAAGCTGCTTTTGAGTTTCCGCTTATCAGTCGCCTACATCTGTTTGTCGGCCTTTTTGACCAATACGTGTGAATTTGCCGCTTCAGTTTTAATTATGACATGCTTCTTTTAAGACACTTTTAAACATAAAAATCTGGTTTTAGCATTAAATTTGGGCAGAAACAGGTCTTCTAAAAACTTTAAATTTACTGTCAAAAACAAGCTCAGCATAAAAACCAAGTCGTCCCAGCGAAGATTTCCTTCACCCCGAGTACAGAATGTTACTTTTAACCTTCTTCAAACTTTTTTTTCCTTGCTGCTCTAATTCAGGTACCTTAAGAGTCACTTCACCACCGCCTAATGTTCCTCTTCACACCAAACGTCTTGTATTTGCATTCCTCAACATGTGCATCAGCATGATAAAAACTTAATTATTCAAAAAAGGGTAAGAGCTTTCCCATGTATAACGGTTACTCATTGAATGCCTGCCACCCCCTGTGACTGGTCTTCTAATGGAGATCCATCGTCTGAAATTCATCGTCTGATCCATCATCTAATTTCGTCTGAAACACTGATGAGAATTTTGAGGTGCCAGGCAGCGAACCATTTTGTCCATATTCCTTTTGACCACCTGCTAAGAACACTTCACCCTTCCCAATATTTAGATGTCTCTTTTGAAAATGATGAAACTCAATAAAAGGCTATTTTTATCGGACTATCTTTGTTGACAATTTTCCATTGATAAGATATCTGGTTACTTTCAGGTTGTATATCTTTCTGCAATTTCTTTTTTTTTTTTAAGATAATTTTACAAAACAAATACAGACTTTTTTTTCGCAGAACAAGGCAATCATTTCCACAGTCATAGTCGTATTTAGTTTTGTAGATATTGATAAATCTAAAGCAATGGCTACTATAATTAATAATTTTTTTAAAAGAGAAATCTAATGATCACATTTTTTTAAATGTCCCTTTATATAATTTATTTAATTAATCTCTTTTGAAAGTGTAAATTACCTAACTTAATAAATGTTATTTATGGCACAATGAGATTATGAAAATATTAATTTATAGAAGTAATAGATTACATTGTGCCTCCATACCGCAGATTATAAATTTCTGTGCGTAAAACAAAAAATTCATAAATAATAAAGAAATTCTAGCGAAAGAAAGGGACAAAATGATAGATATTAATGTTGAAAATAAAATCTCATACTAATAAAAATACTTCAAGGAAAATACTAATTGCAAGCAATTAATTTAATAGGTTATTTCTACAACAATACTTTTAAGTAAATAACAATGCATCTCATAATGAATAAAGTGAATTTTTGCGTCTAAAAGAGAATGAGTATTGCACATTTTGAACAAAGAAAAGGAACTTGGTGGGTTGGATTCTTTTGACTAGATAAGCTACAGTTAAAATCAAGTACTATCAAGTAGTAAGTTTTATTAAATTTTCAAAATTAAAGCTGTTTTTAAAAATAAAGATCAAAGACAATCTAAATCTGTCCCGATAATTTTAAATAATATTTTTAAATAGAAAACTAGGATTTCATTTGAAAACTTTTTTTTTTCTTTCTGTATCTATGGACATGGTAACATACAGCAATAAATTTGAATCAACTGATTTAATTTTTAAAAATATATAAAAAAAAATTGTTCACAAAAACTGATTTTGTCTGAAATACTTCTGAAAGATAACGAGATTTTAATTAAAATTACAATTCCTATAGTACAGCAATGAAAATGAATGGGCAAAGCAAAAGGGAGGTAGGAAATTTTTTTTCTCTCTTATGATGAATTCAAGATATGTGCTGTATGTACAGTCCTCTTCACTTAATAGCAGATCAGATAAATAAAATTTATGCAAATCAGATAAATAAAATTAATTGATTATGTTGTATATACTCTTATGTAAATAAAATTTATGAAGAAAAAATAATTGGAATTCTTCAAAATTATCAACTTTGTGTATAGTTTCTGGTTCAACTAAAAAATCAATCTAAAATCTTTGTTTAACTTTAATTTAAATCATTTACTTTTAAAACATCTGATTCTGTGTCTGAAACACAATCTAAATTAACAATTCAGCTCTAGAAATGAATCAGAATAATCTGAAATTACTTTGACAATTCTGCAGCGCCAGCTGTAGTGCTGCAAATTGAAAACATATGGAAAAAAAAAAGAATTTACAAAATCCAAACCATTAACACTTTTTAAGCCAACGTGACATTTTCATATATACTGCAAATAAAACAAAAAGTTAGATTTTGATAGTAAATACAAATCAAGATTATTTAAAAGGTACATCTTATTAGCAATCTGCATATTTTTATCACATATCTTTGCATTGCTTTGAAAAAAAAAAAGTTCAGAGTTTCTTTATTTGTTTGTTAGAAATCACTAGTATAAGTTTGTGAGGAAGGAAAAAAAATTGTAAATTACGTTATTTACTGTAGAAAGATTTTTTTGCAGCTCTTATTACTCATCTCTAAAAAAAACATGAAAATTAATCTTAATAGTTTACACCACTTTTTAAAAAAAAAAATCAGATGCTTAAAATTAGGATCTAGTCGCATCAGTTACGTGGCCGTTATAATACTTGTGACTAAGAACCGAATTAATTTATACAGTAAGCCTAGTTTTTAAATTAATTTTTACTAACCTATTGAATAACATTATTGAACTGAAAATGTGATAGATATAAGAAGAAAAAAATTTTAAAAAAAAAATCTTTGGTAGAAATTTAGATACTAATTTTAATAAATGTATGAAGATTTAACCATATTTCTGAAGAATTGTTACAAGAAATAATCATAATATCTTGAACCTGACTGTGTTACTCTGAATTTTAAGTTTTTTTATTTTATTTTTCTTAGGCTGGATGTAGGAATCTTTGGCTTAAGAATGCACTATTGTACTTGAAGAAAACCGAATTCCCTAAGCAATTGCAGACTTATGTGATAACTGTAATTGAAATGTTGAAATTATAATTTTATTTATCTATTTTCCTTCTTGTTTATTTGCACAAATTTCTAAGAAATTCTATTTTAGTGCAAGCGTTGAACCCAGTGCTATAAACAAAACTTTTAAACCAAAATGATTACACTCTGATATTCTGAGAAGGCTGTGATGTCTAGGCTTGTAGCTTAGTAATGGAACATGGCTGAAAAAAAAAAAAAGATTTTTTTTATTAATACTAATTTTTACTTTTTTTTTTTTTTTTAAATATTAGATTAATATGATAGCGATGATTGAAATTTTGAAAGTATAATTTTATTTATCTATTTTCAAAACTTTCTACTATTTTCATTTGAGTTTATTTGCACAAATTTGTAAGAAATTCTATTTCAGGGCAAGCATTGAGCCTGTGCTTATAAACAAAACATGTAAACCGAAATGATTACACTCTGATATTCTGAGAAGGCTGTGATGTCTAGGCTTGTAGCTTATTGCAATGGAACATGGCTTAAAAAAAAAATATTAAAACAGTTCACATGAAAATTTAAAAGGCTTTATATGCTAATGATGACCCACAAAGTCAGCATCCCTGTTTTAAATTTATTTGAACATAATCACAAAATAATAAATAATAATAATAAATTAGAAAAAGAATAAATAAATAAAATTACTAAAATTGAAACTTTTTAGAATACCTGTTCTCTTACCTGTTCTCTCAGGGGTTCCCCATCTTTATCACCAGCATCCATGCTGTCACCTGATATACCTAATTCATCTGGATCTAAGAAATACATAAAAAGTTTTGTTTAGTGGTGGATCCAGACTGTTACTAAGTCACAGAATAATAACACAAGAAATATTCGAATTTGAAAATGAAACTCCATAATAAAAAACAATGTTAATAAGTACTTTTTTATTGCTGCTTAGACAAACTAGTGTACGATGAAACAGTAAAATTCTTTTTTAATACAAAACTGATGAAACATTTAAAACATTTCTTTAAGAGTTGAAATTAGGTTTCACATTTTGTATAGATATATTATACAATATTTTTAAGAAGAAACTAGGATTTTATTATCCAAAATCATGTGTGTAGTGTAAGAGGGACACGTTTTTAAAAAAAAAGAACAATGTTTTTTTTTAGTTTATAATATATATAAATAGATCTATATGTGTAAAATAAGTATGCATATTTAAAAAACTTAGACAAACAGTTTTCTAAACAAACAGTTTTCTAAAAATAAAAAATGTACCCTCCTCACACTATGGATATGGCCAAAATAAAGAACAATATAGCAAGTTTAAATACCATTTAAAAAATTTTCCTTTTACAGAATAAAATTAGAAAATCATGCAGGAAAGGCTCTTGGAAGTTTTTATTTTTAGCATAATTTCAGAAATGGTAAGAAGTTTCAAAACTATTAGTTACTTTTTTAAAAAATCAATTTTTAACAATATTTATACACTCCTGTAATATTTTTCATCACGAAAACATTTTTTTTTTTTTTAATGTTTCTTTAAAACTAAATAAAAGGTCAATCAAAAAAGAAATGTTAAGTTTGCTTCTCAATACTCAAAACCTTAAAAACAGCCCCTTTCACAAACGTCCAACCAGACCAAACAAACAAAAACAACCTTCACAAAAATTAAAATTTTCAACAAAAAAAAATCTCATTAAAAAAATCTTATAATTACTTAAACAGATCTTTTGCGAAACTAATTTTATCTAAAATGTATACATGTGCACCTTAACATGAATTATTGAAAAAACATTTAAAAGACTAGAAAAACATACAGAAGAATTTGATGCTAATTTTTCAACAACAAATTAGACTATTTTAATAGTAGCTAACAAAAGAGACAAATTAATTTAAACAATTAATAAAAATTTCAGTAGTTAAATCTACTTGCCATTATCTAACTAAATAAACTAATGGTATTAATAAAATATTAGAAATTTAGTCACTGTATAGGTATTTCTCTTATTTTACTCTTTTTAAATATATATATATAAATTTTCTAGAAACAAGACCTTAATTTGCAGTATTTTCCTGAAGCAGTTTTAGAAGGGCGGCACGCCCTACATGCCTTCTGTTGCACCCTATTTGCCCTTTTGTGAAAATAAGCCGCCACCTTTTAAAAACACTGTCTTTTATTCATATTCCATTTCAAAAAATATATAATTTACTGTTTAAATACTGGTAAAATTATCTGTGTTTAGATAGATTTAATTCTTATTACAATTACAAATATTTATTTTGTTAGTATTATTCTCAGCAAGTTAATTTTTTATAAATTTCTCTTTTTGGGAGGGAAGGAGTATATTAATAAATTTAAGTGATTTTAAATTTTAAAAATATTTTTAAATGAATACTTTTTTTTTTAAAAAAAAAAGCACCTTTAAATGCTTATTGTCTCATAATTTTCAGTTTAAATTATTGAAAAAAAGCTTTTAAGTTGTTTATCAATTAATCATTTTATTGGTTTACTTTTTTAAAAAAAATTTATGCACAGTGATTGTCTTGTAGGATGCCTTTAATTATTTTTTATAAATTTTTCTCTTAGTTTGATAATGAGTGAAAATACACACATAAAATTGTATAAGAGGGTAATTTAAAAATTGTTGATCAAATTCAGTTATTACATAATATTACACAATTACATAATTTATTCAGCTTTGATACTTTTAATAGGATGTCTATATATGCAAGTAAATATTGGATTTCAGTAACTACTTTTTGATGTCCTCTATTTAATGGGAGGAAAAACCCACCAACTTCTTTATCAGATAAGCAAGTTAATTGGCATTTAAAAGAAAGAAACAAACAACTCATGCTGTATAACTTTAATTAAAGTAGTATTTTTGGCTCAGTGATTATTATTTGAGTTTTTGAGCAACTTGGCACAATTTTGGTAAAAAACTGCAGTTTGGTGCAAGTTAACAGAAATTTTGTTTTGGAGCACTTTCGTGCAATTTGAACAGCTGTTACAACCCTGAAAATAGAATCACAGCTTCTATCAGAAATTTCTTTGGAATGCAAAAATATTTGAAATTTAATTTCATAAGCAGAAAAACCAAAATTACTGATTTACGAAATTTAGAACAGATTTGTCCTTACACATGCCACTAAAACATAAACACTGACCATAAAAAGCGAAAGGGACATGTAATATATTTGAAAGGAAATCATCATCATCATAGCTGGCCAGACAGCCCAATGTGAGCCAATGCCTTCTCCATGAAGACTTCCGATTTACCCTTGATCTCCAATTCTTTTCATTAATTGTGAGAAAATCAGACTCCACTGAGTCAGCCCATCTTAACCGCGGCCTTCCCAGCTTTCTTGTTCCAGTGGGTCTAAAAAGCAGTATCTTTTTTACTGTATTTTCATCACTCATTCAAATCAATTGGGCCATCCAATTCATTCTATTTATTTTTATGTATTTAATAGTATCAGGTTGTTAATAAATCATGTACAGTTCAAAGTTAAATCTCCTTCTCCAGTTATTGTTTTCATTTAAACCACTCCGCAAAATCTTTCTCTCAAATGTTGCGCTACAATTTTCCTCCTGTTTTGTCATTGTGCAAGCTTCAGAAGCGTATGTAAGACTGACCGGACAAGAGTTTTGCAGATCAAGAACTTTGTTTCTCTAGAAAGAAACCTAGATTTAATAAATCTTCTTAGCCCATAGACAGCCCTATTTGCCAGATAGAGTCGGTTTTTTATTTCAAGAGTAATTCTGTTTTCAATGGTAATAATTTGAAAGGAAATAGTGAGAAGTATTACTGAAGGGATGAAATATGACAGTTATTGGAGAAGAGGAACAAATTTGGAAATCAAAAAACTATTTAAGGAGCAAATCATCATTAAATTTTTTACAATACAAAGGTTAGAATGAGCAGGATGTTTAATAATATTAGATGCTAGTCAAGCCACTAAGAAAATCTTCTTGACTAAACTATCTAGTACAGGAAAGAAAGAAAAAAAAACCAAAATTTAGATGGGTTGACAGTCTAAATAAAGATCTTATAACCATTAGGATAAAAAACTAGTAAACCTTAGCCAAAAATAGGACAACAGAGAATGTAATTCTGTGAAAAGTCTAAGTCCACATAGACTGATGTGCGAGTGAAAAAGAGATAAAATAGTTAATTCGTTAGACTGTTTTTCAGTTTGAAAACTGTTATATGAAGTGTCCACTTATAAGGAGTGTCAATAAAGTGAAGTTTTCCTGGATAATGTAAAAATGTAAAGAATAAAATGTATTTAAGAAAAATGTTAAAAACATGTTATTTTATAAAAGAGTTGAGTATGAATGCATACCTTCAGTTTGGACAATAAATTGCCCGCCTTGTGTCATATAAGGATCATTTAAACCACTTGCTCCATTATCACCATTATCCATCTTGTTTAGGCCCAAATATTTAAAACTGAAAAAACAAAAAAAAGTCAACAAAAACATTTAAATATTAAGTTCTTAAATACCAAATTATCATAAAATATTAATAAATCATTATCATAAAAAAAAATTTAAAATATAAAATAAAATATTTGAAAGAACATTGTTTTTCTTTGTATTTGCAAACAAATACAATCAATTGGATGATTGATTCTATTAATGAAACTCTAATGCATATTAATAAAACTATAGCGCAGTCAAAATTTCACAAATACATTTTTAAAATTAAGTTCAATATATTAAGAAACATAAGTAAATTATAAAAAAGATGTTTAAGAAAAAAAGGGGGCTTCAACCAGCAAAATCACAGGATTAGATATTCCCAGCAATGTACCTAGTTAATCACTACATTTTAATAGCAGAATATTAATTCCACGTGGAATAAATTACTAATCTTTAACAGTAATCAAAAACTCCATCTATTTTTTTTCAATTTCTTTAAAGAATGAAGTGGCATGAATCATTGATGGGAAAAAAAATATTAGTCGGGAAGAATAATTTCTGTCTTCTTATATCTCATGATTTTTATTTGTATGACTACAAATTTTCTGATTAATCCCATGACTTTGAAATGTAATTACATAGTAGGTTGAATCTACTTAAAAAAAAATTTTTTAATTTTTCTTGCATACTCAAGAAATTAGCCTTTATTCAATGAAGACTAAAATTCCATATTTTCAAATGTTTCTGGCTTTCTTATATGTTCCTCATCTTCTATTTCTAAATCTCTATTTTTGAACTTAATCTCAGATTTAAATTGATGATAAATGTCCCTACAAGCTTCAAACAGTAATTGATGATGACCATCATCTAATTTTTTGTTTAAATAGAAAAGAAACATCTATTTTTTAAATTGAATTAACATTCCTAATATTACTATACATATACCTTTAATACATAGTTTAAAATTTCAATAAAAAAAGACAATTGCTCCTTGAATGGAATATTTGCTCAGTCAAGAACAACCTAAACAGTCCTAACCTACAACCTAACAGTCAACAAGTGAACACACAAACCAAACGCTAAGACAGTAGAACAGAAGCAATAACCCATACGTTTGTTGAATGAAAGAGTACAACGTCTTCCGCTGTAGAAATCACCATGGATTATAATAGAATTTTGAAAAAAGGTTGTTAGATGTAATAAACATGTCAGTCAAATTTCGACAATATTTGTTAAGAAATACATAGCTTATTTTGCTACACAAGGGATTTGAGACACCCACCAAACTCATGATTTATTTCATAATAGAAATAATACAAATACAAAAATGTATTATAATCTTGTATATCATAAATTAATGAATATTCAAAAGTAACTTTCAAAATAGTCACCTCTTGTTATTCCTAAATAGCAATCTAACACTTAGATCTATATAAAAAAAATTTTTTATTTGTTTTGAATTAAATTATGATAGCTGTTGTAGAGATGAAAGTTATTATAAATTGTAATCGTTTATAAGAAAAGGTATCCTACTTTACCTAATGAAATTAGAACAGCAAAAAAAGAAATAAACAACTAGGTTAGGTTACGTGATCACACTATAAGATATATAATTGTTAATTACAATAGTGCATTAAATTAAAACTATAAGAGAAATTCACAGGGGCAAGTGAAAATATAAACAAACAAGAAAGGAGCTTCTTTAAGTTCTTCCAGAAAATAGACAACTGATAAATTGATAAATGATCATTCAGGATGATTGATCAGATTGATTTCTGCCTTTGAGTTGAGTTGTATGAAAAGTTTCGCTATGGCATGTTTGTCAAAAATTGGCGATCGAAATGGTCTGCAGGTGGCGTAGAGCAGAACTCTCTATTAGGCAACACTTCACATGCTTTCCCACTAGCGTGCGGAAAGTCATAGAGGAAGGAAGTACGTTAGTTTCTCTCTCGATTTTCATACAGATTAAAATCATTTATATTGGAAAACTATATGGAACTGAAAACTACATTAAACACAGTTCTAAAGAAAAGTATCACAGAAATTTAAAAAAATATTTTTATTAAATAAAGAGGAAAAATATTAAGAAAAGGGGAAATATCGTAGTACATTTCTATACCGCTGAAAAGAGGAGGAAAGGGAAGGGAGAAGGGCTAAAGGCATGAAACCGGTCTCTCCCCAGATGGCGTATTCGAGAGTTGCGATCGCCAATATTGAATAATACCTTCAATTTAAAAATTGAGTTTTAGATTTCTCTTTTAAAATCATTCATTCGATTGCTTTAATAGTTTTTAATGTTTCTTTCAATCCTCTAGCGAAAACGCATTGTTTAGGAAAAGCAACTTAAACTAACCTTATACTTCGGCGCCAATAAAATTATATCGCAAAAATCTCGTGCATTTACAACTAGCTAAAAACAAATTCTTTGCTTTCAAATTCTTTGAAAAATGGAAAATAATCAAAAAATCAGTATTGAACAACACTGCGAGATACCTTCTTGGAGGCTTTACGTTATTAAGTTAGGCAAAAACGTTTTTTGTAGTTCATCACATCAGAATAGAAATTAACTCTTTTCATCATCACTCACTTGGCAAGATGCTATTGCTCACAATCAACTCATAATTGTTCTAATTTATCTCTCTCAAGCAATTTTCTCCGACATGAATCTCTTTCGAAAAGCCTTAAGACACTTTTATTTTCACAGTATCGTTATTGGTATCAGTACTGCTCAATATTGGAACAGTTTTGATAATTACCAAATATATCAATATAATTCTTTATACAGCATCATCAGTATCAGTGGCGTTTATAGGCTTAGGTGAAGCCCTCTACAAGTTTTATAAATGCGCTCAGTAATAAACATAAAACAATTTAATAATTTTATTAATTTATTTAAAAATTTAACTGATTATAGACACCTTCAGGTGTTTATAATCAGTCAGTTTATTTCAATTTAGATTAATTTCTAAATTTTAATTAAAATTATTTTGTTTTAAATTATTTTAATTAAAATTAGATTTTAATAATAATTACTAAAAAATTTAATAATTGCAATGGAAAAGCGAAATAAAGAAAAAGTATTAAATTGGAAAAGTGTAGTCACTTTCCAAATTGAAATGAAATTTATCATAAAAATATGAGAAAATAACTCATTATCTTTTAATAGTCTTTCAATTTATGTCTTTCAATTCAAAGTTTACTTAAGGGTTATTTTTATAGGTAAAGTTATTTAAAAATCTTATAAATGAAAAAAAAAAATCTGTAATTCATATAGTAGGGTGCAGCTATTCCTTTTATCAGTCAACTTAGTAATCAGTGGCGGATCCAGTGCCCCCCCCCCACCCCAAATTGAAACAGAATAAAAATAATAATTTTTCTAATAGTTTACAAAAGAAATAAAATATTTTAAAAATTATTTAAGAGGGCATATACACCTAGATAGGTCGGAAAAATCGATTTTTCTTTCTTCTTCATCTAATTATGTTCGTCACTGTTTCAAGAATCATAATCCAAAAGATTAAAACGAAATTCGTCATAGTTTCATTGTAAACACTAATAATGTTGAAGCGTGCTTCAACAAGTTTAACCAAAGATTGTATAAAGATTGTCAAAACTAGGTTTAGAGCAACTCAAAATCAAGAACGATTAAATGGACTCGCATTATTAAACATTCATCGAGAAATTGATTTGGATGTTGAAAAAATCTTTGACAGATTTGCCAAAGTTTCTAAAAAACGCATTACATTTATTATTTAAAGATTTCGAATGCTTGAATTATTTATGTATTGTCCTATTGTTCATTATAAAAACCTTATTTTTTTTTTCTTTTTCAAAAAAAATATTTAAAATTTTTTTTTTTTATAAAAACATTTATTCTGGGAAGGGGGGAATCTGAGTCTATGACCCTCCCAGGAAAAATTTCTGGATTCGCTCCTGTTAGTAATATATTTTCAAGAAATTAAATTCTTTTAAATATTATAATTCTTTTGTTTTATCATCTTAATTCTTTTAATTATTCCTTTTCTTATCAGTCGAATTTAGTAATATATTTGCATAAAATTAAGTTCTCTTAAATATTATGATTCCTTCAAAGTCGAAGAATACCAAAGTGATACTTTTCAAAATAAAAATATTTCCTTTTATAGATTTATAAAGAAAAAGTATTATGAAGATTAAGAAAAAGTTATAGATTTTTATGACATCACAAAAGTGCGTTTTAAAAGGAATTAACTGAAATGTTCTTAAACTAAAGTAAAAAATAAAAAATAGATGAATATTTTATGGAACAACATAAATGTGAATGAAAGAAATTATATGGATCTAAAATCGATTAAACTAAAACAGCGCAATATTGCATATAAGAGTATATTTTTAAATTTAGGACATTTCTATTTAGTGATTTTATAAGACTTTTTATGAATGTTAAGTCTTAAAATGGTTTCTGAAACCCTTTCATAAGCTACAATAAATAAGAAGCAAATTTCAAAAACATTAAACAGTTTAAAATCCCACTTTCAAATTTCGCATTTTGTAATAATATTGTATTAAAAATATTAAAAAGGAAAAAAAAAAAGAAGAAAAAAACGTTTGAAAGAAAACATGAGATGAAATCGGTACAAATAAAGCACGTTAAAGAATATAATTAAAGTATCTAATTCGAAAATTGCAAGTCATTATAGCACTGGATTAAAAATATCAGGACTTTCGAAATCCTGTGGGATAGTTTAGAAAAATAACTGTTAAAAAAATTTAACAGTTATTACTAAGCTTTTTTTACTAAGCTTTTTACTAAGCTAAGCTTTTTCTTTACTAAACTGTTAAAAAAAAAAAAATTGAGATAAAATTAGCACAAAACAAAGCACATTTTTGATGCATTGATATTCTTGAAAATGCACGTTTCCTAACGTTATATAACATATTAAAAATATCGGGACTTTCAAAATTATGTGGAAATGCGTAGCGCTGAAAAATAACTTGGATTTACGATATAATTGACACAAATACCACATCAAAAGTGATTACTATTACACGCTTCGAAATTCGAGAATCGTTATTAAAAAGATTCCAATTTTAAGAAACACGTGTAAATCTGACAATAGCCTTCGAAAACACGATCGACACTTGGATTAACTATATGAAATAGACACAAATGTGAAGCTTCATAGGTGAGTATTTAAAATGCGAACTTCACGCATTATAATTTCGTCACATCAAAAGTATTGAGATTTTCAAAAATTTAGGAAATTTGTAGCTATAACCACTGAGAAACGTGATCGACAAACTACATTGATTTAGATTTAACGCGTCAAAAACTTAAATGCACGATTCAAAACTTCAGATTTTTTTAAAAATATTTTCCAAAAAAAAATTTATATATATATATATTATTTTTTTAAATTTTTATTATTGCTATTATGTTTAGATGTTGTCGCGGGCCGCATATCAAGAGCTGACGGGCTGTAGGCTGTGCACCCGCCGGCAACGGATTACAGGAAATTTTGGTTTTCAAAATTCTAGCTCTTATTACCGCACATATAGTAAAAATACAAAACAAAAAAGTAAATTTTACCGAATAATTTTATTTTTTATGCCATGATCTAAGGTATTAAAATAAAATTACAAATTTCACCATTTTTAAAAATTTTTATCACGTATTATAAAACGATATTTTATTGTTAATTTTACTAAAATCACTACCAAAGCGCATCGTTAAATATTACGGGACTTTTTGGTGTTCCTATAGAGCCAGAAAATCGGTAAATTTTACTATATTTTTCCAGTATTGACCATACTTTTTGCTGGATCGTGTAACCCCCTTCCCTCCTCCACCCCGTGAGGTGGGTGTTGCGGGGTTGTTATTTATGCCACTGATCAGTATATTCGGTACTCATAACATTACCTTCAACATTTGAGTTTTGTGCGTAACACATTATTCAGTAGTAGCCAATTAAAGCTGAAATTTTAAAAACAAATAGAATTCTAATAAGAACTTGATAAAGACTTTAGAGCGAAGTTCTTTTAAATCTAATTCATTAAAATATTAATACAGTGTCTTTGCTATAACTAGAAAATGAATATTTGCTAAAAATGCAAAAAATTCACGGTGGAATTATTATAAAAACTGCAGCAATTACCATAATACCATGTTATCAAAACTTCGCATTGGTGTTAATAACAATATAGTGATTTTTTATTGTTCCTCAAAACGAAAGAGAATCTTTTTTCAATTTACGCTGATATTTAGAACATAGGTTGTTTTTTTTAAAAATTTCAATTAATACCTGTTACAGGCATTAATTACGTTTTATATAGTTAAGTATGATATAGTAGGAATATAGTTGAGCGGTCAAAAGTTTAAATACCCGTTTTGTAAAAAAAAAAAAAAACTTTTTCGGTATTTTGCTATTTTTCGGAAATTTTCTTAAGCAAAGTGTAACACTTTTGAAAAAATTTGTTCAAGCAGCGAAAATTTCAGCTAAAAAATGTTTGTTGATAATTAATTTTGTAAATAATTATTTTTTTATAATATTGATCCAAAAGTTTTACAATATTAGATATACAAATTTACACCATGTACGTAATTTTAAGTTGCAATTTTGTTCAAATAAATAAATAAATAAATAAACTCAAATATTTTTTGTGAAATGAAAGTCTGAAAAAGTTTTAGAAAACAGCTTTTTTGAAATTTATCTCCTCAGAAACTAATAGACCGACTTCGTTCAAATTTCGTATTTGGTCATTTAAAATTACAATTTTAAATGGTGTAAAATTTAAACACTTCCAAATTGTAAATTTTTTTGATCACTGTTAAATAAAATTATAAAAAATACCTTACAAATTATTTGTTTGCATGAATTCGGATATAACAATTTTATAAGTGTGAACAAAAATCTTTTGAATCGCTTTAAAACGACTTTCGACTGCTCTGACGTATTTGAAACCATACTTACAGATTGCGACATTCCCTCTCTTATATTTTGCTGTTTAAAAATCTAAATCAGTCCGAAAAATATAAGTTTATGAAAAGAAAATGCATTTCTTTGTCTTATTTTTGTAATTTAAAATGTGGTCCACAGTATTTGATTAAAACAGTTAACCATTAAGATTAGCTATTAGTTCCTGAAAATTTGTTCATTAGAAAAAAAAAGTTATTCAGGCTGTCATATACTTTTTTTAGAGGGCTTTACAATTGAAAACACCTTTTCCTTGAAATTTAATATAAACATTTTAAAAATTTAGCCTTTTATTTAGAGTGAGAAGACAATGATTTTGTTTTTGTCAGACTGAAAACGAAAAAAGTTAGGCGCAACGACAAAAAGTTATTTTCTATTATTTCATCTACTTAAAAAACGTAGTTTTAAAATTTTATTTTATTTATTTTATTTTTTTGCTTGTAAATATAATAATAATATAAATTTGATACTCTTAATATACAAATTTTATGATTTAACTTTTGGCAAATATAATGAGGGCAGTGATTACGGAACACCATGTTTATGTTACCGTAAAGGGCATAACTATTTTTAAAAATATTATCTCTCTCATTTATTTAGTAAATGTAATTTATATGACAGAGCATATTTTGTACACACAACTTACCTCGTTTACTTGCCTCACCTCGTTTACATTTTTCCTTGGCCCTTCAAACAGCGGGAACTCTAGGAAAATGGATCAGATAGGATCTTGTAGACTTTTACCTATATTATTAAAATAAGTTTTTTTCAAATTTAATTTCTATCTTAATAGTATTTTTTTACACATTGTATTTTCTTTATTTTCATCAAATATATTAAGTTTTGGGTAAGGAATTTTGTGTTTATGGTTTCCACTGAAATAATTCCCTTAAATTACTAATACATCTTTGTATACATATTTTAATATTTAAGGGAAAATATTTAAATATAGTTTTATAAGATTTATAAGATTTTCAAACTTAAAAATAAATTCATTTCGTAATATTCATTGTAGGAATTACCTAGAATTCGAAATTAAATAAAAGGGTCCTAGTCAAATGTCACAAAACACCTCTCTACAGAACAGTTAAGTTTAACTTAAGTACCATTTTTTAAAGTTTCTTTTTGTTTAATTTTACTTAAGAAATCTGTATGTGACTTTATTTAAAGTAATTACAATCCTCCTAATTTTCTTCTTAAAAATTGTAAGCAGGAAATTAAAATTTAATAAAAAATTTTCTTACTATCATGTACTATATGAAACAATCCATATTCAATGACTATTTTTATACAAGTATAAATATATAGGAAAATTGTATAAAATTTGTGTTTGTTCTTAATTTAAATTTGAAGAGAATCCAAAAGAATTTCAAGATTTTTAAAATCTTATTTCCTAAGTGCAAACACAGGACAAATATTCATTACAGCTGTTCATTTACAAATTGAAATTTACAAATGAAAGGCAGAAATTACACGCCAATAATTTTTAAATTTCGAAAATCAATGAAAATTCTAAGCAATAATGTATAAAAATAATTTGTTGATTCATATTGAATAACCGATAATTTAAAAAAAATGTTTTGATATATATCAACAAACCCTGATTTATTTTACCAATGTTATGTTACCAATGTTATGTTATGTTACCAATAAAAAGGATTATAATCCTTTTTATTGGTAACATAAATTGAAAATATTTATTAATGCTTCAAAATTAATCAAAACTAATAAAATTATATCAAAACAAAGTAACAAACACAGGACAAATATCAGAAAAATTATTTTTATTACGTAAAAATGAAATAACAGTCGATATCACACAAAATGTATAAACATAGTTTTTACTTGTGTTGAAAAGTGTAGTTGGTGGTAATATTTGTTACAAAAAGAGAATTTTTAAATAAGAATAAATGACGTTTAATAAAGCAAGGTGATTGGGAATATATTTGAAATAAAAAAATAAAAAAAATAACGACTTACTACTGTTTTTAGTTCTTATAAGCTACTTATTTAGCTTCTAAATTGTAGTCTTTATAAAATAATTTAAAATTTTTTAATTTTAATTGTCCAGTGTAACCGACAGTTTTTTTAGCAAGTATAAATGGTGCTCTGACCTATAAACGCACACTCTCGATGGATGCTCTTAATACATTTTGGACGTGACTGTTATGAATGAAAAATAAAGTCCGGCTTTCTAAGTATGTAGACTCTGACTTATACACATTCACCCTGTGAAAGAAAGAAAACCAATAAAAGAGTTTATTCCTAGTTTACGTTAATACATTTAGCTCTACGAATATTAATTATATGAATGTTTTTAAATCAGTGACATTTTATAGAGAATAACACAATACCAGTTTATTATACCAGTTAAGTTTTGCATTGCGATCTTAAAGTGATTTCTTTTCAGTAATCTTAATTTCGACTCGACTTCTGAAATGTATGTTTTACTAAGTATTTCTAACAGTGAAAATTGAGATAGATGAGATACAGCTAAATAATTGGTGTTTAAATAAAAATGTTATATTTATTTTTGTTGTTTTCGGAAATGGGGAACTTAAATTTGGAATTGGGGAGAGAATATGTTCGTCAGTCCTGGGGCGATAGATACCCTTTTGCTATGTAAATATTTGATGATGATTTGATTTCAAAGATGGCTGAAAAACTAATTTGAGAAGTAAGTAATTTTTGTTTCCCAAACGAAGTATTACGAGGCTAAATAAAGTAAGCCTGCTACAAAGATCAATCGATAACAATATCTTTTAATGCAAACGATGATAATTTAAGCCAATCAAGTTAGAGTATGAAATTTAGAAGTCGGTCTGCCAAGCAACGACCTTCTATCAAATGTTGTGTTGTGCCCTCTACCGGCTTTGATTGAGATGACAAATTGTCATTTTAATAAGCATGACGTGTTTATTTTAAACTAGACAGATGAGCAGTAGCATTATTATTATTTGATGAAGTCTTTTCTATCAACATATTGCCGTGAGAATTTCATGTGGTATAGAAACGTCAGTTTTCTTTTAATTTTTTTTACTTATTGTATAAAAACATAAGTGCATATTTTTATTCCGAATCCCTGCCTTTGTTGATTTCCGTAAAATTCTAGAATATGTTCATTGTTCATTTAATTTACTTTTTTATTTCTAATGTATTAAAAGTTTATCGTGAATAATTGTTTATTACAAATTGATTTTTTTTTCTTTACTTATATTTTGCAATTGCTATTTATTTTAATTGTAAATTATCTAGCATAAGGTAATATTGTTATTTTTTACAGTAAGAGTTTTGTTTTAATAGTTTCCCTTTATGAGTTTTTTATAGTTATGCCTGAATTTTGCAAAAGCTTATTTGAAACTTTTGGTGTTTTATTTAATTTTTTTTTATTGAATGTGTTCTGAATACTCGTTTTTAAAGATATTAAATTTTGGCAATAAGTTAATGTGAAACCATGCAAGTGATAAATGTTTTAATTAATAAGCAGAGAAGGTTGCTTATTAAAGATTTAGAAAAAAAAAATTAAAATAAGTATTTGGGTATTTTTTGTTCTCTTTTATGGGCAGGCCCTAAAATGTCTAAATTAATAAAATTTCTTTAAATAAAAAAAAGAGGTTACTAATAATTAACTTTATTTTGCTAATATTCATTGCATATAAATAAATTTTTTCTTTGTTATATCTGTTTCCTGCTCTATTAGTTTACATTCAAATATTTGTGTGCATCTGATTTAGATAATTAACTTTTACCCTGCCTATTATAATGGAGAGAGGAAATAAAAAACTTTAGGCTATGCTTTGAGGGATATTATCATATTATATCTGTTTGAAGCATCTACATACAGAAATATTTTCAACCTGCTATAAATAAAAAAAAATTGAGGTTTGTCCGAGGATGGCCGCAAGTCATATCTTTGGAATTGGTCTTCTTCTGGGATACGTTTTTTTGAAAGGTTTATTTCAGGTCATTGCCTTGAAGTTGCGAGTACTTGCTGATTATTTTGGTGTCGATACCAGTAGGGAAATTTTCCAAAGTTTGGACATATTTTCATTTCTCTCGTGTTTGTTAGGTTTAAACTGACCATGAACTTAATGCAGCACTCCAAAACTACGGTGATCTTAATACAGCTCACCCGACTTCTCACAAAACAGCAATAAATCAACTAATGTTAACTGTTCATTGAATTCTATCACAGCTGTAATTTTGGTGGGCGAGTACTGTAGTTTGTCTACCACTACGAAATTCCAATTCACTAGTATAGAACACATGTTAACTCTATTCTATGTTGGTGTACACCTTTTTATAGATGAAGATTGACATTGTCGATAACAACCAGGACTCTGTCCAGGCCGAATTTACTACCGATTAGTGGTATCTTCTCAAATTCAACTTTAGAAAAAACGGTAATTTCACAAATTCAACTTGAGGAAAAACTGATACAAAATACTTTTTCTTAAAATTTTATTTTTGTATCCCTTAAGAAACGATAAATCCATATTTTTACCATATTTTTTTGTTGATTTCTTTATATATTTTTTAATTTTTCACAAATTATGTCTAGATTTTCACAAAATAGGTACCTCTCAGAAAAACTTAGACAGACCCCTGACAACTGTCCCGACACTCTGCTAGTTTTCTTTGAAATGCTTTTGTATGTCTGTGTTAGTCAGTTAATATTTTTTCACCGTGTATATTGTGTAGGTATCTGATATTATCTTGATTGATAGCAAGATTGGAAAGAAGTTTTAAGCTAAACTTTGATGTCTTTTCCTCTCTTTTTTAACTTTGATTATTAGGTAACAATTCTATGTGGGACTAGGTGTTTATTGATTTGTCGCAGGAGTTTAATATTTAAATTGTTTTTCTTACTAAATTAGGTCTAGAATTAGTTAAATATTATAGAAGAAAATATTTCAATTTCGGTACCTTTTTTTCGCATTTATTAAGGAGTCAGAATTTTTTTGTTCTTGCAAAAAAATTAAAAAAGAACAAAAAAAAAAAACAATGATTGACTGTAGTGGCCACAAATTTTATGCTTTCCCCTCTAGTTTACCTTTTCTATGATGTTTCTTTTTTAGTTTCTTGCATGCCTTTGCCTAGTTCTTTGCAAAATTTGGCAGCTATCTTGACATATTGATATGTAAATCTTCATTTATAATGTTATACTTATTTATTGCCCTTACTGTTTGGCTAATAGACATTTTTTTTCTTTAAATTTAGATTAATTCAAAATGTTTATCGTGGATTGGATGACTGGAGTTCTTAACTTCTTAGGTAAGTGTTGATAAGATTTAATACCTATTGTTATTTTCTTCAATGCTTCACTGTAAGTAAAGTTTTAATTTTTATAAATAGTGGATGAAGTTGAGAATTGTGTGATTTTTATTCAAAAGTAAATTATATATATAATATTATATATATAAAAGTAAATTATATATATAATATCTGTGTGTATACTTTTTCTGAAAAGGGTTATTGGAAGAAAAAGTATTTTTGCTTTTGAAGACTATGATTATCATAATGAATTCAATTTTTATATCATTTTATAATTAATTATTTTTACTGTTAAATGTTATTAACTTAATTGTAATAAGAACAATATCAATTTGTTTTGTACTAAAAGACAACATACAGCAAATTATATTTGAATTTTAGAAAGTATTGCATAATATTATCAGAGTTTTATGGTCTTAAAAATATTTCAAAGCGTTTTAGAACGTTTGATGCTCTTCTTTAAAAAAAGTGAACTGTAGCTCACCTTTAGTGTTCTTAGTAAGAAAATTCATTTTAATATTCTTTATGCTGTTTATAATTATTGAATTTTTAAACATTTGCTTTGAAAATGCTGTTCAAGGATTTTTCATTAAAAAAATAAATTTTTTTTGGCACATTAAATAATCATAACATAATTAGAAAGAAGTTATTTTAATTTTAAAAGAAGGAACTTCAAGTATGTACGTCAAATTTTGCTTTGATTACCATGTTGAATATTTTTATTTAATATTTATTGCCTAATATTACAATATGTTTATTTGTGTGCATAAATTAACTATAAGCTTGAATATAAATTTATTGTCTATGTATAATCTATACAATATGTATAATCTATATGTATAATCCTGCATATTTTAATTGAAGACATAAGGTATTTATATCTCAACAACATTAGATGAGGAACTTAAGTTAGTTCTTTATCTAATTTGGATTTTTTTTTTAAAGTTGAAGTGTTAGCTTAAATAGTAAGTATAAAAAAACAAGAGAAAAACAATATTATTTTGTTTGATGTTTTACTTATAACTTAACATTTACTGGCATGATTAATATATTTTATAATATTAATATTTTTCAAATGTTTTTGATAAATTGGCAAATTTTCAATTAATATACTAACTATATATTTTTGTATTATATTTTTTATTGTATTTTATTATTAAAATTTTATTTAATTTTTAAACTGTGATATTCATCAGCAAATTTTAAATTTTTTTTATTAATAACTTTTGATTTCGAGCATGCCTTGCATATCTGCTAGATATGTCATTGTTAAATATAAGTTTTTAATTGTACGAATATTACAATTATATTGTACTTTGCTTAAGGTTAATGTGACAATTAATTTAAATATATTTTTTTAAAGTAAGCTACCATGAGTGTATTTCACAATATTTGTGCCACTGCTGGTACTATATTTCTTTAATGTGTTTTCCTTTGCACAACATAAAAGTAAATTGATTTATGCAACTATGTTCCAATTTTGAACCTAGCTGAGCCCCTCTAGTTAAAAAATTAAATTTATGAAAAGCTTTGGAGTCTTTCATCCCTAAAAATAATTATTAAACTGGTAAATTGTTAGATTAAAGAGGTTGTTTGTCTCAAGGTTTAAAATCAGAAAGAAAAAAAAGTTTTAGTAAAAGTTTGATCTTTTAAAAGGATTTTTTAAAAACTTTTTAATTTAAATAGTTAAATCTTATAATAAATGTATATTTTTGTAGTTTTATAATTTATTTCAATGAACATATTTTTAGGCTTATGGAAAAAGAGTGGTAAGCTGTTATTTTTAGGATTAGATAATGCTGGAAAAACAACTCTTTTACACATGCTTAAAGATGATCGCATGGCTCAACATGTACCAACACTTCACCCAAGTATGCACTTATTTTTTTGGTTGATTATTATTTTTTTCATCCTAAAAATATTTTACATCATTACTTCAATTTATTTATTTTAAAGTTTAATAAAAATTACTACCTGGGTAATAAAAATGACTTAAGCAAATGATTCTCCCCTTAAAATATGATGAATCGAAGCAAAGGTTATATTTAAAAAGAGTTTTGCAATGATTGAAAACATCTCTTCATTCTTTTTGGTATTATTTATTAAGAGTAATGTAGTGTTAAATACTAAGTGGCTTTAAGGGTAAAGCAAACAAAGTATTTGCCCAGGGTCTCCACATTTTTAGGATATTCAAATTTTAATATTTCTAAATGTTTTCATTTTTTTTAAAAAAAAAAGAATATTTTAATATTATAAACTTGAAATTGTTCTCTATTATTTGAATCATTAGATAATTTAAGCATATAAGCTATTCATTTTAATCAAAATCACAGAAATAGGAAAAGATATATTGAAACATTTTTAGATGATTATTTTAATGGGGTTCATAATGCAAAATTTTTAATTTCTAAAAGTCCCAATCCTGATGTCATGGAAAAAGATTAATGTTTAAGCTCTTATAAAAAAAATTAAAAAATAATGTTAATTAAAAAATAATGTTAATGTTTGTTATTCTTAAGAATGCATGACAAATTTAGTCTAGAGGTTTGCTGTAGTAAGTGAATATTTAGTAGGTGTTGTAATGCGTTTTTTCTCAGAGACCTTCCAATGTCCAAGATTTAGGGTCTGTACAGTAAAATTACTGTACAGTAAAATTAATTTTTTTAATGCTGTTTATAACTAAGCATTTAGAGTTTTATTAAATATGTTATACTTTAGAAGTAACATTGCAAGTAATTATTAAGGAGTGTTGGATAAATAGATCAATTGTAAAAATATGATAAATTAACTCTGAAATGTATGATCAGTTGGCTATTTTATAAATTTTTTTTTTATAGGCATCTTAAAGCTGTCTCACGTACTAAAATTTGTAATTCAAGAATAGTACAAATGTTTTATTCTTTTTTATCTTTACTGATCTGTCGAATTTTTTTCAATATTACTTATCGGCAATGCAAAAAAAAAAAAAAAAAAAAAATGCAGAATATTTACCTATTTAACCATTAAAAGGAAACCATTTTTTTTCCAAGGCATATATTCTGCACCCAATTCTTGTATTTATAATTAAATTATATGTTGAAATTTATCTAAAAGTGTTAATCTGAAAGACACCTAAACATCGAACACACTGAATAGGAAGAAACTTTTCCTAGCAAAATTTTAATAAATTTATGCTTCCCTTTAATTTAAAAAGTTTTGTAAATATTTGTTTTACATAAGTTTATTCAGAAATTATTAAATTATAAATTTAATGTGTTTAAACAAAATTGTAGTTTTCAGTCTTAAATAAACATTTATTGTATTTTCATTACATATGGCGTTATTTGAATATGTTCCATATTTAAAATATTATGCAAATATTATAAATATTAATTTTAAAAATCACTTGGAGAATGTTTGTTGATCTATTTTAATAAATTACTTTGAAAAATATTTCAACTCTCTAAAATATAAGTCCATAGACAAATTTTTACGACATTTATACAAAATTGTTCTAAATTTCCAGTTTAAAAACCAAGGAATGTCAAGTCAAACACTCAGAGATAACTTGATTGAGAGAGGTTCATTGATTGGATAATACATTGTTGTTTTGATAAGATTTTAAATCATCAAAAGTTACTTAGAAACTTTGTTGATACTTGGTTTTGCTATTTAAAATGAATTTATAATGAGTTATTTTTATTTCTAATTAATTAATTTTAAATTTTTAGCATCTGAAGAATTATCAATAGGAAGTATGAGATTTACTACTTTTGACTTGGGTGGACATAGCCAAGGTTTGTTTCATTCAAGTGCTGTTTTTATAATATTTTAATTTTTGTAGGTTAAAGCAATATTTCTCAGTAAAATATGTTCAGTCGAACTTCTATTTAACGAACTTCCATTTTGCATATTTCTTTATTTCGAGGAACCAAAAACATTTTTGAAATTTCTTCGTAAAATAACTTCCAAATAGCGAAGTGACTTTTTTATTTAGCAAACTTTTCTTTGAGACCCACTTTCCCTATTTCCCAAAATATTTAAGAACATTTCAAACATGTTAATGCCTTTTATGGGTGAAATGACCTTGAATTGATTTTCACCGCCACTTAACGTTTAGAGAAAGCAATAAAATCCCTTTTTCTTTCCATTTCATACAGGAATCCAAGCCAAAAATTAATTTATGAAAAAGCATAACAGAAATTTCTAAAGCATGGAATTGAGATGTTACAGATCTTACTATTCGTAACAATTTTGCTAAAGCTGGATTCTTAGTCTGCTCGGGGAATTCAGAAAGGACGAGGATGATATTCCTTTAGAAGAACTTAAAAAAATGTGGGTACAGCTAAGAGAGAACCACAAAATTAATGATGTACTGATTAATGATTTTCTTTTTATTGATTCTGAAGCTGCAATCACTGAAACATTAACTGAATCTGATATTTTGGACAGTGTGAAAAATAAAAACAATGCAGCAATAAATTGTGAGGAAGATGAAGACTGAAATGTTGGAGAAATCACTGAACCTTCGTATGATGAAATTTTAAAATCATCTTGCACAATTCAATAGTAGATAATAATTTACAAGATAAAGGCGAATCAATTGCTATTTTAATTATGTCTAGTGTTTATGAATTTAAAACCTTTTTGTGCTTAAGTATTTCAAATGGGGATTTTCTATTTGACGAATTTTCCATATAAGGAACTTTTTATTGGGATTTAGCTATTTCGTTAATGGAGGTCTGACTGTATTTTTATTATTTAATGATATATTTTGCTTATAATACTCATAAAAAATTAAAAAAATATTCATTTAAATTATATATATATCAGTGGTGCAAGTGCTGCGCCAATTGCGCCGATCTGCGCCAATTGTGGAAACCTGCGCCTACATGCTCCAAATTGAAGTATTTGGCTAAAATTGCGCCGATATGCACCAAAAAGGGTATTTTCCCCTGGATATCGCCAAGTCAAAATTTTGCGGCATCCAAGCTACTGCCATGTGGGGGATTGCTGTGGATTCAGTGGGAAGGATTCTTGCACTCTCACGTGCAACTCTGCTTCATTTTGCAAGATATTCTCAATTTCAGGCTTTATTTTCCACTCTCTGAAATGGAATCAAAACTTCTCTCAAATTTTTCGGGGACCAACTAAACATTGCCAAATTTTAATAGCAAAATAAAATTTTATTTCTCTTGTTAATTTCATCGTTATTGAAGTGCCATCGTTTTCGTCAATGGCAAGCTAATGGCCTTCTTGCGATTTTCTATTTATAGATTAGTACCATGATCTTTGAATTAACTTGAGGGACCATTCACTAAGTACATATTTTCATGTTGATCCTCAGAGCAGACAACAAAGCTTCTAACCTTAAAATTTCCATCTCCCTTTTATTCATTTAATTTAATAAAGATAAGAATTGAGTTTCCTAAACGTAAATTTTTATCTGAGGGACCATCCACTAATTGCATATTACTTTTAAACATTTATTTTAAATTATTACTTTTTTTACTAATATTTATTTATTTTTTTTACTTATTGCATTTTATTATTGTATTATTACTTTAAAAATTTTCACTGCTTTTAATTCATTTTAGGAAAAAACTTAATAATATTTAGAAGCAAGATTTTAAATAAGTATGAAGAGAGGGGCTTTCAATATTTTAAATGCATCAAAAAATCTTATGTTTTTCAGATTTGTCATTCAAAAATACTTTAATTCATCTCTTAATGATATGATTTAAAACAATTGATATACAATTTTTTTAATTATCACAGATTTGCTAAATATGAGTGTAGGGACAATATAATAATTTACTTCTGACAAAAATTTTTTAGCTTCAATACTCATCATTGTATTTGCATTTAAAAATCATTTAATTTTTTTTTTATCATTTCATTAATAAAATACAGTGCTAGGTAACCAATTTTAATAAAAATTTATTAAGGGCCATTCACTAATTTACATTTGTAATATACATTTATTAAAGTTTTCTTAATTTGCTTAATTCTTTACATATTTTTATAAATTCGGTGTGACCAATATTAATTAATGTTAATATTTTGTTGAATTTACTATTACAAATAATATTTATTTAATTTCAAGAAAAATGCACTCGATAACCTTAAATAATAGTTAAATTAGAGTTTTGAATTACCATTTACAGAATTAAGTAAAGTAATAGTTAATTTAAAAAATAGTATGAGCCACTCAATATTGAATTTATTTAAATTGCTTTTGCCAAAAGCTCTTTTTTAAAAAATATTTTGGCTATATTAAATAAATTTTTAGATCTTTTCCAAACTGAGACACCATTGATTCCCTTGCTGTATGATGAAATGGTGTCTCTAGTTAAAGCATTGTTAGGACTTATTTTAAAGAGTTCTGCTTTTCTTAGTTTGTCAGGAAAGGACTTAAAATCATTGGATGTAGAAAATGTAGATATTTGGCAAAATTCAAATTTAATAGATATTTGACTAGGTACCACAAAGGTGATGACGTTCCTATCTTCTTCAGAAAAAAAATCTATGTATTTAGGTTCCAGGTCTTTTTACTTGGCATGCACAAAAAAGTTATTAAAAGCATTGCCTCTTGAAAATAGGTTACTGTACCATCTTAAAGTGTTGCATTCTATAATGAGAATGGAAGATACTTCTATTAAGTCAATAACATATCTGTCAACAGTAACCCCAGTAACCATTATAATGATTAATAATATATATATATTATATATATTATTAATCATTATAATTATATATATCATTACTGTTCCTTGTCTCCAATACTCATTTTCAAAGTTTTAAGTAATTTACTATTATATAAAAGTATTTCAGTGATAAATACATACATATTCTGATATAAAATGACTTAACTCGAATATGCGTAATCATAGTGCTTAGAACAATTTGTATGTTTTGTTCTACACATTTTGAATTTGTTCTTAATGTTAGTGCATGGTCTTTATGTAGTTCTCTGTGTAGTAAAATATGCTATTGGTGTTTTCCTCTGTAAAGTTTTTGTGATATTAGTCTTAGCTTAAAATAAATCATGTATTATTCTTTATAATTTTTATAAATATATTATTTTTGTTTTCAGCTCGTAGGGTGTGGAAAGATTATTTCCCTGCTGTTGATGCTATTGTTTTTCTAATTGATGCAGAAGACAGAGAAAGGTTTCCAGAATCTCTGCTTGAATTAAATGTATATTGATTTGATTTATTTCCTTTTCTTAGAAATTTTTATTTATTGCAATTGATATTGCAGTGGTTTCCAACTCATCTTGACTCGTCCCCCATTAAAAAACTTAAAATCATTTATGTATTATATTTAGTCAGTGTTAGATTTTTAACATGTTTTAAAATTTAAACAAAGGCAAAGAAAATTTTGAACAAATCTATTATTTTTTTAAAGTTCACAAGTTATTTAAGCAAAATAAATTAAAAATTCAGATGTGTTGACTTCCTAGAAAAGGATATCTCTATTTTAAGAGTGGTTAATTGAAGACCTTGGTTAATATAAATAGGCTTAGAGGAAAATTCTTGAAGGCTAGGGCCAACCCAGGGGTGTCGTGCCACTGAAGTAGTAAGTAAATTAAAAATGCATAAATTATTAGTAAAATATTACAGTAATTCAATTTGTGTCGTTATTTTTTTATTTGAAAATGATATTGTTTGTCAGGTCACTTTCAACCTTCTGTACTTTACATACCCACCTTGATTCAAGGTCGCATCTTTAAATCTTTGTAAAATTCCTAAAAAGATTTGTTAACCTAATTCTTAAATTTTTAATTAAATTTTCTTTACTTTTGAGTTGTTTATGAGGCGACCCCTTTTCGTCGACTGTTGCTTCCTTGGCACTCTCTCTGTAGGTGAGATAGTATTCCAGATGTACCCGGGTGTTTTGTATCAGTGTTCCGCATTTCAAAACTAGGAGTAGAGCATGTGAATTTTCTCCAAATTTTGCATAATTCCGTGCATTTCAAGACCATTCGTGAATCAAAATCTTATTCGGCAAAATTTTCAGACTTCAGCTGTCTTATATTTAAATTTTGAAACTTTCGCTAAATCCTGTTAACAAGACATTTACATGCATGTGATTCTTTCGCCATTTTGAATGTTTTGAACTGCACCTCCAACATTGCGATTTTAATGTAAAACATAGATTTAAAAGTTACATGTTTCCTTTCATATTCACATGGTTAAAAAAAGCGTGCACCTCGATTAGTATAAATACAAAATTAAAGTTGAATATCATGACTTGTATTTTTGAGTTTTTAAAATTTAATATGGTAATTCATAAATGGGCGATTTTAATTATCTCATGATATTCTTCATTGGTAAATAATTTAAGTATTGGTGTTAGTTCTAAAAAATTCTGTTAAACATGAAACAAGTATTTAGTTCTAAAAAACTCTGTTAAACATGAAACAAGTATTTAGTTCTAAAAAACTCTGTTAAACATGAAACAAGTATTTAGTTCTAAAAAATTCTGTTAAACATGAAACAAGTATTTAGTTCTAAAAAATTCTGTTAAACATGAAACAAGTATGGTATATAAATGGATGTTGAGTTTTTACACGTAAAATTTTCTGGGTGATTCTCTTTGTATCACAATCACCTATGTCCCAGCTGAGCCACCCGAAAGCATTTCTTTCTTTTAGTATCATTTGGTGACAGGTTATATTTAGGTCACCCTATCTTCCTCTTTGCACCTGGAGCCCTGGTCTACACCATTAGTGCTGTGTCATTCTGAGAATGTGCCCAACCCATGTTCATTTGTGTTTAACTATTGATTTTGTGTTTTTCTAGTTTCCTTATTTGGAGTTAAATACTTTAGTTGGACAGTAAATTTTTAAGATTTTTCTACAGCATTTTATTTGAAATGTGTCGATTTCAAGATACTGTTGCCATACAATAGAACTGCCATTATTGTTGAGCAGAAAATTTGTTGCTTTGTTTTTTTTAACTTAGCTTTAACTTTCTTATCTAACCATCTACTAAAATTTTGCTGCTGTTTCTTAAAACTCCTGTCTAAAATAAGTGCTCTGATTTTATCACTAAATCAAGGTTGCATAAGTTTAAATTAACAGCCAACTCAAGTAGGTGTAAATTTACTTGTGAAAAGAACCATCAACTTAATTTTTATTATTATTATTTTTTTTTTAAACTTTCATTGCTCATACTCACAAGCATTTTGAAACATTGTTTATGCGAATGAACTTCGAAACATTCTCTCTTCAAAATGAATAAAGCATTTTGTGATTTAGTTCATACAAGACTTGTTATTGCCAAGAAAAGTACAGATTTAAGTTATTTTAAAGTTGATAATAACAACAATTTTAAAACTACTATTGAAATTAGTATGTAACACAAAAGTTTTTTTTAAAAATTAGTACAGTATAATAATAGGAATATTTTCCTGAATGCTAGTTCTGCACTATTTAGAACTGTAAATTATTTAATATGAATATTAAAAAAAGATAACCTTAAAAAATAATAAGTTCAAATGATGGTCGAAACATTGGAAAAGGAAAGTTAGCAGTGTGAAAGTTGAAAATTAAGAAGATTGACATAAAGATTGAGTTAAAAAGAACTATTTGTAGGCCTAATAAAGTACAGAACAGAAAGAATGATAAAACCAATAACTTTTGCTCATAATATCTGAAAGAACTGATCAGGTGCAGAATTTGAAGGCAATTTTGAGACCTATTGTGAGTGAGTCTAGGACTCAATTCCAACCTTAAAGATAAGTTCTAATTGGATACTTGTGTTATCAAAATAAATGAAATCTGGTATAGTAGAATTAGAAAATTTAAAAACAGAAATGACATGAATCTGGAAATTTTTTTTGGGGGGGGGGAAATGTCTGAAAATTAAATGTTTCTCAATTTTACTATAGTTTCAAATGCCAATTGCTTATTTGAAAGTTAATTGAAAATTATATTTTTTTCTCCTTTTGTTTTAAAAATTGTTTTAAGATAAAATTCAGATACTGTATAGGACAATGGATTTTGTAACTAAAATTTTTGGAAAATGTAAATTACCCTAAAATTTTAAATTCAAATACTACTCCTGTCATGTATTTGTACTATCAATACAAGTGAAAACAATGACCTGATAGAACTTTCTGCAACTCTGGTATGTTATAAAATTTTTGGGACTAATTTCTCTTCAAACATGTCTTTAATATAGAAATCTATTTTGAGACTAACTGGAAGTTTTTTAATATGTTAAAGCTCCTGACGGATTTCTTAGTCTAACTCCGAATTCTGGGAAGTATTCCAGACTTTTCATTTTCTGAAAATACAGCCAGATTTGCAGGAAACAAGTATAGTCAATCTGATATCGATTTTCCTTAAAACTTAAAAATTCTCCAATAGTTTGAAACCACTTGAATGTTGAATTTTTGTTTTCAAATTAGTTTGAAAAAAAAAATTTCTTTAGTATATTAGAATTTCATGTTTAATGAGTTTCTAGTTGTGTGCAATGTAAGCAAGTTAAATCTCATAAAAATGTTTCTTTTATGTCAGTGTTCACAAATAAATTTGTTTAATATTAACTCAACTTAGCCCTATCTTTTAAAAAAAGTAATATATTATGTCATCACATTATCAGAATTTGGTGCAATGTTAACTGGGTCTATTCTAGAAATATTTTAGATTTTTTTCTGGCAAAAGTTGCTCAATTCAATTACTTCCTAAAATTTTTGGCATTAAAAATACTTTGTAAAAGTAATTTAATTTAAATAGAAATTCTATATAATCCAAATCAGACTTCATTAGTTTGAATTAAAATAATATCAAACTTTTAAAAAATCTAAAAGCAGTTAAAGTACAATATTAAATGACCAATAAAATTACTAATTTTATATTCTGTTCCTTTCTTTAAACCCATAGCAATACTGTCTTTTAATAAAATAAAAGCCAAAACTGTTTTTCCTAAATTTTTTTTAAAGGTATTGTACTGTTAAATGACTAACTATTGTCAAAAGTTTGTTAATACAAAACAATGAGAAAATCAAAATTGAAAATTTAACTTCTAATTCAAGCAGGATAGTGAGGACCTTTCAAGGAAAGGTTTAGTGTCATAAATAGTTTGTTTTAGTTCTTAAGTATAATCTTGAATTGTTTAAAATAACTTATAGATGTCTTTCTTTTTTCACTTTCTAGAGTCTTTTAACAGATGAGCAACTTTCAAACTGTCCAGTGTTAATTCTGGGTAATAAAATTGACAAGCCTGGTGCAGCAAGTGAAGATGAGATGAGAGCTTATTTTAATTTATATGGACAGACTACTGGAAAAGTATGTATTTTAAAGCTTTTTCCTCCAAATATTCAGTTTTATTTTTTCATTTTTATTCTATAGGAATATCTATTCATATAGCTTGCATATAGAATTTATTTTGCTTTAAAAAGTTAACTAATTTAGGGGATTAAAAATGCATTAGGTTCTTGAAGTAGTCTTTGTTTAAATGGATCTCGACATTAAATCACAGGAAACATTTCTTTTTCTAAAGTTCAGTATTATAATTACATTGCTTTGATTTTATGAAGACATCTGTAAGAAACCATTCTTAACCATTCATTAATACTTGTTCTTAACCATTTGTATCTTGCATGTAGAGTTGAGTTTACATCAAAATGCTAACTATTTTAGAAGATTAAATGTGCATTAGGTTTCTTCTGTTTAGCTGGTTCTTTGTATCAACAAGGTCATAATATTTTTATAAATTAACTACATTGCTCTGATTTTATGAAAATAATGATTTATAGGAATTTGTTCTCAACCATTTGTACCTTGTTGCTTTAAAAAGTTAAATATTTTATTAGATTAATAGAGTATTAGACTCCTTTTTAACCAGTCTTTATTTAACTGCATCTTTAGAGAAGAAATAAAAGTAATAAGTAATAGAAATTAAAGTAAAAAATGAATGAAATTTAGAAATTAAAATGCTGTAAATTGTTATAAAAAGAATACACTGTTCAATAGACAACACAGGATACATACTAATTATCATAGTTACAAGGTCAGAAGTGTCAAATTTAGCCAGACAACTAAAATGCAATTGTATAATTTCCTCCATATTTTTTGCTTCTTTCATGACTATCCATTTATAGATTGGGTAAAATGCTTCCTATTTGTTTTGCTTTTTGTTATTTTCTATATATTTGGTTTTTGTTAGTTACAAAAAAAGTAGAATGTTGCCAACATTTATTAAAGTGCTTTAGGTTTTGGTTGGCATTAACAAATTCATAATATAGGCACAGGCAACGATATTATTTTACCTGTTTTACTTTACTAGCAAGAGTGGGACTTCTATTGTATAGAAGCCAGGACATTGCCAGCCAGGTAAAACATTTTCTTTGTTTTGTCTGTGGTACCATTTGTTTTATAGTTTATACAATTATAGTTTTATACAATTTAAAAAAGTTGTCCAAAAATTTTAGCTTTTGTCCTAATATTAGTAAAAAATATGGGAATTTTTTTTCATTTATAACAAAATCAATAATTTCAGTGTTCATAGTGGTCTCCATATACCTGATTTTTGTGTGCGTTCAGAACATCCCATTTTCCGCAAAAAAAAAAAAAAAAAGGATTTTAAAATCTATTTGAAGAGTAGAAAAATGGATTTTGGCTCAAACTTTGGGACCGTTCACTAATTACATACATAGTTCAAAACATGTAACCTTAACCACAGGATTGACATTTTTGTAAATTCAATCATTTTAGGAAAAAGAATACTCAATTAAAAATTTTAAAATATCAAATTTATATGGGGAGGAATTCAGTGGTTATATTCTTATTTATTATTTTTCGCAAATGCTGTAAGAATTATTGTAGGGTTGAGTTAAGTAGTTTCATAATTGATTCAACTAGAACACAATTTATAGTAAATTAACCATAATTTATTGAATCACTATTGAGGAGGTCAATGTTTAAACTATCAACCTGTTTGATTGTCCCAAGGAGCAAAGAAATAGTCAGGTGAATATTAGAAACACTTTCAGATTTCCTCTAGCAATCAAACAAGTTTACATTTTTTCAGTCCAGCCTTAATCAGTAATTCATTAGATTTTTATACTTTTCTTGTTTTTTTTTCTTGCTTCATGCCTGATTGTTTACTTTCTGACAAGGATTCTAAAAATACATACTTAGGATGGTGGTTAAAGTTATTTAGTTATTTACCCTACTTAGTTCAATATCCTTCTTTTTTGCTTGCTCAGTGTCCCACAGTGGACTAATCGTAAAGACACGGGTCCCAGTAGAACACCAAAGTCAAGCACCACTGGGTGCAGTTAGTAAGCGGGTGGGTGACCTCTTTGATCAGCTTGCTTAGGGACCAAGAGTGTGCGGTATTGGTCCTTGTTAAACTGTTATACCGTAAAGTGCTAGACTTCGTGCACAGGTAGTCGGGCTATCAAAACAGGGGAGCCATCCCATCGCTTCTACAGAGGATCAAAATTGTGATGGCATGTCTCTGGATCATCCTTAGGGATGTTTCCCAGATCGTTGCCAATAGCCCAATAGCCTAGTGTGAAGTAAATAAAGTACCAACTCACCTTGCTTGCTCAGTAAAAGTTATTTAGTTTTGTCTACATTATTTTATAACTAAACTTTGTTTTCCTAAATAGTGCAATTCTTTTTCAGAGTAAAATCCCAAGATCAGAAATACCAGGCCGTCCATTAGAATTGTTTATGTGCAGTGTACTAAAAAAGCAGGGTTATGGTGAAGGATTTCGCTGGTTAGCAGAATACATATAAAACTGACTTGAGTTTTAAAATCTGTTTAAAGGGAAAAGAATGTTCATTTTATTTAATTGGTCCACATATTTTATTTCTTCAGCATCTGATATGTAAGCATGTTCCAGTATACCTATACAGAAGTTGCATTTAAAACTTTTCGGCATTCCATCGATTACATTTGATAAATATTGTACTTGAAAGGAAGTTTTATGCTTGATAAAATCTTGTATTTGTTAACAAGTAATTTTTCATGTTGTATTTATATATCTGGGTCAAACTCTTATATTTATTTATTTATTTGTTTGGATTTTATTCAAATTGTTTTTTTTTAATATAATTCAAACATTTGCTGTAATTTTAAATGTTATAGTATTGCAAAACTAATCATAAATATGTTGAAATAAAGACACTTATTTGTATGTTTTTAGCCTTTATTTTAATCACCTAACATTGAACAGCCTTTTCATATGGCCGGAAATGAGAAAATGTGGGTAAAATGAGAAGTTTGGAAGCTAGCATTTTTATTGTTGCTTTTTAGTTGATTATCCCTGTAGTTTACAAAGCATTATAATATTTCTGTTTAATGTATGGCATCTGCTTGTGAAATTTTCATTTTATATTGTAAAGTTGCCTATTTTATTAGTTTTTCAATTGCTGTTTGATCGCCTCTAATGCAATGCTAACTGTTTAACATGCTTAACTGCTTTAGTTTATCGTTATTTTGAGTTTTATAGCCAACAACAAGGACTAAGTTAAATTTTAGTTTAGTTCACTTTTCTTTCTATAATCTCAGTACTTAAAATGAGACAGGCAGGAAAGGGTGTCCAAAAAATTGTAATAAACTATTTTTTTAAAAATTTTCTATTGAGTTAACACATTAATGTTTTAGCGTTACATGACAATTGAGATATGACCAGACATAGTGATTGAATATTTTTATATGAAATCATATTTGAAAGTTAAAATAAAATTTTTTTAAAAATTTTAATTTTCACAGAAATTTTTTTTTTCCACAGAAAAATTTTCTTACATACTTGTTCAAATAATCTAGCGTTATCTACTTTATTTTTAATTTCACAACTTAATTGTTTTTAAATATTTGTGGTTAGAAAATGGGAAAGCATCTTTTAGGATCAGTTAAAATTGGAATTTTTTACAGTCTGAGAGCATGATTACACTTTGCCCTGGTACCTTCTATTTTTTGCATTGCAAAACAAGTTTTTCCATCTTATGCACGAAAAAAATATTTAATTTCATACATATAATATTCAATATGTCGCCAACATGAATCATGCTTAACTCATTGTTGACCAGAATCTTCATATGATTACCGTTTGTTGTATACTGGGAGCATCATATGTCCTTCTATAACCAAATGTAATGGACTAGGTACAATCAGGAAAAAATAATTAAACTCTTTGTTGGATTTTAATTCTGTAAAGTGTTATGGCAATATCTGAAGGAAAACACTTTAATTATGTATAACAGATTATACTATTTTGACTATTTATGCTATTTTGACTAGAAAACGTACTTTTTCTTAAGAAACTTTTAAAATTTTTATTGCTTTTGATTTAGCATGCAAAAATAACCACTGAAATCAAATGTCTTAAAATTCTGACAATTAGGAAGACAAAGTCTACTAAGACAAATTAACATATGACTTAAAAAAATAGAATTTTCCCATTTTTGGCATTAGTAGAAACAGAGTTCTGTAACGCATCTCTTGGGAATCGTACTGCTTCCAAGTTATTCCCTGCATAAAAATGATTCTTACAGAAGTGAATGTGACCCCGAATTAATAGAATAAATGAAAAGTGGTAGCAAAATTTTTAAAGTTATGCATTGTGTAAACCTATCAGTCGGCCCTGCATATTTGGCCTCGGATCGTTAAAATTACGTGGTAGTGACTTTTTTCTTAAAATAAAAACTAGGAAAAGTGTTTTATTGCATTCTGTTCTGGCTGCTTTAGCTCAAATAGCAGTGTGATAATCCCTTAATACTTTGACTTGTAATTTTACAGAGAAACTATGTTGTGTCACCGGATATTATTTTGTCATTTAATATGAAAGTAAAGTAAAACATTGTGAATAAACTATAATAAATTTTATTTATACTGAATGAAGTAAAATTAAATTTTGGAATCTCTTATGTCGCCCTGAGTTCATAAATCGAAATACGTAATGCAAGTGCAATGATGATTTGACTCGACACCCGTCAACAATGTTTTAATATAATCTATTCCATTCCTTATATAATTTTTTTTTTATTCATTTAAAACTTGCGAATTAAAAGCAAAACTTGATATTTTCTTAGACTAATGTTGAATGCAATGAGCTCATTATTTAAAGATAAAAACTGGTATAATTATTTCATGATTACTTTTTATCATTTAATGATGAAAAGCAAATTGGATAGCGTTATGGTATTGGGGATCACTGTGATAAATAATATAATGTATGTGGGATTGCTGTGGTAGATTATATAAAGCTTTGAATTTTTAATTACATGGTTAATTATTTTTAAAGATTAAGTGGTAGCTAACATAAAGGTATTCTTAATATACACATTAATAATAATTAACATATAATAATTATCATTCCTTTCATATAGGAAAATCTATATCAATAAAAGGGAGGGGTATAGGGCTTTGGTAGGCATTTAACAGGCAGGAATTTTTATTTCCAAATTTTTACTCCTTGCTCAGTCAACTTTTTATGACAGGATGTTTATATTAAAAAGGTAATTAATAGTATTAACAGGGTGCATAGCGTTTTTAAAAAGTGCTTGTTTTTGATTTACACTTTTAAAAGCCTTTAAAGGTGTTTTTTTTTTTTTTTTAATTTGGGGTTTGTAAATGTGGTTTCCATCTTTTAAAAAGAAATTTTTTCTTTGCCGTGTCGTTTGTCGCTCTAAATTACAAAAACTGAATTATTTTCACTATTTTCTCTGCACTTTTATTTTAAAAAGCTAGTTATTTTATCATGATTATGTGAAGTTTGTGAAAATATTTTTGAATATTATTGATTTTAAGTTCATAAATTAAGAACTTTAAACGATGGAAACAAATAATTTTTATTACTGCACAGATCCTAATTATGAAATTTTTTTTTTTTTTTTTTGGAGAGCGGTTAAAAATATTTTTTTAGTGCTTAAAAGGTGCTAATTTTTTGTTGAAAAATCTGGCTACGCACCGTGTATTAACATGATTTTATGATTCATGTTTATCTTTGTTAAGCAAATCGTTTCTATTCTTCAGAAAATATTTGCAATAAAATCTTTCATATATATATATATATATATATATAAAATATATATATATGAAATATATATATATATATATATATATGAAATTATGTGGTTAATTATTAAATTTAACTGTTAGCTAATATTCACTAAGTTTAAATGTAAACATTAACCACTATTTAAATGGAAGCATGTGACTTCAGTATTGAAATTCGGGGGTTAATGTGCAAAATACAAAAAAAAATTATTATTTTAAAATATGTTATTTTTACAATTAATATATTGTAGATTTAACTTTTTCATGAAAGATATCACCCACATACCGTGCTTTGTTTTTATAAGTGCCTATCCTATATTTATCTTCATTTTATTTATTTTAATATTTTCATTATTATAAATTTCCATCTACAGAAATTTAAACATAACACATCCCTCTCGATCTTTGCTAATTTCAGATTTAGAGCATTAATTCAAAATATCACATACTCATTTATCAATGATAAAAGGATCTTTCAGAAAAGTAGAAATTTTTTAATATCGGGGTTAAATAGAAATGTTTCTGGCAAATTTTCAAACGTTTCACATTAAGAAGTAGATCAAGCAACATAAAGAGAAAATCTCTTAATTCATTTTAAATAGGTATGTAAGTATCTGAACTTAAAAGATTTCATGTTGATCATCTTGAGCACAATTTAATATAGCAGAGATTATTGAAAATGTCCATTTATGCATTTTCCTATAGTCTTTTATTATAACATTTCTCTTTATTTGTTTGAGTCATATTTTTACATCCGATTCATAGATTTACTCTGCAATTTTATTTTTGTATATTGGATTGTGCTCTAATGATTATTACACCAGTGTAGCATCAAAAGTTGCATGCATTTTATTAATTCTGTATACTTGTGATATGCTTCTGTTTCTTACTTAGTTGTTCACAAATTTTTCTTTTTAACATATTTTCATTAGTAATGTTACGTAAAGTATAAACAAAACACTTTTCCAAAGTAATTTTCTAACATTTTGTCAAGGTTTTGAAATTTTTGTAATTATTTTATCAACTTTCCTTTTATACCTAATGTAAAGTTCTTGACTTTGCTCGCAGGTTGTTGGGCTATCAAAGCAGGGGAGCCTCCTCTCCTCTGCAGATGTTCAAAATTGCGATGGCATATTTTCGGATTATCCTCGGGGATGTTTCCCACATCTTCGCCAATAGCCCATTGTGCAGCTTTAGTGTTAATGATACCTACCTACTTTTTATAAATGAGTGCAAATTACGATTTTAAATGCATGTAAAATGAAAAAAAGTGCACAAGGGTAAAGAAAATTGAATAAGGTTTTATTTTGCATAGAATTTGAAGCAAAGTACTGAAATTTATACTTTGATTATTTATTTTACATAGAAGTTCTTGAGAAAAAATACAATATAAGGAAAAAGGGATCCAATATTTTACAAGGGATTTTATGAGAGTAATTAATTCAATGAAACTTTCGCTGAAGAAACATTCGTTCATAAATATCAAATTTTATTCTCAGCATTTCGAATTCTTTCAATTACGTTATGCAAATTTTTTAATCTTTTTTTTTTTATAATTATTATTTATAATGGCAAGTATATTTAAAACTATGCTTATATTATGCAATTTTATTGTAATTTAGATACACGTTTCACTGGAAAGTAAATGAAAACTCTATTTTTCACTGCTTTTAAATTATATACTGCTTATTTTTGTAAATGAGTGTTCTTACTATGTGTTTCAGAAAATTTTGCTTAATATATCAGGCCCAATAGACATAGCATAATTTTGTATAGGTTACCATCATTGTGTGGAATGCCAGCATAGTATAGAATGCTTGGTGTTTTTAGGTAAAGTATGAAATAGAATTATTATATATACTTTGCTTAGTCATTGTACTGAATGTCTGTAGGTTTTTCTTTAGTCATTCTGTAAAATGCCTAAGCAAGGTTTAAAATGTTAATTTTATACTTATCTCGACGATTCTAAGCATTTTATACATTTATATGCTTTCTATAGAATACCAGATATCATATATTGACGGTAACATATTCAATTAAATATCCTATTTAAAACAAAAACGCATTTTTGAGCTTCTGGGAGAGATAACTTCCCACATTTGTGGTTAAAAGTAGACAAATCAGGATATTTTGAAATGTTTTTATTATTATTTGAAATCAGACTAATGTCTTTTGAAATATCTAATATGACCTATCAAAGTAAGATTTTCTTATAAATATAACCTGACGGAAACAAGGATTATAATCTGATGCTGATACTTTTACACTATTTAAAAAAAATTTTCTCTTTACACTGGTTCCATTTGCAACCTAAGAATTTTTCGGTTTGTACAAAATTTTCCCGATTAATAAATTTTAATATTGAATTGACACGTTTTCTTAATCCTGTTTACGCTTTTTATTTATAATTTCAGAAAGAACTATTTTTGATAAATGGTGCTAATGGCGCAGCTTTATGTTATTAAAAAATGCAGCCAATATTTGGAATCGATTCTTGCTGATTGAACAGGTCATTATAGTTCACTAGCTTGTATTGTGAGAAATTTATTACGGTGTTGATCTTAAATTGGATATTCGGATATGTTAATGCATTTTTATTCAACGAATAATAGGTTTTAATATTTGTTTTATAATCTGGATTTCCAATTTGCCTAAAAACTTTTTTTTAAAAAAAAAGTCTTATAGGCTGTCCAATTTTGTTATTCGTTTGAAATTTCAAAAGCTTGCAGCTAGATTCTCAATAGTAGTGCTACTCGTAATTTTTATTGATTTTATTCTTAAATTTTTCTTTCTTCTCAACCAAAGTTTGCTGCAAAAAAAAGTAGCTCAATTTTTATTCTTAAACTGTTTTCTTTAAAATTACACTTATGACTCTCTTGCACTTGTTAAGCAATGTATCCAATTTAATAACTTTTATACACCAATCGTTTTAGCAGTTTCATTGTCACTGAAATAAGTGTTGAATATCGATATTAAATATCGACTACCATGCCACTAGATCATATTTTAATTGTGAAAATGGGGTGTCCTTATTTTTTTTTTTTTTGAAGCGAACCAATAAATTGTTAAGGCAGTATCTAACAAAAACATTTAGAAAGTAAACTTACAAATGATTTTTAATGCTTTTTTATTTGTAACATTCAGCTGTGCCTCTGTGACTTAAGAAGCAGCAGCTTCTTAAGGCACAAATTTGTGTACCATTGCCCAGAGCCCGACTTAGCCTAATTGGGGCCGAGGGCAAAAACTTTTTTGGGGCCCCCCTCTGCTTCAGTAATGAAGAAGCGAATATTGTGGACGTATTTAAATTTTTCACTTAATTATAAATAACAAGAAAATTGACTAAAACCTAAAATAGCTATAAAGTTCATCCCCCTCCATTTGTCAGATGAAATATCGTTCCAACCATTTTATTGATTTTCTGTCCATCATGCCGAATGCAGTTTTCTGATTGTTAACTTTGTAATCTAGCAGCGAAAAATTTATATCCTTGCTGACATTAATGCGAAATTTAGCTGAATTCCACCCTAAAAATCCATGGATTTACTAAATGTAGATTGTGTTCATACGATAGATTAATGAAGGAGCTAACATAAAACTGACAGATTTTACACTGTAGTGATATTTTATTTAAAAAAAAGTTCATTAAAGATTGAAACGTAAAATAAACTTTTTATTTGATTTGGAGGCCCCCTCTGATGTGGGGGCCCAGGGCAACTGCCCTGTATGCCCCTGCCTTAGCCAGGCCCTGCCATTGCCTGGTCAGTGAAAATCTCATAATCGCACTATCGTAAAAGGATCGAAACAGTTTTTATGTATTTGACGTAATTTTTATTTTTTAAAATGTAATACCTGATACGAGAATTAGGCCTTTAGTTTCTGACAATTGAATTAAATAGTAGGTTCTGACTATTGAACTTGATTTAAATTACAGTTTTTAAATTACAGTTAATTCAACTTCAATAGTGAAGTTGAATTAAATTATTGTTTTCATATATAAAATGGAATTGAATATTGGTTTTTGACAATGGGAGTTATATTCAATCGTTTCTGACAGTTGAATTCAGTAATAGTTTCTGACAATTGAAGTTGAATTAAATTATAGTTTTTCGTAATTTGAAGTTTATTTAAATAGTTGTTTTTGATAATTGAAGTTAAATTCAATTCCTGTTTCTGAAATTTAAAGTTGAATTCTATGATAGTTTCTAGGTATTAAATTTGAATGGAATAATAGTTTCTAGTAATCGAAGTTTCATTTACTAACAGTTTTGATAATCGAATTAAATTTTAGTTTTCGATTTTCATTGTCTTATTTCAGTTTAGACTAAAGTTATGAAGGGAAATTTTTAAGACGTTTGTTGTATTTAGTGAGTTTATACTATTATGGCTGTGAACGGTGTTGGAAAAAATTTTAAGATTCGAACATTATTCGTAAGCAGTTTGTATTATACAAGTTTAGCGAAGCTAATATAAAGTGCACGACGAAAATTCGTAAACATGATTTTGAATATGAATATGCAGATTTTGTATACTATCATATGCATATTAGCCAAGTATATATTCATGCATTCTTTATATGCTGCCATGTTTATAAATATTTAGCGAAATCAGCTATTATATTAAGCAAAGCGCGTGTAATTATGTTTAAATTTGCCATGATAGTGTATTAATGTATTTATATGATAACACAAAGAATTATGAAAAATTCTTTGTAGTGAAGATACTATTTTTTTTATCGTTTTTTATACTTACTGAAAGCTTTTAGTTCCTAGTTATCGTAAAAACTATTTTTTTCTTACATAATGACTAAATTTTGCCTTATTAAAAATAAAATTTCTTTAATTTAAAATTTTTTTTTGGAAGTATGAAAACTAATTTTTAAGACAAAATTTCATATTATTTCTTATTTCTGAAATCAACAAATAAGCTTTTAAGAGTCATTTTTAACAGTTGCGTTTTCAGTTTTATTTTTATCATAATATTTCTAATAAAATTCGTATTAGGTTTTACCGTATAACAGATTTTGAATTAATATTTTGATTATTCATAATTAAACTACTGTCATTTTTTAAAAAACCTGTTTATAGCTCATGAATTAATATACTTTCATTGTAAAATATATTTCAAAAAGAAAGGTAGGTGATAGATAGTAAATTCTTATTTTAATACGTGTTGTTGAAGTAAAGGAATTTTAGTAAACATAAATTTAAAGTTTTATTACCTTTTAAACTGTATTGAATTATTGCTGATATTCGTTATCGATTTTTAACTTGCCAAATAGTCGTGTTCGTAAATTTGAATTAAATGAATTTTTATCGTTCGTATTCATACATTTAGTATATATATATAATATTTTTTTTAATATTATTAATTTAATAATTATTTATCAGATATCTTTCAAACAGACAATATTTGAATGTTTCTTCAGTTTATTTTATAAAAATTGAATAAATAACGACAAATAAATGTATTCCTTACTGTATTGCTTTGGAATATAATATGCATTCATCATTTGCAAGATATGTATTACATAGATCTAAATAAGGACAATATATTTCGTGCTTCAGTTTTTGTCGTACCCAGTACAGAATTTTCATTTATGTGAAAAAAGCAGTGCTGGATGCTGTAACAATAAATGTCAGGGCAGTGCTTTTTGAATTAATGGGACATTAATTTTATTATTTTTGATTTTCAAGTTTATTGAAATAAAAGCTTCAGAGCTTAGATATTAAATATTCAGAGATGTCAACCAGTATAGAAGCATTTCCATAGTTACGGAGATAATTTTACGTAGTAACATCTGTAGTAATGAAAATAATCTGTAGTTTGAAAATAATTGACATATTTTTATTGTAAGTGAAATAGTTTTTATTTTTTTTGTAGATATACTAAAATACAAAATGAAGCATAGTCTCGATAACTTATAATTATTTAGGTATCGGAAAATAGGTATCGGAATAATAAAGGTATCGGAAAACAAATATCCGAATAATAAAGAGGTTTAGGAAAATAAATATCGGAATAATAAAGATATCGGAAAATAAGCGTCGGAATAATAAAGGTGTCGGAAATACTAATATCCGAATAATAAACGTTTAGGAAAATAAATATCGGAATAATAAAGATATCGGAAAATAAGTGTCGTAATAATAAAGGTGTCGGAAAAACAAATATCCGAATAATAAAGGTTTAGGAAAATAAATATCGGAATAATAAAGATATCGGAAAATAAGTGTCGGAATAATAAAGGTGTAGGAAAAACAAATATCTGAATAATAAAGGTTTAGGAAAATAAATATCGGAATAATAAAGATATCGGAAAATAAGTGTCGTAATAATAAAGGTGTCGGAAAAACAAATATCCGAATAATAAAGGTTTAGGAAAATAAATATCGGAATAATAAAGATATCGGAAAATAAGTGTCGGAATAATAAAGGTGTAGGAAAAACAAATATCTGAATAATAAAGGTTTAGGAAAATAAATATCGGAATAATAAAGATATCGGAAAATAAGTGTCGGAATAATAAAGGTGTCGGAAAAACAAATATCCGAATAATAAAGGTTTAGGAAAATAAATATCGGAATAATAAAGGTGTCGGAAAAACAAATATCCGAATAATAAAGGTTTAGGAAAATAAATATCGGAATAATAAAGATATCGGAAAATAAGTGTCGGAATAATAAATGTGTCGGAAAAACAAATATGCGAATAATAAAGGTTTAGGAAAACAAACATCGGAAAATAAGTGTCGGAATAATAAAGGTGTCGGAAAACAAATATCGCATTAATAAATGCATCGGAATAATTGCCTTAAATTTCATGTAAGAAGAGAGCGAATACTAAATAAGTTCGTTTATATGTGAAAAAACAAGAGTGTTTCTAAATTACAAAAATGCTACTTTTAAGTAAGAATTAGTTCTCCCACAAAATAAATATTAAGAAAAAATATAAATAAATAAATGAAAATTAGCTGGAAATAAAGGACCAATAAAAAAATCTGGTACTTGAACTTATACGCAATTTGAAAAAAAAAAAAAAAAAAAAATTCACAACCTCGTACTCGGAAGTAATATCCTTAGAAATTACTAAAAACCTATAGTGGTTAGCATCCCTGAACATTTCATAACCAAAATATTTTTCTTAGTTCTTTGATATTGAACACATGATTCTGTATTTCGTTTTCTGTACCACTAATCAATATACATTGGAAATGTAACAAAATGTACAGTATGAACATTATACAAAACGTAATCTCTCACTATGAAGGATATATAATGCAATAACAATGGAATGTGAATGTTAATTTTATACTTTACAATGAATAATAAGTGGAGTATTAAAATATATATTCATATTGTGAATGCATACATAAAAAACAAATACATACAAAGGAGTAATAGGACGAATACAAAAAAGCTTTTCTTGTTTACCTACATACTTTCAAACAAAGCTGTTTTTGAACGAAATTCATTTAGTTTATGAGATATATTCATTTGATAAAGAGCGTTCGTTTCAACAATTAAGATAATCAAAATATTAGTGGTTCACATTTTTCTAATATTTGATTTCAATGCCCTAGTTGTAATAACGTAATATTACCATGGACTGCAAACCTTAAATGATTTTTTTTTTTATTTTTCTTAAAAAAATATATCAGCAGTCAATTATTTGAAAATTCCCAAACTTTTAGTTTTTTAAACTTCATGCATTTGTTTTAATAAAGTTTGGGTTTATAGTACTTGTTTTCTAGGTGACTGATATAAAGTTGAAGTCGTAATTGGAAAAAATCCAAAATTTTTTCATCGTCTTTTTGGAATGTTTTTTTTATTAACATGTCATAATGATACTATGTTGCTACATTAAGTTGACGGATTTTTAAAATTTATTGCATGGAAACGGTTAAAAAAAATTAGTCTGCAAATTTATGTGACAGAGTATTAATTTTTCTCCCAGAGTTCCTAATTCTAGTTCAAATTTCTTTCGAGAGATGGCGCAGCGGATGGTAAACCTGCAAGTTAAAGATAAATAGTTGAAATTCAATTCCAATTACGATATGTCATTATGGCTGATGGCAGACTTATCGAAAGCGTATAAAATATTTCGATTTTCATTCATAATAGATTTTGAATATGTTGTAATTTAATTTTCATTTATTTTTCTTGCCTTACAGTTTTACAATCTGCAGCGCTATCAGTTGGAAAATATTTGAACTTACACTAGAAAACTAGGAGAAATAAGTTATGCCCTGTTACATGAATTTGTTGCAAGAATAATTTTTTTTAAAATTTTTTTATTTTTAACATAAACTGTTTTTCTGTTATAAGTTTTTAAAAATCGTCAGTCTAATTCTGGAAACTCTGTTAACAAAAAGTATTGAAAACTATCGCATTCTATATTTATCTATACCAGTGTTTTAGAAAACAAGCACCCTTTTTTTAAATTTTTTTTTTAAAATAATTAGATTTTATTGGTCCATTTAACATACTCGAATCTTTTGATTGTAAGTATGGATTCCATGGCACATGCCAATCACATTCATGTTTTGTGTTTCTTTATGTTCAGTTTTTTTTCCTAAAATATTGTGTATTTGGACAAATAATGTTAAATGTATATTGACATTTATGCTGTAGTTAGTTTTTATTATTATGTACATATATATACATACATACAAGTATGCTATATGTTTAGTTTGTTGTCATCATTTCCTGTACCTGATTATAACTCTAAAATTACACTTATCTATAGAAAACACCCAGTCTTGAATCGTTTAAATCCTATTCATTTTTTGAACTTTAATACCTAAACCCTGATAAAAGTTGTAACTTTTAGTACCTAAGTAAATATACGATTTTGGTTTACCTATGAACCAATCAGGTTGCTCTGCAAAACGTTGGAAATGATTGAGTACGTTTAACATTTTTACAACTACGTTTTACATTTTTACTGAATATCGTTCGGAAATTCTACTTTAAACTAGCGATTTCTATGTTTATTTTAAACGTTATAAAGAAATTGATGCGTTGATGTTAAGGCGTCTTTGTGTTTTATAGAAAAAGAAGCCTCCGAAAGCTTTTTGATGTCGGGTGTCTGTTCTCTTGAAGAAAATGGTGTACTTGAATGCAGTCTTTATAATGATATTATTCTTTTTTGTTCGCAATTTTGAATCGAAATATTAATTTGTAAAACTAAAAACAAGATTTCATGTAATATATGTTACAGTCAATGTCCAGTGTCATAATTTCTTGCAGCAATCGACTACTTCGTGCTTCGGCCAAAGTTTAGAGTCCGGCAACTCGAACTTTAGCCGATGACTGGAATTTGATCCATTCCCGAAATAGCCAAATATTACATAAAATATCTGAACTTCATGTTATGACCATAACACATATACATTAAAATGCATTGGAAAGTTTAACGCCTTTATTGTCAAAAATAGTATTTAATTATTAGTTCATCTAGTGTTAGTTAATGTTATCAATTATTTTTTGGACTCCAAAACCATTTTAATAGTGGATGTAACAAGTTTTTTTTAAAAATAACTATTAATATAAATGTCACTTAAATTAGTTAAGGTTAACTATTCAATATGTGTTAGGAAAAGCACTTAGCTTAACTAGTTAAATTAGCACCAATTGCAGATAATAATTAATAAGTATACGTTTCAAATCCTCTACACATCAAAATTTTCTAGATAATTTAAAAAGCATTTTTAGTTTTTGCGGTTAAGTAGTTTAAATATTTTATATAATGGGAATTATTCACAAATATATAAGCATAGTAAAAAAGAACTTTAATTTCACACCCTATAATAATCCATTCGAGTATATTTCATTTTCGCCAAGTTTAAAAACAAAGCATTAGCAAATATATTTGTTACTTGTTTGTTCGAATAATATCGACATAAAGTGCTTCTACGTTTTTATATTTGTAATATTTTTTATGCTTTTCATCTGAAAAAAAAAAAAATAAACCAGAGTTAACAAAAATATAGTTTCCTTCCATAGTTTTAATAAGAGTTATTTTTTAATTGGAAATCACATGTTCGCAATTATGTTTATATTAAATTCGCATTTGGGATAATTTTTTTCGAAATTTTGGAGACAATTTAAAAATTAAACTTGTTTAGAGAAAACTAATTGAGTTTAAAAATTATTTTAAAAGAACAATTTATTTTTATAAGCGCTTATAAATTTTAATCCAAGGGAACATTGGTTCTTATTCAATAAGTTTTAAATTTGGCGGATTGTATTGTATAGATGTGATTATGTCAATGCAAATTATGACGTCGTTTCTTACGTTAAATACTTAAATCTTATATTATATTTATAAACATAATTTTGAATAGGTAAGTTTTTTTTAGAATGTGAAATTATTTTTTCTTATTTTGTGTTTCTCTTCAATTTTGCAAAACTTCTTTTAATAGTAATGATACGTTTATACAATACCTGGGATAGTTTGAACACAGAATATTAGGGCTATATATGAGTAATTGCGGGCTATAAACATTTACGTTAATTTGTTTTGAGAAGTAACCCAAAGAATGGGAGAAATATTTATTAATTTCGCTAGTCTCAGTCAGTTTGTAGAGTCTAATGTGCAATTTTAATTGATGACGTTAAAGATTTAACACGCCGTTTACTTGCATAGTAAAAAAACGAATTAATATTATTCAAATAGAATTAATTTGCATTGCTATTTAAATTCAAATCAAATTTTGATTATTACATTTTGAAATTATATTATTCGGATATTAAAATTATTTAATAATATTATGGAATAAAAAGTAAATCGAAGTATTTGTAAGCCATTCATTTAACACGCCGTTTATTTGCATAGTAAAAAACGAATTAGATTCAATTTGCATTATTATTTAAATTGAAATCAAACTTTGATTATTAGATTTTATAATTATAGTATTCGAATATTAAAACCATTTAATAATGTTATAGAATAAAAAATAAATTGAAGTATTAGTAAGCCAATTCAGAATTATGTAGTACCAAAACAAAGTTTTTACAAATTGTTTTTAACGTTATTAGTAAAAGGTAGGATTTAGCATTAGGTAATTATAAATGATTCGTTTATGATTCGAAAAAATCCTTTACTTATAAGAAAAAGGTTATTTTATTTTTTAAAAACTATTATATTTTCAATCTGAACTAAAATTAATTTACATAAGATTTTAAAGGTTCATTTAAAATTTTATTTTATTTTCAGAAAACTTTACAACACCAAACTTATTGGTCTCTTAACAATTTTTAATTATGTGAGAGTTCGTAATGCCATTAAACAAACCTTAACAGTTTGAACTCAAAAGGTGAATCGAATGGAGGGTTTCTAACATCTTGGTTTTATAAACGAACCATATATTTTTTAAATTTTCAGTTCAATTCATTTAATTTCTGAGTTCTTTTTTACTATACAAATATGTGCTCAATACTCTAAAAGTTGAAGTTTTTTAGTAAGTATATCTAAAATGTTTATAAGAAATTCAGAGTAAGCATTATACACGTAATTATTTTCTGAAAAAGTGATAATCTATGATGGAAAAATACTATGAACTATTTGCATCTGTTTTAGGCTAATGAAAAACTTCTATTACTATAGAAAAATGTCTAATTATTAATAATATGTACACATTAAAAAATTATTATTTTATACTTTCTAAGTTCGGACGTTTCGTACTTATCCGAAGTTTTATAACACAAACAGCAAAAATATTCTGCGACTAAAACGAAATTAATTGTTATTTTTGCACAAATGATTTTATTTTTTTGTTTAGATTATAATCCATTAGAAACTATAAATTTATTTATTTTCATAATAAAAAGTCGCACTATGATATATTAAATAACGATTAAAAAAAAAACAAAAAGGAAATGTGAATAATATTTTTACATACATAGATTTTTTTTAAAACATATATAATTGTATCATGAATATTTAGTGTAATGTTAGATTTTTTTTTAAATTCAAACAACATTTAGAAACAGAATTTTTAAACGGAATAAATTTTTATGATATTTTGTCCAGAAAGTAGGTTTCAAAGCCGTTTTTTTTTATAAGTAGGTTTTAAATTAAACTAATTAAGCATAAAATATTGTTTAATTAAATATAAATTAAAAGTGTAAAATATTTTTAAGCAGTTAAATGTGATTTTAAAAGCGTGAAATGCGATTTTACGAACGTCATTTGAATTAAAGATTTAAAATTAAAATACATTTAATTTCCTTTTAATTTTCCAAAATTAATTTTGAAAACATTTATGTAGCTTAGGTTAGATCACGAAGTAGAAAACTAATTAATTTTATTAAAAGAAGTAATCGTGTTTTTATAAAGTATTTAATTTTTTTTTGTCCTATACATGTTATTTTCAAAAATATAATTTATAAGTTATAATATTTATAAGTTCAATTTACGAAATCGTACTTAAAAGTTATCAAAATAAAAGAATTCAAGAGCTTTTTTGTCGTTTCTACATTTTTGATGTTTCTTTAAACCTTAAAAAATATAAAAAAGACCAGCAATTAAATATGCATGGCACAATTAAAAGCTTATTATAGAAAACATTTTTAATAATAATCTAACATAGGTTTAGTGTTTTCTTAAAAAGACTTTTGAATCAAAGTTGTAGCGTAACTTAGGTTTAAAATCTTCTCAAAATGACTTTTAAATTGAAGTTGTAGCTTAACTTGCTTAAATTTTTTTTAAACAAGTCGTAGCGAGAAAGAATAAAACATGCTCCATTTAATTTCATCATTATTTGTTTAAAATGATTTGCTCCAATTTTTATTTTTGCTGCTTGTTATTGCTTCGTAGTTAGCTTTCCAATAAATTTGTATTGGATATTAAAATTAAATTTGTCTGTTTTATGGAAACAAAACTCAAACTGCAAATCTCGATTTCAGTCTTTTCACAGTGTTTAATACAAACTTGGTATAACGCAATTTAAAAAAAAATTGAAGAAGCTTGATCATTTTAAAATAATATTTTTTATAAAATACACAATATTTTCTCGTTTCGATACACTTTATCCGAGACCGGTTTCATATTTTACTTATAACTTCTTCTGAAAGTATAAAATAATTTGCATTATAGAACATAACGTGTGATAAAAAGATGATTATAAGAAAATATACAATAAAAACATTATTGTAATTTAAAATTATACTATAATTTATGATTAAAAGATGATTTAAAATTATAAGATAATTTATAATCAAAATATAATTTATAATCAAAAGACAATTTATAATCAAAAGATAATATATAATTATAAGACATTTTACGATAAAAAAAAAATTATAATTTAAAATTATAAGGAAATTGACAATGGTAAAAAATTCAACATAGAAAGATAATATATAATAGGGTTTTTAAACAGATAAATATTTACAATAGTATAGTTTTTAATTCTAAGATAATTTTCTATATTAAGAAAATTTACAATGTAAATAATATGACATGATAATTTTAAAAATAAAACGAATCTTGATGTGAATTTGGGTTATAAATCTAAAATAGTGCACATTGATAAGCAATTTTAAAATGAAAATATATTTTATAACAATAGGGAAATTTATAATAAGGATATTTTAAAATAACAATAATAATTTCATTTATAGATATAAAGTAATTAACAATACAAAATTAAAGTAATATTAAGGTTTACAAAAGAGGTACTTTAAGGATTTATATCAATCGTAATTATAATTTATAATTATAATTTGTAATTATAATTTGTAATTATAATTTATAATTATAAATTATAATTATAACTTATAATTAAAATTTATAATTATTATTTATAATTATTATTTATAATTATTATTTATAATTATTATTTATAATTATAATTTATAATTAAAATTTATAATTATAATTTATAATTATAAGGTCATTTATATTTATACAATACTCTATAACAACATGATAAGTTATAATCATGATAAAATTTTTGGTAATGAAATAAGATAATAAGATTTATTTACTCGATAAATTGAAACAACATGCTTTTAATGAAATATATTATTTCAAAGAAAACTGCAGTAAAAAGAAATTAGCTCATATACATGAAATTATGTAATACTAGGTTTTAATGCAAATTTAAATATATTACTAAAACATATCGGCAGTTTCTTTATATCTAGGGCTAGTCGTTTTGATTGTCTGCACGTGTTTTGACGTTGAAACGTTATAACAAAATTCAACAATAATTTTTAAAGCTTATTGTTTTGAGAATTATTAATGAATTAATTAAATTGATATACTAAATGGAGACACACACAAGTTTTTTACATGTTCCATACAATTTAGAAAACATATAAATTTTCAAATTTTTTTTAATAAAGTTTTAGGATTTTTTTACATTATAATAAGTTTTATATTTGAAAATATGAAAACACACAAGTTATCTTATGTTACATTCTTAATTTTTACTGCAAGTATTTTTTTTTCCAGTCACAATTTCATAATTTTTTCCTAAATTTAGTTTCAAGTAAACTTCAATTGAAATATTGAAGCTTACTGAATTTATTTAATAAAATAATTTCCGTAAATTAGGGATTTCCCCTTTTTTTTAATGCTTTTTTTGTATACAATATGAGTATTTTGAGTGCAACTTGCACATAAAAAAGTAGTTCAAATGAAAAATTAAAAGCATTTTTATCAGTAAAAAATGCATAATTGATTTGTCAGCATATGTTTAATTTCCAATGATTACAGTTTTAAAATGACAAAATAAATGTTTTTGTGGCTAAAAATTATTAGTTTATTATTTTTTTTAACTTATTAATTAATTGACGTAATTATCAATAAAAAATATTTCCATTTTCTTAAAGTTTTAATAATATTTTTCAATAAATGCTATGTAGAGTTCAATTCATGTGTAAATGCTTTATCGTTGAGTTTTAGTATTTAATTATTTTCTTTGTATTTTATAATAAACATTGGAATATGCGATTTTTTTCAAATTTTGTTCGCCTTCATAACATTTGATCAAAGGAATACTGCTTTCAAACCATTGAAAGTTTTTAAATACTTTATTTCTGATAATAGAGTATATAAGATAAAATTTAATTTCTTATGTACTTAAATGCCAGAAAACTAGTAGAACCGAAGTTATACGGAATTTTCAATTTACTTTTGAAATTGTTAAATTGTATTATTAAAATATAATAAATAAATATAATTTTTGATACATTTTAAAAAAATACAAATCTGTAAATTATTTTTATATAGTATAGCACATACAATAAGTTAACCAACAATGCATTTTTGAAAAAAATTTGAATATTTTTATGATAAAGTTTTAAAAAGTTACAAGAAATATGTTTTAATATCTTATAAAAAACATCTATAGTAATTGAAATAAATAAATTGCCATCATAAAGAATTTAAACATTTTTTTTTGCTTAAATAGCGTTTCCATCGTAAAATAAAAATATATAGATATAAATTCGTTAAGCAGATTTTTTTTAAAAAAAATATTTTTTATGGCTTTGCATCTACTTTTAAAAAACTGCGAATATTTTTTGAAAAATTAAATAATAATTGTTTAGAAATTGTAGCTAAGACAGTTGCAATTTTGAACTCACGTGTGAGTCGTCTTGCCGCTTTATTTGGAACGCAAAAAAGAAAAGATTACGTGATAATTATATATTTGATGACTTATTATTATTTGATGACTTATGATAATAATATAGATAATTCATTCAGTAGTAGTCATTCTTTATCTTTAGTCTCTTTTCTTCTTCCATATTTTAGTTTTGTTTTAGGCTTTGCTGATATTTTTCAAAAAAAAAAAGTTTTCATAAGTGTGCCAAATGTTGCGCGACTCTGTTGACTTTCGCCAAATGAATGGTGGCTGGAAGCTTTCTAGTTATGCTCAAAACTTTTAAAATCAACTGACTCGTCAAATTGCACAATTAGTAAAAAAAAGTTTGATGTGTAAAAATAAGACACCAAAATAAAGTTAATATTTTTGCCTCATAAAAATAAAAACGTTAATTCTTATTTTTATTTATTGTTACTGCTTGAAAAAAATGTTATGAGTTTAAATGCTCAGATAAATGTTCAGATGTTAATTGAAATAAATATCAGTTATATTTTTTAATACTTTTGATAAACCATTGAAGTGTTAAATTTTAAAATTAATATTAAAATACGATACACATTTTTTTCTTTCGCAAAATTTAAATTCTTTACAAAAAGCATGGTTTTAGCCGTTATCAATACGCATTTCACTGTTTTATAAAACTGTTATCGAAACATTTTATTTGTAGGTATTGTAGTAGAACTAAATTATTTAATCTAAAAGTATTTTCTTTCTTCAAAGATAAATTAAACTCAGTAAAAACATGTTTGAATTTGAAATAAACATTTTATTTAAATTCTTTAAATGTTAAAAGCTTTCGCAATCAATTTTTTGCGCAATATATTTTGTAACACATAAAATATTGGAGTAATTATATTTTTGAATTTTGTTAATTTATCTCTGCTCAAATTTTTGAAATTATACTGATTTAATGAAATAAAATAAAGATTTGATTATTTTTAAGTTTTTATGTGAGAAATAAAAATTAAGCCGTACTTGGGAGAGTGTCTGAAGATTTTTTTTTTAGATCTTCATAATATCAAAAAAATTATGGAAATCGCATATGCAACAGCAACGTTATGTAACAAGTTTATAAAAAGTTTCAAGTGGTACTTATTGATGTTGGGTTATATACACAAACAAAACTTCATAAGCTGTTGTTACATACGCTTAATTCTCTATGAATAACTTGGATTTCTTTTTCATTTTTCATTTTATAGCACGTCAAAGTTGTAATAATAGTTGTAATAATAGTTTTATATAAAAGGTGTGTTTTAATGAATACTCTTAATATATACTTTTAAATAATTCTAAAATGAGCAAAAAAATGCATATTAGGGGTTGCAAATTAATCCAATCAAAGTATGAAACTGTTTTGAACAAATTTTAAGAAAAAAACTTTACGAACTATAAAATTTAAGAAAAAACTTATAATTTTAAGAAAAAACTTTAAAATAAGTCAAAATGGAAAAATGCTAAAAGCCGCTAAAACTAAATTTGTCCTATATAAACAATTTAAATAAAAAGTTAGAAACCAAAAACAAGCAAAAACGAAATTTTAGATATGTATGTGAGCAAAATTAGCACTTCATCAGAGGACACGCTGTCTGCTCCTGTGTGTTAGCAAACCGTGTGTCCCCTAACGAAGCGCTGTTTTTGCTAACATACATATCTTAAGGGTTGCAAATTAATTAACCAAGATTAAAGTGAAAACTTTCTTAAAATCTTTCAAATGACTAGGAAAAAAGGGGAATTTAAATATCAAAACCAGTTTGATTGCCTGATGAAGCTTGAAGGTAATTATAATTATAGTTTTAAAACTACTTTGTTTCTCCCGACAATCAAACAGGTTTTGATGTTTTCACTCTCACTTTCCATAGAAGTCAAATTATGAAGATTTTGTTTAATTTTTGTGTTTTCCAAATTTAAATATTAATTTGAGACTCTTTATATTTTCTTCATTTTTGACAAGAATTCTAAAATTACATATTAAGGTTAGCCATAAAGAAACACTCACCTTGTATAGTTAATTCTCACGTTTTCAAATAGCGCGTGTTTTGTTACCCAAATGTTGCTTTGCGTACCAAAACATGTATATGGTTGTGCACAAAATAATCAAATCTTTATCTTCTCTAAATATCTAAAATATTTATTTTGGAATTTTGTACTCTTAAGGGAAAGTCATCAATGGAAATAATTTTTTTTTGTACATTTTAAAATTATATTGTATATTTTAATATAAACTTCAATTCAACAGTTGGTCAGTACCAAGAAAAAAGAAAAATTGAATTTATAAATGTTAACACATTTTTGTAAGATTTTAGGTTTCGTTACGAGTTTTAGGATATAAAAAACCGTTTAAGATGTGTGTATTACAAAAAGTTTCGTGAAATAGATTAATTTTCGTGATAAGGTATTTTAATTACGCAATTGGAGTCTCGCGTGATGACGTCATAGGTAAATTTTCACGCCATTGGTAGAAAGAGCAAAATAATGAAATTTCTGCAACATAAAATATACGTGAATTTTGTTGTGCATTTTCTAAAAGTTCAGCAAAGGTTGAGATTTGAATTGCTCTAAGGCAAGGACACCAACTTAAAATTTTTCCGTACCTAAATACAAATATTTATTTAACATTTATCTAAATTTGGAAATATTTTTAATTTTACAAAATTCATTGAACATTAAAATTCCGTTAACCATCTAAATATCTTCTTCATACGTAAAAAGATTTTAAATAGCTATCGGGCACATGAAGTATATTGTTCTTCTAATGCACTCAAATTAATATTTTATTTAGTTTCGGTGCATGTAACGATATTTATTTATCAAACTTAATCAAATACTCAAATGCTGAATTCTGGAGAAGATAATAGATAACCAATATTTTTAAAAAAATCTAATAATCTTAGTTAAAACTACATTTTAAATTGAAGCTATTTTGTAAGTGACACTACTTACTTCCAAAGTAGTGTTACTTCCAAAATAGTGTTACTACTTAGTATTTCAAATAAACAAAAGAAATTACTATTATGTTATGAAACAATATAAACTAAAAAATATAAATGAAATATTCATCAAATTCATATCGAAGCTTGCTTAAGAGTAATGGTAGAGATCTTCTTCTTTAGATTCATGGAAGAGATGGCTAATTTATTCTTTGTTTTGGCAATGAAGATAATGCTTTTCTAAACCATATAAACAAATCTATGCCTCAAACCTACATTTTAACATTATATTTCGAGTCTTATAGTTTTATCAATACTTTCAAGAAGTCTCTTCTTCAAAGCTATGATAGAGATTAATAATTCTTTCTGTGATTTTGTTCGAAAGCATTGCGTTTCTAATGCATCGTAACTTTAGTATGACTCTTCTCAATCTATCAATTGCATATTGCTATCCCTTCACCTGTATCTGAGCTTTTTGAAAAGCATCTTCTTCAAAGCCATTGTAGAGATGAATCATACATCCTTTGAAGAATACTATAGTATCAAAACACATAATGTATGATGCATCATCTCTTCATAGTTCTTCAGGGTCGTGGTAAAAATGAATCATGCACCCATAGAGGAATTTCACTGAGCCAAAACACATTACGTATGATTCATCATCTCTACGTAGTTCTTCACGACCACGGTAGAAATGATTCCAGAAGAATTCCACAGTACTTAAACATAGAATATATGATTCATCTCTACATGTTTCTTCAGAGCCACGAATCTTATAATTCTGGGTTTTGATACTTAAAATATTGATTTTTGAAAGCACCGAAACAGTAGTACGTCTTTGAACTTTATTTTAATATAATGTTGTTTAAGTTTTATATCTTCGAGCACCCATATTATGTTAATATGAATCATATGTGAATTAAAAGCCTTAAAAATTTTTATATTTTTCGATGGTCGGGAGTTAATGACTATAGAAAAACAAAACTGTTGTAGTTGGTAGTCGAGAATTATTGACCATAGAAAAAAAATCATTGTAGTCGGGGATTAATATCACTATAGAAACAAAACCGTTGTAGTTGGTAGTCGGGAATTGATGACTATAGAAAAAAAAAACCCGTTGTAGTTGGCATCCTTGCGCTAAGGTTAATTGTCTCGTATTGGAATAAGTGCTGCATCTTCGCCTTACATCATTGAGCTTCTAAGGATCGAACAGCAAGTATTGGACTTTCACAGCTGTAACAGACATCAAAACCATTTTCTATTTGTTGGACAAGTCTTTGAACAAACAACATGAAGGGACAAAAGTACACATAAACGTTCAAATAAATATCACTCAGTATTTCATTTTGTGTGTATACGGTGTGTGAATTTTTGCATAGGGAAAAAAGTACTGTCCCGGATGAAGAGTCAGAAGTAAAACCATCACAGGTTTCATACTCTTTAAGGCCCCTGTAAAGGCTCAGCTTTTTCGACTGCCAACTATTGTGACAAAATAAATAACAAGAAATTATTAATTAACAAGAATTAATAATAATTAACAAGAATTAATAATAATAATTAATTATTAATAATTAACTAGAATTAATTTTTATTACTGTAAAATGATACTTTGACTCTGAAATTTCATTCTTTCTGCTAAATATTTTTATACTGTAAAAAATATTTATACTGCTAGATTATATTATTATGATAATGTGGTATAAATATATTTTTGCTGTGAATTTTTTTTTACTTCAGATATAATTTAATCGAAATGAAATTTTTTAATCTAAATTATTTTTCATAAATGGCGCTATATTCTGATTATTTCTGCAATGTAAATATTTTTATTAATGTTTTTTTATAACTTAAGGGTGCTTTCGCGTAATGCAAAAATGATTATTGGTCATAAAATGGAATTTTTAAATTTCATGTTCATAAAAAAACGTATTAATTTAAATTCTGTGACACATAAAAGAGTGGAAATTGGTTTAGATATAATTTTTCTTCTAACAAAAGGAAACGTCTGTAACAAAATAATGAAAGATGATGATGGTGTTATTTATTTCTTTTTGGAATAAAAAAAATTAATATTTTATATGAATTAGAAGTTGATGTCTTAATACTTTAGTGATCGTTCGGCCTCAAGAAATTTAAAAAAAGGTTAATTTCATAGTTAATTTATATTTTTAGTCTTTGTCTAAATAAAAATAAGATTAGTCTTTTTCTGTTTGTAGAAATACTAACATTTTCACTTCTCTTAGACAATTTCTGTACTCAACATCAATACAGACAACATTTCGGCAAAATTTCTAACTTTGAAAGCCCACGATAGGTTCGTAACTTATCAAAACTTAACCAATATGTATTTCACCATTCAGGACACAAATCGATACTCATTTGTTTAAACGCAAAACCAGCCCAATAATTTGACTAGATTTAAAATAATTGCATTTCGTAACTACTATTTACTAACAATTGGGATATAGGGACTCGATACGAGCTTAACTATTAGAGGTTTGGTGTCGATGGCGTTGCTGATAATACTGCACCAAACAATCAAATGATCCGTGGTTCTTCATCCGGGACAGTACGGCGGAACGTGGTATACGTCCTGATACATCGTTTCCATTCTGTTTTGTTCGACTGTAAACCGACGAGGTTTATTTTGATGCTTGGAGTAATGGTTATAAGGCCAAAGGGATATATTTTCATCAAGATCTTGTTCTGGTGCGAGAACTGGAACCAGAACCAACGGATTTACCTCGGAAGGCCACGTGGAAGAAGAAGTAGAACCTTTTTCCTTTGTTAAATGTTTCATTTTTGCTAACCTAAGAAGGCCCTTTTCAGTTTCATTATAGAGTGCTGATCCTAACAGTACCACTTCCAATTCCTCCACCACCAACACCGCTTCCGGTGCCACTGGTGGTACCAGGTGGACTGCCGACGTTTGAGGGGTTTCGGTCAGATTCTGGGTGAGGCAGGGTGACAACCGTAGCAGTGCCTGAGCTGGACACGGTGGTGGCTACGGTGGCGTTGCCCAGGCTAGGACGGTGGAAGTGGCCGCCGTCCGGTGAGGTCCGGTTCTGTAACCGCACTTGGACATCGTTTAGCTCCTCTTCGTGGTCAGATGATGTTGTACCCCGGTGATGCTGTACCAAATGGAGAAAGTAAAAAGAACAAAAATTAGGTTGCACTGCATTAATAAGAACAGTTTAAATTACTTTACAAAATGAGAGGACTGTTGAAATTAGATGAGTACATGATGCATCAAAAGTTAAATATAAGTTAATACAATTTTCAAACAAACTGAATGTTTTTTTTTATTTATTAAACTTGTATATAACGCGTTTTGAAATAATAGTTTAAAGAATTTTCAATGACAAAATAATGTTTTTGGATCAAACGATTTATATATAATTAAAATATTGTGCTTTCTTGATGTTGGAATAAACATTTTTTTTTTTACGTAAGAATATGAAAAAAGTTTATCAGTATGATGAAGTAAAAGGTAAATACAAATAATGTATAAATACACTTGCTGATTCTCCGATCAGACTGTAGACATTTTTAGTTATAAATACCTTTTATTATATAAGTGTTTTCTTGATATCTCTACTTATATATGTGTCGTAGATATCGATACATTAATAAATAGAATTATATAGTTTATTGGAGCTAAAGAGAAGCACTTAGAAAAAACTCAATTTTCATATTAATAAAACGAGATTCGTACTTACTTATTTTGTTAGACATTTTATACTATTTACTCTGAAAGTACTGAATTAAAAAAAATTAGTAAAGATTAAATAACCTTAATTATTTGAAATATATTATTTAAGAAAATTTAACGAAAATGACTAAATATTTTTAATTTGATATGAAGATTATTTTTAAAGATTTAACAGTATAATTATTAAAAATTTAGAATAATTTAGATTTAAGAATTTTCTACTCCATTTTTCAATCGTGTTATGCAACTTGTGAAAAAAAAAACTGAATTAAATATCGCTAAAATTCAAACAGTTGTTTGAATTTTAGCGATATTTAAAAAAAATTAAAAAAAAGGAGAGAGATAGAGTAAATCATCAGAATTTACAAAGATGTTAGTTGTTGTTGCTTTAATTAAAATTTGTAAAATAAAAGAGGATAACATTAAACTACCTTATATTACAATCACGTCAAAATTCCATGATACACCTATCAAATTTCGATTTATTAATTGTGATGTTAATACTCATACGAGTGCACCAGGTAAATTGTTGCTAAATATTTGAATATTTTACTTGATCGGAATTTATATTATTCGGATTCAGATATGATTCGGAATTTATTGGGATTTTTAAATATTATAAACCAGTTTTTATCTTTATGAATAATAATTACTTTACACACATTGAGTCTTTAGACTTCAAGGACCTTTTTACTAGCATACCACTGACCAAACTTTTAGATGTTCTGTTCTCATGGATTTATAATTTTAGGAATATTCTTGATATCGATTTTGAATAATGGCAAAATATTGTTAATTTCTGTATTTTTAAAAGTTTTATCTTCAATGAAGTTTTTCTGCAGATTGTTGACATACCAAAAGGTGGCAATTTCTCAAGTATTCTAGTTAATCTTTTTTTCACTCTACTTTGAAAAGAATGCTGCGATTTTCATTAGGAACGGATTCAGACTTATCGATAACTTTAGTATATTTTATTGTATAGATTTTATTGGTATTGCAAACGCAATTTATCCAGTGTAATTTACTCTGGTGAAAACTAATCAGTCTAATTTAGCTTCCGGTGAAAACTAATCAGTCTAATTTATCTTCCGGTGAAAACTAATCTGTCTAATTTATCTTCTGGTGAAAACTAATCAGTCTAATTTATCTTCCGGTGAAAACTAATCTGTCTAATTTATCTTCTGGTAAAAACTAATCTGTCTAATTTATCTTCCGGCGAAAACTAATCAGTCTAATTTATCTTCCGGTGAAAACTAATCAGTCTAATTTATGTTCCGGTGAAAACTAATCAGTCTAATTAATCTTCCGGTGAAAATTAATCAGTCTAATTTATCTTTACTTATTCATTTGCTATAAGTATCTACAGAAATGTAATTTTTTTTTACAAATTAATCGCCTTAAGTTCATTTATAATCACGATACGCATATTTTAAATAATCGTAAATTTTTACGGAAACTTCTTGACTAAGGGTGCCCCGATCAGATTTATAGAGAGGTACCTGATTTAGTAAAGGCTTGCCTTCTCAGGCGAAATAATGCTTAACTTTATACTATGGTAGGGTCACCCTTTTCAATTATCCTTAATAGTATTTCTAATTGATTAGACCCATTTAATTTTTATCGAAAATATTTTTTTTATCTCATCTATAACTTTAAATGTATTGTTCGTAGAGTTTTTGTTCTCTATTTTGGCATATAAGCTTATTTAATACTCGAACCTGTGACCCTTGACTCTCATCCGGAAAATTGAGTTTCCCTTCTGTTAAATATTTAATTATATATTAAATTCTTAATTACATATTAAATAAATAAATTCTGTTAAATATATATAGATGAAATATAATTCATTCTTCTACTTCGATTTTCGGCATCTCAGTATATAATAGTGATATGACTTGCTTTTGGTTCTTGATTATCACTTTTCCTGGGGCAGTCGGGGGTAAGGTTGCTTATGGTATATTACTGTCAACTGCAGAAACTGCTGACAACACAGTAATGACCCCCCCCCCTCTCTCATGATTCTGCCATGTCGGCCAGTGCTTCCATTTCAATTTCCATTTTTTGTGTAATGTTTAGATGCCATTTAGATTATTTACGATTTCCTGTTATTTCTGCTATGATGTTTTTATTGGATTCATATTAGGTAATTAATTTATTTTGATTTATATTTTCTTCAAATATTTTCCAATTATAACATTAGCATCTTGGCACTGTTGTGACTTGGAATTGTATATATATTATGTATTTTAACATTTTATTATTTTTTTAAATTTTATTTTTCGTCACAAATTTATGTATTTGTTTAATATATATATATATATATATATATATATATATATATATATATATATATATATATATATATATATATATATATATATATTCCTTTTTAATGAGTAGTCCCTTGAAAATTTTAGAAACGTTTGATAAAATTTTTTGGAAATCTGTATTTGTTTAAAAATTTACCTGGCTTTATTTTATATAGTTTGTTTCAAGAACTTTTGTGTAATTAAAATTATAGCTACGTATTCAGTTACTTTTTTTTATTTAGTTATAATTTAATCTCAATAAGTTGGAGTTTGACAGGAAATCTTAGAAGATTTTACTTGTTTGCAGGTGGAGAAAGTTAAAGAATTCCAAACTTGTAACATTTTGATTCTTCGGTTCACTATTATAGAGAGCTGTTTAAATAAGTTAGGTTTTTTTTCATTCCTTTCTTTTATACAGTACGCCAAATTAAATGCCTATATTCAATTTCTCTTGAATTTCCCTTTCTCTTTCGCTCTAAATTTTTATGCCTTTTCCCCCAAAAATTGCTGGAGTAAACTCTACCGGTTTGCTTTACTCTCACTTTGCCCACGCCAACTTGGTATGGGAGACTTGATATTAAATTGTAGAAAATTTCTCTAGAAAAAATAATGTATATAGAAGTTCTAAATTTTAAATATAATTTTCCGTTCTCAGTGGTTTTACAATTCTAATTATTATTTATTTATTCTACTAGGTTTAATATATAAATGAATTTCGAACGAAGCTAATTTAGCTTTAGCGTAAATACGTACAGTGTTTTATTTTCAGCGCCAATTAATCTGAAATAAAATTATTCAACTTAAATTCTCTTTCCTTAAATGTAAGAAATATTAGTTATTCATTAAAACTATATCACATGTTATAATAAATTATTTTGCATAATCATGTATTCATACATAAATAATCTTTTGAATACATATATATAGTGTGGATTTATAAACAAATATTATTAAATGTATTATTTTATTTTTTCTTGTAAATTTAAAAAAATGAACTAAAAGAAATGTATTTACTGTCATTAGGTTACAAATGTTTGAAAGTACACTGGTTATGTTTTACATATTCTTAATACGTGGCTATCAATATTTGCTTAATGAATATCAGTATTTACCTGAATTATCTTGGATTTATTTTGAAGTTAAATAGTGTAACCTATATCCGTATAGATAAATATAGTTGATTAAATTTAATCAAACAATTAACCTCATCAGAAATTTATTCTGAATTTACAACGGTGAAAACTTATCAATAAGTGAGGGCAAAATATATCGATTTAATTAACGCAAACGATTAATTTAATCTGAAATTTATTTCGTAATTAGAAGATTTTATAGACTCTACTTCAAACAGATCTATCAATTCAAATCTTTATTGAGAATTTAATATAAATGTTATAACAGAATAGCAGTAAATGTTTACTTAGATGTTGAGAGCTGTATTATGCAAAGTTTAAGAAGTAAAATATTTAATGAAAACTCTTCACAACTAATTAATAAATATGTCATGAAAATCAAGCCACATATTTATAAATATTTTATTTAAAAACATAAATCACTAGAAATGTTTACGTAAAAATTTAAAATTTAGGGATAGGTTAAGATGAAGAAAATAAAATAAAAATTTAACATATATACATGCTGCAAAATTAAAAAAAAAAATGTTATAACTAATTAAATGGTGAAACTTCTCTTTTTGTGCTAAGTCATTTGTTTAAATTAAAATAAGAAAATATTTTGTACAATTAGATTATTTAAAGCAATTCGTTTATTTATCTTTAGCATAAATACCTTCAGCGTTTTACTTGTTTTAACAGCTTAAAGATGCATTTTAAAAATTCAGCTCTAATTGAGCGGAAATAAAATTGTTCAACATTTATTTAACGCTTCAATTCCTTTTCTTTAATGTAAGAAATATAAGTTATTCATTAAAACTATGACACACTATATAATTAACTATCTTGCGTAATGATGTTCATAATTACTTTTTTGAAGTGTGGATTTATAAACAAATATTATAAAATGTATTATTACCTTTTTTCTTGTAAATTTAAAAAGGAACAAAAAGAAATATGTTTATTGTATATAAAATTAAAAACAAGAAGTACATTTGATATGTTTTTGATGCATATTTAAACCAGTTTATTTTATAAATACTTTAAAAGACGTGTTTGTTTTTAAAGTTTTTTTTTATAATTAAAACGAAATGCACAGCTTTTTGTATTTTCTTTTAAGTACAACATCGATTTTATTCATTTAAAATAACAAAATCATTGACTCATAGTAATTTAATAGAACACAAAGCAAATGTATATAAAGACGAAATTCAGCTTTAAAAGCAGCAACAAACATCTATTGATTCACAAGAAAAAGAGCAGACGATAAAAGAGTAAGATTTGCGAATCTGGCAACACGATTTTTAAGCTATTCCATTTTAAATCTTTACGTGCTGCTGCGATCACAAGGCAGTTCAATGTCATCGCGCATGCGTTCACAGCTTGCGTGAAACTTCAGTGCGTTCGTGTGTACAATAGCCGAGATAATTTCGAAGCAAATAATTTAAATATTATAGATCAGACGAGAGAGCGAGAGAGAGAGACAGTTTCGAATGGTTAAGGAAACAAAGAGGAAGAAGAGTGCAAAGCTGCCTTTTTAAAGCAAACAACAATAACACAATGCAAAGAGAAATGGATTTGAATGCAGGGATGCATAAGTGAGCCAAGGTGCGAGTAGTATAAGGGGTGCTTTTACTTACCCCATTGCTATGTCCCCCGAACTACTGAGGGCACCTACTCTTCTCTCCGACAACAGCCCTGGAAATGTTTCTTAAATTAGAGCAATGAGCGTTTCGGAAAACAATTATACTTTGCACTCTGCTTACTCAATGTCCAAACAACACTTATGTCAGATTTGTAACGTATTTTTTTGTAAGTAAAAAAGGATGAAAATGTGCAATTTTACCTTTTTAAAATTATGTCACTCTCAAAAGATTATTGGTAACTAAAAACATATTTAGTTAAAAATATTTTTTTAAAACGAAGTTTCCATTTCAAATTTCGTTTTTTTTAAAAAACTTACTTTGAGTTATAGTCACTAGTTAGAAGTATTCTATTGACAAATTTTGTTTTGCATTAAAAGTAAAAAAAATAGGCAAAATATTTTTAAATTTTTAACTTACTTAAAACTTAAATTTATTTTCTTTTGAATAGTTTCATGCTATATAAATCGTGTAGGAGAAGGAAACTCATCTCGTGTGGGGTCGTTTAAATGTAAATATGCACAAAGGAATACTGTTTTTTGAAATTAAAATATTATATTAATCAACACTTTAGCAACGACTGTTTAAAATTTTACAATCATAAGTTGTCTGATTTAATGTTTATTTGAAACTTATAGTATAATTAATAAATTATTAGAAATACTTTTTCAGGTTAGATGAATTTTATTTTTCAGTTTAATAAATACTTGTTGAAAAAACTAGAAATCATTTTAAAAATATTGTGATTAATGAAAAAATAAATAAGAAAAGTACAGATGTAAATAGTTAAAATGCACGCAGCTATTTTAATGTTATAAATAAATAGATGCAAAAAATCTTACTTAAGCTGTATTTTGCTTAACTTTTTATCTTTGTACTCATAACATTATTTCTTTTTTTTTTGTTTGTTATTTTTAGGATACTTCTGCTCTCTTATTTAATGGAAATAATGACTTTTGTACACTTTGTGATAAACCACGCACAAGAAATGTTTCATAATTTCAGAAAAAGAAAATTATTCGGCATAAAGATTACAATGATTCTAAATATATATCCTTAATTTGATTCCAATTTCTTTAATTTAAATGGCAATGCTTAAATCATCGTGAAAAGCAAAACGTTACTTTTTCGTGTTTCTTTCGAGAAATTTGAAGTACGAGAAAATACATAATTAACTATTGTTGCTGAAGTCACATTTTTTCTATAATAGTTTGCATAGTCGTGAACTAACGTCGTGAAAAGAATCGGAAAATTTCAAAACAAAAACACAAACAAAATTTCTAAACAAAACAAGTATGAAAACTTTTAATTTTGTTAGTAAAAAAATGAGATACAGAAATAAATTAGCAATTTTTATTAGGAGTTAATTGCTAAATAAATACTCAAATTTTTTTTAACTAAACGAAATGGAACTTTTTTTCTTGACATCACAAAAGCACTACTGAGTCAGGTATATAAAGAAAAAAAGCCACAAAACGTTCATACTGTCATCGATAAAATTTAAATGTGTGGAATATTTTACAACTTAGTCAAAATATATTTAAAATTATTCCAGTGAGCGTAAGAGTAATTTTTTAGAGAATTTAAGATTAATTTTTAAATCTTATGATAATGTGGTAAAAAATGAGTACTGATTAAAACAAGTAATTATTAAACCAAGAAATTATTTAAAATTCAACTTATTTTAATGCCTTTCTCCTTACTTATTACGAAACAGGAAAAATTATTTAGATAAAAGAAAAAAACTTAAAAGATGGTAGCTATGGGTTAAAATATAAAAACTAATAGTTTTGGTTGAATTGTAAAACAATGAAGTAATTATAATGCAGCATCTCTGAACAATAATTTTATATTTTTATAACATTATGTACTTAAATTATACCTATATTATTATAAAATTGACTTACTTCTTTTCTGAAAAATTTATTCTTTATTAATTTCTTTTTTTTCATTGCACTGCAACACTTTCTGAATTTTAAATCATCAAAGTGAAATTGAATTAAAATTTCCTTTTTTTATAAATTTAAATAACTTAAATTCTGTTAACTTACATTATTTACTATTTATTATAAAGCAGACATTTATTTAACTATTTACTCTTAAAATTTTTACAAAAATTTTTATTTTAAAGCCTAAGTTAGAACGTAAAATACGAATCAGTTTTTTACATAATTTGTTTACACTAAACTATGCAGTAATCTAATTTTAATGCATATAAATCTACAGGAAAAAAAAACTAAGTTTTAATTTCTTTTTATAAACATGATATTAAAACTTTGAAATTTTTTTTTAAAATCCTTCATTTGTGAAGTTAATTTATTTATACACAACTATAAAATAAATATGCGCTAAATATAATTAAAGCGATTTTAAAAGTATGCCTTCAATTAATGAACAAAATGATGTATATTTGGTTAAAGCATTTACAAACAATATAGTAATACATATAACACTAAACAAAGGGATATTTTTTTATGATAGTGCATTCCAATTAGAATTAAGTAGATAACGAAAAAAAAATTATAACTTTCATAATTTTTGCGTTCCATAAAGATATTATTATCAGAATGACTAAAATAAGAAACAAAAAAAACAACAAACTCATGAAAGACTTTCATTTTTTCTTGTTAGAGGAGAAAAAAGTAGAAATTATGGTCCTAATTAGGTTACTGTCTAAAGAATCGAATATTCTTGGATCTAAAGTTGTTGATTTAGTTGTCTCGCATAATTGCCGATTTTCAGGAAATTTTATTTTCTCTCTTCGTGCCTTGCAACTTAAAACGTCATCCGTAAGACGAAGCCAAACCCTAGTCCCAGATGGTAATTCAATTATGCGAAAGACCCTAATTTAATTGAAAGGGGTTGGCGAGTGTTTATCAACAGCTCCTTGCCAAGTTATTTAATTGGTTATTGGCGTTTTTTTCCATAAACACTCGCCAAGTCTGTCGTATTTAATGTTTGATGTTTTTTAAAGAAATTAGATTTTAGAAGCCTTATTTTTTTATAGGTTTTGAAAAGTTAATATTTTTTTACAAAGTTTCATGCGTAATAAGAAATTTGATTTTCTTATTGCTATGATACAGTGTTTAATGTTTTAATTAAATTTTTGTTAAAAATTGAAAAGCTTACTAAACCACATTGTTGAAATTATTATTATTTTTATACATTAACATTTAATGTTTCAGAGCAGAGCAAATTTTTCATTATCTGATTAAAAAATTTGCAAATTTTATTCAATGATGCATATTTTAACATTTTTTAAAATTAACTTACTTTTGTCTGAGAAGAATACATAAAAAAAAGAAAAACGAAATTGATAATTAATTTGTTTCACTCAAAATATAATGCTTTCCTCTCAATAATAATAATAATCATAAAACAGGTCAAAATGTTTTTTCTTCTTTTATATTCTATTCATTTGAATTCTCGTCTCATTGTTAGTTCAAATAATCTTGTTTTCCTTTTAGAACTCTTTGTTGATTCAAAAATATACAAACATTAATGAATAAAGCATTTTTTAACATTTAGTTTACGTTCGTATGATTAAAAAGAGAAAAATATCAAAAACATTGACATTAAAAAGAGAAAAACAAAACTATTAATTTGTTTGATTCAAAATACAAAGCTTTCCCTAAAAAAAAGTTAGTTCAAATTAATTTTTTTTCTTTTATGTTATTTTTTTTTGAATTATCATTTCATTGTCAGTGCAAATAGTCTTGCTTTCTTTTCTAAAGCACTTAGCTACTTTTTGTTCTTTGTTATTTTTTTCCTTAAGAGTTTTCTAATCATTTCAGCAATCTTTGATTAAAATAATTAAAATTAAGTTTTGACAACAAGAAAAAGTTGGCTAGGTCTCTTTTTCCCAATAACGGTTAGATAGTTCGTAAATCCAGGGCAATAAATTCTCTAATCTTTTTTTCATTAATGCAAACCAAAAAATCTTCTGTTAATTCGAAGCATACGTTTTTTTTTAAAAATTGTAACAATGTAATGCATTTTGTAGTGTTTTTATTATAATTTTCTTAAGTAATAAACAATGTTTTTGCATCGAATGAGGAAGTAAAAACTTTTTGCCAAATGTGAAATTTTCTACTTTCGAGTTTGAATGTTTGGATTAACGAAGTTAGTTTGTTTTCTTTTTCTCGAAAAAAATCTATGTAGACAAATTTTTCTCATGCTAAATTTTATCGGTACACTTCTTCATAAAAATGTTTTTGATTTATTTCAATAAATTTCTGACAGCTCATTTTTATGAAGTTTAAAAATAGGATAAGATTCAGCAAAGATATACCATATTCCATGTCTTATTCATGGAAGGCAAAGTCAAAGTTTGAATTGGTAACTCAGTATTTTTACAATTACATTTTATTTAATTTTAAATATTTGTCAAATTCTTACAAATATTTTAATGCTTATAATCTTTCAGTTTTTAAGTTTTTAAAATCAAAATAGTTTTTAAGTTTTAAAGATAACAGTAGTTTGTAGTTTTAAAAGATAACAATTGTTTTAAAACTTTAACAGAACATAACAAGAATTTAATAATTTTAATAAAAAATTCGTAAATTAATAATCAAATAAAAATAAAATAGAAATAAAAATAAAATAGAAATAAAATAGAAATAAAAATAAAATAGAAATAAAAATAAAATAGAAATAAAAATAAAATAGAAATAAAAATAAAAATAAAATATAAATAAAATTAGTAAACAAATTTCGAAAGTCGTCAATACAGTGTACATTTTGTAAAGTAACTATTTTATAGTGTAAATTTTGTAAAGTAACTAGTAATATTTTTATCTTGCAGTTAATGTAAAATATTTCTATGGTTTAAGGAAGGGAAACACAATTTTATATTACCTTAATTAACATTAAATTAAATTAGAGCAATTTTTTAGTTATGAATTGTATAATAAACTGTTCATAATTTACAATGTTAAATTCTCAGAAATAAATTTTCTTAAATGAAAATCATTTAATTTATAAGGTTAATCTAGTTCGTTGTTCTTTAATATATATTGTTTTAATCATATAAAAATTTTTCTTACAACGCTAGAAATGCTAGATTAATAATGAGAATAATGTTGCAGCATTAAATGAGGATTAAATCGTAAAAACAATTAACATTCAATTACATTCTCCAGCTTTCAATAATAGTCATTACTTTTCTAAGGCGTCACCTTTCTACAATCATTATTATTAGAAGCATATTAGCACTTGAAGAACCTTTGCAATGAAAAGGACGATTAATTTTTCAAAAAGCAGACGATAATAATTCAGGAAAGATGTAGAAGCAATTGAAATGGAATTATTTTCGGGTGTGCCATTGATCAAAAGAAGGACCTCATGGAAAGTGATAACCCCTACTAGATCGAAATGTAATGACAAATACAGCGGCAACATTTCTGCTATTTTTTTGGTGATGAATGATTTTTCTCATCGACCGCTAGAAGCGCCGATAAACCGAAGTTTCTTCAGTTGAATGGCATCAATAAAAAAGTGTCAAAAGATATGAAGTTCAGGAAAACAACTATTGGATTGATAGAATGCTTTATAGGTGACGCTAGGGGGGGGATTCAATGTTGAAAACACTTTTAAGTGATAAATAGAAGAGTCTAATAGATGTCTTTGTCCTTAGGAATTGATTTATTTTTGAGAAGAAAAAATGCTTGAGAAGAGATGAAGTAAAAGGTTTTAGTATGAAAATATGAATCAAATTCTTCGATTTTTTTCTTGCAATTTTGTTTTGCTTTGAAAAGTTTTAATTTTATTTTTTTTAAAATTTATTACTAAAAATTATTTGTAACTATGAACTTAATAATAATGATTTTAATAATTAAAAAACTAATAATTCTAAAAAAGTTTTATTTCAAAATATATTTATAAAATAAAACTCATTGATTTGTAGAAAATGCATTATTTTTTTTTTGAAACTTCAATTTATTTGTTTATAACTTTATATCAGTTTATAATTTGCTATTAAAATTAAGTCAATTTATAATTTATTGTAAATGTTTTAGTTACTCTGAAGCAAGTTCATAATGTTACACAAAAACAATTTCTTAAGAGAGCAGATTTCTTATTAAAAAAACAACCTTGAAATTAATTTAATTGTGAGTTTGGTCTACTTATATTCTGTTTTATTGATAAATTTTCTTGTTTTACAAATGCATTCAGTTTTTCATGCGATAAAAATATTTTTGATTTTAAACATAAAGAGGAATTTATAGACACATAAATCGTGCCATTAATTTGAATTCCAATGATGATAGTGTATTATCAGGACTATGCACAATGGATGAACTATCATCAGGACAGTGCATTACAGGACTATTATGATAGTATATCATCAGGACCTAAGACAATTTAAAATTGCGGCTTTTATTGCTGCTGAATATTTGAAAATAAAGAGACATTTGGAATAAATTATATTTTTCACTTATATATAGCTAAATTTATTGAAATTTCTTTGATGTTGACGAAAAAAATATTTTTTAGGAAATTTCAGTTACTAGCCATATCACATTTTAATAAAAAGTTACACTAAAATGATTTTCATTAATTCAAAATTTAACTATTACTCAGTAACTAGTGAGAGGTATAACGGTAACTGTTAAAATTAAATTGAGAACAAAATATTAATTTGAGCTCGTAATAAAAATCATTGCATTAAATAAATATTTAATCTTTTTATATTTTCTAAAAACACGGTTATTGAAACAAGAAATATAAAAAAAGTATACTAATATGATACATTAAAAATACAAAAAAAACTAGTACTATTTATTTATTTAAGTATTTGTTATTATTATTTGATTAGAAGATAAAGACTTGAACTCAAAAATATTATATGTTTAAATACTTTTCTTAATAATGTCTTAAGTTATTTCAAAAGTTTTTAAAATTTAACCCAAATCACATATAACATAATCAAGTCATTATTTCATAAAGAACGTTTTATGAAAGCAAGTTACTTATAGAATAAGTGGTTCTAGATTACATCGAGAAAATTTAAGTCACAGGTTCGTGGTAAAAGTACTGTCTACAAGTAGAAGTAAAAATCATTGGGAGAAGTTCTCTTCACCTAAATTATGTACAAGTATCGAGTGTAATTTACAAAATCCTTGGTCGAATGCCAAGCCAAATGCTGCCAAAATCCTCGGATAATCTCTCCCCCTTTAACATGATAAGCTCCACTTCATTGATTCCTTTATTTCAGATCTTTCAAGGACTAAGCAATGTCAATAAATTTTGCAATAAGTGGAGGTCTTATTTGATGCTCTTATTTGGATGATTTAATGAAAATATAAAGATATATTTTAAAATACAAATGAAATTTAGTTTAATTTTGTATTTTAAGCGAAATAGGGGAAGTCATTTGATTTTTTTAAGTTTAAGAATATTTGATAAAAAATTTAACATTGCATGTGGTAATTAACTAATTATTTAACTCTTAAATTAAATTTTGATTCATTATCGTAATAAAATAAGAAAATACTGGTAAATTTGTGTGTGCAAACGTTTTGTTGTCAGTTGAAAAGGAATGTCTAATCTCAAAAATTGTATCTGAAAAAATCTCATTTGATCTCAGAATTGGTCTTCATGTCTGAAAATGGCGTTTATCTAAGTATGTTTTGAGGAACGTTTGTTTGAAATTTTTTAAACATTTTTGGCATTTTAGAAGTGTTTAAAAAGGATTCGGAAACAATTATTAGAAATTTTGGAATAATTTGAAAGCATTTTAAACAAAAACAACGTTTTGAACAAAAACAACGAAACGCTTTAGTAAGGGTTTTGAAATAATATCTTTTGCGTTGGCTGCTTAAGATCAAATTCTTCTTAATTTCAGGAAAAATTAACTTCAATAAAAAACTCAAAGGATTTTTTGCTTTTAAAGAGAAAACATAAATAAACAAGATTATGGGTTTTAAAAAGATTTGACTAATGAAAGTATTCGTTAAACAAGTGTTCTGCATCAGACAAGCAATAACATTGCAAAGAAAAAAGACAATTTGAAATATTTTCTTTGTTTTGATGGAATAAGTAAATTTTTTTGGAGCATTAAGAATAAATTTAAATATTTTTAACAGATAGATGTAAGTAACAAATCACATTGTCCCTGAATTTTGCATGCCTCTTTTTCTTAAAAGGATATAACAAAAAGTCTGAAACTTTCTGAACAAAGGTATAAGTAGATTAAATTTAATATCAAGTCATTATGATCTATTTTCATTTTTTTAATGTTAACCAATACTAAAATTTAGTCCATATTTTGTTATTTTATTTTGATCTTTTAATTTAATTAAATTTTTTTTAATTTTCTACTCTTTTTTCTTTACAATTCTATAAATTATTTCAAATTTTAAAATTAAAAAGAATTTCACGATGTAAGTTTTACATATTTGTGTACTTAAATTCGCAGATAATAAATTAACGTGTATCAGTAAATGCATTAAAAAAGTATAAAAGCAAGTAACTTATTAAAAACTACTAACTTTATTATAAATACAATTTTATTTGAACTTTAAATTGAAAAAGGTTTTGTAGAATAAGAGGTTTTAAATTTATTTTCACATTTGTGTATATTTAAATCTAAATATTTAAGAAAATCAACGAATCTCAATAAATACATTTAAAAATATAAACTCAAGTAGAGGAATATAAATTAATAATTTTAATATTGGTTTTATTTTTATCCATATACTAAATTGAATTTTGAAATTAAAAACAATTTAAATGATTCACAATTTTTCAGTTTATTTAGAAAATTTAGAAATTTGAAGATTTACTGAAATAAAACTAATGAAATTAGTGAATACATTAGGAAAGTATAATTGCAAGTAGCTAATTATAAATTATTGATTTTTACATTAATTCGTTCTGCCCTATATTTATAAACTAGGAAATGAAAAAGAATTTGTAAGATTCAACTTCTGAGTTTATTTAAAAAATTTTAAAATTAGAAGTTTTACTGAGATACAAAAAATAGAATGTATCAAAGTAAATAAATTTGAAAAGTGCATACCTAATTGTAAATTACTAGTTTTATTACTGATATTGTTTTGTTCTGAAAATTTCTTTAAGTTTTTGACTAAAAAGCATCTTTCAAAATTAGAAAAGAGTTGACGAATTATATTTCAGTAATTTTTTTTAACTTTAAATGCCAAAATTAATTGTTTGATTACAATCAAATTTAAAGGAAAAACTTTATACACACGGAGAAAAAAATTCTGGTAAAATTACCGTAATGACATTTCTGGTTGAAAAAAGCATAACTTTGGTAATGAAACTCAAAATATACGGTATTTATATAATTTATTTGGTAGTTTTTGCATTCAATGGTAACGGTTTACCGGAAATTCTATTTTTCAAAATTATGGTTCTTGTTACGAAATGTTTAGAAAAAATTGAAAAGTAAATTTAACCAAATAAGTGGCTCTTATGCTATGCTCTAAGGTATCATGATAAAATAGTCAAACTTTAATACAATCAATTTCAAACACTATGAAAGCTCTTCGGTTATAATTGTCGAGCTTTATGGTATTCTTACAGAGCCAGAAAAACTGTACATTTTACCATACTCTGGTAGTTTTGACTATGCTTTTTTTTTCTCAGTGCATAGATAAAATGAAAAAAAAAAAAAAATGAAATACATAAAATTGAAAAACTGGAAAATGAGAAAAATAAAAACGAAAAACAAGAAAATAAGCAACATAAAACAATGAGATCGAGATATAAAAATTTTTTTGAAGGTTTACCAAAAGTATTATAGATTTAGTTGATTAGCAAAAGTAAGGTGAAAATGAACGATCAACGAATGATATCATAAGTCATTTGAGGGAAGTTCAGTTTTAAGTACAAATAGATATTGAATGGGCAATATTATATGGATTATACTTGACAAAAGTTAATAGTAATAACTACTGAGTGGGCTTAGTATTTAGCCATTAACTATAAGCTAAACCATTTTAACTTTTCATTCGACTTAATATTTATTCAGAAGTCATAGATAATAAATTTCCAAATTCAAATAACTACTCCCTTAAAATGAAAGAATGATTTCCCCTATTCAAAAAAGAGTTAAATTTTCAACTTGATAACTCAACTTGAGTGAAATACACTTTTATTTGAGCGAAATTCTTGCTTTGCGTTTACTCAAACTTAAGTGGTATTTATTTAAGCAATATTTGAGTGCCTTTAGCTCAAACTTGAGGGATTTATTTATTATTTAATTGTGTGCGAGCTATAAGCTGGAATTTCAATCGTTTTATTTTAAAAAGCAAACGATAATAAATCTAAATAAAATTGTTATTTTCTGTGATTTAAATAGATTATGTCTTCGCTTTTATTTTAAGTTTGTGGCGTAACTACTACTACGAAAAATAAACATCAATTCATTGGTGTATAAGACATGCTAACTTGATTCAATGAGGTACCTTTTGATAGATGAAGGTTGGCATTGTAGATAACTCCTCCCCCCCCCACTTTGGTGACCTCCGGACGTGATTTGAACAAGCAGTAACGCCCATTTCGATCTGGTTACGCCTACTTTGATGGATGGTCCACATTGGACAGTATGATTAAAATATATTCACTTACATGATGCTAATTATGAATAATAAATTATTGAAATTCACACTAATTCAAGTTAAAAGGACCCAATCAAGTGATACATATAATCACTCAAACTCGAGTGAAAGTCACTCAAGTTTGAGTGAAAACGATCCACTACAGTAATACTAAAAATCGCTTAAACACGAGTTGAAATCACTCAAATTTGAGTGAAATTTTTTTCATTCAAACTTTAGCTATTTCCATATAACTCTTTCACTTGAGTGATCTTAACTCAAGAAGAGAAGGCCGCTTTTTTCTGGATGAAAGAGTTAAATAGCACTCAAGTTGAGTTATTTTCACTCGTTCATTTTAAGTGAGAAAGGCTAGTCTTATAAATAATTCAATGGTAATATCAGATAGATTACTATACTTATCATTAAATAAGTTAAATAAAATTAAATGGAATGAGTGACACAAATAGAATTTCTAATTTTACATACTTCGTGAAACCTTGAAAACAATGAAACAACGCCTAAGACGCTATCACAAATAACATAAAAATATGAATGACATGATTATAGAATTCATGACAAAACAAAATCGTTGAGCTAAAAATATATTGTGTCACCTTTCTTAAGAAAAAGAAATATGTCATGACATTTCTTGTTATGATCGGAAACAAAAAGGCTTCAAAGGAAATTGGAGACAGATTCTGTCTTTTCGAAGGTTGAAGCTTATTTTCCAGTTATTTTTAATTCCGGAAAAAAATAGCGAGTAACTAAAACGCTTATTTCAATCTTATTTAAGAAAAGTAATTCTATATCATAATTTACTGAATTTATGATAGTAGAATATTAATTAAACGAAAGGTGGTATTTAATATAAAAATTATGAATTAGATACCTATTATAATTTAAAGGTTTTTTAAAAGATGATATTAGAGCTGTAATAAAATAGTTATTCATTTATTAAGTTATTAAAACTAAAATCAAAATACCACCTAATTTCATTACATGCGTTTTAAATATCATCTCGTTTTCTGTTGCAGCTCTCTTAATATTTAGTATTGTATTACAAATTGCAGAAAATATTTTTCCTATTGATATTATCACAAGTTACTAATTTCATGCACAAACATAAACTGTTAATTTCTAATTAGCTTAATAAGCACTTCAAAAAATAAATTTTTAAACATGAGGAAAATTATTGCTGTGATTAGCAATTAAATAATGTGTAATTGAAATCTATATATATTTATATTGCATTAAGTTCATAAAAGTTTAAATTATCCATTTGATCTAAAAAAATTTTAAATAGTTTTTAAAAGGTAATTTATGGTACATGTAATTTCAATCACACCCAAATTTTTTAAACATTATTTATAAAGATACATGTATTATAAATAATTTTGATCAAAATTAATTTTTTTACAAAAATACATTTATGCTAGAAACAATTTTGATAAGGCTGGAACTAAATACTGAATAAACAGTAAAGTTGAAATAAATGTTTGAACTTAAAACTTAATGAAATGAGAGTCTGAAAAAAATGAAAATAAATATATTGATCAAAAAAAAAATATTTCGTATCGACAGAACTAAGGTTTTAACGGTTTACATTTTTTGTTTTCGAGTATTTGAAGAGCGAAACAATATAGAACTATGTTCATTAAAATTTTTTTGCTAAAATAAAAATTTTCAAATTAAAATATATTTAGATATTTACAGAAATACGTAAATAGATAACATAGAAAAGATATATTACACACCAAAAACATTTATAACTATTAGGAACTTTTTACAGTTAATTTTATGTTTTATAATGTTTATAAGAAATTTTTTCGTTGGACAAGTCATTAAATTAGTTTTGACTATTTCCAAAGCAAAATAAATACAAAATCCTAGAGCGGAATGAGAGTAACAGAAAGAATGTGGGAATACGAAATGCAAATTTTATTTTGAGGATGCTTTCGAGAAATGTTTTTTGCTGTTTAAATCAACAAGAAAATTATAAATTAGTGAAAATTGGAATTTTTAAATTAAGCTCATGAAAATATTCCAGTTTGGTGATCCTAAAATATGGATAATATTTTAGTTATTTGCATAATATAGTGTTATATAATATAATATAGTGCTGTATTTGAATAATATAGCGCTTGCATAATATAGTAAATTCGAAAAAATTTCAATATTATTGTGCTCGTTTTAATTTTGTTTTAGAATTCTTTGTACACTGAGAAAAAAAAGTATGGTAAAAGCAATCAAAATATGGTAATATTTACCGTGTTTCTGACTCTAAGGGAACACCAAAATGCTCGGTAGTTTTTACCGAAGCATTTTGGTAACCACTTTTGTTAAAATAATAAATAAAATATAGTTTTATGATATGAGATAAAATTTGGTAAAGGTGGCAAAACTTAGTAATTTTATCATGATTTCTTAGAGCATGTTATTCGGTTAAATTTACTTTTCGGTTATTATTTTTACAATAACTGAAAAGTTCAATGTATTTTCAGTTATAATAAAAACTGAAAATTCAGTTATGTATTATATCATCTTAGTTATGTATTTTTTTAATAAATGTGTGGTAATAAGAATTATAACTTTGAAAACCAGAATTTTCAGCAAATTGTTCTCATCTGAACGGAAAATTACTAAGTGAATGATTTTAAATACCAGAAACTATGTTTTTTTTTTTACCATAAATGTCATTGCCAGCAGTACGGTAATTTTCCCAGAATTTCTTTTCTCTGTGTACTTTTTAAAGTTTCATGAAATATTTTTAAGCAATGCTTTTCCTTATACCTATAGTTATATTAATAAAATAACCAAGAATTTTCAAAGAAAATAAATCACATTGAAGAAGATAGAAAATTCTATAGTATTGTTAGTCATTTTTGTAACCTGTTTGTAAAACATAATTCATTTGCATTGTTAATTTGTATCACAAAATCTTATTATTAAAAAAAGTTATAAATCTCGTCACAAAATGACGGAATGTTTTTGCTTTGTGAAAAATATCAAATGAATATTAAATGAATAATATTAACTGATTAATATTAAAGCAAAAATATTAAAGGAATAACAATGAATAAATAACATTAAATAAATAATAAAATATTTTTAAAAAACTGATAAGATTTTGAGATTTTGCATAACCTTTATAATTATATTAATGAAATATTTAAGAATGTTCTGGGAGAATAAATCGCACTGAATAAAGATAGAAAATATTATATTTTTTATAATATTCCTTAATTTTTGTCAATCAATCAATTCAATTATTTTTGTAACTTATTTGTATAACATAATTCATTTGTAATGTTAATTTGTATCAAAAACTCTTATAAAAACAGCTAAAATATTTTTGTTTAAAAAAACGACAGAATGTTTTTGCTTTATGAATCTTTCTTTTGGCAACGTATGAGAATGTTTTTAAAAAATAAAGTGTTGCAGCTCACCTGGTAAGATTTCTTACTGCATCTTCTGCCACAGCAGCTCTGAAGGATGATATTCTCAGCTGAAGAGAAGGAAGGAAGAGGTGACAGAGGGGGTGTTGAAGCTGGCCGGTTAGGTTGGCCATTATAGGGCACTTCATGTTCTACAAACTCGCGGTCCTGCAAACAGTCAAATCGAATTAGTTATACTTATTCATATAGAAATTAGAATTTGCTAAAAAATCTCAGATTAATCTATAATGTTATACATTTTAAAGAAAGTTGAGTAGCACATCTTTACAAAATTTGGTATAAGTAATACTTTGAAAAGTTGAACCTTATTGCCATTCTTACTTATCCGTCTATACGCACTGTAAAGAATGGACACTCAAATTTTATACCAGGAAACTCCGAGTTAAAACTAATAAGTGAAGAAATAACTATAGTTTCTTTACTGGTGTATGCTCCGAGCAAACATTTCATCAAAGTGAAGAAATAACTATCGTTTCTTTACTGATATATGCTCCGAGCAAACTTTTCATCAAAGTGAAGAAATAACTATCGTCTTTTCTACGAAGAAATGAATTTTGTCAAAAGTAAAGAAATGTTTTGTCATTTTATTTTTTTTCCAAAAGAAAAAAGGAATAAAAACACCTAGTGCCTCTATATCCTCCCCTCCCAAAAAAAAAAAAACAAAAAAAAAAACAAAAAAACAAAACAAACACACAAGGACAGATTGAATAGAGAGAAAAATTACTTCCATGCCTAAAGCGGAATTTGAACCCGGGATCTTCCTGGCATGAGGCCAACTTCCTGACCACCATGCAATTGGTGGATTTATTAAGCCATTCTAGCTTCGATCCTCTAGTCTTCATTATAGATAAAAATCTCATACAATGCTCTGCGACGAGGTTCCAAGTCGTGGAAAAATTTCGTCATATATTTGAGAGTTCGCGTTTTGTCACAAATCAGGTAATTTCGTGACGAAATGATTATCAAAACGTACTAAATATAGCTGAAAGATTACCGAATCGTCAAAATTGAGAGTTTTATTTCTGAGAGGGCTATACGATAGTTAAATCTGAATGAAAATATGGTTTAAATTAGCACTTCATTAAGTTTAAACATATTTTGCAAGCCAGGCAGCGTTCAACGCATGATCGATTGTTTAGAGAATGTATAATAATTAAATATTGGGAATTCAAAACTTATTGAAACATTAGTCAATTGTTCAATATTATGATTCAATTGCACCATATTGCAGCGTAAAAAATTAAGCACAGTACTGAAAACTAATTTTCGACTGCTGATAAAAATTTTAAAGCACGTTGAACTATAATATAATTAAAAGGTAAGAGTATTATTATAGAACGATTCATGCTACTCAATAATGTCGTGTTTCAAGATATTAGCTTTACAAGCTCGCCAAATAATTAAATTACGATAAAACAGTTATTTTTGAGTCTATCTGAATGCATTTTTTGACAATAATCATAAAATCAAGATAGCCTATATTGATTGGAATTGCTTATTGTTATTTCATAATTCGATAAATAATCAATAAGTAAATAGAAAAAAATTGAGTCTCCTTGATTTACTATTTTACTTTCAGCAACTTTCGGTGTTAAAAAGCTTATTAAAGATGTGTTGGAATACTTTAAAATGAACTGAAAATTCTAATTTTAGCAAAACATATGATTTAGAAACAAATGAATTAAATGATTTAGGAACAAAAAATGATTTAGGAGCAAAAACAATTTAATTAAGCTTTTATTTATTTATAATTCCTATTTTACTTGCATTACAAATAAAAGAGATCATTTTTATTTATTTTCTCTTTCATTCTTAATTTTTTAATAAAATATGCTTTAGGCATCACTTAGATCAAGATTTAAATTTGTATTGTTTTAAAAGTTCTTTTCAGATTTGATTAAGAGCAACAGGAAGTACAAAGAATTATTTATCAATACACTGAATCATTCGTAAAATAAAGCTACAAAGACATGAGAAAAACGTATTTGAAATTCAACAATAAAATGGTGCAAAGTCTGTACGAAATATTAATAAGTGAATTCTAAATACATAAAGGTTTAATGTTTTGCTTTAAAAAATTTTGTTTGTGTTCAGGATTACTTCGTAGATCGCGCTGTAATAATAAACTTTTATTTTTTTCACCCTCTATTTTTTTATCCCAAACAAGAAAAGATTAATACAAACTTTAATCAGAAGGGTTCTTATGTAAACGCATAGCTGCCAACTCTTCCGGTTTTCACGAAAGATTTTATTTTCATATTTAAAATGGCAGCGAAACTCATGTTACACCATTAGATTTTTTTGAATAATAATAATAATTATAAATGAGTTTGACCACTACTACGTATAAATAATTACAACTAATATACAAAATCATAATAGTCTTTACGAACGAATTCCAGCCTAGTCACAATATAAATATATTTCTGAGTAAGATAATTTTTCTGTAATTGTCTTACTACCACTTGGAAAATCCATTCTGCGAAAGAGAGGAAGGTGGGAGGTATGTAAATGCTATTTCATTATTTATAAAGTAACAAGCTAATATTAGTGATTATTTTTTTTGGTTTCATTTTGTGCTTTGAAATGCGTTTTATTGAACCGAGGCACCAAAGTTTTAGTTTTAACGTTATAAGTCTTTTGATATATTTTTTCCAAACCATCGTAATAACTTTATAAAAGTTTTAAAACTACTGACAGACTTATAATTTTATATATTCGTAAACTAAGCTCAATAGAACACATTTTAATGAATATAATAAAAAAGAAAACTTTCAAAAATGTTAGTTTGTTACTTAAAGAAATAGCATTCACATAATTTTCCTTGGGTTAAAATAAAATATCTTTTTTGTCTATAATTTTCCATCAGCTGATATAATACATATTTTTTGTGGGAGGACGAATAGCATTTGCTTCATGGTTGATCATTTCATGGGTTGACATAGAATATCTTTTCTGTCTGAAGACGAATAACATATATGTAATTCTCCATGAGTTGACATAGTATATTATTTCTGTCTGAAGACGAATAACACTTATATAATTCTCCATGAGTTGACACAGAATATCTTTTCTGTCTGAGGGCGAATAGCATTCCCTTAATTTTCCATGGGTTGACATAGAATATCTTTTTTTTTTTCTGAAGATGAATAACATTCATGTAATTTTCCATCAGTGGACATAATATGTCTTTTCTGTCTGAAGACAAATAGCATTCATATAGTTTTCTATGGGTTGGCATAGGGTATATTTTTTTCTGAAGATGAATAACATTCATATAATTTTCTATCAGTTGACATAATATATCTTTTCTGTCTGAAAACGAATAACATTCATATAGTTTTCTATGGGTTGACATATAATATCTTTTTTTTCTGAAGATGAATAATATTCATATCATTTTCCATCAGTTGACATTATACATCTTTTCTATCTGAGGATGAATAGCATTAATATATTCATAGGTATTAAAGAATATCTCTTCTGCCTGAAAACGATTCTTAATAATACAATAATTTTGATTATAATAATAATAATTCTAATATAACTAATTTTGATAATAATAATAATTATAATATAAGTAATTTTGTTTATAATAATAATAATTCTGTTTGGCTGGCAATGTTTGACAAACAGTTTTCAAAAATTTTGTTATAGATTTTTCCACTCCTCGTAAATTGGCGGAAAAGTATTATAGCCCTCAAACAATACAATACATTTGGCAGGAGTTGGGAAATTAAAATACTTATGTAACGTTTTCGAAGGTTCTACACGAACTCACTCAAAATGTGTGAAAGAGTAGCTGTTCCTTCAACGAAGCAGACTCTTCACATACATTTTAAATGCTGTCAGATTTATGAATTTATCATCCGAAATTACAGTTCATACCGTATCATTACTAAATATATCTCTAAAACCTAACCTGCAAATTAATAATCCATGAAGAATGTGGATTTTTGCCAACAACAAGCGGAATTTCGAATCCACAGAATAAACCGATATTGTATAAGTAATGAAATAGACTACCATACAAAATTGATTGATTACCCTTTTAAAATCATTTGTTTTGAAGCCTACATAATAGAAAAAAATTAGTTCTGAAACAAATACTAATGTTAAATAGCTTCTCTTTAAATATTATGTACATAGCGTTCTTATAAATGATTAGAACAATTTAACAATTTAAAAATGAGCTAGCAGGGCAACATTCGTTAAGCTGATCTTAATAACTACTCGTGATATTAAGGAAATTGGTCGTTACGTCCTTAATGTTTTTTTCTGAAACCAAATGAGAAGGAGTGAAAAAAAATAAAATTATTCTTTAACGTATTTTTAATGTTCTTTACAAGAGTATACACTTAAATAATATTCCCTTAGAAATAAAATTCTGGAATTCAAGAAACAAAATTAGGTGGCTTTGTTTCTTGGGAATTATTTCAAAAAATTAGTTTCAATCATCAGGATTGTACACATTTGTGGTTATTCTAGAAAAAATATTAAAAATACTAAAATTTTTTTTTACTATTTTATTTAAATTATCACATAAATGACTTTTTTCAACTATCATGTAGTGAAATTTCTCTTCAACAATTAAATAACTTAATGTTGATCTTGTTGTAATGGTTATAGATGTTCCCTATCCACATAAATGTAATAAATCATCCCAAGACATGACTGTACAATGAATAGAGCAGTTGCTTCCGAAACCAGGACCTAGATTCGAAACCTGTCGATGGTTTGTTGCTTTTTTTCTAAGCATACATTAATTTTTTTAGATATCTTTTCAAAATTATAGCTTATTTTACAAATATTTTTTAAAATTCTTTTTTCATAAAAATGTTTGGAGTATAAAAAATTCCCTAGAAGTGGAAGTTTCCAACTTTGTACGTAAATTCACAAAGTTTCCATGCCTTTGAGTTTGTAATTTGAAACTCATTGTTTGTAAAATAAGCTTCGGAAACCGAATTTAAAATTCATGACCTTTTCAAAATCGCATTATAATTAAGAGCTTTTAAGCAAATAATAGTAATATATCTGAAAGTTCTAATAATATAATATTTAAAAGTGTTATTTTTTTGTTAAAAAAAAGAAGCAAAAAATTTTGTTTGAAATTGATATATATTTTTAAAAATTAAAATTACGGTAAATTATTATAAAAATTAATATTAATAAATATTAATTATTAATTAATATTTATTAATTATTAATTAATAAATATTAATTATTAATTAATAAATATTAATTATAAAAATAATTAATATTTTTTTTCTTTAAAATAGTTGAATTTGAATAAAATGTAAAAAATGGTAAAGTGTAAAAAAAAATTAAATTTTATTTATTTTAAATAAAAAGCGACATTGGTGTTCACCAACTGATAACATTAAAGATCAGTTTTTTTTAAATATTTTCTGTTGAATGAGATTTTTTTTTAAAAACAGATCTTAGATACTTCCGTTTCTCTGATCTAAACCATGAATCGGTTTCTCTCTCCAAAGCTACAGTTTTTTTTTAAAAGTGACATTATGTTTATTTTTTTTGACAAAATGTTCAGGCTTATAATGACAAGGAGTCGCCTAAATGTTTGAAAAATGGTCGCATAAAAAGTGACAATTTTCTAGGGGAGTTGGGGCACCTTATCAGGATTGAAATTGCATTGGGATCCATGTCCGAAAAAGTTGTGATACGCCACAAGGAACTCTTCCTTATTCTGAGCTGTTTCTTTGCATGCTTCTGAACAGGTTAATATAGGGAAGCGCCCCTAGCCGCGTACCACGACATCTCTAGTCATGGGTTTCTGCGCAATCCTGATAAAGTGCCCTTACTCCACTCGTAGTTCGTCGCAGCATTTTTGTGATTCCTTGTTACATATAACGTTTCTAAGCTTGATTTTTTTTTCTACGGCTAGCACTGAACTTTCGTTCTTCGCCTCCGAAGATGCCAGAAGTGTTGCTCATTTAACGTTACCCAGCGGGCACCTGTGAACCTAAGTCACACTGCCACAGATATGCGTTTATAGGGTGGGCCGCATTCAAACAAAGAGAGAACAGCACACAGAGAGAAACATCCATGCCCTGAGCGGGATTCGAACCCACAACCATTGGCTTCACAGTCAGGCACGCTGACAACTCGGACACTTGGTCGGTTTTCTAAGCTTGTAGATTTCGTCAAAAAATTATCATTAAAAAAGTCTTTTTGAGTAAAACTAATGTCAGATATCAAATCCCCACAAACGAATTCGACAAAATCAAGCATTTGTATAAATGCAACAAAAAAATTTTGTTTCTCAATATAGTCATAATTTTTTCCGTTTTTTTTTTCCAGAAAAAAAAAAAAAAAAAAAACGAAACGAACTTTTTGTTTAAAAGTGCATGTTGGTATTTATTGTTACGTACAATACGAACGCTTTGATTGGATCGCTTTCTATCCATAAATAAATGAAATAAATATTGTAATACCGTCGTCTTTTCGAGACATCTTAACAGATGATGATGTTGTAGCTCAAAGATATCATCAGGGAAGTCTTCAACCTCTTGTCCACTTTCCCTGGCAGCTATTCTTGCTTCAACTGCTTTCTTCTTACTCACAAAGGCTGCACCTGTGGTCGCTTTTGCAATTCTAATACGAGCCATTCGGGCTTTCTGCAAATAATAAACAAGAAATTGTCAACTAAAGTCATGGTCACACTAACTACAATATTGATTAAAAATTCTATTCTTAATATTGTACATATAATATTCTAAATCTATAATAATATTCTTTTCAACTATTGGTTAAAATTGATCTGGTCAAAAGCTTTTTTTTTATCGGCAAGATCTTTACATTTTACAGTTGCAGTTTCATTAACATTAAAGATAGTTTTACCGGAAACAGAAAATCTATATATTTTACGCTTACGGTTGCATTAAAAATTAAAAACTGTCCTGCTGGTTTAAAAAATCTTTACATTTTGCACTTGTAATTGTATTGACTTTGTCAAGAGTTTTTAAGAGCAAGATCTTTACATTTTGCTCTTAATTGCATTAAAATTCAATAATTGTTTTGATAGTACAAAAAATCTTTACATTTTACACCTGTAGTTCTAGTGACCTTGTCAAGAATTTTTTGTGGGCAAGATCTTTACATTTTACTCTTACAGTTGTATTAAAATTTAAAAATTGTTTTGCTGGCACAAAATCTTTACATTTTACACTTGTAATTGTATTGACCTTGTCAAGAGTTTTTTAAGAGCAAGATCCTTACATTTTGCCCTTAGTTGCATTAAAATTCAAAAATTGTTTTGATGGTACAAAAAATCTTTCTTCATTTTACTCTTGAAGTTGTATTAAATTTTTGAAGAGTTTTTTGTTGGCGTTGTATTTACATTCTGTGCCACTGAAGTTAAAACTTTTTCTCAAAACTATTATTCTACTCAAATAAGTTGCTCAAACAGTAATTTCATATCTTTTGATAAATAATGTACATTTTTTAAAAAAAATCAGGTTTTAGTTAGTTTTAAGACAATTCATTTGAATTTCAATGTTAATATGTCATCTATTTTAGGGGTGTAGCGAGAAAACTTTTATAGGTTGTTAGTCTTAAGTACTTATACAATCGACATCTTGTAAAAACAGAACAATAAAAGAAAATAAAAAAATCTGTTATTAATCACTTTTGTTTATACTATATCACGTTTTACTGTTCATACCTGAAATTCTCCCAACTTATTAAGATAAAATTAATACACAGTTTTTTTTACAAAAATATAATAATTTTTATTTAAAAGCGCGCATATCATTTCTGCATTCATCATCTCTGCCTAGAATTTAAAAACATTTACAAGAATGAATTCGAGAAACATAATATGTATTTTTTTCATTTTTATGATTATAAGAATCAAGCCTTTGGTTTCGGTATTTATTTATTATGTTTTATGAGAATGATTAAATAATATGTCCAATAATACATAATAAATAAAATTTTATTATAATTTATTGGAAATATTATTCTAAAATTAAGTTTCATTGGACATATCTTTCTAAGAACAGTTTCTAAAATTTAAAAACGTTTTCAAGAATAAATTCGAGAAACATAATATGTATTTTTTTAAATTTTTATGATTATATGAATCAAGCCTTTGGTTTCGGTATTTATTTATTATGTTTTATGAGAATGACTAAATAATATGTCCAATAATGCATAATAAAGAAAAATCAAATGTGTTTTGTACACGTCAATAAAATATTTTCTAGCTCTCTTATCAAATAAATACAGTTAACATATGTTGATAACTTATTGTTAAAAATAAAATATAGATAAAAAAAAAATGACTAATCAAAGTTAACGATAATTCAAACAAATGGTAATTTAAATAACAATTGACTAAATACTAATGAATATTAATATGACTACTAATATAAAATGGATATTTAAATGAATTATATCAAAATAAAAACTATTTAATTAAAATAAAATATTGAAACCTTATTTATCATTTTTCAAATTTCGATAAATGCTTACATAATTTTGTAAGCCAATCAAGATAAGTCTGAATAAAAAAGGGAACACAGTCTTAAACATTTTGAAAGCCGGAATAAAAAGAATTTCATAGATAATTCAATTTTAAGTAAAATAGTAAAAAGGGAACTTTTTAAATTAATATCAAAATATATTTAGATGTTTAATCAATTTGTAAATCTATTTATTTTGTTTATTTTATTTTTTATATGAACATTGGATAAATGTTTTATTTTTTATTCATAAGGTACTTTTTATCAACTTCCATAGAAATAAAAAATATTCAATAAACACCATAATTGCCAAAGTTTTTAAAGGTTGTTAGAAAATATTTTGCTTTTAACTTTTTTGAGTACTTTTTTATTTAAGTGCTTTCAATACTATGCCATGTGATAGATGCATAATTATTTCTTCATAATCCTTACATGTTTTTGAACTTGGAATTTTAAAGAAACGATTTTTTTCGGGGGTAAAGAGAGCTCAACAGCACAGAAGTCCACAGAAGTGAGATACATTGTACATGAAGTGAGATACCTTACATGTTTTTGAACTTGGAATTTTAAAGAAACGATTTCTTTCGGGGGTAAAGAGAGCTCTACAGCACAGAAGTCCACAGAAGTGAGATACACTGAAATCTCCTCCGGTGTTTCATGCTTGACAGTCTTCATTAATGAAGTAAAACACTTGAATAAAAATTTTTGGCTAAAAAGTTGGAAGTAACCTGACCATTATTCAACAATAACATAAATTCCAGTAGGAATAAAATAAGTTTGACCTTATCTCAATAGCATTAAATTAGAATATTAATTGCAAGCCTAATTATTTTAAATAATTCCAAAAAATTTTGTAATAAACATGATTAATTTCTTCAATGTATTTAATTAAGTGATTACACTGTTTGAAAATAAATAAAAGCGAACTCATTTCGCACCTTGTATCGGTTGCTAATTTACAATCCAGGAATCTTTAACAATATTTTTTTTTTTTTTTTTTTTTTTTTTTTTTTTTTTTTGTGTGGAGATTTTCCTCTTGGCTGTAGTTGGTTCCTTGAAATTTTTTTAAAAATAATTAAAATTTGTTAACTGAACTTAAAAAATGTCGAGAAACAATTGTTTTTTTAAAATTCAAAGTAATGGTAAATAGGGGAGCGTGAAGTTAAAAGTCTATGGATTGAAAAATCGTATGTCGGTTAAAGGTATAACAACCAGACAATTTTTTGATTTTCTTAGGCCTAGCAGGAAACAAAAATAATCTGCTCTTTAAAATAGTATTCTATTTTATAGAGTATAATATTTTGGTACTTCTCGATCATAGTTTTGATTTCAAATGTGAGTACTTAAGGATTTTATTTTCCAATCTAATTGTTAGGGAAAATTGAAAATAAAAAAAGTTCTTCAGCACATGCTTGGTAAACTTGAAATGGCGCACAATGCAGCTGGTTATATGTGTTATCACTGGTAAAACTTTACACACTGAATGCATGTTTTTTCCTCTAGGGGACGCGAATATTCACACTAGTCCGTGATACATGCAATCCAAGGTTACACTTTCTTTCATTTATTTAAAAATATTCCATTAGGAGTATAGAATTATGTGTTTAACTTAACAGTGCTCTCGTTAAATATTTTCACTTTTTCTTTTTACATTTCCTTTTGATAATCTAGAATAGGGAGCGTTTTCTAGATATAATGATATTTCTAGATATAAAAAGAGCGTCATATCATAATATGAGCTTTTGAATAATATAAGTATTGATTTAGAAAGTGTCAAAACATATTCTTAATTAAACCTGCTAATCAACAGCTCAAATAATAGAAAATTTTTACTAGTTTAAACATATTCATCAAAAGAAGAACACTATTGCCGTTCAAAGTGTAACAACAATTTTCAAACATTCAAATTCTTTCGCGTTTTAAAGTTTTTCTCGCCTATAAATATTATTCTAAACGTGTTTTTTAAATGAACAAAAACAAATAAATAGTTTTAATGTAATTTTATTTGTAAAGATATTTCCCTTCGATAACGCGATTTATCATATGAAGAAGTATGTGAATTTTGTAAAAATATATTTTACTCTTTTATTATGTTTCACTTTTTTATAATGCATAATTATTTAAAACAAACTATTATCTGTGCAGAAAATTACTTGGGAACTAATTAGAATTTACGCTATACATGTGCAGAAAATAATTTAAAATATTCCAGTTGGGAAGTATAGCACTGTGTTTTTTTTTTTTAACTGTACAATACTATCGAAATATGCTGTTCCCTATTCTTTTAACAATACTTTTCAAAAATCTAGAATACTGAACATCATAATAAGAACTATGCTCAGGGGTTAAAGAATCAGACTCCAATCCGGAAGGGCTGGTGTTCGATCCTCGTCTCTGCAACGACATACAGAGTACATGCTCGTAACATCTGTGGAATCGAAAGTTCTGTGGTTGGTCGCCGAGCAGTACCATAGGTACAGGAATCTAGAAAAATTTCCTTCCTTCAGATCTATGTCTAAATTGAGGAAGTAGCCTCCCGAATACCGGTACTGTTTGGTCGCTGAGCAGTACCATGGGTACAGAAATCTAGACAAATTTCTTTCCTTCAGATCTATGTCTAAATTGAGGAAGTAGCCTCCCGAATACCGGTACTGTTACCCCTGCGGTGCTCTTTCATTAAACGAAGAGGCGCACCTTTCTGACTTCATAAGGCCAATGGCTGGTGAGGTTTGGTGTTTGTCCAAGAGCCATTAGAAACAGAAATAATGAAACTATGCACTCTTACAGTATTAATAATTATTGTTCCGGAAAAATCCGAAACAGTTTATTCAAAGCAAACTTTTATAAATACTATTTAATTCTAGTTCATACATATTCATCATAATAAAATCCTAAGAGGGATATAAAGTACAATAGAAAATTTCAAATATTTAAATTCTTTCACGTTTTCAACAGTACTGTTCAAGATCTCTTTTCGGTAATGAAAATCTTCCTTTTGCAAAAGAAAACTCTCATGTGGCAAGTCTGGATATATTTGAAGGAAACATGTTAGAGTATTCACAAGGGATAAAACTATTTACGTATGCTATTTATGCTGTTGGCGCATTTATTCATTTTATCTGATTACAGAAATTATTTCTCCGAGAAAATATCGGTCATTTGTAGGAAACACAAATTAAAGTTTCGTTGTTAGAGTAATTGTTTGGATGTAATGTAAATGGAAATCTTGCTTAGCCTCCTATTCTGTGTAATTTTCTGGAAAAAGAGGAGAAACGTTTCGGGATTAATATACCATTTATGGAAAGAAAAATTGCTAATTTTCTTTGAAACTTAGCTTTGTTTTTATTATAAATTGTTTGTTAAATAGGAATAAATTTTATGTGTTTCGCGAATTAGTTTAAATATTGAATAAAAAAGAAATGTTTAAATTAATTATTTCTCACTTGCGAATTTCAACCTATTAGAATAGCAAACAATTGTTCGGTAGTGAAAATCATTTTAGAAACTAAGAAGATAAAGCAATTTTTTTATTCAAAGAATTTTTGAATCTAATTTTTTTGTTGTAATTGATTATGGCGGTACCTTATTATTGATACACTGTTAGAAATTTCTCAGAAAAAATGGTTAAATACCAATTTATTTAATTGTTATTTTACTGTAATCAAACAAAACAGTCAAATAACTATAAATTAGATGGTATTCAAGCTGTTAACAGTGAGAAAAACAGTTTATTAACTACTTTCAACTAATACGGTTAAACAACCAGGCTTTCATTACACCAACTCACCTAATGAAGCCACTTAGTTCCTAGTAGCTGGGTACATATTATAGCCGGGAGGGCAACTATGTCAATCTCATGATCATGATCGACAAAACGGGGGTTCGAGTCCCAGCGTTGATATCATAATATTTACACTATTCCCTTCAACACATGAAGAGTTTTCAGTGTCCCCAAATTTATGATCCTAGATTATTGGAATACGATACTTTAAATCACGCATAGAGGGTAGCACCATGACCCTGCTTAACACTAAAAAGTTTAGTATTTATCATCTCTTACGAATAGGGTGAAACAATAAGTTGAACTAATTAAACCAGTTTCTACGGTTCATTTGATGAATGGTAACTCAACCGTAACCTAACTCCAAGGGAGTATCTAACTGTAAGCCTAGATCCAATGGCCAATTAAATTTTTTTACGGTTTTAAAGCCATGTTAGTTGTAAATGGCTAAAAGAACCATATAGTTTTGTTTAATTAATTTTTTAACCACACTAGTTACAAACGGTTTCCAAAACCACAAAAGTAAAAAAATACTTTTTACCGTAAACTATACGGTTAATTGAATGGACTGACTGTTGCCGGTTATTTCACCGTAATTTTAGAATGAAAAAAATTCTATCAGTGTAATAAAACTTTTTAAAGTTGTAATATTTTTTTAAAGTTATTTTATGAAATCATAAAGTGAAAGATTAAGTTTTAATGGCAATAATAGCATAGATTGGGTGAATTAGTTCTAATAAGCAGACAGAATATGAATTAGTAAGATTTTCGATTAAAAATTTGCATATTAAAACTAAAATTGTGGAAAGAAGTATGACTGTGTGTAATGATTTAACACAAATTACCGATTTATTGCTAATACGCCACTTTGTCGATTCACCTTTTTCATTGATTTGTTGATTTATCTATTTAATGAATTTTCTCTCACAGTTTCATTAAATTACTCATTACATCAAGTGTTAACTATTTTAGTTGGATAGTTAACTTAATCCAAAAATATTAAATTTACCATTAAAAATAGATTACAATGAATCTTTTACAGGGTGACATGTAATCACCTCTCATATATATTGTTGTTTGTTGATTCATCCATTTAATGAAATCATTTTGAATCATTTTGAAATCATTTTGTTGATTTACCAATATATATATATATATATTAAATGCTTTTGTCAAAATCAAAATAGAGCCATGTTTACACTCACATTAAGATTTACAAATTAAAATATTTGATAAATTACTAGTGAGGAAGACGAAATGAAAAACATTTAAACCTGATTGCTGAAAGAAATTTAAAATTTTATCTAATTATTGCTTTCTAATCCTTTTTGTTTTTTCCAGTAATCAAAATCAGTTTGATTGTCGCAACTTCGAGATTTTTTAAAATTGCATTTCAACGCTTTTTTGTTACTTTCGGCAAACAAGCAAGTTTTGGTGTCGTCAGTTCCGATTTCGTAATAAGTAGTTCTTTAGATTTCGATAACATTTTCTGTTTTATCTGAAACATTAATTTGCGACTTTTAATAAGTCTACTTTTTTGAATTTTTTTCTTTTGATAAATACTCTAAAAATATATAAAGGCAGTGATGATAGAATTTCATGTTTATTTCTCTTTACTATAGCTTAAAATTTATTTAAATTATATCGTTATGACTTTTTTGCAGTGAATAATATATTTTTAATATGCATTTTATTTCATTAAAATTTGAGGGGCAAGGACACGACTAGTTTCAAGCGGTTTAAAAGTTACAATAGGTCATGGTAAAAAAAAATGTTTGTAGATAAAATTTAAGATTACGAGACAATATAAAAATCTATTTAAAAATCACAATGCTTACTAATTATTAACAAATCAATTGAAACCAAATAGACATATTGTAGATGCGCACAAATCAAATGGTGAAATTAATGTGGAATGGGAGCAAATCAAATGAGATAATTTCCAGTTGAAACTAAATTAGGGCATTGTGTTTCTAATAATAATCAATATTCCTCATTATTATGCTCATCATTAACAACAATCTTTGTATTTAAACGCAGTGTAATTGCTTGTTCGTTTCATTTTATTTAATTCTAAAGACTGTCAATGAAACTGTGTTATAAATATTGATTTCACTGATACAGTTTAATATTTCAATGTAATTTTGCATAATCAAGAAATAATAAATTAAATGTAGTTATTCGTTTTTAATTTTAAATGAGTTTTTGCATGGATATTTCAGAAAAATGTTTAAAATGTTACTGTACATCGAAATGCTTTTTTTTTAATTTTTAAATTTGTGAAAAAAATGTAAATATTTTTCTCATTATTTATAAATTTGTCATTGTGAAAAAGTATGACACAGTATACCATAGTACACATGTTAATATAATATCATATTTTTGAAAAAAATGGAAGGAGAAATATGGGTTAAAATTTTTTTTAAATAAATCACTTAAAATGAGCATTTTTTAAACTTTAGGAGGCAGAAGTAAAATAGAATTAAAATTTATTTTTAATTCATTCATCGATCTATTTATCTCTTCATACATCATACATTCATCTATCTATCATTTTATGTCAATTCATTTTACAAATGTATGACATAAATATTCATAATAATTTGAATTAGTACACATATTTATAATACTTTTAGTTTTTAAAATGTCCTTTGCGTATTTATAATACTTGTAGTTTTTAAAATGTTCCTTGCATATTTATAATACTTTTAGTTTTTGAAATGTTCTTTGCATATTTGTTAAACTTTTAGAGTATATTTACAAAAACATTAAATATTTAAAATACAACATTAAATATTTAAAATACAACATTTAATCTTTTTATTATTCTAAAATATTAATTAATGTTGGAAAGACAACTTAAAGAATTGCGAAGTTTTGCAATAACAAATTAAGTTTCAACATCATAGTAACAGTAACATCTACAGCGATGCATTAATAAAATTATTTGTTATCAAATAATTATTGAAACACATAAAATAGAATAATTATCAAATAATAATTATAAAATATTATAAATACAATAATTATTAAAAATAAAAATTGCAAAACATACAAGTAAAATAAATATAAAATAAATATAAAATAATAAATCTAAAATTTTACGATTATAACAGTTATTAAAATGAACACAATTAGTATTAAAGATAATAAATAAAAATACATAAAAAATAATTCTAATATAACAATTGTTATGTATTAAATTGTTATGTATAAATAAAATATTAATTATAAATTGATACGGATACAGGAGTAGTAATTATTAAAAATTGATTATTTAAACTTTAATTATAAAACAGTATTATTACATATTTTGAAAAAAATATAAAATTATTTAAGAACATAACTTACAATAATAACTCAAAGTAACATAAATGAGTAGTTAGAAATAATAATTTAATATTTATTTCAGTGTTTCTATTATTTATGTCGATCCGTTTATAATACAGCCTTTTATAATATAAACTGGGATAGCATGATTTTGCGTGAGTTAATTTAAAAGAATGTAGAATAGAAAACAATATCAAAATCCATGACTTTTTCTGAAACAAATCGATTCTTACTTTTATAATTTATACATGGTCCCTAGGGACAACTATAAAAGTTATATATGGTCCCTAACTTTGTAATAATTGTATCGGGAGTTAAATTAAGCAATGCTTCTATGCATTTTCTTAACAAACAGAACAATGATGCGTATTTATGGTATTTTAAAAAATGTCAAAGAAAATTATTACTTTTATTGATATTCAAAATAAAATTATGTGCATATTCTATGCAATAATGTTTTTAAACAGCAAATGCATTTCAATGAAAAATAATTTTTTTACGGTGCAGCTAAAATTAGAGCTATCGTAATGAGTTCATTTTTTCTCAAAAAACAAGAATGAATTGAGATTTTTTAATTTTGTCGTTAAAATTAAGACAAGTCTTGTACTCTTTTCTGACAGGGGACGCTAATAACTCTTAATGGTATTTCTTTCTAAAGAGCTTCAGCTCTAATGCTAATTTCTTTATTATACAAGGGAAGAGCACAGGAGATAAAAACGTTGGCTCATTGTTGAGAGAAAGGTTTTTGGCATGATGCCAATTCAATCTGAAAGCACAGTTGTTTTTTTGTTTATTTCCTTTTTTTATCCTTTTATATTTGGAAAACCTCTATAACTGAGAAGTAGGCTTACATTAGGATTGATATCGACAATCACATTTCGTGAAGCAGCAGTTTTAAAATTCTATTTACTTCACATGGTATTTAATCCATTTTCAAATTGTAGCATAGGAAGTTTCGCCTGCAAAACTAACATTTGCAAAACTAAAAATATGAGAATAGCTTTCTTAATTTCGTATTAATTAAATTAGGGGTTCCCAACATTTTTAAGTCTGCTGAATACCAAAGTGAAAAAAATACTTTGAGGCCCACTAACTATTAAATCTACATTGTAAAAAAATTTCAAAACAAATTACGGTAAAAAGTATCGGCACCCTAAGTGCCGATACTTTTTACCGAAAAATCCATTTTTACGGGAACAAAAAATCAGATAAATGGTAATTTTATCAGTATTTACCGTAAAACCACTGAATCACTCGAATTCAATAAACATAACTATAAAAATTACAGCATAATATATTAGAGTAAAAATGGTAAAATAGATTTTACGGTAAAATAGATATTAAAAATGATGCACCCAAAGTGACGGTACTTTATATCGTAATTTGATCCTGGATTTTTTTACAATATACGAAGCCCATCAACTTGGATGATGAGTTATAAATCTTAGATTAATATTTTTTGGATCTTCTTTTGTGACTGTATTCTGCAGGTTTCTGGAATGGACTTATGTACAGAGAATACCATGCATTGGCCTGAAAATCTGACCTAAAAAAGATTGTTGCTTGATCTGCTCTTCTAACATTTCCTAACCATTTTTATTAAGTTATGATCCGGATTTTGTGAAATTGTTGCAAGTTAGACTGATGTTTATTGTATTGAACCAAACTGGCACAATTCATTATCGTCCATAACGTATCCGTCATCTTCGGAATAAAAATGTAACATTGCACAATGAACTTGATATGCCAATGTGTCCAGATGCTGCATGACTATTTATATCCTTGAGAAACCCCAAGGTGGGCGTGAAACATGTTATGCGTACCCGCAGAACATGTTTCACGCCTTGATACTCCCACCAGATCACTGTACAGCGCGAAAAAGGCTAGAGAATAATTTTCGAAGTCTCTAATCCTTAGTCATATATGCAAATAATAAACATAAAAGAATTAAAAAATATTTTATCTTTACGAATAAAATCACTTTCTTGTATTCACTTAACTACCAAAACTGTCAGAAAACTCAAATGCAAGTGATCAAAGTTAGAAAGCCTCAAAAGGATAGATGGCATTTTTTCCAGCATGAGAGAATCAATAAATAAGTTGAAACAAAATAGTTTTAACCTCAAGCGTTCACGACCCAGTATCATTTGTGGGCCATGGCACATGGATTCATAAACACTGAATTAAACAGTAAAGTTGAAAATAACAACGTAAAAGTTTTTTAACATGCCTTAGTACTATTAGATGTTAATACTATTTGATAAAAAAATTTAAAAAAAAAATTGAGATCGTGGTACAAAATAAAAAGTATCAATTTATCAAAATACATTTCCTTTATTTCAAAATACTCTCCTTTAATTTCGTTATACTTTTTCCAACGTTTTATCTAATAGTCAAGACATGCCAACATGTCATAAAGTCGCTTTTGAGAATCCCGTCGAATTTTCTTTTATGGAATTAACGGATGAAGAAGGCCATTTCGAGGAAGGCAATTTCGACCTTAGGAATAAAAAAATTTCACACAATGCCATATTTAAACAATACGCTTCATATTTGTTGAATATTTTGCCGAAAATTGACGAATATTAACTGCAGTGCGAGTAGGCGTATTATCATGGTGACAGGAAACAAAGAAGGGTATACGAACTTGTTCGGTAATGTTCGATTACTATCGATTGATGTTCTCTTACTTGCACAGTGGCCTCTCTCAGGCCGCGTGAACACGTTGCTGTTTTTTGTCAAATTCTAAGTTCTTGAAAAATGCTCGAGATGCTACGATAAAGTTTGTCAGTCGAACGACGATCATGTAACATCAGTGTTTAGACTTAATCGATCCGCTGATCATTCATTGAAGTGGATGGTCGACTAGATCACTGTTCATCTTCGAGGTATTCTGTACCATCTTTGAATTTTTCTTACAACAATCAAACATTTTTGTTTTTAATAAATAATCCCCTTTAAAACATACTTGCAACTCTACAAATACTTCTGTAGGAAAAGTTTCATTGCTTTAATTCATTGTTTTGTTCTTTACTTAATAGCCTTCGAACGAATGAAAATTCTTTTTCCATTAAAAACTAATTTATTTTCAGTCCATAAAACTAACTGTATTCGTAACTGTTTCCAAATGTTTATAGTCGCTGTGAAAATGCTTGATAAAAGTTTAGAAGCGATATCTATAATAAAGGAAGTATAGATGAAGCATTACATATACTTTTTTATTACAGTAGTATTTTGTTAAGAAACAGAGTTGAACATCAGAAATCTGTTCTAAAAATTTCTGTTTATAGAATCATTTGTTACAAAATCGTTTTCACTTTCCAATATTACTTATGAATAAAATGAAGCCTGTGTTTTGGGTTTATAAATGCAGGAAACATTTAAATTACATTATCAGACAAATTATAATGGAAATAGTTTAAAAAAATGAAATTTTTTTAAGTAAAAGGAAGATTAGTGGAAGACTTTCTTAAACTGTTGATAACAAAGGTATCTTGGAGTGGTGTTTGTTAATGTTCTAGGAAAAAATGATGAACAAGAACTGAAGTATCTAAAAGAAAATTTTAAAATTCTTCACTTATGTATTCTAAATAAAAGTTCTAAGAACAAAAATATCTAACAGAGATTCAGTAACAGAAATGAATTTCTTAAAATGGGAAACGCGGTGAATTTTGAATTTGAAACTTTCTATCAGGTTTTAAGTTTGGTTCCTAGGCAATTGTAAAGTATATATCAGAGGGTTTACTTTCTTTATGCAAACTCGAGTCCAACAACCAACACCTGTAATTTTTCCTTTTGTTTTGTTTTTTCTTTGCATCAGACTTAGTTTGCATACCATTAGTTTATTTAGTAAAGTGCACAACATCATTTTCTTGTGGTGCAATCCAATCAATTTCTGCTCATGTGGCATTAAACTCTGTATTCAATTCACTCTAATTCAAACAGATGATAATTGCAGGACTAATATATGTGTAAAAAATATGTTTATTTTTACAATATTAAGTAGGATAACAGAATACCTCAACTCAAGTTATTACAGATTTTACATGAGTTGATAACTATACCAATGAATTAAAGAAAGGAAAATCAGATGAAAACAGTTCTTTGAAAAAAAGTATGTTCAAAACTATCAGAATGTGGTAAAATTTACTGTTTTTCAAGCTATATATGAACAATAAAAAGTTCTGTAATTTTACAGAATCACTTTGGCTATGAGTTTGGTAAAATTAACAATAAAATATGATTTAATAATATTTACTTGTTTCGTATTTTTTTTCATTAAATGCTTGGTACTAAGAACTATAAATTTGAAAACAAGAATTAGTGGTAAGCCGTTACCACATGAACGGAAAAAGAACTAAATGAATGATTTAAATAACGTATATTTTGGCTTTATTAACCAGACTTTTTTCTTTACAAGAAATGTAATTACTATTCAGAATGGTAATTTTACAAAAATTCTTTTTCTTTCGTGCCAACATCCGTAACTCCTCGTCAACAAGACTGCTGTTACGTATCGATACGGTCTGCTATTGGGTAGAACAAAAGAATATTAAAAACGCACAGGTCTACACAGTTGCACCCAACGAGGAAATGGCAATTTAAGAAGATAGCAAAAGATAAAAAAGTTAGCCTAAGATGAAAACGTTATGTTCGTTTTTTTCTCATTAATAAAATATTTTTATTAGTCACTTAACAACATAATATGAATATAAAGAACAGCAACAATAATATATATTTCCAAAGGGAAAAATTCCTAAAAGTTATAATAGTTAACGGTGGAAATATTACGATGGAATTTTTCAATATGATGTTATTTCGAACGCTTAAAGCAAACACCCCTTCTCACCATGCATTAAAGTCAATGGTCCCCAACCCCCGAGTATGGACTGATACCGGTTGGTAAATCAAGCGGTACCGGACTGCCCAAGGAACATTAAATTATATCCAAATTATTTACTGTAGTGTATTTGTGCGACTTTCTATGGACGAGCGGTTGACTAGGAGCTGAACGACGTCATCTAAAGCCGCACCAATTACGCGAGTGCAACTGTATTTGGTTTTGCAGCCATGTTCAAATACCATTACGTTAAAATTATTAAATCAAAACCATCTGAAAAATAAATAATCAACGTCCACCCATCCCTCAGAGAGCCGCTGAAAAAGTCATCAAACGTTGACCGGTCCACAACGATAAAAAAGGTTGGGGAGCACTGATTAAGAAACACTGATTTAAGTAACAATGATATTTCAGACTTAGAAGATGGGGTGGTATTGTTCACTTTAAAGGATTAACAGTGAGCAACAACAAAATATGATGCAAGTTGAAAATAAAAAGGTTGAAGGATTTAAAGGATTTTTTCAGGGTTGAAGGAATTTTTTTCTCTTTACTACCAACTAAAAGATAACACGAGAAAATATATTTCTTATTGCATAATTTGTAGTCAAACTTTTAACTCAGTAATTGGAAACGTTACGATTATCATTTCTTAAAGTCTTCCTTTTTTATTTGAAAAGATTATTTAAGTGTTTTAATGCGATGGAATCTTTATTTCTATAAGTTATGCACACATTACCCAACCATATCCAAGCACCCAACCTCGTTTTCCAGAACTATTATTTTAACAGCCATGCTACCTAATTTTTACCCCCGTCAGGCGACTTGCTCACTTCTCGAACTGGTAGCTTTCTTTCCAAACTTCCACACCACAGCCAATGAGAGAAGAAACAGAACTGAGCACGTACGCTGCTAAAAAAAATCGTCTGCTGCTATGGAGACAAGCTTCTGCTATGGTATGCTGTCCATTTCAAAGAGGGTATCTTTTTTTTCTATTCTGATTTCCTTTCTCTCGCCTATCTTTGCCAAAACTTGTTTTAAATATTGACTTAACACCCCTACTTAAAATAGTTAAACCTTGACAACCGCAGTCACCATCACTGCTCCAGAGGAATGGTGATGGGAGTTCTTTTCATAGACAGACAAAAAATAGATTGCGCCGCCAAAGCAGGTTTTTATAAAAAATGTGCATTTGTGAAAACGAAAAATTGATTAAATCATAAAATTTGTCCAGTAACGATTAATTCCGTCTTAGAAAGATAAGCAGAATAAGCATTGAAAGTAAATTAAATTTTGCATAACCCAAAAAAGTAATATTTTACGTGAAACTTCCTTAAATGTGTTTGCGATATTTCTATAATTGTATTTCTAAATATAAATATGGAATGATAAAAATATATTCTAGACATCTCTTTACCTATACCAGATGTGTTTTGTGCAACATATTATAACATAATAAAGATTTTGGTATCATGCATGAAATGCAAAACATCTCCAAAAATTAATGGAAGGAAAAGGTACAAAGAACGAACTACGAAATAGCATGTGCCAGAGATTTAGTAAATCTAATTAAATATGTAGAAGTTCAGAACCTTATTGTAGATATATTTTTTATAGAAATGAAATGAAATTCTCCCAGCGTATTATTTTTATTTCATGATTTGAAAACTAACGCGATGAAAGATAACTGATTTTTATTTTAATATTTTCATTTTACTATGCTTCTAATTTCATTATTCGTGCTTCAAAACATAGGATGTATTCTCTCATTTCATAGTGTAAGGAAGAAGTTTCTCAACACACATAAAGTTTTTTAATTACTTACACAAGGAGAAGAAAATTTTTTAATTATGTTAACTTTCTTTGAATTCCATTCATATAAAAGTAAAATTTTTTTTAAAAGTTCTGAAAATTTTAAACTTTTAAATAATTTATGCATTTTTTTTTAATTTATCATACATAGAACAATATTATACATTCATATATACAAAATGTTGTTGAAGTATTGAAAATTTTAAACTTTTAAATAAATTATGCATTTTTTAATTTATCATATAGCGAATAATATTATACATTTATAATATATATACATCGATGAATCAAATATAAATGAGACTTTTTTAAATTTCAGCAGACGATTATTATTCTCGTAGTCGTGGCAACAATAGAACTTTACCTTAAGTCTTACTAATTGTTTGAGTAAGAAAATAGCACAATTTATTTAAACATGGCCGTGAAGAGGTTGTAATCTTGTCTCATGCTCTTCGACCAAGAACGAGTCTTACAACAGGGAAAATAGACCAAGTTCATGACCTAATTCATAATGACTGGCAAATTAAAGTTATTAGTGCTACAGCATAGTTGAGTTATGGACTTGGGGACCACTTGGTCTCGCACCTACATCACTGGGATCCAGCCATGGGATTTGAACCCGGTTCATCTCATAGGGAGGCAAACACTCTATTCCCTGAACCACAACGGCTTAAGTACATATTTATGAAAAACTAATAATATGGGGAGCATATTTGACGAAAAAAGTGGTGATCGAGTGGTGCATGGCAGACAACTTTTAAATGGCCATTTTTTAGCTCATCGGTGGCCGGAGGGGACAGTTAATTTTGACCAATATTTCAAAACATCGGTTACTCAGACAAAATTTAATTGCAATAAGCTAGTTTATCTCTGTGTTGGAAACAATTCATTCCTGCATCAAAATTAATGTTTCTTAAATCACTATTTGAAAATATATAATTTCATAGGAATGTTAAAATAGGCAAAACTTTTTATACAAATTATTATTCTATTCAAGAAAGTATGTATTTATATATTAAAATAGTGTCTTCCATGTAAGCACAAATGATTGAGATTAAAATTAATTTTACTATAGATATCTAGTCTAGACTAATGGATAATGTAATACAAATTCCTATTATATTGAATTATAATAGTCAGACGCAATTATTCTCTATACTCATTCTCGAAACAGTTCCCCACAATTCCATGATACAGATATTTCGCCATATAGATAAAATTTATAGGGTAACGAGTTGCTGCAATATAAATATTGGATATTTGTTTGACCGCAAGAAAACTATAGGCAAGAGAAAGTTTAAATTTAATATGTCCTATTTTCTTACGATACACATTGTGCATCTTGAACTGCAAATACAGTAGAAAAATTTCATTATGTGATGCAGGTAGTAAACATTAATAATAATATTTTACTTAATAACATTAATGCATATTAATATTAATGCATATCAATACTAATACATATTTAAATGGACAATGATACTTATGATTAGCTCCATAGTGATGGTTGTATATTAGAGTCTATCACGAAAACTTATTTTTCAAAATTTGAAATTTCAAAATTTACTATAGATAAAAAGATGATTAAGGTAACATGTTGACCAATTAAAAATTAGAAAAAAAATTAGAAAATAAAAAATTAGAAAGTAATTAAAATTAGTCTTTTAGAATATGCTTAAAAATAAATTTTTTTTTATCATAAGTTTTACATTTTTTTAAAACATAAATATTAGTTTTCCAGTTTAAAAATGCTTAGTCAAGAATTTAAAGTAACAATAAAGAATTGTATACGAAATGTAACATTTAGATGTCCTGGAAAAAAGTGTTTCAATAAACGGTGTGAACGGTTATCAGAGAAATATAATTCTTTATTTTTGAATTTAGTAATTTTATTTTCAATTTCAAAGTTTGATGAGAAATTCTGATTCAAACATTTTTTAAATGCATATTCTTTTAACAATTTCAATAATATATTGTTATTGGAAATTTTTAATTTTTTTTTTATTTCTCTTTTATTGAAATTTTGAATCACTTCATAAAACTAACCTTAATATTAAATATATGATAGATCATTGGTATATACAAACCTATTACAGGTTACAAAATAAAAAAAACTGATTTAAATCAAAGTCAAACTTCACGGAACCCTAGAGTACCAGGAACACCATTTAGGAAGATTCATTTCACTAGAGTGTTTCATTGTTAGTTCCTAAAGTACTATTTTCAGAAGACAATATTAACGTTACGTCAAACCAATTATTAATAGTATACTTTTTTGGAAAGCAGAAGCATGAGTACTCATTAATTAATTTTATTAGAAACGGAGTTATAAATTGGAAAAATATTTAATGGATCTCACATAGTGATGTAGAAACTTTGTTACAGTCAAACTAAGTCACTGGTTATAATACTATTATATATTTTTTTCTAAACTAGAACTTGCGAATTCGTATTTATTGAAAATAGAATAAAAGTACTAGAAAAATACTTATTTATATACAAATCAAAGTTGAAAATTTAAACACCCCAAAAATAAAATCAAAAAGAAATCTGTTCCTCTTTAACGAAATCAATTGTTATAGATATGTTCTCTTTTATTTATCGTTTAAATATGGGGAAATTGAGAATTAGAGATATAATTAATTCGATTGGATCTGTAACTTCCAGCAAAATTAATTTTTAAAACACAAAAATATAATAAAATATACCCCTAATCCATTTCCAGCTATAATACTACTATAACTACTACCACGAAAAAAGTATTTAGAATATTAGATAAATTACCATATTCGATTCGATCACCTCTTCGTAGGCACCCATGCTCTTAAAAAATCATCTCCCTATAGGCATATCTACTTTCAAAAAATCCCCTTCCCGTAGGCATCTCTGCTCTTAGGAAATCACCTTCCATGTAGGCATACCTGATTTTATAAAATCAAATCCCTATATGCATCTCTACTTTTAAAATATCACCTCCCCGTAGGCATCCCCGCTCTTAAAAAATCACCTCGCTATAGGCATATATACTTTCAAAAAATCCCTCCCCGTAGGCATACCTGCTCTTAGGAAATCACCTTCCATGCACCTTACCTGATTTAATGAAATCAAATCCCTATAGGCATCTCTACTTTTAAAATATCACCTCCCCGTAGGCATCCCTGCTCTTAAAAAATCACCTCCCTATAGGCATATCTACTTTAAAAAAAATCCCCTCCCCGTAGGCATACCTGCTCTTAGGAAATCACCTTCCATGCACCTTACCTGATTTAATGAAATCAAATCCCTATAGGCATCTCTACTTTTAAAATATCACCTCCCCGTAGGCATCCCTGCTCTTAAAAAATCACCTCCCTATAGGCATATCTACTTTAAAAAAATCCCCTCCCCGTAGGCATCCCTGCTCTTAAGAAATCACCTTTCTTGTGGGCATTCCTGCTCTTAGGAAATCACCTCCCTATGGGCATCCCATGTTTTATAAAATCACCTCCTTGTAGGCATCCCAGCCAAAAGAAGAGCATTTTAAAATGCTTTTGTTTTTGGATGGGCAATGAAATTTAAAATAAATACAATATCATTTACTAAAAATATACATTTTTGGCAAATAATTATCTGATAAACCTATCACCAATATTTTCTTTTTAATTGGTCTAAATTTCATAAAAATTGCGGAAAATGGATACGCTTTACGGTTAAAATTACAGAAATGAACTATTCATCAACTATTTACAGTTTTGTACCACTAGATGTTGTTTCATTTTTCCAAATAAAAAGTGTAAATATAAATGGGAAACTAATGCATAACTCATTTCGTTCTCCGTACTAATTTCACCCCGTGCGTCATTAATTTTTGAAAGAGAGAGAGAGTTTTAATTCAGTATGCCTTAACGACTCGATCTAACTACCTCCTACTCATTATTCGAAAGTACCTTTTCACCAGAATAGCTATATATTGCAGTGAAATTCCTTATTGCTTTTAGCATCTAGGTCAGAAAACCTTAACAGCCGTTATCCACCAACACGAACAAGTACTGTACAAGCCTTGTTCAAACAACTACATTTAATGGTCCGCTCGCGTGATCTTCTACAAATATTTCGTTTAGGATATCAACACTATCGCTGGCATGGGTAGAAAAAAAATATATATTATATTCCACTCCCTTGTGTTGAGACTTGGGCTTAAATATGGGGATTTATGTACAAAGTCTTTTAACCGGGATTTTCTGTGTTTCCTGATTATCCGTAGACAAACAAATCGATAGCATACAACAGAATAAATGGTCTGTCACATATTTCTTTATTCCTTTTACATTTCGTGTTATCAATAGATTCGGCACTTTAGAAATAGATTTAAAAAATATTAAAGTAAATGAGTTAAAAAAGAAAATCGACAGTTGCACTTTAAAAATAGATTTAAAAAATGTTAAAGTAAATGAGTTAAAAAAGAAAATCGACAGTTGCACTTTAAAAATAGATTTAAAAAATATTAAAGTAAATGAGTTAAAAAAGAAAATCGACGGTTGCACACTGTAAAAAATTACGGTTGAAAAGTATTGGCACTATGGGTGCCTGTGCTTTTCATCGTAAAAACTATTTTTACCGTAAAATGTTACGGAACAAAATAAAATCTGACACACCGTAATTTTTACAATGATAACCATCTAAGATCACTAAATCATTCTAATAAAATAAAAATTACTGTAAAAAAAATTTCGGTATAATATTTTACGGTAAAATTGGTTTTACAGTTGATGCACTCAAAATGCCGGTATTTTATACCGTAATTTGATTCTGAATTTTTAAATTATGACAACACACACAAGTATTAATTTTACAGGAAGATTTAGGAAAAATTAATTGTATATTACTAATAGTATATTAATAATTGCATATTACAAATTGTATATTACTAAATAGTATATTGCTAAATTTAAAGCGTCAAAATATAAATTTGAAAAATAATAATTTTGGATAATTTATGAAGTCTAAACGAAATGGTTCAGCGAGAAAATTCAGATCTAATCCTTTGTTGAAATATATCACAAATGTTTAAAACCTACATTAACGTAAATATTGCTTAAATCCACACTTTATGGGCTATTTGCATATTTGGAAAGCAACATATTAGACATATTAATTTTGATGAATGAAATTTATTTTGAATAATTATTTAATTCAATACCAATATTTGATTTCAAAACCAGAAATTTATTGTTAACAATTATTGGAATTTGCTTGTTTATAGTTATTAGAAATTAATTGTTCACAGTTATTAGAAATTAACTACTGCAGCTGCTGGAATATTAAAGGTTTTTTGTAATACATTTTATTGTAAAAATTATTTAGAAATTCACTAATAACTTTTATTAGAAATTATTTTTCAACAGTTATAAGAATGATTGGCCCTTTTTTGTTCACAATTATCACGTAATTAGATTAAAAAACAATTAAATGTTCTTTGAAATTTTTTAAAACAAATGAAATCTTTCAAAAATTTGATTTTTCGTTAATATTTATTTTATTTAATATTATAAAGCATTCCCGCAATAGCGATGTGCTCCAGGGTGTTCATGGAGGTTAACGCTAAACAATTTCGCTACCAACAACATAACTGTGGCAATGTAGTCAGCACTGCGCACTGGCCGCGTTTACTTCTCAGACAAGCTGGTACCCATCGATCTGAAGCTGAGTGGGCTGTATGCCGTCAATAGGGATCAAACCCCTGTCCTTTACAACGACAGTTCAGTTAACCACTAAGCCATTGAGGTTCGTCACATTTTTTTTCTCATATTAGAGAGGAAAAAAAAAAAGAGATAAAATCTCATTTTTGTAAAAAGGTAAAGAGAAGTAGAATGAACTATAATTGTTTAAAAAATATTAGAAACAAGTATAGAAGTATAAAAAAATCTAATGAAAATAAATATATAAAATATATAAAAGTAAATATATATACATATGAAATATATTTTGAAATAATTTGGTTTTGAATTAAATGGACGCATTTATTTAAAAGTAGGTTACTATTTTTGCGTTCATAAGATGAATAATTTTTTTGAAATACATTACATTTAAAAAAAAAAAAGCCATTAATAGCATTTTCTATAAAATTTGTCTCTGAACTTCAATAAAAATTTTACATCAAAAATACCATCTACATTTGAAATTCAATTTCTATTTATGAGGAAAAAAAACTCTTTTACCTTTTGTGCTTTTCTCTTATCAGCCCTCTGGCTCTGATGGTAAATTCGGGAAAAATTGGAGACAATAACAGGTACTGGTAGGGCAATCACCAGTACACCGCTCAGGGAACAGATACCTCCCACGATTTTACCCGTAGGGGTGTCTGGTACCATGTCTCCGTACCTGTAATGAAGAACAAAAAAAATTAATTAAAATATAAATAATGCAAGTCTTAATAGCTTACGAGTAGCATTAAAGCACAGGCCTGGGAGCTATTAAAGATTGTCAAAGTTAATTTAGCATTTATTTCCGATTTTGAAAAATAAGAATCAAATCTATTTCTGAAACTAAATAATTTTATTTTTGGAACCTGGAAAACCTCATTTTTTTGTACAAAATATTTTTTTTTCAATTCACAGAGAAAAAGTACGATCAAAACTATCAGAGTATGGAATAATTTACCGTGTTTCTGGCCCTATAAAAACAACAAAATGCTAAGTAATTTTTAGCGAAACAATTGGGTAATGGTTTTAGTTAAATTAAAAACATACGAAACAGACGATTTCTGAAATCGGCCAGTTCCGTAAATGAAATGAAATATCTGACTCCTTCCAACAACTAATTAATCTAACTAATAAAAAAATGTAAAAATATATAAAATATATATTAAAATAAATTTAATATATGGTATAAATATGGTAATTTTATCACGATATTTTAGAGCATGGCATTAAATATATTTTTTCGGTTAATTTTACTTTTTTGACTTGTATTTTTTACTAAATGTGTGGTAATAAAAATATATTATCACAGAAAAAAAATTCTGGTAAAACTTCATCACCGTATGGTAATGACACTTCTGGTAAAATCAAATACTATAATTCTGGTATTATAAACCAAAATAAACAGTATTTAAACCATTTATTCGTTAATTTTTCCGTTCGTATGTTATCAGTTAACCAGTAATTCTGGCGTTCAAAATTATAGTTTTTAATACCCCACAATTAGTATAAAATACAAAACTGAAAAGCAAATTTAATAAAAAAATGGTTATTATGCTATGCTTCAAGGTATCACGAAAAAATTACCAAATTTTACTACATTTGCCAAATTTTATCACATATTAAAAAACCATATTTTAATGCTAATTTTACCAAAATAATTACCAAAGCTCTTTGGTAAAATTTACCGAGCTTTTTGGTGTTCCCGTAGTACCCAAGACATGGCAAATTCTACCAAATTCTGGTAGTTTTGAATTTAAAAAAGGCTTACACGGGGGTGATTTTGTCCTAATACTTGATTCAGAAGTTCCTTTGCCTTCCGAGTGGTTTTCAAAATGATAAGGTTTAACGCCGGTTGCCGCAAATCCGATATAAATGGACAGTTCAATTCCATTGATGAAATAAAATAAATAAAAGTTCCACAACAAAGATTAGGACAAATTAAGTTTTTATGTTATAGCATAAGACTAGCTTCATTTGAGACTTGTCAATTAATTGAAAACTAAAAAAATAATAAAACATCAACTTTGAGATGACTTTAACTGTAAAATAATAAAAACTTAATTATACTTACTTTTTATCTACAAGTAATAAAAATAAAATATTTAAAGCCAAGAATGAATATATATTTACTATATCGAACAGAATTGCGTTTAAACTAAGTTTTTATTAATGAGAAACATTCAGCTCTTTTTTGTTAATAAAAATTATAAGATATATCATTAAAAATATATTTATTAAAAAAATTAAATTAAATTAAAAAATTATAATGATCGAAAATGTCGATTTTACGCATTTCTTAGAATTATAGAATTTTTTCTTTTATGTAAGTATTATGGCAAAAATTCTAATTACCATAATTCTCATTTCTTGACGCAAGAATATGTTGGCAAATAGCGTAAATAAAAAATAAATAAATTGCATAATATATTTTTTCATTTAAAGTAATTAAATTGGAAATGGAAATTTAATCAAATGATTAAGAAATTTCTTAGGTTCATCTCTTTTCAAAGAAAAACAAATCATAATTTTTAATCTTGCAAATCATTTTATACGTGTTAACTACAATTGTTGAGCTGGGCGAATTCCAGGTCATTACGGTAATTGAAATTCGGATCTATTTCTATTTTTACAAAAGAGGACTTCTTGAAATGAAATTTGTTTACAAAAACAATTTGTTTTAAAAAATTACTATTAATATGATATTTGTAGCAGATGTTTAAAACTATGACTTATTTTTGCGTATGATAATGCGTATACTAATGCACCATAATACTACTTTTGTGTTACTAATGAAAAGAAAAGCGTATGAAAAAGTTAACGCTAAAGCTCGAAAACAGTTAATATGTTGATCTGCAGATTAATTAGGGTAAAGCGTTAAAAGAAGAGTTCAAGAGTTTTACCAAAGTTGTGTGAGTATAAACAGTTTCCGTACTGTTAAAGGTCAAAAGTTTGTTTCTCTCATTCGATCAACTTATTTGTTAATTGTTAGATAGTATTTATTGACTTAAAATAAATGTCATTTTTTTTTATTTGAATAAATATTTATTGACATAAAATTTCGCCTTAGCACCAAAAATGTTCTAAACCACCATCAATGGTCTTTTACACTACTTGATGTAAATTAACACCGGCAATTTTTTATTTATTCAGTAGCACTGAACTTTATAATTACAGCAAGATAAGACCACATAATAGTCAATAAAATTGTTTCGATGATATAATACAAAGTAAAAATCATTAATTTAGAAATCACACTCCGTAAAAAGTTGAAGTGTATCTCAACGCCAAAAATGGTGGCAATACTTTACACCAAATTTATTTAATGAAACACTCTTTACATAACTTTTGTATCTAGTGTTTCATTACACCTAGTGTTATTTTTTCACTATTTGGTGTAAATTAGTCGATACCATTTTTTTTATTCAGTAACACTAAAATTACAGTAAGATAAAATACACATAATAGTCAGTAAAAGTAATTTTATGATACATTATAAAGTAACAACCATTAATTAAGAATGCATATTTACACTAATTTTAAAAATAAAATTTATTTGTAAATCTAACATACACGTAGCACAGAGAATTTATTAAGACGAATTCAATCTAGGCTTAACAGGACGGAAGCGGATAGAAATTATACAATGATCATTTAGTATGGTTCTCAGAGATTTAAAAAACTAAAATATAATTTTCCTTATTATCCAACTAAGAACGTATTTAACTGTAGATTTTTGTTTTTGTCGATGAATATCAGCGTTGCACGCAAAAAAATCTCTCGCCAGCTCATTCCAGATTGTAAACAAACTGCTGCCAGCATTCTACTTGGCGTTTTTTGAGTTTTTGATATCGCCAACATAGGTATTTTTGGAAGTGAAAATAATTCTAGTGTGGTGTAAAAGCGCGAAAGTATGGTCTAAGATTATTCAGGATTTAAGTTACACCTTTTAAATTGTATATGAAGGCTCTATTTAGTGTTAAACCGGAAAAAAGTTCCTTTACACAATTTTTTAGATCATCATATTACACCACAGTTTTTAAACTGTAGGTAGTTTGCAGATTGAATTTGAGAAATAAAATATTTTTTTGGTAATTTAACAGATCACCCTAGTTAATCTGGAAACTTGTCAGATAATCTGTTGAATAAATGATATCTAATTTTTAAAGGTAACATATGCATATTTTCAGAACTTTAATTTAAGAAGATTACCGTATTCACACAATGCTAGATTAAAATGCGAAAGTAACTGAATAGCGTGTAAAAAGCGTGCTCAAAATTAAATACACCTGAAAAAAAAAAAACTGCGAATGCTCATTAAAAATAAAAGTAAGGAAAAAACTACAAGAATATGGTAAAATTTACCGCGTTTAATGCTCTATGGGATCATCAAAAATAATGATAATTTTTGACGAAGTGCTTTTGTTCATAATTTTGGTAAAACTAACAATAAAATATTGTGTTATAATATGTGATAAATTTTTTAAATGTGGTAAATTTGGTAATTTCACCATGATAGCTTAGAGTAAAGCATAAAAACATTTATTTGATGAAATTTACTTTTTAATTTTGTATTTTTTACTAAAAAGGAGGAAATTAGAACTATAATTTTGAAAACAAAAATTTCAAATAAACCTTTACCATATGAACGGAGAAATTATCAAATGAATGGTTTAAATACGGTATATGATATTTTGGTTTTATTAATCGGAATTACGTTTTTTTTCTTTTACCAGAAATATCATTACCATACAGTGCGGTAATTTAAGCAGAATTTCTGTACTTCTTGCAGTTTTGGGTTTTGAGAAGTGAAGGAAATAGGGGGATGTAGCTCTCTGTCGACTTTTGACAATCCGTAGAATTGTAAAAAAATAATAAAATAGAAGTAAAAATACATTTTAAACCATTTTTTTTTAATTATAAATACTGTGGAAGGCAATCATTAAAAATTATTTACCCTTTAATTTTTTGTTAAACAAAGCAACAAGAAAGTTAATGTAAATACTTTCGTTTAAATGATTGTAAATTGTTTTAATAACTACTTCAGCTGATAATCACAATATTTTACATGAATACAAATATATATTAGAGCATATTCAGACATTGACACTTAGTACTAGGTTTGAGTTTTCCAATTGATTGCTGCAAATAATAGAAAAAAAAATTCTAAAAGGTAATTAAATTTATAGAACGTTTCTCAAAGAAATATGTTTCGAAAATGTGACAGTAATTTATTGAAGAACAATTCAAAATTAAAATTAAAATTCGAAATTAAAATTCAAAATTAAAATTTTTAAATTTAACGAAATCTTTGATCGTTTAAAACTTTAATTAACTTAAAACTTTAATTTAATTTCGTTTAAAACTTTAATTTAAAAGAAATATTTTCGTTCATAGATCAAGACTGTCAGGCATTTTCACGGAATGAAGACAGAAACTTGTCTTTTGGAAAAATTTACAAATAACAGATGGTTTTATTATTATGCAGTTTGGCAGTCAATTTGTATTAATTTAGCAATTCTGATAAAATAGTCATTAATTTTAACAATTCTAGTATACTTTAGGATAGCACAAAAAAAGTTCCCTATTTGATATTACCAAATAAAATTTTAGGATACCATAAATTTTGGTGTTAATTACCAGAATTCTCATTTTTTATTCATTACAATGCAAATATAGTTCTTTTACTGGAATTTTTTTCTCCAGATAAGTTAATAGAAATCTTATAGATAGATGATAGAAATATAGTAAATAGTAATAATTTTAAAATAAATAACTATATTTATCTTTTATTTAAAAATATACAAAACTTATGAAGTAAAACATAACTTACTTGTTTTCTTTAAAAATTAAATAAATTTTGATCAATAAATCTTACCTCAATTAAAAATAATACGTTATGTGTTACTTAAAAACAGCAGATTGTATATATTAGTAATTAAAATTCAACACAATATTAAAAACAAATCTATTTATGTTTGCGTGCTATTAAATAAATAAAAATTAGCAATTTGATGCCGCTGATTGGAACTTACTACTAATATTCACGCCTTTTTTTTTTGTAAACGTTACATTTCAAATTAGCAGAAAAATTCCCATTACGAATTGAAACGAGTAAAACTTCATGTTCATAAATCATGTTCTCAAAAATCCAATATATAAAATGAATATTGGAAGTGATTAGAAGTGACTAATGTTTATTTCATTTTATAAGTAAGCGGATTTCTATAATTTATCTAAGATTGATTTTTGTTTGAATTAAGTAAAAGGATTTCAAAGTTACATGAATTTCATTTTGAAAAATTATTTTTAATATTGACGAAAACGGAATTACTGAGCTCCCTCATGATCTAATCCTCGAACTTTATACGTTAGGTTATTGCTGTTATACGCATTCACATTTAAATGCATTTGACACATTGTTTTTGCAGAAGGGTCTTTGCGGTTTTCTTAACAAGCATTTTTCGGGCTTACGTTAATCTTTCATAAATATTGATTATTTATAATGGCTTTTCTGACAAATATTTAAAATGAATTTAAGCATATAAAAGAGTTTAATAATTGTTTTCAAGCATTTTTAGATATAATAACTGACATTTGCACTAAGAAATAAAACTTTTCATTTTTTTTTTCTATCAACGTAACAATTTCGCATAAAGTGCGATTAGTATAACGCTTTTATATATCTTTTACAGTCATCATAAGAAAGACATTTATATGAAACGTTATATTTCATTTATTAATATATAAAAAAGGGTGGTTATGTAATAAAAGGATTTTATGCCAGCCTATCTTTTAATCGTACACTGTTAAAAAGTTCCCGGGAAAAATGGTTTAACTACAGTTTATTTAATTATTATTTTACTACATTGAAACAAAACTGTCAAATAACCATAAATAAGTAGTATTCAAACTTTTAACTATGAGAAAAACCGTTTATTAACTGCTTTCAACTAATACGGTTAAACATCCAGAATTTCATCGCGTCAACTAGGCCCACATAATGAAACCACTTAGGGTTTTGCAGCTGGGCACATATTAAAGCCGAGAGGGCTACAATTACAGGACCGACAGAATAGAGGTTCGAGTAACAGCGCTGACACCACAATATTTCTACTATTCCCTTAAACTCATATAGAGCTTCAAATGTCCAGCACTCTCCAATTTGTGACCCTGGACTAATCGAATATGATGCTCTCATTAACGCAATTATTTTACCGTAATTTTAGAATGAAAATTCTAACAGTGTATAACGAGAAAATTATGTGCTATATTTTTCCTCGTTATTTTCAACACTCCACTACAAAATTTTCATTGATGGTTTAGCGGTAGCTAACCTGACATTAAGTGACAGGTTTAGTGGCTGCCAAAATTATTATGTATAACACATATAGCACGGATTGTCACAGTGACATCATAAGAAAATAAGCAATGGTCACAACAGGTGTGACCGTTTTGAATTATCCTAATGAGGTCATAATGTGACTTTCACGTTACTCTGTTTTGTGATATCTCATAAAAGTCTCTATGACTATTTATTGTAACTTATGTCACTTGGTTGTCATAAATATACTTTACAAGGACTAAAGTCTATGAGAAACTTTGTTGCAACTTGTACAAGATCATGTATGCAAAATATGTTGCAAGATTAAAATTCCTTGATTTGTGCTAAATCCGTTCAAAGCCATTATAAGTGCTTTTGCTTTATAAAAGCTTTTATTAAATGTTATTTGTTTGCTAATGACTTTTAAAGATGTTTAGTTTCTTAGTTGTAATGTATTTTTTGGTAAAAAAGGACCAAGAACCAGATTCTCCATGCCTGATATTTAAAAATGGTAGCACTTTTTGATATTGTTCGTTTGAATGATTAAACGAAGAACTCGTATGATAATTTCAGCAGCAATGATGTCACCAAAAATTGAATATTTCAAAAATGAGATCACTTTTGTTGAATGTTGTATTAAAACTCGGAGAAGTTTTGATCCTTTTATGGTTGTTTTAATAACCATTGTATTCCAATGCTTTCGTAGTGGTTATTTCAGAAATCGAAAGTGATTTCTCAACTTCGCAATTTCCGTTTTGTTCGATCAAGCAACAAAAAGAGAAAAATCATATAAAAGAGTTAAGTCCTACTTACTACTTATTTTCTCTTTTTCCATATAAGCTTTTATATTAAAGAATAAATTGGAAATGTGTGATTTAAGGTTAATTTGAATAAGTTAAAGATTCCTGGTTAATGAAACTTTTGATTTTTTTCCAAGTCCATTTAATTTATTTGTTTAAAGATTCTTCCGTTTTCAAATATATTTTTAGTGTTTGTTTTCGTTTGTTAAGTCAATGTTACTTGATTTTGATCATTTTTTTTTTTTTTGAAGTGAAACCTCTTATGCGACTTCCAGCAAGGTTGCGTTAAACGTTTAACGCTACCGTTGTCATGGAAACTAGATTTCTCTTTACGTTCGTTGAGCGCACGAGGTAAGAGAAAAGCATAGTAGGTAATATTGGCGTTAAAGAAAACAAAGTGATATTTTTGTAAAATTCGACAAAAATACTTTACTGAAATTTAGAACATTTAGAAATAAGCTGATTTCTTATTATAATTGTTTTTAAAAATATATTTTATTATTAATATTTTTTAACTAAGCGAAATTTTTTTAAAATTAAACAAAGTATTGTATTTAAAAAGTTAATAAGTATATTTTTTCTTATTAAATACAATTAAAAAAATACTTTGATGCACATAGATACTATGCTTTAGATACTTATTTTTCTACGTTTTTTTTATATTTTTGCCGGTTATTATTTTATAAATGAAACTTCTAATGCGACTTCCAACAAGGTTGCGTTAAACGTTTAACGCTACTGTATGTAGGTTTCGGTGATGGGAATGTAAGACGTCAAATAAAACTATATGCAATGAAACATCCTCTTTAATAGTCAAAGATAACAAAACCATCCAGAAACTAACAAACTCCAATTAACTGATTATTAGTTAAAAAACATTTAAAAACTTGTTATAAAAAATCAATTAAAACTTTAACTTTCGATTGTAAACATCTCCAAACTTCAGGTGGGCGTCACCGGGTAGAAAACGAAATATCGTGGCGAAGTCTCGGACGCTGAACAACAACTCTCTTGAAGGCAAACTGTCATCCTCTTAAGTACTCGACATCAGCCTCTTCACTCTCAGTCGTGGCCGCCGGTTGTGCTCCTCCGCCGGTGTTCATCCGCGTAGGAACTATTCCGGTTCATCCTCGTACCTTCAGTCTTCGATCCAATCCTCGATCCTTCTACCTCGGATTTAATGCTATATCAGCTGTCGAAACCAACAGCCTCTACAGTAGCCCCCTACCAGCGGTAGCGAGACTTTTCCAGCTCATTGCTGATACTTTCCCTGAAACTTAACTCGACGGCCTGGTCGTGTCTTAACCTCTTTTGGCATGTCACCAGGCTCTGGGATAGTAGATTCCTCTGTAGATTCGCTCCTAGCTGTTGATTCGCTTTTAGGAAATATGTCTTGTTCATCTCGGGATACATAAGCAGGTTTTAGACGATCCACGTTTACCGTACTCTCTCGGCCATGAATAAGAATCCTAAAAACCTTCTCCCCTCGACTCAGTACTTGAAATGGACCCTCGTATGGTGGCTGCAGGCCTTTTTTCAGGACATCGGTCCTCAGGAAAACATGACTGCACGACGAAAGGTCTTTACTCACAAAAACTGCTCTATGACCCTGATGTCTGGACTTTACTGGCAGCAACTCCTGCATGGTCTCTTTTAGCTTTCCAACAAAGTTTGCGGGATCCGCTGTACCAGTAGACGGACATAAAAATTCTCCAGGCAGTCGTATCGGAGTTCCGTAAACCATTTCCGCTGTCGTTGCTTGCAAGTCCTCCTTCCATGCAGCTCTAAAACCTAAAAGTATGGTAGGTAAAACTCTGGTCCACTGACTTGTACTGTAGGCTCTAATCGCCCCCTTCATCTGTCTGTGAAATCTTTCCACTTGGCCATTTCCTGCGGGATGGTAAGGACTTGTTCGATGACGGGCCGAACCCAGGAACTTAGTCAGGGCATCAAACAGTGAGGCTTCGAACTGTGTCCCCTGGTCTGTTGTGATTCGTAGAGGTATTCCAAACCTAGCAATCCATCCAGCATAGAAAACCTCAGCAACAGATTTGGCTGTTATATCTACGAGCGGGTAAGCTTCTGGCCACTTGGAAAAACGGTCGACACAAGTAAGACAGTAGCGAAAACCTTCTGATGGCGGCAAGGGACCTACGATGTCGATGTGCACGTGCTCGAACCTGGCATTTGGTGGAACAAATGTACCAAGCTTGCTCTGAGTGTGACGTGTCACCTTAGAACGTTGGCAAGCCAAGCATTGCTGAGCCCATGTCCTAACATCTTTCTTTATACCAGGCCAAACATATCGCTCGTCCACCAACCTTATAGTAGCTTTAATACCTGGATGTGAAATAGAATGTAGTTTGGAAAAAACGTATTTTCTGTCCACTTCGGGTACGAATGGTCGAATCCGTTTGGTTGATACATCACAAAGCAGCTCCACACCAGGATCACCTATTACGAATGGTTGAAGTACCAAGGATGAGTTACCGGTTTGAGCTAAAATTTCGGCTAGTTCCTGGTCACCTTTTTGGTTGTTAGCCATTTCTTGAAAATTGATGTGGGAAGGTGTTTCTATGGTAGCAATGCTTACTCTGGACAGCGCATCTGCAACCACGTTATCTATTCCTTTCACGTGCTGAATATCCGTAGTGAATTGGCCAATAAAATCCAAATGACGTATCTGTCTTGGCGAACACTTATCTTCTTTTTGTTTAAAGGCATATATCAGCGGCTTGTGGTCAGTGTAGATAGTAAACGGCCGACCCTCTACCATATGCCGAAAGTATTTGACTGCCATGTATGCAGCCAAGAGCTCTCTGTCGTAAGCACTGTACTTTCTTTGAGATGGTGCGAGCTTCTTTGAATAAAACCCAAGCGGTTGCCACTCTTTCTCGATCCGCTGATGCAAAGCAGCACCCATCGCAGTATCTGAAGCGTCTACCACCATCGCCAACTGTGCACTCATGACAGGATGGTACAGCTTTGTTGAATTCGCCAATTCCTTCTTGCTCTTCTCGAACGCAGCAACTGCTTCCTCCGACCACTTGATCACGCTTTTATCATTTTTCTTAGCACCTTTTAAATATTCGTTCAAAATTGCTTGAGTGTGGGCAGCTCTCGGTATGAATCTTCTGTAAAAATTCAAGACCGCAAGAAATCGACGCAGCTCTCTAATTGTAACTGGCTGAGGAAAATTAGCAATTGCAGAAACTTTATCAGGAAGCGGAGTAATACCCTTTTCCGTAACACAATGCCCTAGGAATTCAACTGAAGACTGTCCCAAGACACATTTGCTTACGTTGAGTGTTATACCATATTGAGCAAAACGTTGAAAAACTCTTTTTAAATGAATTAAATGTTCTTCTTCGTTCTTCGAAGCTACTAATACGTCATCAAAATAAGGTACACAAAATTCGAACTCACCCAAGACTTGATGAATGAAGCGTTGGAAAGTTGCGGCAGCATTTGATAATCCAAACGGCATATACAAAAACTCGAACAATCCAAACGGCGTTGTTACTGCAGTCTTTGGCACGTCTTCTTTGCGCACTGGAATCTGATAATACGCTTTTTCCAGGTCCAAGGTAGAAAATATCATTTTACCTTCCAAAACCTGAAAACAGTCTTGCATGTGGGGAACAGGGTACCTATCTGGCACGGTCACACCATTAAGACGACGAAAATCACCACACGGTCGCCAGTCGCCATTCTTTTTTAGAACCATGTGTAACGGACTTGCCCAACAGCTTTTGGAAGGCTGACAAACCCCTGATGCTACCAGAAACTCGAACTCTTGCTTTGCAGCCTTCAACTTATCTGGCGATAAACGTCTAGGTTTCGAAAAAATAGGCGGTCCTTTTGTCTGTATCCAATGTTCTACTTCATGCTTAACCTTTCTTGGCGTGACACCTGACCTAATCAGAGAAGGAAAATCTGACAACAACTGGTGGAATTTAGAATTCTCTAAAATTACCTTTACCGTTGAAGTAATCCCAGCATACCGGGTACCTCTTGTTTGCAACTTGGTCAAAGGATCAATTACTGCAGCACTTTTGGCGTCGACTAATAAACCAAAATTGCGTAAGAAGTCAGCTCCGATAATTGGTTGAGGCACGGCAGCGATGATAAAAGGCCAGCTGAACTCTCTTCTGAGTCCGAGGTCTAATTTCAACAGGCGTTGGCCAAACGTTGGAATGGTCGTACCGTTTGCGGCGAACAATTTCATCTGTGAAGAATGGTCACTAGATGCATAGGCAACACGAGGTATCACAGAGACGTCAGCTCCCGTATCGATGAGATAACGTGAGGATGTAGACTTGTCCGTCAGATAAATCCGCTGAATCATCGCCTCGCCGTCACCCTTTTGACGGAATGACGGCCTCAGCAGTTTTCCGGCTGGAACGAACATGGCGGTCGGCATTTTGTCGCTCGTTGCTTGAATACTCTATGATACCAGCAATACTGTGAATTTGCAGACTGTCGGCTTCGGCTAGTGGAGCGATTCTGACTAGTACTTCTTGACCGGTCACTTGTACGGGCTTCCAACCGTGAGAGACGAGCAGTGATCTCTGTCAATAAAGACCGTAAATCCGTCTGATCCGTCGAACCAGCAACTACGCTGACTGACTGTGCGTTAGTTGTTGTAGCCATAATACCATCCGCCATCTCCGCCAGCTTGTCCAGATTGTCGTTGGAAATTGCCAAAATCTGTTGAACATTAGTAGGCAACCTCTGCAAAAATAAAGACTTAAGAAGCTCGTCGTTAATTGTTGTACCGGCTTTATTTCGCATTTCCAGAAGCAGTCTTGAAGGACGGCGGTCACCAAGTTGCATTCCCGAAATCACATCCCTTAAGCGTTGAGCTTCAGATTCAGCATATTGAGTGCACAATCTTTTTTTAAGTGCAGTGAACGGCTTATCCACAGGTGGACTGATAACAATGTCGCTGATAATCGCCAGTTCCTCCGGTTGTAGAGCAGAAACTACGTGGTGAAACTTCGTAGACTCTGTAGTTACTCCGGCAAGAGTGAACTGACTTTCAATTTGTCTGAACCACAATTCGGGATTGGCTCTCCAAAAAGGTGGCGGCTTCCCAGTGACACGAGCAACTTGTTGATCAGCAGTTTCCGTAGATTCGGGCATTTTTTATTACTGTATAAGTCCCACAATAGAAGCAATTCGTACTCACGGCTTACCAAGAATTTTAAAACTTGCAATGTACCAGCATCTCTTCGTAATTCATGGGCTAGTAGAATTTCCCAAATGCAGTTTGCAGAAACAGAAATATACGTGTTCGTTCACGGGTCACCAATTGTATGTAGGTTTCGGTGATGGGAATGTAAGACGTCAAATAAAACTATATGCAATGAAACATCCTCTTTAATAGTCAAAGATGACAAAACCATCCAGAAACTAACAAACTCCAATTAACTGATTATTAGTTAAAAAACATTTAAAAACTTGTTATAAAAAATCAATTAAAACTTTAACTTTCGATTGTAAACATCTCCAAACTTCAGGTGGGCGTCACCGGGTAGAAAACGAAATATCGTGGCGAAGTCTCGGACGCTGAACAACAACTCTCTTGAAGGCAAACTGTCATCCTCTTAAGTACTCGACATCAGCCTCTTCACTCTCAGTCGTGGCCGCCGGTTGTGCTCCTCCGCCGGTGTTCATCCGCGTAGGAACTATTCCGGTTCATCCTCGTACCTTCAGTCTTCGATCCAATCCTCGATCCTTCTACCTCGGATTTAATGCTATATCAGCTGTCGAAACCAACAGCCTCTACAGCTACCATGGAGGGGGTATGAAAGCACTGTTGCGTTAAGCGTTCAACGCTTCTGGGGAGGGGGAATAGAAAGAGACAGAGCAAGAGTGAATGCGTGGCACTCGAACGCATGCGCGTAGTAATTGCTAATTAAAAGAGGCGATCAATTGTGAATTGTAAGCAATGTTAATAAAGTTTGTCTTAAAGAAACAATATGATTTCACTAAAAATCAATTTCTACCCCTTCTTATTTTCATTTCCACATTACGAAGTTTCACTTCTTCCGCGCGGACGGACTCCACGCACTATTTTTTTTTTTTTTTTTAGTTTTCTCTTATGCACCCCAATTGACAATATTTTTTTATGATTTTTTTTTTCTAATTTAGAGTGATTGGTTTTGTAAAGTAATTAATTTTTTAACATATTTTTCTCAATATTTTAAGTTCTTTTTTCGCAAAATACAAAATTTTTTGAAAAGTTAAGAAATTCAAATAATTTAAGTCTTATTTTAATTCAAAATCTTGTTTTTTTAATAGCAAATGTTTACTGGCTCCTTCCAAAATTATTTTAATGGTTCAATTAACAATTCTCACTATACACAATTATTTATTTTAAATAAATGAACTATTAGCATTATCATCACTGATTTTTCAAAATTAACTAGGCTCATTAGTATGTAGTTATTGACATCTATACCTTATCGACCCAATTTCTAAATATTGTAAGCCTATCTATCCCTGTAAAAACAAATAACTTGTTTGAAATTTGCATATTTTTAAAAGCTTTTTTTAGAAAATAACAAATTATTGCGTTTTATTAATACTTAATTCTTGGTAAAATTTATTAATATTTTTTTAATTTCTTATTTCTATTCAAAATTATAATGTTTTGAGATGCTTTAGTAAGCTCCGTAGTATATTTTAGCAATAAATATGTGTAGCAACAATCAAAATTATTGAAAAAAAAAAAAAAAACTAAATTCTAGAGTTTAATCTATGTAATAATTCTTAAAATGAGTTGAAGTTGGAATGCTTTAAAAATAAAATAAATAAGCAGAATGCTTTGAAAATAAAATTTAAAAATTAGTTGTGTAAGGAATATTCAGTATTCTACCCAGTAACACCGTTACTATATTGCAACAAAAATGCGACAGTCACGGGGACTCAATAGTAAAGTCATATGTGACTTCGGTGACATCACATTTTGGCGTCGCCCAGACGTCAGTCAAAATGAAACCACAACGGGAAATTTAATTGTCACATTCGTTACCATATGACAAATTCACAATTCAGCAGGGTCACGAAGATACGAAACTGTGACGTATTTCCGTTTTAACAGGGTCACCCTGTGACGAATATGTGACTTATTCAATTCACGCCAAAACTGTGTAGTCAAATGACAAAGATGTGACATAGTCACGTCTCAACAAAGTCACAGTGTGACGAAGTTGTGAGACATCCACGTCTCAACTGTGCCACCGAGTGACAGAGATATGACATATTCATGTCTCAACAGGGTCGCAGTGTGACAAAATTATGACCTTTACGTCTCAAAAGGGTTTTGGTGTGACTAAGTTGGGACGTGAATATGTCAAATCTTTGTCATACAGTGAGGTCACTGTGACAATTATATGCCTTATTCAGGTCTCGTGTTGATGTCTGAGTGACGTTAAAATGTGACGTCTCCAAAGGGTGACATAGTAACCTTCAAAAACGACGTCGCATCGACGTCACAGAGGTCAAAAGTGACTTCACAAATTAAATCACCGTGACTGTCGCATTTTTGTTGAAATCTGGTAACGGTGCTATCTGGGAGATTACACAAACACAAAACAGATTAACAATTTTTTTTTATCATATATAATAACAGTTCCACATTGTAAAAAAGGGTCTCTCGAAATTGAGCAAAAATGTGCCAAAATAGCTCTGAAACAAATATTATTCGAATTTGGAAACCTCATGTACTCAAAATTGAAACAGCATTGCACTCATTCTTGAGCAAAATGCATGGTTTTGGAAGTGATGGGGTGGGAGAAATGTATAAGAGAGCGATTTCATCAGAAACCTTATCAGTTTCGTATTTTTTACCTAATGTAAGGTAATAAGAACTATAATTTTGTTAATCGGAATTTCCGGTTAATCGTTACCAAATGAAAGAAAGAATGGAAGGAAAAATTTGAATACCGTATGTTTTGGTTTTATTGATCAAAATAAATTTTTTTTTCTTATTTTTTTTCTTACTGGAAATGTCTTTACTATACAGTACGGTAATTTTACCAGAATTTAGAATTGTTTTCTCCGTGCGGGTGGGTGTAGACCAAAGTGAGCAGTGGCGTAGACTCCCAGTTAATTTAAAAAAATCATTTGTTTGCGAACCAATTGCAAATATTCTAGCTAACTGGTAAGAGCAGAAACTCTAAAATATTTTAATCACTCAAAAGAAAAGTAAGTTGTTTTTTAAAACTTATCAACTTATAGAACTAAAAATTATTTTAGCACTTTATAACTTTTAAATATTTGAAACAAAATCAATAAATAGTTTTCACAATATAAAAATGAGATAAAGTGTATTTTAAATGAGTTATCTACATTTTAATTAGTCATAGTGAAGTGTTTAGACAACTTTTTTTATGTAGCGCTTTTAGTGTAGACAGAATATTTCAGTATACCGTTAAATAAAGTTTAGAATTTAGGCGAATTAATTACTATAACAACTATAAAATATATAGTAGTTTTTCTTCCAAGTTTTTTTTTTATTATTTTTTTTAAACTTTGAATTATGTCAAACGAACGTTAGTATTACTGTAATTTAATTTTCATTTTCTTATTAAGTATCAGGTTTCAAAAAGCTTGTTCGCAAAACATATAATCATAAATGAGTTTGAAGTAATAATTTAGACAGTTGATAAACGATTTCCTATCATTTTAGAGTCATGTCTGAGTTTTGTGACAGTTAAGAAGAAAAAAATATATGAGAAATAGCAATTTTCAATTATTTTCCCTCTGTTATCATGTCGGAAAAAGTAAAAAAAAAAATTAATACTTTATTCTAAGACAAAAATGGTTTTACACCACTTTGAAAAAAATGGAAGGAAATATTGGGTCAAAATTAAAATTATGGTTGCAAGGATTACTGAATAGGTCAATGTTAAATTATCGTAATAAAAAGTGCGATTATTTTCTGTCTTGTAATAAAAAGGATATTTAAAACAAATTGAAGATCTTAAATATAGGAAAATTGAAACTGTAGCTCTAAAGATTACTGAATTGATTAATGTTAAATTATAGTAATAAAACGTTGAATTATTTTCTCTCCAATAATAAAATGGACATTTGAAACTAATTTAGGATTTTGAGTTACTTATTTTGTAATTTAAATAATCATTTTTCTCTTAAAGTTTATTTTCAAAATATTGTATTTAATGCGCAAAATGGAAAAGAGAATACTTTAATAACTTTTGATCTAATAATAAGACTTTATCATCCTAGGACTGACTCAATCTAAGGGGTTCGAGGACAGATGATATTTTAAGTTAAGAAATTAGATTCAAAAACGTACTTTTTCTGAACACCGTGAAAAGAAGTATGGTCAAAACTACTAGAATATATGAAAATTTGCTGTGTTCTTGATTTATGGGAGCATCAAATCTCGGTAATTTTTACTGATGCACTTTGGTAATGATTTCGATTAAATTAACAATAAAATATGCTTTTTTTACCATATGTTCGGTAGTAAATAAGGTAAAATTTGGTTATATTTGGTCATTTTCTAATGATACCTTATAGTATGGAATAAAATCCATTTATTTGGTTAATTTACTTTTCAGTTATTAAATGTGTGGTAAAGTGGCACCTCTTGGAAGAGTAACAAAAATAGCTGCATTAGAATTAAATTGAATGATACTAACTTCCTTTTCTTTTCTCCGAAGAAATTAAACGAAAACACAGTATTCCAAATAAATAAGTTGAAGTATGCAAGTTATTATCTTCCTGTTTCAATGTATTTTTAATATGGTAAATTGTTGGTCCTGAGAAAGATTCAGAACTGTAATTTTGAAAACCAGAATTTTCAGTATACTGTTGTCATATGACTGGAAAAAATTCTTACCGAATGAATAGTTTAAATACCGTCCTTTTTTCGTTTATATACCATAATTATGTTTATTTATTTATAATTTTTTTACTAGAAATATTATTAATATACAGAACGGTAATTTTACCAAACTTTTTGTTCGCTTTGTAGTTTTAGCTTTCGGCGAGCATACGGTAATTTTACAGGAATGTTTTATCCGTGAAATATACTTCCACAGATTTGAAAATATATTTTAGATCTTGCAAAATATATATATATATATATATATATATATATATATATATATATATATATATCGTGGACACTAAAAATATGGAGGTCAGTGTGAAGAAAATGGTCCTTATAGTTTAGGCAAGTGACCGGTTGAAGTTTAGGGCAGGAAAGTTTTATTAATATGTTTTGCTTCAATTAAGAAGTTGTTAATAAAATGGTGTGCATTATGAATTCAATTATCGATATTTCAAGGCACTATCAAAAGATTTACAGATTTTAACTCATTTGATAAACTAGAATTTTTACAAAAGGGACAACCTTTTCTTCTCGTTTTATTTATAGAAACTACCTTGAACTTGAGAGTCTTGCCACGCACGATCTTATCAAAAGAAAAAAGAAAAAAAATACCTGTTAAAAATATAGTTAAAAGAAGAATTTAATTTTTTTAAGCGATGTATTTTAAAAAAGCTCATTTTAAGTTCGTGAGACCCAACAAACGGAAATTAATAAAAAAATTAATTGAATTTTTTTTATAGTGACAACAAACTAGAACAACTTTAGGATGGCAGCTGAATGCTTTGATTACTAAGCCATAGCGAATTCCTTTATGTTTTCTAAAATTTTGATATTATGTTTAAATAGGTAAAAATTTTATTGATTTAATATATATATATATATATATATATATATATATTCATTGAAAGCAAGCTTAAGGTGCTTTAAAGACCTTGCCCTCTTTCATGTAAGTTTTATCCTGCATTTTCCTTTACATAAGCTATAGTTGTTATCACCAAGTAAATCAGGAATGTCAAATTCTCATATTCCTTCAAAATGGTTTTTAAAATGTTGAGGATATTAAAAAGTCAGAATTTTGGTTATGATTCACGACTAGACAACTGAAACAAAGCTGCGATTTTATATGAGTTTTTGAATTATTCATTTGTATTTTAGTGGGAAAAATAATATTCAAATCAAATTTGCCATACCAAACCTGTATTAAAACTTACAAACAAATCGGGGTAAATTGGCATCTGTCCGTATTAGTGTATGCTTTTTAAATTAAGTTTAGCGGCTTTGATTACTATGTAGTATAACTGAATGTTACATTTATTAAATCAATCAATCACTTTTTTACATGGTTTAAGTATATTAAACAAAAGATTTAAAACTGTTTACAAATCTTAGAAATTGAAGAGGGAAAGAACCTTTTCTTAAATTTATTAGCTTAACAGGAAATGATATATTGCATTATTGCTTCGTAAAATTACTTTCTTTCAGCACAACTTAACAAGATTAGAATATCTTTTCCAAGATTTATTTGAATCAAAGCATTATTTGCAGAATGCTCCATTTTTTAGGAAAAAAAAAAGCTTATTTATATTGCTTATAGATGCTATCTTTACCTACTGTTCACTATATATTTCCTTCCCCAAACTCTAAATTGCAAAATCAATATGGAAAAAACATGGAAAGAAAAAGAACCATTCCCTTTTCTTAATGTTTCGTTTTGAAGAAAATCATTTCAACAGAAGAAAATGACGAACATTTCTATTTTAGAGATAAAGACTTGGAAATAAAAAAAATCGGTCAATTCACCCCTTATGTGTAAACAACCTGCGTGGTATTTTCGCTCGCTTAAAGAAAGTTCTTAGGTGATAAACTTAGAGAACGCAAGAGTTACTTAAAGTAGCGCGTAGAAAAATGCCGTAGATTAAGATTGATATTCCTTCTTGATGTTTAAAAACGAAAAAAAAAAAAAAAAAAAAAAAAAAAAAAACTTAACTTGTTGTAGTTTAAAAGAAACGTGAGTTCTTAAACGTGAGCTAGCTTGTCATCTAAGCAACACGTTCGCTATTTTGAGGTGTTTTCTAATAAATAAGAGTTTTTTTTAGAAGGTGTTATAATGTACTGGAGTAAATCATAAACCTGTCATCTTTAATGATAGTTTCTTCCGGGTAAATCCTTAAAAACAACATGCTTTATTTTAGTTATAATTTTGTCTCAAGCTTTAGGTAGACGTTGTCGATATTATTGAAAATAATGCTTAATATTACTCAAAATAATACGATTTTGCATTTTAATATTTTTGAAATTGATTCACTAGATTCTTGAAATTCGTTTATCATACCTTTTTGTTCTTTTTATTAGACCTTATATAGTCCGAAAAGTGGTCATACTTCTGATATTGTAATTTCTTTAATACAAGTCGGTCAATGTGAGGTCTTACTGTAAGTATGCAGATCATATAAAAATAAGCACAACATAATTAACACATTTCTTATAATTTAAAAAAAAAATCAACACTTTAAGTCTCTTTCGAATCAATATCATCATTAATGTCTTTTTCTCAGGAAACTTAACACGCGAACGAAAATCAGTTTTGCTTAAGAATCTCTTGCTTAATGCATTTACATAAATCTCGAAAACCGTTATGGTTTTAAGACCTATAAACATTACCGTACGGTTGTTGCAATGTTTTTATTTTATAGATTATCGTTTTTGATTCTCAATGCCAACACATTTTAAATTCTACAACTAAGAAAAGAAAAAAAAAAAAACTTCAGGAGAGAACGGGATTGGATACCTACAAGTGACGTAGTGTGGATATCTCGATCCTGATTGGTTGTTGAAACAGTGCATTTGTTTGCGTTAAAAACTGTTCTTTCCAAGTTCTTTAAAGTTCAAAATGAACGAATACTTGGTAACAGCTATCCACAAAGTTATCCTCTGAAGGTTTCTATAAGTATAGCTGCTTTAAAATAACTATTTTGTCAAAAAGAAGATAAAAAAAGAACTTTTTGAACGAAAAATCGTGTATTGCTAGCATGATTCATTAAAATACGTATTGTATCTACAATTATACAGTTAGACAGAAAATATAAATATTTCCGTGAATAACTTATTTTCTAACAGTAAGATTTAACATATTAAGTGCCAACCTTGATGCATTAAAGGGTTGACCTCAAATAATCTTATTAATTCGTGTTAACTATAAATTAAGGGATATGTGTTAAAATCTCGTCGAGCAGGTAAAAGCGCAAATACCACCAGACTGACACTAAACAGTATCATATATTTACCAATGCATACTTATTAGGAATATAAAAAAGAATTTTTTTTTTAAAAAAGACGGTGGAATTAATGTATACGATTAAAAAATATATTGCACAGTTTAGTTCTTTAAAAAAAGAACGAAAGATAAAAGTGTTTTAAATTAATTTTATTTTACCAACAACCACATAGAGCTATTTCAATGAAAAACTTTAAAAGAATAACCAGGTATTTGGTACGCAGTTTTCCATTGCTGGCGAAAAATCTTGTTTTTGGCAGCATTTTCTGGTTTTGTCAAAAACGGCTGTCGGCGTTCTGCACAAGTACAATTAAGTTAACAAAATAAGGCGAAATCGTATCTTTTTTCAACAGATTTGGATTCTTACTCATGAAAATGAGGGGGAGGGGTATCCGCAACCAGGATGGTATGGTTCCAATAGTTTATTTAATGAGGTGAACCGGGTTCGAATCTCAGCGATGACAAGTTGATACGAATTTCGCATCCGGCTAGCACCGAGAACAGTGCTGACTATCCTCAGTGGTAGACGGATCATGGGTTCGATTCTCCATGCCATCTACCTAACTTTGGGAGGTGTTCGTGGTTTTTCTCTCCATGCAACACAAATACGGGTTAGTTCCACCAAAAAGTTCTTCACGAAGGCAAATTTCACCCAATACTCCTCGAACTTTAGTTATCTTCTGGATTGGGATTAAAATTACAAGGCTACGCATGTGAACATCAGTGGTCGTAAACCCAAACTTACGTCAGCTGTTCATCGATTTAGTGTGGGTCGGGGCTGTTCAACGACGGTTATAAAATAAAAAAAGTGGTTTATTTAGGAGAATAGTTGAAAGTTTGATCCCTTTATTGTTAATTCAATTCTTTTCCTTCTCAATTCGTAATCAATTTCCTCATTGCGGATTAATTTTTAAAAACACTCCTTTAATTTCCTTTTTGTCCGCCATTTGAAAACTCCTCTTTTGAGAAAAAAAAAACATCCGTCATAAAAATAAACAACTAAAAGATAATTGTTTAAAGTCTTCTAATTTTGTTACTTAAAAAAATATAGTAAGAAGAACAATTCTGCCGCGAATTTAAAAAATCCACGTAAGTGTTTCACCATTTTCGATGAAAGTGACTTAACGACTATTGTCTTTCCATTGCTAATGCTAAGAACGTTAAAATATATTTTCCAAAAACTGATAAAACAAAATATGGTAAAACAAAATAAATTTTTGCGATAGGTAGGATATTATACAAAAATGCCAAATATTTCGATAATTATACATAAAAATCTCAATTTCAAATTTTTTATTTATTGCGTTTTTTTTTTAATGCAATGCAGAATTTTTCAAAACAAATTATAGTGCAATTTCGTAAATCTCCCGTATTTTTGTATTATACAGTATTTGAGAGGAGAAGTTTTCCCTGCTTGAAGTAATACTCAAATTCGGAAGATAATTTATTTATTATACTATACGAAGCGAATTTTGCTATTGTACTAAAAATATATGTAGAAAATTAAACACTTGCCAGTTATATACATGCCGAATACGTGTCAATATTCATGACAATAATATACAATTTAGAGCAAAAAATGCATATGCCAATAACATGCATGTTAATATTTTCAAGAAACTGTAACTATGCAGAAACTGTAGCAAGCATATCTGTTATGAATTTGTAGGGATTTAATTATCGACTAAGTCGACACATTAATCTATCATAAAGTGCCTCAAGATAGAATCAAGTTAACATATCTTCTTATATACAGTGATACCTCGAGATACGAGTTTAATTCGTTCCGTAACCTTGCTCGTATGACAACTCGCTCGTATCTCGAAGCAATTTTCTCCATTGAAATAAATTGAAATGCTATTAATCCGTTCCAGCCCCAAAAACGCTATCCCCAATTGTTTCTGTTACGCGTTTTTGAATAAGAAAAATGCATTTATAAATGACAAATATTGTATAAAAACATAATAAAAGAGAATGTAAAGCAAACAAACTGGTTTTATAAAGTGTGCAAGCATATTTGTATTTTGGTCACTTAAATGCAACTTAAATGCTAATGTATGCTTAATTTTAGTCACTGCTTTTCTCTTCATCAGTCTTTGCTTTTTTAGCCGACTTAAAAAAAACTGTCCAAGGAGGTTTGATTCTTCCTCTTTTTCAGAATGCTGCAGAAATGAGTTAGGCAAGTGTCATTAAATAACTCCGATGTACGACCAGTTGCAATTTTTTCGGGGTGTTTCTTTTCCACGAACTGTGAAATTCTCTCCCACATTCCCAAGAACTCTTTTATCTCAGATAGGTAGAGATAACCTCCTCCACCTCTGGCTCTTCCTCGAAACCAATTTCTTGCAGAACCCCTGAATGATGCTGCTACTGTAACTCTTGTAATTTCTCGGTCGTCAGTTCCAGAGATTGCTCCTCGGCAAGCTCTTTCACGTCTCTTTCACCCATCACCAGGTCCATGGATTTTCCCAGAGACACAATCTCCTCCTCCACTGGCACTTCGGGTTCGAATCCCTCGAAGCTACAGACTTAGACGACAGCACAACTTTCGGCTACAGACTCACTCAGGCCACAGCTTCTTCCATGCAGAGGTCAAGGTCCTCGTTGTAACACTCAGCCAGGACTGATCAATAATTCTGTGGCATATCACGATGTTAAAGTGGTCTTTCCAGTGCTCTCAAAGGGTGAGGTTTGTGTTCGTTGTCATCTCAAAGCAGCACCGAAACAGGTGCTTAGTGTACAGCTTTTTAAAATTAGAAATCACCTGCTGATCCATGGGCTGCAGGATAGGAGTGGTGTTAGGTGGTAGATAGAGAACTTTTATAAGCTTGAACTCTTCGAGGATGTCATCTTCGAGGTTCGGTGGGTGAGCAGGAGCATTGTCGAGGACGAGAAGGGCTTGCATGGCTATTCCTCGTATCTCAAATTTCGCTCGTATCTCAAAACAAAACTTCGCTCGCTCGACAGCTCGTATCTCAAATAACTCTATGTTAGGGCACTTGTATCTCGAGGTACCACTGTACTAGTCAATTGGTATTTTATATTTATAGTGGTACTTACACCACGAACTAATCTACAATTAGTTTGATGAATGAAATAACTAGACGTTTTCTAAGTATGACAGTAACTATTTTAATTTTAGTTTATTCTTTACCTTTTAATTGTATATTTTAATTTAGTACCGCCGGGAATGGTGTTTCTCAAAACCAACATGGAGCTTGGGTTTAATTGGAAACTTCAAATAAAGCATAGTTCTTAATTAATCAAATTTTCTATTGGTTAACTCTTTAGTTGATACAATTACCCGAATGATGAATGGGCAAAGAATGTATAACGAGCTGCCTGATTCTTAATGAATTCAAATCATTACATCAGCGATGAATGACATAGAAATTCATTACTTTGTTTTTGCAATAAGGCGCTAATGATCTCGCCATTATGCTTGTATTGGAACAAATATGGCCGCCTCTAAAAAAATTGTTTAAAATTCCAGTTGTAACATGAACTTTAGTAAGTTGTTTATGTTAGTATGCTTCCTTATATTTAAGAACAGCACTGTACTTTATTCTGATGATTATAATTGATATCAAAAAGCACACTTTTTAAATTTTGAAGGAAATAGAACGAAGGTTTCAAAGTTGTGTGTGATGATTAAATGCTAAAAAAGTTTTAGCTTTTCATTTATTTACTTTTTTCACACTACTAGGTTCTACTTATCGTGCAGATGAAATCAACAATTCGAGAGCCGAATCTAAAATATGCTAATTAATTTGAGCAGACGATATTTTAAGATATGAAATCAGACACAAAAACGCACTTTATCTGAATAAAAATACTTTTTTTCCGACGAATTTGTATTTATTATTTACATAAAATGAGGATGGCAACAATATGGAAATGTTGTCCCTGTAGATGGGTCAGGAAAGCAGTCGAAAGTTTAGACGTCTTAATGTTAATATCATTATTTGGTATTATGCTATATCTTAAGAATAAAATCGAATTTCACTATATCATCGAAATTTGTTTTCTCAAAGAATTATAAAAATTCGTTTAACTAAACACAATTCCATACAAAAAGCAATTTTTAATAATTATTTATTATTTTCCATGTAATAATCGAAGCATTTTGAGTTGCCAGGTATAAAAAATTTGCATCTTTTTAATGTACGTAATTATGCAAATATGTATTAATAATGTACTTTTAATTTTCAAAATACAAATTTGAAAAAGATGTTCTAATTATTAAAAATTCTCAAATAAAAAAAATTTAAATATGCATTTTTTTTAAAAAAAAAGAAAATTCAGAAACTACTCTACCGATTTCGGATGATTTTGTTTCTTATAGACTGCTGTCTTGCTTAAACTATTAGGACCATATTTTTCAGATTACGGCTTACCACTCCCCATTTTCAAGAGGATCTGAAATTTCAACCATTTGTATAAAAGGTTCGTTTGTTCAGAGATACATTTTGGGTCTAATTTCTGAAATTAAAATATTGTTTGCATAAGTTGGTTGGAATATTTTAGGTTATCCTTAAAAATCAATAAGATTGTGAAATTTAGTTCGTGAAAATCCAATCATTAAATTAAAAGTTATTCAAGTGAATGCATTGGTCACAATTATTATTTTGAAAATGAGTTACTGGTGTAAGAAATTAAGAGAATTTACAAACTCGGTCGATTATTTCTAGAACTATTGGATCGATATTAATTAAATTTGATATGTACATACATCGATACAATACAAAACAAATAACCATTCAACAATTGTAATACACACGCATGATCGTGCGTAACACTCGTTGGAGTCGGAAGGTATGAAATTGCCACAGAACAAGTCAGCCACAGTAAACGATAAACTGCCTTATTTCAAGTATGAAATCACGCTGCAAGGACAGTATATCTTTAAGAGGAGACCCTCCAACGAGTGTTACACACGATCATTCATCTATATCACAATTGTTAACCCTTTTTTTTGTTTATTCTGCCACCGCTGTTTCATACCTTGAACTCCAACGAGTGTTACACGCGATCATTCATGTATATCACAATTGTTAACCCTTTTTTTGTTTATTCTGCCACCGCTGTTTCATACCTTTCAACTCCAACGAATGTTACACACGATCATTCATGTATATCATAATTGTTAACCCTTTTTTTGTTTATTCTGCCACCGCTGTTTCATACCTTCCAACTCCAACGAGTGTTACACACGATCATTCATGTATATCACAATTGTTAATCCTTTTTTTTTTTGTTTATTCTGTCACCGCTGTTTAATACCTTCCAACTCCAACGAGTGTTACACACGATCATTCATGTATATCACAATTGTTAACCCTTTTTTTGTTTATTCTGCCATCGCTGTTTCATACCTTCCAACTCCAACGAGTGTTACACACGATCATTCATGTATATCACAATTGTTGAATGGTTATTTGTTTTGTATTGTATCAATGTATGTACAAATCAAATTTCATTAAAATCGGCCTAGTAATTCTAAAGATTATCGACCAAGTCTGCAAATTCTCTTAATTTTTACACCAGTGTAGTTAAATAATCGAGTGTAGTTAATTAACTCAGTACATATCGTTAGTTTCATATAATCTATTTTTTCAAAATAAATCTTGTTTAATATTTATATTTCTTGCTTCAAGTATTTATTTATTTTCTTTACGCTTCCTTATCCATAAGTAAATCAAGAAAAATCTACGCCATTTTCCTATAAACTATAAGTGCATGATGCAAGCTATCATGCCTAACTTGGACAGCATGGATCATAAATCGGGTAGATATTCCGACATTAAAAAGGCAAAAAGAACATCTCCGAAACCGAAAACGCTTCGTTTTCCAACCTGCCACTGCTCATTTATTTCAAAATTTTACCCCACCCTCAAAACATTCGATCTTCCTTCCGTTTATCCTTACATTGATATTTGCCGGAAAAAAAAGAAAAAAATGAAGGGAAAAAAAAAAAAAAAAAAGAGCGGTACTTCAGACTGGTGGCGTAATTTTTTTTTTCGCCATCTCGTCAAGTTTCTTCGCCAAGTCTTTTCGATTCAGAATTTCTTCAACCATTTCTTTTTCATTTATTTTAATCTGGAATTTCGACTCATGTTCCTCCTGAGAAGTTGAGTTTGTTATTATCGATGGAAATTTTGGTGTTTTTTTTTTCCTTTTTTCGAATAAAAATCCTCCTTCTTTTATCAACTATTCTGGATCACTGTTGCGAAATGAAATAAAAGTGGGTTTTATTTATTTATTTCTTATTTTCCAAACTGGCATCTGATTTTTTTTTTGGATTGAAATAAGTTTGATTTTTCTGTTTTGATTATCATTATTATTATATTTCTTTACTTAATACGCCATATTCGGAAGAATTTATTCGATTTGAGGAAATAAAAAAAAAAATGAACGAGTTTCTTGTTTATCCTGTTTAAAAGATTATTATTTCATTTTTCTTAGAGATATTCTCGAGAAATTCGAATAAATCATTACGTAAATACGAAGTTGTCTTTCATTTTATCAGATGCTTATTTTATCGAATTTTTTCTATTTCAGAAATAAAATTTCATCACATAATTTTTTTTTTGAGATAAAATTTATTTTAATGAAAAATAAAGCAAATAAAATTATCAAAATTCCAAGAAAAATGTATGATTTATTAATACTAAAAAATATTTAATATTTATTTTTACTTTTTAATAATTGATGAATTTTAATTTGTTAACGATATAGGGTTATAATGATACAAGTCGCATTAACGAGTAAAATTACTTCCCATTCTTCGTCTTGCGTCACAGAATCTGTATATTTTTAGTTTAAATTATTTTTTAATTATATATTATTTTTTTTATACATATTATACTTTAAACTGATTATATTTTGAATTGATTATATTTTAAATTCAACTATTCTCTCATTTCGTTACGGTTACCATATTAAGAAAATATTGCATGTTAACAAAATATGATATATTTAAAAAATATGGTGTGTTAACAAAATATGATATATTAACAAAATATGCTATATTAACAAAAATATACATTAACAAAAATATTTTTGAATAAAAGATTATTAATTAAATTATTCACTAATAAATGGTTCGTTGTTTTGGAAGAAATTATTAAAAGAAATCAATGGTTAATAAGAAAGAATTATTGTATATTAGTAAGTGGAGCGAACAGAGGTTGGAACTTTCTAGTAGTTTAATTTATTGAAATTGAACTTCATGCTAAACCCAATTATTTTAGATTATAATACAAATTTTAGAGCAATGAGAATAAGCTTTCTTGAGTGTCAAATAAAAGTATCTAAATTGAAAACTTTTTCTTGTAAAAAGTAATAAAAATTTTGTAGTTTAATACTGACGCATAATTTTTAATCGGTAATGAATCTTAGTTTAAATACAGCGTTGTACGATTACGAATAGTAATTAAAATTTAATTTATTTGAGAATTCATTTATCAACTACTTGTCTAAAATTGATGAAAAATTTTAGAAATTTGCTTAGATACTTTTGATAGAATATCGAACTGTATTATAGAAATTGAACTCTTCCAAAAATAAACTATCTCGCTGAGTTAAGTAAAGTTTTCAAATACGCTTTGGAAAAAAAAAAATATCATGAACCGATGTATCATTTAAATTTGCTAAAATTTTAACAGAGTGATCATTTGAATCATGTTTACTTATGAAATATTTAGTATGATGAAATGATGAATATAGTGTTAATGAAGTGTTGGAGAATGTTCACAGATTGTTCATGAATGTAAATGATGTAGTTTTAATGAAATTAAAAAAAGAAAAGTAATTCACACTAAATTTAGTTTTAGTTTAATAAAATATGAAGCAAACTTGCACCATATGATGAAAGGTATCTTAGGATTTCAAAATCTCTAACAACGTACTATTGCAGGGGTGGCCAAGCTCCTTGATAGCAGAGCCATTTTTCAAAATTTGAAATTTTTTGCGAGCCGCAATTAAATACGTATTTAAAAGGTAGGCAACAAAGTTATGAAAAAAATGTTTTTTACAGAAATTATATTTATTGGAAACATATAAATAAAAGTACAAATTATGTGTATTGAATTTAAATATTAAAAATTAAACACATTTATTTTACTTAATCTTGATAATTTTATAGAATTTGGTGAATAATTGATGACAGCATTTCTCAGCAATTCTTTGAGATGCTGGTTAATTAATACTGATCGGCAAAAGAAAAGAATGCAAAAGGAAGTAATGTCATTTGGAAGTTCTTCGTCCTTTAATTCTTTAAGGAAATGTTTGGATTGTCGATGATTTTTTGCATTGGTGCGAATGTAATTTACAATGTGCAACACTGTTTTCATAACATCAGGATATTTTAAATATTTTGTAAAGAGATGTTCTCGGTGAATAATACAGTGAATCGGTATGAATTGTGGAATTTGAGAATCATCTCTTAAAATCCAAATAAGACCGATTTTTTTTACCCAGCATTGCCGGAGCTCCGTCAGTTGCAATGCTTACAAGTTTATTAAGAAGCACATCAAAAGTTTTCATTATGGAATCTAATGCATTTTTAATATCAACACCACGGGTTGACTCTTGAAGTGATACTAAATCTAATAATTCTTCTTTAACAACGAAGTACGGTGAAACAAAACGTATTAAAACTGCCAATTGTAGAAGATCTGTGATATATGTCGATTCGTCAAGGGACGATAATAATTTTGTTAAAATATTATTGCCCCAAAATGAGAAGTGAACTCGGGTACACTTATCGAGAGCCACAAATAATCCTTCAAAGAGCCGCATGTGGCTCGCTGGCCGCAGGTTGTCCACCCCTGTACTATTGTATTAATTTAAATGTAAAGATAAGCCTCCCTCCCAAGGATCTCTATTATTTTCTTTACATTAAAATAGTGTTTTTCTTGAAAGTGAAATTGATTAAAAATTATTATGTTCTAATTTTTAACAAAAAAACAATAGTTAAGGGGCTAAATTGATTTCGTATCCTATATACAGAGGTCAACAAAAACATAATTTATTTACATTGACAAAATTTTGGGGAGTTAGCATGATTCAGAATATAAAGTAGTGTAAAAGCTGCTTGGTTTTACAAATTAAGTAAAGACATTTATTATTTTTAATTTAATATTATCCAAAACTATGCAAAGTGCTCGCACCTAAATGGTCGCAAAATGATGTGTAATACATCTCTTCTCTTAAGGAAGGATTAAACATTTATCTACCACAGTTCTGTTATGAATAGGATTTCTAATTGTATCTTCTTAAATGTATGCTTTCAATTATAGTTTGCGTGTTCTCTTGTTTATCTCTTTAAAAATGCAAAAGCCTCGAAGTAATTGTTTTTATCTCTAAATTGGGTGTACCTTTGATACCACAAAGCGGGGTGGAGAAACTAAAACGTCTTCAATACATTTCCTTCAACTGGATTTCATCCAAAAAAATTTTACTATTAAGAACCACACCCTATTGAATAATTTCCTTTCATCAAGGAAGTCCTAAATCAATATTAAATCTATTTATGAAGACAACATTGAATTCAATGTGTGACAGGCATGCTAAATTATGCTTTTCTTAACTGAAGTTTTAATAATTTATCTATTTTTTGAAGGTAATTTTATTGTTGAGAGAGCGCACGACAATCGAGATTAAAAATGTAGTTCTTAATACGCATATCTTAATTACGCTGTGTATTTACATATTATTTCTATGAAATTTTGATGAGTCAGGTCATTTCTGGATTTCTGAAAATTCTTTTTTTTTCTTTCTTTTTTTTTTTTTTTCTTTCTTAAAAAATGACTTAATGATTTTAAATAATCTATCAAAAAGTTCAATGTAGTTCTTAATACGCATATCTTAATTACGCTGTGTATTTACATATTATTTCTATATTTGAAATTTAAAAGGAAAAATTAAAACGAAATGAGTGAAAATCGATTTAAGTTTCATTCGAGTTTTTAATTTCATTTTATTTGTGGCTGACCATCATAACTATTCATCAGATTTTGAAAACATTTTCATTTTTTAACATAAGTATTCCTTTACTTGCAAGGGCTCTAAAATTACGTATTAATGGCGGTTATTACCAAACATCCTTTATATTGCAACAAAAAAGAGTAAAAGTAGGTTGCTCTTTAGTATACAGTCTCTTGTATCACAATCAGATTTAAGGCATACATTTTATTTTTATACGAATTATATATAAACAGAAGTTAAAAGAAATAATTCTACTTGAACATATTACAGTGATTTTTTTTAAAATTCACTCCTATATTTTTAAACTATAGTTACTAATCAAAAAGTTTTGAAATTTTGATGAATCAGGTCATCTTATGATTTCTGAAAATTCTTCCTTTTGTTCTTTGTTTTTTTTACTGACTTAATGATTTCTGACTTAATGATTTTAAATAATCTATCAAAAAGTTTATGAAAAGGAAAAGTATTTAAGTACTCGAATTTGTAACTTTGCATAGCTCCTTAGTCGATTGCGGAAGTACAAGAAACTTTGTAAGTGTTTTACACGAAGCGTTTCTGTACTCAGAAGCGTTTTATGAGCTCATAATTCGAACAAATATTCACATTTTTATTAGATTTTAAAATTTTTTCTATCAGTTGCAGAAATATACTGAGTCTGGTTAGACTTTTAGCAAAAGTTCATTTTTTTATAAGAAAAATCGTTCCTTTCCCTCCAAAATTTGTTTCCATACATAAATTCTACGTATTGGTATTCTATCCAAAATTAAAAATCGGTATTGACCAAATACATTTAAAAAAAACCCTTAAAGCGTGCCTCTAAAAGGTACTTTAAGTACCCTTAATACTTTCACCAAAGACAGGTTTTGAGACCAATAATCAAAGAAAAGAAATCTATAAAAATAGTTTATCAGGAAATATTTATGCAATAATTTTAAGCAATAACATTTTTCCATTTGTTTAAAAGGATTAATGATTCAACTCCCCCATGTAAATATGTATTTTTTCAATGTGAAAATAAATTTATTAAATTTTTATCCAAAATCTTTAAATTGAATCCTAATTTATTTTACAAATGTACTTTTGTCTTCACTAAATTACGGCATTCTTTATACGCATTTTAGAGAACTAAGCATTCATAAGCTTTAGAGAACTAAAATAAATCAAATAATTAAACAATAAGAGAGGATTTTACCGTAGGGTGAGAGAATTGCCCTTTTTCCTGCGCTTTGGAAAAAAAAGGGACGCGTCGCTTCTTTACATGCTTTATCATTTGAGTGGAAGCTCTTAATATATTTCTCTGTGGATTTATCTTAACAAGTCCCCAACGCAACGTCCCGAAATTATTATCATTAAAATGAAATATAGTAAAAAGAACCCATGCTTTTTTTAAAGACATGAACGCAAATAAAAACAATATCTCCGTAAAACGTTAGTAAACGAGTTAGTTTTTTATGACACAAAATTTATATTAACTTTGCATTTGCTTAAAAATTTAATTTTTCTCAGGGGATATAAAATAATATTTTTTAAAAATTATAGGAGTATTTTTTTTTAGAATGTACACACAACTTGTATCCAAAGGATAGAGGGAGCTGAAATTGTTTTGAAAATAATGTATTATGAGTTTGAGAAATAAGTTTTACAAGATATTTCAAAATATATTAGTAAATACTTCTTTTATTATCGTAAGTAATTTTTTATTTGTAAATATACTTAATATAAATCGAAGCAACAAGACAGAGTTGCATGACATTGAAAATTAAAAAAATAATTTTTATAGATTTCAAATATAGTTGGTATGACTATTTTGGAAAGCAATGAAATCAATATCGTTTCCGTTACACATAAGCTCGTTGACTTAAAAAAATTCGAAACTTCATTCTACTATATGAATGTCTCACTAGTCAAATCAATGAACTCCATGAAATAAATATTAAGCGAATAAATACTTCTGAACTAAATTATGTATAATTAAATGGCTAAGCAATTCGTCGGTTCAAGGCTTTTATACTTATCATTAGAGAAATTTGATTTAAAATATATATACAGTTGTTAAGAACAGAGATATAAAATACAAATACATTAAAATTAAAATTTATAAGAACAGAAAGTTGAGGATGCCATTTAGCAAGTGGAAGCATTCAAATATTACGTCCAAAATAGTTTAAACTAGTGGTTCCCAATAGGTGCTCCGCGGAATCTTAGAGTTATGCTGAAAGATTATAGGGATTCCAAGAGTTAGGATTTTTTTTAAACTAGTAATAATTATATATAAATAATGTCCTAATATCATATAAATAATAATATAAAAAATATCCGAACAATAAACCATAATTTATTCAATATTTCTGTTGTTTATATAAACTTATTTTTAATAAATGCTATTAAAAAGTACCAAAATTAAAAAAAATAAATTTTTTTAATAAAAATCTTTTGGATAAATTTTAAAAAGGATAAGCATTTATTAAAAAATCCATAATTATTTCTTGACGAGTTTTTCAATTCGAAATAAAATAACTAACAGTTTTTATATAGCTCTTTTATGAAAACTTATTTTTATTTCCATCATTTCCTGTATATGCATACACCAAAAACAGGCTCATAATATTAAATATTAGATTCTTCACAGAAAATATTTTCAAAATAATTTATTTTCTTCTTATTATTCTTTTATTAGTATATTCACAACTGTTAAAAAATTCTTTTTTATAATGACAGCGTTCCAGTAAATGAATGTCGACTATTTAGGGTTCCATAAGCGAAAAAATTTGTAAACTTTACTTAAAAATAAATCAAAAGTATTCATAATAGTTAGATAAATAGTAACATTATAGGATCAAAATTGCAAAATGTTATTTAATGATTCACATAGTAATATATTTCAAGAATACATTGGGTGTATGCTAATCATGTTAAAATGTGAAGCATAATTAAATCCCAATTTTGAATAGATTTAAAATTTACTTATTTTAGAATGTTACATTAGAATATGTTTAAATTTTTATTTTATTTTAAATAGCTTAAATAATAATGGTTAGACTGTTTAGTTCTGTGAAGGATTTTTTAATTCTTCGTGTGGTTTAGTTACCTTAAGAATTTTCAAAGCAGTTTTGGCTAAAAAATATGAAAACATTTTGAAAAATAATATTATTATAAATATATGTCATCTACTTCATTTCAATTTCAACAAGCCAACAAACAAAAAATGTAAAAACAATCCCACAATTAACACCCAACACATAGAAAAATGCTGCCAACATGCCAGCTATCGGTGAATGTTCCATGCTGACATATCCAGGGGCATACATAAAAGCTAAACTACTTAGATGACCATGACTTAACCCGAGGACGACACCCATAAAAACAACTGCCCAATCATTATTAATCAATACTGGAAGTTTCCTGTGATGTGCGTTATAGTTACAAAACATAAAAAGAGGAATCATTAAAATTCGAATAACAACTGGTATCCACAAATATTTTGGTCCAGGCCATTGAAGCCAGTTTGGTAAAAAACTACCTAACATGGAAAAGAAATTAACACTTAAAAAACATACAACAGGAGTGAAGTATTTTTTTGATACTAAAAACTTCTCATCTACCTGTTTTATGTCTGCATACATTGCAGGAAACACTGTAAGAGTGACAAAATATACCATGAATACATTGAAACATTGAGGCCATGTTTTACCCAATATCTGCCACAAAGATGGTTTCTCCGATTTGTCTTCAGCGTCAACGGCTGCAGTTTTGGATAACTTATCATAGCGTCGATAAAATTTGCTCAATTGTAGAGCTAGTTTTGAATCGATGCATGCCAGCAGCACAACCACTGCACTAATAAAATAATAGATTGCTGCAGTCCTTGGATTAGGCGATGCTGCTATTGAAATTATGAGAATTATTGAAGTAAGTGTTCCGCTGACGTTGGTACCAAAAATAACAGCCATTGAATACTTCATTGGTAATCTTGTTACTAGGCCAAACACGCTATTTATATAAATTCCATTGGCCATGTTTAGTACCACTACAGATGCTATTGTAATATAAAAGAACTCATTGGTCCACGAGGAAGAATCGATCATGGCGAGGATAATTGTCAGAAGAAATATTATGATTTCTATTACAGTAGAGCCTATAATTCGCGTGCCAAATGATTCACTACCAAATGGAAACAAAATGTTAACGGCGTTAAATATAAGATTTGGCACTTCTGCAGCTATTCCCACATATGTTAAGAAATGTTTTCGGTGATCGGAGTTAGAGTTTTTATCCCTTAATTTAAAGTCAACATAATAAGATTTAGCGGTAATAAACATATTAAAAGGCATAATGTTACCAACTCCAAGCAATATAAATGTTAGGAAGACAAAATGAAATTTGTCATACACAGACAAACTTTTAGGTTCTGGTCTATCATGTACACTGTCAGTGCTTGAAGTTTCATTTCCCCCCTTGTTACTTCCTTCTAAATACTTATCAGTCGTAGATGAGTCATTCAAGCTAGACAAACTTTTAGGTTCTTGGCAACTTTCAATGCTTGAATTATTTTCGTTTTCAAACTTGTTTTTTTGTTCTCGATGTGCATGCATAGCTAATGAGTCATCCAAAGTTTTCTCCTCATTCGAACGGATTTTCGAAGTCATGCCGGAAACACTATCAAATAAACGTATAAAAATGTTCCTTATTATCTTTTCAGTCCTTAAATAAAAATCTTGTTAGACCAGAGTAAATAACTAAATATGTTTTAACAAATCAAGTATGAGGTAAGCCTCAGCTTAAGTTTCTATTTAATTGATGTTGGGTGTTTTGAGCTTTATGCACGCACAAAAAATTAAGTATTGAATGGATTTTATAAGCCAAAGCTTTAAACAACGTGACATAGTTATGTCTTAAATATTAAAATTTCTTAAAATGAAAACATTCTACATAACTTTCAACTGATTAGCTGAGGTACTCAATTTTTAATGGATAGCGCCATTTGCTAATATTTTCAAAGGTAATTAAAACGACGAAATCGGAGTTTAATGAAAAAAAAACGATGTTTGGAAAATTAATATAATTGTTTAGATTATAGATTAGGTATTCAAAAAGCAATTTGTTTCTTAACTAAGATTTATGAAATAACTTATAAATTTTATGTTGTATTAGTTAGTTACAGAATTAAAAAAAAAGCTTTAATAGCTTATGAAAAAGAGATTCACTTTTTCATAGGATGATCATAAATTTGTATTTTGTGAGGTATTAAGTGTCTTATTGACTCAAAGAAAGAGTTCTCATGAACTAAATATGTCAATTTTAAATTACTAAGTATCTAATTAATTTCTTTGAAAAGTTTAAGCAGCAATAGCTATAAATTTACAACTTCAGTTATCCATTGTAAGCATATTGGAGACAAAAAATATATATAAAATAAAAACAGAGCTTTATATTTCATATAAAATTTAATTTGCACGTAACATTTATTAATTGCTTTAATACCTAATGAATAACAAATATATATAAAGTATATGTTATAACTATATTTTTATTAAGTAAATATAGGTATTACTAAAGGAAAAAAGTAATTTACCAAAAAAACTTGATGTAAAATATAATTTAAAACATTAATAACGAATTAAACACATTAATATAAAGGAAATTCGTAATAATTATTTTTATAAAAAATATTAAAATTTACGGAAGTAAAGGGGAGTATATTGAAATATTTTACAATGATCTGACTGTCAAGTACATATTTCTGATAACAGTTTGATAGTAATCAAACTTTATGGATTATTTTAAATGTAATACGTATCAAGTTAAATTTCGCTTAAAATAATTCGTAAGTGCACATAACATTTTACTCTTTATTTTTATTATGTGTACTTCTGAAAGCTTTTCTGTTAAAACTATATAGAGAGTGTTCAAACTGATATAGTAATAACAGTATAAATGTTACATGCAAATACATGTTAGTTCACACCTTGAAACATGCAAGTTACAAGGTGTGAACTAACAATCTAACGAAAAATGTAAAGTTTATGTATAAAAAAGAGCAGCTATCATTTCAACAACTGTTTTGTTTTCTTTATTAACATATCCAGTTGTATACATCATAGCCTGACTACTGCAATAACCACTACTTAATCCGAGAACAATAACCATAATAGTGTAAGCATAATCATGTTCAATAAAAACAGGTAGACTTCTGCTTTCAAGTATATAATTACAAATCATGAAAAATAGAATAATTAGAAATCGTACCACAATTGGTATTCATAGGTGTTTTGGTCCATGTCATTTAAAGCAACTTAGTAAAAAGCTACCTCCCATTGCAAAGAAATTGAAACTCAAGAAAAATTTAAAAATATTTAGAGAGTTAAGTTAAAAAGTTAAAATAATTAGAGAGTTAAATTAAAAAGTTAGAATAATTAGAAACATAAAACATATAAAGTATATATAACATTATATTCGTCGTTTTTAACTATGCATATTTCTGAAAGCTTTCCCATTCGAACAATTTAGTTAGTTTTCAAAGTGATATAGTAATAACAATAAAAAAACATGTAAGTTACAAAGTTTCAACTAACCATCTAACAAAAAATGTAAAGTTTACTCCACAAAATACACCGAAGACAAGGAAAAAAGCTGCTATCATTCCAGCAACTGTTTTATTTTCTTTACTAACATATCCAGGAGTATACATCATAGCCAGACTACTGCAATAACCACTACTCAACCCGAGAACAGTAACCATAACAGTGTAAGCATAATCATTTTTAATCAAAACAGGTAAGGTTCTGCTTTCAGGTATATAATTGCAAAGCATGAAAAATGGAATCATTAGAAATCGTATCACAATTGGTATCCATAAGTATTTTGGTCCAGGCCATTTAAAGCAACTTGGTATAAAGCTACCTACCATGGCAAAGAAATTGAAACTCAAGAAACAAGTAATTGCAGTGAAATACTTCGCATCTATAAAAAAAAGAGAATCAAAATTTTTTGTATTTGCACACATTGCCGGAAATATTGTAAGTGTGACAAAAAATACCATGAATACGTTTAAGCACTGAGGCCAAATCTTGCGAAATGTCTGAAATGGTGAAAGTGTCACCGTTTGCTCTACGTTTTCCGCAGGAAATTCTTTCGATAATTTATCATAATATTGATAAAATTTGTTAAGAGGCAGGGCCAGAAAAGTATCTAAGCAAAACAATAAAACTACCAAAGCCGTTAAGAAGTAATAAATGGCTCCGGTTCTTGGATGGGTATAAGCTGCTATGGAAAGTATGAGAATTACTGCAGTAAAAGTACCACTGATGTTTGTACCCAAAATAACAGCCATTGTGTACTCCATAGGTAACATTGCTGCAAGACCATACACACTATTTTGGTAAACTCCATTTGCCATGTTGATAATAACAACTGAAGTCATTGTAATACCAAAGAACACACCAACCCACGAAGTAGTATTAACCATAGCGAGGATTATTGTCACGAAAAATATAATAATTTCTACTATTATTGCACTTATTATTCGAATTCCTAATGTGCTACTACTGAACTGAATGAAAATATTCAAGGCATTAAATAATACATTAGGTATATTGGCTGCAATACCTACATAAATTAAAAAGTTTTTCCTGTTTTGTTCCATTGAGGGATCATTAACATTAAGTTTAAAGTCAACGAAGTAAGAGTTAGCAGTAATGAACATATTCCAAGGCATTAAAATGCCTATTCCATGTAATACAAATATCAGAAAGACAAGCTTTAGTTTGTCGTGTACAACAGCATTACTACCCTTTTTAATAACATCCCTTACGTTATTTTCTGAGACACTGCTATCGTTTTCGTTGACATTTTCTTGTTTGTCAGGATGAGTTGCAAGTTTATAGTTTTGTGCTGTTTCTGGGTTAGTTGGCCTCACAGACTGCAATTCTGTCATGGTACAAGATCCGCAACTCTTTCACCTCCCAAGTACTTCAAGATGAAATAGAAAAATCTTTATGGCCTACTTTTTGGGATAAATCAATTATCTGATCCACTTTTCAGAGGCTTCTAAAATACATTAAAAAAAAAACTCCTAGTAAATTTTTTTTATTGTTGTATTTTAAATCTTATGATTTTTGAAAAGAAGTAATATTAAAAAAATTTAAATAAAATATTTTAGTCAACGAAAAATGCATATTATTGTAAAAATATATGGGAATCATACTAACTTATTTCTTTAGATTTTAATTCAATCAATGTTATTAATTTAAATTTTTTCCATGTTAGTTAAATAAAGATAAGTACGGACTGCTCAATAATGTTTGGAATAAAAAATAACTACTTCTTGAAAACGTTATTTTTTTTTGGGGGGGGGGAGGGACAAGGATACTTTTTTATTACCTAGGGGAGATTTTAACAACAAAACTTCAAATTTTAGATAACTTTTGAAACTTATAATTTAAATATGCAACGAATAAATCGATCTTGTCATTTTTTATGAGCATAATACAAAATAGGACGAAAATAACGCTTCTATACATGAAGAAGTTGGTAAAAAGAATAGAATTTGATAAAAGTAAACAGGCGTACAATTTAATATAACTAAAGTAGTTGGTAATAATATTTAATGACCGCGTGTAACCTTATTATGCTTTATAAAAAGAACTTTAGAAAATAAAAAATTAAATTTTCGCTTATAAGAAAAGTGTTATTATTTTCTTAATTTGTTAGTGAAAAAAGATACAATTTACTAACTCGTAAAGAAATAACTAAAAATAACTGGTTATATACAAATTACCTATATAAAAATTATAAAAGCAAGCTCCTTGAAAACTAATTAAAGAAAAACTAGAAAAAATTATGAATAAAATAGATATGAAATCTAAATTTAGTCAGAAAAAAATAGAAACTGAACTTTCAGATATCTTATAGTACAAGAAAAGTAAATAAACATAAAACATATTTTTTGGAATTATAATTGAGGTTAAACCAATAAAAATACTCATTTATAATCAAGTAAATTGAAAAGAACATTTCCTACTCTTTATGAAAAAGTTTTAATATTGTGAGAACTTTCATTGTAAAAATGTTACAAAAATATAATTTAATTTTTAATTAAATAAGACCTTTAACAATTTATTAATTGTTTTATCTAATTCCATTTAAAACAAAAAAGAAAAAAATTATGTTCCATTTAAATTAAGTTCCATTTAAAACGTGATTCAGATTTATTATTTTTAAATGTAGAAGGATTTCGAATCGATGAAATTAAACTTTTATCTTGAACATTGGTTACTCAAATTAATTCCTTTATTTTTGCTTTATTTTTTATTATTCATTTAAACTCTTTTGAATTTTGGTTTATCAAGCTTAATTTTTAATATAATTTTTGTTTTTTTCCAGTTAACTAATTAATAAATAAATTTAAGATATTTCTTTTATTTAACACTATTTACACGGTAAACTTAAGATTGACATAAAATTTTAAAAAATAATAATTGTTTAGAATTCTAAAAGATTCTGCCATCTATAAACTATCATTTAAAGCGCAATAATCTAATTAAATTTTTACATGAACTTTTTAATTAAAATAAAAATGAGTACGGATTTTCTAAACGAAAAACTAATTTAAACTACATTCTATATAATGCAATACATACTTAAGTTATTTGTTATCGTTCAGAAAATTCTATTGCACAATATCTTGCCGTCTTTTGATGGAAAAGTTTTCTAAAAATTATGTTTAAAGTTGCCGTTAGCTGAAAAATAAACTTTTATTTCAGACGATTTTTTTTTTTCATTTTTTAAATTAAACTAATCATTATTCGCGATCGCAACGAACTATAGGGGGCGTTGTTGTATGTGCCGAATCCCTGCGATTTCCATATGAACAGTCATTCAGTTACACTGGAGAAGTCTTTAATGTAGCGTGTAGTATTGTATCGTTCCATCTTTATTGTGGCTAATTAAATTTAAAAAAGAAAAATGTTTGTTTTCTTTCTTATGCAAACGAAAACAAAATGGTATCTCTTTTTTTTTAGAGAAGGAACATCCAGAACACATCCGGAAAATATTTGTAAATAAAGAGAAAAAAATAGGTATATTCTTATAAGAGTTCAAACCTAATGCCTGAGAAATAGTTTTACTAAATTTAATGGTATAACATGAAAGGCCCATTTAAATTTTAACGTAAAATAAAGAATGCTTACGAAACAAAAAAAAAAAAAAAGAACCATTCTTTTTTTGTCGCCATTTTTTAGTGTTACGAAAATGCGTCTTTGGGACTTGCCAAAAACAAAGCAAGATGCAATTTTATTTTTTTTAGGAGCGAAATATTTTATGGAGTGAAATATAACGAAAATGTACCAAAGTCCATAGCATGAAACTTTATCTTAGTAAACGTCCGTTTTGGAAATGTTATTTCATTTTGAATCTTATTTATTAGAGTTCATAACGGCTATAGAATCAGGTGAGAGAAAAGTTTGTTTTGAATCTCTGCTAAACTCTATATCGGCCCATTTTCCACCGAAATCCGATTGACTACTTTGATTTTAAACTAAGTAATTCATTTTAAGATTTTTTCCAAAATTTTTAAGTGTAGATTGGCGGCACTAAAAATCTGCCAAATCTGTAGCTGTGGTTAATACGTAAGTACCGAATTTTTCTTCCATACTTTTCTGAATCATATTACTTCAAATATTAGAATATGCAAGAAGTATACATAAACACATAATTTAATACCATTTAATTTTTCAAAAAAAGTATTTTGACAACAATTTATCAAAAAATTATAAACTAAAAAGCGTAAAATAAAGAATTCTTAGGATAAAAACGATTTTAAAAATTCCTCATTTTTCAATAAAAACTTTCGTATTGTTTTTTTTTTTTTTTTTTTAATTCTTATAGTATTTAATCAGACGTAAAAAAGCATTTTGTAGAGAACGATCATCAAGTAAGAAAAAAATTATTTACAAGCAAATTTTTTATTATAAAAATCATAACACTTACCCGATTTATAAGTCCGGAGAATTCCAAAATGATATGTTCTTTGTTTGAAAACTTTATTCTCAAATAACATATACATAGTTTATCCCTTCATTACTTTTAGGTAACATACCACACATCAAAATTTTATAATCGTAAGATCTCGATATGAATTTTAATATGTAGCTTAAAAACAGAATAGCTGAATTCTAGTTGAAATTCTTTCAAAACTAAAAAACACTTACCAAGAAAACGATAAAAAAATTTTTTATAATCAGCACAAAAGATATTTTTTCAAGTAATTCGAATTATTCTTTATTGTTGTTTTCTGAATTATGTAGATACAGAAATATATACATTTCTATGACGAAGAAGAATATTCTATAACTATTACAGTTCTGTATGGAATTCATTGGAACACATTTATTCATTGGAATAACGAAAGCAATGTTGACTTCATTTTAACTTGTAATGAATTGAAGACAGAAAAATTATTTTACCGCAATACACACATCTGTAACAGCAAGTGATCATGAAATCATGTTATGTTGTTGGTAATAGAAAGGTAAAAATTATTGAGAAGTTGTTCCTCAAATACTTGGCGTGTTCTGCTTCAATGTTTGGCATGTTCTGATTAGTTTTTTCAAGAAGTTTTACCTTTTCTTTAGGGAAATTTTGCTTCCTATTTGCTGCTAAGAAAATGGCGTCCGTCATTGCCAATGGTTATGTGGGAACTAATGCCCGATATTTACAGTCTCCCGCTAGATGGCGTATCGAGTGTTGCGATCGCGAATATTTTTTAATTATCTTTTAAGGTAAATTCTCGAAAATTTAATGTTTATATATTTTAATTGATTTATAATTATAAAAAATAAAAAAAGCGCATCAAGTTTTTGTAAAATACATAATGTATTTTAATCAAATTTATTCAACCTTTGCATTTTGTAGAATATATTAAAAAATATCGTTCATGGAAATATAAAACCGAAGACGAATTAAAAAACTTCTTTTTTTTCTCACCGTTTAATAATGGAATTACAAACGATTAAACTTAACGTTATCAGCATCCTTTACAATTCACGTTTTATCTCGTCTGGTTTTCTCGATCAACAGGAAACCAGGAAATGGTAAGAAGATGCTGTATATTTCAAAAGTTGACACTCTACGGTTTATAGTTTAATATCTCTGTAACATTTAGTTTACTTCTCCACGATAAATATTATTTGTTATAAAAAAAAAAACGAATAATATTTTACTATGATACAGTTTTCAAGTTATGTTTCTTTGCTGCTTTATTTCAATAACATTTGTTGAATCAAGACAAGATTGCGGGAATTTTTGCTTGTCTTTGAAATTTCTTTTCATACTGTGCCTATGTGTGGAAGCAAATTTTTTTTTATCACTTTCACATCTTTTATCGTACATTTTAGTTCAATTATTCATAAAAAAAATTCTGTTTTCTTTTTATTTACACCTGTTTATTTTTTTCTCTTCCGTTATCTTCTTTTTGAAGTGCAAGTACCTATTTGGGTACTTGCACTTCAAGAAGAAGAATATTACGGACACCCACACATGTGACCTATGACGTTAGCTCCAGCTGATTTACTTATGACGTTTATAAGCGAAACGCATGTTAAAGTCGAGTTAAGTTTCTCCACATAAGTTACACGGTTAATTAATGTGAAGTTATTTAAATACAGTGCCGTATTACACATCGAATTGTTTGAAATATAATTCTTTCTTGCCTACGTCTTTTACTTAACTTGATTTAATCAAAACTCATAAATTATAAATTCAAAAAAACTCATACATTCAAAAACCAATCAGATTCGAGATACCCACACTACGTCACTTGCTGGTATCTCATTGGATTTATAAAGTGTTTTATAATCGTTAGGTCATTCATTTTATTTCACAGTTCGTTACAAAATTGGAAAGCCACCCCAAATACCACTTATTTTTATGCATACTGCATAAAATAGATAATTTTAAAATGGAGAAGCAACTGAAATAACTTATATTTTCTCAAATGAAAGGAAAAGTGAAAAAAAATTGAGTTAGTTTTACACAGCAGACGATTTTTTTTTTAAAAAATTTGGTTGTTACATAAGTATAAGACCATCTATTTCTTTTTTCAAAACTGTTTGAGTCTTAGTAATCTTTTTATTTTTACTTTGAAAATTTTATGCAAACTATAATTTTGCATCGCAGAAAACGCAAACGATAATATTATAAAAAATGAGAAATTAATTTAATTGTTTTCATAAGAAAATTCACAATGTCACACGGAAAAAAATTATCTGATCAAGAAGTTTGAAAAATTTGGATTTTAAAAGTCTCTGGTAAGACGGAACGTAAAATATGTGAGTTAATTAAACGTTCTATAACTGCTGTTTATAATGTTTTGAGCAAAAGATATTTTTATAATAAATATTCTTTTATTTTTTTTATCCCTCGTTAAACAGCCGACCCAATTTTAAGTTTACGACTACTAATGTTCAACTCCGTAGCCTTGTAATTTTGAACCAATCCAGAAGACAAGAAAAACTCCTGAATCAGTACCCCCAGAGGTATTGATTTGTTATGGGAACATGGAGGACTTTACGACTCGACAGATTTAACGTGCATCAGTCACAATTTACAACACGGGGAGTTTTCGGCCGGCGGGGATCGATCCCACGAACTCTTGGGCATGAGCCCAGTGCCCTACCAATCAGGCTATCTCGACCCTCCTTATATAAAATATAAAAGATTCGGTAGAAAGCGTAAATTATTAGATTGAGAGAATAGATACAATTTCAAAATTTGCTATGAAACAGAATTTGTCAACTCGCATATTAACTAAGCAGAAAATAAAAACGATGGGAAGGGTGGTGGCTTGGTGATGGAGTGGGGAGTTATTGAGTTTGATGAAAAGTACGACTTACAGTGAATTTTGTTAAAACACGAAACTAGAACGGTAATACAACTCTATTTCAGGAAAAGAAAAAAAAACAGCGTTAAAAAACTTAACAACTTTTAAATATTTTTAAACATAACAAAGTAAAACAAAAAAGAACATCATACCAAGGAACAAAAAACAGAAAAAACATCAGTTGCGTAACTAGATCAATAGTTATCGCTATTTAATTTATTATCGTTTTCAAATAAATGATCTAGTTCATCGCTTTTAATTTATGATCTAGTTCATTGCTTTTAACAAATTCCTTAGAAAATAGACTCCAGTCGTTATTAACAACTTCTTTACTAATACCTTATGCATTTTGGTCCACATCTAGAAGGGTCAGACAGGAAATTTAACAAGACAATACAGCATGTCATGCGCCACAACCAACTAGAAATTGGTTTCAGAAAGAAAAAATTGATGTTTTGAGCTGATCTTAATCCTAAAGAAAACTTGAGAGAAGACAAGTGTATGCAAATAACTATCAATGTGATTTTGTATATGACCAGGAAGTAGCTATCATGGATGAATGGGACAAAATTCCTAAAACTTTGTTTGGAAACTTGATTGAGTCAATAAAAAATCGAGTCATTGAAGTTATCCAGAAAAAGAGAAAGTTATCCAAATCAGAAAAATTTGTTTAAGGATGACTTTACATTTCTTAGTTAAGTTATTTTGTCCCTTTTTGGAATTACATTCGTAATATTTACTATATGAATTAGCTTTTAGCAAGTGAAACTTATTATTCAAACAAAACATCATATGAATACCACTTATTCCATTTTTTCATTCTAAACTCCAAATTTATGCGTTCAAAATTATCTACTAAGTAAATATAAAACAAATAGAAACACAACTTAATCATAGAGTAATGACTATACAGAATTATTCATAATTAATACATCATTTTTAAAAAAAAAAATTAATGCTGAAATGCAGTAGGCGAAATTATGGCAACATTGCTTTCTTTCTTCTTTGTTTATTTACGTTGTATTTGTTTACTCTCTATAATGCTTTTGAAAGAATACATTGTTCAATACATTTTAATTTCAGCATCTTGCTTTGAATTAAATTAATCGATAAAATACGTTTGTTATTGAGAAGAGGGATTATGAAAGATTAGTACATAACTATTTGATAAATAGGGTAAAGTTTATTTTAACTGTTAAAGTTTATTTTAAGTTCTTTGATAAAATCATCAGATCTTTTTAAATTAAAATCATCTGCTCTTTTTAATGAGATGCCTGAAAGTGACGTTGACTTGGTATATCGATCCTGATTGGTTGTTGAAACGTGGCATTTGTTTATGTTAGCAACTACTCTTTCCATTTTAATTCAAGTAAGCCAAGCCCGTCAGGTATCAATTTTCTTAAGTGACAAATTCTATATTCTTGCACAAGGATTCTTTCAAAAAGATTTAAATTCTTTCATTATATATTTCTAACTAACACAAATAGAGGTAAAAAGCCATGTACAACATAAACAAACTTACTATGCATCAAAGTTCACAGGTACAAAGTACACAAAACAAAAATATATTACGGTTACAATAAAACACATTAAAAAAATCTAAGTTAATGCATAAAAAAAAATCTAAGTTAAAAACGTAGACGAGAAAGAATGATATTTCAACAAATTTGATGTGCGGTACGGCGCTGTATTTAATCAACTTCTCGTTAATTAACATTCTGACTAAAGTGAAGAAACTTAACTCAACTTTAATACGTCATCTTGCTTATAAATGATCAGCTGGAGCTGACGTCATAGGTCACATATGTGGGTATTGTAATCTTCTTCTTCTTGAAGTGCAAGTGCCCAATTGCAATAATACATAAAACAAAAATTGGGAATGCAAGCAGGAGTATTAAAGCTGGTTAATCTTAACATCATAGGTGTAAAGTTAAAATAAGATTGACAGGTGTAAAAGAGAGAATCGTATTTTTTCTAAAAATTTTTTTATGGTGATACAGGCTTTTTTTATTACCAATTTTTATTTTATTGTTTTTTTTTTAATATATCTAAAATATTTTATTGTAAATTATTTAAAAAATTCACTATATCAGGAAAAATATTCGTAATTTTACAAGATGCAGTAATATTGTAAAATATTTGTTAGATTGCAAACGCGTTTTTTAATGTACTTCAATATTGATAAATGAATAAAAAATTTAAAGTACATTTAAAAATTCCATATATCAGAAAAAATATTTATAATTTTACTAGATGCAGTAATATTGTAAAATATTTGTTAGATTGCAAACGTGTTTTTTAATGTACTTCAATATTGATAAATGAATAAAAAATTTAAATTACATTTAAAAATTTCATATATCAGAAAAAATATTCATAATTTTACTAGATGCAGTAATATGGTAAAATATTTGTTAGATTGCAAACGCGTTTTTTAATGTACTTCAATATTGATAAATGAATAAAAAATTTAAAGTACATTTAAAAATTCCATATATCAGAAAAAATATTCATAATTTTACTAGATGCAGTAATATTGTAAAATATTTGTTAGATTGCAAACGCGTTTTTTAATGTACTTCAATATTGATAAATGAATAAAAAATTTAAAGTACATTTAAAAATTCCATATATCAGAAAAAATATTCATAATTTTACTAGATGTAGTAATATTGTAAAATATTTGTTAGATTGCAAACGCGTTTTTTAATGTACTTCAATATTGATAAATGAATAAAAAATTTAAAGTACATTTAAAAATTCCATATATCAGAAAAAAATATTCATAATTTTACTAGATGCAGTAATATTGTAAAATATTTGTTAGATTGCAAACGCGTTTTTTAATGTACTTCGATATTGATAAATGAATAAAAAATTTAAATTACATTTAAAAATTCCATATATCAGAAAAAATATTCATAATTTTACTAGATGCAGTAATATGGTAAAATATTTGTTAGATTGCAAACGCGTTTTTTAATGTACTTCAATATTGATAAATGAATAAAAAAATTAAAGTACAGGGATGTTAGCAATTAATTTCAGATTTTTGAGAAAAATACTGAGTCAAATTATAATAAGTTTTATAAAAGAAAATTGAAACGGATTGGTTTTACGTAAACCTGAAAAATTCTAAGTAAAGCAAGTTTTTGATTGGAACCCTTACTGCAATAGAAAAAGAGAAGAAACTCAAAAATACTTGGAGCAGGGCGATTGTAAACAAATTGAAAGCAATAGGAAAGACATGGTAGGTGGGTACTTTATTTAAGTCGTACTGGAGCTGCACAATGGGCTATTGGCGATGGTTTGGGAAGCACCTCTGAGGATGATCGGAAGACATGCCATCGTAATTTTGATCCTCAGCAGAGGGGATGACTCCCCTGCTTCAGTAGCTCGACGATCTGCGCACGAAGGGAAAGACATGGAGAGAGGCAAAATAATATCTGGCCACAAATAGAGTGAGATGGAAAGCAATGACAGAAGCACTATAAGTGAGGGCGGAGTTATCGACTTTGCCAACCTTCATCTATCAAAAGGTACCTCCTGATTGAATCAAGTTAGCATGTCTTATATACCAGTGAATTGATGTTTAATATTCGTAGTGGTAGTTACGCCACAATGCTCTAATTCGGAGTGAAAAGGAATATGTATGTGATGTGTATGCGTTTATAAAAAGATACATTTTTACGGACTTTAAAACCATTCAAAAACTAAAATATTCTCGATTTCGTAAAAATGAAAAAGTTTTGTACAGTTTATACGTATTAAAAATTGGAATTCTAAAATAATTTTTAATCCAGCAAAGCCTTGGAGAAAGATGATTCAAATTACTTTACTGTTCCGCTAATTTTATCGCTCTCTCACCGTTGCCTAAAAATTTTCAAAACAGTAGTTTTACTAAGTTAATAGGAGTTAAACTATGTACAAAACAGGAATCTACCAGAAAAGAGAACCATATCAACTCTCACACGACGCCCTTCGCTCTCTGCCAAAATCGCCGAAAGAGAAAGAGCACGTGACAGAGGGGAGTCTGATGTTTGGGACGACGATAGACGGGGAAATGTAACAGTGGGCTTGCTCTATTTGTATTACAGCTCTATGGTATACCAACATAATGCCATGAATAAGGGTTAAGCTAATAGAAAAATGTACAAACTCGTACGTTTTGCTCAACTGATTTTGCAGCATGTTTTCATAAGTCTAATAAAAGACAAGCCGTCGACTGGGAAATTTTTTGGTCAAGAGGATCAAAGGAAACCAATAAATTTGGAACAAAAACCTAAAAGAAGAAAACGATCATAAAGAGTTTTCTTTTCAATACTAGAACGTGTAAAACAGGAGACGAATTATTTTTTATTGTACGGCAAAATAGAAAACTTAACCTACTTAATCGATTAGGTGCCTCGCTGCGATAATACGTTTAACTACTAGTTAGAACACTGAGTTTATTGCTTTCTTTTATTATCTTACATTGAACTAGTGAAGCTGATATTTATCTTTTGTTTGTTTTAATTTTCAAAAATATTCTGACTTTTTTTTAAGGATGTTTAGTGTTAGTGAAGGCAAAGCACCTTTTGTTTTGGTAGCTAAAGTAAATTACGATTTGATTTAAATATTTAAGCTTATATTTTTCTTGTTCTTAAATTTCTCGTTATCTCTCAATGTATATACAATGCATATCAATATGCTCAACAAAAACCAATATGTCTTTTAAACATATGGAGGAATAAATACGGATGTTATTGCTTGCATTTACCACAAAAATGCTTTTTGATTTACATAATAACATGTTATGCGAATAATTTTTTTTATTCATTGTAAATTTACCATATAACAGAATAAAATTTTAAAAAAATACAAAAAAGAGAAATACTGTTTACACACAAAGAAACTAAAATTTAATATTAAAATCTTGAAGTTATTTAGAAAATGTTAGTTTTCTTCTCAAATGAAAAAATTTAAAACAAAACACGGTAATAACATAAATTCACTTTATCCTTACTAAAATCAATCATTTTTTTTTATTAAAATGATATATATTATGTATTGTTTATATTACTAGTGATTTATTATTTATATTAATGAATAGTTTATTTTATTATTTTTTATGTCTAATGAGCTCATTGAGTACCGCAGACGACATGTGAGAGTTCTGTCACCAAATTATTGTCTCCTAAGTTATCTTACACTATGTATGTATTTTACTTATAGTTACTCCTTTAAAATGTGCTTCAATAAAACTAATTTAAACTCAACTGCAACTAAGGTTAAAAAAACAACAAATTGTCAACTGAAAAGCAAAAGTATGGATGAAAGATACAGGGAAACCCTCAAAAGATCGCCAAACTATTGCTGACGCCAATGATGCCTGATTAACTTTGGCAAAAAGTACTTCCGGTATTGTGGTAGTTGGTGCTATTTTAGTTTAATAGTTAACAAAAATAGTAATATAGATATTAAGGTACTTAGTAACGGTACTGTGATAATACGTTTTTGCAAATTCCCGATAAGAATTAATGCCACAGAAAATTGCGTGATTGTGATAAAGTTAATTTGCGTGATGAGTTGGTCTAGAATAATAGTATCATGCTAAGGGATACTAAATATCGTTTATCTTTATTTATACGGGATGAAATTCTAAGAAAAATTGTTTTGTTCAATATAATACTAACAGAACCATCAAGAAAGGGAATCAATGACAAATAAAAAAAATTAAAATAATTTGGCTTTATTAAATGTGTCGAAATGTGTTTCAATTTTGTGCAGGATTTCGTTATTTACTTTTTTTCTTAACCCGCACGAAGAACGAATATTCAGCGGAAAAAAGTACCGGCACTCAGAGTGCAGATTTTTTTAACTTTAAAACCCATATTTACCAGAACATGTTACGGAACGGCAAAAATGTAACCATAATTTTCAATGTAATAATTACGGTAAAATCACTGAATCACTCTTTTTTTTTTTTTTTTTGTCGCATGCCCGTTTTTAGGCAGAGGGGGTGCGATAGTTCCTGTTTTTCAGTCGCGCCATCTATGGCCAGGAATTAGACTTCTGCCACACCATTCACTCAACCACAAACCCGTTTATAGGGCGGGTCACATTCACACACACAAAGGAGAAAGGACGAAAGAAACGTCCATGCCTTGCCCGGGATTGGAACCCAGAACCTTTCTGACGCAAGGACAGTTCCCTGCCCCCTACACAGTCCAGTCGGCAATCACTCTAGTTAAATAGCTATTACTGTAAAAACTACTGTAAACTATTTAACAGATGAAATAGATTTTACGACAAAATGGATTTTTCAGGATGATGCAAATAAATTGCCGATACTTTTTACCGTAATTTGATTAATAACTTTTTATAGTGTCCGTTTGTTGGTAAAGGAAAAATATGTATTTAAGTAACATGTTAAAATCGCACTTTTAAACACGTAATTAAACGTTGACATATAGAAAGAAAGCAATTTTTAAAATAAATTTTTCAACTAAAATTCTGAATCAAATTACGGTTAAAAAGTACTGGGACTCTGAATGCTGGTACTTTTTACCGTTATTGGATCCATAATATTTTACAGTGTGTACACAAATTCATTTTCGAATAAAATTTTGCAAACCAATTAAAAATACGAGTCATAATTATGTATTCAAATACTTGAATTAGTTACTAATAAATTTACGTAACTTTGGTATATTTTGTTGTATACACTGTAAATATAATACGATAAAAAGGACAGGCACTCTAAAAGATGTACTTTTGACTATAATATCCATTTTTATAGCAACATGTTATAGAACAACAAATCGGATATACTGTGAATTTTAAACCAATAATTACCGTAAAATCACCAAATCACTCTAAAATATTGCTGCAAAACTTCGGTATAATATTTTGCGATAAAAATTAATCTTACGGTAAAATGACTTTTATGGATAATGCACCCCAAGTGCCGTAATTTGATTCGGAATCCTTCACTGTGTAGTTTTTAATAAGTCTTTTCTATAAAAAAAGTATGGTGTCGAACAGTAAGCAGATTGAAATAATGTTTCAATTTATAATGAAACTCATTCGGTAGTTTTTGAAAAAAATGAACAATAATTTGTAAAATGCTTTTTTTTTTCTTAGAAAAGGAAATGAAAACATTATTTGCCTCAAAAATGTATTTGAATAAAATATACTTACTCGCGCTCTCAGAAAAGAATTTTCTCCTCAAAGAAAATATCTGTGTATAACCTAGTGCACTTTAAAATCATAAACAATGCAGGCAACATTTTTCAGACAAAACCATTCAAACAAAGATGCGTAATTGTAATTAGCGTCAGAGTAAAAGATGTTTATTTTTTATGCTGTCTTTTTGTTTCTGCCTCTAATGAGTTTGTGCATTGCACCAAAACAAGTATTTTATCGTGAATTCTCGTAGTTGGCTCTAATTTTGACTCTTGGATTGCATCCTAAAATTTTAACAGTTAATCATTTACGATTTATGACTCATTTGAAACAATGCTTCCATGTAACGTTAGAAACTACTTATTCTTCTTTAAGATTGAAAAATGTTCGTGGAAAGTAACATTTATAAGGTTGTTTCAAAATGTATGTTCTGATCACATTTGAGTAAAATAATGAAATGCAAAGTCAATAATTGAAAGTTTGATACGAATAATTTAACATCTTAATATTGTACTGTGCATAAGTGATGGTTGCGAGACTGAAAGGTTATATATTTTAATTTATCAATAAACTGAAGGCCTCCAAATCCTGTTCTATCAACACCTCCTAGAAAAGAGTAGACCTCAGCACGGGTTACCATAAATATCCTTTAGTAGTCCAAACGTAATGACATATTTCATATTTTCAACCACTGCGCAGCTTAGTACCCCGAACGTAATGACATCTTTCTTATTTTTCACCAACTGCGCAGTTAACTTCGTCACATCGGACTACTAAATTGATCCGTGCTGAGGCCTTCTTTCTTCAAGGAGGTGTTGGCTCTATACGCTGGCTAACTCTTATTTCTTTCGGATTGCTTCACAAATCGAGTTCGCTTAATGAGTACTTGTGCATTTTAATTTTAGCTTTGAATGCATGCTGGTATTTTTTTAAAAAAATAAAAATGTTAAAATAAGTGTGAAACTTTTTGATTTTTTAACAATGCATTCAGTTGCATTTTGAGATTTCTCTATGTAGGGTGTTCTGGTAAATATCTCTCTTAATCTGTATTTTATCGAATCCTTTTCAAAAATGAAACCGAAAATTATGCATATTATGGGTTAAGAATAGATATTTAAAAATGTTTCTCGAATTAGACAAATCAAAATGAAATGTAAATAAAAAAACATATTTGATTGAGAGAAACAATAGAAAAAAAATTAAAGACTTGCATTTAAACCCCCCTCCCCCGACTGTACGGTGGTCAGGGTTCAAATCCCGGATAAGGCATTCATCCACACTCATTGTGTGGAGAAAATACAATTACAAGTCTTTTATTCAAACGGTAATTCGTAAAATGTTTATTGGATTTTTTGTTCCGTAACATGTTCCGATTGAAGTGGATTTTACGATAAAAAGTACCGACACTCTTAATCCCGTTTTTTTTTTTAAACCGAAATTTCATCCGGAATTTTTTATAGTGTACCTGCTACCAAAATTACTCAAGCAACATTGATGTCACTAATAGTATGGCGAAATTCACTATACGTGATCCATAAAATTCCTCACCTAAGTTATGTTCAAAATTATAAATTTTCCGAATAAACATTTATAACTGCAAATCCAAAATGGATGTAGGTTTTTTGCAAGCAAAAAAAATTAATCAAGATTTTTTAAAACTTTTTTTCAGTAATTAAAACAAACATATTTTTACCTTAGCTCTCCATTTTCTTTTATACTAACACTAATTAGCTTTGATATATTAAAGATCTATTATGCTGCTTTGTCTTTCTTTCAAATTCTGTAGGAAGCAGTACTTCATGATTCATGTAACTAATAAAACCTGTCTATAAATCTTAGACTACGAAGATATGCACGGTATTAAAGCCTTCTAAGTATTTTAGTTTTGCATTAATCTCTAACGGCACAACATTTTCTTTAAATAAATGTCTTTTCTGATTATAAAAGTCGGTTTTATTCTAGACTAATATGATTTCGGCGTGAAAAGCTTCCGTCTTAAAATATTCCATTCTCTCTTGGAAATAGGATAATTAATCATTTCTTCAGAAATTACTTGGTTATTTGTGTAAGAAAATTTTACTATTTGAGTTAATAATATTTAGAATGAAGGAAAATAAACATGTTTGTTGAGAAGAATTTAGTTTTGTTTTTTGTAAAGATAATTAAATTATGTCGATTATTTTTGAATTAGTTTAAATATAATACCATTATAAATTTGCTGGCCAGATTTTTTTTTAATATTTTAAAATACATTTACATCTACAACAGTGTGTTTCAAATGCGAAGGGATGTTGGGCGTATTCTAAGAATTTAGACAATCCTTGACTAGAAATGTTCTCGAATGCTTATTTTAAGCACATTCTTATTATTGAACAAGCATTTTGTTGATCTAAGGTAACATAACTTTATGATTTATCTAAGGTATCTTAATTTTATTATTGTCTCAAACGTAAATTTTTGTTAGATATTCTAAATAGTTGTCAAAAATGTATTGTCAAATGTAATTATTGTCAAATAAACTTAGAAATTACTATTTTTTTGTACAGTAGTAATTTGGCAACCTAATAGACGATTTTTGGAAGTTAGTCACCAAAGTTTAGTTTCTAATTCCTTTTTTGAAATTTTAAAGCATTTGTCATTTTATATGCAGTTGAACAATATTTTTAGTTGAAACATATTTTTGTCAAAACTTTCTCCATTTCATAAACATTTATTTACTATAGATCTTGCATGATGAGAGATGATTTTTATTGCTGCAATATCTCATTTCACTTTTAAAATCCAAAATGAAAAAAATTAGAGAAAAACTTGTTGAAATGATTTTATTTTTATCACACCCTTCGGATAGTTATATTTTTTTAAACATAAGAAAAGTTAGCTAAACTTCAAGATCGTTATTTTACTTCAATATGTGAACTATTAAGAAATAATCTCTAAAATATAAAGACACAAGGAAGTTATTTTTGGCTTACATTGTTTTACAATAATATTTGGCGAAAATTTTCTCGCCAAATTATTTTTCCTCTTAAAGTAGGAAAATAAAGCATCCAAGATCGTATAAAATATTAATAGTAAAATAAAAAGGAATATTTGCTGCGAGAAGACTATTAAAAATTAAGCTAATTACATCACTAAGTGTTGTAATGTTCATAACGTCACGTCATCACGGACATCATGAAGGTTTGAATTAAATGTAGTTTCTATTGTTTTTAGAGAAATGGGTACCTGTAACCGACGTCATGCATGGGTATTGAACCTTATAGGATGCTGAATCAGGGCAATTTTTTATGCCTGATTTAGCAGCCCATTTGGTTCGACACCAACGCTTGGCGTCACTTGTATGAACCCAATTAAATATAATCCAAAAATTGATTCACAGTCTTGTTTATACACTATCAACAGATGTCAGCGGGATTCTTCTCGAGTTTCAGTTTCCCATTTAATTTTAAGAGCGCCGTTAAAAAATAGTACCGAAGTATTGTCGGATACAAGAAAGCAGTTTTACCGGTCGGAGAAGGAACCTTAATGAAAACTCAAAATGAACATTAATGGAGTTGCACTTGTCAATGTAAAAGAACTTAACTGGTTACGGAAATTAAGGTGGAAAATGTCGACATGTTTCGAGCATACAAACAAACACCCATTATTACGAAACTCTAACACATGATTAACAAGAATTTTTATTATTGGTGTGTCTTGATAATGGGCGGTCGAAACATGTTGCCCTTTCTGCTTCGAAGCCATTCGCAGTCATTGAAGTTTTTTCTATTGATAAGTAAATCTTCGCCCTTACGTTTCCTTCAAAGGATTATTCTTTTGATAAGTGGAATTGTTTCTTGGTGCTCACATAAAGCCTTATATTGTATCGAGTGCACTATATACATATTCACCTGTATTATTTGATATGAAAGTTCATTCCAATCTAAAGTATCTGTGCTTAATTTATGACGACAGAGCATCACTTTACTCTTTTAAAAGCAAGCGTGAGGCATAAAATTAGCTTATCTTCCCAAAAGTAAGCGTCAAGTTTTACACTTTTAAATAATTTCCTTTAGCAACAGACGATAGTAAATGGGGGTGAACTATGGAAAGTGAATATTTTAATGAGCATTTCATGATATATATCGTGAACTTTGTCACTGGTCTCATTTTCTGAAAACGCGACTCTCTATAAATCATTGAACGTCTCTTTTCAACGCCACCCTTTCCTTTTCTTTAACACTTTTCAGTATCGATTGGTAGAACGTTTCTCCCATAAAATTCCCAGCATTTAAAAAAGGAGAAGTTGGGAAGAATTCCCGGAAGATATTCTCTCCTCTTTTCACAGGAGAAAATAGAAAATTAATCAATCGCCGATTTATTTGGACGATTGTGTTGTGTATGTGTGCTTATTGTGTTGAAGTCGATTACTTTTCCTGAAATTGAACGTTCTGACTAGCAATTTAATTTTCCATTGTGGATATTTCTGAGTGAATAGGCAAATAAACGCTATCATTATGGCAAATTTGATATTAATAAACATCATGGCAGGATTTAAAGATTAAACTGCTATTTTTTAAAATGTATTATTTATGGAAAGAATAAAAGATGTTTTTTTTTTCGCGCATAAATTAACTTAACACAGTTAGCAAAATTAAAAAAAAAATGGTATGACATTCATTTTCGGAAACATGGGTTCAGAGTAGGACCGTAATTACGTTCAATTTGTTACAACTCTAATAAGGATAAAACTCTTTTTTGTTTACTTAAATTTAACCATAATCATTCAATCAATTTTACTGGAAAAAATAATCAATAATAACCGATTTATTTGAACGATTTCGTTGTGTATGTGTACTTATTGTGCTGAAGTCGATTACGCTTCAAGAAATTGAGCGTTTTGATTGGTAATTTAATTTTGTATTGAGGATAATTCTGAGTAAATAAGCAAATAAACGTTGCTGTAGTGATTTTGATGTCAATAAGCATAAAATTTTTATTTTAAATAGCATGGTAGGATTTTAAGTTAAAAATGCTATATTTTAAAATAAAAAATTTATTACAAAAACTGATAAAGCAATTGAAGAAAGATAAGACGCTTTTTTCTTCTCTTGTAAATTAGATTTGCTCAAGTAACAAAAAGAAAAAATCTGGTAAAATATTCAATTCCAAAAAAAAAAAAAAAAAATGGTTAAAAATTGGAATGTCATATGTTTAAAATGTAACCAAAGCCTGATAAGATTGGTTTTAATTATATGTATAAGGCTATTTATACATAACTATTGACAATAAATCGAACTTTTTTTTCATTCAAGTTGAACCATAGTGCTATGTAATCAAGTTCATTGGAGAAACTAAAAATTTAATCAGTCACTGATTTATTTGGGTGATGTATGCATGCTTTTGTATTGAAGTCGATTACGTTTCCTGAAATTAAACCTTCTGACTAGCAATTTAATTTTCTATTGTGGACATTCCTGAGGGAATAAGCAAACAAACATTGTTATCGAGAATTTATTATTAATAAGCAACGAATTTTCATTTTAAATAACACATGAATTCAGGTTAAAACTGTTATATTTTAAAATGAATAATTTTAATGTTTGAAACTAATAAACTGTTAATGTTTGAAACTAATAAAATATTAATGTTTGAAACTAATAATGAGTAAATTCTGCTATTTCTCGAGTAAATTAGTTGCGCGCAACTTGCAATCCGATATAATACTTACTTTCGATAAAAATTGTTCTGAGTTGGACTTTAATATTAGCATTTTGAACCATATTATGATCCATTGTATTAATTTTAATCACGTTTCAGTTCAAATTAAATCATTGTATTTTGTAATAAAGTATAAGAGTTAAGATAATATGGTTCAGCATAGCACCATGTTGAGGTATCGGCAAATTTGAATGACGCCGCGGTTCAGCAGGCTTCAAAATTTATAATGTTGCTTGAACTAATTGGTGACAAGTTAATACGGTATTGAATAATAGCTTAGCAAAAGTTGAGCTGTCAATTATTGGAGTCAATTTATGATTGAAACAGCACGGAACGAAAGAGGAATAAATTTTCATTTATTTTATAAATAAAAGGGCAGAAAAAATATGTAATGTTAAAATATTAACATTGCTTAAAAACATAAATAGAATGGACCATCGGGTACTTGAAACTGATCTTATGGTTGTGTCCAATCACGTGAATGTGCATAGGCTTGTTAACGTTAAGCTTTAAAGATTGGGCTTATTAGCAAGCTAAATCAATTTTCGGATCAGATTCAATTGGATACTTGCAAGTGATGTCACATGTTTGTCGAACGTGATTGGTTGACCTACGCATGGCATCGCTTGCTGTTTTTAAATTAATGGTAAATGGTTGATTTTTAAATAATGTAATCAAACCCCGTTATAGTGAACAGTCTTAAGAGCAATTAATTCAATATACCTAATTTCTTTGAAAAATATTTTTTAGCCTATCGTTGAATCCAATAATTGCGCTAAGACATAATTTGCTGAAGACTTATTACTAAATACAGTAAAGCCTACTTATATCTAAATTTCTTAAAAGTAAATTTCTGTCGTAAACAAAACTTTCATTAAAATGTCAATTAACATAAAAAATATTTACCATATGATGAAGTGATTGTTACCTTATAACAACACTTTCAAATGTTTACCTTTGTGATTTCCTTTATTTTTGAAGAAAGTTACAATTGGAAATTGGAACTATGTAACTGATTCGGAACTACTTAACATTATTCATTCCAACTATGCATGAAGAAAAATTACTAATTTCAACTATTCCTTCATAATTTGATTAATTTGGTGTATATTGTTTTTTTTTAACCAAAAGTAGTAATTATTTATTTATTATCACATGAACTGAAACTTTTGTAAAATTTAAGAATCTGCAAAATTTAAATTTGAGTCTACTATAGACTCAAATTTAAATTTTGTCTATAGTAGACTCAATGTCTACTATAGACATTGAGTCTACTATAGACAAAATTTGTCTAAACACCCTACTTCTCAGCTATTGTCCACTAGGCGTATGAAATAACACCAGTTGAATAGTTCTGACTATTAGAAACGTTCACTATATCCGAGTGTTCACTATATCCTGAATTCATTATAGCGGTGTTATACGGTCTTTAATGATTGGGCCTCTGGTTACTTTGCTTCATGACTCCTATAAGTGTCTTAAGTTTTTCTTTGAAGTTAATTTATAGACATACTTATAGACTTATAGACACACTTATAGACTTATAGGTACAACTTATAAACTAATAGAATTTTTTTTACTATTTTTTTTTTTAAATTTAGATTTCGACAAGTATTAGAAAGCAATAGATGATATATTTTTTTAAAATTTTAAATTTCTAATCAAAATTTCTTTTATGTTTACAAATTTAGCCCAATTGAAAATTGACATCCTACGAAACAGGGATAAATTTCATGAACTACAATTCAAGCTGCATATGATAAACACAATTTTCATTACGACATTTATTTACACTGTTACCTGGGACTGTTACTAGACTGATTAAAAATTTTCTACACTAATGCTAAATACCACACTATACTCTGTTGCAAGTTAAGAAAAAAACCATTATCCCTACGAAGAAAACCTGTTTTAAGTGCATGCCAAATAGGTGCCAAGATCCCAGCGCGAACATATATTAATATTTCACTGACTTTTATATACACTGTTACCTTGGACTGTTACTAGACTGATTAAAAATTTTCTACACTAATGCTAAATACCACACTATACTCTGTTGCAAGTTAAGAAAAAAACCATTATCCCTGCGAAGAAAACCTGTTTTAAGTGCATGCCAAATAGGTGCCAAGATCCCAGCGCGAACATATATTAATATTTCACTGACTTTTATATACACTGTTACCTTGGACTGTTACTAGACTGATTAAAAATTTTCTACACTAATGCTAAATACCACACTATACTCTGTTGCAAGTTAAGAAAAAAACCATTATCCCTGCGAAGAAAACCTGTTTTAAGTGCATGCCAAATAGGTGCCAAGATCCCAGCGCGAACATATATTAATATTTCACTGACTTTTATATACACTGTTACCTTGGACTGTTACTAGACTGATTAAAAATTTTCTACACTAATGCTAAATACCACACTATACTCTGTTGCAAGTTAAGAAAAAAACCATTATCCCTGCGAAGAAAACCTGTTTTAAGTGCATGCCAAATAGGTGCCAAGATCCCAGCGCGAACATATATTAATATTTCACTGACTTTTATATACACTGTTACCTTGGACTGTTACTAGACTGATTAAAAATTTTCTACACTAATGCTAAATACCACACTATACTCTGTTGCAAGTTAAGAAAAAAACCATTATCCCAGCGAAGAAAACCTGTTTTAAGTGCATGCCAAATAGGTGCCAAGATCCCAGCGCGAACATATATTAATATTTCACTGACTTTTATATACACTGTTACCTTGGACTGTTACTAGACTGATTAAAAATTTTCTACACTAATGCTAAATACCACACTATACTCTGTTGCAAGATAAGAAAAAAACCATTATCTCGACGAAGAAAACCTGTTTTAAGTGCATGCCAAATAGGTGCCAAGATCCCAGCGCGAACATATATTAATATTTCACTGACTTTTATATACACTGTTACCTTGGACTGTTACTAGACTGATTAAAAATTTTCTACACTAATGCTAAATACCACACTATACTCTGTTGCAAGTTAAGAAAAAAACCATTATCCCTGCGAAGAAAACTTGTTTTAAGTGCATGCCAAATAGGTGCCAAGATCCCAGCGCGAACATATATTAATATTTCACTGACTTTTATATACACTGTTACCTTGGACTGTTACTAGACTGATTAAAAATTTTCTACACTAATGCTAAATACCACACTATACTCTGTTGCAAGTTAAGAAAAAAACCATTATCCCTGCGAAGAAAACCTGTTTTAAGTGCATGCCAAATAGGTGCCAAGATCCCAGCGCGAACATATATTAATATTTCACTGACTTTTATATACACTGTTACCTTGGACTGTTACTAGACTGATTAAAAATTTTCTACACTAATGCTAAATACCACACTATACTCTGTTGCAAGTTAAGAAAAAAACCATTATCCCTGCGAAGAAAACCTGTTTTAAGTGCATGCCAAATAGGTGCCAAGATCCCAGCGCGAACATATATTAATATTTCACTGACTTTTATATACACTGTTACCTTGGACTGTTACTAGACTGATTAAAAAGTTTCTACACTAATGCTAAATACCACACTATACTCTGTTGCAAGTTAAGAAAAAAACCATTATCCCTGCGAAGAAAACCTGTTTTAAGTGCATGCCAAATAGGTGCCAAGATCCCAGCGCGAACATATATTAATATTTCACTGACTTTTATATACACTGTTACCTTGGACTGTTACTAGACTGATTAAAAATTTTCTACACTAATGCTAAATACCACACTATACTCTGTTGCAAGTTAAGAAAAAAACCATTATCCCTACGAAGAAAACCTGTTTTAAGTGCATGCCAAATAGGTGGCAAGATCCCAGCGCGAACATATATTAATATTTCCAACTTTTGAAACGACATTGCACAGCCTCCGTTTTGCTTGCTTTCTTATTAATAATAACAACAGTTATTAGCAACAATAATATGTAAGCAAGTAATAAGAATTAATAAAAATGATATCTAAAAATCGTAACAAATATATGTTTCTCTTGTTCGCATTTAAAGAAAGTGATGAAAGAATGATAAATATTGTTCCTTGCTAAAGATTTTTTTCTCCTGCGAAGCAAAATTAAAAATTCTTTATCTGGCATTTGATTTGTTTAGAGCATGTCAGAAATAGACGAGCCATTTTTGGTTGCCCAATCAAATCCAATGCTTTAGCAACCTCATATAGTTTTTTTTTTAAAAGGACAAACGTTCTCCTTATTTATCGAAATATGAGCTAGGATTCTACTAAGGTTACGAAACTATAACCTTTTTATTAATTTTATGATATATATCGTAAAAGATTGTGCTAAAAATTTTTTTCTGCCTGACGTGTTTAACTTTTTAAAGCTTTTATATTGTTTTGGAAGCATATTTGTTTAATTTGAAAATGAAGTAAAACAGAACTATTGCAGTTGCGGATTATTACTAATATCCTATACGCAATGGTTTTTTCTTAACTTTCAACGGAGTATAACGCTTCTTTCCCTCACGTTTATTACACCTCTCTACGATAGTAAGCTGAACTACTCGTTAAACTATGATTGTATCATTTTCTTTTATTATTCTTAATTGAATTTACAAAAATAATTGAAGTTTGGTTATTTGTTTTTATTTAAAGCGCTTGAATTTTTGGTAAGGGCAAAGAAGATAAAGAGACCAGGGAACATTTTTATTAGAAAATGAAATCTTATTAAAGCAAATAAAATTCATAAAGATTGCTAATTATAGGTATATTTTTTCAATAATGGCTTCACATTAATGGAAGAAATAACTCTTTAAAGTTTTTATAATATTTCAAAACTGTTTTTAGAATTAAAAAAAAAGATTTGATTGCTCGATAATAAATTTGTCTAGACAACGAGAATTGAAGAGAAAAATTAAAAACTCCTTGTAATTCATTTTAATGAAAAAGGCTAAGTAAAAGCCAGCTATTTAAAAATGATTTATAGTTTGATTAAAAATCTAATAATGAATGTACTTAATTACCCGAAAAACTTAAATTAATCTATTAATATAAACATAATTTTATAAAAATCTTTTCAAAACAATATTTAATTATGTGCCAATCGTTTTGTTTTAACAAAAAAGAAAGAAAAAAATTAAGTGTTTATGTTATTATCATTTTCAATTAAAGCAAATCTCATCGCCAAAATATTTTCTTCTGAAAGGTATTGTTATTATTTTTATTTTTGATTTCCTCTAATAAAAACAAATAATTGTATTAAAAAAATAAGTTGGAAGATATATATGTATATATATATATATATATATATATATATATATAATAGGATATCCGGCATCAGATATTTGACTTGCATTAAAAAGGCCTTAAGCTGTAGTACATCACTTCTCTTATTTATTTTGAAATAATAAATACGTTTATTTTCGATAATATTTGCCTAATTTTAAAGATCGAAGATTTATTGACATATCTATATTCTATCTGTTTTGGCAAGTGGGCTTTTGCAAATGCTGTATCAGTTTTTATGTAATCAGCTCCCCCATTCCCCTTATTATTGAACCCTTTTAAGTACCTCGAATTATCCACGATCAAATTTTCTAAAATATGGCCATTTTCTTAGACATGCTTTATTAGGTTTATTACGCGCGTTTTATATCTCACTCCAAGGTCAAATTAAGTTGTTTACCTACAAATAAAAAAGTTTTATTCAATATAAGGTTTATTCAATAAAGAATAATTCAAGTTTTCATTTCTGATCGTTAGCAAATTTGTAGAAGTTTCTCTTTACGTTTGTGATGATTTCAATAATAAAAGTAAGTAAAAAGTAAGTAAAAGTGTGACTTAGTTTTTGTCTATTTCACCATTGCTGAACTTGATATATAACTCGTTTTAGGCACATGGGACAATCTGATACGTAACAGTTAAGTTACTGATCTAGTTTAGCTTTGGAGTTTCTAAGCAAAAATTTATTTGATCCAGCTCAGACTTGGATTTTCAAAACAAACACTAAACATACGCCGTTTTTTAGTTGTACTTTAATAGCATTATGAGTCTTCAGTTTTGTAGTTCTGCAATATGCGGAATTTTAACAGCTTTTCAAAAAGTTGGATCTGTTGTTTACTTCACAACAAACTGTTATAATGGAATTCTTTTAGGAATTTTAGACAATCTCTTAATGCCCCCTGAGCCACAGAAACTTTTATGGAAATGGTTATCCTATTGCACAAAAAAAGATTTAGTGCATTGTTACGATGTTCTTGATGTTGCATTAAAACCAGATTGCGTCCGATCTCTATTAATGAATGATGATTTTGAACTGTATTATGCCGCCAAATATCTCCCAGACTCAAGCAGGTGGTTATATCTGATTATAATAAGAAGTTGTCAATGTTTGACACCCTATCTATTTCAATTAAATTATTTCTTGGTAAATTGTTTTTATATTACAACCCAATTGGTTTTTATTTTGGGACTTCTACATTTACTTGGTTTAAGTAAGCCATTCGATAGAGTTAAAAATATTATTCGTCAAATAATTTCGAAGGCAAAACATCACGTAAAAATATTTTGTCTTGCTAGCGTCATCCTTGCTGAATCAGTTTTCGTATGTTTTCTGGAAGAGAATGATAATTTATCAGATCCTTGCAGATCAGCATTGTGTTTATATTGTAGCCGTAGACTATGGAGTACTATTTTTAAAAAGCATCCTCTTGCTAACTCTTTGCAGGAAACAAATGGAATGTTAATTAGTTTTTTCTCCATTGCAAAATTGTTAACCATTTTAGAATTAATTTGTTTTATTTATTTTGGATCAATTACTATGATTTATTTGGTGATTTATGTTTTAATCGATGCATGCAATTGGATAAGAATATGTGCTAACAAAATAAGGCAGAAATATAAAATTTTTTTTTGCAGTTATTGAATTGTAAAATTGGTTAGTCAGCATGCCTGTGATGTAATACTATGAAAAAGATATGGGGTTAACCAAATAAATAGTTTTATTTTCAATTATTTTGTCACTTTTCTCCAGCTTTTGTTTTGTTCGAAGGTCAAAAAATAAATTCCAATCATGGTATTTCTTCATTTTTGATGCATTTTAAACACATTTGTTTGTAATTATATTCATGTATTCATAAGACGAAAATTGTGATGTTTCCTTCACATTAAACAATTATTTCTAAAGATTATATTTTACATAGGACTGAATAAAGATTTTTACCATCTAAATAAAAATAAAATTTTATAACTTATAGAGCTCTGTAAACGTTTTTTATTATCATTAAAAACAATAATCTTAACATTTGATCAACGTATAAACGAATTATTGCAAATTATTGTATTATTAGCAAATTATTGCTTTATAAAAAATGTGTACAGGGAGATCATAAAATAAACTTGAAATACTTATGGACCTCTTGCGGTCAACCGATCGAGATGAGATTTCAGATATTCAGAGTTATGAGCTAGAGATTCTGCGGTAGCAAAATCGCATTCCCGATTATGGTTATAAAGCCAGGAGGTCGGAAATTTTCAATGGAATTACCAATTTTTTTCTTCGCAAAATGTTCAGCGCGCAAAAATCACGTGCACTGGGGTAGACACGAATTTATATGCTGTTCTACCAGTACCTTTATGTGACACCAAAGTTATCGTGTGGCGCGTTACAGTATGAGATGGCATTTCAGGCATAATTGTTTTCAGCCGGAAGCTACGCTAATGGAGTTTATTACATGCTCTGTGACAGGCTCACGCTATGCTGCCATGTTTCGAAATTACGTCTAGTCAGAATTTCTACAGACATCGTTTGGATGGAAGATGGTGCACCTCCACATATTGCGAAGTGTATTCGCTGGGTCCTGGAACGGAATTTTTGCTCTCGTGACATCTCGCGCGTTTTTTTATTCCGTTGCCTCCAAAAAGTAATAGATTTTTGGTTACGTTTTTTATAAATTACAGCAAAATTATCACTTTAACTGGCACTATATAGCCTAAATTATAGTGGTTACAGCTTTGGGATCTCCAAAATTCGAAGAACGATTAACAGATAGAAGCAAGAATTTTCATTTTGGGGATATTTCTGTATCCTGATATAGTTACGAGTTATACCAACACCTAGAAGAAGGAAGGCCTCAGCACGGACTAATTTAGTAGTCCGATGTGACGAAGTTAACTGCGCAGTTGATGAAAAATGAGAAAGATGTCATTACGTTCGGGGTACTAAGCTGCGCAGTGGTTGAAAATACGAAATATGTCATTACGTTTGGACTACTAAAGGATATTTATGGTAACCCGTGCTGAGGCAATACCTCCTAGAATAAGGAAGGCCTCAGCACGGGTTAACATAAATGAAAAATCCGATCCGTTAGTAGTCCAACGAAGTAGACCTGAATGGCTGCCACATTCTTCCATCAGCATTGGCGTCATTCATAGCTTTGATTTTGGCGAGATGGAATTCCGGTGACCATTACAGTCATTCCCTTAAACCCTTGTTGGCGCCGGTTCTTCCCCTTCCACGTGTTGTGTTATTTTTAATTCGTTTTTGCGAAGTTACAAGTTTATGATAGCTGCTGTTGGATTACATATTTGCAATATATATTAATTTCTCATGGCTTACCATTGCTGTGCAGTAAACTGCAAAGGAAATTATGCTAACGGCCCAAAAGTTGCCGTATTTAATTTTCCCAAAGATGAAGCTCAACAAAGACGTTGGCTACGAGCACTCTCACGGAAGGATTTTATCATCACTAAGAATTCTCGAGTAAGTTTTTGCACTTATTGTTTATTTCTGTTGAAATCGGGGTTCGTTGATTTAAATCAACAATTTCTTTTTTAAAATAATCATTCATGTAGTTAAATAAAATTATATTAATTTTTTTGGAAAAAAATATATATTAAATTTAGAAGGCATTTTAAATGAGATTGTATAAATTTTTCATGGTTTTAAAATTTGTTTCAATTACATTTTTGTGTGAGAAAGGATTTGATAAAACGTGAAAACATAATGAAGGCTATAAAACTCAAACAATATGAAACCGAAAATTTAAATCATTCAAAAAAATCACAAACCTCTGTTACAACAGTCCTATAAGTATTTTAATATTGTTTTTCCTAGAGTGATAATTTAAAATTTTAATCGAAATTAAACATTTAACTTAAATTTTAATTTGAATCTCTTACTTCATTAAGTATTGTGCATTAGTAGTCTTGGTTTTGTGGGGAAAAAAATAGAAATTGTAACTGAAATTTTAATTTGAATCTCATATTTCATTGAGTAAACTATGACTTTCAACAAAGATTTTGATTTTTCTGAAATTGTTTTTCGTTGAGTTTAAAAATATGAAAACATTTTAAGAGTGAGAACTTAATGTGAGAACATTAACAGTTTTTTTTTCTTTACATCAAATATGTAAAAAAGTTTATGACATCAAAACTATAAAGTATTTAGTATAATATTTTTAAAGAAATAGTTAAAAATAAAAACAAAATACTTAAAATGTATATTTGTTTTTAGGTGTGTGAGAAACATTTTTCGCCGGATGTCATAGTTAAAGAAACTGTGAAAACTGACCCAAGGACTGGTGAAATAAAAACGATTCCCCTAAGTCGATTTAAATTGAAAAAAGATGCCATTCCTACCATATTTGAAGGTTGTCCAGAGAATATGACTAAAGATCTTCTTCTATTCCTTGTTGCTATTGTTATTTAAAACGTAAAAATTGTTCATCTTGTGAGAAATCTATCACATTAACAGATATCGAAGAGAAATTTAATGTGATAGATGATGTTGAGAACTCTTACATTCAAACATTAGACAGAGGTTGTTTGGTATACCCTAAGCATGAAATTGTTGATATAATCTTGCACGCATATGTGGTAGTTCAGAAATTAGTTTCTGAAGAATTTGAAAGCTCATTTCTACAAATGCATAATCATAAAGTTTTGGCTATTGAAACTACTATTAATGTTTTGGAAAGAAAGGAAATATTCTTAAATGACAATCAATGCTCTGCTCACGATTCCAGTTTCATTGTTAAAATTTTGTTAACTCGAGCTATTAACACCTTTTTAAGCAATTATTGTAAAAAGTTAAATGATTCAATTTTAACTGAACGACTTAATAAAAAGAAAGCTAGCTTAAACTTAAAAGTAACTCAATCTAAAATTGAACCAGAAACTAAGAAAAGAAAACTCCAAACATTAAAATAAATGAGCTGTTTTTTTTTTTTTTCAACATTAAAATATGAAATCAATTTTTGATACAACTTCTGTTTTTTATTTGTAACTTTTTAGACAAGTAGCATTATAATACTTTTTGAGTTTATTTGAAAAATACTTTGTATGACTAGACTAATAAATTAATGTTTAAGTGATCATCTTTTTTATAAGCTGAAGAGATCTTACATTGTTTCTATATTTGTATTTGAAATAAACAGTTTTGTTGCTTGTTTCATCACTTTTGATTTTTGAAAGCTGTGAAAAGCTAGTAACTTGTAAATAATTTCATTATACTACACTAATTTAAAATTGTGTTCAAATTTCAATAAAGTTAAGGATATAACTTCATATCAGCTGTCTTAAAAATGAAAATTTGTTTTCATATAAAATTTTACTTAATGATAAAATTATTTATTATATATAGCTTGTTTTATGTATATATTTAAATGAAAGATTAATAATAAATGCTTACATAGATAAATTGCCAAATAATATTCTCTCATTCCTTAACATTAATTACAAAAGGTATATTTGAGTGCAAACCTTTTTTTTAATATCTTTATTTCAATTGATAATACAATTAAAATAATTTGTCTCAGAATATTAGTATATGTTCGATAAATTTCAGTAGAGAAAAAAAGTGCTTAAAAAGTTTTATTTTTTGAAAGGTAAGTTTCTAATTAAAAACAAACTCATATAAAGTATACGATCGAAGCTTTTCTGAAAAGACGCAATAAGGATTCGCGTTGGACTACTAAGGATTGAGAGGGGTGTGTCGTGCTGAGGCCTTCATTCTAGGAGGTGTTGGCTGAGGCCTACTCTTTCTAGGAGGTGTTGGTTATACACCCTTCGAGTTGGTACCTTTCTGCGATGTTTTTTTGAAAGTTTCCTGCAGGCCGCTGCCCGGAAGTTGCCAAGACTTGGCGATTATTCTGCCACTGATAATGATTCGAAATTTTCTCTTCATTTTTCAGACAATCATAGGATTTCAAGGAGATTGAGATGATAGTTTCCCAAGCAATATTTCCCGAGTAATAACTTCAAACAAAGTCTATTTTGTACGATCTTCTACGAATTCAATTAAATATTTACCGCTCACTCTTTCACCAGTCAACAATGATTTTCTTAACCTTTTTCTAAACTTCAAAAAGAAAAAAAAGGGATATTTATTTTTCCAGGCATTCTTTGTAGAGATGAGACTCCAAGATAGTAATAGCAACAATAACAAGAAAGCAACTAATGGTAAAAGAATAACGAAGATTAAAATTTGAAATTAAACTAATATACAGAACAAATCACATATCGATAAACAAAAAATTACGGCAACCCGAAAATGACGTCAATGAAACCGAAGTATATCATGGTAACCAGAAACGGGATTTTAGCAAAATTGCACAGTTGAAATTTGTCGATTCCACGCTAGAACCCATCTATTATATTACAAATTTATTCGATTCTTAAATGCAAATTGGATCCGATTCTATGAATTTTAGATGCAACATTTGAAATTGCAATTTTTAAAAACGGTATAAAACTTGAAATATTTTTGTTCTCATGCACGTTTTTAATTTAAATAATCTACATTAAAATAAATCTATAATTTTCAATCAATCTCTACTTATTTTAATATCACCAAAGGTATAAATGATTATTACAATGCTTATAAATTATTTATGGGTTTACTACACTTTTACTAGTAGAATGGAATATTGGATACTTATTTACTCTTCCAGAAGTATAAAATCACTAGTTTGTAGTCACAGTTCATTTAGCATGCCGTGTTCTGAAACTTACTGAGAAAATGAAATATGTTGACAGCTTATTTGGCGAAATACATCATTAAATTTTAACAATTGGCCAAACATTCAAAGTGAACGAGCTTTAGAAGTAAATTAATGCGCACGATTAACTGTTATTGTTAACTGAACTAAGAGCAGAAATGGATTGTTAACTTGGAACAAAATTAACTTCCAAACTGAATTGAGCATTCTTAACTGAGTGGCAATGTAAATTGACGTTAATCTTACGTAAAAAGGTTATTTTTTTTAAAATTAAGACGTTAATTGAAAAATCAATCACATTAATATACGTAAGTAATAATGATCTAAGTATTTTTTCATATTACCCAATACTCTATTTGGTGAAGGGAGCGCACGTAATATTTGTACCATTTCTACGTATAGTTAAAATTTTTTAAATACAAATGAAAAAAGTTAAAGAACCAATCGTAACGTCACATTGGATGCAAGGAAACCTACTATGTAATCTAGACTAGGCAACTTTTCTCCCATATTTTAGTGTAAAAACTTATTGTTACGTTATTGTACAACTATATTCTATTGTATAATTTACATATAACAAAATAAAAATAATGCAAAATTGACCATGCTTTTTATTGCATATTTATATATTATCTAAATTATAACTTTGATAATTAATAACAATTCACACTAAGAGGAATTGGCAAATAAGAATTCAGAATAATAGTAAACTTGAACATCTAAAAAAACTGATTTAAAATTTGATTTAAAATTTAACTTGAAAAAAATTGATTTAAGGAAATGAAACGCTTGGCATGGTTGGGTGATGTAGAAAGCAAGAGCGAAAGTAAGGGGTTGAGAACAATTTTAAATTTCAAACCAACAAGCTCAAGACCGAAAAAGAGATGGTTAGATGAGGTTAATAAAAAATAATCACAATAAAAATTACCAACTAGAAATCCCAGGCTTAGATACAACATTTTACAACATTCCTCAGTAAGCTACCGTCTTATTAGGCTGTTGCGTCATAAAAGAAGTAAAAAAAATAAAATAATTTAAGAGTGAAGAAACACAGTATCGTTAAATATTTGAGATCTCACTCTTAGCCAAAAATAGCATGATTGTATGATGTAATGATAACCAAAACAACGAAAAATATCTCAAAGAACCTTGACTCTACAAAAGCGAGAATTGTATCCCTCTAGAATAGAGATTCTGTAAAATAGATTACACTGGAGAGGGCTAATAAAATATTCTGCAGTGTGCAAGCAAAAGAAAATTTCAACTCTAAGGTCACGTAAGTGACCAATAGATGTTTGGGTTTCTTTCCTACTTTCGACTTATCAACGAAGACATAATTTATATCCCTATTAAAATAGAGAAAAGTCAAAATCTTTTGTAGTCTTAAATTCGACGCTTATCTCAAGACAACAACGCGTGAATGCTAAAAACAGAATAAGTTAAATATAAGAAATGGCACAGTAGCAAAAAAAAAAAAAAAAATAATAAATTAAAGCGACGAAAAGAAAATGGCAAGAAAAACAGCGGTGAGCGTGGGAGCACTGGTGGCCAAAAGAGGCATTTCAAAGGAGACATTTCCTTATAAAACGCAGGGTGGGATGGAACATTTACTGAGAAATTACTAAATGTTATGCGTTTCAGACCTCCAAACATAACTTTTTACACTATCAATTATGAAAAATATGAAGCTTTTATAGACAAATATAGCTTTCCTCTTCAGTTTCCTAATAATATCCATTTCATCCTTTCAACTTAGTAGCAAAATACTTAATCTGATATGATTTATTTACTCAAACTATTATCAAAAACTCATAAGTGTGACGATAGGAAATCTTCATTTTTCTATAAAATCTCACAATTCAGCATTTTTATCACAAAAATAAGAGTTGACACAAAGTAAAAAGTTAATGATTTCTGTATCTTATATTTCGATATTCATAATGGAATATCTTGTCTGTATTTTGCGACCCATTTATTCCGAAAGCGTCTTGTGGCTTGCGTTTTATTTGACACATACTGCGTGGCAGAAATGATAATATCCTTTCTCTGCTGGGGCCATTTAGTTCGCGAAGATAATAGATGATACCATAAGAGTCTCGCTTTTCTTAAAGGCTACATGCTGGGATAGCAAGATTAGGTAGTGGTCCGCTTCATAAAAGGGCGCTGAATTCTAGAAATTTGACTAAACAAATTGGGTTGTAGTTCAGAGTTCCAAAATGTGATGATGAAAATGCTATGTATTGTTATAATTATATCGATGGATTGCTTTAAAGCAATTATTTATGACACACATAAATTAGCACATATGTATTATTGTGACTAAATATATTATATGCTGAGATGGTAACTAGTTTGCATCACACAATTCATTACTCGCACTATTATAATAAAACAGTCATAAATTTAAAAATTTCATTTTAACATTGTAAAGGACTTCTTCTGATGCTAAGTTTCTTCCATAAATAAAAGAGTATATATCAGGGCAAATTAATTAGGACAATTATTTTAATACTTGAGTTTATATTTTTGTTACAAACATTCTGAAAAAAAAATCACCTCATACAAATTGTTCTGGCATCATTGCCCGTTATATGAAGCATTACATTTGACAGTGGAATACGTCCATTTTTTTATACATCGAGATATTTAAGGGTTAGTGTTTGAATGAATTTAAAAATATTGGCGAAGGTAAATAAATTTAGGTGATGCTTTTAACACTATAATATAAACTTTAAAATGCAATGATTATAATTAAAATCATAGAAAAATGAATTTTTTTTTGTTTTCTAATCGACTTATTCCACTTTTAATTATAACATTTCATAAGGAATTGATAAAAACACAAAACAGTTAAATACATATCTTGATAAACAAATTGGCTTTACAGAAATAGAATTTTATATGTAAAAATAATAATTAAATATATACATGTAAATACTCTGATAAAAATATTTAATAATAATCAAAATTCATGGTAGCCAAGCGATATGCTAGGCTGTAAACGCGTCATATTGTTGTATAAGTCTTGTTTTACACGGTAACAACATAGTAGTTCAATTTTTTAAATTTTTTCATTTTATATTATTTGTTTTGATAACGCGCGTGTTATTTAATTAATATTTTTTCGTATATTTCCTTGGTATTGGAAACACAAATTCAACAGTTGGACTTATGAGAGAGTGTTAAACAGTTAAGTTACTTACGAATACGAATTGGCGCAGAAGATGGCAAACTTGCAATGCGCATGCTCACATTGGTCCTTTTTTCCAGACAGTGTTGTATAAAGAGGAATTATTTCCATAGAATAAAGTAATTTCATAAAGCAATTAGAAAGTTACTTTGAATTTGGTTATTAGTAATTAACTTTCCCATTTTCAAAAAAAGTATTTTTGCTACAACATTTTCAGTTTAATCTCAGTTTATTATTTTGACGAAAAATCGCGCTTCATTGAATATATAATTATAAATATCAAATGAGGATTACTATGTCTCACTAAAATGTTTATTAACTCCCCTTTTTTTTCCTTCCAAAATTGGACTTATTCTACTTTAAAAAATAACGGATCCTTTCCCAAAACGTTTTCGTAAATACTATTCTTTAAAATTAAGTTTAAGAATAGAAAATAATGTTTTTTGAATGAATTAATTATGCGAATTACTAATGCGACTTAAAACATTTAAAAAAATAATTATCGGCTATAATTTAAAAAAAAAATATTAACAAACGTGCTAAACTGTCCGGTAGCTTTCAATACTCTTCTACATACATGTTTGTTTTAAAAAAAAATACAAAGTTGTTACTATTTTAAAAACTATTTTTTCCTAAAATGAATTAATTATACTCAAATTCACTTACTCTATAACTAAATAGTAGCATAGAGGCAAAACTTATTCAATAATCATCAAATTTTATGAATTTTATTGCGGAAAAACTTTCATATAAATCAAACGTTTCGAAAAGTCTTTTCCCTAATAAAAATTTATATCGACTTTGAAGTCGTAATATTTCGATTAATTTCATTCAAAAGTACTTCCGAGTTTGGAACTTTTATGGGGATGGAAAATGGTGTCTACTTGGTATTAAATAGAGAATAAATACTTCAAAATTCATTAATATTACCTGTGCATATTTTATCATGTTTTGAAATGAAACGGATATTTATTCAGTCTCTTTGATTTATTCAAGTAGATTGTGAGAAATTTCACAAAACATTGTTTTTTTTTAATTTTATTTAAAAGGCGGCCATTAAAACCCTTATTTCGATGTTTTTGCATAAAAAATTTGAATAGTTTATCATTTTGAAGTGAGAAATTTCGAGATACTATACTTCAACTTTGATTACGGTATTCTTTTCTTTAACTTGAATGTAGAAATGGAATTGAGTGATAAAATATAAACATTATCAGGATTTTAATTTTATTCCTAAGGGAAGGTTGTGTAAAGGTTTTGATAAAAGATTTTCGGTAGGATTTTAACAAAGAGACAAATCAAGTCTTCTTGCTACAAGCTATACAGTTCATGGCCAAATTATTAAACGTACTATAAAATTCTATGTAAAATGTTTGTTATCAGGTGATACTATACAGTATTATTGTTTTCACGCAGCTGAAACCGGTTCAAACTTGTTTATGTTCGTGTATCAATTGGCTAACATTGTAATGCAACACGTTAAAAATAATTACAAACAGGAAGTATATAAAAATCTTCTGAGTAAAAACCCATTACATGCATGTTTAAATATAAAAGTATTGCATATAAACTCGTACAAAACATGTAATTATTAAAACACTAAAGTGTGTCCAATAATTTGCTCCTATTATTATAATATACTAATATAATAACTAGAGCCCGATTTTGATGACCTAAAAAATCTCAATTAATGCCCTTAAAAAGTGCAAAAAATGCCCTTTAAAAGTGAAAAAAATGCCCTTAAAAATGCAAAAAATGCCCTTAAAATGCGAAAATTGCGCTAAAAACGCCCTACTTAAATAAAGTAAAAATATTGCACTAAAACAATTTTTTACTCTTTAAAATTATTATGAGTCATTTCAAAAAATATAAAGCAATGCAATACTTTTTCTACGTTCATTAAAGTTTGAAAAATATGTTTTATATCCTAAAATAAAAAAAAAATAAAAAAAAAATAAGGAAAATATATTGACTCCAAAACATTTTCATTTTGTATAGAAACTTTAATGAATATAACAACTTCCATCTCATAATATTACTGAATATCAGAATTACATTGGATTATTAATTTTTTTTTTAATATTTTTAAATGTAAACGAGCGTTTCTTGTCTGAAAATTAATTTTTATGCCTGAAGAAGCTTCTTTCAACGTCTACTGATGTTATTGGTGCGTACTTGAAAAAGACGGTCTCACTTACTGACAATTCTTCTTCAATTTGAAAAGATGTTGCTTCACCTCTTAATATCCTAGAGATTTTCTTCATTGTTTGGAAGCCAGTATAATAATGAAAAATGATAAAAAATAATAAAAATTGGAAAAAATTAACAAAAAATTTAAAAAATGCTTTAAAATGCAAAATATGCCCCAAAATTTAAAGAAAAATGCCCTATAAATCTAAAAAAATGCTCTAAAGGACAAAAAATGTCCAAAATTGCAAAAAATGCAAAAAAATGCAAATGTCATCAGAATCCGGGCCTTAATAATAACTAATATAACAAATATTTTATATTTATATAATATAACGTCTAATTTATCCAACTGTCGAATTTATATTATATATCGTCTATTTTAACCAACTGCTAAACGAACGTTAACAAGTGCAAAACCGGTTTCAGTCGTGTAAAAACAATATATCTGTATAGTATCACCTGATAATTAGGATTTTACATAGAATCTTATAGTGCGTCTAATAATTTGGCCAGGGACTATATACTTTTAGAAAATGGTTTAAATTAAGTTTTCATTTATTTTGCATTTTATTATTAAATTCTGTTTTGTTCTCATTTATAACAATGTATCCCTTTAAACTGGACAAATTCAAAAGAAAACAATACAATTGAGAAATAAAATGAATTTGACGAATGAATTGAGAAATAAAATGAATTTGAATGAACGAATTGAGAAATAAAATTGTAAAATAAAATGAATTTCTTTTCATGACTGTTTCCTTTTAATATCTTGCTAAAAAATGCTGCATTGATGCATTTGTAGAAAAATCTTTTCTATTTATATATTCAGAATACTTAATATTTTTTAGCATAGGTGAATGGTTTACAATACAAGTTGGTCAATTAGATAATTGAACAATATGCATTTTCATTAGTTAAAAATTATTTTTAGCTTTTATTAATCTTCAAATACAATATCATTTATTGTAAGCAAAATTAGTTAATTAATTTAATTATTAAGTTATGATGAAAAGAATAAAAAAAATAACAGAGATAATCTTATAATTAAATCTCAAATGTATGCAAAAAAAAAAAAAAATCTCTGATACAAAATATAATTTTAAATTAGGCATTTTAAGAAAGTTTCATCAAAATTTTGATTTTTAAATAAATATGTTATAAGTATTTTTTATATTGTTTTAAAAATTTGAAAATTGTTGTGACAAATGTTGTTACTGAAAAACTATCTACCGTAACTTTTGAAATAAACATATAAATCTAAAGTGACGAGCTGAACAAAAATATTTTATTTCGTTAGTATAATTATTAGAAGTATTTCTACATTCTTGTTCAACTCAAATTTTGCGTTAGTAAATTGTAGTCTCAAGACTTTTACTCTAATTCCTAAAATTTAAAAAAATATGAATGCAAATAAGGACATCTTAATATGGATTTAAAGAGAGAATATGAAGGCTATATAAGCACTATTTTATTGAAGGATGGTATTCGAACTGTTAAATGCGAGATAAATTGTTTATTGCCTGTTTTTTTTTATACCTAATACGGTTAAACAACCGTAATGTTGTACACACCATCTAGACCTACAGCAAATGAGAATCAAACGCAGATTTTTTGAAAACTGACAGTTACGCCCTGTGACTAACGCAGCAGCGTAATAATGTTTTAGTAATGTGTTGTGAACCCCTTATGAAACCACTTAGTTCCACGTAGCTGGGTACATAGATTAGCCAATAGGGCTAATATATTAATCTCATGAACGGGGGTTTAAATCCCAGATTTGACACCACAATACTTTTCCTTTCGCAAAATACATGAGGAGTACCACATAGCTGCTTAATACGAAAGAAAATCTTGTAAAAAAGCTTATTTTCATGATTGATGGTATCACTAGATAAACTAATAAGCCACATTCCACAGCTCATCTGACAATTCACAACTCAACTACAACCTAATCCAATATCCATTACCTAACGAAAAGCCTAACATAACCTAACACCGATGTCCAGTTAAATGAATTTTTTTGTGATTTTTGGAACCATGCTAGTTGTAAATGGTTAGAAAACCGAGAGGTATTGCATTAACGGTTTCACCATACCAGTTGTAAATGGTTTTGAAACTAGTAAAAGGAAAGAAATGTTCGTAACTGTAAACTTCATGGATTGGATGGGCAATTTGCCACTAATTACTTTGCCGTAATATTAGAATAAAAATGCTAAAAGTGTATATAATATAATATTTATTTCAAAGTAACACTTACATGGTTTTTTGATTGCTTACTGGCTATTTTGTATTAATAAATATATTCTCGAGACCTGAAACAAATATGCTTCTCGGGTGCAAAATAACAGAAAAACACGCCCGTTAATAGCGTTTCTCATTAGTTGAAATGTAACCAAACAACAGAACCGTACTTGGTAAAAATTAACTTATTTGTAACAGAGTAGCCTTCTCTCACAACCATAAAATACATTTAACAATTGTGCAAAAGGAATTTGATTTTATTTCGCATATTTTTAATTTCCAGACTCTTAGACATTATTAAAAGACAATTTTAAGAAACAAAAAGGAAAATAATGTTTTTTTTTTTGACTATGCAACTTTCAAACAAACACTTAAAAGAAAGATATAAAATACCTAGTACGTGTAATATTAACATCATGATTAGAAGTTAACCGGAGTCCTGTTTGATGGAATAGTTGAACTAACTAACTTAATTGTGTAGAACAAAGATAGTTTTATCCGTGTTACAAGGCGGTTTCACGGGATATTTAACAAGTTAATTATCATTACACGACCCCATGACATATCTAGAAGAGAATTGCATTCAGTCGAGCTCTCTTAAAATCAGATAGCTTGTCAAGTCTCCGAGATAAAACCATTAGAGCATTGCTGAGGAGACATTTGAAATCCAAATAGAATGTACTCGTATACGTTTTGTTCATACAAATGCTTACCTGACTGTTATTTCATGCCATTTTTAACAATTTTAACTATGGAATCTTATTAATGCATATTATTGGTCGTATTATATAGCTTTAATTAGTGAAAATCATTATTTTTTGTTTTGTTTAGGCTTATTCCAAACATTTTTTCAACATAAATATTACTGTTAAAAACAAAACAACATATGTTTAATAAAACTATAATGCTGGGTGCATTTAACTATTCAGAATTAAAAAAGCTCGAAAAATGTTTATAATATAGAAATAATAATAATAACTTAGGTCTGAAAATGTGCTTCATAAACATTTACTTGGTAAAAAAAAATTAAATAGCTTAAATAACTTTTGATCTAATGATTGTGTTTTATCGTGTTGTAATCTTAATATTTCGAAGACCGCATACGTGAAATATTCAAATAAAACGCAAGGCTGACAGTAAATACAGTTTCAAATAAAGTTGCTAAAAACGCACGAAACGTTTTCCTCTGCATAAATTATTAAACTTATAAATTATTAAATTGGTAAATTATTAAATTTATAAATTATTAAATTTATAGTTTATTAACTGCATAATATTATTATTTCAGGAGAGGACCTTGATTACGCAGTAGGTATTATATTGTTGTCCTTCAAACTAGAGGACATGAAGACTAAAACAATTAGGCTAGAAAAAAATGCAATACTGGTTGGATTACAAATTAATGAGAAGACAAAAAACTTTAATAACAATAAAAGTGATGACATATTTATAAATGGAAATAAAATTAAAGTAACAACTCACTTTAACTACATTGGGTTGAGCTTAAGTTTTTAGGAAGGCTCAAAAGAAGACATTATAGTAAAAATTATAAAAAGCATACTATGCGTTTAGAAAATAACAAAGAATTAAGAATCATCTAACAAAAATATTTATCTCAAGTTAGAAATTTTTAAAGCTACAGTTTAATCTGCGGTTATACATGGCGGTGAGTCATGCAAACTCGGAAATCAACAAGAAAATAAACTTTTCAAACTAAATGCGTCAGACGGAATTTAAAGATATCCTCGCCAAATGAAATCACAAGCAGCCAACCCTATTATAAAACAAAAACTGAACCCATCACAATAGTAATAAAAAAACGAAGATGGTCTTGGATAGGATACACGCTAAGAATGTTTTGAAGGAACCCAACTAAAACAGTTTAAAAATGGGAGCCGGATGGCAAACGGAAAAGAGGGTGGTTGAAACTAACCTACAAAAAGTGTTAATAAAAGAAAGGAACATCATAGAACCGCTTAATTTGGGGACTGAAAGGGAATCGCCTCTTTACTGGCAGGGGTGAAGCAACAAACATGTGGCTTCAAGCACCAATTGACGTAAAGAGAATTAATTCAATTTTTCAATTTTCATTACAATTTTCAATTCAAATTTATGTCAATTCATCTAAATAAACATGCTTTTTATTCATGGAATTTTATTCTGACAAATGCACTATTGCTTCAAAATTCTAACTCTAAAATAATTTAATCATGAAAAAGTCATTGAAAATTTAAATTCGTAATTGTTATTTATGATCCGCTGCAGCTCAGTATACTTTTACTTTTTACGTTTTTCTTTAAATTTTCTTTTAATAAATAAGCGGAGCAAAAACAAAATTGCACAAAACTGTAAAATTAATTTTATTAAAATTATTACCTATTTTATAATTTCAAAATTTAAAATTAAATAATCATATTAAGGGAATTGAGCAATTGATAATTTGAATAATTTCAAACAAATAGTAATTTGAAAGCATAATTTGAAGACATCATTTTAAGCAAAAAGCTGCAATTTATTTTTGGTGATGTATTTTAAAAAAAAAATTTAAATAGTGAATACATAAAATAATATTGTTTTTATTTCTATACAACAGGATTTTTAAGCTTAAAGATTTCTTTTTTCATTAAAAATTTCTATTAAAAACTTTTTCAAACTGTATGCAAACAAATCGGAAGATATCTGTTAAAGAAAATACTACTGTATTTATAAAAAATTGCACATTTTCACAGCAAATTTTAAATGCACTCATTTGTTTTACATAAAAAATAATCAGATACTTTTAAAAATTTCAACTAAATCACTGATATTTAAAAAATAATAGAGCACTATAGAGCAATTATATGACAAATTAATAAATAAATGAGATTAAAACTGCGTGCAGTGAATTAATTCCTCACTTTTTCAAATTACTTCAATGTTTCTTCAATATTTAGCCAAAGATTCACTAAAGAATTTAATTCTCAGTGATTCATTTCAACCATTTAGTTTTTCATTTCAAAAATTTAGTCAATAATTGCAACCATTTAGTTTTTCATTTCAACCATTTAGTCAATAATTGCAACCATTTAGTTTTTCAGTTCAACCATTTAGTCAATAATTGCAACCATTTAGTTTTTCATTTCAACGATTTGGTCAATAATTTCTACCATTTAGTTTTTCATTTCAACCATTTAGTCAATAACTGCAACCATTTAGTTTTTCATTTCAACCATTTAGGCAATAATTGCAACCATTTAGTTTTTCTCAATCCCAGATTTCAAGTCGTTATACATTCTTAAGAATTCCAAAAAAAATAATCCAATGTTCTATTATTATTTTTTTCCTGAATATTCTTGCTATAGTCTCTACCATATCAGATTCCGGCCCATTACTCCATGCTCTGTTCTTTTTTTCTCTCTCTGCTCTGGAGCTATTCGCAGCTGGTGGTGATTGCTTACAGAGCGCAATCATTACTTTCAGCAGCTGATTTCTCTGCTTTGGTTCGACCTTTCTTTGTCATTCTTCTTTTTTAGGCTTGCCACGTATAGGAAAAACCGTGGTAGTAAAGAAGAAGGTATTAATAGCTTGTTTGAAGTTAATGTTCCGAAAAATGCATTTTATGTTTTTATTGATGCTGCCTACAAACAACTTAAATTCATTAATGAAATCCAACTTGTCACTGTTTAGAGCTTTGTAAGTAAGACTTACCGGATAAAAAGGGATATTTTTGATGTAAAGCTACTTTTAAAACTTATCCACCACTATTTTAAAACTTATTGCCACTGTAAAACTTAAAACAAGTGTTTCTAGATCAAAAAGAAAATGAGTAATTTCTAATATTGCTATTGCTACTTATGCCACTTGCCAATACCATAAAGTCTGCCTGAAATCATGCTAATTTTTAAGGCAGAGTGTGCATTTCTTGTTTTCTTCAGTGGCGCCATCTATGGCCAAGAATACGACTTTAGCCATTACACACATGTCACAGCCCGTTTTGCGGAGAGGAATCAATCATACTCTATTCGTTTATGCACAAATCGTTACTTTATTCTGAACGAGAGGACGATGAATCTCCAATTCAGTACCCCCAGAGGCATTGATTTGTTACGGGAACTTGGAGAGATTTAGCGTGCACCAGTCGCCATTTAATACATGGGGATTCTTCAACCGTCAGGATTCAAACTCATGTTCTCACGAACGTCCTACCAACCAACCTATCTCGGCTTTAGTAGTTCTTATTTATCTGATATTCGCATTTCATCTGATGCATTTTACTGGTGATGGTAATAACCCTTCCTTTGGTATGACAGTTCATTGTCTTTTCAAAGGGGACAAAGGTCTCTGTAATTTTTCTAAAAAATTACAATTTCTTAAAATCTTTTTTTTTTTTTTCAATATAACACGCAGTCGTATATACAGTGCACCAGAAAAAAAAATAAACAAAATAAATAAATAAATTATATTACCCTGAATAACTTTTTATCCAATGATCAGATCTTCACGTTCTAAGACTCATTCTTTATGGTTCGAGGGGATGACCTCAAATATGCTAATTAATTAGTGTAGACGATATTTTAAGTTACTAAATCAGACACAAAACGTACTTTCTCTGAAATAAAATGCCATTTTACAACCGATTTGGTTTTTTGACCTCCAAAATATAGGGGGTAGCCGCAATCTAGGAAATATGGTTCCCATAGTTTAATTAGGAGGGCAGTCCAAAGTTTGGACCCCTTAGTTTAATTTTATATTTTGTGTATTTCACCATATCTCTAACATTTTTTAAGAGAATTGAAAACTTTTTGCACGTCACGCAATTATAAAATTCGTTTATCCAAAGATAATTCCATTAAAAAACAACTTTTTGAAAATATTTATTACTTTTTATTATTTTATTTTATTAATGGTTGAAAATATATTAAATTGCTATGTATAAAATTTTTTTACATCATTTTAAAGAATGTAATTTGAAATGAAAAAATGTAATTTGAAATGAAAAAAGGAAAATGACATATTGTGAGAGGAATCGGACGAACAGTTACTGAGAAATTGAATTTTAAAGAAGTCGTATTTTTAAAATTTGATTTCTGAGGAATTATTCGACAGATTTCGCACAAATTTTGTATTTTGTCATGTAAAGTCACATTCTTTAAAATGATAAAAGAAATTGTATACCTTGTAATTCAAAATATTTTCGACCATATAATTATATAAAATAATAAATACTTACTAAAATTTCTCTTTTAAAAGAATATGTCTTTTCTTTGGAAAAACGAAATTTATAATTGCGTACAAAATTTTTTCAATTCGCTTAAAAAGTTCTCGGGATATGGCGAAATACACGAAAAGTAAAATTGACGTTAAGGGGTCCAAATTTCGGATCGTTCTCCAGATAAAACTATGGGTACCATATGCCCCAGATTGTGGCTACCCCCTATCTCTTGGAGATCAGAAATGCGAATGCGTTGAAAAAAAGGTATGTTTATTCAGAGAAAGTACGTTTTCGTGCCTGATTTCGTAACTGAAACTATCTTCGAAGCTAATTAATTAGCTTATTTCAGGCCATCCCCTCGAACCATTAAGATCGAGTCCTAAAACGTGAAGATTCGATCATTAGATAAAAAATTATTCAAGGTGGTCCGTTTTTTATGCTGTACTACAGGATATATTATTTTGGTTCGTAAAATTCTTTTCAACACATTTGAAGTGCTGTAGTTGTATGTGCTCTACTCTAAATTGGTCTGTTTAATTCCTCCGAATATTTAAATTTCATGAAATTATTTCATGAAGCAAAGAATTATCATGTTGCTTAAAATAGGTCTATGTAATTCCGCTAAAAGTTTGAATTTAGAAGTAGTATTCTTAGTAGAAGTTATAAGCTTACACAAAGAAAGTGCACATAATTTTATGAAAAACTCAAGGTGGTGCTCTGTTTAAATATTGAAATCTGAATAGAATTGTTTATAGAGGTAAAAAAATGCCGGTTAACATAATTGAAGTGAAACTTCTTACGCGACTTCCCACAAGGTTGCGTTAAACGTTTAACGCTACATTTTTATTGGCCGGAAAATCACGTGGTAGGATCCAGTTTTTCCTCATTCATTTCCATATTGTTTTGGTTCTCACTAGCATAAAATTAATAAAAGTCATAAAAGTATTGTTTTTCTATAAATACTTTTGCATCCCTAATTTAATGTTATTTTCCTGTACCGCTATTATTACGCTTTTAATTCAAGAGTTTAAAACTAAGATAATTGTTTTTTTTTATTATTATTGTAATGTAATTCTGCGCTACATTTTATAATAAAGTTATGTAGATAGGTGGTTGTAAGCAATGTTAATAAAGTTTGTCTTACAGAAACAATATGATTTCACTAAGAATCAATTTCTACCCTTTCCTTATTTTCATTTCCACATTACGAAGTTTCACTTCTTCCGCGCGGAGGGACTCCACGCACTATTTTTTGTCATAATTTTCTCTTCATAATGTCTCTTCTCACAACTATCACAATTCTTAACAATGTCTGTTATCATAATTGTCATATTTTTTTCTAAATAATGTCTGTTATCATAATTGTCATATTTTTTTCTAAATAATGTCTGTTATCATAATTGTCATATTTTTTTCTAAATAATGTCTTATCATAATTGTCACTTTAATTTACAAATGTCTGTATAGTAGTTGTAATAATTTTTTCTTACAAATATATGTTGGCGTAATTTTCCTACAAATGTCTGTTATAACTGTATATTAATATAAACAATCAATGTTTCCTTGAATAAAACACGATAGAAGTTTTATTTCTGAAAGACACTTAAAAAATGTTTCGTTTCCCCAAAGTTGCACAACATTTCCAAATTAAATTATCTTTATATAAATTGATGTTGTTTTCAAATAAGAATTATAAAAATAATAATCAACTATATTTCTTGAAGTAAGTGAAATATTGTAATTTTTTTCCTATAAAAATATTTATGAAGATAGAAAAATAAAAGAACTGCTTAAATGAGTAAACGTTTCAGAAGATAGGTAGTCCAGACATCTACCATAAATTCTTTCTAAGATAATAACGACGCGATTAATCAGACGGAGAGTACCCACGAGAATTCAAAAAATTTATCTTCAGGCATACTTGAAAGGAAGGAAATTATGATTTATTAGTTTCCTTCTTATTATTTCTGCCCGAAAAAAATCCTTATATACCCTAAAAAAATCTTTGCATATTATAATTTTCAAAAGAAAAAAATTTTATCCAAAAGAAATAAATTTTAGTGAAAATGAGGTTAAAGGACAATTTTAAATTAAGTGAATGCTGTATTTTGAAAAGCATATCAAAATTATTTTTATGTTGATATAATCGTCATAATAATGTATTTTTAGATAACTCAATTATAATGTTACCAAGAATCAATTAAAACATGCCTATTTTTGTTATTGTGAATGAGAAATTTTGTTAGTACAATTTTTTACCACTTTTCGACTAGTTAGAGTGCTCAAATTTCCACAGGAGGATTGTACCAGATAAAATTGTAGGATTTTCAACCACTCTAGGAGCAGCATTTTTTGAGAAAGAAAATTTCAACCACTTTCTGTTCTTATCAAGTACTCATTTGTTAAGTAGATCTCTGTGTTGGATGACAATATTATGGAATTATCACATTCAGCCACCCACAAGTCATAGCCTGTTTTACAGACATGACCGAATAATACTCCATTCATTCATTCATAAATCGTAATTTTGACCAGAACCTGAGAATGATCAATCTCCTAGTCAGTACCCCCAAAGTTATTAATTTGTGATGCGAACTAAAAGGATTTAGTGACCCCGGCATATTGAACGTGCACCAATTACCATTAAATACACAGGGATTCTTCGGTTGACAGAATTCAAACTCACGCTCTTACTACGAGGATGAGTTTGTGTTGTGAACATATATATATATATATATATATATATATATATATATATATATATATATATATATATATATATATATATATATATATATATATATATATATATATATATATATATATGTATATATATATATGTATATATATATATATATATATATATATATGTATATATATATATATATATATATATATATATATATATATATATATATATATATATATATATATATATACATATATATATATATATATTCACATACATTTTTAATTTTTCACAAAAATGTTGATTGGATCGATTGATTGATTACTAATTTTGGACAAATCAATAACGTGAAAGATTGTTTCTCCCTGAGAGTTATACCACAGTGCATATAGGCATGCTGAGGAAAAAAATTTCCTGTATAATACAGTATTATAACATAATTTAGTACAGACTAGTGATTAATAATACACGTAATAACATATGTATGACTATATAACAATACGTCATGAGCTGAAAAAAATTTTGGCGTAGAGTTGGCACACTTCTTGGTGTTAAGATAGGTAGACTAATTTCAAATTTACGACAGATTAGTTTTTATCGAGCAAAACATTGTATAAAATAGAATAAAGTAACAACTATTTGAAATAATTAATGCAAATATATTACTAAAAACGTGCTTGATTTTTAAAATAAATATTTTTGCAAGGAAACTAAAAATTAATTCTAATGTGCATGAAGATATGTGTTGTCAGCAAACAAGCAATCTAAAAATGAAGAAATTAAAAAGAATTTAACTATAAGTGTGAAAAAAATAAAGAAAAAATTTGACTAAAAGTTCTGCAAAAAAATTTAGCTTTCCACTATACCGAAAATGGTGGCAATTTTACTAGAAATTTTACAGTATACTCTATTGAAATCACATGGTATTATATACTTTTCACGCATCTCTTTTAGTGATTTTGCACTTTATTTTATAAAAACTATTAAATATTCGAAGGCTGCAGTATTAATATGATTTTAACAGTATGTGTTTTATGTTTTAATATTTTGAAAATTTGAAAGCTTTTGAACTTTTATCGAAAAAGTCATTATATTGTAATAGAACTTCAAAAGGAGTGCTCAATATTCAATTTTCGCTCAAACGAAATGCAAAACTTGATAGTCTCTATTCCTTTCAGTCAGGAATAAAATGTTTCAGTCATCAAATCAGCTTATTAATATTTGGAAACAGTTTCTATTTGATGTACTTTATGAACGAAGCTTGTGAAGTGTAAATGTTGTAAAAAAGTTTACTTCTCTGCATTTAAAATGAAGACTTCAAAGTGTTCTAAAGAAGGAGATACCATTGCATGCATTCTAGACGTGAATCTTGTTCTTTGGAAGAAAGTGATTTTAAATTTGTAAATTTCACAAATATTACTAGACAACATCGAGATGATATTTTAGGAACTTTATCCTTAATATTCTATTCACGAATGATTCGAGTAAATCACGAAAATATGCAAATATATCAATGCAGAGAAAATATATCTTTTGTAGGTTTCTTTATAATCAAAAATAAATAAACAAATTAACGTCACAGTTACTGTAAACATTTTGATGCATTAGTGAAAGTATTATAATATAAAAATGAATCGTTAATGCGAAATGTCTCCTACGAAATTGAAACGGAAAAATATACTTGTCAACAGAAAAATTTCAATTGATGTTTTCTTTAGCATTAAGATTTTTGTAAAAATATTTATCGAATGCTTGATTGTTGCCTGATTTACTCATGAAAATAATTCTGGAGTGGCCGGGATACCCTGGTAGGCAGGGCAGTGGTCTCACATTCGTACGAACGTGAGTTCGTATCGGCGAAAGACTCCCCGTGTAGTAAATAGTGACAGGTGCTCGTTAAATCTGTTGAGTCGCAAAGTTCTCCATGTACCCCTAACAAACTATACCTCTGGAGGTACTGAATTGGAGATTGATCATTCTCTGGTTCAGGTCAGAATTCCGATCTGTGGATGATTGAATGGAGGTATGAATATGTCCACCCTATAAACGGGTGTGATGCAGAAGTCGAATTCTTGGCCATAGATGACGCCACTGGAAAACAAGATCAATCTCAAGCCTTAACTTAATGGCTTAGGAGAACAACAATAGTTCTCGAATGGCAAATTTTACTGGGTCCGTTACTAATGTAGTAAATGGTATTACATTTATTGTAATATTTAATAAAAGTGGTAAAAGCTTGTTTTTCCAGATGTTAGTTAGTCTGTTATGGGAAATTTTTTTCTTCTTCTTTTATTTTAATCGTGGCAGCAGTATAATTTTGTGAAAGTCGTATATCTGAATCCACATTGAATTAAACACCTTACATTTGGGAACAAATTATTTTTGTATTTATATAAATACGTGATTGTGGCTGATTCTTGTGTGGAGATTTCAAATCTGATATTAGTTTTGCTCCTAAATCTACAGAGTTTTTTAAAATGACATTTTTAGTCAATTTTTAGTTGAAATGTGGAAGTTTCAAAACGTTATTTATAACAGTAAATCGCATAAATGTCGTGACAAACGTCTGGGGGAGTTAGATCGCATCATCAGGATTGAAATTGCACTAGAAGCCATGCCAGGAAATGTTATTTTAATACTAATACGGGCGCTTTCCTATTATGAACAGCTGCTTGCCGTCAGGCTAACCGTGGAAGGTTCTCGTGGTCTTCCTCTCCATGTAACGCAAATGCCGGTTAGTTTCATCAGAAAGTCCTCAACGAAGGCAAATTTCTCTCAATACTTGTTCCCTTGTCTTCTGGATCAGGTTCAAAATTACAAGGCTACGGAGTTGAACATTAGTAGTCGTAAACCAAACAATTGGATCGGCTGTTCAACGACGGTTATGAAATATGAAATACATAACAGAGGAGTTAAGGCACATAATTAGGAATAAAATTACATAGGAACCTTTGTCCGGAAGTATAATCGTATATGGGGATGAAGGCCCTTTACTATTATGATCTGTCCCGAGGGACATGGGTTTCAAATTAGGTAAGAGCCCCTGAGGCTTATGACGTCATTTCCGAGTATAGGTTCCTAAGCTATTTTAATCCAGATGATGTGTTCTGTGTTGTATGCTACGTTTTAAAACTTGTACATTTTGACAAAAAAATAGACTGCAAATGTAATTTAAGAAAAACTTTAGTTTGGAGAGAGAAACCAAATGCAGATTTAATATCAGCGATACAAAAGATTTGTTAAAAAATCTCATTCAACATAAAAAAACAAAATATTCATTCTGCATTACTTATATGCATTGTGCTTTATATTATATTCAGTACGCATTAATTTAATATGCATTATTATTTAAGTAATACGCTGTAATATTTTGTCGGTTACAACAACATATGTTTAACAATTATCAGTTTAAATTATAGTTTATTTAACAATTATAATTACTTTAATTAAAAATAAGTATATTTATTAATAAATGTTTGAAGCCCTGAAAACCGTATATAGTTTCTAAGGTCCCATGCTAAATCAAAGCTTGACCCCGTCCCGCCCCCGTCAAGGGGCATCCGGAGAATACTGTAGACTCTAAGTGCACACACGTGACCTCTCAGTAAAAAAGAGGATTCCAAAAGGTAGGCTTGTTGGCGATTCATGGCAACACCAGAAGGCCTCAAAGAATTTAGTGAAATCTTAAAATTAACAATAGTAGTTATTTAGAAAATAGGAGATTGAGTGTTCAAACACAATAGACGAGGCATCAATAAAAAAAAAATAATAAAAAACATTTAAAAAAAAAGGTAAAAAAAAAAAGTCCCATGCTAAATGTATCAATGCTAGAATTAGTTTTTTTTTTCTTTTTTTTTACTCTGGAATTGGGAATTTTTTTAACTCTTAAATCCACTATGGCGTTTATTTTGTGTGGTGATATTACTATACTAAGAAAAAAAAACATGGTTAAGATTATCAGAATATGATAAAATTTACCGTGTTTCTGTTTCTTTGGGAGCACCAAAAAGTTCGGTATTTATTAAACGGTGAACTTTGGTAAAACTAATAATAAAATTTGATTTTACGTACATGATTTTATGTGTATGATTTTAACAGTAAAATATGAAATGTGGTGAAATTTGGTTATTTTAACATGATACCCTAGAGCATGGCATAAAAACCATTTAGTTTGTTAAATTTACTTATCAGTATTTCAATATTTACTAATTGTGTGGTAATAAGATCAATGATTTTGAAAATCAGAGTTTGCGGTAAACTTTTAAGATAATGAACAGAAAAATTACTAAATGAATGATTTAAATTTTAATACCAGATTTAAAAAAAAAAAAAAATCATTTATGCCATTGCCATACAGAGCAGTAGTTTTACCAGAACTTTTTTTTCTCTTTGAATGAAGAAACAGCTTTTATTGTGAAACTGATAATAGAGATATCTCGGTAAAAGACATCTTACAGTCAATTTATTCTATACATATGCAAAATAGATTCCTTAACGTGTGTTAGAATAGAACGAAGTTTACGAATAGGTAGGGTGTTCTGTAATGGCTCCCCGTAATGTATATCTTTCCGAATCCTGGTATAGAATGAAGTAGAGAAAATTGTACATGAGGATAACAATTCAGAATAATAATAATAATTAATTTGATCGCAGGATAATAATTAATTTGAAAACTTACAAAAACATTTACTAAATCTAATCAACCTTCATTGAATTTAGTAAGGGCAAAGAAGGGATTAAAGAAATCAAAAATCAGTTCATTTGAAGGTAAAGTACGAATGGATTATTGTGGGAAAAGAAACAGGTTTCGATTATTTTAATACCATTTTGTTGTTCCCGAGATCCATAATCATTAGTTTGAGTTTCGAAACGTTTTTATTCGCGAACACTAATCTACAGCTCAATAATAAAACATGTATCTTAGTACTTTTTGATCTAATCATCGAATTTTCACGTACTAGGGCCCGACATGAATAGTTTGAGAATTTAAGATTAAATATGCTAATTAAAACGTTGCGAATTAACTACTGAATCGAGAAAAAAAGTCTACCGAAAGCTTTTTATTTTAGTTGAGAAAGTTAAATGAATACTTAAAATTTATAGTAAACTTCCAAAACGCATTAAAATAAAAAAAAACTTTGTAATATTCTAAGACAAAATGTAGATATAAATTAATTTAATAAAGTATTTGCTGAATGTAAATTTCTAAATAATTTCCCAAACTAACACTTACATTTCTTCTTTACATAGCAAATTCATTTTCGAATTCAACTCGGAAAGAAGAAGCCGCTATCAACTGAATTCCTGATGCGTATTATAATTTAAATTTTTTAAAAGTGATAACTATATGCATTCTTTTTTACATGTCTACAAATTACTAATTCTTCTATTTATTATACAAAATAGAGTTTTCTACCCCTTTTCCCTATTTTTTTAAACACATAATCAATGACTCTGCAACAAACCTATATTTTCATGAAGGCAAAATTATTATTTTTTGCTTTCTTCCAAATTTGTCTTTCCCGGAATCAAAAGAAACCCCATGGCACTTATGGTTGCAATTTAAACTATGATCTTTATTCTTATTTATTATCGGTACTCAAAAGCATTTCCTTTTTTTTAAAAAAAAAAGAAGAAAAAAAGCCAATAACACGGTTCTAAAGGCAAATCTATACAGTCTTAACATTCAATATCCCAAGGGAAGAAAGCATTTTAAACCATTTCTTGCATCTTAAATATCAAGCTGAAATGACGTTTTGAAAACAGAAAAAAAGAAAGTTATCGCATCTAGGTATCTGCGAAGGAGGAACTTTTTTTCTCCATACTCGAAATGGCATGAGGTGCAAGGGGACAGCATAAAGGAGTTTTATTTTACCGACTCTGAGATAGTGTATTCCATCGTAAAGGAGAATGGCTCTTTTAAAATGGGATGCTATCAAAACTGGGCACTAACTTTGAACAGAGTTCTAAACTAACGGTGGAAACATGGCCCCACTGTTTGACGGTTCTAAAGTGTATCTGCATGTTTTCTTGGAATTACTTGGGAGTAATTTCATAACAGACTCTAGACACGGTTAAAGTGAGTGACGAGAAATACAAGTTTACGACAATCATCTGTTGTTAATCCTGAAAGAATTTTATTACTTCATTCTACCCTTGACAAATTTCTCGTTACTTTTACGGTCTTCTCCTTTTGCATGTGCTTTGCAATCTAACAAGCTAACACGTAGTTTGTCTAATCGAAGTATAAAATGCAATTCTTAAAATAGATGGAACTATTTAAAGTTTATTTTTGTTTGTGACTGAAGCTTTTTGAATACTTCGATAATACTTTTGAGTACTTGGATGAGACTTTTGAATACTTGGAATCTGCATAATTTCTTGAAATTTCATGAGAAAAATGACTCTTTTAAATTGGGACTCATTACTTACGTCTCACAGTGCTCTAAACTGACGATGGAAACATGCCCCCACTGTTTGACATTTTAAAAATGTATCTCATCTTTAAAACTGCCATATACACCCTTGTGCAAATTATTTGAAACAAAATCAATAAATTCAGAAAACTAAGAGAAAATGCTATTTTATTTAAATTTATACAAACTCAAATATTTTTAGTACATAATATGATCCACGACACTTTATTAACATTTGGACACGATTCGGCATGGATTCCACTAATTATTTACACTCATTTATAATATTTGTGTCCTTGTACCTCACATGAATTAACGCCGTGATTAGCTTCTCCATAGTTGTACAGTCCATATTTAATAGGAGATTCTTGCATATGGCCCAGAGATTCTCAATTGGGTTGATATCCGGAGAGTTCCCTGGCCATTCCAATGTCTCAGTTTGATTCTCAGACATGAATTTCTTGACAATTTTGGACGTATGGCAAGGAGCTAAATCCTGTTGAAAAATCCCTGCTCCATCAGGATATCGTTTCTTCAACTCTGGAACAACTTTTTTACCCAGAATAGTAATGTACTGCTCAGAACGCATCATACCGTCAATAGGCTGCAAAGGTCCAACCCCATTGTAACCGAAACAACCCCAAAACATCTTCTTTTGCGGGTGTATATAACACGAAAAAAAAGTTTGTTTCAATTAATTTTCACAAGGGTGTATGACAATTTTATCATAATAACAATTTCATCATATATCGCTAAAAATTTTATCATATTCTGATAATTTTAACCATGCTTTTTTCATCAGTATCGAAACACCACCTCAGAAAATAAACGCCACAGAGTTCATTTAAGGCAATTTCAGCGTTAAAAAAAAAAAAAAAGAAAAATACAAAAGAAAGAAGTAATTCAAGCATTAAGTGGCACCTTAGAAACTATATATAGTTTCTAGAGCTTCAAACATTTATTAATAAATATGTTTATATCCTTGGAATTATTTGGGAGTACTTTCATAACAAACTCTAGACACGGTTAAAATGAGCAACGAGACATACTAGTTCACGACAAGTTAAGTTACGAAATCAGGCAAATAAACAGACTTTTTCTGAATAAACATATCTTTTTTTGAGGGATTCAGCTTTTTTACTCCAAAAATATAGGGGTTAAACTCAATCTAGGGAATATGGTTACAATAGTTTGGTCAGGAGAGCGGTCCAAAGTTAGCGGACTCCTTAATGTTAATTTTACTTTTTGCGTATTTCGCCATATCTTAAGAACTTTTTAAGCGAAATGAAAATTTGAACTAAATCGGTTGAATAGTTCCTGAAAAATAGAATTTTAATGTAGTTATATAATTAAAACATCATTCCTAAGTATGTAAATTTATATAGCAAAATGCTAAATTTTAGCTAAATCCGTTAAATAATTCTTTAGAAATAGAATTTTAAAAAAATTTTTTATGTTTCATATTTTAACATAATGTCCAAAATTATACCCAGATAGCAGTGTAAGTCAGCGATGTCAGCAACACACTTTATCACAAAGCCCAACAATGTTCATAAATGATTTGTAAATAAATTATGCCTGCTTGAAACAATGTTATGTTTAAGTATTTTAGTTTAAGCGCAAAGAGGTTCGCATTTAGTTTGTATAAACAACCCTTTTATATCGAGATTGTATATGCCTTTACAAAACAAGGCTAAAAAACCTTCTGAAATCGAGCAGGAATCATCATTCGCAAATTAAGAGCTGACTCAAACCAAGCATAAATTAACCTTCGCAAGGTTTATTTCAGATTTTATGAACATCGCAGGATCAAGGTTTATGTTTTCAGGATTTTATATGATATTTATATTATTATACAGTTTTTTAAGATTTAATTTTTTTAAAAATTCGTCTACATTGTGGTTAAGATTTTAAATGTTTAAAAATTTAAAGCCTTCTTCTAGATTATTTGCACTAAAATATGCATCAAAGTTTTTAAGATTTTTAAAAATTTTTTTGTCTCTCTTTCATGAATTTGTTGTACCCATTTTGAATCATCAAAGTTAAAACCAAACTTGAAGACAAATCAAAATCAGAGTTGCTTGGAGTGTGTAATTCTATAATCAAATCTTAATTACAAATGTATTATATTTCTTTCAATGCATTTAAAACTGATTATTTACAATAAAATTAAATAGAATATTTATTCTTGAAAAAAAAAGCATTTTATAGTTATTAGGGGAGAGTGGGGTCAATTGTAACAGGGTACGATTGTAACAGAGCAAATATTTCGAGTGTCGGGTTCTAGATTTGGTTCCTAGGTAGCGCACAAGGTGTATTTATTAAATCTACATGTACACCTCTGATGGCAACCATTTTTATGTTTTTTTGAAGGAGTTATATCACAAAAGATATTTTCACGCTACGTAAGTACTTTTTTTGGGTATTAGAATAATATATTGTAACAAAGTAATTTTGTTTAAACAAATAAAAATTATTAACCGAATATGTAAGTGGACACCTTAATTGACATTTAAAAAAAGAGATTAGTTTTGTTAATTAACTAGCATTGTTTTTAACAAATGAAGCTGAAATGGCGTCTTGGGGACGATTGTAACAATAAGTAAAGGGACGAATGTAACAGCTGAAAATAAATCATCTTATGTTTACAAACCATTACTTAGCTCTTTAAGAACCACCAATAGTTTCCTATATCATTTATATTATGTTGCATGTGCATTATTTTATTTGTCACCTTTCACAGCATAAATTAAAATTTTTAACCCATTGAAGTTAAAAATTTAACCCTTTAGGTCTCTGCTCATTATTAGTTTTACTTCTAAAATATCACTACTATTTTGATCAATAAAAAATATATCACAGCTATGATAATATGTATAATTAACTATGTTTTAGTTGAATTATAAACAATCGTAACAAGTGCACGACTGTCAAAAATTGTTAATAACTAATATAATAACATTTAAAATAAGGTATTTTTTTTCTAGTAGAGGATAGTCTACTTTACTCGTCTGTCAATTAATACTAATAATATATTGGATTTTTTAAGTAAAAAATGTTACAATTGACCCCACTCTCCCCTACAACTATTTAGTTGTTTCTTAGCATGCTCTAAGAATATGTTAATTCATTCAAGTATAGTTGATAAATATAAATTATTTGATTGCTTAATTTATTTCAGTACAAAAAACAGATTTAAGGAAATAAATTGATTATAACTATTTGGGAAAACTTTTCAAAGAGGCTATAATTTCAGCGCTTTTTTTCATTCAGAAATTCAGTTCGTTTCTCTTAAACTAGAAACATTCTTTTTAATGTTTTAGTACAAAGTTCTTTCAAATGGTAGAAATACTTTGTCTGTGAATTAAATTTAGTTCAAAGGTTTTATTTTTCAGATAACATTTTGATCCGTATCTTATTCAAAATTTAATCAAGGAATTTGTTTTAAAATAAAGAAGAAAATTCTCTTCGCGGAAATGCTATTAAGAAAATTGAATTTATCCAACGGAATTTAGAAATTTTTAATAGATGATGTTGAAATAATTCGTAATTTTTACACGTTCAAGAAAGAAATTTATTTTCTTTAAAAATAATAATAGTTTTGGAAAATGCTATTTAGAAAGTTGAAAATCTAACCAACAAAATTTAGTAATTGTTAATAGATAATGTTGTATTCCTATAATGGAGAAATAATTAGCAATTTTTACACGGGTCAAAACGAAACTATTTTCTTTAAAAATAAGAAGAGTTATACAACCAGCAATAATTGACATTTTATACAAATAATTTTTAAATTTTTGAATAAAGTATTTTGAATAAAATTATTTGAGAAAATTGCATTTAAATGCACAAATTTATCAAATTTGTGTAAAAATCAAAGATTAATCCATCTTTTCAAACAATAACAATCTTTTTCCTACCATAGATTTTTTCTTCAAAAATTAAACACGTCTTTCAGATTCAAACTCATGATTTTTTTTTCTTCAAAAATGCACTAAGCCCTGTACCATGCCTTTATAGAATGCGGAAAGTTTTAAGATCAGATAAAATATATAGTAGAAAACTGGACATAATGTAATAATGAATTAGCGGAATGCTACCTTAGTCCTCTATTAAGGCGGACTTTAGACGATTTTCCTTATAAAATTTACAATAAAAATTTAATAGTTTTGCAAAGTTTTAATTTCGCTGCAATTTTTACCTAAAAAGTCATTAAATATTTACCTTAAAAGTTTATCGTATTTTTTTCAACACAGGAAAACAGGGAAGATAACGACCGATAAAAAAAAGATTATAAGCCTTGAAACTGCGGCATGACACAGTCGTTAACTTAAATCTCACTCTTTATTTGTATGTTGAGAAAATTGGCCTTTTATCGACTCGGAGACTTTTTACTATTACTGATAATTTTAACTAGCTGTTGCTCGCGGCTTTGCGTTAGTCAAATTATTTGATTTTAATTTTGACTATTTTCAAGAAATATCCAAGATACTGTGAATATTTTTAAAAATTTCATTAATAATTTGAAATCTGTCTGGCACCCATTTAAACAAACAAACCACAGTAATTATGAGTTCTGGACATTTTAGCATAGTAGACAGCAGAATTATTAAAATTATTTCCATTTCTTGCGTGAGATAAGATGGAAATCTCACCATAATATTCCATTAAGTGCTGCACTACTTCCTCACGCACCATTTGATCCATAAGATTAGTATTGTATAATATATATGCTATTTCTTTTATATAGCCGTCGTTGAACAGCCGACCCAATTTTATGGGTTTACGACTAATAATGTTCAACTCCGAATTTTGAAATCAATCCATAAGACAAGGAAACTACTGGATCGAGAATTGAGAGAAATTTTGCCTTCTTGGAGGACTTTTTGATGGAGCTAACCTGCATTTGCGTTACATGAAGAGGAATACCACGAGAACCTCCCACGGTTAGCCTGACAGCAAGAGGACTCTAAACTCATATATATGCTATTGCTATGAAAAAGACAATCGCCGTCATCAATATTTGGAATGACAGTATGCGGCACCATAACACCTTTTACGTTAAAAATTTCTACAGACATTTTAGAAAAGATCAAGAATAAATCTAAATAATTACTTCGCAACTAAGGTTGTTTTCTTTATAAAAATACAAAATTATTCTAAATAAATACTAAATATATAACTAGCTATTCAACACAACTTAAACTATCACTTAAGACTATCTAACAAAAGGAATATGCTTAGGTACTTAACGTAAAACTAATTATTTAATGCCGCTGAAATTATTACTTAAGACAACCAATCAAACGCAATTTTAAAAAAAATACTTAACGTGAAACTAATTATTTAACACTACTTAAATTATTTCTTAAGACAACCATACAAAGGGAATCAAAATGAATACTTAATGTATAACCAATTATTTAACACTACTTAAATTATTACTTAAGACTACCAAATAACAGGAATTTAAACAAATACTTAACATAAAAATAATTCGCGATCGTAACGAACTATAGGGGGCGTTGTTGTATGTGCCGAATCCCTGCGATTTCCACATGAACAGTCATTCAGTTACACTGGAGACGTCTTTAATGCAGCATGTAGCATTGTAACGTTCCATCTTTATTGTGGCTGATTAAATTTAAAAAAGAAAAATGCTTGTTTTCTTTCTTATGCAAACGAAAACAAAATGGCATCTCCTTTTTTTTTAGAGAAGGAACATTCAGAACACATCGGAAAAATATTTGTAAATAAAGAGAAAAAAATAGGTATATTCTTATAAAAGTTCAAACCTAATGCCTGAGAAATAGTTTTACTAAATTTAATGGTATAACATGAAAGGCCCATTTAAATTTTAACGTAAAATAAAGAATGCTTACGAAACAAAAACAAAACAAAAAAAGAACTATTCTTTTTTAGTCGCCATTTTTAGTGTTACGAAAATGCGTCTTTGGGACTTGCCAAAAACAAAACAAGATGCAATTTTATTTTTTTAGGAGCGAAATATTTTATGGAATGAAATATAACGAAAATGTACCAATACCCATAACATGAAACTTTATCTTAGTAAAAGTCCGTTTTGGAAATGTTATTTCATTTTGAATCTTATTTATTAGAGTTCATAATGGCTATAGAATCAGGTGAGAGAAAAGTTAGTTTTGAATCTATGCTAAACTCTATATCGGCCCATTTTCCACCGAAATCCGATTGACTACTTTGATTTTAAACAAAGTGTTTCATTTTAAGATTTTTTCCAAGAATTTTAAGTGTAGATTGGCGGCACTTAAAAATCTGCCAAATCTGTACCTGTGGTTAATACGTAAGTACCGAATTTTTCTTCCATAATTTTCTGAATCATATTACTTCAAATATTAGAATATGCAAGAAGTATACATAAACACATAATTTAATACCATTTAATTTTTCAAAAAAAGTATTTTGACAACAATTTTATCAAAAAATGATAAACTAAAAAACGTAAAATAAAGAATTCTTAGGATAAAAACGATTTTAAAAATTCCTCATTTTTCAATAAAAACTTTCGTTTTGTTTCTTTTTTTTAATTCTTATAGTATTTAATCAGACGTAAAAAAACCATTTTGTAGAGAACGATCATCAAGTAAGAATAAAAATTATTTACAATCAAATTTTTTATTATAAAAATCATAACACTTACCTGATTTATAAGTCCGGAGAATTCCAAATTGATATGTTCTTTGTTTGAAAACTTTATTCTCAAATAATATATACATAGTTTATCCCTTCATTACTTTTAGGTAACATACCACACATCAAAATTTTATAATTGTAAGATCTCGATATGAATTTTAATATGTAGCTTAAAAACAGAATAGCTGAAATCTAGTTGAAATTCTTTCAAAACTAAAAAACACTTACCAAGAAAACGATAAAAAATTTATTTATAATCAGCACAAAAGATACTTTTTCAAGTAATTCGGATTATTCTTTATTGTTGTTTTCTGAATTATGTAGATACAGAAATATATACTATTCTATGAAGAAGAAGAATATTCTATAACTATTACAGTTCTGTATGGAATTCATTGGAACACATTTATTCATTGGAATGACGAAAGCAATGTTGATTTCATTTTAACTTGTAATGAATTGAAAACAGAAAAATTATTTTACCTCAATACACACATCTGTAACAGCAAGTGATCATGAAATCATGTTATGTTGTTGGTAACATAACATAGAAAGGTAAAAAATATTGAGAAGTTGTGCTTCAATGTTTGGCATGTTCTGATTAGTTTTTTCACGAAGTTTTACCTTTTCTTTAGGGAAATTTTGCTTCTTTTTTTATGCTAAGAAAATGGCGTCCGTCATTGCCAATGGTTATGTGGGAACTAATGCCCGATATTTACAGTCTCCCGCTAGATGGCGTATCGAGTGTTGCGATCGCGAATTATTTAACACAACTTAAACTATTTCTTAAGACAACCAAATGAAAGGAATCTAAATAAATGCTTTACGTAAAACTATTTATTTAACACTGCCTAAATTATTACTTAAGACAACCTAGCAAAAGGAATCTAAAAGTACTCAAAGTTTAACTAACTATTTTACACTACTAAAATTAATAATTAAGAAAACCGAACTAAATAAATTATTATAGATGACAATAGTGTTGCCCATTTAGATAAAAAACCTGCTGTTTTGGTGCCCCATATGATAAATAAATATATTCTTAATTTTGGTTATACTGTTAATAACAACCTTACTTTATATAAATGTAAATTCCGATTAACTTTCACTCTATATAAAAAGTTCATTGTAATCACCATTAGACAACATAGTTGTGCCCGAAATATTACATCACTCACAACATATCCAAACTTTTAGTCCTACTTATAATTTACTAGAGTATTATTAATATCAATAAAATACCCAGAAAAGATTCCGAAAATAGTCTATAAATAATGCTATTACCCTAGCCCAATAAATCAAAATTTAATATGAACGTCAAGTTAACCATTTAAGCCATCCAACTTTCTCGAAAGATCCCTTATGGTAAAATATGCCAATTTAGGCTTAACGATGTTCTCATGACAATGGAATGGATTTTTCGAACACCCTTTAAGCGACTCTCCAAAGTTCCTCTATCTTATTTAAGAAAATTTCGGCCAATGGCCTTTGAACAAAAGGGAATAAACTTCAATTTATCGATGGATACAAGACATTGATTACGTCTCTTGGTAGGCCAAGAAACATGGCTTCCAATTTGACGCTAAGGCAAGAGACTTGTATTTGGTCTTTCCCGTTTGTGGAGTATGTACTTTATAGGGAGAGTAATTGAAAATAAATGATTTTTTTTTTCCTTGGAAGTCGGTGGGTGAAAAAAAGGACAAAGAAGTTTAGGTGGTGAACAACCTTCACAAGATTTCCCATGAGTGTGAAGAAAAACTTTGTTTCGTCATTATCTGAATAACCTTCAAGCGTTAAGAAAGTTTTTTTTTTTCCTACTATCATGAGAAAATTTGTTGGTACAATTATTTGCTTTTTGGAAGAAAAAAAATTATTTTACTCCTTGACGTTAAACACTTTTTTAATACTTTTTTTATTTATTATTTTGTATTAATTTAATGCCGACGTAAGTGAAAAACATTATATTTAGCATTTAAATAAAGTAGGGATATGAAATATAGCATGGGACACTGGTGTTTTTTTTTCCTGCGTTACAGGTGAAATCTTTCAAACAAGGCTCACTTCCAAACAATAATTTTTCAGATTTGCAGTTATTTACAGATATTTAGACCTAATTTATTTATTTTTTAAATTTCTTTAAGTTGAAAAATGAATCATTAATTGACTTTTGAATATGAATGGAAAATATTTTCAAGCAACTTTTTTGGATTTTATATTTTATGACAAATTTAAGTCCGGTAATCTAACAGATTTTTTTAGCAACTATTCAACGCATTTTTATGATTAATAAATATCAAAATATTTTTTTCTTGCAATTATAGCATCCGAAAAATGTATGGAACACCAGTGTGCTATCTGCGTCAAGGCATTAAGACAAATAGATTAAATTTTTTTTATATGTAAAATTATGAAACTTTATAACTAATTATGCAAAAGTTACTGAAAGAAGTACTCATATTATTTAAAAATACTCATATTATTAAATAATATGAGAAAAGTTACTCATTATATTTATTTTTTTTGTTTCTCTATAGAGACGCAAAAGCCAGGAACTGAACTATATCTCTTGACTGTAATCAATTGATCAATTGTCGTAAAATTGAGATTGTTAATGGATGTTTACATTACTTTCAAACGAAACGAAGTTTGCTTCTGGAAACGGATTGATCATATAGTTTCTGTAGGTATGTAAGTGAAGTAACGTCAATTTAGACGTTATTTATTTATTTTTTTAAAAAAAAAGCTTTAAGCTCATTTTCCAATGTTGTCAGTGTATACTCATGGGCCATAAAATCATATGGTTGGATGATTAATTAACCATGAACATGTAAATTTCTTGGGTAGTCATCATCATATAATTCATAAATGTAAAAAAAAATGTAACGAGAGTTTCCAATCAAATGCCAGAACATATAAAAAAAAGGATGCGTTTTTGGTATAAATGTGCACCAAAAAAGGTAACAATTGAATAGTAGCGTTTTCAGCGCTACGCTAGCAAAAAGCTTAGCTACTAGTTAGATAAGTTAATCGTTTCCTTTTATTATTTTAAATTAAATTTATAAAGTTCACTATAATCGTTTGGTTACTTTTTTTATAACTTAATTCTATGAAATGCTTAGATGTTAATTATTTAAAAATGTCGGTTTTGAAGGAGAAAAAAAAGTATTTATGACAAAGTAAATTAAGATTTATTTGAAATATTTTAATTTCTCACAATTTTTATGTTTGTTTCTATGATTAAAAACACATATTTATGTGAATGACATGAACCGGTACTCCTCACTTAACTAACTTAACTTTGCTACTAACTTAACTACGGTACTTAAACTAAGAAATAAATTCCGAAAAGCGTTATTAATGTAGATTTTTTTAATTTTCTCTGTTTATAGAAAATTTATTGTACGGCTGCGTGAAATAAAGAATAATCAATAAAATTCTGTCAGTACTACTGTTTATATATAATATAAAATACTGGGGCGCATGTGACCGGAAGAAACTTCAATAAAAGCGTCGTGATGACGTCTGAGTGGATCGTCTTTAAGTATTGTAGTTCATGCATAAAATTTAAAAAGGTATATTAAGGCTGCTTCTCATCCAGAAATGATAAAATGCTTGTGATAAGAACATAAGATTTCTACCTTTTTTCTGGAGAAGTAACTTTTCATAACTAACATTTTGCTTCCTTAGTTATATTCTATATATTAGTTTGGGAGAAGTATTACTAATAAATGTATGTCATAGGTGTTAATAAGTAGTGGAAGGCTTAGACAGTTTATTTCGTACAAGGAGAAAAATATGCTGGTAAAATTACAGTACTGTAAGACAATAACGTTCCCAGTAAAAAAACTCATAATTCTGCTTAATAAAACTAAAATTTATGGTATTTAATCCCTTCAATTGATAATTTTTTCGTTCACATGGGAAAGGTTTACCAGAAATTCTAACTTACAAAGTTATGGTTCTTATTAACACAAGTTTAGTTAAAAATACAAAACTTAAAAGTAAATCTAATCAAATAAATTGTTTTTATCCTATGTTCTGAGATATCATGATAAAATTACCAAATTTTACAACATTTACCAAATTTTATCATATAATATAAAACTGTAGTTAATTCCTAATTTTACCAAAATTAATACTAAAGCGCTTCAGTTAAAGACTGCCTAAGTTTCTGGTAATCCCATGGAGTGAGAAACATGGTAAATTTTACCATATTCCATACTTTTTATCTCAGTGTACGATTGAAATGAAGAAAAATGTGATGTTTTTACTACCAGTTTTTTTTTTATCAATTCTGGATAAGTTATAGATCTAAACACTACCCGTAAAAAAATTGTTGATCTTTATTTAACGGTTTTTACCTTTAATATGTATTTGTCATCATTTCTTCAGATTTTTCTCTGCTATTACTTCGTTTTTGATTTTGTTTATTATTAAAAATTAAAGGTATAAAATTAAAAGTGGTATCCAAAATTATGAGATAGGGTAATCTTTCTACTACGTGAACAAATACCAAATGTGTTGAACAAGACACTGAAGAAGGTTCTTGTATATAGAACCGAAACTAAACTATGGCCATTTCAGTACTTTATTTGGGCTTTATTCTTGTTTTTTTTGTTTTAGTAAAAGTGGTATCACTGTATTCTTAAGTAGTCCTATGATATTGTCTTATTACAAAAGATTTTATAATAAACGTATCAAACGTTTCGTTTATTATGTGATAGAAGAGTATTTATACTAAATATTATAACTTTAGTAAAAATTATGTTTTTATTATACTAAATATTATATTCATAGTAAAAATGTGTGTATGTGTCTTATGCCACTTGCCACACGGGCGAGCCTGCTTGGGTATACCGAGCAGATTTATTAAGGCAGAGAGTGCGTTCCGTATTATTTCAGTGGTTCCATCCTGTGGCCAAGAATCCGACTTCAGCCACACATACGTCGCGCCCGTTTATAGGGCGGACCCATTCATTCATCCACAGATCGTAAGTTTGACCTGAATCAGAGAACGATCGATTTCCAATCCAGTACCCCCAGAGGTATTGATTTGTTGTGGGAACATGGAGGACTTTTGAGACTCGACAAATTTAACGCGCATCAGTCACTTTACTACACGGGGAGTCTTCGACCGGCCGGGTACGAACCCACGAACTCTCGGACATGGGCCCAGCGCCCTACCGACCAGGCTATCCCGGCCGATAATGTAATATATAATACTTTTTATAATTTTGAATAAATTTTTTAATTATTATTTTAAGATACATAGCAAAGCAACCGTTTAAAATGAATTCCATTTTATTGATTGATCGAAAAAAATCTGATTCTCTGAAGAACTTTCAGCTGATATTTGCTGATAAAAATATTTTTTGGTCATGTGACTTATACTTGAAAAGACGTGCCTTACGGAAAACACGTTACTCTCTGTCTAAAGAAGTCGTCTGGTTGAAAAAGTTCAGAGGGTGGTCGGCTGTTGTTCAATCAAAAACAAATTTCCTTCAAATAACGTTTTCTTCACTGTTAACCGCAGCGGTAAAAACTAAAAAAATAAAAATAACTCTTTTATGCTCTTTTCCTTTTGCATACATCTTTCGGGGAGTTTTTCTATGAATTGGAAAAGTTTTTATCTTTGACTTTTCTTAAGTCTAGCCAAGTTATGAAAACTCATCAAATTTCTTTGTCTACGATTTCTGTTTATGACTTTCAGATGTTATCATCACGACTCAAGCGTAAATATTTTAAATAATGAAGCAAATTCACACATTTAAAGAAAGAAAAGAAAATCTCGTTTTAGTATGAATCGCTATGACACGTTATTAACTCTTTTATAATTTTTTTCTTTTTGCATTTTTCAGCGAATTTTCCTTTATATTAGAAATGCTTTTATCTTTAAATTTTAAGTCTGCATTTTCTTTCAAAGTTATATAAACTCATAAAAAAATTTTTGTGATGTTGTTTTTCTTTATATTTTGCAGATGGTATTATTATGACTTGATTAAAGCTCACTTTAATATTTAACTTTATTAATTAGAGTGTAAATATAACCCTTTTATTACTTTTTATTTACAAGTACTACACTGGAAAATATTCCGGATAAATTTAGGTGAAAAGTACTAAAATCCTGTGAGCTGGTACTTTTTACAGTAAAATCCATTTTCACCTGAAACAAAAACTTACATACTGTAATTTTTACAAAAATATTAACTGGATCACTTTAATAAAATAAAAATTACGGTTTAAAATTTTACAGTTGAAATGAATTTTACGGTATAAAATTTTGCAGTTTAAGTGAATTTTACAGCAAAATTAATTTTACGGATGCTGAATTAATTTTTACAGTGTAGTTTCCAATCTTGTTTTTTTTTTCACGTCTTCGGCGATATTTTGTCTTCATCTTTGATCTTTCTTAAATCTTGGTCTTTTCACAGGTCATAAAATATTGTCAAGTAATATTGTCTGTCATTTTTATTTATTTACTTTATATTTTATTCTGACTATATCATAATATTTTGAATAAAGACGCAAAACGACTGTTTTAAAAATTTTCCAATTCCCTAGGTTTACACTCAGTGTTAATATGATAATCACGTATTTAATATTAATCGTTTTTACGCAAGAGTATGTGAATCTAGATTAACGGGCACATCAGTTTTTAAGCACTTTTTAAAATATTTTAATGAGCTCATTTCTTTGCTGGAAAATTTCTCTTTATTATCATTAAGCATGTAGTACTTTTTTTTTTAGAAAAAAGTTTGAGTTTCGAAGAAAGGTTTTTCGAAGTTTCAAAATATTTTTAAGACAACAAATATATAAAGAATAAATTATTCTGTTGAATTTTAAAAACCGAAAAAAAGGTTATTGTTTTTTATTGTAAAAAAAAATTGGTTAAAGAATTAAATTTAAAACAGTGTAGCCAATTTTACAATAAGGCTTTTTCAAAAACCATTCTTATTATTAAAAGAATTCTAGTTACTTACTTAAATAACAGTATAGGTTAAACAAAAATTTTTTAAAAAACGAAAACTGCTGCTTGAAAAATATGTATATTCAAAGCTATCAATATAAAAAAAATTTCTTTGAGATTAGAAATTAAAAAACTTATTTGCAAAAAATGATTCGTTGAAAAATGAATGTAATTACATTGTACATAATTATGGATTGTTGTGATTTAAACACTGGAATGTTAATTCTCAAAAGATCTTTGCATTATTTTTTAATAAATTTGTTATTTTATTTTCATCAATCTTTAATAATACATATGAAACGGTTAACTGTCTTAAATAAATAAACCAAAGAAACTACAGCGGAGAGATCTACTTTATAATGTAAAAACTTCATTTGCTTCATAAAATGTCAAATTTCAGTTGTTTTAAAAATACATTTTGTTTTGTTAAAGGCTTGAGTTTTTCACAACTTTTGCAAAGCGCGTAAAGTGTTTTGCTCTGATATGCTTTCTCAGTCACTGTGGCTTTTCTAGTTCTTTTTTACCATTATTTATTATTCATTTTTTGTTTCACTCTCAGCTATCAAGATTTTCAAGTTAGTTTTGTTTTTCCATCTTTTTTTTTCGTTGGAAGCGTTACGTCTTCTGTTGCAAATCACAATTGTTTTCTTCATTAATGCATGGCGAGTCTTGAAAATGGGTGCTTTATTTTTGAGTGCTCGAAACAGGTCCACTTATAACCACCTTCATATTGTTTCATATAAATGAAATTTTAGTAGCAGAAAGCTAAATGTCTTGTTTAAAATCTTCAAATACTGCTATTGGCTTTACACGTGTAGAGTTAATGTTTCCGAAGAAAACAAATCTAATTTGCCTTTGTTTATAAAAGGAGAAAAAAAATTCTGATAAAGTTAGCATATTCTATGGTATTGAAAAAAACTTTTGTTAAAAAAAGCACTATATCCAGGGTTAATAAAACTGAAATGTACAGTATTCAAATCATTCAGTTGGTAATTTTTTCGTTCATTTTGTACATTCGTCCATTTTGTTGTCAAAGGCTCACCAAAAATTCTAATTTTTAAAATTATAAATTACACATATTTAGTAAAAAATACAAAACTGAAAAGTGAATCTAACCTAATAAATGATTTTTTATGCCATGTTCTAAGGTATCAGTATAAAAACTACCAAATTTTACATTTAGTAAATTTTATCACGCATTAATAAATAATTATTTATTTTAAATTTTACTAAAAATATTAAAAAAGCGGTTCTGTAAAAATTACCGATCTTTTTGGTGTTTCCTTAGAGAAAAAAAACACGGTACATTTTATTACTTCTAGTAGTTTTGACCATATTTTTTTACTCATTGTATATTTTATAATCCGAAACAATAGCATAATGTATAGCTGTTTTTAACTTAATTCCAAATAGAATATTTTTTGCTCAAAATATTAAATAAATTATTTGTCTAAATTAACCGAAAGAGAAAGAGCATTTATTTAAACACTCCATTCTTTTAAAAAAATAGATATAACATAAATAATATTTCAAAAACAATACAAAATCTAACAAAATAATTTTCAAAAAGTACTTTCTAACAACATAATAATAGAATTGGAATGAAAAAGAAGTATAATAATAGAAATGGAATGAAAAACACAGAATAACAGTCAATACCAATGGACCAAGTAACACATAATTCATGATGTTTTCTCTATTATTACGCAATAATGATTTGCTCTTTCAGGAAAAAGAAAAACCATTAATAGGAATTTCAGGAGGAGTAATTTTTCAAGTTAAAACTGAAATAAATCAGTTTTCTTTCTTTGATGTAGTGTGTGTCGTTAGCATGTTATTATTATTTTATTTTTTTTTTGCATTTTTTTGCTTTGCTTGTTTTTATTAATCTTATTTGCGTGACACGGTTTATTTATTTATTTTTTTTTTTTTTTTGGTTAAAGTCTCTAATTAGTATTCTTATTTTCGGTTACGTAAAATAAACGGTTTCGGTTTCGGTAAATGTAAATATAACACCACTTTAACACACAAATAACACTTAAAATTTCAACATAATATTTTACTAAGTCACAAGTTCTTTTCAAAACACATAAATATAAGCTTTAAAAAAAAAGATTTAATTAAATTATCTAAATCTTTTTTTTTAAAGCTTATATTTATGTGTTTTGAAAAGAACTTGTGACTTAGTAAAATATTATGTTGAAATTTTTCAAAACTAATATAGAACCCTATTTGAATTTTCTTTATAAAAATAGATACAAAATTTTAAAAAAAAAGTAGTTTACATATTCTGACTTCTCAACAACTTTTGAAATAGGAAAAATTTTTTCCTCAAATTTCAATTCAACGAAGGAATCTTAACATGTTAAATCATTTAATCTCTTTTTATTTCCTTTCTTTTAACATATAGTTTCGTATTATGGAACGAAATATTATGTTGGAATTTCGTCAATATTAAATTAGGAGCGAAACCTATTCACTTTCTTTTTTACATTATTTGGTATAATTCAATATAAATAAAAACAAAAAATAGTTTACATAACCAGACCTATCTGTTGTGGCTCAGAGGATACAGCGTTTCCTTTCCAATGAGGTGTATCGAGTTTGGATCCCAGCGATGGCTGGAATATGCAAATTCCACACCTGACTCGCATTGACCCCAGTGTTGACGTAAAATATCCTCAGTGGTAAACGATTCACGGGTAAGAGTCACCTTGCTGTCAGGCTTACCATGTTATGTTTTCGTGGTTTTCTTGTCCATGTAACGAAAATTTCGATTAGTTCCATCAAAAAGCCCTCAGCGAAGGCAAATTTCTCCCAATACTCGATCCAGGAGTTCTTTTGTCTTCTGGATTGGGTTCAAACTTACAAGGCAACTGAATTGAACATAAGTGGTTGTAATCTCGGCAATAGCTGGTCTATACGAATCCATATCCGTCTTGCACCGATCACAGCGCTGACGTGAAATATCCTCAGTGGTAGAAGGATCATGGGTTGGAGTCCTTTTTCCGTCAAGATTAACCGTGGGAGGTTCTCGTGGTCTTCCTGTCCATGTAACGCAAATTCCGTTTAGTTCCATCAAAAAGTCCTCCACGAAGGCAAATTTCTCCCGATACTTGATCCAGGAGTTCCCTTGTCTTTTAGATTGGGTTCAAAATTACAAGGCTACGGCGTTGGACGTTAGTAGTCATAAACCCAAAAATTGTATCAGCTGATCAACGACGGTTATAAAAACAAAATATAAAATAAGTAGTCGTAAACCCAAAAATCCGTTTGGCTGTTCAACGACGGTTATAAAATAAATCAGAATAGCTGTTACAAAATAGAATATTTTCTTCATATTTGAGTTAAACAACAGTCAAAATATTTTCAAATATTTCTGAACAAAAGGCAAACTAAACAGAACAAAAATATTCCGACGAAAAGTCAAAATATTTTAAATTAAATAATTTTGTTTCCTTTTTTTAATATAGTTATGCGTAATGGAACGAACATGTAAAATACAATGATAGAATTTTGCGGTTATTAATTTAGAAATCTATTTAATTTTTCTTTACAAAAATAGGAATAATTCAAGCAATGTATCATTGAGTTGAACATTGATAATTGAAAATTTAATATGCTTATCGGTTTACCGCCTGTGAGAAAATACATTAAAACTATTAAAATAATATAACAATGTGTAATGAATAAATATTTTTTCTCTAAGTTATAAATTATTTATAGTACACCTGTGGTGCTATATTAAAACAAATCGATTTTAAATATATTCAAAGAAAATTATACACACACACATCGAGGTCGTTGTAGGAACTCCATACAAGAGGAATGATATGCATTCCCCGTAACAGAAATGTCGCTCTTAGGCAGGTAGTTGTAGATCTTGCCACAACTACCAGTACACATGTTTTTGCCAGAACCATGTCACGACGAAGAAATCAAGTTGGTTTCCAAGGTAGGGAACCTTTTCGATGCTTCTCACTTTAGTCATGCCATCGTTGAGAAAGATTACGATGGTGTAAGGAACGTTTTGTGTGGGGTATCCAGCAGAGGTTCAGAGTTATGTCCTCCGACGAGTCTCGATTCACTAGAACAAGTGATTCTGGATACTAGTTAGTGTGAAGAGAGAGAGAGGGGAACACGTTATGCACAACAATAGGTTCATGATCGTGATCGGTATAGTCCAGGTATACCGGTATGAGTTGGTATCATGAACAATGTCTGAAAGCCGCTTCACATCTTTGAGCGAGGTAGCATTACATCGCAACGGTATAGCAGACAGATTATTCTGGACCATACTTTTGTTTTTAGGGATGTAGTTGGTCCAGAATTTCTGATTATGGATGGCAATGAGCAGCCACACAGGTGAACTTTGGTATCGGAGACACTAGAAAGTAAAGTTATTGACAGTATACAATGGCCTTCTCGGACCTAAATCCTATAGAGTATGCCTAGGATGCCCTTTGCAGACGTGTTTCATAAAGAACACGCCATTTTCTAACAGTGCCATAGCTGAAAACCGCGTTGAGAGAGGAGCGTGACAATATCCCCCCAACGACTCTTAAATAGTTTAGTGAACAGCATGAATAACAGATACAAAATGTGCCTTAATGTCCGAGGTAATCACACATCTTACTAAGATACTCATTTCTGTTTTATTTTCGCAGGAATACCCATTTTTCATGGCTGTTTGGAAATTGACCAATGAGCATATTTTTGTTTTTAAAATTATTACTTTTAGATATGTTGATATCTGAACTACACTCAAGAGCCAAAACGTTATGACCACCTCTTAATAACGAGTTGGCCTACCTTTAGCCGCAACATAGCTGCAACCCGCCTTGGCATGGATGCCACAAGTCCTTGGTGGATGGCAAGAGACAGATTGTACCAGATATTTAAGCAACGGTCACGCAAATCCGAGATATTGTGACTTTGTGGTCTTTGAACTCTGAGCTGCCGTTCCATGACATCCCAAATTTGTTCTATCGGATTGAGATCCGGTGAGTTATGCGGTCAGGACATTAACTGGAATTCAGCATCATGTTCCTGGAACCACTCCAACACAATTTGAGCCTTGTGACACGGGGCATTGTCCTGTAGGAAAATTCCACTTCCAGCTGGAAAAACAGAGGCCATGTAAGGGTGCAACTGGTCCGCAATGATGTTCAGATACCCTGTAGCAATCATGGTCTGCTCTACCACAACAACGGGTCCTGGAGATGCCCAAGAGAACGTCCCTCAAAGCATAATAGCGCCACCACCGGCCTGTGTATAACCTATTGTACATTGAGGAAGCAACTGTTTACCTGGAAGACGGCGTATGCTGACACGGCTATCGGCGTGATAAATGACAAACGGTGATTCATCTGACCAGGCAACTCTCTCCCACTGATCCATGGACGTAGTTGGCGATGACGCTTGGTCAGCAAAGGCACACGAGTGGGACGTTTGCTGCGTAGCCCCATATCCTTCAGTGTCCGCCAAACAGTGTGCTCTGATACTATTCTACTTGACTCTGAATTGTATTGGGCTGTCAGCTGAGCCACTGCCTGGCTCCGGGTTTGCTTCACCATGCGAGACAATCTCCGACAACCTTTTTCTTTGATAGCGTGTGGAGACGTCCAACACCATGTCGTCTACTGCTGATTTCCCCGTCATTCATCTACTTTGCATAAGTACTAACAACTGTAGATCGCGAACAACCCACGAGTCGTGCAGTTTCGGAAATACTAGTTCCAAGCCTTCGAGCCATTACAATCTGCCCTCTATCAAAGTCGCCTAGATCCGCAGCCTTTCCCATCACACACAGAAGTAAGTGAAAGTATGATTCTTTAAACTCTCCAGCAACAGTTAAATACAACTTCCACCTGATCACGTGCCTTCCAGCAAGTCATCCAGGAGAGTTCATTGCAAAATGTAGGGGTGGTCATAATGTTTTGGCTCTTCAGTGTATATTGCAAAGTAATAAAGGCACATCGCCTGTACTAAATATGTTCTTAGTTCCATTTAATCATTTAACGTCGATTGTTGATTATTTCCAAAAACGTGACTGTTTCTTGGACATTTTCTAGCAGTGTATATCATAGACAAATACCAAAATATTTATCTGCATCAGCAAAAAAGGACTTAGAGTAATAAAAAGTGCTGCAATAAACCAGTTCAACTCATTTAATGCACCATTGAGTAAATCTGGCTCTCTAACTAAAACGCGGAATGGATTAATCTTTAGAGTAAAAACCTCACGTTTCGCTACAGATTGGCGAATGATACAAAAGTAATGCTCGCCAAAGAGAAGGTATATCCTGACCAGATTGAAAACAGTCACGTTTAATCAATGGAAATAGTTACATTAAACAGAAAAATCAGGAAATAAAGCTTAAGTCATCAGTTGAATCTCAATGATCTCATCGACTAAACCTAGACTGAATAAATGACTTTTCTGTTTTCTATTTCTCTTTGATTGACATACATGGGTACCATCAGCACCTGGAATAATAGATTTTGCTTCGTAGAATTGTTAGAAAAGTACTCAGCTATTTCAAAAGCACAGATTAAGGTAATGATTTTCCACGTCTGATTGCACAGATCGTTTCAGTTTCATGAATTTCGTGAACTAAATTTATGCCTCGAAATATCAATTATAAAATAGATATATGCATCGATGTTATTTTGCATTTTTATTCAAGAGAGTTGAATCCTTTTATACAGAAGAATTTGCGGAGTGTATCTGGAGCACTACCTTCATAATTTGAATTAAGTTGTATTTTATACAGTGATACCCAAAAAATAGAATAAAAATAGAATAGATACCCAAAAAAATGGAAAATTTATTCGTCGAAGTATCATTTATTAAATATATATATGCATCGATGTTATTTTGTACTTTTATTCAAGAGAGTTGAATCCTCTTATACAGAAAAATTTGCGGAGTGTATCTGGAGCACTATACCTTCATAATTTGTATTAAGTTGTATTTTATACAGTGATACCCGAAAAATGGAATGGATACCCAAAAAAATGGAAAATTTATTCCTCGAAATATCAATTATATAATAGATATATGCATTGATATTATTTTGCATTTTTATTCAAGAGAGTTGAATCCTTTTATACAGAAGAATTTGCGGAGTGTATCTGGAGCACTACCTTCATAATTTGAATTAAGTTGTATTTTATACAGTGATACCCAAAAAATAGAATAGATACTCAAAAAAATGGAAAATTTATTCCTCGAAGTATCATTTATTAAATATATATATGCATCGATGTTATTTTGTACTTTTATTCCAGAGAGTTGAATCCTCTTATACAGAAAAATTTGCGGAGTGTATCTGGAGCAATATACCTTCATAATTTGTATTAAGTTGTATTTTATACAGTGATACCCAAAAAATGGAATGGATACACAAAAAAATGGAAAATTTATTCCTCAAAGTATCATTTATTAAATATATATATGCATCGATGTTATTTTGCATTTTTATTCAAGAGAGTTGAATCCTTTTATACAGAAAAATTTGCGGAGTGTATCTGGGGCACTATACCTTCATAATTTGTATTAAGTTGTATTTTATACAGTGATACCCAAAAAATGGAATGGAACCCCCCCCCCCCCCTCCCAAAAATGGAAAATTTATTCCTCAAAATATCAGTTAAATAGATATATGCATCGTTGTTATTATGCACTTTTATCCGAGAGAAATGAATCCTTTTATACAGAAGAATTTGCAGAAAGTATCTGGAGCACTACCTTCATAATTTTAATTAAGTTATATTTTTTACAGTGATACAAAAAAATGAAATAAATCCTAATGCATTTAAGCCCGTGATTAAGTTACAGAAAAAAGTAGTTTCCTCATGTTTTTTGCGATGTTCACTAAATCCAGATTATTTTTTTAAAAATTTCGATTAAAAACAAGCCAACAAATCTCTTTAAAAGGAGTTTGAGTGATTTTCTCCAATTTGTTTGTTTATCCTAGTTTTCTACCAGGCATACCCGACCGTAAAAAAATTGCTAATTGTCAAAATTGCATAATTATTTAATGTTTAAGAACAATGGAAATAGATTACAGAAAGTGGTTTCTCTTGGTTGCAAACACACGCATCAGAACCTCATGCTTCCTGAAACATGAATTAACGTGTTTTGTTCAAACTGAAAATTATCCATGCTTAAAAATTTATGAAGAAAGAAAAAATTCGATATTTTTCGATATCTCGAGCTTCCTGAAATATGCTTCAACGTCTTTTCACTAAACTGAAAACAATTGCTGCTTAAGAACAATAGAAACAAATAAAAGCAAACATTTATTTTATTGCGAAAAAGCGTATCGGTATCTCAAACTTTCATAAAACATGACATAATTTTTTTTTTTTTTTTGAAAAAAGGGAAACCAATTCGTGCCTGCAATCGAAAGAAACAGATGAAAACAAGAATTATTTTTAAATAAGACGCATTGGAACCACATCTGTTCTGTAACATGATTAAAAAATTTTTTTATCCATAATAAAAACAGTGCATGCTTAAAAACTATGTAAACAAATAAAAGCAAATATTTTTGAAATAAAACCTATCGGAACCACATAACTTCTGAAACTTAACGTATTTTATGAAAACAATTTATATTAATGAAATGAGGAAAAAAAAGAAGACAGGGTGTTATTTTTTGATATATAACCAGTGTTTAAGCCTTAAATGTTCTGAAACATGATTGATACATCTTTTGTCCAAACAGAAAACAATTCCTGCTTATGTACCAAGAAAACAGTTAACAGAAATTTAATCTTTATAAAGCACGCATCTTAATTATTATAATTGTCTTTAAACATGATATATATATATATATATATATATATATATATATATATATATATATATATATATATATATATATATATATATATATATATATATATATATATATATATATATATATATATATATATATATATATATATATATATATATATATGTATGTATATATATATATATATATACATATATATATATATATATATATATATATATATATATATATATATATATATATATATATATATATATATATATTTATATATGTATATGTATATAATCTAGTATTTAAATCAAGTGTAAATAAGTTAATTGAAACTGTTTTTTTTTTCAGACATTTATATATAAATTGATTTTTTCTAAACGGCATAGAAATTAAAAAAATATAAATAAATTTCGTTCATTTCAATCTTCGTATAGAATTTTCTCTCTCCAAGAAGTTCTCATTAGATCATAATGAAGCAATCAATCATATTAACGCTGACAAAATATGAATGCAATCAACATTTTCGTGATGAAAATAATTATTATGGAACGATAATTTTCATTCATTATTTAACAAGAATCATTAAAATGAAAATGATCGGTATAATGACTATTCTTACTATTTCTTGTCAAGACTGAAGAGAATGGATGGCTAAGATTTTATAGTTCGGAAAAATTTTAATTACAAACGAAGGAGGACAAAAGATTTTCATCAAATATGTTTTGAAAATTATTTATTTGATCATTTTTATCAGTTGAAAATTTTTTTTCAATTTTTAAATTACAAAACATCAACTTACGAAAATATATATAAAGTGTGCCTTTATAACTACCCTTTACATGCAGTTTCGGAGCTGTATAGTTATTGTTTTCAGACATTATTGTTGAATTATGTATTGATCACGACTATTTTGCTATTTCTTTTTAACACTGAAGAAAACAGTAGGATATTATTATATTGTGCAGAAAAAATTTTGATCAAAAAATTTCATTCAAGAAAATAAAGAAAAAAACAAAATTATTTTCGTCAAATATATTGTTAAAACTCTTCGATAGACGTATTTTCCGAAAGTATATAATTTATTGATATTTTCTCTTTTAAAATTACGAAAATCAGACTTACGAAAGGATGTAATGTTTTATATAATCACCTTTATTTTGCACGCATATTTTCTTATATCGATCGTCTTCATTTTAAAAATTTACAAACCATTCATCTTCAATTTACTGAATAATATACCAGTCATTTTCATTTTGATGATTTATAAGCCTATCATTAACCTGAATATGAACGTTATCAATGGCTATTTTTCTTTCTAAGACTGAAGAGAAGGATATGATTATATCATAAAAACAAATGTTTAGTAAAATAATTCAATTACAAATGAAAAGGAAGGGAAAAGCAAAACGATTTTCATCAGAAATATAGTTAAAATTATTCGATATACATGTTTTCATACAAATATATATATATATTTTTTTTTGAAGCTTGTACTTTTTTAGTTACGAAACTCCAACTTACGAAATAAAAAAACGTTTCGTAATAAGGACACTATCTTTTCTTTTTTATACCAATCATTTTTCTTTTAATGAATCATAGAGCAATCGTTTTCATTTTAATGAATTACCTACCAATCATTCTTTTTAAATATAATAACAAATAAAAATTACGAAATATTATAACGTTCCGTAATAACTACACTATTTTTTATACGAACCATCTTTTTTTTAATGAATCATAGAGTGATCATTTTTATTTTAATGAATTACATACCAATCAACTTTATTAAATATGATCTATATAATAACACATAAAACTTACAAAATATTATATCGTTCTGTAATAAAGACACTATCTTTTTCTTCGACCAATTATCTTTCTTTTAATGAATCGTAGAGTGATCATTTTTATTTTAATGAATTACATACCAATCAACTTTATTAAATATGATCGATATAATTACACATAAAACTTACAAAATATTATAACGTTCGGTAATAAAGATACTATCTTTTTCTTCTACCAATTATCTTTCTTATAATGAATCATAGAGCGATCATTTTTATTTTAATGAATTACATACCAATTACATAAATATGATCGATATAATTACACATAAAACTTACAAAATATTATAACGTTCGGTAATAAAGATACTATCTTTTTCTTCTACCAATTATCTTTCTTTTAATGAATCATAGAGCGATCATTTTTATTTTAATGAATTACATACCAATTACATAAATATGATCGATATAATTACACATAAAACTTACAAAATATTATAACGTTCGGTAATAAAGATATTATCTTTTTCTTCTACCAATTATCTTTCTTTTAATGAATCATAGAGCGATCATTTTTATTTTAATGAATTACATACCAATTACATAAATATGATCGATATAATTACACATAAAACTTACAAAATATTATAACGTTCGGCAATAAAGATAATATCTTTTTCTTCTACCAATTATCTTTCTTTTAATGAATCATAGAGCGATCATTTTTATTTTAATGAATTACATACCAATTACATAAATATGATCGATATAATTACACATAAAACTTACAAAATATTATAACGTTCGGTAATAAAGATAATATCTTTTTCTTCTACCAATTATCTTTCTTTTAATGAATCATAGAGTGATCATTTTTATTTTAATGAATTACATACCAATCATCTTTATTAAATGTGATCGATATAATAACACATAAAACTTACAAAATATTATATCGTTCTGTAATAAAGACACTATCTTTTTCTTCTACCAATTATCTTTCTTTTAATGAATCATTGAGTGATCATTTTTATTTTAATGAATTACATACCAATCATCTTTATTAAATATGATCGATAGAATAATTATTTTGATATTTCTTTTCAAGAATAAAATAAATGGATGCATTGCTATGTTATGAAAGTTTTGATAAATTTCAAATACACATGAAGTAAAAAACAAAGCGATTATCATTAAAATATTCTATTACATTTTTTCATAGTAAAAATTATTCAACAGACAGACTTTCCTATAAAAGATTTTTTTATCGATACTTACTTATTTAAAATTACGAAATTTCCTTTCACGAAAAATATAGTTTTCCATACTAATAACCAGTAATATATATATTTAGTATCCTATACCGATCATATTTTTTTAATGAATCATATATCAGTCAACTTCATTTTAATGAATTATGCATTACTGTTATCATGAAATTGAATATGTTCGGAACAAATGCTTTTTTTATTTAGCATCCTATACCGATCATATATTTTTTAATGAATCATATATCAGTCAACTTCATTTTAATGAATTATGCATCACTGTTATAATGAAATTGAATATGTTCGGAACAAACGCTTTTTTATTATTTTTTTTAAAATATTTCCTAGTTAAAAGTTTTAATGGCAAATGAAAGGAAAAACAGAAAAATCTTCCTCAATTATTTAGTAACATCTACTCGACACACATATTTTCTAACAGATTTTTTTATTGATATTTGAGCTTTAGAAATAACGAAATGCAGAATTACGTAATCATAGTGGTCCGTAAAAACCACCCTTTATGTATACTTAGCATCATATGTCGATCTTTTCCATTTAATGAACAATACACTGGTCATTTTTATTTTATATATTCATATATTGATCTTCTTTATTAAAATCAAAATGATTCGTATAATGACTTTTTTAACTATTTTTTAAGACATATTAAAATTAAATGCCAAAATTATATTGTTTTGAAAATCTTCTTTATTAAAGATTTTAATCATAAACAAAATAATAAAAGAAACAGTGGTTTTCATCAGATATATATTATAAATTAACTCCATAAACTTACATCAGAATTTTTCACCGAAACTTGCAATTTTGAAATTATCAATCTAGGATTAAACACTGACTATTCTGTAATCTACGCATCTAATATGTATATTTAGAATCGAGATAACAATGAAACAAAAATTAATCACATTAGAAGACGAAAATATGTAATATTTTAAAAATTGATAATATATAATAATTTAAAAATTGATAATAATTTAAAAATTGATAATATATATTAATTTAAAAATTGATAATATATAATAATTAAAAAATTGATAATATATAATAATTTAAGAATTGATGATATATAATAATTTAAAAATTGATAGTAATTAAAAATAATTTAAAAATTGATAGTAATTAAAAATAATTTAAAAATATTGAAATGATGCAATATAGAATAATTTAAAAATATTGAAATGATGCAATATAGAATAATTTTAAAATAATTCAAAAATAATATAATAATTTCAAAATTGAAGAACAATATTAATAATAATTTAAAAATTGAAGAATAATATTAATAATAATTTAAAAATTGAAGAATCAATAATGAAATGACGCAAAGTAGAGATTAAAGTAGTCAAAACCGTTGTTTTTTATATTCTTAAGATGGTTTCTAAAGAAAAGAAGATTTATGATTTTATGTTTTTCTCCATACAGATAAACATGTTTATGAAAAGTTTTAATCAATTGTTTAGTTCTATGATGACTATAAGTTATATAGTCTATAACTTATAGACATCAATAAAACTAAACATTTAGTGCTTTAAATAAAAAAAAATTGAATAAAAATTAATTGCATGCTTTATTTATTTCAAAAATGGTTTAGGAATGACTAAAAATAAATGTTAATTTAAGAAATCAAGGAAATTAAAATGGTAGAATATATGTACTGCTTATATGGCATCCACACAACGCAAATCTATGAAACATATAGCTCCAAAACTAATCGACAATCTACTACTCAATTGTTTTTTCAGATTGACCTCGATAATAATTATTTAGATTTGGAAAACAATAACATTTAGTTTGTGAAAAATAACTTTTATAATTTTTTTCCATAAAGTTTCTAAAAGTACATAGCAAGGGTGGTGATTACGAAGCATTCTTCATAAATATTATTTTTTCTGATTGCTTTCATTAGTGATCTCATAAATTTGAAATATTTTTCTCTTTTTTTAACATTTCATAATGTTTTATTTTAAATCAGAATCATATTTACTTTTCAAATTACTATGAAAATATGATGATATCATCATGAATCAGAACTAATGATTATGTTTTCATCAAATAGCTTTTTTCAAAATACGAGTACAAATAAAACTTATATCAAAAGCATATTTATAAAAAAAAGCACAAATTCTTAGACGTGCCAAAGATTTGAAGATTAATTTTAATAGTCATTGCGTATTTCAAGAGGATTCCAATAACACCAAAAGTAATTGATAATTTAAGCTGCATAAGTAAGATAAATTTAATGATTCGGCCTCACTTGCCCTCGATAATGATTCATCAGATATTAAAAACGTTAAAAATTATTTTGTGACAGCTAATATATGTATATTTTTATTAAATGTTTTTATAAAAAGTCTAAAAGTATGTAGCAAGGGTGGTGATTACGGAGCATCCTTCATAAATATTTTGTTTCTCCTAATGGTATTCGCTTTTATTAGTGATCTCGAAATTTTCGAATATTTTCTTCGTATTCAAAATTTCATAATGATTTTTAACAGATTTATTTCTACTTTTCAAATTATTACAATAATATGAATCATAACTAGCAATTACGTTTTCCTCAAATAGCTTTTCTTTTAAATTAAAATAAAACTTATTTCTCGAACAAATATGATAAAAAAAAGCAAAAGTTCTTTCCCATCTCAAGTTTCTAAAGATTTGAAGAAGAAAATTATAGGTAAATTATTGCAGGCATTAATCTTCATATGTCATTGTGTATTTCAGGACTCCAATATCACTAAAAAATAATAGATAAATTTAAGAAATTTAAGCTACGTAAGCAAGATAAATACAATTCTTCACCGGTCCAAGGACTTATAAATTTGTTGGTAGTATCATCTTCCTTCACTGATTTGAAATATTGCCATAAAATTGTAAATTGCTCAAGAAAACTTTGACGATATATGAAGCTGGTCGAAATTTTTTTTCAAAGGAATATTCGATTTATGTGATCGCTTGTTGAAGTTCATTTGTTAAATTGGTACTAGAAGGAAATAAAATATTCTTTTTTATGACTTTGGGCAAAAATTTGTGGATAGGTTTAGGATTTTGTGCTAACGCCATTATAATAAACTAATAACAGGGTATATCACTTTTTGTTTCGAAATTTAATATTTCAATCAAGAAAATGTTGTCACATATTTATAATTTTTTTAGATAAATTAATAAATGCTGAAATCACCCGGAATGGATTTATAGTATCTAATTTTTGGATCAATAGCGTGAGTTTCAAACTTTCTTTAAAGTTTAAGCGTAAAAAATATCCTGTATTTCCAGTTTCAAAATTTACAATGAAAGAAAAAAATTATAAATGGAATCTACAATCTATACGAAAATTTTAATCTTACCAAGAATATAGATAAATAGCTTAAAATTCAATTTGAAAATCATTTAAATCATGCGCTCTTGGTAATGAAAAATAATGTTTTCTTGCATGTGTTTGAAAATCTATAATTGCTACATTTAATTTTGCTAAAAAATATCGGCACCATGAGTGCCGATACCTTTCACTGTACTTTGATCAGGAATTTTTTACAGTGTATGAAAATAACCAAAATATTAAAGAAATATTGACGTGATACAAACATAATTAAAGTTCTCAGAAACCATAATTGGTTAAATAAAATCGCAACCATTGGAGACCTGTAACCTTTCTACGGTAAGGGTGCTCCGGAAGACTTTTCAGGAGTCGTTGGTCTATCAACTAAGATGAAAATGAAGTTCTTATTTTCTTAGAAAATAAGGATTTATGGAATGAAAATAAATCTCATCAAGTTGCCCCTGATGACATTTACTAAGTCAAAAGCCACTCTTCTAACTGTTGCCAGAATTGATAACAAAAGATTATAGCCGAAACATAAACATTCAATAGGATTTCCCTTCTCCCGAATGTTTTCACTTTACTTACCCTAAGCTACTTACTTCCATATCTGCTTATCCCTTCAAAGTACGTGTTAAGCCCACTAGCGGCTAAAAGTTCAATTAGCTTTCTCACACATTAGTCCTTCAAGTTATTGATTTCGATATGAAAATCTTCATTAGAGATTGAAACAAGTTTCTTGAGTGATTGAAGTTTTTCTGGATTTAATGCTATTTGGAGTTGAAATTATAAGAAAATTTATAAAAAATTTAGCATTACAGTAATGATTAAAGAACAAACTCGTTTCGTACTATACACGGTACTCCACAATCATTGCTTTGACCCTTTATAGGTCCATTTTTTTGTAATGCTATGTAAAAATATTTTCAGATTAAGATTGATTTATAAAAAAGGATTAATTAAATCTTTACCAAAACTAAATTTGTTTAAAAAAATTTTTTTTTTGCGGTAAGGTGGGCAGAAATGGTGAAATCTAGTCACTGTAAACATTGAGAAAAAGAAGTATGGTAAAAATTTATCGTGCTTCTGGCTCTATGGGAACACCAATAAGCTTGATAATTTTAATCAAAGTGCTTTGATTAAGTTAATTATTAAAAATGATTTTATAGTATGCGATACAATTTGGTAAATGTTATGAAATTCGGTGATTTCCTTGGAAATCTTAAATAATGGAATAAAAACCGATTACTCGGTTGAATTTATTTTTCAGTTTTTTTTTATATTCTTTAATAAGTTTGTGGTAATACAGTTTTGAAATCTGAAATTTTGACAACTAGAATTTCTGGTAAACTGTTATCATATGGACGGAAAAATCACTGAATGAAAAGTTTAAATACCGCATATATTCTTTTTATTAACCATAATAATATTTTTTTTCAATCTGAAGTAAAATTACTATATAGTACAGTAATTTTACCAGAAATGTATCTCTGAGTGTAAAACTTTGGTATAATATTTTTTTCGGCTTTAATGTTTGTCAACCTAAAATTTGTTAAAAGAAACACATTTGAAGCTTTCCTATACGAATTAAAGGAAGTAATTGAACTCTAAACACCTACAGTGCAAAAAGATTACACCAAACTCAAGCGAATTCACAAAATAATTTAGTTATTTTTCCTCCCCAAAACACCAATATTATACGGAGGTTAGACATCGCCACTAATTTGTTTACATAGAGTAAGAGTGGGAGGAAGTTAGTTGTTTTCTTCCACGCTTCCATGGAATATCTCTTGAAAAAAAGTTTGGTGTTAAAATAGGTACGTAAGTTCCTTGTGTAATAATAGAATTTTCTTTTTAATGTTTAAATATCAGTGAACTGTTGTGAATAATTTTATAACACGTAATTTCTATCCGCTTTAGTTTTGCTAAGCCTAATTCGAACTCATATTAATATACTCTCTGTGATATGCGTATGTATGCTCAATTTGGTACTAACTTGAAATAAAGTAATTATTCATAAAATTTTTAAAACTTTTCAATACCAAATTCGGATAGGTATTCTATCACAGCTTTTAGAGTGTATGTTTGACTTATAAGGTAGTTTTATTTCTAGAATTAAAATATATATGCATCCAAAATTAATGATTCCTTTTTTTGGTCTTGTAAAAATAACTTTACTGCTTATGAGTATCATATCTTAATGTAATTATAAGCATTAGTGTTTTTTACAACCAACATGTGGTGACTGATACTGATCATTTAGTGTAAAGAAACGTTACTGGTGTTTTATAGCAGCACTGAAGTAAAATAGTTGACAACATTTTTATTGTTAAAATACACAGAAATTTTTAACAGTTTACCTTAATTTGTGCTTTACTCGCTTTAATCAAGTTTAAATGTTGAGTCAAGTTAATGAAATCAAACAAAATCACTTTTAAAATATATCTAATTTCCATTGCAATCTATACAAACTTCGTATTAGACTAATAGAGACGTTTTAAACATTTTATTTGAGCTAATAAAAATTAACAATAAATATTATAAAGCTCACAAACGGATTTAGCAAATATTTCGATACATTAAAAGTTAAAAAGAATTTTTCTGAAGTTATAAGGAATTTTTGTATTCCATGATTTGCAATCCATAATATAGAGACATTTGTAAATGCTAATTCAGATGTTTTTGCGTTTTAAACAAAATCAAAAATTTTTTTTTTTTATAATAGCTTTAGGAACCAATCAATAATTATCAGAGGACGCAAAGAAACAAGTCTGATATTAAACATTTGTACTCAGAATTAATACTTCTGAAAGCAGTGGTATCATCATGAAACTACGTAACGGCGAGTCCGTGAAGATGGATGAGCTAGACGCCAACGGCAGCTAGTCATCAATAAATCATCATATATTTTATTTTACTTTATAACAAGCATTGAACAGCTGTAGTAAACTCGAAATAAAATTTCGAGTTTACGACTATCAACTTCATAGCCTTGCAAATTTGAACCCAAACCAGAAGACAAAAAACGACTAGTTCAAATATTGGAACAAGTTACGTCGATGAACTTTGTAGCCTTGTAATTTGGAGCTTCACGCAGAAGCCAAGGGAACTCATGGTTTAAGCATAGCGATAAAATAGCTTACGTGGAGAAATTTTTGATATATCCAAACCGCACCTGTGTCACATGGAGGAGAGGTAAACAACATAAACATCCCACGTTTAGCCAGAAAGCAAACGTATTCTAACACAAGATCTGTCTAGCAATGAGGAAAATTTAACATCAGAGCACTGTGGTCGTTGCAAGCCAAGAGTAGAATTCGTATCGACCAGTCATCGTTGGGATTTGAACCTCTTTCACTTCATTAGGAGACGAGTACTCTATTCCTTGAGCATCAGAATATATTTTATATTTTATAACAGTCGTTGAACAGCCAACCCATTTTTGATTCACAACTACTTATGCTCAAATCCGTAGCCTTCTCTTCAGAGGAAGTCTCTACATTTTTGAACTAATGTTATTTTTTTTTTATTTTATATTATAACCGTCATTGAACAGCCGATCCAACATTTTGTTTACATCTTCTAATATTCAACTCCGTATCCTTGTAATTTTGAACCCAATCCAGAAGACAAGGGAACTCCTGGATCAAGTATTGGAATAAATTTTGCCTTCGTGGAGGACTATTTGATGGAACTAACCCACATAAACCTTGAAAACCACACATGGTTAGTTTGACGGCAAGGGGACTCTAACCCACGAGATAGGATTCCCCGACGGGTGTAGGATTCGAATCAATTAGTCATCTCTAGGATTCGAGCCCGGTTCACCTCATTGGAAAGCGAATGCTCTATTCCCTGAGCCACCATGGTTCATCAGAATATATTGGAACTGTTCTTAGAACTATTTTATGTTCTAATTGAATTAAGTTGTTCTTTTTATACAATAAAAAATTCTTAACTGTAGTTAAATCCATCGCATTAAAGATTCCTAAATTAAACTTGGTAAGTTAAATTTTTGGTAAGTTAAATTGGTAAGTTAAATTTTTGAAAGGGATCCCTCTCCTGTTCAACTGCCGAACAGTATCGAAACACTTAATTTACTCTATTAAGTATAAAAGTTCTTCATCAATCAACATTTTTATAAAAAAAAATAAGAATTTTAAAAGAACGAAAGATGTTTTAATCTCTTAATTACGATTTTAAATGATTGATTAACCTTTCACGCTTGAATGTAATTGTTTATTTCAGACTTTTAAGAGAGCTGAAAGTGGTGAACCCTTACATTTTTTTTTTTCTTTTCCTTTTTACACTCAGCAAACAACAGTAGCATCGAATAGTGATGAATGTTGTTTACAAAAAAGAAAATAAACTAAATAGTGAAATGTGATTAATACTTTTTTTTTATTACCATGATGTATTTTAGAGTCTAATAGTTTTGGTTTTAATCTGCGTTTGGTGAAGCTTGATTTAATTTGCAGTGCATTGCGTTAATTTCATAATTCCGGAAACTGGCTAAAATATAATTTATTTTAAATTAGTTTTTAACGAAGTTTAAATTACGCAAATATTTCTATATATTATAATTTTAATCACACCGCATTTTAAAAAAAATTATATGCATATTTACCTTAATCAATTTTTAATTTTTTCTTATTTCCCTACCTGTGTTAACATTTCGTTAATTCAGGCAATTTACTAGGCAGACGTGTCGGTCACTTTTTCAGGGGCACCATGTTAAGTGGGCCAGCTTTGCTTTCACAATATAGACAGATAGTACAGAGAATGAAAGAACATCCGTGCCTTGCCCGCGATTCGAACCCAGAACCTTTCTGATTCAAGGCCAGTTCCTTGACCCCTACACAGTCCGGTCGTCTTATCTTAATCATAAATTATCACGTGAACGGACGCAGAATTTATAATATCGTGTTTTTCTTGAAATGATATACATCGTTAAAAAAGATTCATATCAAAAACTGTTTAATGAAATTCAAAAAAATGACCATGCCGAAAAGTTGTTGTTGTGGTTACTTATTTGATTTTTTTTAATAAACTCAATTGAAGGATATTGAAGTGTTGAAAAATATTGAAGGGAAAATATTGAAATACCAAAAGCTTAGTTTTCCGGAGTTTAAATCGTAAAATAAATATAAAATAAAGAAGAAAAGTAAAATTATTTTCATTCTTACAATTGCAAAGCTTAGAATACAAAGTGACAATATATCAAGTTATATATAAGATAATAAACTTTATATTTTAATTACCTAACCTCCAATTTTCAACCCAATCTTAGGATTAGGTTTTTATTCAAATTCTGGTTAAAGATTTTCCTAATGATACTAGAAAATCTAAATGTTAAATTTTATATATAACATTTTTTTTTACCATAATTTAATATATTAAAATTTGAATTTTCAAACATTAAAAATAAAGCTTATTTTTAAATTCAAAGTAAATTGAAAATAAATCTTTGGCTACAAAAAGGAATCTTAACCAAAAATTGAATCTTATTCCTGTTTTGGGAAAACTTAGTACTTCCCAATTTAATTAAAACGATTTTTGGCAAATAATGTTTAAAGAAAACTTTTAATCGAGTTGAAATCTGAATTTAGATTTTTTTACAGTCAACTATTTTGTAAACTTAGGTATCTAGAGAATAGTTAATTAAGTTTTTTTATTTAACCTTAGTTACATTAATAAAATATACTATTAATACACCAGTAATTTAATTAGTAACTTAATCTGTTATAACTTAATTTAAAATTAACTATTAAATTAATATTTGAAATGTGAATTTTACGAAATAACTAACATTAAAATTAACTATTAAGATAGTAATTTAATGTGTTTTTAACTAAAGAAGATAAGTATCAGATTTATTAAATAAATTTAGATCACGAACTAATTATAATGATCGTATTTTTTTCACAAAATTAGTATAATAAAAATTCGCAACTGTGAAATTTAATGAAAAAGAGTTTACAATTCATGGTTTATTTAAACATTTTTTTTCATTCATAATTTTTTGAAGGTTTTTATGCTATTTTTAAAACAATTAAATGAATTAAAATTTATATGGAACTTGTAAAAAATATCCGTAATGCTATTAGCTATATTTATTTCATTTGATATTTTTGCGAAATAAGGATATATTGTGGCAAGAATATATTATATGTTTCAGTTAAATATCTTTTTAAGACAAAAAAAAAATTACGAAATTCCCAGAAAAAAATGTTTTTTGGAATTTTTTAGAAGCTGAACGTAACTATTATTTTTGCTTTACGAATCTGAAAAGCATTACATTAAAAATTTTACATTTGAAAAATAAATGTTCTGAATTTTTATGATAAATTAAATAAGAATCCTAAGATTCTTGTAAATAAAATGAAAACATGATATTTTTGGAAAAAACGAAATGAGAGTCTGAAATTTTGAATTTTTATTGATAAACTGAGTGACAATTTAAAATTCTAATTTTTTTTTTTAGATAAACTGTAAAAGAACTATAAATTTTTTACAGATTAGCGAGAGAAAAATCTCGAATTCTTAATATTTTCAGAGAAACTATATGGATGAATAATTGTTTTAAAAATGCTTAACTCTTTAAGACCTAATGCAACTTAACAGTACTTTTTATTCCTGTACAAATAACTCAAAAAGTTGAAAGCTATAAGAAAAATATTTTGTAAAGAAAATTAATTTAAGTCATTGTAGATAATCCACGCACTTACATTATTAAATTTAAGATCTTACATTATTAAATAAAAATTACACTTATATTATTAAATTAAAACATATTACTAACATGTACATATTGGGCTAATATGTAAACCACAGAATTGTGCAAGCTCTTTCTTAAGGAGCTAAAAAGATATTGCATAAATAGCTCAAAACGTAAAAAGAGTTAAGAAATTTATGTTATAATGAAGATTAATCAAAGTAATGAAAATTAGTCTAAGTAATAAAAATTAATCTAAGTAATAAAAATTAATCTAAGTAATAAAAATTAATCTAAGTAATTTAAGATAATCCATGCACATATATCATTAAATTTAAGATCAAATTTTGTGTGTGTAATGAATCATTTAAGGCATTTTTAATATTAATATGGTAATTCAGAGAAGAAAATTTTTACTTAGTTTAAACATGGCTTAAAATTATTATATGAACATATTCGGCTAATATGTAAACCGTAGAATCATATAGGGTCTATCTTAAACGGCTAAAAAGATATTTAATTTTGTTTCTATTGAAGTTGAAAGTCTTATGACTGAAAAAGAAAAAGATTGAACATGAATGTGGCAGAATGGAATGAGTATGGCTGGAATAAATAAATATGACAGAAATGAATAAATATGACAAAATAAATTATTATGTCAGGAGCGAATGTATATGACAGAAATGGATAAATATAACCAAAATGAAGGAATGGAAAGGAATCTATTATGAAAGAATAAATAATGTTAATTTGATAAATGAATAAAATTTCAAATTTGATCTTTTATTTAAATGCTTGAAAGATCTAAAGTTGATAATGTCGTCTTTTTTCTATAATTTTATTTTGATCTCAGACGATTTATATTTTGATAACGCTGCTTTAAGCTCTCACAGAAACCACAAAAAATATCGGTATCACAATGCCTTTTCTGACATTTTATTCACGCAAGCTACAACCACGTCACCAGACATGAGACTTCGTGATCTCCAATCTTGGAAGCACAGTTGCGATTACCTGGCTAAAAAGATCGTCTGCAAGTGAGAATCCTCTTATCGCTGGTAGTCCAGAGCACGTACTGTTGCCAGATCGATTGGAACGTATTTCTCTGGCATAAAAGGGGACAGGCTACTACGAGATGGGGGTTATTCTGGCAAAAAGCCCAGTATTTCCTTTATTCAACGAATGAGAGATCTTTTTGTTCTTTTGCTTTGACCTTTTTTTTCTTCTTCGCGTCATGCGATTTGACCTTTTTTTTTTGAAGGTCTTTCAATAGTCTATCTTGTCATGTGCTTGAAAAAAACCAAAATGAATAATAATAAAAAAAAATGAAATGAATGAAAAAAACTCGAGTGGACGTTGAAATGCTGAGCGACTGTGATAAATTGCTGTGTAGCGTTCGAAATGTTTTGTTTTCCAGTTATTGTTTATTGAGTTATCCATTCTGAACACACGTAGAAAACTTTTTTATGTCATTTATTTAATAACATTTGGAGCAAATCTCTGGAGAAATATGAAAGGGGTTTTGAGAGTTACTATTTTTAGATCAGCTTTTGCTGACGTACTTCGATGGGACTAAAAAAAAAATTCTGTTTTTATAAAAAGTTAACGAATAAGATCAAGATTTAATGCTTCATGATAAATGATGTGACGAATTTTTGAGATACTGAACGTCATGTATTGTTTTAAGGAACAATATATAACATCTTTTGTTTTTTAATATCACTATTTGTATTTGATATTTACTATGAAATAAAACTCAAAAGTTAATTTTTTTAAATAAAGCATAACATATGAATTACACATAGAAAAAAATATGGTAAAAACTACCAGAATTCGGTAAAAATTGGTAACATAGTTTGGATTCTCATTTTTATTGTGCCATTTTTTGTTGGTGGCTTAACATTTATATTTCAAATCACTTTTATTTCTTCTCATTCACGCCTGGCAAGTCTTGAAAATGGACACCTATTTTTGAGGGCTTGAAACATCTCGACTGTTGTTTCCATTTTGTATATTTTTGATTCGAATGAAGTTTTTAATCTAGAAATGTTAAACAAGTTAAACAGTTCTGGAATAAAGTAGATAAATATGAGTAATATAGATAAGTATGGAATACGGTAGATAAATATGGATCAAGATAGAACAAAGTAGATATATATGGAACAAAGTAGAAAAAATATGGAACAAGATTGATAAATATGGAACAAGAAATACAAAAATAGAATGCTGTTGACAAGTATTAAATTTGAAGAAGCCTTTTAAAAATAGCTTTGAGATTGCATATTTCTGTAAGCAATTTGAAGGAAATAAGAAATTGTATCTAAAAAAATGCATGGATATGAAACATGGGACACAAGTATGGAATATTTGAACAAATATGACATAGGATAAATGATACGTAACCCAGTGAAATAAAGGTTCTTCGAGAGTTAATCATATTACTGCTACTACTGCTTTATGTTTCTATGATATGAGATTCTAAATGTTAAGAGTTGTTTCAACAAATAACAATAAATATAAAATAGTTTTTTGGTGTCTGGGTTTGATATTTCTGTACAATATAACGCAATTGCTAATGTTTTTAAAGGCCAATAGAAAATTGAATATAAAAAACTGGATATAGATATATAATTTTACATTAATTTATTAATAATAATAGGAAAGCAATTAGAGGTGTTTAGAGTATTTAAAAAGGGCACAGTTACGGTTAAAAAAGATTCAGTATGAATAACGGAGAAGCATGAAAAACATCTTTGAGGGTTACTATTAGTTTATTTCCGTTACTGTAAGTAAATACGAAATAGAATAGAATAACGACTAAGAACAAGTTTTATTGTTTTGCTATTCAAGACGTTAAATTTTTTTTAAAATTCTATATTCTTACTTTTATAAAGATGATAAGAGAATTATAAAACTGTAAATATCAATATTTTTCAGATTTGAATGCAACTTGTAATATATTTTTGAATTTTAAGATTAGAAATTTCATAATTTTTAAATTCTTCACAAATTGAATCCCATAATCTGAGGTGAGAAACACTTTCGTAAAATAAAACAGTCGCGTGTGTTTCTGATTAATAATGAATTTTATTTTTAGTGTGTAGTCAAGAATACAAAAACGAACTTGTATTGTTTTTTGTTATTTTTGAGACACTTTTAAAGACAAGGAAAAAGCTATAAATATATTTTTTTTGAAAAAAAATTTAAAAAAAAAAAAATTAGAAAACTAGTAAACTATTATTATTTTTTAAATATGAGAAAAGTAAATAAGTGTTGCCATTTTTTTTGGCGGAAGATCAAATTAAAAAAAAACATTTACAGGCTTAAAAAAAATTTAAAAGTAATTCGTAAAATAATAGGTTTTAGATTAAATACAGATTTTAGGACATTAAGAAAATATTTTTCAACCATTATCTATTTTTTTAAAGCAATCACCTAATTCATTTCGAACATTCCATTCTTCGCTTTACTCGGATCGATAATTCAACATTAATTATTCAAGATGAACATGGAAACGATTCTAAACTTTAGAAGCAACTACTTTAACTGCAATTTATGATATAAATTATAAATTTTGAAAGATTTATCATGTTTTATTTTGAAATATGAAGTATAAAAAGAATCTGAAAATTGTGACCGTTTTAGCAAATTATACAGCATTTTTGCACTGCGTTAGTAAAAATTGAAAAGAATCTATTTCAAGAAAAAAAAAAGTATACATGTGTATAAATTACGTTTTGGGGACAGAAAAGCTAATAATGCTAATTTAATTTAAAAATACAAGTTTTTGATGCATTAAGATTTGAAAACTTCCTTATAAATTACACCTTAATTCGGAAAATAAGAGAATACATTATAAATCTGATAATCTAAAAATATTAATAAACATTCAGTCAAAGGATTTGGAAAGAAAGGTGAATAATAAATTAACTTATTAATTTCATATTTGTTTTTTTTGTTATATGGTAATTTAGTTTTCCAGTAATTTTCCCTACTTATTTGGGTTTATAAAGTAAGTGAAAGAAGCATTAGAACTATTACAGTAAACATACGTATCCAAAGTTATTTAAATTTGCTTTGATCAAAATAATCTTATGTAATACTTTTTCTTTACTTTTAGGACATTTAAGTCTAATAATGGAAATTAAGATTTTAAAACCACATCATAGCACTACAATGAAAAAACTAATTACTAAAATGAAGCCATTGCGGAAATCATTGCGGCATTCTAAAGCTATGGCGGAAATCATTGCGGCATTCTAAAGCCATTGCGGAAATTCTCAAATTTTTATCACCGACATTTGCATAAGTTTTTAACAATAATATTATAATTATGCAATACGTTCAACAAATATTTTTACTATTTGTACAGAAGTCAATTTCAGGTTGAAATGAAAACACATAAGAAGTGAGTCACAAATTTCATTTGCTAACATTTATAAAAACACTTAATAAAAAACATTTAAATTATGAAATCTTCTTATAAGAAATTTCATCCAAAATGGAAAACCATCTCTCAAAATTTTTATCAGCAACATACATATAGGTTATTAAACTTAAACATTCAAATTTTGAAATCCCTCGAATAAACATTTTAACCCTTTATATTTTACAAAGCAATTGGGAAATTACTACAAAAAGTCATTTCTCAAATTTTATCAGCAAAATTCCTTTACAGTTTTAAACTGAAACATTACTAATAGGAAATCTTCCCAATTTAAACCCCTAAAATATTAATATTTAGGGTATGGCTTCCATAATTTGAATATTATATATATATATATATATATATATATATATATATATATATATATATATATATAAACCGAAGAGCCATTACATTATGACCACCCTCTGGTGGCGGGGGTTGTATGGTGTGGGCAATGTTTTCATGGGGCAAATTGTGACTCATAATCCTCATAGAACAATCCCTGACGTTTGTAAGCTACTTTAACATAGTTGCAGACCAGGTTCCCCCTTTCATGGCAACAGTTTTTCCTACGGGGGATGGTGTTTACCAACAGGATAATGCACCATGCCATGCCAATCGTCATGGATTGGTTCGAGGAACATTCCAGTGACTTTCAAGTTATGTCTTGGCCCCCAAATTCACCTGACCTTAATCCAATAGAGCATTTGTGGTCCTACTTGGAAAACCAAATTCTTGCTGCCACGCTATCCCCTCCCAATGTGAGGGAAATGCAGGACCAGTTGGTGAGCGCTTGGTACCAGATACCTTAGACTACCTATGAGCACCTTGTGCCACGGCGGGTGCTAACAGTTTTGAGGGCTAAAGGTGGTCCTATATGTTATTAGCAGGGTGGTCATAATGTAATGGCTCTTCGGTGCATATATATATATATATATATATATATATATATATATATATATAATATTCAAATCTTTCAAAATAACTCAAAACATAATACTTGGAAAAAAATACCTTTGCACAAAATTTTAATGTGATGACATTCTGACACGTATTTAAAAATCAAGATGACAAATGTGCACTCTTATCCAATTGATTGGCTAAATTCATTAAATTAAAATAAATTTCAGATAATTCTAAAATAATTATTTTTTATACGTTAGTGCTTTATCATATCGTATTATAATTTCTTATCGGCAATATTTCTGAATGTTTTACAACCTTAGTAACCAAATTAGGTAGAATCCTTTCCATAGAATTGTTACCTTTTAAGATTTCAAATAACAGCTTCAGCCTATCTTATCACTCTTTAAGGTTTGACGAAATAATTTCAGGCGGAAACAAAACACAAATCCATCTAATTGATTTGAGAAATGACTTTCTAACCTGATGAAACCATTTCTCCAATAAACCTAAAATTTAGTAATCATGTTTTACTCTCTTTAATCTTTGCTCGAAAAGTCGTTAATAAACTAGTTTAACAAACTATGTGATAGCATTTTAACAACTCTCTTGGATGAAAGCGCCACGAGCAAAACAATGCGATACATTTTAGTCCCAAAATTATATTTAAGAGCTACAATGCCAAACGTTCAGTGCACATAAAAATGGACCGAACTTGAATAACTTTTGATCTAATGATCGGATCTTCACGTTCTATGGATCTCTTCTCTTATTGGCTCAAAAGAATCACCTTAATTATGCTAATTAATTAGTGCTGATAGTATTTCAAGTTAGCAAATCAGACACAAAACTATACTTTTTCTGAATAAACATACCGATTTTTGAAGGATTCGGATTTCAGCCCCCCAAAATATTGGGTGTAGCCGTAATCTGAAAAAAAAAGGTCACACTAGTTTTGTCAGGAGAGCACTCCAAAGTTTGGACCCCTTGACAGGACCTTTGCAGACATTTTACAAAAAAGTTTACTTAACTGGGGATGGAAATTTAAGAAATGTTTCCGTATATGAAGCCACCGTAAGCTGAAAACGAAATATCTTTAGATCTATGATGACAAAGATACCTGTTAGTCAACTTAACATGTTAAAACTAAAATACAAAAATTAAATGTTTTGCAGCGTAAATTACTTATTGTTTTCTACATAGTCTTTATTCTGTAAGATACAAAATATAAAATTCTTCCCACAAACATGAAATCTCAAAATATTTGACAAGTAAATATCAGACTAAAATATAAACTAATGGGGGATAACCCCTCTATAAAATCATTTCTCAAGTAAACTTTGTAATCAAGTTTTACCCCCTTAACCTTTACTGGTAAATCCCTTTACAAACTAGTTTACCCAATTACCTGATGACATTTTAAAAACTTCCTTAGATGAAACCGGCGCTGGCATAAAAATGCAATATATTTGAACCACAATGACATAAGCCAGTGTTTCCCAAAGTGTGGTACGTGTACCCCCAGGGGTACGGGAACAGTTTAGCGGGGGTACGCGTTCTTATGCGAAATATCTTGGAACAAACGAAAATTTCATTTAGGAACAAAGCTATCCATGAAAATTTACTATTACGTATTTTTCTATTGGCTATTTTTTGCAGAGTTAACTGTTGATAATTAATGGTGTCAAGAACCAGTTGTGATTTGTAACTGTTGAGCAATTTTTTTACAGTAAAAAATACATTTATTTTTTTATTAGTGGTACACAGCGTTACGAAAAATTTCGAAAGGGTACGCAAAAGTCATAAGTTTGGGAAACACTGACATAAGCGTACAGGAATTTAAAAGAAAAATCGTATTCAATATCGAAGAGTGTAACCATCAAAAAAATACTTCCTGCATTTTATACTCTAGGTATTAATAATTCTGAAATGACTTCTTATAATTGTTGATAAACTTTCATAATTTTTTAGGTAATATTTATATAAATTTTTACAATATAATTCTTTAAAGCGACATATCTTAACCCCTAAGTTTTTAAACAACTTAACAACAAGCTAAAAACCAAACCAACTGGGAAACAACCCTACCAGAAAATCATTTCTCTAATAAACCCAAAAACTTTGTAATCAAGTTTTACCCCCGTAACCTTTACCGGAAAATCCCTTTACAAACTAGTTTACCCAACTACGTGATGACATTTTAAAAACTTCCTCAGATGAAACCGCCGCGGGCATAAAAATTCAATATATTTTAGAACCACAATGGCATTAGCATACAGGAATTTATCAAGAAAACCTGGCTGTTGTAGAGAGAGAGAGTGTATTCAATATCGAAGAGAGTTAGTTACCAGAGAGAAAATACTTCCTTCATTTTAATACTCTAGGTATTAATACTTCTGAAGATACAGGAAGAGAATTCAGAGAGACGCGAGTTCTATTTTTAGCTCTGTATGACCCCTGACCTTTGTAGGCGATCGTCTGCAGCCTATTATAGATTTGCGGGAGCACGTGGAACGTTTTGAGGGAGAAGAGATTTATTTATTTTTTTTTCCATCCAGATTTTCTTTGATACTTTCACCAAATATCTTTCCCTAATAAATGGAAGTGATATTGCGATGCTTCCAATAAAGTTTTTGAGGAAAAAAAAAGTTGAGGTTGAATGGAGTGAAATATTTTATCTGCTTTCACTATCTGTGAAATGCCAGATCTAATGAGATCCCAATATCACTGAGTTATGATGAGAAATTTAGAGAATGAATTGGTTGAAAAATTATAATGGAGTAAGATAATGAGCAGGGCGTTTTTATGGTTAAAAAATGGATTTCGTAAATTTCTATGCTTATTGTTTTTTAACAGTGAATAGTGCAGCTTAATCAGTAATTGATTGTGAAATTAAATTTTAGGAGAAGAGAATTGATTATGCACTTTTAATAATAGCAAATAGTTTTTTATTAAAGAACAATATTGGATAATATTAATCAAAATGCAACATATATGCTAATGCATATGCTATTATATTTATAAAATGAATTTTGTTTTATACGATTTTTTCTGTTCTTATAATTTTTTGATAGTGGATGGTGTAACTTCATCAGTAAATGATTGTGAAATTAATTTCTAGAAGAATAGAACTGATTATGTACTGTTAATAATTATGATTATGCAACTGGGAATAATTATGATTATACAACTGTGAATTATAACAGAGAGTTTTGCTTTTATACGTGTTAATATTTTCAAAATGGATTTTGTTTAATATGATTTTTTATATGATTTATATTTTTGGTAGTGAATGGTGCAACTTAGTAAGTAATTGATTGTGAAACTAATTTTTAGAAGAAAATGAATTACGCACTGGGGATAATAGAAAATCCTTTTTTTAAAGAAAAATATTGAATAAAATTAATCAAAATGCTACAAATGGTATATTATAATGCATACGCTTTTATATTTATAAAATGGATATTGTTTAATACGATTATTATTATATATATATTTTTTTTGCATTTTCCAATAGTGAATGATATAACTTATAAGTAATTTATTATAAAATTTATTTTTAGAAAAAGAGAATTAATTATGGACGGGAAAAATTAAGATTATGCAACTGGGAAAAATTACAAATAGTTTTATTTAAAAAAATATAGAATAATCTTATTCAAAATACAACAAATCATATATCATAATATATCATACGTTTTTATATTTACTAAAATTACGTTTATTACGATTATTACTATGATTTTTTTTTTCAATAGTGAATGGTGTAACTTAATCATTAATAAATTGCAAAATTAATTTCTAGAAAAGGGTAATTGTCTACAAACTGGGAATAATCTCGATCATGCAACTGAGAATATTATCAAATAGTTTTTTTTTCTAAATCAGTGTCAGCTTTCTCCATGACCTCAGGCTAACCTTTACTTTCAACCACATTTATGTTAATGAAGCCCTTTAAATTGTTATTTTATCATAATTTCTGAAGTAATTAATCTCTCGAATCATTGATAAGAAAATAGATTTGTATTGATATTAAAAAATAATTTAAATATATTACTTTTAATATTAAATAGGTATTTCTGTATGTCTAAGTCTATTCAAAGAACTATAATTCAATTAGAGTACATAGATATTTATAGAAGTTACTTGACCTGATACTTATTTTTTTAAACTAATAAACGCATCGTGAAAAAAAAAAATCTCGACAGAAAATAGGAAGACATAAAAATTTGGCAAAATGTTTTTATCAAATAGAATTAGGTCTAAACGTACTACAAGTCAGAAAAATCGAGAAAAGATACTCAGGCGGAATTATAACGAAATAAATTAAAATAATATTTTCTATTCTAAAACTGAATATGAGTAAGCCACCAAAAACAGATAAATTCAATCAGCAATGGTTTGGTCTATGCAGTAAGTTGAATAAATATTTCTTCAAAGTCTATTTTAAACGAAGAAGAAATAAGTTCTGAATGTTTGCAAAAAATAAGAATTGGCTGTATATTGGTTACTTTCTGATTACAAATTGTTTTCAGTTACGCATTTTAATCTAAAAAGAAGCACAGATATGTAAAATTACTTATCTTTATGAAGCTTGATACATACACAAGCAACAGCATAAATAAAACTTTGGTGTAAATCTTGAAACATAACTTACCTAAAAAAGAAACAAAAATTTTGTAAATATCATTCTTCAATAAATATACACATACAGAGAAAAATACATATAGTAACTAAATTTTGAACTTAAGAAAAGAATTTGTTGGATGGAATTTCACTGTGTGCTTAGCAAGTCAAGTTATGCTAAGTTTTAATATTAGGTTAATTTGTCGGCGAGCGTTTTATTCTCAAAATAACTCAAAATGCGTGCTTTAGAGAATAGACACGGTTTAAAATGTGTGTTAAAAAATAAACACAGCTTAAATTGCAACTTCAAGAAAATAATCACAGCTCAAATACTTGTTTAAGAAAATAGACACAGATCAAAACGCGTGTTTAATAAAATAGACACAGCTTAAATTGCATGTTTAAGAAAATAATCATAGCTCAAATATACTTGTTTAAGAAAATAGACACAGCTCAAAATGCGTGTTTAAGAAATTAGACACAGCTAAAAATGCATGTTTAATAAAATAGACACAGATTAAATTGCATGCTTAAGAAAATAATCACAGCTCAAATATACTTGTTTAAGAGAAGAGACACAGCTCAAATTACGGGTTTACGAAAATATACATATCTCAAAATGCGAGTTTAAGAAAAATAGACACAGCTCAAAATGTGTACTTAGAAAAATAAACACAATTCAAAATGTGTGTTTAAGAAATTGTACATAGCTTGAAATGCATATTTGAGATATGGCTCATAATGCGTATGGACAAAAATGAACATAACTATTAAAATGGATATAACATTTGATTCCGTTTTTCAAACTTCTCTTGTGAAAAAATCTCTTTCTTCTAAAGAATATACTAATGGTAACAATAATAAACAGGCATTTTGAGCTATATCCATTTTCTTAAACACGCATTTTGAGCTGTGACCAGAATAAAAAGCTCACCCACGAATTATTTTTTGTCCATATTTATAAAGGTTTGTATAGAGCTTTACTCAACTGCTCACTAATACACAAATTTGTATTAATATCTGAACCAAAAAAATATGTCTAAAATTATTATTAAATATAACATACTATATAATAATTTGAGCTGCGTTTACATTTAGAATTAAAAAAATATAGCAAGAACCAGTAATATACACTGTGAAAAATTCTAGATAAAATTACGGTAAAACCGTAAAATTTATTACCGTAAAACTTTTCGGAACAAAAACTTTGAGCAACAAACCAACCTTCGATCAAAATGCGAAAAAATACGGGGTTAAAAAATACAAAATTGTTGCTACTCATTTCAAAGTCACAGGGACTACCTATGAGGACTGTTTTGCTCTGTTAAAACGTGGGGACAGCATAATCGCTCTTAGAAAAATCAGTTCAAATTTAAAGTTAAAAAAATACTTACTTAAACAATTATATTGTATACATTTGCTGCAATCATGCTAAATTAAAACATGCTCTAGTTAAAACATAGTTTAATGACATCAAGTTTACGAAGGATTATTTATCATAAGAATGTGGTTCAAGTTGGTTTCATATTAAGTTTGAATCAGATTTAGAGAATATTATGGTTTAAGTGTGGTTACTTCGATAGTTTGATTATTGGCATCTAATTTTATTAGTATCGTAACGAAGGGAAGAAAAAAAATGTTTCTAAGAAGCTTAAAATATTATGTTTTAAGGTCATCATTTATAGCTAAAGACTTTATTTATGAATCCTGCTAGTAAAGGGCGAAAAATTTAAAAAAAATGATACATCGAAATAACTTTTGATCTAAAGATCGGATTAGCACATACTAAGTTGCAATTTCAATAGTTTGAGGGTTTAAACCTAACTATGCTAATAGATTTAAGCAGGCAATGTTTTAAGTAACGAAATCTGACGCAAAAATGTACTCTTTCTGAATAAATAAGCTTTTTTTTACTGATTTATATGAAAAATTACTCCATTTAAAACCTTGTGGTGCAAGGACCGTAGTCATAATTTATAACAGACTTTGTTTAACAAAAGATAATCTTAAAAATGCAGAATTTGAAAAAAGAAGATAACAGTAAAATAAAAAGCGGTACTCAAAATAATTAACTAAATAAAAACATATCAAAGAAAGATAAAATTATGTAGTAAAAAGATTTGGAACCTTTATCACAATTAATATTTAACATGAATAGTTGAACTTTAATTTTATTTTTGCGTTTTTATCAGAGTCATTTGTTTTATTCCTTTCATATAAGATTTGATTAAACACCCATATGGACAACTATACTTTATACTATATCATATGTATAAAACATAAATTTTTATGTAGCCATAAAATCATATACTTTTAAATATATTAGCTAGATTTTATATTTTATATCATTCTATACACTTTACAATTACCATACATTTATAAATTTTAAAATGTACCTATTTAATCGTACTACCTATTTATAATATGTTTCTCCAATTATACTTTTGCCTTTTCGTACTTTACACTAGATATTTTGGCTTTAAAAGTTTTGTAATATTTACTATTTTTTCATCATTATAATAATTTTCTTTACTTATTTATATTTTGAAAGCACGACTTAACTAAATTGATCAGATCATTAATTATAAAACAATCTTTTAATTTAAATGTTTTATAAAGAAAAATTTTCAAGCATAGCTCTAAAATATTAACATAAATTATTGCAGTTAATCTTTAAATTTAAAAATGACCTTATTCCGCTTTTTCCTAATTTTACTTTTTTGTATTTAAAAAGATTTGAGTTTTGCTTTTTTCTGAACTACTTCAATAAAGACGCGCAATTAAAATTGTAATTTTTTTAATACCTTATAAGTAATAAATCAAAACAAAATCAGTTCTCATTGTTTTAAATTTCCTTCTATTTTAAAAATATGCTACGTTTGCCTTCGCAACGATCCTAAAGTGAAATAAAATGAAAAAATATTAAATTAACTTCCTGTTTAAAGCTTATATCATAGCAGTACTTTTTTTAAGATATGAAGCATAAACTTACCGTAAAGTAAAATATTACTGCAGGTATTTAACTTTTTAAGAGATCATAAAGTGCATCATGGTAAAAAAAAAGAACAGGTGAACATACATTAGAACATTTCATTGTTATTTTACGTAAGATATTTTCAGAAGCAGTTTTGTAAGTAAGCTGTATCATGAGTGTAGCTATTTTTTTCCCTACCCCATCATAATATTTCCAAAAAGAACACTCTATTCATCCTTTATCAGACGATTCTTTCCAAGAGAGAACAAAGAATAGAATCTCCAAAAAACCCTGCCAAATTTTCCCTACATTCTTTTTATCGCAAAAAGCATCCCATTGCTTTTCATCTAAGCTTTTGTCTGTGTTTTGTTATGTATTCTTTCATCAACTAAAGAAACTGAAAAAGTTTTTTTTACTCTTCTTTTTTTTTGAAATCAATTCCACATTCTTAACGATCCGAAGCATATCTTATGTTCGTGAAAAAATGTCAACTGCAGACTGCTTGTCATTTTGAAGGGAAGAATACTAAGGTGAATTTCTTTTTAGTATTTTGAATGAGCTGAGAAGCATTGATTTTGGGGCAATAACGATTTTATTATAGTTTTAAAAGGAAATTTTTGTTACTATGTAGCGCTATGGTACATTTTATTTATTAAAATGAAGCCATGAACAAAACTATTATTATTTAAAGTTAGAAAAAAGTTTGGCATTTATATTTGAAAGCAATATAAAATTTTTCTTTTTTTTTTGTTCAAATCTAAGGTAGAATTTCTACATTTAAAAAATGTTAGGACAAAGTTTCTGCTTTTGTATAAAGTCAAGATAGAATTAAACTTTCTTTTATGATGATTCTATTTTTATATATAGTTAAGGAAAAATCTTAATTCTCACATAAATTAGGGCAAAAATTCTATTTTCATGAAAAAGGTTATATATTTTTTTATTTTTATGTAAAATTAAGAAATTAAATAACATTTCGGTTTTTATAAAAATTTAAATTTTACGTAAAATTAAGTAAAAATTTCTTTATTAAATGTGATAGGCTGAACAAGATAAAACTTCTATTCTATATTATTGTATCGTGCAAAAACTGTGGTTATATCTGTTTTCTGTGTTCAAATTTCTATCTTTTATTGAATCTAAATATATCTATTCTTTTGTAAAGCTATAGTGAAATCTATTTTTATGAAAAATGAAGGTAAAATTTCTATTCTTGACTTTAAAAGAATTCTGTATTTAAACTGAAAATTTATGATATACTACAAAACGCTAATGAGATAATACAAAAATTTTGATACAAAAACAATTTTTTTATATTTACAATTGTCTGTTCCTAAATAAAGAGTATTTTTTTTATCTTCCATAAAGTTGAAAGAAAAAAGCTTGAAATTTTAAATTTTAGATTTATTAATGAGTTGTGTGTCAAATATCATTAGTTATATACCTAATCTTAAAACTTCAAGCAAATGTTTTGGAAAACCAACGCATACACCATTTTTAACAAGTTCACGTGAACTGAAATGAAAAGAGTTGTTGAGTCTTTAGAAACAACAAGGAAATGTTTTTTTTTTATAAATTGTTTTCTCTTTTTCGTAAATTTATGTAACCGCCAATAAATGAATAATTTTTTAACAGTTTAGTGACAGAAAAGAGGAGATATTTTTAATATTTTTGACTCAGGCATTTAAACTTAACAAGGCTATACATAAGTACGCAATTATTTTAAAATGGGTTATGGGTTAAATGGAGTTTATTCTCAAATTATTTGATTAGTATAGTTTAAGAATTATACAGATTTGGAATAAAAACATGAAAGTTGCTTGTATTATATTGTTAAAAACGTATTCCAAAATAGACTGTGTATTTTGGACCCTTGATTTATTGTATATATTGTACCTATATATTTAGAGCTATATAGTGTGCCCTCGACTATTGGATGCTACACATTAAATAACTCTTTTTGGGGGGTTCTTTTTTTCTTGATTTTTACATTATTTAGTGGTTTAATTAAAATTTATTCAATTAAAATTTATTTTGAATGAAGTATTTACGTAACTTGCATTATTATAAATAATCAAATACTTAATAATAACTAAAATTTATGGAGATATTTTAATGCTTCATTTATTTCATTTCTCCACAATTTTTTATTTCTCAAAGCAGGGTAATTCGTTTTACTAATAACAGTAATCTCCAACTTACGGCACATGAATTGAAATTGGCTCACTAGCATCACTAATCCAGCCTGTACTTGGCAAAGAAAATATGGTAAAATTACCATAATGAATAGCAATGGCATTTCTGGTAAAAAAACATGATTCTGATAAATAAACCCAAAATTTACGGTATTTAAATACTTAATTTGTTATTTTTTCCATTCATATCAAAACTGTTTACTAGAAATTCTGGTTTACAAAATTATAGTTCTTATTATTACACATATAGCAAAATATGCAGATCTGAAAAATAACTTCAGATGAATAAATGATTTTTATACCACGTTCTGAGTTTTCATGATAAAATTATTAAATTTCACCACATTTACCAAATTTTATCATTTAATATAAAATTACAACAACATATCTCTATTTTTGGGAAGGATTGTACTTTAATTTACGAAACGCCTATTACTAAATTTTAAAAACAAAATAATTTTCAGTAAATAAATGCAATGATGACTTGTTTTTTTGTTTAATATTGAGCAGATTTTTCTCGCAAACAATCATGATGAAAACAAACAAACCCCAAAGAAAATCGACTGTTTTGTGATGCACGGGCCGGAAGCTACCATGACAACAAGTGGAAAACTAGATAACAAAAAATTAATTCACCTACATTAGCTGGCACGACAACGACTATCGATACTTGTGAAAGCGATAAAAAGCTCTTATTTTCTTTAATATACATCCAATCTTTTTTTACCGAACCTCAATTGTTCAACTCTATTGCTTTAATGAGACTTACTTAGTATAGACACCTTCTTTTCAAATTCAACAGTACATGTTCAAATAACATGTTTTAAAATATACTTTTTCGCTAATAAGTTTGAAATGTATTTTTAGTTCTGAGAATAGATTCGAGTTCAAAGAATATGTTTCAAAATATTATTTCTTTTATTATAAAATCAATTGTTCAACGTTGATTTGCAAAAAGAGACTTTGTTGCTATTTATTCTATTTTGATTTTCACAATATAAGTTCAAAGAGAAATTTTTGAATAAGAATTGTGTTCAAAGAGAAAGCGAAACATGTTCGCAGAAAATTTTGGAAAGGAAAAAAAGTTTAATAAAAATAGATCATGATAATTAATGAAATATTTTACAAAAGAAACAATAGAGTATTTTTATATTATTATAAATATAAACTCTTTCAATGTTTTTTCGTAAAAAAAAAAAAAAAAAAAAAAAAAAACATTTTTTGTTTTAAAGTGCAGTTTTCAGTATAACATTTCTAAGAGTTTAGATACGATTTTAGATGATATTAAAATTTATTTTACTGAAATAATATTCTCGGGTATGAAAAAAAATTCTAATTCACAGAGATTGCACCTAGAACGGATTTAAAAAAAGTATTTCTTAAACTTACATAAAATTCTTTTAAAAAGCAGCTAACAATTTATGAAAAAAATAAAAAATAAAATAGTTCATAAATAAAATAGTTTCTAAAATAATAATTCTTTAAAATTTAAAAATATATTTTATTTTAAAGAATATATATTTTCAAATAAATTATTTTGTTCCAAAAATAGATTCTTTTTCAACGATTACAATAAACTAGATTTAGTTCAAAAGATTTATTTTAAAATATTTCTCCTAACCAAAATCAGTTCTTCAATGCTAGTTCGGTAATGTAACAAGTTTCATTTAAGAAAAATGTGTGTTTTTAAGTATTCTGAGAATAATGAATTATAAAATATATATACTTTTTCAAATAAAGATATTTTAATAACAAGTAACATTTTCCGTTTTACACTGAGAAAAAAAATATGATAAAATATGATAAAATTTATGCCAGAATATGATGTCTGTCAAGATGGGATAAAATGCATCGTGCTTCTGGTTCTATGGGAACATCAAAAAGCTCCATAATTCTTAGCAAAGCATTGTGTTTAATTTAGCAATAAAATATGGTTTCATAACATGTGATAAAATTTGGTAAATATATTAAGGTTTGTTAACTTTATCATTATATCTTAGAGCATGGCATCAAAACCAGTTATTCGATTAAAATCATTTTTCAGTTTTGCATTTTTTACTAATTATGTGGTACATATGAACTATGATTTTGAAAGCATGAATCTCCAGTAAACCGTTATCATATGAACGGAAAAGTACCACATGAATTGTTTAAATACCGTAACTGTATAATTTTTTCTCCATGTAGAATGAATTCTTAAATAATAGAATTATATAAGTCTCCCTCCTTTAAAAGCATATACTGTGAAAGTTTTTTTAAAAATCTAAAAACCATGTTCAGAATATAGTTACGGAGGTCAAAATAAATTATAAATTTTCGTTTCAGAAAACCAGATAATTTTTTACTTCTATTAAATTATGTATTAAAACTTGAAGTTAGTTTTTCATAAACTCTTAAAATATTTCGCAAACTTCAGGAAGTTTTGGAGAAAGAATTTAGGCAAATTTTAGTAAATAAGCCAGGTTTGTCATTGCATGTGATAAAATAAAGCATTCTTATGTAAATTAGAACATTTCTCAATATTGTCTTACATGGATGAATCATTCGTACATATATTTCATCGATATACTAACATGAGTATTACGTATAACAAAATATTTGTATATATAACGTTTATAACTCAAGACATTCTTATGTACTTTGAAGGTCTTATAGAAATTAAATCTTCCATTTAGCTTTAATTTATTCATTGCTTATAATTTTTATATGATCATTTTCCAAACGTATCATAAATGGAAGAGTGTTTTATTTTATCATAATATAATAGTCATGAGTGTTAAACTTTTATGAGATTCAGATATTGGTGTACTAAAAATACTTTGGCTGTCCTTGGGTGTTTCTAAACTTTATAAACAGATTCTCTTTACTTTCCGTACAACCAAAAAAATATGCTAAACGATATGTTCAAAACATAAATTTATTTTAAGTATCCGAATTCTGTAAATATTGCTAAGCTGCTGTGTATATATTTACTTGTTATATATTTTATGTTTTTATAATTTTCAGTTTTTTATTTACAGAAATCATTATATTTTTTATAACATTATGCAGTGTTATCTTCGTAACACTGAATTTTGCTACTGCAATTTTTATGCATAGCATCCTTTGACTTTCGAAAAAGTTCTTTTTATTTTAATAAAATTTTTTAGCTTTTTAAATTTTTTTAAAACAATTTGTGAGCGGCATTCACATTATGAACATTTTTTACTTTCTTCATTTTTTGTAAAATGATTACTCTAAAATGCATTTTGAAGCTTATCTACAACACAAATATAATGTTATTTTGTTAAGGATCATAATTGTTTGTCTAAAAAGTGACTAAAAAAATAATAGATATACGGTCGAAACATATTTATAATTCGATCCGGCAAGGGCAACATGCATATCATTAAAATTTTAGAAGTCATGCAGTTCTGTTACAAACAACTGAAAGATAGATATAACGATGGGACCTTTCAAAACCGTATACTCATTTAAAACTTGGTAACATCTTCATCAGAGATAATAAACTCATATCGGAAGTCTACACTTCAGTAGTTGCTTTAGATTCTCCAGATAATATTCTAATTAGAAGTAATCATTAACAGACATTTTCCTGTGTGGTAAAATGCTAAACGGAAGTTAAATCTCGTTGCCTTTAACATATTATTCAAGACACTCTGGAAAGCTATTTCTGTTTCAGTAAAACTTGAGAGCCAGGAACTTGGTACATTGGTTTTCCATTCCTCTGGGAAAAGGTTTGGCGCGATTCTAAAACTTGAGTCTTTCCGATTGATACCTAATTACTGATGCGAAACGATTCTTACAGGAATCAAATAGTTCTAAAGTGTTTGTGAAGTAAAAGGGATGATTCGGGAGGAATAAAGACCAGCGCTGTTTACGCTAGAATTGGTTGTAACATTTCGTAGAATTTTGAAAAAGGTTGACACGAAAGCTGAAGATTCTTTCAGTGGGAGTTTGTTAAGGTTTAAATATTTGATCGGAATAAAAGATTAGTTTAAGGTTTAGGTTGACTAAAATTATTTTTAAAGGAGATTTTTAATACAGTATAATCCCATAATTTCGTAATGCGAAAAAAACCTTATTTTAGTGACATTGAAATAAGATTTTGATGTAAATTTAATGTTGTAAAATATTAAATATTTGATCTAAATTGAAGGGATGTAATTTAAAATATAGGTTCTCTGAAATATTACCTTTAAAAGGGATTTACAACAAAACAACATCCAAAATTTATTATGCTAAAAATTCTTGTTTTTTTACATTAAAATAGGAGTTTTATGTAGATGAAAATTTAGATGTAGATTTATTGTTGTTTATGTCTAAATATTTGATCTTGATAAAAGGTTAGTTAAAGCTTAGGTTTAGTAAAATTACTTTTAAAGGTGATTCTTAGTACAATATAATTTAATAATAGTGAAAAAATATTCTTTTATCAATATTATGGACAGTGCATACAAGCGTTAAAATTTTAACCATAAATATTTTCGGCCAACGTAATTAACGAGAGCTTTTAATAAAACTTCTTGTTTAGACAAACTTACTCCAGAGGTTACATTTTTAAATAACACTATTTATTAGTATTGTTTTAAGATAGGTATTTTACTAATAGCCCCACTTTTTCCAACTATTGCAGTTTTTTTAATACTTTTCCTTGGTATTGTTTCCAGGTCGATAATTTATAAGTTTCTGGATCATAATTTCATATCATGCTTCAATTATAAATTTTATTGTTACTGATTAACAAACAATATGGTAAGGTGGCAGCTACCTTGCACCAAATAGTTACAAAGAACATCTTGGTGTTTCACAGCATAAGAACCTATCCTTGGTTTTCGTGAAGTGGAACACTTAGTGAAACATCACTTGAGTGTAAAGTAGTTTCCACTATTTCTCATATTCAGATACTCGAAATTTTTATGGTGCATTAGATTAAAACTACACTACAGAGAAACACCAAAATTACGCTTATAACTAGTTGCACTGAGACATCAATGTTCCAAAATGCTAGAATATGGTAAAATATACCGTGTTTTACCGAAGGGATTCGGTAATGATTTTGATAAAATTAAAAAAAAATATGGCTTTTTTTTCAATATGTGATATAGTATATATGTGTTCTCGGACTCACAAGCGGCCATACAATCAATTAGCTCATATGAACGTCCCTTGACACCTGAGATTTCCCGATGTCAAGACCTCTTGAGATCATTATTTTTGAGGGGAAAACGAATAGTCCTCCAGTGGGTGCCAGCCCATTGTGGTGTTTGGGGCAATGAGCAGGCAGATTTACTTGCCAAAAAAAGGTGCCAATTTGCTACAACAAAAAATTTCGGCAACTTCCTATTGGAAAATCAAACTGTTCCTTAAAAATTTATGTAAAACCAACTCATTGCGAGACCTTCAGACTCGCACAGCTTTGAAAAGTTGGAGAAATGTAAGCCCTTCTTTAATTCCCGACAAACCAAGACGTGATGCAGTTGCGGCCTTTCACTTATATACAGGCAACGATTGTTTTTCTGCTCACTTATACCGCATAGGCCTTTCTAGCACGCCTTTTTGTCCACTTTGTTAATCTGGAGAGAAATTGGGCAGGGAACAACTGCTTCTATGTGGGGCCCTTCATGGACACACTGAGTCCTCAAGATAGAGGGAAGCAAGAGAACTTTTAAGGCAATGACTTCGGTCTTCTTTCTTTGTTATCCTACACACATTTGTATTCGTTATTTATTTCATCTTTCTATTTGTACCTTTTGCCTTGCCATTGGAAATAATAAAAAAATATGTGGTGAAAGTGGTAAAATTTGATTATTTTATTATGATGCGTTAGAATATGACATTAAAACCATTTATTGGGTAAAATTTACAATTCATTTTTTGTATATTTTACTAAATATGTAATAAGAAGAAGTATAATTTGGGAACCCAGAATTTCCGACAAACCTCAGTTTAGACATTGATCTACTGCTCAGCGATCGACCACAGGATTTTCGATTCCATTGGATTTGCAAGCACGTATATAGCATGTACTCGTTGTGTCTTAGTGGAGTTTGAGAATACATTTAAAAGCAGTTTGCATGGAACATCTTGTATTTTAATAAGATTGCACAGAACAGCTAAGTATCTAAAACAAGATTTATTTAAAATTTTACTTACAAGATTTATTTAAAATTTACTGAAAATTAATTATTTAAAATTTATTATAAACATTAATTTCTTTGAAAGTAGTAATCTTGTTTAAACTTAACATTTATTGATATTACCAAAAAGCTTAATTAAAATTGCTCATTCTCATTAAAATTTTAAATTTTGCTATTTATGTAAATAAAGCATGGATTACCAGAAGTTTGTCTATGATTTGTTATTTGTTCAAATTTAAAAAAGCTCATTGAATAACTACAAGTTTTTTAATGGTAAGAAATAAAAAAAATCCTGCTGATAAAATAATTTATTTAAAATTTTAATTATTAAAAAGTTAGGATTAGCAAACTTATTATAAACAATAAATTTCAAACACTACGATCTTATTTAAACATATCTTAACTTACAATAATTACTACTTTTTTAATGCTACGAAATGAAAATATATTTATAAAAAGCTAATATTTCCAACAAGTAAGATACATTTTAAACATTATTCCGAAATTAGAAATTAATTTCTTCTTTGCATTTGAGTTCTGTAGAAGGAAAGAACTATTATGCTAATTAATTTTTTGCAAAAACAATTACTTACTACGCCGTTTCTTGATATTTTTAAGCTACACAAAGTTAAGGAAAGCACTTAAAAGGAATGTTTTCGTTTTAATTAAGCCTTTCTCATATTTCTTGTTTAACGTAAAACATTTAAATTGTGAACATTATAAATAAATTAAAAAAAGTTTATTCAGTTCTTTTTCTTTCTAATTTGGCCTTAATATGTTGCAAAAGCGAATAAGAATATTCATAAACATTACTATTTAGTTTTGTAATTGAACTATTCATGTTTTAAAACAATTGGTATATTTGTTTTACGTGGTGATTAATTATCATAATTTGAAATGTTTGTTATTCTACAAAATTTGAACACTAAATATTAATTAAATAATTACTTATAATTTATTAAATTATTTTTTTAATTCTATATCTGTTTATATTAAAATCGTTTAAATTTCCAAAGTAATTTTAAGTTGAAATTAATGCTAAAAATATCAACGCAATTATTATTAAAAATATAATCTCATAAATAAATTCATTTAAAAGTTAATCATAATCTCATAAAGTTTTATTCAATTTACTATGTTTTCATTATACAAAATCAAGAGAAATAATATTTTTTTATACTTGTTAAAAATTCTTTCTTAAATTTCACGTTTATCTGTTTAATTTGTTTGGTATTTCTATATCTATATTTTAAAGCCTGCATGCATACTAATAACGCTATTACTAAACTCAGCCGCGCGACATCCCATAGAGGGGCAAGGCCTGCTGTACCCATCTCAGTTTTCTTGACCTTGGGCTCTGGGGTGCAGGAGCAGATGTTCTGGTCAGGTGGTCAGCCGAACGCTGATTAAAAAACCATGAACACAAAACTATACTGTTTCTTAACCATTTACTAATAGCATCATTTAAAAACCGGGAAAAAGAAATTTAACTGGATATTGGAGATAAGCTTTTCGTTAGGTAATGGAGATTTTAGTAAGGTTGTGGTTGAATTGTGTTTATCAAATGATGCGTGGAATATGGTTTAATTACTATATCTGGTTGTTTTTAATATAGTAAAAAATGGGGAATACTTTTTGTTTCAGCTTCATAATGCTGCCATCTATGCAGCAATGAGGGTATCGTATTCTTTTAGTCCAGGGTGACAAATTAGGCAGTGAAAAGACACTGCAAATACGTCATGTGTTGTAAGGGGAATGAAAAAAATATTGCGGTGTCAATGCTGGGACTCGAACCCCTTTCTGTCTGTCATAAGATTGATAGATTAGCCCTCTCGGCTACATGTACGCAGATGCAAGGAACTAAGTAGTTTCCTTAGGTGGCTCTAGTTGGTGCGATAAAATTCTGGTTGCTTAACTTTTTTGAAAGCAAATAATAAATTGTTTTCTCACAGTTAACAGTTTTAATACCTTATGACATATGGTTATTTGACTGTATTGCAATTAAATAAATTGTTATTAAACCATTTTTTCCGAGAAATTTCCAACAGTGTAAAGCACGCATAAGATAAAAATAGAATCGAAATATTAAATTTTTGCAACTATTTATTTGCATCTTTAGCAAATGTTCATAGAGAAAAAAGTAAATTTTAATCATAGTATATTCAGCGAGTTTTACTCTAAAATTTGCAAACCATTTAAATTGATAATCGATAAAGTATAATTCACATCAAACTTAACTCGATGAATATGAATGAGGTGTGCATCGCAAATTTGCTTTGGACTAAATGCATTGTTAAAATGATCACACGCAAACATTATTTTATTTTGCATCAAATGAAATTAGCAAGGGGTAAAACCAAATTAGTATGGTATGCACATTTATTATACAAGAGAAACACTCATAAATATGTAAGAGAGCACTTCTCTGCATTTCTAGAAATAATTCATTATAAGTTTTTTGTTGTTGGAAAATATGTTGAAATTCTTATATTTAATTAAACTCTTATGTAATTCACTTTAGTTTTGAAAATTCGACAAAGAGTGTCAACAACAAAAAAAAAAAAAAAAAAAAAAAAAACATTAAAGATTTTTTTTTTTAACTGAAAAATAAATGACTCGTAAAAAAAACAATATGAGTAATAAATTTAGAAAAGAAGATTAAAAACATAAGTTGTTCTGTAGCAAACAGTATTACCCTATAGTAACTGAAAAAAATATAATAACGAAAATTTACCGAAAGTAAAGATCCTAGAATTACATCCACGCAAAATTTCTATGAAATGGTACTTCAAACGTTATTTAAAGATAACTTTAATTACTCATCAAGCAAGAATCGTACCGAGTTACATAATTATTACTATTTCAAATATATGAGGCATTCTACACTGATAAAAAAAAATTATCAAAACTCTCAGTAAAAGTTACCTTGTTTCAGACTTTATGGGAACACCAAAAAGCTCGAAAATTATTACCGAAGCGCTTTGGTAATGAATTTGAAAAAATTGGCAGAAAATTATAGTTCTATAGTATTTCATTAAATTTGGTAATTTGTTAATTTTACCATGATGCCTTATAGCATGGAATAAAAATTATTTATTCTGTTTACTTTTAAGTTTTGTGTTTTTTAATAGATGTGTGATAATAAGAAACTATAATTTTGAAAACAAGAATTTCTAGTAAACAGTTACCATATGAAGGGAAAAATATACCAAATGAATAGTTTAAATATCGTGTATTTTGGTTTTATTAACCAGAATTATGTTTTTTTTTTACCAGAAATGTGACTGGCTTACAGTTTCTCCGATTAAGGCATGTTTTTCTTTGATCAGATGTTTTTTTTTAAATCTCATTAAATACTTAGATATACTATGTTTAGATTTGACTGTATCGTAAAATCCAGAAACGTTCTCATTGATTCAGAACTATTCGATGTTACTGTACAGTTGTTAGAGTTTGTATGCCATTGCATCAGTTTGATGAGCTCACTGCATTGATTCTAACAACACCAGAGCTCGTACCATGTTTTTAAAATAATAGAGTACGTTGAACTAGAGCATCGTTAAAAAAATTAATGCGTTGTAGTGTACTAATTAATAATTAGTGACTTTACTAGTGATTAATTAGTAACTGTGCTAACTAATCTTAAGTAGTTACTGAACTATTGATTAACGAGTAACTGTACTAATGATAAATTAATAACTGTACTAGGGCTTTAATTAGTAACTGCACTAATTAATCTTAATTAGTTACTGTATAAATGATTAAGTAGTAACTTTACTTACGAAAAATTAATAACCAATGATTAATTAGTAGTTGTTCTAAAGAGTAATTAGTAATTGTCCTAAAGATTAATTAGTAACCGTATTAATTATACTTCATTAAACTTGGTTACATGCTTTAATGTTCAGTTTGAACGGAAGCGAGATTCAGTTTAACATCAAATGAAGATTACTGCTTATGTGACAGATTTTGTGCTTCAAAGTAACAATGCATATACAATATACCAATATTTTTTAAAGCAAATGATGTTTCATAGCATCAAGTATCTAAATATTATTGTCCATCTTTGGACTCGTTTTTTGTGCAAGTTAGACTCATTTAATAGGCAAACCAATAGATTATCGAAGGTTTATAAGCATGTATTACAAATTAGTCTCTGTACCAAATTGCAGTTACAAATTAGTAACTGTAATAAATTAGTAACAGTACTAAAGATTTATTAGAAGCTGTACTAATAATACTCATTATACTAGATTGTATGGTATAATGTTCAGTTTGAACGGAAACGAGATTCGATTTAATATCGAATTAAGTTAGAGTTTATTAGACCGATTGTATGCTTCAAAGTATTAAATGTACTACATACAATATACTAAAATTCTACCTTGAAGCAAATAAAGTTTTATATCATCCAGTATATAAACATTATTGTTCGTCTGTGAACCACTTTTTTGGAATAAACTTATTTATAGACAGGCCAGTTGCTCAGTTAAGATTCATGAGCGTGCAATACAAAAAGATCAATTCTGTAGAATAAAATAGATCTTCTGCTAGTAGGATATAATGTAGTGAATTGACAAAGGTAGGTAATGTTTAGAATAAAATTTTTTGTTTTGTTGGGAAACGTTTAAAAATCGTTCACAGATGCCTCAAGAGGTTTTGTCTTTTAGCCGTACCAGTTCATAACAGAGTCTTAATTATTTTCTATAGAAAACGAATTAATTATTCCTAATGTTATTCCATCGGGAAAACTATGAGATAGTAAAATTTGTACGTAATTTATCCGAAATAAAAAATTTTCTAACAAAATTTCCTATATTTTCCATTTTTTTATCTTAGTTTTTGAAAGGTAAACTTCCCTCTTGGATGAACCAACTGTGTTATGTTTTTTCAAAAACTTTTATAGTAACAAAATTTGGACATTAACTTTTCCAGTGTGTTCACGGGTTAACGTAATCTAAAACTACTTTCTCACAAGGTATTTTTGCCAGAAATATTTTTCTAAATTTTCGCGACTGTTAAAGCCTTTTAATCTTTGACTTTGGAATACTAACTTCTCTTCAGAGGAAGTCTCTACGTTTTTGAACTAATGTTATTTTTTTTATTTTATATTATAACCGTCGTTGAACAGCCGATCCAACTTTTTGTTTACATCTACTAATGTTCAACTCCGCATCCTTGTAATTTTGAACCCAATCCAGAAGACAAGGGGACTCCTCGATCTCTAATGGGAACAATTTGCTTTCGGGGAAGACTTTTTGATGGAACTAACCCGCATTTGCGTTATACGGCGAGGAAGACCACAAGAACCTCCCACGGTTAGCCTGACGGCAATGGGACTCTAACCCATGATCCGTCTACCACTGAGGATATTGCACATCAGCATTGCGGTCGGTGCAAGCCAGATGCGGAATTCATATCGACTGATATTTGCAGGGGAAAACTCTACGATAGTAAACTTTATTCTTGAGCGTTGTCATCGGTTAAGGATACCAGATTTAAAAAAAAAAAAAAAATTCGGCATTATTTTTGTCATAGAATTCATGATTTTCAAATCTTTTAATCTTTGTCTATGAAATTTAATGTATGATATTCAGATATTTCCTCAAGTATATCGACTTATCAGTAAAAATGGAAATAAAGTTGGTATTTTACTGTACATCAGAGAGACATTGTCGAAAAAAAAAAAAAACTTGCTAGCTATAATATATTCATAATACTTGAGAAGGCTACTCATAAATATGTAAAAGATACTTTTGTGTGAGTTTGTAGTATGGTGGGTAGAATTTTAAGAACGCTACCGTGTCATCCCAAGAAGACGTTGGTTTCCTCATTTCCAAAGATAAAACTGCAGAATGAAGCCTTCAAGAGCTTCCAGAATATTCGTTCATGCAAGATATGGAATATATCTTGCAAAATGTGTTCTTTTAAGTTCCGAAAGGAGTACTTTAGATTGTGGAAACTCAGAAGGAAAACAAATATGCTACCCTGAAAAGTGTTAGGAAGAGCAAGGAGAGATTTTTTGTAAGTTTATTGCTCAGTAGCTCTATTAAAATATGTTTAAATCAACAGCAGAAGTTTGACTTTAATTATATTTAGTCTATTTATTCAAATATATTTAGAAACATTTAATACCTATTACATACTTGAATAGTTTTTAAATGAACATATATTCTTCAGAGTACTTTTACTTCTACTAGTACTTCACTTTTACTCCTACTAGTAGAGTACTGAGTACTTCACGATTTATTTGGCTTCCATGCTGAAGTAATAAGCATAACAATTAGGTTGTGCCAGAGAAAAGCGTTTTTAGTAGCAGTTTGAAAACACTCTAGTTTATTAGTGCGTTATCGGTTGGTTGTTGTCAGAGGCAGGCATTAAATATTAATATAAAAATGTGGATTTAATTGCTACAAAAGTGATACTTGATAAAAAAAAACCCTATTTGCCTTAAAAAATATGGAGAGGGAAATAAAAGTGGATATGTTTCTAGCGCTCAAAAATAGGTACCTACTCTCAAGACTTGCTAGACGTGAATGAGAAGAAATAAAAAGGATTTGAAATATAAAACCAGAAGTTGTCTGCAAAATAATTGAAAATTAGGGTAAAAAAGAAATCTAAAAAAACTGAAAAAAAAAACTGCAATAGCCGTAGGGGAAACACTCAAAGATAAAAAAAAATGAGAACAGATGATAAACAAAAAACAATAACAACCCAGTATTGAAGAGAGGGGCAAATTAGGAAAAAATATGACTATGGAGAGGTGATGAGGAACTAGTGTCGTTAATAAGGGAATCAACATTCTTAAGAATGAAACAAGATTTCAGGCCATCAAGATGAGCTGATGTGGTTAAGATGGAAATAATTTTTGTATTGTTAAAATTGAATTTATGAGCAAGATTCCAACAATGTGCAGCAATTAATGATTTATCGAGTTTCTTTTAGCGGACATATACGCACCTTAAGTCTAATGTCCCTTAAATCTAAATTTTCTAGCATGTCTGGTGTCCGATGTAGCCTATGTCAATCTCATTTAAAACACTGTTGAAATTCAAGCTAAATGTCCGCAATTTGGTAAAGACAAGACTTGTCATTCATCACTCGTGTTTCAAAAATCACAAAATCTGGGGACATTAAAGCGGAAAATGTTTTGCATTGTTTGTAATCTTTGTATACTGACTTTGCTTATTAAGTTTCTTTATTTTTCCGTATACACCGTTAATAAGTCAGATGAAAATTGCATCATGGATGGATAAAGGCCATTTTTTTTTGCAAATATTCGGTTTTAAATCAGTCACGAAGTTAGAATGATCTAAATGAATCATCTAAAAATGATTTTTTACTCTTTATTTTTTATAATTTTTTCACACAAATAGTATGGAAGTTATTGTGTGTATTTTTTTACTTCAGTTTTCTAAACAGTAACTTTACGTTGAGCAATAAGAAGTTTTAACAGTCTGAGAATAGCTATACAGATCGATACATTATGGTATTACAATTATCTAAACCAATCAAGCTATTTTATAAACTTCTCCTCCTGGGAAATTAGACAAATATATGTATATTGCTGTTTCTTTTGTAACGTCTTACAACTAATAGAAAAATGAGTAGACTAACCGATCGCTGAGCATTCTTTCTTTGGGATTAAACTTCAATTTAGAAAATGCTGCGTTGGAATTGTCGTATTTTTATTTAGCTAATCTACGTTGCAATTTGTTGGAATGATTTATGCCACCTCTTAGAAAATGAGTAAATTTGAAAAAAAGAAACATGACTGATTGTTGATACAATCTTTAAAATTCATTAATTTTTTTAAGAACTTCTTCTGGTTTGTTCATAAAATTAAAGAGTTTAAAGGAGGAAGTTTTTAAGAGACATTTCAAAAAACAGAAAAAGCGGTATAGATTTCTCAGTGAAGAATTTTATTTTAGTTTCATATATTAGTTTTATTTAACTATTAAATGCTAATTTATTTTGCAAAGTCAATAATTTTTGGATATCTCAGTGTATGAAGCTACATAGTGAGAATCGAATATTTTTAGAGTGGAGGAAGTTTCCAAGCGCCTTCAGCAGCAAGCGGTAGACAACAACTTGAGAAATCCTCATTTTTGATAATATATCAAAACGCCGTGAGTGCAAACGTTTAACATTAAGAAAGGAGCAGTTAAATTAATATTTGTTTAAAATAAGTGTTGAGAATTTATATCGAACTGTTTTAATTTAAACAACGATGAGCGTTTATTTGTTACTGATACAAAGGAATAAATATTATTAAATTTTAGTTCCTATTTTTGCCGTGAGAAGCATTTTGTATAAATTCTTTACTAACGATTAATTTTATTTTTATTTTATATTTTATAGCCGTCGTTGAACAGCTGACCCAATTTTATGGGTTTACGAATACTAATGTTCAACTACATAGCCTTGTAATTTTGAACCCAATTCAAAAAACACCTGGATCGAGTATTGAGGGAAATTTGCCTTCGTGGAGGACTTTTCCGGATGGAGCTAACCCGCATTTGCGTTACTTGGAGAGGAAGACCACGAGAACCTCCCACGGTCAGACTGACGGCAAGGGGACTCTCACCCATGATCCGTCTACCACTGAGAATATTTCACATTAGCATTGCGGTCGGTGCAAGCCGGATGCGGAATTCGTATGGACTGGGATTCGAACCCGGTTCGCTTCACTGGAAGGCAAGCGCTCTATCCCCTGACCATCGCGGCTCACTAGCGATTAATTAAAATTAGTAGTCATTGTATTAGGATAAAAAAAAAAGTAAAGCATTTCATTTCTACAACAACCCGTTGTAATCCAGATGAACCATGGACATAAAAGCCTGAAATTTTCAAGAACTATGCCACACCGAGGAAAAAATTAACGTCAACACTTCCAGAAGATGGAAACATTCACCGTGCTATTGAGTCAGTAGTTCACCCAACACCAAAAAAATATCGGTATTTTTTTCCGAAGTGCTCAATGATGATCCTGGTAAAATTTACAATAAATTACTGCTATAAAATTAGGTGAATGCGGTAAAATTTGGTAATTTTATCGTACCATACGGCATGGCGTAGAAGCTATTTAATTTGTTAAGTTTACTTGTCAGTTTTATATTATTCACTAAATGTATGGTAAAAAGAACTATAGTTTTAAAAACCAGAAGTTTCGGTAGTCCATCACGGTATGAAAGCAAAAATTACCAAATGAATGGTTTAAATACCGTATATTTTGGTTTTATTAACGAGGATTATATATTTTTTTATCAGAAAAGTCACATTACCATACAGTTTGATAATTTTGCCAGAAATTATTTCTCCGTGCTTTATTGTGACAGAATAGTCAGAATTTCGCAGAGGATGCCTTTACTTCAGAGATCCCATCGATCTTAATCCAGGTGGGTCTCAATCTGCACTGGGCATCGAACCCTTGGCATCCTTCACATAATTTTGTTCAGTTCCTTTACTGAGCCATCACCTCTCTTTGCATAAAGAATAGCAGTTAGAATTTATCGGAAATAATTTTTCAAATTTAATTCTAAAAGAAGTTATTTAATTCCAACTTGTGAAAAGTTACTAAACATACAGAGCCGTTCAGCCTTTTAACGAAGTTTAGTAATTGATAATTTCCGTATTCTTTTAAAAATATAAATGCGTTCGAACGTGTTTTTAAAATGCGTCATTTTTAAAATTTCAAATGATTTGATGATCTTAGTCGAACTAAATCTTGGTTGGTCGTAGAACTGAAACTAAGAAAATATTTTTCTCTAATACGATAAGCAATTGGAAAAAAAAAGTATCCAATTAAGCATTTAGCGCAAGGTAGACAGAAAATGCTCAAATTCTCATCTCTGAAATTAAGTGTGTCCTGATGTTGTTCTGTGGCTGATATGGTGAGAGTTTAGAATCAAATTGCATGGTACAGTGTAAACAATTTCAGTATATTAAGCGGCCAAAAAGGGGGAAGGGAGCTAAACAATGTGGTATAGTTAAACACCATGCGTAACTATCTTGAATCTACGTGTTTCATGACACCAAGAATGCCTTATTACACCGTTTAATGTAAAGTAGCTGCCATTAGTTTTGTTATTCAGTTACACTAAAATTTATAATGACAGTTAGATAAAATAAAAATCAGTAGTTATTTTTGGGATGCAATTTAAAGCCGGAATCACCAATTTAAGATGCATATATACAACAATATTTCTTAAACTAAAATTATTTTGTTACTCAAAAATAACACAGAGAAAATATTGATATGAATTCGAACTAGATTTGATAAAACTGAAGCGGATAGAAATGTAATATTATAAAATTATTTAATTCTATTGATAGATTTAAATGGGCCGGGATAGCCTGGTTGGCAGGGTGCAGGACTCGCCTTTGCAAGAATGGGAATTCGAACCCAATCGGCCGAAGAATCCCATGCAGTAAAAGGTGACTGATGCACGTTAAATCTGTCGGGTCACAAAGTACTTCATGTTCCTCTGAGGGTACTGAATTGGTGATTGATCATTCGATGGCTCAGGTCAAAACTACGATACGTGGATGAATGAAGGGATGTATGATTGATCTGCCTTAAAAACGGGTGTGATGTATGGGTGTGACAGAATTAGAGCTCTTAGCAATAGATGGAGTTACTGGAAAACAAGAACAATAGCACCCCTTGGCTTAATGGCCTACGGAAATGACAACAATAACGGCAGATCTTTTTATGGGAATACAGTTATCTTTATTATACAACTAACATACATTCTTTTAATAAGAGTTTTCTTCTGTTTCTGCGGAATGTTCATTATCATCCGATCCGAAAACAAACCTCCACCTTCTCGTACTCGAAATGAAAAAAAAAAAATTTGATGTTGTCTCTGACGATTTTCAAATGTCTACCATCACAATCGACAAAAATAATGCATGAATGGAAGGAATGCATATGACTTTCATGTAAACGTAATTTATTTAAGTTTAGATTTACCTTCACCCTTAAAAGCGTGTATGAACTCCGTCGAACGATTTGATATAACACACAATTTTTTAAAGTATTTCAGCACCAAATTCGGATAGATACTAAACCACAGCTTTTACAGTATAGGAGGAAAAGTGTGCAATATTCGACACACTATTGCAGTCGAAAGAGATCGTGAAAGAAGAAAATAATCAGAAAGAAGAAATAAGTGAGAAAACTGTGAAGATGACGGCGAAAAAACAAAAGACTTCTATTGGCTGTTAATGCGAGCATGGATATGGTTTGAAAGAAAAATTTATTGATGTTTTTCATTGATGTATATTATTTTTAGCTAAATGTGAGAGAATACCTTATCTTTTGTGCTCATGCTTTTAATCAAAAAACTTTTGATAAATAACCATGATTCACGATTATAACAGTATTTAATATGTTTTGGAACTATATCATATTAAAAAACTTTTTATATTAGCAGATGTTTTAAATATTTTAACGAAATAACGATACGACGCTTTCGATGTCCTACATGATTTACATCTCTGGTTAAGTGTACACTACACATAATAATAACGATAACTGTAACAACTGCTATGCTCGAATCTTAATTTTAAAAAAAAATTATCTCCTCACATTAGGAACCTTTTCCTACTTGTACTTCACATATGATCAGAGATATCTAATGAGGCATAAACAGTAGTCGAATCGTATCGAGTTAGCCAGAAAACTTATAATTCTAATTCATAATTTGTCTGCATAGCTCAGTTCTACATTGTTAGAATTTTAATTCTTATATTACGGTGAAATAATTGTAAGCAATATGTCCATCAATTAACCATAAAATTTACAGTTAGGAATATTTCCTTATAGTTTTACTGATTTGAAATCGTCTACGACTGGCATGATTTAAAATCTGAGAATCCAAAACGATACGGTTTTTATTCTTTGTTTAAACTAGCATGGTTTCAAAATCATAAAAAATAAAATCTAAAGTGGAATTAGGTTATGTTAGAATTTTTGTTAGGTAATGAACATTGGATTTCGCTTGTGGCTGCTTGGTGTTTTGTGAAATGAACTGTAAAATGTGGCTTAATTAGTTTGTCTAGTGGTGCCATCTATATTGAAAGATTGGAAATACTACACTTTTTTGTGCTAAGCATTTCTGTGGTGCTACAATTGTTGTACAAATGGAAGAAATATTGTTATTTCGACGTGGGGATTCGAACCCTCGTATAACCGGTCATGAGATTATCAGATATAATGTTAGTTTTTTTAGCTATAGCATCCACCTAGCTGCAAGAAACTAAGTTGTTTCATAATTGAGGTGGATACAATTTTGGTTGTTTAACTGTATCAGGTAAAAACAGCCAAAAAAAAAAAAAAAAAAAAAAACTACTTTTCTCGCAAAGTTTACTGTTTGAATACCATCTTTTTATAGTTAATTGACTGTTTTTGTTGATTATGGAAAAATAACGATTAAATAAATTGTTCTTCACCTTTAATCTGAAAAATTTTTAACGGTGTATATTTTTGAATAGTTAGTCAGATCAGTTGTGGAAAATATTAACAATTACAAAAATTACATAACAATTACAATTACATAAAAATTTATTAATATCATTAAGAGTATTTATGATGGAAGTAAAGCTCGCATTGAGGTAGAAGAAATGCTTACTGACTCCTTTGATGTTCAAACAGGATGTAAGAGAAGGATGTGTATTGCTTGGATTTATATTCATAATTGCCATTGATTGGATTATGAAGAACACAAGCAAATGAAAAAAAGTGGGATCGGAGGGAATTTTAATCCCAACCTTGAAGATCTTGTTTATACAGATGACATAGTCCTCATTTCATCTAGATACATCGATCTTGAAAAGAAAACCGAGAAATTTAATAAATATTCAAATCAAATCGGTCTCCAAATGAATAAGAATAAAGCAAAAACCATGAGAATAATTGAAAATTCTAATAATAAAATTAATTTTACAGAAGTAGAAGAAATGGATTGTTTCACATACCTCGGAACAATAGTAAATGAACAAGACGACAGCAACGATGATATAAACCAAAGAAACATAAAAGCTAGAAACTGTTTCAGAAAGCCTTCAAAAATTCGAACATAAACATCTCCACCAAAATAACTGTTTTTACAGCTGTTGTTCTCTCCATACTTATGTATGGTGCTGAATGATGGAACCTCTACACGATCGAAATAAAACAACTGGAAAGATTCTAGAACAAATGTTTAAGAATAATGTTTAAAAAAAATTCTGGCCTAACTCTATTTTAAATAAGGATCTACTAATAAAGACAAAATTATCTTCACACATTCATGGGGTAATTTTGAAGAGAAGATGGAGATGGACTGGGCATATCTTTCGTCTAAAACGTCATAGCCCTGATAACATCGCACTTACTTGGGCACCCGATGGAAAACGCAAAAGAGGATGGCCAAGACAAAGATACACGCATCAGGATCTGTGCAAAGCAAAACTAAATGAATAGAAGGAGGCAAGAGGACTGGCCTAGGACAGGGGTGCCTTGTAAAAGAGACTTGAGGCCTTATGTGCCAGTTGGAGTGAATAGGATAGGTAGGTAGGTAAACAGGTCAGTATAGAATAGAAACACAATTTTATTAAGTTTTATTATTTAATATCTGTAATCAATTATGTGTTTTTAGTTTACTTTATTCATTCGGAATTTTCAGAACTCATTTTTTGCATTTTCAAGTTGAATCATTTAAAATAGTCACGTTATTTATTATTTGAATTAGCCACAGACTTAACTCTTAATTTTAATTTTAACAGGTTTAATTCTAAATTTCTATTTAATATATTGAACAATATGGAATTTTTCGTAAAACAGAAAAATTTATTAGCTCTCTGAAAATTTGCCACGAAGTTCATGGTTTTAGTAAAATATGCTTGTATAACATAAGAACAAATAAATGAAATTAAACTTAAGAAGGGAGTTTTGAAACTTTTATTTTGTAATGTATGATAAATTGACTGCAACTTTGGTGAAATAAAGTCCAATTGTAGTAAAATAAGTTTGTATACCATATTGACAATAAACAGATAAGCAAATAAATAAAGTCCAACTTCAAAAGAAAGTCGTAAAGCTATTATTGTTTTTAACATCAAATGTGTACATTGAAAAGTCTGAATTTAAAGTACTAGTAGTTACAATGTCCGAGTGAGCCATTGATTTTAGTTTCTTAGTCGTGAAGGAGTTTTATGGAACTCACCAAAGTGTTCTGAAACGATTTAAAAGAGAACAAGAAATCGGAAAACAGAAATGGTCCCACTTCTGACAGTCAAATTTTGGAGCCATTTCATTTGTCACTATGACCCTAAAACGAATTGCATGTCGGGAACAGATAGGCGGAGCTAGTTACGTCACTGAAAATCCAGGAATCGATGATGACGTCAAAGGCGCTCTACAGCTGCGGTATTTTAGCCGGGACTTAGGCTAGTTTCGGGCCGCAGTCTCCTTGACCATAAAGTGAAACAATTGAAATTTTTTCTTTTTCGTATTTACAAAAATAAACAAAATGAAATTCTAGTTTGTAAATGATACAATGTATGGCTTGGAATGCGGAAAAATAATAAAGGCTATGAGGAATTAATTGTCAATACTGTGCACTCGGGTTTAATTGCCCTGAATATTAAACCAAATTTATTATAAAAATTTTACACTTATATTTATACTTTGTTGACCGACAATTGTACAGAGATAATATGTTTCTTGTCACCTGTCAACAGTGTGTTAAATGCTACTTAGTATTATTATTCATCAAATATTTAAATAAGTACATTCTTGTATTCTGAATGTGTAATTTTTTTTAATATTTTGTGTTCATTCGTTAGATGAATTTCTTTAAGCATATTCAATAATTTATGATAAAAATTGATTGCATATAAGCAGTAACTTCTTATTAATTACTTTTTCTCAATTTTTAGTTTAGTTATCTGAATGAGAGGGAGGGAATTGTTTTTCAACTTCAGGTAAACAAACCTTTTGTAAGATGGACATAGTTTACTTTCAACTTGTCTCGATATTGCAAAAAAAACTGCAAAGCTTTCACAATTATGCTTTAAATTTAACTAAATATGATGAAATTACAATGTGATGATGTTCTTCCTAGGAAAAAAAAAAAGGGCAGTATGCTTCCTCTCTGAAAAAGGCTCTTTGAGTTTGAACAGGGCATATATTAAATAATGGGGTAAACATTTATCAAAATTTGTAATATTATGTAATAAAGGAATTTTACGCTCAACAATTTTTAAATTATCCTCTCATACTCTTTTATGAGTGCATACAAAAAGGTGATTCCCTCTCATTATCAAAATAAGCATAAATGTAGTTCATATATGTAGTTTATGAAAATAATTCATGGTAAGCTAAAAGGAAATCTCTGTGCAGATTTTATTTTTTCAAAAAAAGAAAACTAGCAACAAATTATTGATTGATAAGCAACTTGAAAGCTTTTTTCTATAATTTAAACTGAAAATTATCAGCAAATAAACAATTAAAGGTGCATTTTTTTTAAATAAAAGGTATTTATTTGAAAAAGTAGTTTTAAAATCACTTAAAAAATTTATTAATACTCCACCTCCCAATAAAAGATACTTTAAAAATTATAAAAATTTAACCAGTTGAGAATAATCCAAACAAAGTAAGTATTTGTAATAGTAATCAGAAGTAAACTTAAAAACAAAAATAATTTTACCATTGTGTAATTATTATTCAAACAGTGAATTAATTTTTTTTCCAAAATGGAATCCGAATAAAAAAGCAGTGGTTTTAACCAATGGTGGCTCACTTTTACAGAAAGGCCGAAGGGGGCACATTTATTGGGATCAAAGGTCGAGCAGGACATGCCGCCTTTCAAAAAACGCTTAAGGAGAACACTGGATAATGTAAAGCCTGAATACCACGCTTGAATTCCCCTTACATACTCATGGTGCAAAAATGTATTCTGGTATCTTTCTATCGATTTTATTAATAAAAAATTTAACTTTGAATTTCCATGAATGTACAACAAAAAGATTTTGTTGCGGTTTTAAAAAAAGTCCATTTATATTATATCTATAATTTTAACATTTTAAGAAATTTATAACAAAATAGGATGTTTTATAAAAATATATTATTTCTTGCCATGTGATCGAAGTAGTATATATATATATATATATATATATATATATATATATATATATATATATATATATATATATATATATATATATATATATATATATATATATATATATATATATATATATATATATATATATATATATATATATATATATATATATATATATATATGTAATTAGAGTTTAAGAAGGGTAAACATTTCAATTATGGTGTAAGGACTAGTGATTTTGGTGTATTCTTTTTGTGTATTCAGTGTTTAGAGCTTTCCTACTCTCTTTAAATTGAATATAAAAGCTCAATTTGGTGTCAACTTGAAAAACTAGTCGATCCGATTCAGAAAACAAGGGAACTCCTGGATCAAATATTGGGCAAAATTTACCTTTTTGATGCAACTAATCCGCATTAGCGTTACATGGTGAGGAAAATCATGAGAACATCCCTCGTTTAGCCTGACGGCAAGGGGTCTCTAACCCATGATTCATCTACCACTAAGGATAATTTACGTCAGCATTGCAGTCGGTGCGAGCTGTGTGCAAAAATCGTATCGACCAGTTATCGCTGGGATTTGAACCCGGGACACGGCATTGGAAGGTAGACGCTTTTTCCCCCTGAGCTATTACAGCTAGTACAGCAATTATACTCGAAAGTTGTCAAAATAATTTCAATAATAGTTGAATCTTTTAAAAATGCATCTGCTTTCTGTTCCGTTAAGCTGTGAGATAAAGCTTAGTTTTATGACGTCCCCGAATTCAACTAAAAGTGATGTTGCACTTTAAATATTCTTTCCATAAAATATTGTATATTCGAAAACAAAATTTTTCTTTCACGCAACTTTTAGTGTTATTCAATATAAAATTCGGAGAGAGATTATACCACAGTGTTTACACAGTGCAGTACAGTGCAGTGTAGTTTAATTATATGAAATAATCTAAATTTATTTATGTAAATGAGTTCAGTTATAGTAAATTTTTCTTATTTAATATTATCAAAATAATCTAATTCCACACTGTCAGAAAATTTAGAGAATTTAAATCATATTATCCTTCCAATTTGTAAATACCCTTAATATTGATTGAACCACATTAAAACACTTAATAAAATAGATTGTACAAAACTTTAGTTTAATTTGGACGGAAACTTGTTTTCAACTTGGCGTCTCTTTCAGTAGTCATACATTTGCACCAAAATATGGTTTAACATTTCAATGGTGAAAATCTGAGAAATTTTTCTCATAGTGCCGGTTTTAATTAATCAAAAGTTAAATATAGAATGCAATTTGAGAACTTGACAGTTTCGTTTCTATCACTGATAAGGTGAGATTTACTCGATTTTATATTGTAATTAATATTATATAATTGGTTTCTGAGAGTGTATTAAGTCTTTTTTTTTTGTGTTTAATAATTTAAAATTGACATATTCTCAAAAACAAATAAAATTAAAAACTGAATGAAATAAAACGAAAAAGAAAATAAATTAATTAAAATTAATAAAAAAAAAAATAAAAACCAATTTAATTTCAACTGAAAAAAAATTAAAATGTCGGAGCATAATGAACTTGAGAACATAAAGGCAATTTAATCATGTGAAATAAACGAAATTTTTTACGCCAATAATTTCATCAATAGTAATTTAATTAATTTTCTTATTTAAATGTTATCAAACTGATCTATCTCTCTTTAGAGATCAATATGTCTGATAATTTGGTTTGAGTTATTCAGCTAATTTGTGAAACTAAATATATTAAATTTTTCAAAATATTAACGACCGGAACTAAAAACATTAATCACCTCTTTCAACTTCTCCATAAAAATTTCAGTCTGAACCACACACCATTAATACCAGTTAAAATAATAACAGAACCTCAAAACAGCTGCAAAAGAGCGTTGCTCTAATGCTAAATCTTCATTTTCATTTGAGCACTAAAATAAAAACAGTTACAAGATCGGGGAGCACTTTTGGCTGAAAATGCAGTTTGTGATGCTCACTTGGCGTGATTTATAACGACTCTTTCAGAAGTGCTCTAATTAAGGCAAAATGACACGACCGTCGATGGATAATTTGTCGTATAAAAGTTGTCATTTTGGCTTACTCTCGAAATTATTCCAACTACTCAACGGAATGAAGTAACATTCTTGTCATCTATTTTTGACAACTACCAATCTAAAAGTGAACTAGAAGTCAATTTAAGGAATTTTTTTTACAGGATGAATTACAGTGTCAAAACGATTAAGTTGATGTTTTTATATTATTTCGTGCAACTATGAAAAAAAAAAGACTAAAATAAACTTTATGTCCTTCCTAATTGTTATCGATTCAGTGTTATTATATTTCCCCGAGAAAAGAAATATTTTTTGTTATTTTTTATTTTGCAGCCGTCGTTGAACAGCCGACCCTTTTTTTTTTTGGGTTTACGACTACTAATGCTCAACTCCGTAGCTATGTAATTTTGAACCCAATCTAGAAGACAAGTGAACTCCTGGATCTAGTATAGGGATGAATTTGCCTTGGTGAAGGACTTTTTGGTAGAACTAACAAGCATTCGCGTTACTTGGAGAGGAAGATCACGAGAACCTCCCATGGTAAGCCTGACGACAAAGGGACTCTAACCCATGATCCGTCTACCACTCAGGATATTTCACATCAGCACTGTGGTCGGTGCTAACCGGATGTGGATTCGTATCGATCCGCCATCGATGGAATTCGAAACCGGTTACACATCATTGGAAGACGAACGCTCTAGCCTCTTAGCCATCGCTTCTCAGAAAAGAAATATGGTCAAAACTTTCAGAAAATGGAAATATCTATCGTGTTTCTGACTCTATGGGAACTACAAAAGCTCAATAATTTTTATAAAAGCACTTGGATAATGATTTTGGTAAAATTTACTATAAAATATGGTTCTACAATATATCACAAACTTTGATAAAAGTGGTAAAATTTGGCAATTTTATCATAATACCTTAGAGCAAGGCATAATAACCATTTATTCGGTTAAGTTTACTTTTCAGTTTTGTATTTCAGACTAAATGTGTGGTAATAAGGACTATAATTTTGAAAACCAGAATTTCCGTTGAACCAGTACCATATGAATGAAAAACTATCAAATGAATGATCTTAATAACGTATATCTTGGTTTTATTAATCAGGTTTTTTAATATGAATGTCATTACCACATGTTTAGGAAATTTTAAAAGAATTTATTTTCGTGTGCACTTTTTGTTCGCGTAAAGTTTTTTCAGTTTTTTGTCTTACAAAATGTAAAGCAAGCCAAAACTATTGTTATTGCTTTTGAGTTTCAATTTGTAACACATTAACTAATGTTTAATTTTTTTTTGAGAAATGTTTAATTTATTTACATTTCATTGTATTTTTTTTTTTACATTACACTTTTGATGTGACTGTATAAAATTCGACTAAACCAACTCTCATAGGGTATAAATTCAGGAAATTTTTAGAACCAATGTTTAATATATTTTGGCCTAATGTTAAATGTACTTTCATTAATGAGTAATATTTTTTTCGATTAATGTTTAGTATATTTTCAACTAACGCTAAATATATTTCAATAATGTTCAATATATTTTGGACTACTTTTTATTTAATGTATTCTCTAATGTTTGTTTTCACACTGTTAAACACACCCGGATCAAATTACGGTAAAAATTGTATTCGCACTCAGGAAACTGGTATTTTTTTAATCGTAAAATCAATTTTTACTGAACAAAAAAAATCTCATATACCTTAATTTTTACAGTAATAAGTAGTGTAAAATTTCGGAATCAGTTTAGGTAAATAAATATTTTCTGTAAAAATTGCGGTATAATATTTTACGGAAGAGGATCCGAAGTACCGATACTTCATACCGTAATATGGTGTGAAATTTCTTACAGTACCGAGTATTGAATTAGTTTGTATCATATCAAAATTGTAATAATGTTAATGATATAATAATGCTATACGTCTTCACTGAGGATGGAGAAGATTTGACCAACAGTAATTCATGAGAAGTACAGTGAGCTATGTAACATAACCTATTGTAGCTATGTAACCTAACCTATTGTAGCTATGTACCCTAACCTATTGTAGCTATGTAACCTAACCTATTGTAGAATTCCAAATATAACGTTTATATTTGTTCAAAAATTGAATGTTTTTTTTCCCGTCACAAATCACTTTACAAAAGTTGTAAAATTTCATGACGTTTAAAAGGAAAAAACTCTCCGCGTTAGGATTTCAATTTGTTATTTGTTTCATTTTGTCATCATTTGTTATTTGTTTTGAGCATCACAATTTTTATAGGGAAAAATATCATTCCGTAGAAAAAATAAAAATCGTCTCTCTATATAATTTGAAGGAGAACCGCTAAATATATTTCAATTTAAATATTAAATTATATTTAAATTATATTTAATATTAAATTATATTTAAATTAGAATATATTTAGCGGTTAATATATTTAGTAATTAATATAATTTGAAATATTTCTTTTCTCTAAATGTTTCTCTTAGACAAAATGGGAATTCCATAATGCTTAATACACAGAGAGACATTTACAGAAAACAGTGGAAATTACCCTATTGATGAATCAATATTTTTTATAGGAAACTCTGTCATATATTATCAAATCGAGCACGAACAACTGTCATTATCTATTATTTAATGTTTAATAAATTATGGATTAATACTTTAATATATTCGATAAAGTTTAGCGAATTTCGGTTAAATGTATTCTAATGTCTAATGCGCATAGAACGTATAGCATAACTTTCATACCAAGTGGTTGCGTTTTGTTTTGATTTTGTTAGACAAGACACGAAAAAGTTTTTTTAGACATCTCCAACAGGAATTTTTTTTCTAATATTACTGGAAAAGATCATAACTGAACCATATATGCAGTGAAATTTGCATTAAAACATAAAAATAAAATTGTTACTTACTTGCGTGAACATTCATATATCGGTTAACTACAACCATTGATTTTCAACTTCTGCCATGATATTTATTGATCCATTAAAAATTGATATATTCATGACATGTACACGCTTTATTCCGCATTGTTGTCAAAAAATAGTAACAATTGATTGAACCTCCCCTGCTCGCTGCGCTTACCAACCACCAGATTTGCTATCGCTAGCTCAAGTCCCTTTTCGCCTGGCTTTGTATGGGTAATAGTGTTATTTTTAAAATATAATTATGAAATTGTGCCACCTATATACTCTCTTACTTTTTATTTGTTAATTTAATTTAAATTTAACCATTACTATATGATTTACATACATTTTATTAAGTACTCAGAAATTGCATTTGGAACAAATTTCTTACTGTACACAATTTTAAATTTTAATGTTTGAAGACACAGCATTTTCATTAATTATTTAATTTCATGATCAAAGGACTATTATAAACTTCGACAGACCGTATTTCTACTCACAATACACATTTTATAAAACTTAAAAATAATATAGTCTAAACAACTTTCAATTTTATATAAATATGGGAAAAAGTGTAATTTAAGTTCACTGTATGGCATTCAAGTTAGGTATTATTCACAAAAAAGTGTTTTTTTCAAACAGTTACACTAAAAAAAAAAAAAAAAAAAACTCGCTTAACATAATTTAAATTGAAAGAATATATATTTTTGAACATTAAATTTAATTAAATTAACACGTAATTTAAACATTAAGTTAATAAAGAGAAAATAAACTAGGTTTAAGAGTTGATATAAAATGAAAAAAAAAACAGACAAAAATGAAAAAAAAAAAAAAACGACAAAAATAACAAGTTCAAATTTTAAGAAAGGGAATTAACTTTGAAAAATAATTATAAAAAAACCTTTTTGACTTAGTTACTTAGTTAAATTAAAAACCTTATTTTAATTAACAAAATAATGATTTTTAATTACACGGAAAAAATAATTCTGTTAAAACTCCCGTACTCTATTGAAATGGCATTTTTGGCATAAAAAAATACCTTAATTCTGACAATAAAAATAATTATTTAAATCATTTACCTGCTAATTTCGTCAATCATCGTAATGGTTTACTCGAAATTCTGGTTTCCAAAATTATAGTTTCCAAAATTATTACCACTCTTTTATTATTACCATTCTCGTATTACCACTCTTTTATAAAAAAATACAAAGCTGAAAATTAAATTTAATGACTTGAATTGTTTGTATGCTATGCTTTATGATTATGAACGATTAGAAAAAGATGGTTAAGATTAGATTAGAAAAAAATGGGAATACGACAGTAAATTATAAAAAGTCTTGTTTATGTTGAGGATATTAAACATAGTGGCCTAAATATGCTTTATGTAATCATAGTCTTTAAAATGTTGAAAAAGGTAATTTTCAATTAAACAGCAAAGCTTTTCTTACTAATTCTGAAATTTTTAAATTTTTTTTTTCTATAAGACAATTTTTCATTTCGAATATTGGAAAGTATTTCAGTTCTCGAAATTCTTCCAATTTACTTGTTTGATATGCTGAGAAATTTAAAGTTTGAACATAAAACAGGTTTTCTTCAAAAATAAGAGTAATAATTTAATTATTATAAAAGAAAGGAAAGCTTTAGTCTATGGACTATTTTTTTAGTAATTCAGTAAATTCAAAAGAAATATATAAATTTTTTTTTAAATATATTTTGTTTCTTTCTAGTTATTCAAGTAATGTTATTGCAGAATTTTGCCTAGGTTACTTTAATACGACGTTTTTATTTTTTAAATGTTTTTTTTTTTTATAGTAATATAATACAATTCATCTTTGAGAAAGCGTTTCTCAAAGATTCAATGCTCAAAGAATTCAGCGTTTGAATAAAAAAATGAAATTTTATTTTGTTTAAACATTACTGTTAGAAATTTCCCTCTAAAATTATGGCAAGATAAACGACAGCCATCTGTTTGTCCAATGAACCGTAAAGTTTACTGTAAAGAACATTTTCTAGTTAATTTATATTTTGAAACTATTCAGAACTAGTATGGTTAAAAAAACATTAATACAAAACTATACGGTTTATTAACCATTTATAATTAGCATGGTTTCAAAACCTTTAAAAAGAACTGTAACTGGATATTAAAATAGTTTAGCAGCTTTATGGTGCTGTCATCTATACGCGAAGGAAAGTATCGTATTCTAACGGCCCAGGGTCACAAATTGGGGAGTGAGAAAAAATGGAAACTCTTCGTGTGTTGGAGGGAATGGAGGTTTCATTTTTGTGTCAACGCTGGGACTCGAACCCCCGTTCTGTCATTCATGAGATTGACAGATTAGTTCTCCCTGTATATGTAAGCAGTCTTCCTTTCATCTGTTTTGTTTGAATATGGAAAAAAAAAAACCATTAAATAATTTGTTATATAATCAATTTTTTCGAGAAATGTTTAACAGTGATTATAACATTTATGGGCATTTTGCAAGGAAGCATCACTTAATAGTAGGTTTTCAACATTTTTTTCCTTTGTGCATATTTTGCTTAAGTATTAAATTAAGTTATATTATTAATTATTTTTCTTTTCATTTGAAACGGATATTATCAGAACGCATGTTTCTAAACAATGTACAGAAATCTCCGCCGTCTAGACATTTCTCATTTTTTTTAAATTCTATTACAGCACAAAATAAGTTAGATTTAATTATACATTGGTGGGTTTATTATATTGCGAATGCTTTACGATGATTTTATATTTTTAACTCTCTGCAAAAGTTCTACAGATAATTTTTTTAGCTAACAGGTATGAGACACAAAATTATTGCATCATCAAAAATGCTTGCAAAAGAGAACGAAGTCGGAATTGTTTACCATCCTCGATGAAGTTTCATACGAATTTCGTTCTCTTATTCTGCGGCGACAAAATTGTGTTATTTTTACCTAGATATGTGGCATTTCAGCTTTTAAGGACATGAAAAACTATACCAAATTTGCGTAAATTAGTGATAAACAGATTCAGCACTTAAAATGTCAAGATATAATTTTAGTTTACTTGCAACATTTCAACATTTTATGCATGACATAATTTCTTAATAAGATAACTGACGTCTTATTACATAAAAATTTACTTTATGTTTAGTAAGTAGCATAAATTACTTGATAAAAGTACATAGTATGCTAAGAAAAAAAGTATAGTCAAAATTACCAGAATATTTTAAAATTTACAGTGTTTCTAGCTCTATTGGAACACCATAAGACTCGTAATTATAACCGAAGCCCTTTCATATTGTTGTTAGTAAAATTACCAATAACACATTGTTTTATAATACGTGATAAAATCTATAAATGTGATAAAACTTGGTAATTTCATCATGATACCTTATGAGTTTATGAGTTTAAAACTAAAATTTCGAAGAGTTTAAAGCTAAAACGTCGAAATTAAGAGTTTATAAGTAAAAGAATTGTTTCTTTAAAATACTGTATTTCTATGTTATTACCTTGTTACGCTACATTTTGAGATTTATTTATATCGGTGTCTAAATTTATTAGCCATTTTATAATTCTTATATTTTAGTATGATTCATACTCAAATTGCAATTAATTTATCAACCTGTTAAGGGGGGATAAAATATTAAATTTTGGTTTTGAACTCATCAAATTTGTTATAATAAATAAAAAATTCATTTAAGATGTTTTTTAAATGATTACAAAGAAAAATTATTTATGTTCTCTTGTAGGTTTTATCAGAATAAGAGAAATTAAATCCTAACACAAATAAAATCATAAGAGAAATAAAATCACAAGAGAAATGAAATCATAAGCGAAATAAAATCACAAGAGAAATAAAATCATAAGAGAAATAAAATATAAGTGATCTTTCATACTATTTACCAATAAAACTTGACTCAAAATAAGCATTTAATTAAAAGAAATGAATATTGGGCATGGGAAGTAGGGGCAGGAGGCAAGTATAAGCAAACAAGTTTCTTTATATGACATATATTTTAAGTGAATATTTTTAACTGTTATAGAATAAATTCTTTTATGCTAAGATATAATAATTATTTGCGAAGCAATCATCGGGGATGGCTAACTAATATTAACTAACTAATATTAGTGTCTGTATTCATCAAGATGCCTCAAAAATTTAAAAGGGGGAATAGGTTTTGTAAAAATGTGAGAAAAATAAAATATGCATAATAACTTTCTATTGGAGTATAAAGTAATATTTTCAAAAAATTGTCCATACCGCTTCATAGATCAACAAAATATTCCTTTCTTTTAATGTTTGTCTTAAATTGCTAACTTCAAATTTTTCACAATTAATTAAATACGGAAAAAGCTAATTCTATCATAATTTAAGGAAGAAAAAAGTGTAAAGTTGAATTTTGTTATGAAATTAGGTAAATATGTTAAAACAATTCAGACAGAGTATCTGTTTAAAAGAATCGAAATAATAAATGCGTATTTTAATAATAAATTGTTTTTATGTTATCGATCAAAATATAGCAATAGATATAAATATGATTCTTTTTAATTTGATAGTTTTTTTCTATTGTAATTTCAGAAGAAAATTGCATTGTGCTATTAATAAATTTATAAGCAAAATAGTCAATTACCATGAAACTATAAGATAGAAGCATCTCTATTTAAATTTTTGACTTTTTTTTCTCGAAGGAAGGTACAATGCATTGGTAATATAGTTACAAACAAAGGATTTCTGGTTATATTAAGTGATAACAAGTGACTCATAAACGAAGTAATTTCAAACAATTTACGACAATCACTATTGAGAATAGAATTGGATTCATCCCTTAAGCGTTTACGCATGCTTTAAATTACATTAATGTAATGTTAAAATACAAATAAGAAGAACATTATTATTGGTCACTATAATCACAATATATTTGGATACACCACGTTTATGTATATATTTATTTTCGATGCAGATGAATTTTTAATGGTACACCAAAATATCAATAAAAAACACTGAATAAATAGTTAACTATTGGACGCCTTGGATTTTCTACTAATTTTAATGTTTACATACATTGCTTGGCCACTCTATTTTTGCCTCCTAAGAATATGAAAATGAGATATGGCGTCTTAGTGTTGTTATCATGCATGCTGGCATCTCTATTTATTAGGCTTAGTAGTATGTATAATAGATCATGGCTGATTACAGTTTTTTAACAAGTACACCTTTTAATGCTGGTTATTTATCCTAATGTTTAAGTGCAATTTCAACAGTATAATACGTCCTGTCGTGTAAGTAGTATTGAAAAGAATTTAAGTGAAAAACATAAGAAATAAATCACGCTTTTGCATTTTTTACAGATTTTGATCCTATTGCATTATTTCAGAATGAGTTTTAAAGAGTTTCATCCATCATTTTGATCTATAACCATCTAATCTCATTCTTTTTTAAAGAGTAAAACTCTCCCGTAATAGCCCATTGTAGGTTAGGGGTACATAGAGTTAAAAACTTTCCACAGCATAATTGTGGCAAAGTGGTCAGCATTGCAGACAACATATTTTTACTTACAGGACAAGCTTGATTCCATCAGAAGATGGGTTCAGTCTTTAGAAAGTATCGTGAACATTTCACAGTCGACGTATCAACGTCTCGTATAGTCTATGGCAAAAATAATTAAGGCTGCATGATTATAGAAAAAGATAGTACAAAGATGGAGAAAATAAAGTAGCTACTCAGTGCATGTATTTCCAACTTATTGGGTCCAGCAGTGGACTGATCCAGACAGGGTTTCCAGTTGAACACTGAATTCAAGCATAACTGGCTGCGGTCAGTAAGTGGGTGTGTGACCACTTTGATCAGCCTGCGTAGAGACCGAGGGTGCTCAATATCGGCCCTCGTTAAACTGTTCTACACTAGCATAAAGTGTTCGACTTCGCGCGCAGGTCGTCAGGCTACCAAAGCAGGGGAGCCATCCCGTCTGCAGAGGATCAAAATTGCGATGGCTAGTTGTCGGATCATTCTCAGGGATGTTTCCCAGACCTCACCAATAGCCCATTAAGCAGCTCTAGCGCGATGTAAATAAATTACCTACCTACTTACCAATTTATTGCAATCTTTAAGAGTAAATTGAAATTTACTTAAGAGGTTCATTATAGCTGGTCATTATAATTTAAAAAAATGAATGCCAGACTCCTTTTTAAAACTTAACTTATATTATATTATATTTAAACTTTATTATTATATATACTTAAACTATAATTCTATTTTTTAAATTAATAAGTTCTTAAAAAACTATTGTTGTCACTATAACCTCAATTAATTTGCACTACTTTAAATATTTAGATATATTTCTAATTCCGAATTATTGTTATATTAAAATATATATAAACGAAACATAATTGCCTGCCACTATGACCTCCATATATTTACATATATCACTTAAAATATTTGCATATATTTTTAATATGGAAGAATTCTTAAGTTTATACTAAAATATGCATGTGTAAAACACAATTATTGGGTACTACAACTTGATAGGTTTAAACACACCACTCGATGACGTTAAATTAATAAGAATTCTCAATGTACTTTAAATATAATAATTATGCACTGAGAATACCCTTGGTAAATTCATCTCGAAAAAACACAGCACTTCTACTTTCATATAAATCTTTTTGCTTTTATTTAGTATAGAAAGGCACAATATCTGTTCTACATAAAGGAAACCAAAAAGAAACAAATGACACATGTATTGTCAATTAAGGTGTGAGCCACACCAGTCTATGACATAAAAATGACCACTGGCCACTGCAGGTAGTCTGTCCAAGGCCACAATCTTCACCATTCATAATGGAATATTTTTTTTTTCCTATCCCCCAGGAAATGATGATGGGAGAAACCATTCTCTTGATAGCAGAGCAGAAGAAAAACCTTTCTCGGCGGAATTCTTTTTGCGGGTTATGAAAGACAAGTTGAAGAGTCGCAGTAATGAATATAGATTGGATTAATAGATTATGGCGACTTTTTGCTAATAGTCGCCAAGTAATATAGCTTGCAGATATGGGGAATGGTTATGTTAACGAGTCATATGGTAAATGCAGTTGTTGGATTGGGAGGTAACGAGCTTTGGGCAATTATTCTAAATGTGTTTTGTTTGGGCTTAATCGTTACGAATAGTTTTGAGCCATTGAGTTATTAGAAACTAAATAATCAATAAAAAATGAAAATTGCTGGACTGATTTTGTAATAAAACATATTTTATATGAATGCATCGTAACTATTTATAGCATTCTATTTTTAATATTTCATAAGAAATTAACTGCGATCAATTAATATTTTAGTATGGGCCGTTATTTACACAGCTTGGTATATTGAATAAAAAACTGATTTTTGTTTCGTTAAAAAAACTGGTATTTTTTAAATTTCTTTGGCTATTACTCGATCAATGCATTCTGGATTTTTTTTTTATATCATTGCACTTACAATGGATTAATTTAACATATTATTTTAAAAATGAAGATTTAAATAAAACGCAATCAATGTAATGTAAATGCAACTGAAATGCTAATAATATTTTTAAATATGTTTTTAGCTTAAGAATATGTTATGAGAGTTATGGTTTTAGCTACGATACAGTGCTTGCGTTTAAGCTTATCAAGTAATACAACAAAATTATCTTAAAAACGAAAACTCTTCTCATTTTTGTCTTTTAATTATTTTTCAGTTTGCACATTTTAAAAGATCTTTAAAAAAGTGTTGATAACGCAAAATATGAATAAAGAAGATAAGAGTTTTTCAACACTTAGTACAAATCCTAATATAGGAAAAAAAGTTTTTGTTTAGATTATCCTAAAACATACATCGCTAAACGTGAGTTTAAATTTTCAAATGTTTTATGCATTTAAATAATAAAAAAAAATTCAAAATGGGAAAAACTAATTTTTAATTAAGTAGATATTTGTTTTAAAAATTATTGCATTTTTTGAGAAACGATATTTATTTATGGTTAATACAAATATATATTTTAATGTATATCCCTAGCGACAACAGTTTCCATGATGCTTTAAAACTATTGAAATGTTAGACCCTATTAAATATGAACGAAAACTATAATTTTGAAAAGAAAAGGAACAATATTCCCAAAAGACTTATAGCTGGGAATATGTAAAGTGTAAACAAGATGAATACATTAATATATTTTCCTGACTAAAGGTGTTGACAAACAATAATTCCCGATGCAAATCATTAGTAGCAATTAGACAGATACAACTGTGCTTACACAACTGGAACACACTAATAAACGTTCTAACTAGGAAAGCCTTTGCATTCCATAACTAAAATATTAATAGAAGTCGTCGAGATATTTTGAAAGAAAAAGATAACACAATATTTTAGAGACACATAATAAATTGCAAAAAGTTGTTTTTACGTACCTGTTTATGTTAGGGAATTAAGTTTTAACTCTGTTAGTTTGAACTTGAACTATTGTTTATAAGAAAAAGAAAACCATTTGCTTTCGGGTTTTTTGGTAAAAAAAAACAATTGTTAGTTTTATTAAATTGACAATCTATTGTATTTAAATCTTAGATTTTCTACTATTATTTAATCAGAATTAAACGTATTTTATATTTTTCAAATATTTTTTTTTCCTTTACTGTCATAAATAAAAACGCAAACATCCTCAGCTTAAAAGCATAGCAAAAGAAAATATCAAATCAATAAATAAAATAAATTAATAATTTAATTAATGAAATAATTAAATTTAATAAATAAATAAAAGTAAATTATTAAAAACAAATGAAAGATTTAACCCCTAAGAAAACCTTTAATCATTTTAGCGGCTAAAAAAGAAACGTGAAAACAAAAATTGAAAAAGGAGGTTAACAAAAATACTATCTCAGTTATAATAAATAACTAATAAATGAATAAATAAGAAACATTACCTTCCTTTTATATTACTAACTGAACTCTAAATCAAAATTTTTAAATGATTTACAATTAATTCAAAAAAAAAAAAAAAAAAAAAAAAAAACTAACACAAAAGGAAAAACAAGAGAGAAATGAATTCAAAAATAATAAGTTAGATAATTAAAATAGATTTCAGTTATTTATGTCACTAACTCAACTCTATAACAATATTTTTAAAAGTATCTATTAACATAAGTTAATAGATAAATAAAATAGATTTTATTTATTCATATCAGTAAATCAACTCTATACCAATATTTCTAAACCATAAAAAAAATATGTATGAAAATAAACATTAAAAGGTTGTTAACACAAAAGTAGACTCCAAAAGTACCTCAAACGATAAAGTAATCTAACTGATTATTTTTTTAAATAGAGAAACCATTGTTGTTGCTTGCACCACTTTAAATATTTGAACATGCCGAAATGAATATCGTTAAAACTGGCTGCAATTTTAATATGACACCAAGTCAAACATTATTAACGTGCAAATAAAAAAAAAAAATTGTTTTTAGAAATTTAAATTAATTTATTAAAAAATTAGATAAATAAAAAATTAAATTAAAACTTTAATGTGGTAACAAGTCAAACATTATTAACATGCTAATATCTTTTTGAAAAAATTTAACAGAATATTATTGAATTTAAATTGAAGCGGATTAAATTAAATCGTTACTCAAGGTTATGTTATAAGCCATCGTTAAATCAATTTTTCTAAAATTGTATAAGCAATCCATGAAATCAAAAGCTCTTATAAGTAAGTTTATTCTAAAATATTTTTATAGCCACAAGATATTCCTTATATATAATAATCTGGCACGTCATCGAAAGGCGAAATGGGGAATGAAGATTCAACGTAGAATATTCCTTATTCCAACACGTGTAATAACAGAGCACTTAAAGCAGTAGCTTGTGTGCCAAAGTGGTTCCAAACGTTCTCTATCAGATTCAGCTCTGGAGATCGATCCCTCCATTAAATTCATATATGTACATTTCGAAATATTCAAGGTATGATCTCGGTACATGTGATCGTGCGCTGTAGCCCGTTAAAATGAAATCAGAAACAAATGATTATTTAAAAAAGCAAACAAAGTGCCTCAATAAACACCACAACAAAATAAAACCACCAAAAATTTTTTGCTACCAGGTGGTTAAAAACATGGCAGTTGTTAAGTCGTCACAATAGTCGAATCCTTGAACAGTGAAATAAAGGACGCTTGGCTTTCTTTTTCTCGCCCAGGACCTTTCCTGCAATGAACGAGAAATTGATCTTTATTGAAACAAAAGTTTGGTGGTCAACTCATCGTGATGAATGGTTGGGTGTGCATAACTTCCAATATCTTTTAATTTAAATGCAGAAGGCCAGGATAACCTGGTTGGTAGAGCACTTGGCCCATGCACAAGAGTTCGTGGATTTGATCCCTGCCGGCAGAAGACTCCCCGTGTAGTAAATGGTGACTGATGCACGTTAAATATGTCGAGTCGTAAAGTCCTCCATGTTCCTATAACAAATCAATAACTCTGGGGGGTACTGATCTAGGAGTTTCCTTGTCTTCTGGATTTGTTTTAAATTGCATGGCTACGGAGTTGAATTTAGTTGTCGTAAACCCAAAAATCGGGTCGGCTGTTCAACGATGTATATGTGTTCTGAGAGCCCGATGTTTGGTCTATTAAATCTTTGGTCTTTTTTAATGTTCGGTAGTGCTCGGCCACACAAACCCTATCATGCCGAGGATTTTCTGCAATGTGTGCAATGTTTAGATGCCTTCACAAGAGAGAGTTGTGAACCTTTTCTTTCCACTTAAATATGATAAAGAATGTTTGAGACTATCTTGGCAGAAAAATTGCTGATTTGAGTTCTCCCTTCGTGGGCTTTACACTGTAAAAATAAATCTGTTAAATTTATGTAAGAAAAAAAAACTGTCAGCTAGTGAGCTAGTAGAAAACCGTTTATTTAACAGAAATTACTGTTATTTAAAACGAGACTCCTGTTTTTTTTAAGCATAAAAACTAAGTACTTTTTTAAGTACCGTTATTTTAGCATAAAAACTCTATAAAATAACTATACCAGCATTGTGGTCAGTTATTGGTGGTCAGTGTGTCAATATGATAAAGAATGTTTGAGACTATCTTGGCAGAAAAATTGCTGATTTGAGTTCTCCCTTCGTGGGCTTTACACTGTAAAAATAAATCTGTTAAATTTATGTAAGAAAAAAAAAAACTGTCAGCTAGTGAGCTAGTAGAAAACCGTTTATTTAACAGAAATTACTGTTATTTAAAACGAAACTCCTGTTTTTTTAAGCATATAAGTACCGTTATTTTAGCATAAAAACTCTATAAAATAACTATACCAGCATTGTGGTCAGCGGGCGGAGCGAGTACAAACATTCGTTGCTGAGATTCAAACTCGAGTCTTCTCTTCTGGAGGCGAGCGCTATGTCCCTTGTGCTACCACATCTCTAGGGTCAAAGTATGAACAAAATCTTAAATTATTTTTATCTTAAAAGTTTTTCTCATTTAAATAATATTTAAGTGTAAAGAAGTTTAAAGCTATAGTCATTACCAAGTTTTTCGGTGCTCACATCGAGCCAGAAACACGATAAATTTTACCATATTCTGGTAGTTTTGAATATACTTTTTTTCTTGTTGCACACATATTTCTTTACTAAAAGGGATCAGACGTTTGAAGACTGAACATTATTAAAAGCCATTTTCCTAAACCATAAAACGATGATGAAGTTTTAAACAGAGTAACACATTTTGCGTAGTCGGTCATCGTGGAATTTCAGTAAGCTTAAATTGGTCTGAAACCAAGTAAGCGGTTAATTTGCACGAAAGAAAAACTATCAAACTATTTTCTCATTTACGTGATATATTCGCAAGATTAAAATCCTAACGTGATTAAGTTGTGTTTTTTAATCAAGTGAATATCCGTAGCCAAGGCAGCACTGGTTTCACGTTAAGTTCATTTGGAAAAATCACCCTATTCTGTCATTAGTCAATCGATTGGCGAAGAAAAAAAAGTTGCAGACGGAATTTCGGCCGAGAGGTATGTCCATGACAGATGGACAGACTGGAAGGTCCTCTAAGGTGACTAATGAGAAATAACCCCCAGGCTCTTACTTTCTTTTTGGACATCTTGGCAAATCGCCAAGGCAGTCCTTTGGATGGATAAATCACGTACTTCAACTTCTCGATCGAGTGAGCACGGATACAGTTACATTTTATTTGACTCTCTCGATTTGAAGCGATTTGAAAATGATCAATAATCTCATTTTTAAACAATGCTTTGACTTTGGTATGGAATTTTTCCTCTTATACGTATATATCAAACATTTGAGAAAAGAATTAAGATTCTCCTTGTAGTAAGAATACAAATAAGAAGTAAATCTTACAGAGAAATTGTATGATTTTATCCTTTTTATTTTGCTTCTTGATAAAAATAAATATTAGAAATTATTAATTTAATATTTTATTTCTGTTTGAGGAAGCAGTAAGGAAGATTAAATTTTATTGTATGAGATTTTTGAATCATATTATTCCTTATATTTCCTATGAATTGTGTAGAATATGAATATAGAAAATAATAACATAATTTCACAGTGAATATAAAACAAGAAGCACTTGTAACAAATAAATTTTTTGAAACAATACATTGACTTTAAAAGGAAAATTTTCCAATATTGACTGTTTTTGTTAACCAAGGCGAAATACGAATTAAATAAATTGTCATTTAACCATTTTTTAAAGAAAAATTTGAAACAGTGCATGAAGCTTCAATTTTTTATGAAGTTTTGAAATTAAAATATTTCTTAAATTTTGTATCGGTAGCGGAGAATGTTTGAAATGATGACATAATTTTTCAGTGAATAAAATTAAAAAAAAAAATATGATGAATTAATAAAAATGTTAACAAATAAACAAAACAAATTAAAGAAATAAACAAGGAAAATTAAACAAAATTTAGTTGGTTCAATAATTAAATATTTTAAACATTAAATATTTCGGAGTAACTAAGTAAAACTTCAATTAAATTGCAAATCAAGTAATTTTAATATAATTATGGTAAATAAACATAATAGTTCATTTGAAATGGTATTTTTTTTTCGTTTAATATTCACTTACTTTCAGTAAATCATTTAAATTTCATTGTTATTTAATAGCTAAGTATTAATTTTTACTATTCCTACTGATAATCATTAGACTTTAATTTTATTCATTTATTGTAATATATTATTTTTCAATATTTATCATTACGCATTTCTTATAATTTTAAATTTTCCTTTTTATGTTTGATTTATATACATTTATAAAAAAAATGTTTTTTCTTAGTAATCAAATCAGATTTTTCATTATTCACTATACATTTTTTACTTGGAATTATTGTAAGTTAGACGATATTAACAATAATTTTTTAAAGAAGACCTACTTTAGCCCTGATCGTATAGTATAACAGCAATATACATGACGCGTAAATAACTTATTCAATGTATGAATGAGTTTGAGTTGAGTGTGGTACTACTTTCGGGGTTTAGATTTCAATTGCACCTTTTAAATTGTACAATGAAGCTCTTTTTGGTGTTTACTTGAAATAAAGTGTTTTATTTCCAGAATTTTTCAGGTTGTTAACATCAAATTCAGAGAGTTATTACAGTGTAACAAAATAACACACAATACTGAAAAAAAAAAAAAAAAAACCCACTAAAATTAGAGATATTTTGTGTTGTAACTTTTTCCTGCACGCACCTCATTATCATTCAAAGCAACTGTTTTAATCAAAATAAATTTAATATAATGCAAATAAATAAGCAATACCAGAGCCTAATTTAGTTTTAATTAAAATGAGAGGCTAAAATTTTGTAAACAGCATTTTCTGAAAACATTTTGCCAAATATGTTTCAGTCCAAAAAACCGATGTGCATTTAACAATGAAATACTGCTTGATTTGCAAACCTCCAAAATATTTTCTACAATTTGTTTTGCATGTAAGAGCATGCTTTTGAAAAGAGGATTACAATACATATTTACACTCCTACGAAGTTCTTAATCGGAAAGTTATCGAAAACTGTATGAGTTACAAGTTATTAAAAAGGTATAATATGATCAAAATATTAGGTGTTCATTCAGTAATAGAATTTATTCATTCACTTGGTTATTTTACTACCTATTATTTAAATCCTCAAAACCTTGAAAAAATATTTTATATGTATACTTTACATACCCACGTTTTGTTTAAATAATTTGCATTTTATAGCTAATATGTTGATATACGAACGATTTATATACGAAAAGAAGGGCACAATTGTTCATTCATTGGTCAGTTTACACTATAACGATATTTACTCTGTGAACTTGAACTTCAAAAACAGAAATAGACAACAATGGCAAGCAAGTGTTTCTTTGGACTAAGAAAGCAATAAAGATCAAGCATAATTAGCCGAAAAACTAAAATTAAAATTTATAAGACTCTTATTCTACCTGTTTTGCTCTATGCAAGTGAAACATGAACACTAAACGCAGACACTTAGCGTACTCTTGGTGTTTTTGAAAGGAAAATCCTTCGAAATATTTTTGGCCCAGAACAGGAAAGAGGCTGTTGGCGAATCAGATACAACTTTGAATTATATGTGCTCTATGGACAGCCACAGATAGTACAGGTCATCCGAAGCAATAGACGGAGATGGCTTGGCCATATCTGGAGAGGTCCAGAAAATAATGCAGTCCGAATCGCCACCTTTAAAAATCCTTCGGGATCTCGGGCTAGAGGAAGACCTCCAACTAGATGGCTGGATGACACTGCTAAAGATCTAAAAATGTTAAAGATTAACAACCGGAAAAAAGTCGCCATGGACAAGAGGCATTGGAGGCTACGTGTGGTTGAGGCAGTCAAGGCCTGTAAGGGGCTGCCGTGCTGAAGAAGAAGAAGAACTTGAACTTCTGAATCCCTCTATAATGCAAGTTAATTCCTTTTACACCTGATTTTATTAAGCGAAGTTTCAACATTAACAGAAACACATTGTTTAATTCACATTAATACTAACGTCGCGGTTGATTTGTGATTACTCAAGTTTCAATTAATTTTTCTCATATAAAAGTTTTACGATGATTTAGTTAATAAAGGCATACAAAGAAGCAAAATAATTCTAAATTAAAATGTAAATAAACATGAAATGCTAAAATAGAATGAACCAATATCACTTAAGGTAGAGTTTTGAATAATATTTACTATATTATTAATAATATTTAATAGAGAGACAAGATATACAAGTCAAATAACATTCTGTCAAAACAAGCTATGAAAATCTAAATAGAAATTATTAATAACTTTGAGTTAATAAATAAACATATTAAAACCATAAATAAACATATTTAAAATAAAAAATAGATTGAGCACCAATAGGTAAACTGAAGCAGACAAACACAATAAGAACTATAACTATAGAAAGAAAAACCATATAAATTATGACTATATATTGAAAATGGAGAGACATACATTATTAGCTTCTACAAAATGATAAGAAAAAATATTCTGAAAAATTATAAAACGAACAAATATCACTCGATTTTTTTTGTATATTTAGAGAGATAAAACTTTTTTTCGCTTATCTTATGCTATTTAATATACATAATAAGCCATATAATGGTATGTAATGTTATAATACTCATTAGCAACAAAATCAAGGCAAAACGTATAAAATGTTTTAAAGTCACTTTTTATAAACAGGTAAAATAAAACGAATTATAACTTGACTATTTACAGTATAGTGAGCAGTATAATATTTTAGTTTGACATATAGAGAAGAGCCTTAATTGCTCTAGATATTATTTGCTAGATAATAGAGAGATAATATTTGCTTTAGTGTTCAAGCCATATAATATTATGTATTTAAACGAAAACTAAAATAGTTTTTTGCAACAAAAAATAATGTAAAGACTTATAAGAAATGGTTTTAGAGTACAAACTCAGTAAACGCCAGAAGAGAGAATAAACAAAGAAATATCACTTGATTTATTACTCTAGATAGTGATCCGATTGCGATATATATATATATATATATATATATATATATATATATATATATATATATATATATATATATATATATATATATATATATATATATATATATATATATATATATATATATATATATATATATATATATATATATATATATATATATATATATATATATATATATATAAATATATATATATATATATATATATATATATATATATATATATATATATATATATATTACACTCCTCCAAAGTGAAATTGCAACACCAAGAAATAATGCACGTAGCGTCATGCAAATTTCAGGAGCGATAGTAGAGAGTTGGATATGCAAATGTTTTTTGCTTTGATGGATGCTGCTTTTTTAATCATTTGCATATCCATCTCACTACTATCGCTCCTGAAATTTGCATGACGCTACGTGCATTATTTCTTGGTGTTGCAATTTCACTTTGGAGGAGTGTAATATATATATATAAAGACACATAATATTATGGATTTTTATGAAAATTAAACTATTTAGAGAAATTTTGAAAAACAGTTTCTCCTATCTCTATCGCTATTTGAGATTCAAAGAGTATATACTCGAATATTTCTCTACAAATTTGAATAAGTCTAATGGATAGAAAATAAGGTTAGAGTTACAATTAACGTGAAAAACATAATAGAGATTTTCCATGGGATTATAGTTCCCCTTAAATTTAACATAAACGCTATATGAGATTCACAGTGTATGCATCTTAAAATTTCAAACCACCGTACTCTTAAGGGTTGGAAATAAAATTAGCATTACGGTCAACGTAACGTCATGCAAAAGTTTTCTAATGCAAAATTTTTCTATCAGTATCAAATTCATACTTAAGACGTATGAAAAGCTTTTAAGGTATAAGCTTATACCACACTATAAAAAAAGGATGCTCAAATCTCGCGAAACTTTCTTAAGTTTTGACGGAACTATTTCCTGCTATGCGCTCTGAGCGAGCATTTTCTCGAAGTGGCGAAATAACTATCACCACTTCTTCAAGAAAATGAATTTCGTCAAATGTTAAGAAATCTTTCGTCATTCTATTTTATTTTTCATAAAAAAAAGGTGCCAAGAGGTACCTCAAGTGCCTCATGGTATATAACGGTTGACATTGTTGATCACTTTTTTAAGGGCAACAAATAGGTGGATCAACGTCACCCCAACAAAACAAGAGGGACCGATAAAAAATAAAAGAGATAAATTAAAACGACGAATGAAGCGCGATTTGAATCTGTGATCTTCCTCGTCAGAGGCCAACTCCTTGACCACCATACAACCAGTTGGCTTTTGTCATCAATATATTTTCCGTCATCTAGTCTTCATTCTAGTTTTGTCATTCTAATTAAGAATCTTCCACAATGCACTGCTATGGGGGTTCCGTGTTAAGTAAATAGTTTCCTCACAAATCACGTGATTTCACGAGGAAATGAATCTCAAAATAAAAGAAATACAGCTCAAGAATCGCAGAATCGTCAAAAGTGAGAATGTTATTTCTGAGAGTGCATTTAAGTACTTATATAGAGTGAACCGCGCATAATATTATGTTTCTTTATATACAAAGACCTTTGTAATACTTAATATAATAATAAGCTCTATACTATTACGTGATTCTGCAAAAATTAAGATTTAGAACGAATTCTCGCAAGACGTCTAAAATACTTAAAGCTAAACGAATTAAGCGCCAGCAGGTAAAAATAAAGCGAACAAAAATCATTTACTATTACAAGCGACCAAGTATTTACTATAAATAGTGATACATATAATATTTTGTTTCGTATGAAGACATCATTTCAAAGATTCCCTCATTTCTCTTTCGTTTTGAGCTCTGAATGGTCTGCCGTTGAAGCAAAGGGATGCAAACGCTGGAGAGACGCATTCTGGCGTGAGACATTAATCTTCGACTTCTACAAAGAAGATAAAAGTCACTTATGACACTTTCTGCTCTTCATTCTTTTACTAGTTATGCCAGAGTTTCGTGACTTAAGAGCTTGGTAATGTTTCTGTGCTGAACAGATTTTTAGAAATACAAATGCGTATCAAATACTTTAATTTCATTTTTTTAAATAATTAAATATTATAGTTAGTTTTATTAATATCTTTTTTTTAAACATTTATTTCCGTGTCTGTGTGGGTGTGATATTACAATGAAAATTTTGACACTTTTTTGAACAACTAGAATTTTTATATATCCATTAATACTTTTTTCAAGTTGAATTGAGTTATAGAATTACTAAAGTGTAGCAGTCACGTAAAGGACATTTTTTTAAAAAAAATAATTAACTATTAAAGTTAGTTTCTTTCCTTTTCTGAGGGGGTGGAATCTTACAAAGAACATTTTGACACATTTCGGGTCAACTAGAACTTTGAAATATCCTCTAATTCTCTAATACTTTGTTCAAGTTTCACTAATTTTTAGAATAACGAAAGTGTAGCAATTATTTAAATTACATATTTTAAAAATAGTTAAGAACTGAAGTTTGCTTTATAACTACCTTTTTTAAAAATTTATTCCCGTGTCTTTGGGGGTGGGATCTGACAAAAAAAATTTTGATAATTTTTTGACCTACTAGAATTTTCATATCATCACTAATACTCTAATACTTTTTTCAAGTTTAACTGAGATTTAGAATTACGAAAGTGTAACAATTACTTATATTAAATTTTTTAAAAAACTAATTAACTACAAGAGACAACTTTATTACTACATTTTTTAAAATTTTAATTTCCTATATGTGGGGAGTGAGATCTTACACTGAAACAAATATGGTCAATACTGCCTGAATATTATAACATTTATATGTTTGGCTTTATGCTAACACCAAAAAGCACGGTATTTTTTCCCGAAGTGCTTTGGTAATGATTTTGGTAAAATTAACTGTAAATATAGTTTTATAAAACGTGATAAAGTTCGGAAAATGTGGAAAAATGCCGTAATTTTATCATGATACCTTAAAGCATGGTGTACTAACCATTTTTTTGGTTAAATTTTCTTTTCCGTTTAAATTGTTTGCTAAATGAGGGGCAATAAGAACTTAATTTGAGAACTCCCGGTAAACTATTACCATATGAATGTAAAAATTTACCAATTTAATGATTTAAATATTAAATATTTCAGTTTTTTTATAACCAGAATTAGTTTTATTTGTTGCCTAAAATGTCATTACTATACAGTACGGCAGTAACGGGAACATTTTAGCTGGGGTACGCTTTCTTATGCGAAATGTCTTGCAGCAAACGAAAATTTCAAAATTTAGTGAAAAATTCATTCATTTTTTTCATTAGTGGTACTCAGCGTAACGAAACATTTAGAAAGGGTACACTAAAGTCATAAGTTGGGAAAACACTACAGTAGGTACAATGAAACTTTTGATACTTTTCAGACCAACTAGAATTTTAAGATTCTCAATAATACCTCCAATGCAAAAGCACATTTAAAATAGTGTTTACGAAAACTTGGTGTTGAAGAAATGTATTTAAGAAAACTACACTTCTGCAAAGAATGCTGCAGAGAATTGAGAATTCGTTAAAAAAAAAGAAAACGGATCCAAAAAAAATAATCATTAAGTATCACCAAAAATATACCTTAATAAACGAAAATGGAAACTTTACATTGAAATATGTTATACGTCAAAAAATGATAATCTTTCCACTTCTCTTCCAATTAAAATCAATTACAGGCATAATTATCGTCAGTGACCATTTTAGCGATTCCTAATTTCAGAAAGAATCTGTGTTAAAATGAACGAAATTTTAATCTTAACATTGAAATTTTTCATCAAATTATGAGATTGATTTAATTTAAATCAGTTCCATTCATACAACGGTAAAACTCAGGCTGGTAATATTTCATTTAATTATTGCTGATCTGTGTAGATGACTCCAGATAAAAGAAACATTTAGTAGGTACTACATGACTGCTTACTAATATCAATAAACATGTGTTTTTATTTCGGTCTTTTACGGTGTAATATTCACGTAGTTGTAGCTTGTTCTTTCGTTTATTTCTGTATCAAACATTGATTGTGAAAAAGAGAAAATATTTTTTTAAGGTCACGTTGTCTTAAGGAAACAAATTTAGAGAAAAATTTTGCATCACATCGTGAAAGAAATCTGTGTGTTAATTTAATATGATTGGAATGCTTTGGATAAAATAAATTGCACAAATCAAGCGATAAAAAGTCCCTGGGCAATGTTTTGAAATGAATCAAAAGCTCACAAGAATTTGCTACCCTAAATTTTGTTTATTTTTTAAATACTTACTATATTCTTTTTATTAAAAGCAAAAATGGTAACACTTATCAAATGATTAGTTGGTACTGAAGCATTTTATTTCATTTTCTAATTGGATTTAAAAAATAACGCTTTCTACAATTTCGTTTTAAATAATTATTCGTGTAATTTTTACATTTGTCTATTAGTTAAGTAGTATTCAATACATTTTATAGTAAAAAATATTAAAAGACACTTTTCCTTTTTAGATTTCAAAAAAACCTTACATTGTAGATCTTTTTGACATTTCATAAAGACTATTAATTTTTAAAATATGTCACTTTTCCCCGGAAAATTTCAGGCAGATTTTTATAAATAATCTGACAAATAATTTCGTAATATTTAATCATGTAAAAATATAATTCAAGAACTATTACCAGAATTTGACTGAGACATATTCAAAGTAATTAACATACACAAAGAAAATTTTCTGTTTAAATAACCGTACTGTGTGGTAATTATTTTTCTAGTAAAAAAATACAGAATTCTGATTAATAAAACCAAAATATGCGGGTTTAACCCACTCATTAGGTGATTATTCCGTTAATATACAAACGATTTTCCGGAAATTCTGGTTTTCTAAGGAATAATGATCAAGTTACCAAATTTTACCACATATTATAAAGCGGTATTTTACTGGTAATAAAAAACATTACTAAAGCGCCTCGACAAAAATTTCCGAAAATTTTGGTGTTCCCTTATTTTCAGAAACACGTTAAATTTTACCATATTTCGGTGGTTTTGACCGTACTTTTTTTCGATGCGTGCTTAGTTTGATATTTCAATAAAATTGGGTGAAGTATATGTGTAATGTAATAAATTTTTTATACATAATTTCTCCGTTTCACATATTCAAGTTCATTCTAGCGTTCGAAATATTTCTTTACTTTTTAAACTGAAATACTCATCATCTTTTAATATTTATAAAACCAGAATTTTAGAGTTTTAGAAGATTTATACTCTTTTAATATTCATTTTGACAAACTGTGCTTGAATCGTAAATTTTCTGACTTGTTAGAAGTCATTTACATAAAAATAAATAGTTCAAAAAGTAGAAAATATTTTATGTATTGTTTCGCGAACAACAACTTACTCCATTCCACTAACGTCATCTTCAATCACAGTAATATCAGTAAAATTTCCTTGAAACTAGTTTTCTTTAGCCTCTTCCTCGCCAAAAGTAGACAGAGATAAATAATGGTTATTAATTTCGCCAACCTCGAACATTGGTGAGAGTAAATTTAATGCTCTCCACTTAGGTAATTTGAGTGGATTCATAATCCTGGCTTTTCATCAAGATGCAAGTTCCGGTGCTTGATTTTATATTTGTAGTAAACTAAACCTCGAGTGGAACAGAGTAAATGAAAAGAAGACCTTTTCTTTGATCTTTTATAGTGGTAAGTTTGGAGTAAATGACTAAATATTACACCTAAGATAATGCCTGAACTGTTTCGTTCTGGAGTATGTGATACAGCGATTAAGATCAGATTAAAAGTAGAACAGCTTCGATTTTATGTATTTTTATTATAAAAAACTTATAAAATTGCACATTTTGCATAACAAATAAGTAAATATTTATATTTTGCGATAACTATTTGAGTTTGATTTAAAAAAAAAGTGTAGAGGAAATTTGCATAAATTGTACGACTTTTCACATTTTAGTTTTTATCACTAGCAAATCATTTAAAATTAAATTTTAGATATTTTAATGATAACATATAGTTATCCTGCTATTTATATTATTTTTTGGTGAAATTATTTTTGCAGTAAGTTAAAAAATAATTATTTTTACTAGTTCGGCAAGTAGTATGATTTAGGAAACCAGTTGCCTAATTCGTACCATCAGCTCCCTACATCGAACTGACCTAGAAAATTTGAGCAAAAATGACTCTAAAAATGAATAGTGAATAAGTAATCCAAAACAACCCTAGCAACAATATTACCTATGGCACCAGTTTTGCTCAAAATTGGCTCAATATGAGTTCTATATGAACATGCACCGAGGGAACGAAATTGGGATGTCAAGATTTTTTAATATTCTTCCTATTTTGATAAAATATCGGCGGCCTACATAATTCCAAGCCAATTGAGCCACTTATATTATTTTAATATTTTTGCAGTAAGTTAAAAAATAATTATTTTTACTAATTGGGCAAGTAGTACGATTTAGGAAAACAGCTGCCTAATTCGTATCACCAGCTCCCTAAATCGTACTGACCTAAAAAATTTGAGCAAAAATGACTATACAAATGAATAGTGAATAAGTAATCCAAAACAACCCGAGCAATGGCACCAGTTTAGATCAAAATTGGCTCAATATGGGTTCTATATGAACATGCACCGAGGGAACGAAATTGGGATGTCAAGATTTTTTAATATTCTTCCTATTTTGATAAAATATCGGCGGCCTACATAATTCCAAGCCAATTGAGCCACTTATATTATTTTAATATTTTTGCAGTAAGTTAAAAAATAATTATTTTTACTAATTGGGCAAGTAGTACGATTTAGGAAAACAGCTGCCTCATTCGTATCACCAGCTCCCTAAATCGTACTTATCTAGAAAATTTGAGCAAAAATGACCCTGCAAATGAATAGTGAATAAGTAATCCAAAACAACCCTAGCAACAACTTTACCTTGGCACCAGTTTGGCTCAAAATTGGTACAATATGGGTTCTATATGAACATGCACCGAGGGAACGAAATTGGGATGTCTAGATTTTTTAATATTGTTCCTCTTTTGAGACAATATCGGCCTACATAATTCCAAGCCAATTCAGCTACTTATATTATTTTTTATTAAAAATATTTTTTTGCAGTAAGTTAAAAAATAATTATTTTTACTAGTTGGGCAAGTAGTACGATTTAGGAAAACAGCTGCCTCATTCGTATCACCAGCTCCCTATATCGTACTGACCTAGAAAATTTGAGCAAAAATGACTCTACAATTGAATAGTGAATAAGTAATCCAAAATAACCCTAGCAACAGTTTTACCTTGGCACCAGTTTGGCTCAAAATTGTCTCAATATGGGTCCTATATGAACATGCATCATGGGACGAATATTGGGATGGCTAGATTTTTTTTAATATTGTTCCTATTATGGGCCAATATCGACCTATATACATTCAATGTACGGCTTACATTGGCTGAATAATAACTATAAGATATCGTTTGAATCTGACAATTCTATATAGGACCGATATTGATTGTAAAATTGCTGTAAAATATCGGATGAATAGGACAATTCTATATGTGGGCCAATATAGGAAAGCAACGAATTCTTATTTAGCAAAAATTAGCCAAGATTCAGTGAGGGTCCAAGTTATTTTGCTGTTAGGAAAGTGTGTAGTATTATAATGTAAAATACAGTACTACATTTTATGAACTGTTACGAGTTCAGTAAAGTAATGGACATTACAATTCGAAAAGGTTGCCATACAGCATGGCAGTTTGTTATTAGAAAGTTCAATTATGACTTTTATTTAGAGTTAAAAGCATAATTAATTATAAAAAAATCATTAGATTCAATATTAGATAGGTCTCATGTTTAGTTATATTTTGGGTACAATGTACAAAAATATTGCAAATATTGCACCATATCTTCAAACACACAATGCAAACCATTAGCTAAATCTTGAGAATGGGTGCCAATTTTAGAGTGCTTGTAACATGTCGATTTTTATTTTCATCTGCATATTTTTGAAGCCAAGTTTTTTTAAAATCAAACAAGAACTTATCGCTTCAGTTTCTTGAGATTATTTATTGAATACATCTAACGTGTTTCAATTCCATGCTGCGAGGAGCTGTTTTTGTCGATTTTAGTTTATTTGTTCCGATTTTGTCACATTGAATTCGTGCGTTTTTGATCTAACTTTTTTTAATTTTGCATTCATCTCCAGCTCCGTAACTTTTTCTTTTACGAGTTAAGTTTAATCGATATCGATCGAACCGATATCCATAATCGATTTTTATAAGGGCTGCTTGTTATTCTTATAAGGGTTTTAGCTTTTTGTGATTTAGAGACAACTTTTTTTCCTCTTTGGTATTGGAATCATGGAAATTGATTTTATTGAGACCTTTAAGGCAGAGGAAGGTATTGATTCTGTTAAATTCTTACTAGACGTACGATATTTGATACATCAGCTGTATACCCATCACTTGGATCCTGCTGATTCTTCTCGATTCGTCTTACAATTTCAGCTTGTGAAAAGTCAGTTTCATTGAAAATTTGTTGATCAAAATATTTAATACTTGAACAGAATTTTCAAATGTTGCTGCCTAGGTTGTAAGCCTAGGTCACTAGATTCGATTCGTGGTACTATGTGATAATCAGGCCAAGATAACTTCGCAATCATTTTTCAACTACTTAAATAAAGTACAGTTTAAAGGGCTTGAAAAATGACCAGTCCAGTGGTTGGAGAAAATGTGTCGTCTGTCCTGATAGCTGTAACGTAATTAATACAGCATTCCTTGCTAGCTTCAAAGCGTCTGGATTTTTTTGATGAATTAAATAACCATGCAAAACAAGTAGAATTTGTATTACACAGGAACTGGTTGGTAAACTTGCATGTCATTAAATGAGTTATCAAAAGTGATATTTGATTTCGAAAATTTGAATGCTGTACGAATTGTTTGACTCTTTTCATTGCTCGCCAAATAGTTGAAATAAATTTAACTGATACTAAAAGATATTAAGCTTATATTGCAGATGTGGACGTTGTATTAGGTTTCTAAATCATACCGGTACGATTTAGGAGCCCTTAAGAGGTACAATTTAAGCAACTACGTCAGTTCTCTAACAAAGCGTTACTCCTATCCTTAAACAATTGTTGGCTATATGAGAAACAAGAACATATCAGAATAAGTTGTTTAACAATTATCTAATGCATTTAATAATTTGCACACAACATTAGATCTGATATATCCTTATGCAGGATGTTTGAAAATTCCATTGAAAACTTGTAAAACCAATAAACTTAAATAAAAACTCAACGCATGGTGTACACAACGACTTGATTCCTCTGTCTGAATCCACGTGAAATAAAGTTTCCCAATTTATCCTCTAGGGCAGTGGTGGGGAAACTTTTTTTAAGACGGGTCATTTGTAATAACTAGACAATCGTAGCGGGCCAAAGAATAATGCTTAATCGTTAAAAAATTTATGTGTTCTATAAACATATGCATATATTATTACATACACTTATTATTTTAATAGTCAAAAAGCAAAAGGTAAGAAAATTATAAGCACAAAATATAAAATGAATTTAGTGTAGTTCTTGATGTGAAGTATTATCATTTTATTTTCTGGTGTCATTACTGGTTGATGGTGCATGAGAAAAATGAAATTGAGACTGTTTCTTCAAAATTTCATCATAGTCCGGTTCCATTTGCGAAGCTGAAATTCTTAAAACTGATGAAAGGTGCTCATCTGTAATTCTGTTTCTTAAAGAAGTTTTCTTAAGCTTCATTGTTGAAAAGATTTGTTCGCATATATAAGATGAGCCGAACATTGTCATTATCTTCATTGCATGAGTAATTAGATTTGGGAAATTATCTGGACTTAAATTTTTATAAAATTTTAGTAATGGTACTGTATGAAAAGTTTGTTTCAGGAGAGTATTACAGTTCAGTTCTATTAACTCAAGTTGAAATTTTGCATCAACTTCTTCGTAATTAACATTGAATGGAGTCACAAAAATACTAAACTCTGGTTCCATTTTTCTAAAGTCCTGAAATCTCTTTTCAAATTCTGAAGATAGTTTTCTCAAATTAATTTCGTATTTTTTAATCTTATTGTTTGATATAGTGAATTTTAAAGATTGTATTCTTGGAAAATGAGAAAAATCAGATTTAGAGATCTGATTAGCAAATAATAATAACTGTAATTTGAAACTTTTCAGGTATTGCCAAATATCGTGAAGAAACTGATTTTTCCCTTGCAATTTGAGATTAAGTATATTCATGTGTACGAGGAGGTCTGTGAAAAAAGCGAAATCAGAAAGCCACGTTTCGTTTTCTAAGACGTCAAATTGATTATAAATGTCTTTATCAAGAAGAAAATTCACAATATCGTCTTTTAAATCCCAAATTCTTTCAAATACTTTTCCAGCACTTAATCAACGAACTTTTGAATAATACAGGATATCGGAATGCTCAGCATGTACGGACTCCAAAAACTGTTGAAACTGGCGATGTAATAATCCTCTGGAACGAATCATATTTACTAGTTTTACAACAATATTAAGCATATGGTCAATATCTAAAGCCGATTTACAGAGAGCATCCTGATGTATAAGGCAATACAAAAAAACAACATCATTTTCCGGATACTTAGAATTAAATTTCCCAACAAATCCTTGATTGATTCAAACAATATTAGGTGCACCATCTGTAGTTACATTACATAACTTATCAATAGGTAAACGAAGTTTATAGATGCAATTTTCAAATTCACAATATATATCGGCACCAGTCGTTGTTCCTTTCATTGACTGCAGCCCTGCAAGTTCTTCCGTAATTTCAAAGTGGGCGTTGATTCCTCTTACAAATATGAGTAACTGTGCAGTATCGCTGATATCTGTACTTTCATCCATGGTAATTGAATAAAAAATAAATTTTTGAGTTTTTGTAGTCAGTTGTGAAATTAGATTTTTATCAATATTTTCAATTCTCTCCGTGATTGTTCTTCTTGAGAGAGACAGTGACTGAAAATCATTTTTCTTTTTAGGGCACATAATATCGCACACATCTATCATGCACTGCTTTATAAATTCACCATCTGAAAATGCTTTATTAGATTTAGCAATATTATAAGCCAACACATAACTGGCTTTCGTAACGCATCTTTGAGAATGATTAGCTCTCTGAAATAATTGTTGTTGACTTGATACATTTTTTATTAAATCTTTCGATTTAATTTTTTTCTCCTCTTCACTTAACGATGAGTAGGAGTGGTTTTCATGTTTGCTCTTGAAATGGCGTTGAATGTTATATTCTTTTAAAACTGCAACAGTTGTATTGCAAAGTAAGCATACAGGTTTTTCTTTAAATAAAGTAAAGAAATATTTCCACGTCCATTCTTCTTTAAAAACTCGACATTCTGAATCCACTTTTCTTTTTTTAACATCCATTTTAGACGTTACCTACTACGGAGAACAACACACAGAAACGCAATTGACGAAAGCTTACTGCTAACTAATGCTCTTGCGCGGGTGTTTGCGCGGGTCCTCTTAAAATGAAATTATAATTTTATTAAACTTTTATAACGCTTATACAAAAATTGTAAAGCAGTTTGAAGCAAAGGAAACAAGAACTAGAGCAGACGCAAATCGCGAAGCTTTTTGGTTGTGATTGGTCAATTCATTTTCATGTGACGTCACAGTACCCTCCTCTTTGGATATTCATGGGCAAAATTCTGTATTCATGAAATTAAAATAGTTCTTCAATATTTTGATAACTGTCAATCAATGGCCTATTATATTTTGGAGGACATACGCAATAAATAATTCACGCCGGCAGAAAAATGAAAAATCCGCTCGTTGGAGCTTAAAATGCGCAGTCTGCCACATGTGAAGCACAATTCACCTACATTAGATTCCGTATTGTCTGCTCCCCGAAAAAGACAAACGCTTCTTGACGCCATTCTACAGCTATTCCATGAAGAACTTCTGCTTTCAAAATTTTACCAATTGAAAAGCTGTCTGAAGCTATTTCCATCAATTTATGTTTTGTAGAACAAAAATAGAAAAAGTAAAAAGGTCACCAGTACTTTATTAAAAAAGAGAAAAAAAAAAAAAAAACTAGCTTTAAACAAAGTATACAAATACTACGTATATTGTTTATATTTGCGACGGATCGGCAAGTTAAAATTCTATCCGCGGGCCGGATAAAACCTTCCGGCGGGCCCAGTTGGCCCGCGGGCCGTAGTTTCCCCATCACTGCTCTAGGGCATTCTACCCTCTTACTTTCTTACAAATCAAAGGCGGATTGATTTAGGAAAAGTACGATTTAGACAACTTCCCTCTGCATTTTCACGAATAAAATAAAAAAATGAATTAATAAAATGAAAAGGAGATAGGTTAATTAAAAATTCTTAAATGTGTAGAAGATGAATAAATGTGCAGTAGTTATAGAGGGTACAAAAATTTTTTTTTTACACTATACGCTATAAAAAATTCTGGATAAAACTACGACAAAAAGTATTGGCATCCTGAGTGCAGTATTTGTAAAAAACATTTTTACCGTAAAATGTGATGCCTTAAATTTTACAGTAATATTTATTTAATTACAGTGACTGAGGACCTTTACAGCAATAATTGATCTGAAAAATTTTTACGGTAAAAAGTAATGACACTTTGAGTGCCGGTATTTTAATAGATAAGTGCCGACTAGAGATAAATAATGGTTATTAATTTCACCAAATTCGAACATAGATGCGAGTAAATTTAATGTTTTCCACTTTGGGTCATTAGTGTGGATTCATAATCAAGGCTTTTTTTTTTTTATCAAGATGCAAGTTACGGTGTTTAATTTTGTATTTGTTGTAAACTAATCTTGGAGTGAAATGGAGAAAAATGCAAACAAGACCCTTTCTTTGATCGTTTATGGTGGTAATTTTAAATTAAATGCCTAAATATTACATGCAAGATAATGCCTGAATTGTTTCATTCTCGAGTATGTGATACAGTATTTAAGATAAGTTAATTCAAAACAACGTCAATTTTATGTATTTTTTTAATAACTGATGCATAAATTTTATATTTAATTCAGCAAAGTGAATATATTATGTTATTTCAATACATGAATTTGATTCTAAAGGAATTGAATTTGGTGCCGCAAATTTGCACAGGTAAAAAGTAAAATAAAATAAACTGCAAAAAAATAATAAATAAAATGAGAGAAAGGTATAAAAACAAAATTTCGTAAATGTTTAGATGATGAATAAGTGTACAGTTACATATTATTAGACACTTTCTGAATTTCCGGCTCAAATTGCTTTCCAGAATATTTTTTACGTAAAGTTTTATACCGTAAATATTACAGTAATATTTATTAAATTACAGTGATTCCATAACTTTGTAGTAAATATTACTGAAATTAGTGTTAATAAGATTTTTTCATCCGTAAAATTTTTCGGTGAAAATAGATTTCGCAGTCTATTTTCTACAGGTCACTTTACTTTTTCAATTTCTCTGACCTCAAATATTAGTCAGAGTAAATATAATGCTCTCTATTCAGGAAATTCGTGAGCAATCATAATACAGGTTTTGTATCAAGGTATAAGTTCTGATGTTTAATTTCGCATTTGTTCCAAATTAAATTTTGAGTTTGATTAATGTAATGGAAAATATTTCCTTTGATACTTTGTGGTTTTAATAAAAGACATTCCTACATATTGCAACAAATATTATACCTGAATTGATTTTAGCTAAGGTATGTGATATTGTGTTGCAGATGAGTTCTTAAAATTAACTCAGAACAACCTCTATTTAAAGTACTTTTTGTGAAAATTAATTTTTGAAATTTAAAAATTGTTAAAGCCCCCTTATTGCTAAAATTTTTTATTCCAAAATTACAGTAAAATAACCGACAACAGTCTGTCCATCCATTTATCCGTAAAGTTTAAAGTTAGAACATTTCTTCCCCTTTACGGTTTTTAAACTATTTACAACTGGTATGGTTAAAAACTCGTTATTAGAAAACTATAGGGTTTTGTTACCATTTACCCAGAGCAGGGCTCTAAAATCTAAGAAATTAAATTTAACTGGACATTGGAGTCAGGTTATGTTAGGCTTTTTTGAGTTAGATACTGGGCATTGGAGTTCTGTGGATTAGTTGTGTTTTGCTAAATCAACCGCATAATGTGGTTTAATTGGTTTATCTGGTGGTGACATGTGTCATGAGAGATGGAAAATACTACATTGTGCTAAGCAGTGAATTGGTGCTACCATTTATACGCCAATGAGAGTTTTGTATTCCAAGATCACCAATTAAAAAGTGTAGGACGTAGGGTTGACATGAGATTGACAGATTAGCCCTCTCAGGTAATGTTATTTTCCCATTGTAAGAAACTAAGCTTTAGTGGGTTGCCTTAGTTGACCCGGGTTAAATTTTGGTTTTTTAAACGTATCAAGTTAAAAAGAGTCTATAAACGGTAATTTCAAAGTTTACACCTTGAATACCTTTTTTATAGTTATTTTCTGGTTGGTTGAATATGGTGAAATTACAATTAAATAAATTGTTTTTTAACCACTCTTTCGGAAAAATTCCGAACATCGTAAACACATAGTAAAAATTAATGGAAACGTTACTGTGAAATGTAATCTTTCTAGTACTATTCAGTTTTTACAATAAATTATTCATTGAAAATAATCCAGAGTATTACAAAAGAGTAGCATTTAAGTTTTTTACTCATATACTTTGAAGCTATTATCATTTCTTACTACTTTCATTTATTATGTTTTCATGGTGTATTTTTACTCATTTACTTTGAAGCTATTATCATTTCTTACTACTTTCATTTATTATGTTTTCAAGGTGTATTTTTACTCATATAATTTGAAGCTATTACCATTTCTTACTACTTTCATTTATTATGTTTTTAAGGTGTAATTTCCGACGATGACACCGAAAATTAATTAAAATAATTTACTGCTGCAGTATCGGTTATTAAAGTTATTCCTAGCTAAAATGATATAAAATATTCTTAAAAGGGAACAGGTTATGATTCTCATTCAGTATCGGTTATTAAAGTTATTGCTAGCTAAAATGATATAAAATATTCTTAAAAGGGAACAGGTTATGATTCTCATTCTTAAAATATACGTTAATTTCTTAAAATATAATAACGATTCATTTTATTTTTAATTTGAAAAAAAGTTATATCATTAATTGATTAAGTGTACTAGTATATTCTATTAATGATTAGAAAAATATTTAAGTTGAAACTGAAGTTTCATTTTTAGTCAAGTTAAGATGCATAATTGTTCAAGTATAAATATAAAAGTAGGTTATTTTTTTTAAAAAAAAAAGTGGGAAATTAAATTACAGTTGTGATAACTAAAGTTGTTTGGAATTAATGAATTGAGGAGTATCAAAGATAGGTATCCAAAATAAATAATAAAAAAAGATAGTAATGATAAAGAATCTTCAATAATTAGAATGAAAAAAATATCTATTTAAAAAAATAGAAAAAACAAAGTTTAAGAAAGCTATTTAAATTGACAACTATAAGTCAATTTATAAAATCATGCGTGAGTGCAAAATTTATTCATACAATTGTATTTACTAAATTTTTAATACTTGAAATTAATTTTTAATATTAAAATTCAATACTTAAAATTAGGAACCGTATTTACATTACTATGACATAAATCAAGTCAAATTATTTATTCGGTAAATAGCTTAAAACCCTACAGCAATGAAGAGCAGTAATAATTTCAAAGTTCCTCTCTTCACTGTAAAAGCAAACTTTTTAAAAACTGAAAATGTGGACATTTGTAAAGCTATGTCTAATCATAAATCAAAAATTGACAAAAAGGAAAATTGACAAGCATCACAAAACTGAAAGAAAACTTGGCCGAAGGCCTGGTTTTTTTCTTTACAAATAATATAGAATATTTTGGTTATTTGTAGTAAGTTTCACTCAATAGATTTTTTGATAGCAAGCATTAAATAATTCCACGTCAACACATATTTTTAGACACCAAACTGACAAATATATTTATAAGCAAATTTTAAAACCACTCTGTAAAAATTTATATTTTGAAGAAAATACTTGGAGGCAATGTGAATTGGAAAATATATGTGATTTGAAGAGGATATAAAATGTCAGATCATCGAATGTTTAAAACATGTTTTTTTTTTTTTCAAATATAAAAGAAATATTTTTAAAATCCTAAAGTACTCTGATCAAGTACCAAGAATCAGATACTCTAAGGAATGACAGCTAACAATGCAGATTATTTTAGTGTCTGCAGATTATTTCAGAATCTAATGATTACTTGTCATCTGAGTTGTCTTATTATTATTAAAAAGCAAACTACATTTCTGAATTTTAGGAATTTATTATTAAAAACAAACTACATTTCAGAATTTTAATAATTTATTATTAAAAAGCAAACTACATTTCAGAATTTTAAGAATTTATTATTAAAAAGCAAACTACATTTCAGAATTTTAAGAATTTATTATTAAAAAGCAAACTACATTTCAGAATTTTAAGAATTTATTAATAAAAAGCAAACTACATTTCAGAATTTTAAGAATTTATTATTAAAAAGCAAACTGCATTTCAGAATTTTAAGAATTTATTATTAAAAAGCAAACTACATTTCAGAATTTTAGCAAACTACATTTCAGAATTTTAAGAATTTATTATTAAAAAACAAATTACATTTCAGAATTTTAAGAATTTATTATTAAAAAGTAAACTACATTTCAGAATTTTAAGAATTTATTATTAAAAAACAAACTACATAATCTGAAGATTACTTGTCATCTGAGTTATTTTTTTTTTATAATTCAAAAAATTAAGGCATGACAGAATCCTTTTGGAAACATCTAGCTATTGATAATACTCTAAACTTGTTTCTAATAAATATTAAAAACGGAATTGATAGCACACAGAAAAGAACAAAAAGTAAAGCAATACTTTCTGCTACTTGATTACAAACTTAACTGTTAGGGCTTATATTGGTATTAAATTAAACTATAATTTAAACTTTGTATAGGTTTTATGTATATTTCATATTTTTTCAAATTTTGCTTCGTTTAGGTTAGTTTAAGCAGAATTGTTACTGTAATCTTTGTATGACAGACAAATTTGGATTTATAAGGATAATTACGATACTGGGGTGCAAAACTGATTGATTATATTCTTATTAATATTATTGTAAACTTTTACAGCTTTGCTGACAATACACAATGTTTGCAGTCATCTCCGATTTTTCAATAATAATAATAATTTCAGTTTACGTAAACAATTTTTAATAGTATTTCATTCATTATTTTAGAAAAATTTTAAATTGTTTTATCACTATTTATGCTATTATACGGTAACTAACTTAATCGTATTTATTACAAAAATCTGCTGCTTCTTTTTAAAATGTAATTCTTTCTTAATGTACATAAAAACTTAAAATATTAAAAAAGAATTATGGAATTTTTACTCAATTGAATATAATTGTTGAATATTTAGGAGCCTTTAATACTTTATTGTTAACTGAAACGAAACAACTAGACTGTAGTATTCGAAAATAAAATATCGTTAATAAAATATACAAACATCATATCAATATAGTTATAGAGCTGTTTCTAAAGAAAGGTAACAAAAGCATAATTAAAAACGCATACATTTGAGTAAATTAAAGTTGTATCGATCCATTATTTTGTGTTTGCATGGTAATTGTTTTGTTCCTGATGTTTCAAACATGAATGTTTAATCATTACCAGCAACAGTATGACAAACCTAACTAGTAATGAATCTTTAATGTAATAATAATTTTTCCTTGAATGCAGCCTTTTAGTGGAACTAAAATTTGTATTTAAATAATTATTCAGTCAGAAATTGCCAAAAATGGCAATATAATTTACTAATTCATATCTGTTTCACTTTCTGAAACATTTTTCCTTTAATATTATAAATTCATTAAATAGCATGTATTTAATATCGCAATGGAAATTTACCTTCCTTCCATAAAATGATATCTAGAAAAAACTACTTCAAGACTGTCTATCTATCTACTTCATAACTATCTAGAAAAAACTACTAAACATTGTACTACTACTAAAACTACTTTTCCTTTTATATCTTAATTAATAAAATTTAAAACTTTATCAATATATATATATATATATATATATATATATATATATATATATATATATATATATATATATATATATATATATATATATATATATATATATATATATATATATATATTGATAATCACTCTATAAAAAATCGTAAATTCACAACAAATAAGATATATTTTATTTCAAGGAATGTAAAACTCTAAAACACTTAAATTATTCTAAAACTAACTATTAAGATTGATGTTTTTCCTAACTTTCTGCTATATAAGCTCCAAATTTACAATATTGTATTAAAAATAAATTTAAGCCTAACTTAATCATGTTTGTTGCATAATGAAAATCGTATTTTTAATAACCATTTTGCAACAAAAAATGCTGATTAAAAAATAACATTGCTATGACTGTAAAAATGCTTAAATTTGGGCACTAAATATTAATACCGAAAGTTTAAAGTTAAAACAAAGTTTAATTCGTGAACTAACTATTAATATGACTTTTTCTTGAAATTTCATGATATATAAGCCTTAAAATTTTAGCATTAAAGTTAAATTTAGTCTAAATTATTATGTAACATATAATAAAATACATTTTTAAAATAAATTTTATAAAAAAAATAAGGATTTTTGGGGAAAGAAAACCAATGTTACTGTTATGAGAACTATTAAAACCAACTTGCTTCATATTTTCATGTTATATAAGCTTTATAATAGAGTTAATTGTAGTTAAACTTAGCCAAATTTAATCGTGTTCAAAGCATAATAAGAAACATTTTAAAAATCACTCTATAAAAAAAATTTGTTTCCAAGAAAGAAAACATATTGATTGTAATGATTGTAAAACGTTTAAATGCTCAAACCTATTTGTTTCTTTTTTTATGTTATACAGGCGTTATAATGGAGATCATTATAAAAAATGAACCACGCTTGGTTCCTATCATAATTTTATATTTAAATATAAATTAATAAAATAAAACTTGATGAAAAATAATAGGCATTTCAACGTTTGTAAAATGTTAATATTGAAAAGCTAAATATCAATATCAATTTTTTTCATATCTGTGTAAAATAAGCTTTTTAAAAGGTATTAAAAAAGAAATTGTTTTAAAATCCATATTTATCCATTTTTTTTTGAAAAAATAATTTATATCTGTTTTATCAAAATATTATAAACAATATTTTGCAAGTTTTTTAAGCTTTCAAATTCCAATAACAAAAAAAAAACTTCTTTTTTTGGGAAATATAAATACGTTCCTCAAGCATTAAATATTTTTATTAGAGAATACTTATCCATAAATATTTAAAACTTCCTTCAAGTTAACAAAGCCTTCTATTAAATTTTATCTCCTTTTTTCAGAAGTCATTTATTGGGTCATAATCTACGATGAATGCTTTATTTTTAGTTTTCAGGCCATTTGATTTAGATAGGAGTTGTATACACTTTTATGGAGGTGATATTTAAAAATATATTTTTAATGACAAGCTTTAAACTTGAATGCATCTTCAAAAATAAATTTAACATATCGAGGAAAAAATCATTCAAAACGAATTTATCTTACCCACTATTTAAACGAGAGAAATTGGTGATGTAGGAGATAAAATTATTTTGCACAAGTTGAACAAAAATGTTTTTAGGTAAAATCTCCACAAATTTTAAACCATGTGTTTAATCTAGTATATAATAGTTCGAGTATATTATGGATCTAGTATATTATGGACTAATGAAAAATAATATTTTCTTCATGGGATAAAATCAATTTTTCACTCTAATCGGCTTATATGGTTGTTATTTTTATTATCCAGCAACAAAAATTAACGTCAGTTTAGGCCATATTGAAATATGACCTAAACAAAGTTGCCTTATTATACTGCTTATTCTAGTTATTAATAATAATATATAACGAATATTAAAAATTCCTTTCCAAGCCTTCCTTTCTTAAAAAGAACAATGAAACTTGCAAAAAGAGATTATTTTCAATTAATATTAGTAACTTGTTATCACACTAAGTAAAAAGTCTCAACCATTCTTATATATGCATTATTTATTTTAAACTGTTCATTTAGCATTCTTGGTTTGATTTCAGTGTTTGATTATGTGTATTTTGTGGCTATTGTGTTAAATGCGTTAATTGAGCATTCCATGTTAATATTTAGTTTGATAAAATGATTTTGTGAAGTAAAGTTAATTTCTGATATATCCGCGGAAGTTTAGGGGATGAAGCGTCAGTCTTCCAATTATGTAACCCAGGTTCGAATCCCAACTGTGGCTGGTTGACACGAATTCTGCCCCCGGCTCTCACACGCTAAAGTACTGACGTAAAATATCCTCTGTGATAGATGGATTATGGGGTAGAATCCCCTTGCCGTCGGGCTAACCGTGGGAGGTTTTCCTCTCAATGTAACACACAAACGCAGGTTAGTTCCGTAAAAAAATACTCTTTGAAGGTTAGTTTGTCCTTATGAATAATCCAGGAATTCTGACTTCTGGGTTAGGTTAAAAATTACAAGACTACGAAGTTGAGCATTGATAGTCGTAAAGTCAGAATTGGGTTGAGTGTTCATCACCGGAAGTAAAATAAAATAAAATCAACTTGTGGTCACATGTACTGTGACACAATAGAATAGAATCAATCATCAGAAATGCAATTCATGTCGGCTCTTTGCTTTATAAAAAAACTATCCATTTTTATTACTTTAGGTCATGATTATTTAGTTTATAAGAAATATATTTTTTAAACTTAATTTGTTTCACTTTGAAATCAATTTATTAATGATTTAAATAGGAATCTCTTACAAATATGGGGATACAAATAATAATATCTGACGAAGTGAAACAATCGATGCTAATTATCTTGCAACATCATCTTTGTTCTAAACAGTATTAATTGCAACACTGCTCTCTTATACTAATATTAACCATTTAAACGCAGTTTTTAAAACAGCTTAACTTTTTCCCGACACATACCTCGTTTACGTATAACTTAGGTTAATATTTACCTTTTATACGTAGCGTTTTAGCAAACATTGTCGATAAGAGAAAATTTTAGGCCTTATTTTGCTGCCATTTGTAAAACTTTCCTCCTTATTCATTAAAAGGGGTAACAATTATGTGTACTAAAGCTCTTCATTGCGTTAGAGACGCCGCTTACATTTAAAATTTTATTAAAACTTAGTTTAAAAATACAATAATTCTCTGTTCCAGACGAGCGAGTACGTCAAGTGAAACAGTCTAATTAACATAATTTATTCCTCTTACACGACATATTAGAATAAAAGCCCGCATTCAGAAAGTCACAGATTAAATCGTGTAACTTTTCCATCTTATCATTTATAATTGGGTTTAACAATTGTGTTTGTAGATTTTAAAAATTTAACATGTTGGTATGTTTATTATAAACGTTTAAAATATTTAACATGTTGGCATGTTTATTATAAACGTCATACAACTCAGTATTTTTTGTTTATATTTAAAATATTTAACATGTTGGCATGTTTATTATAAACGTCATACTACTCAGTATTTCTGTTTATATTTAAAATATTTAACATATTGGCATGTTTATTATAAACATCATACTACTCAGTATTTCTGTTTTCATTTACAATAGCAGTTTGTTCATACTGTCGGAATGCTGTCTGAACCCTATAAAAACTTGCATGGCACCTTTTACACAACATATTAGAATAAAGGTTGCATTCAGAAAGTGAAATTTTACTACCTTATCATTCATAATTAATTTTAGCAACAATGTTGGAAGATTTAAGAGGTTTGACGTGTTGGCATGATTTTATGAACGTCATAATGCTGTTTATTTTTTTTTCTTTGCTGCAGCATTTTGTTCATACTGTCGGCATATTTTCAACTAGTTAGAACCCTGTAAAAATTCAGTTATTTTAATTAAAAATGTCAGCATAATTTTACGATTGAGTTCAAATTGATTAATCCTACAAATGCATTTATAAAGCAAAGTAAATTGTAAATAAATTAAAAATTACTTATGCAGTCTAGTGTCAACCAATTGAAATTGTAGATATTATGGCATTTTAAAAAATAAATTCCCAGTTACTCCACTTACAGTAAAAGAAAAACATAGCCCATGAAATCAATTCTTAATTGCAAATCAATGTGTGCATATCAATGTAATTTTATTTTAGTGATCTTGAAGGTCACTGGTAAGCTTGAGCTTATTTAGAATTTTTGGCTTTATTCTAAATGTTTTCTCGTAAATTCCTACAAGCAATGAAAATTGTTTTTTCATCTTTTCTAAATAGTTCATATATTTGTGTTAAGAATCTGTTAGTATAAGTTAAATAATTACCTCATTTATGGCAAAAAGACGTATCGAAGACTATTAATTCATTATTGTAATTCAATATTAAGCGTATAAGTTGAATCTCACGATTCTGAAAATTACTTTAAAACTAAATTTCTTTTTGATTCATACAAGCATTGGTGTTTGTTTTTTAATTATTACTATAAAAATTACGTTATAAAATTTTACGATAAAAACAACCATTGAAGTTTGCTAAAAAAATGGACCATCCTGAATAACTCTTGATCTGATCGGAAATTCCCGCTCTAGGACTTCAGATATGCTAATAAATTAGTACAGACAATAGTGTAGGCTACGAAATCAGTCACAAAAACGCACTTTTCAAATAAACATGCCTTTCTTTTTGACGGATTCGAATTTCTGACACCGCAATCTTGGGCAGCCGCAATCTGGGAAATATGGTACAAATAATTTAGTCAAGAGATCAAAAAAGCTGTCCAAAGTATGGACCCCATAAAATTTATGTAACTTCTTTTGTGTATTTTGTGACCTCTCGAGGACTTTTTGAGCGAAAAAATTTTGCACACTATTATAAAATTCGTTTATTTGAAAATAATTCCACGCATAAAATAACTTTTCGCAAATATTTATTCTTATTTTTTCTTTTTATTTTGTAATGGTCGAAGGAATTTTTAATTGTTAGGTATACACTTTTTTTTTTTTTACATCGTTTTAAAAAATTTAATTTTATAATTTTACATGGTAATTTGAGTAAAACCGGTTCCTAAAAATTCAAATTTTCTAAATAAGTTTATTTAGAGAAAGTATGTTTTTGGGTCTGATTTCGGAGATTAAAATAATGGTTCGTGGTTCGAGGCTACCCTCTCGAACCATTAAGATTGAGTCCTAGAACGTGAAGAACAGTTCATTAGATCAAAAGTTAATCAGAGGGGTCCGATTTTTTTTCAGTACTGTAGAAATAAATAAACTGTCCAACACTTTTACGAACAATAGTTAGAGCATACTTTTTGTATACCGCGGACTACTACTGTAGTGGAATATATTTATTTTTATAAAAAACAAAAAAACTCTTAGCTTTAAAATATTTTTAATCAAATGTCCAAAAAAAAAAAAAAAAAAAAAAAACTGAAGCAACAGAAACAAATACCTTGTACGTATTCAAATATCAAAAGTAACACATTGAAAATTAAGTATCAAAAACATAAGTGAAAAACAAGAATCATAAAACATTCAAAACAAAAAGCGAAAAAATCGGTGTTTTATTGGAATGGATTCAATAAATTCTATCAGTTCTAATGTACTTAAGCAATGCCAAATTTCAAATGAAGCTTATCGATTTTTTCTCCTTTTTTTATAAAAAGCAATTAGAACTTACCCTATTAGTGAAACGAAGTAAAATCTCACGTTTAAACGGCTTAACAAATTTAAAATGAAAAGCCTAATTAAATGGGTAAAAGAACTTAAAAAATAAATAAAAAAAACTCGTAAGTGATCTTTAATCGAGCCAATATAACATTTTTTTTAATTGCCAAAATAATTAAGAGAATTTTTTCCCTTTATTTTAGTTAAATTTTTATTAAAAATTAAAAAAGCGTTTAGGACTACTTAATGGAGCTAATGTTTCAGTGAGTATGTGTATTTTTGACGTAAGGGAAAATGGAAGAGTGGGGAATTTTTTTTAATAAATTTGTCAAAACTGCTTAGTAATCATCATTTTTAAAATATGAAGTATTTTTTTATATATTAGTGGATGTAATATTTACGTTAGTTTTGAATGATACATAAGATAACTGCGGTAGGTAATTTTTCGTAATACTTTTTTTTAAAAAATAATTTTATGTACGCAAGCACTGTAATATTAGTTAAGATTCGAAAAGTCTTAAAATTTAGTATTTACCTTATTATTTCAGGTTAAACAGCAAATAAAACAAAAAAATGATTTTATTAAAATTATAAAAAAAATTCCACCAAAAACAAATATTCCTGAGTAAAAATTTTAAACATTGTACATATTCCTTAATGTTAAAGCTTATAAATATTATTTTGCAATTAGCAATTAAACTATTTTTCATTTTCAATAATGTAAAAAACTGCTTCGAAGGCAATATACTAGAATATATATATATATATATATATATATATATATATATATATATATATATATATATATATATATATATATATATATATATATATATATTATATATATATATATATATATATATATATATATATATATATATATATATATATATATATATATATATATATATATATATATATATATATATATATATATATATATATATATAATTATCCAATTTGGTTTTTTCTTATAAAGCACTTGAACAAATCTATCTCAGCTATCAGCTGAGAGGATGCAATAGAATTTTAGAAAAACTCAGTTTACAACTGCTATAAAATAATAAAATTCTATGGGTTTAATTAATTTTTACTTATTTTTCCGCTTTAAAGGAATTAATCTAATTTTTTTAAAAAAATGTGGAAAATATTTAAAGCAAAATAAGTAATTTCCAAATTAATCTAATTTACTAAGTAAATAAACTTATATAAATAAACTTATATAAATGAACAATTCCCCCATATTGTTAAAACAGAAAGTTTAACATTGATTGGTCTACAATAGCACAAATACAAACTCTAAAAAATTCTTGATTTTATGACTTTAAAATGAAATAGCAAAGCATCCTTAAAATTCATTTTTATCGCAAAACTTTACCGTGACTTTCCTAGTAATAATTATTTAATTACAGTGATATAGTGGTTGGTTTTAGTATAAATATTACTGTAAAAAGTATGATGTATTAGATTTTTTCTTCTGAAAAATTTCACTGTAATTCTGTGCAGTGTGTTCGTACACTAGCCTCGTAGATTCTTTTATCTGTTTAAGCGGGATAGTTAAAAAAGCAAGTTTAAAGTGACTCTTATACTGTGTCATGAGTATATTAATCCATAAGATAAGGCATCTTATCATCAAAAAGATAAATAAAAGTGGATTAATTATCAATTAAAAACCAAATGAGGAAGAATTTATTCCCCCCCCCCCAAATTAAAACTCTGGTTTTTTATTTGCTATTAAATAATAAAGTGTGTAGTCATGCAATTGCGTATGAAAGTGTGACACAATTTTACTAATTTGATAAAATTTGCAGAGATTTTTTTGGTGAATTACAAAAATATTTCAATCGTTCAAATTGCTGGCCTTTTTACTATAAAAAAACTTTGAATCAAATTGTAGTATAAAGTCCCAGCTGTCAGGGTGCCAGTACTTTTAACTTAAAATTCGTACTTTCAACTTAAAATTTTATCGTAACATTTTACTGAAATAAAAATTGATTATACCATAATTTTTTCAATATTATTTACTGGAAATTTTGAATAACTACATTTAAATGAATATTAACGTAGTAATTACAGTTTAAAATCTTTCGTTAAAAATGGATTTTGTGGAAAAATAGATTTTGCGGAAGCAGTATTAATAATTAAGCTATCAGTCATTACTATAAACAATAATTACGTCATAATATCTTTTACACTATTACCATTCTATAAAATAGTAATTAAAACTTATCAGATTTTTGAAGAGATATAAAAACTCATTTAAACATGTTCATAATCACTGTAAATTGTTTTAAATGCACTTTAAAAATATGCATTTTTTATATTAATTTTTTTAATAATATTTTTACGCGTTGTAGTTGAATCTACTTCCTCTTTTTCCATAAAAACATTTATGATCATATAGTTCCAAAAAACTAGTTTTTATTACTAGGTACATAAATGGCTTTTAAGAGATTAAATAACGCTTGACTAAGAGTTGCTTAACAGCCCTGAAAGATAAAATAATTCAAAACTAAAAGCTTATTCTCTTTAGTAGAATGAAAGCTTTTCGTTTTTAAGGAACTATTGAGAAAAAGAAATTTATAAAATTTTGGATTAGCACTTACTGACAAGTAAAGCTAATTTACTGTAAAAAACAATCTAACACAGATTTTTTTAGAAAATTACTTATTATTGTTTTCGTATTTTTTAAAATTTATTTAAAAAGTTTCTTTTAAATTAACATCACATAATTAAGCTTGAGATTATACTTAGCCAGAATGAGTAATTCTAAAATAAATAAAAAAATATGGTTAAAACCACTAGAATTTCATAAAATTTACCATACTCCTGATTCTATGGAATCATTAAAAAGATCGGTAACAATTATCGAAGTGCTTTGGTAAAATTAACAATAAAATATGGTTTTATATTATGCAATAACATTTGGCAAATGTTGTAAAATTCGGTATTTTTTTAATGGTACCATGGAGTATGACATAAAAACCATTTAATTGATAAAATTTACTTTTCATTTTGCATTTTTTACTAAATGTATAGTGATAAGAACAATCGCTGTGAAAGTAAGAATTTCATTTAAATAGTTTCCATATAAATAAAAAAATGCCAAATAAATAGCTTAAAATACGTATGTTTAGGTTTTTATTATCAGAATTATAGCCTTTATTTACCCTAAATGTCACATTACAATATATTACAGTAATTTTATGAGAATTTATTTTATCAGCGTAAGTTTATTTTTCATCAAAAATTTAAAAGACAGTCATTTATTAGAGTTTCAAGTTTGATGTTCTTAGCAGAAAATGTCATAAAGTTTAAAAAAGTTAACTTTTCCCTGAATATATTATTGTTCTTCAAATGTTATAAATTCTGTTGTAATCAGTCTGTTTAGAACAATAAGAAAATATTTTAAAAACAAATATATCCAAAAAATCATTTGCTATACTTTATATAACTGATATTCTACCAAATATATACAAATAATAGTATAGAATGCCTCAACATACGTTTGAACAAAAATAGTTAAACGTTTAAACAAAAATAGGTAAACAATATGTAAAGGATGAGACTGGGAAATAGAAATTGTTTTTTTTTTTTCAGTATTTTTCTAATTGGCTCCAATTTTTGAGCACTGGAAACATGTCAACTATAATTTCCAATTCGTATATTTTTGAAGCGAGTAAAGTTTCTTAATAAAATAATATCTTATCGCTTCAGTTTCTTGGGATAATTTATTTAACAAAACCGTGATAATTTAAAAATTCATTATCATATTTCAAGTTAAAAAAAAACTATAAGAAAAAATCCATTATGAAAAAAAAAAAATGTGTAAGTCTAATCCGTCTAATGAATCAATAATTTGTATTTAATTTATAAACTCATTATTAAGAGAAGAGTTTGCTAAATTATGTGCCTTTTATACAAGATAAGGAGTAGAATAAGGGTGTTCGTGATCACTGTTATTGACAAAAACTGTAAACTTAAAAACTTGTTAACATATTTCATGTGAAAAAACTATGAAGGTTATCTGTCCCTTAGTGACTGTGTGTCTGATGTTTTTTTTTTGGCACTTACTATTATAAAGAACAAATATCCTTCGAAAATCATTGTGGAAACAGAAATACGAGTACTTGCATAATGTCTTGTTTTTTGAATCGAAATAATGTGTCGTTAACAATCAGGATTTCTACTGCACGGTAAAAACGGCGATGTGCGAATTCCCGAATCTGATGTTGAACAACCCAAAAGTTGTGCGAAGAAGCACTTTTTTTTCAAGATAACACTAAATTGAGTTTTCATAAACAATTTAAAAGAAGATATTAAATCTAAAACACTTATAAGGGAAAATATTTGCCACGCTCATTCACGTCATACGTTTAATTTGCTTCCAGAAACACCGATGTTGACGCATTTTTCATATCGTTCATGGAATGATTACAATTGATCGCGAGTTAGCTTGAAATTGTCGATGATTTTCAAGCTGCGATATATCTACGGTAGCAAAAGTTTACCCTTACAAAATGACATCAGATTTTAGTTATGTAATAAGGATATTTATATTTTTATTTTTAAGTCTATGTGAACTGTTTTAAAAAACTTTATAAATGTATAATTTTTATCCACTTGTTATTTGATAAGCCGCGTTAGAATTCGTTTTAATATACGCTAAGTACTAAGACTATTTTTAATTTATATACTAGTTTTATATTAAGCATTAATTTATGTAAGAATATAAATTGATGATTTTTACTTTTTGTACTGATGATTTTTATTCATGTAAAAAATAACTTTACTCACTCATATGTGCATCTTATTATACTGTTATTATAAATATTATTGTTGTTGAATACCAAAAAATGATGGTAGCTACTTTGTACAAGTAGTGTAAAAGAACATTACTAATGTTTCAGAACAGCAGGTTTGATGCAAAGCTGCTACTTTACTACTCTGCTTAATGTAAAGCGGCTATTTTACATCAAGTAGTGTAGAGGAACAATTCTGTTGTTTTAAAACAGCACTTGATGTAAAGTAGTAAACAACCATTTTGAATTGTTTAGGTAAACAAAAATAATTTTACTGTGTAGAAAAATGCTACGTTCATATCTTTAAAGGGGATTACAGTTAGATTTTTATTCACTTTACCTTTTTTGTATTTGAAAAAAAAAGAAAACAGTATTATTTATGATCGCTACTTCTTATCTTCCGACTAATTATTGAACTTTTTTCATAAACAGTTCGATAAATGAAGTGTTTGAGTCAACATAATGATAAGCCACAATTTCATATTGATCGATCGAGCGTAATTGGTGAAAAACACTGCGATTTTCTTGTATGCAACAATATTTTTTTTTCCTTTGTGATGGTATCGAAGCGAAGTTCTGGAAACTTGCAAAGTAACTATTTCGAAGCAATACGAAGGAAAAGTTTTATGTAAAAGTACCTTTTTTGGCTTTTTTAGTATAACTTATATCTAAATTACATCAATATATTTTACATGTTCTATATATTCCATATTATTGAACTATATAATATGCATGTTTTATACAAGTATTTAATACCATACCAACGCCAAATATTACGAGAATGGGGCTCTATAAAAAAAAAGTATTCTAATTATATTTGTGTAGCTAGATATAAATTCTAATTCGTGTCTAATGAAACCTCTTAGATAAAGAAAGAATCATTTGCGTGAACGGAGATTAATTTATTAATTCATCACGAGAGAAAGTTTTAAATAATAGCTAATTTTGCCCTATTAACAACATCTGGAAACGGTTCTTGAAAATTAAAATAAATTATTGCTCTGATTCTGTAATTAAATTTGTTTGTTTATAAATACTTAAACTTTATTCTGTTAATAGAATGCAATAATAGAATACATATTTAACACAAGTGAAGGTAAATAGCGTAAGTGTTTAAAATGAAGTAAGCATTTTAAATAATAATGTCTGTCATGTTTCAAAACGCTAAATAACTGAGAATAATGATTGCTTTCTAATTCAAAAGCTTGAACATGTAGTAAAAGTTCAATTTCTAACTTGTAATAAAGACTTAGAATAACGATGACTAGTTTGTTTTATCAGTTTTGCGCAGCTTAAATTTATTGAAATAGTTAAATAAAAAACTATAAATAATTTAATAACAATAATAGCCTATTCCTATCCAAAAGCATTGATCTTCAGTTCTCTCATTGCAACATGTATAAAATATGCATATTAATTTCATATTTTTTGTATATCAAATAATATTGCAATAAATATTTTTAGTCAACTTAAGCTTATACAGTTAAAAAGGAAATTTGCTATTTTTTTAAAAATAAATTTTGTTATTGCTTATTTCTTTCATGAATATTGATTGTAGTAATCCTTAATACAATAAACTTTTCCTCAAAACCGAGTTTTATATTATTTTTTTACAGTATTGATTAATAATTCACCAAATTTATTTCGATACAAATATAGCTTTAAAACATATTTCACTTGTGTCAAAGAAACATAAGGCAACACATTGTCGATGTCCGTTTATATGATTAATTCAGAATCAATCAAAGATGCAGTAATTGATTATATATGGATGTTTTTTACTTCAAAGGATAAATATTCTAACATTTCAATGCATCTGTTATATTTCCTAGACTAAATTTTAAATGGTAACGAGAGATAAATAATAGTCCCATAGACTAAATAAACGAATAATATAGATGGTTATTAATGACATTAGTTGAAATTTACATTAGATTTAAAGGTCCCCTTTAGACATAAAAAATTATTTTACTTCATGCATTATTTACCTAAGGAGAATTATAGGTCCTGAAGCCTTTTATTAAATAAGTAATTAAAATTTTTGAACTATTTAAATTTAATTTTATTATCTTAAATACGTTTTATAGACCATAGTTGCTGAATTTTAAACTTCAAATATGAAAATAGTAAAAATACTTTTTCAAATCTTAAAACCTTTCGAAAATCAGATAATTTTTTAAATTAATACAATTAGTGTAATAATAAAACGAATCGTAATTTGAAAAAATAACTATAAAAATTTATTTTAATAAGTATTCAAAACAATTTTAAAAAATAAATTAGAATATTAGACTTAGTAATAAGGGACATCTAATTTGCTCCTATCTTCAAATATTTTTTATTTTAAATGCTAGTTTTAAGTTTAAAAAATAAAAACAAACTAACAGCTTAAAGCTCAGCTTGAGTTTCTCAACTTTCGAAAATAAAGCTTATCAGTAAAACTTTCGAAAATAATGCCTGCTATTTTAATTCATAAATTATGTTACCAATTTCGTATGATAATCTATTTCATTAACATGATAGCAACGCAATGAGTAATAAAGAAATTCGTATTTATGTTTAAGAAGCACTATATTGAATGTTAAAAAAGGATTTTTAATAAAGATTGCTTTACGCTTTTCATGTACGCTTTTTATGTAACTTACAGCTTTTATTTCTTGTTATTTCGAGTTAAAAATTTATTGTATTATGAATTTTTTAATAGGAAGTCCAATAAAAAAGTAGATAAAAATGTAAACTCCTTTTTTAATAAGACGAGCTATTAGAGGAAGAATGTAATATATACAGTAGAACCCCCCTTTTGAAAATTTTTTATAATTATAAATGTTTAAATATTAGATTAAGAAAAATCCCACCATTAATGGAAGGACACCGAAGCGTAACAGCATTTTATATTATTACTGTTTATAACCAGTAAAAAGAAAAGAATAATTTCACATCAATCTATAAGTTATAAGCAAGAAGTTATTGATTTTTAAGCTGAAATCCAAGATATTTTAAATAAAATCAGGTCATGTAGCGGGAAACTCTCCGATTCGATCTGTTGTCCTTTTACACACCGTAGTTACATATAAAATAACAAACACTTGCATTTTCATTCTTTTTTTTACAACTTATAAATACTTCATTCTTTTTTTACAACTTATATAAATATATGTAACACTTAAAGCTCTTGTAAGTAGAGCCTGACCTACTGTTTTGTTTTACCAATAAAAGTCTTCAGATATCGATTCTCGAAGATTTCCAGATGTGATGAGGCAGCTAGCTCGACTATACGTAAAGGAATGTATACGAATAAAGTGTATGATCTATTGTTCAGCAGACATTAACATTTTTATCATTTATAACTTATAAAAATATATGTAGAACTTAAAACTGTTGTAAGCAGAGCCTGACCAACTGTTCTTTATCGAAGGAAGTCTACCCTTTAAGTTATCCTGATGTAATGAGTCTGTTGGTCAGACTGTACTTCTAGGGATTTCAGTACATTAAATAAAGTGTAGTACTTACCCTAAAGTGGTCATGGTCACAATGGTGTACCAAAAGGCAGAAGGGATGGAGGTAAAGGTGGTATTCTCGACGTTTTTCTCCGCGTAGAACATGACGGTGGCAAAGATGATGATGGCCATGGCCAGGGAAAAAACAAGGAAGCCTAGCTCTGAGGCGCAACTCTTGAGCGTATATCCCAGGATACGTAGTCCCTGAGAATGCCTCGAAAACTTAAAGATCCGGAAGACCCGGAAGACGCGGAGGGTGACAAAGGCCCCTGAAACGTCGTCGTTGTCCTTTATGCCGAGTCCTATGTAATATGGCATGATCGCCACCACGTCGATGACACTCATGACGCTTCTCATGTACAAGCAACGATCGGGTGCGGCGTATAGCCGAAGGAGGTACTCGGCAGTGAAGATCATGACGCAGGCCGTGTCCAAACAGAAGAAGGCCGCCTTGTAGGTCTCGCCGCACGACATCGTGTCGCCGGTCGCTTCGTTCATGCTGCAGGGGAGGGTCTCGCATACATTCGCGAACACCGAGACAGCAATAAAGAAACCAGTCACGTAGTAAAAGACCAGTGCCGCAGTGCTTGTGTGAGGGTTTTCAAACGCTCTCCACATGCGCTCTCGGATATTGGCGTGTGGCATGTTATCTGCCTCGTTGGCTTCGGACAGCCGGTCGTCCATTAGCCTTTCCGCGTTCTCCCTTTTCCTGTCACGGTAGTCCTCGTAGCAGCAATCTCCGATCACGTCCGGTATGATGCCGAAGAAGGCGAGTTCCTCATCGTACGACATTAGGCATTCATGCTTAGGGTAGTGTAGCTTGCCAGTCCTGTAATAGTTGAGGATGTGCCGGAAGATATCCGGGTCCCTGTCGAAGAAGTATTCCTTGCAGTCTTCGTCGTAGAAAAACTCGCGTTCGTTAGAACCGAGTAGTGTGTCCGGGTACTTTTCGACGGTATTCCGCCAAGTTTCAAATCGCCGTCCACTCACATTGATAACAAATTTTTCATCTTCTCTTTTCCGTTGTTCTTTGGTAACGGGCGGCGCGGGTAAGGGCTTGTTCGCGATGGGCACCCAGCCTATGGCCGCTGCCCTGGCGAATGGCAGCCAGGCGGCCACAGACGCCATGTCTTCATTGAAGCATCGCTTTCCTGAGTCTGGGAGAGTGGGCGCCCTTGCACAGTTACGGGAGGCCGGGGCGTCGCCAAGAACTCTCGCCAAAACGCCGTTTCTCACTGAAGGGAAGATTGAAATCTCCGCCGACGAGCTGAAGGGGTTGCATATTTCGCCGCTCTTTCTCGATAATCTATCCAATAATTTATGAAATAATCCATGCGATCTGTTCTATTTTCTTGACTTAAAAGTAGCTGTATACGTAGTGTTTTCACAAACCTTAATTATAGACTGCATATTTTTTTTGTAACATTATTTAATAGATATGCATTTACGCTTAAACTGAACCACTGTCATTTTTCACGTATTTTAAATCTAAAAAATTGCTAATTATAAAGTTTCTAGGGATTTTGAATTTCGTTTATGAAATTCGTATAGTATTTCCTAGCATTGAATGATTAGCATATTTTAAACAATTGTAAGGAATAATTAGTGTTTTTATAATTTCTGATCAGAAATAAAATGCTTATTACTATCAATTTCGTATATTATTTCGATGAGACTAACTTTTTAAATATTATTAATTTACTTCTAACATTATTTTTAATTTAAAAACTTTTGTTAGTTCATCTTTTTATTTAATTTTAAAAATAATTATATACATATATTAATATTAATTTTCTTTTTTTAAAAGTCAAATATTAAATTATTTTCTTTATTCTTAAATATCAAAAAATGCATTGGATAAAATATTTTATATATCTTATTCTGCTATGTTTTATAATTTAGTTATGTACAATTTTATCTTACTACAATATAAGTTAGAAAAAAAATAATGGCGAATAAAAAAATGGTGACAAAAGTTCCAAAGATCACTACCCGTCTTGTATGTCAATTTTAATTTATTAATATGCGTTTTAATAATATATGGGCGTAAACATATTCTAATGAAATGTTTCGTTCGAGTATTTGCTATAAATATGTTTCTATTTCAAAATTCCGTTCGTGGAAAATTGCCGAGTATTGGACAAGAATTTCTGTTATGCTGTTATAAAGTTTGATTTAATATTACGTGTAATGCATAATGTAAATGAGTTGAATTAAATAGCTGAAAAAGTTTAAGTAAAATTTCATACAATGAAACATTTTGTGGAATAGTTATGTAATAATTTAAGAACAGAAACTTATATATTAAGAACGCCTGGTATTTTTGCATTTATTGTGCCAAGTCTAAGATATTTTTAATGAAAAACGTCATTTTGTTAGCCTGAGTTTCTTTGCAGTATTCTTAAACTGATGTTCTCAAATTTTCTTAAATTTCACTTAATCCGTTTTTCGATTTAACATTTCCTTTATCCACCATAGTTAAAAGAAAAAAAAAAGAGAAATGAAGCCTTTTTATCAATTGTAGGGTCATTACGGAAGTGTCGAAACAAATAACTGTTATTTAAATGACAAAAAGAATATATTATCTAAGTTATTTTAACATAGAAAACTTTTAAGCGGGTTCTAAAATGGATTGTCAGAATGGATTGTAAATGGATTATAATTCTAATTTTTTTTAAAAATTTATAAAACTATGGATAAAGGCAGTTTTATGTATATATATTTGGTTACAAAATAAGTTTTGTTAAATATATGCGTAAATTTCATGTGTTGCGTGCAAGGCAAAAATTATAAATCTTCCTTCTATACTAAAATTCAATAGTACTATTCATTTGCACATAATAACAAGCTTTTATATCCTGCTTCACTTAAAATTTATTTTAAAGTGTTTCAATTTCCTTTTCTTAAAAGCAATTTGGTAGAGAGTATTTTTAATGTTTTTTTATATAAATATACAGTAAATATTAGAACGTTTCAGTTTATTGAACGATCAAAAAATCTTTAAAAAAAATTTCGAAAAAAAGAAGTTTGAAATATTCCATTTGTTTGTTAATAAAAATATTTTATTAGTTATCCTTGTGTTTATTAAAGCACACAAGAGCTTTAGAGAACATTAAAGATAAAAACCAGGAGCATAAATTATATTGAATCTCCTAATTGAATAACTTTTTAAGGAGCACAAAACATGCATTCAAAACATGCTTTCATGTAAAACAATATAACTCTGAACACTTTTGATGATAATATCGGATTTTCATAATTTAAGTTACAAATATCATAATTTAGAAGGTTTATGTAGTTTTGGAAACTAATTAATTATAAATTGTAATTTATTTTTAAACTCAAGTCCGAATCGTAAATTTCATTTTTTTTATATTGAACATGCTATGTCTGGATCTTTCAAGTTTTAATACTAAGGAGTAGAAGATATAAAAATAAAGTATAGCAGATATTTCATTACATTATTCACAAAATTCACGAAAACGAATACAATGAAACGCATAAATGTTAAACAAGGAAAAAGAAACATGCACTGAATGCATTGTTTAATATGTTTAAAGAACGAATTTTAGTTAGCAAATTATTGTAAGCGTGTAAAAAATATTGTAATATTGTAAAATATTGTGTTTATCTTTACACTTTTCTACCCTAATTTTACGTTTAGACGCCAACGAAGGTTCTTTTTTATTGAAGGGAAACTATATGACAATTTATGTAGTTTCATTTGTGCAGTATTCATGTTGTGTTTTACTTTATCCACGCAGCACAAAGTATTGACCTTTTCTTTCCTTGAAAACATTGTTTTGTAATGTGTCAACATGACTGTCTTTGAAAATAAAATCGAAATATTATTACATATGATTAGAATTATCACAATTAAATGGGTTTTATCAGACAAATAAGGAATAAAATATTCAATTTCAGGTATGATTCCAATCTTTCATATTGTATAGTCATATCTGAAAATTAAAACATAGCTTCAAATTTTAATGATAACAAAAAAACTTTTTTTATATTTTATTTTACAATTTGAATACTTTGAATTAAGATATTTCCCATTAAAGACTGCTTTCGAATTTTATTTACATTATATTAAAGGGTAACCATTGTTTCTGAGTAATTTTGGTTACATGAATATTGCACGGAGAAAAAATTCTAGAAAAGGTACAGTATGGTATGTTTCTATAAAAACCGTACTTCTGGTTAATGAAATCAAAATATTTGATAACCATTCATTTGGTAAGTTTTCCAATCATATGGGAACGGATTACTGGAAATTCTGGCTTTCAAAATTATTTCTTATTTCCACACGTTTAGTAAAAAATGCAAAACTGAAAAGTAAATTTCACCGAAAAATGGTTTGTAAGCAATGCTTTAATTCTATGCATGGTAATAATACAATGCAATGCATGATAAAATTTTCAAATTTTATCAAATTTACCGACTTTCATCACATATTATAAAACTATATTTTATTGTTAATTTTACCAAAGTGTTAATTTTACCTTCGTTAAAAATTTATGATTTTTTTATTTTTTCCATAGAGCCAGAAACACGATAAATTTTACCATATTTTGGTATTTTTGACTATTCTTTTTTTCTAAGAGTGGTATTTTTTTATTATTTTATTAAACGACTTAAAACTCCTCATGCACCACAAAGTATAGCATGAGGTTTACAGTTGTAAGTAGAAAACAAAAGAAGAAAAATTTACAAATTTAAATTAAAAACAAAATTCCGCAAGGCAGCAAGACTTTCAATACTTTTGACCAGTTCTGATGAGACAGGAGGCCAACAAATAGAAAGACGCCTCAAATCAGTCTTTAATTTCATTCGGGCACTCGCATACAGATTGCAACGAAGAAGAATATGTTCAGCATCTTCATCTGCATCGCCGCAAGCACAAATTCCACTGATCCCCAGATGGAAACGAAATAAATATCTCTTAAAATTTCCATGGTTTGTTAAAATTTGGGTTAATTTAAAATCAGTTGCAAAGAATTTACATTGCAAACGGTGAAAAATGGATGGAAAGAACCTTTTCGTCCAAAGCGACAGAGGCGAAGCAACTAAGAGTGGTATGAGTAATATATTTTATATGGATATTTATTTAGAATATGTATTTTTGTTGAAGAGAAATTGTATGAATAATATTTATATGAATCCTATTTACACTTCTTCTCTGCTTCAAAAACAACTAACTTTTTTAAAAGTATGCGTTTCTTCAAAACTCTAAAAATGCGTTTTCTTAAATACTCTAATAACATATATTAGTATCATCAATCAAAAAACTTTGTCCCATAGAAAAAAAAAGTTAAAATTTTTTCACAGAATATTTTTTCTTAACAGTAAAATACAAAAATAACCAGAGCGTAAAAAAAAGTAAAAAAGAAACGTTGAACTGAAATTTTAAAAAAAAACATAATCATGTGTCTACTTTTGTTCGGGAAAATACAAAGTTTTTAAATTATTTCGGGCATTTTTGAAACAAGAGAAAAATCTAAGGATATATGTATGTTTCTTTTTTACTGTATTTATCAAAAATGTTTCGTGAAATGAAACTCTCAAAACATTTACTTTTCCTTTCTAACGAATTTAGTCAGTAATTTGTTTAATCTTTGTTTAATTATTCCAAGATTAGCATCAGAAATTAAAATTTGGTGAAATAGTTTTCTTTCTTGTTTGAATTCAAAAATTTTCTAGTAAGTTACTTTCTCACTTGATTAAATGATTCTGATTATAGATAAATAACTAAACGCAAACAAATCCTGATCATTTTTTTGTTACAAAAGTTTTAAACCGTTTGCAAAGGTAGGTAAGAAAAGTTTAAACAGTTTGCACCTAGTGTTGATTCGATGCTGCTGGAATCTTTCAATTCCTTTTTCTAAGTTAAAAGTAACACTGCTTTTCTCTTAACCACAGATTTTATCTAAGTTTTCTTCGTTTATTTTTTCTATTAAGAAAAGAATTAATACATTACTTTCTCTACGAGAAAATGTCGTTTCGAAGTCGATTAGTAACCTATCCAAATAGAAAGTTCTTTTAAAAAAATATTCAGATGCTTAGTTTTAATTAATGAATTACTTGCTCTATGCGGAAATGTTGTTTCGAAGTCAGTTAGTAACATATTCAAATAGCAAGTTCTTTTTTAAAAAAATATTCAAATGCTTAGTATTTTTTGATTATTTATCACAAAAAAAAGAAACTAAAATATTTGTAATAGAAATTAAATATATTTTACAGTTTTTTTCTATCACAAAAGCGTTCGTGAAAGTAGAGTATCTGTGAATAAAATGCATTGCCACATATACTTGGTATATTTTATAAGTATTTTCTGCTAAAATACTAATGGATAGAAATGGAATGGCTTTAAAAACCATTTTAAAGCTCTTCTCAACATAAAAATAATAACAAGATGTGAAAGTTATTGTTTACAAAATTCATTCAGTATTTTATCATGGTCTTTTTAAACAATACTTATAGTTACTTACAGAATCGACATTAAAATATTTTAATGTCCTTCTCAATGCATAGAAATTATGCAAATTTATTGTGAACAAAATAAATTCAGTAAGTTTTTATCAGCGTTTTCTTATAAAAAAAATTCTTATGGATGATAATGGAATGGATTTAAAAACCATTTAAATGTTCTCCTTAGCATAAAAAGAAATAAGATGTAAAAGTTATTGTATGCAAACTCTATGAAGTAATTGTTATTTTTTCAGTATATCTGTAAGTATTTTCATAAAACTACTTATAGCTACTTATGAAATAGACATCAAAACTATTTAATATATTTTTCTACACATAAAAATGATTAAAAAAGAATGTGTACAAAATATATATTAAACAATTTTTTACCAGTATTTTTCTCAAAAATGCTAATTTATACTTATGTGAAGGCTATTAAATATATTTGATTATTCTTCACGATTACGAAAAGTTAAATGTAAAAATTAATAAATACCAAAATATATTCATTAACTGTTTTTTTTTATATCAGCATTTTCGTAAAATGACTTATTTTAGTTCTATCACTAAAAGTAAAAGAAAAATTCCGTTTGGAAAAATAAAAGAATAAAAAAATAATATTAAACGTCTTATTTTAGAATCTAAACTTCATTTAAAGCTTTTGTCAATTCAGGATGTTCTTTCAATTTCATTACATTTTCATAATATCATAATGTCAAAGGAAGAAAACGGAAATTAAAGCTTGTGAATGAATGGCAAGATATAATTGAATTCTGTTTTTCAGCAAACTATTCGTGAACTTGACTTTGAGATTGCTATCGCTGTAACTATTATTTTAAAAAAAGCATTATTTCTTTATTATATCTATAGTTACTTAAATTATGAAGTCTTGTCAAATGAAACTTAGTATTTTGATTCAAATTTTAAAACTCTTTTTTATCGTTTCATATCGTTTAAAACTCTTTTTTATCGTTTCATATCGTTTAAAACTCTTTTTTATCGTTTCATATCGTTTGCTTAGATACACTGTTAGAATTTTCATTCTAAAATTATAGTAAAATGACCTGCAGCAGTCTGTTCTTCCAGTTAACCATAAATTTTACGGTAAAAACCATTTTGTAACTTTTCGGTTTTGCAACCAATAACAGCTAATATGGTTATACAATACATACGGTCAATATAAAACTATATAGTTTTTCTTTTACTATTTACAACTAGCATGGATTCAAAACTGTAAAAGTTATGTGCATTGTAAGATAATGGCCATTGGAGAGTGCATAATACGAATTGGGGAGTGAACGACGCTGGAAAGTTTTCATGTGTTAAAGGGAATGGATGAAATATTGGGGTGTCACTGCTGGGAATCGAACCCAGTTCTGTCAATCATGAAACTGTCAGATTTTCCCTTTGCTGTAATATACATGCAGTCGCAAGGATAAAGTTGTTTTATTAGGTTGGCCTAGTTGGTGCAATAAAATTTTGGTTGTTTAACCGTATTAAGTGAAAGCAGTTAATAAGTTATTTTCCTCACAGTTAACAGTTTGATTATCATCCTCTTTTTGGTTATATGGCAGTTTTTTATTATGGTATAATAACATTTAAATAAAGTGTCATTTCTCCCGAGAAAATTCTAACAATGTAATTGCGTATATAATCAAAACTATTAACTAAAACAACTATTTTACAAATGATTGCTATCTCCTATTTAACTTAATTATTTTTAAGATTTAATTATTAATTAAGTTAATAATGTCTAGGAATTTGTATATGAGCTTTAATGTGCTTCAGTGATTAAAGTATTGAGCTTCCTTTGGACAAGATTGAGATTTTACCCTTCTTAAGTGCTGAAGATCTATCCAGATTACAAATCGATGAGTACCAACTTTAATAGAAATTGACAGCTGATAAGCAGTTCTAACCACATGGTCTAAATTACCAGAATAGGGTACAATTTACAGTGTTTCTTGCTCTTAAAGAACATCAAACGGAATGGTAACTTCCAAAGAAGCGGTTTGGTAATGCTTTTGGTCAAACTAACAATGAAATGTAGTTTTATAGTATGAGTTAAAATATAATAAATGTGGTAGAATTTGGCAATTTTATCAGAATACTTTGGTGCAGAGCTTTAAAACCATTTATTCTGTTTAATTCACTTTTCAGTTTTAATTCACTTTTACCAATTGTGTAGTAATAAAAAATATAATTTTGGAAACAAGAATTTCCGGAAAACTGTTATCATTTGAACGAAAAAATTACCAAAAGATTGGTTTAACTACCATATATTTTGATTTTATAAACCAAAATTGTCATTTCCTTTTTTTTTACCAAAAATGTCAATAACATTCAGTTCAGTACTTTTAAGTAAATTCCTTTTCTTCGTGTATAACTTTAACTTCCATGAACCCTTGAGCAACAATTATGTAATGAAATTAGTTAATGACATTACTTTAATTACAATAATAAAAAAAATTTAAATTTTAGTTTATTTTTCACACACTTGGATGTATTAAATTTAAGAAGTAATTGACATTTATTGTTATTTATAAATAGTTTCAAGTAAACTAGGTTAACATTTGTTAGGTTTGGAATAATCACAAATTTAAATTTATCAGAAATATTATCATTGAAAATAAAATATATATGCAAAAATGATTTTGGAGGGGTTACGGTTTGTCTTATTACGTTTTACACATCCGATTCCTTATCTTGTTATATTCCATCCTCATCCTATTAGAAAAATTAAAAAATTTACATTAAATATATTTAAAACTCATTTAGATATTATTATTCACTTAGAATTATTCAGTGTCAAGACAAGAAAAAAAAGTCAATGGTGATCTGTTATCAAAACAAATGGTGCTCCAAAGTACTCTTTATTTCTATATAATCTGAACGTAAACATATTATTTAATGTAAATTTTTAATAATATGTTTACGTTCTCCAAATCTTTAATTTATTATTCCTAATCTTTAATTTATTATTTATTACGTTCTCCAAATCTTTAATTTATTAACGTTCTCCAAATCTCCAAATCTTTTAATTTATTATTCTCTAAATCTTTTAATATATTTTAAGCTTATTTGGATATTATTATTCATTTAGAATTATTCAGTGCGAAGATAAGACAAAAAAAGTCATCGGTAATCTTTCATCAAAACAAATGGCGTTCCAAAGTAATCTTTATTTCTATGCATTCTGAACTTAAACATATTATTCTCTAAATCTTTTTAATTTATTATGTAATCAGAAAACCCATAAATAAAAAATTGAGACCCAAATTATTAATTACGTCAATCCACTTACTTAAAGCAGTAAAATGATATTTAGTGATGAATATTTATTTTTAAAAAGAGCTTCTAGGTAAAAGTTAAAACGCTAACTGCTCTAAAATATTATTTTTAAAATTAAATTGTGCCTGTGATACAAGACGACAACTACCCAAAGGAAACTACATTAGAAGAAAGTGATAAAGTAGCAAGCCCTTTGCAACAGCTGGTTTTGATAGCTAAATGATGAAATATTCATTCTCTGATCTTCGCTGAGTAATCGAGTTTGAGTGAAGAAAAAATATTTAATTTCTTCTTGAGGTAAAATATTAGCATTCAAATATTATGGCGTGGTTCCAAATTTTACTTTTCGTACTTTGACCATAATATTTTTATGACATAAAGTTTTTGTAATAGGAGAATAGCGATTCTGTTCATAAATATTAAAAATTTAAATTTCATATGCAATGTAGAGTTTATTACAATTTGTAAGATGCAACATTCGACATGCAGTTGTACTATCTCAGAAAAATATGTGCAACCAGAACTTCAAACCATATTATCTTACGCACTTTTCAAAAACCTAATACATTACAGATTACATTCATTACACATTACATACATTACACATTACATACATTACACATTACATTCAACAGATGTAAGAGTATGTTATATCAAGATATTTTTTTATATCTTAAAAATATAAATCACTATTTTCCCTGTGTTCTATTTTGTAATTTGATATTGTATTATATAATTGACAGAATTGTAATTACTTTTTACTTATTTCTAAATTAATATATATATATATATTCTAATCATTCAAAGATAAAAAGAAAAAAAATGTAAAGTACTTTTCATTCTCACATGTAATCGAAACTCTCCGCCAAAATGGTCCAAAGTGTGTATTTAGATATTTTTTTATATTCTAAACAATAATCTGGAAAATATAACCATTATTTTCCAAGTTTTTCTATTTTGTAATGGATATTCTATTATATTTTTGACAGAATTATAATTACTTTTTATTTATTTCTAAATTAATACATATATTCTCAGCATTTAAAGATAAAAAGAAAAGCGAAAACTAAAGTACTTTTCATTCTCATATGCAAACGAAACTCTCCACTAAAATGATCCAAAGTGTGTACATATATATTTACATATATTTTTTTTTTCATCTTAAACAATAATCTTGAAAATATAAATCATTATTTTCCAAGTTTTTCGATTTTGTAATTGGATGTTCTATTATATTATTCACAGCATCATAATTACTTTTTAATTATTTCTAAATTAATATATAGTTTCTCAACATTCAAAGATGAAAAGAAAAGCTAAAAATAAAGTACTTTTCATTCTCATATGCAATCGAAACTCTCCTCTAAAATGGTCTAAAGTGTAAACTTATTTATAAGTTTTATATCCTAAACAATAATCTTGAAAATATAAGCCATTATTTTTCATGTTTTTAGATTTTGCAGTTGGATATTTTATTATATTATTGACAGCATCATAATTATTTTTTACTTATTTCTAAATTAATATATATTTTCTTAATATTAAAAGATAAGAAGAAAAGTAAAGTGCTTTTCATTCTCACATGAAATCAAAACTCTCCTCTAAAATGGTCCAAAGTGTAAACTTATTTACCTGTTTTATATCCTAAACAATAATCTTGAAATTATAAGCCATTATTTTTCATGTTTTAAATTTTGTAGTAGGATATTCTATTATATTATTGACAGCATCACAATTAATTTTTACTTATTTCTAAATTAATATATATTTTCTCAACATTCAAAGATAAAAAAAAAATGAGAAAAGCAAAGTACTTTTCATTCTCATATGCAACGAAACTCTCCCCCATAACGGTCCAAAGTATGTACTTAGGAAGCTCTATATCAAAGAAAATCAAGTGAAACGTTATGAAGTGATATCTCATTAAACTTGAAATCGAGCGAGACTCCAGAAAATTAAGTTGATAAATTCTGATGACGCATCAAAACTGTAGAAATAAGCGATCTCAAGGGAGATTCAAGCGAATTGTGATCGATTTCGGTAAAAGAAAAATCTTAAGCCGATCTATTTAGAGGAAGTATCAGAGAAAGATTTATTTTTTTAATACAGTAGTTGAGTATTTAAATATTTATAGTTTCCGTTCACCTTTTTTGGCCTAAATAAATTTTAGTACTTGTTTTTATCTTTCAACCCAATAACATTATGATAAACTTTAAATAAATTAGGGAAAAGTGGGGTATAACCGGGTAATGGAGTGAAATTTTGTGCCTTAGTTATGGTGAAATTAGTTCTTCTTCTTAGCGAACAGACTCTGAATAAGATTCTTCAAAGTAAGAAGACGGTACAGCCGTATTGACTTATGGTAAATTCATAGCGTCTGGGTAGTTAAATTTCTTTTGCAAAGTTAACTCGATAATGTTCTTTTGTTTAAAAAATAATCTTTTTTATTGGTCATTATAGTTATAAAAAATCTTCTTAGTCCACCATATTATGTGTTTACTAAGAACTCATACTCTAACAAACAGAAAGGACTTAGTCCAGTCATAGCATGGTTTCGTTTTGTTTCGATAACCTCTGCTCTCAGGTTAAGACCGTCACGTTGAGGTTATGTTCGGGGACTAACATCACCATATAAAGCCAATTTAGAGCTTTAGGGTAAAGGAAAAAGTTATGAAAAATGTGATATCAAAGAAGAAAACGGAATCAGTCCTGGGGCTCTCTCAGGAAAAAAAGAGAGAAAGACAGTAAATAAGAAAAAAGAAAGAAAGAAAGAAAGAGAGAAAGAAAAGAAAACGTCGCACCAAAATGGCTATAATGAAACAAGAAAAGTGTATGAAGAATTAATAGAACAAAACTGTTTCATCAAAAAACCTCAATTGGTGATTGAGGTTTTTGCCGATGAAGACGATACAAACACATCAGACGTTGATTAGTTGTGTTGTAATGAAGTATTTTCTAAGATAAAAAAGGCGTTTTAAATGAAGAATATGTATTTCCTGGGCTCACGAAAGCTGAAGTGAAGTGGAAGAAGAAGATAATCACTTGTGAATTTCGTTTATAATGTTCTTAAATTCTATTATAAAATATTAAAGTCAGTTACTTTTTCACTAAAATTCCAGTATTTCTAAATTTTTATAGAGTTTATGTAGGGGAATTTTCCATAGAGTTTATATAGGGTAAACTAACCAGTGAAGGAACACTTAAGCTTCGCTTGCCTTTTAAAAAATCATATTAATTTCAAAATTCGTAATTTTAGTTAAATGACAGTGTCAACATATTTGCTACTAATTGCAAATTATGTAAAAAAATTGTAGAGAACTTACATAATATTGTTTTAAAGCTTTGGAGGTTCAAATAACAAGTAATAAGAAGTCCAAGTGAAGGAACAGCTCTTACCAGTGAATGGACACCCAGTAAAGGAACACTTAATTTTGGTTATTTTTTAATGCTCTTTATGAATTAATAAGCCATATGCATATTTAAAAACAAGTCTATTCTTGAAATTATAACATATAAATACTTGGAAAATGTTAGCTTTTTTTTTGTAATCATAAATTGAAAATTAAAGTGTCAACATATTAACACATACTGTTCATTCACTGGGAAATCTATGCCCAGTAAAGGAACATGCCTGTTCCCTCACTGTTTAGAAGTTGTTTTTCGTATTTTTAACATACTTTTCATGCGGAACATCACAAAAGGTACAAAAAAGTTAAAGTTTATCTTTTATTTTCATTAACTTAGAAAAAAAAACCAGTAAATGAACACTTGTTCCTTCACTGGTTTTTCATCGTTTGGTGATCAAGTGAATAAACACCCTCTTATCTCAGTACTTTATTATGCTATGATGCTTAAAAAAAAATAAAACGTAACTTCAATAACTATATTTTGAATTCTCTTTTTCACAGTGAGAAAAATAAAACTATTACATGCAATTAATTCCACTTCAAACATATAAATACAAACACTCACCTTATAATGTTTCAAAGAAACAAGGGGTTGCAGAGATAATAACAAATTTAAAAATTTTTACAGAGAAGTGACCAAGAAGTGATCTATTTGACCAAGTAATCCAAAACATTGCTAGATGACTTCCTATTGTTTAGCAGTAAGCTATTGTTACCAATCAATCTAAAGAAAAACTTTCAAATTCTTATTTTTAATCGATATATATGAAATGTTCCTTCACTGGTTGGTTTACCCTATACGGGTCTTACCCAAGTGAGTTATCATGTATGAAAAAGTAGTTCATCTATGACAGTGTCAGGAATGATATATTCTAATAACTGAACAATGAATATCTTGATTAAATCTAACAATTTCTTCATCGACCAGGTTAGCTCCGATAAAACTTTCGAAACTTAGTTAGCCAGTGTTACCCTACTTTTCCCTATTAGTTGCAAATATTCCTACATTGTAAAAAATACCGGATGAAATTCCTTTAAAAGTACCGACACTTTGAGTACATCATACATAAAATTCTTTTTACCATAAAATATTAAACTCTACTTCTACAATAATATTTATTTAATTTGAGTGATTCAGTGTTTTATGGGTAATTATTACAGCAAAAATTGCGGTATATATCAGATTTTTTGTTTCGTAACATGCTCCTTAAAAAATGCATTTTTCGGTAAAAAAATACTCGTCCCTTCAGTCAAATTGCGATAAAAAAGATTGAAAATTAAGAGTTACAAGTTAACGATTAAGTGAAAAAAAAAATGTTTTGTTAATTTGACATACCATTAAAAAGACCTGTCATGGAAAAGTTCAGATTTAAAGCTCCTCTTTTATTTTCTCTTTGTTAACGTATTGAGGATTATGCCAGGAATTTTTGTATTTATTCAGTAACTATTAAATTTTTGTTTATTTTATTCATTGATATATGTTCAATTGAACTTTGTTCTCGAATTTTAAATGTTTACATTGTAAATAGAATTTAAAACACCAAGTTCAAATTGAATTTCAAAGTTCACGTTTCAAAAATGCTTATAAGATTAAAACTTAAAATTTGGTAACTAAGTTCAATAAACAATTATAAATCATTAAAATAAATCTAAATTCAATTAGGATATTATTATATATACTATCAATTATATATACTATCAATTATATATACTATATATACAATTATGTATTATATAATAATTATATATATTTCTTTTCTTTTAAATATTGAGTATTACATTTGAATAAGATTTGCAGAAATGTTTTAAAATTGCTGCATATAACAAGATATAAAGAGCATGTTTCTGCAAAGATGAAAACTCATTTCACTAACCAAAAGATCTAAAATCAATTCGAAAGTATTCCGTAATTAAACTGTCCAAAAAATATGATTTTTTTAATTTAATAAATAAAATCAAATTGAAGCAAAAAGCCTTATTTTTGTATGTAAAATTTGGCAAAAAAAAAAATGGATTCCTTAAGAATTTAAACCTCAATTTCATTTAAAATGAAAATAAATAAAGAGTAAATAAATAAATGCAGTTATATTTAACGAAAAATGTCGAAATCATAGTTTCGTATGTGTAATGCCTAGAAAACAACTATGTTTTATTATCCCCAAAAGTTGAATTTTGTTACAATAAATTATTTTTATAAAATTCAATTGAAAAATTTGACTTATTTTAAAATCTGGAAATTGAGAAGAACTTTTATCTGAAATATCAAATGTCAAATGTTCTTTAAATTGGGAACTTATTTTTTTTTCTATTTTAGAATGTAAAATATAAATGAAGAACTAATTTTGTAAGCAGAAGATGAAGAAAAAAATTAGCAAAACTTATTAATAATTTCCCTTTAATTAATAACTTAAAAAAATATTTATTCTTGTTAGAAAGTTAGAAAGCATTTCGACTTATGAATTTTTAAGCTTAGTTTTAATTTAAATCCTATTTGACGAATATGCTAAAGTATTACGTAGTAAGAAATTGGATTATTATTCAAAAGATTCGAAAACTTAATGTAACAAGACAATTTAAAAGAAGCATGCTTGTTTTGTAATAAACTGCTTTTAAGTTTTATTTCAAACTATTCTTAAGTAGATTATGTTCTTTAATATTTAATTAAATAACGAATTTATTTTTGAGACTAACTGCAAATTTTACTTTAAAAAAGAGCAACTGTTCAAAGAGATTATAATTAAAAACAATTTTCGTAAAATCCTTAATTGCACATAAAAGAAATAGCGATAATCGAATTATTATGGGAACAATTTAAGAATGTATTTTAACAAATTTAACTTCATCTGTTCCGGTAACTCGCATGAACATTATAACTTTTATGGAGAAATGACTATTTGTTTTAAAAACTCTTCTCATCCACTAATACTCTGGGTGTTTCAAAATGGCGGCAATGTAGCCCAAAAAAAATTCCAAAATATAAGGCATCCGCGATATGGCGCTTTTGTCAATGGGTAGAGTAGATAAAATAGTCCATCTAGTAGATGGCGCTGAAATGGACAATGTCAAATTCATCATTCTAAATTATGCTTATAAAAAGGAATCAACCATCAGTGATTAAAACCGTGGTTTTTCATAGTAAAAATTCATCAGAATGTTATCAAGGATTTGGGGCAATGTTTAATCTTGTAAGATGGTTGTACGATGGGTCAAAGCTTCATGGGTCAAGTTGTACAATCAGTGAATATTATTTTTAATGACGTTGGAGTTGGAAGATATTAGAATGCACTTCTTACTATACTGATATGTATCCTTAATCACAGTGAGCTCTTTCATAAGCTGAAATATCTTTTCAAGCGACCAACTTTCTGACGTAAATTCGGCGATCTGAGCAGTAAGGCATTCTGTAGCTGACATCAACTAACAACACTTTGCCATGGTATCCCACATCTGGCAACGAATAAAAGAATTGACTGTTAAATAATAATGAAGGGATGTAATGTTATTTTGCTTAATCATTAAAAATGTTTTATTTACAGCTCTCGTATATTGATAATATAATGATAATTAATTTCCATAATTTATACACAGGTTAGAAATAAAAGGGATCTTGTCAATAGTCTGCTTAAATTCCTTGGTGAGCACAATGTTCAGAAGAGCGGAATTTACGTTTTGAATAATAAATTCAAAAATAGGATTATATACGGATACGTAATCCTGTTTTTGAATATATGATTGTATTATATTAAGATTTATATGGGTAGGTTTTTCACGGTTGAGGCTTTAGTATATATATATATAAAGAAATAAATATTTAATAGGGCCAACTAATAACAGTTAAGCTACTTTCATTAAGAACTTACCAACACTATATTATTTTTAAATAAACTAAAAAAACATCATTAGCTGTTTTTTGAACACAAACTTCTAAGTTACACAATATTTAGTTACGCAAACATGTTGTTCATTCATAAATGTACTCTTATTGGGAAAATGACTTGTTTTTTTTATTATTTCGCAGCCATAATTCGCCCAAATAATTCGCACTCCCAAATTACATAAACATTTAGTTATTTTACTATTGGATACTTGATATGAAAACACGAGTTGTATAGAGAAAAAAATTCCAATCGAAATTTTTATTAATATATCTACAAGAATTAGTGGCAGCAATAATTTTGTTTTCAGTGTATAATTTGTAATATTTCTTCCGCAATAGAGCGCAGCTTTTCTCTAGCCATATGTAATTTATGTAAAATCCTTTTGCTCTCTAAAATGTCATGTCCTGTCGTGTTCAAGCAATTGTAGACATCAATTAATTCTCTAAATACCTACGTCGTGAATCCATTCATGGGAGTGGAGTTAGATTACTAAAATGTCCCAAATGAGCTCTCTTCATTGCAATAAAGTGATCGCTTAGCGTAATAACTTGCTTTAGGCACATGAATCCAAATGGTTCATTTAATCTTGTTTCACTCTCCTTACTGAGAAAATCAAACTAACATTTTAAAAAAATGGTTTCATTTTAAAATCGCTTGACAAATAGGGAAAATGAAGGAATTTTCTTAAATAGTATAAGCGGCGAGCAGGTCCTTTAAAATTAACGTTTATCACTAGAATATTTGTTCGTAGTAACTATAACTACAATTTATTTAGAAAAAAGGTGACGGAAATTAGCCTCGATAATTTTTTTCAATATTTAATTGCAGAACCGTGGTGGCTCAAGGGGATGAGCTCTTCCTTTCTAATTAAATGTCTCGGGTTCTTTGGCAGGTCGTTATGAATTCCGCACCTGGCTCGGACAGACTACTGTGCTAACGTAAAATATCCTCAGTGGTAGACGAATCATGGGTTAGAGTCCCCTTGCCGTCAAGTTAACCGTGAAAGGTTTTAATTGTTTTCCTCTTTTCTATTGCAAATGCTGGTTAGTTTCATCAAAAAGTCCTCTATGAAGGCAAATTGACCCCGAAATACTTGCTCCAGGAATTCATTTGTGTTCTGGATTGGGTTCAAAATAAATGATATTACACTGCACATTAACGCAGTTTTAGTTGACAGTAAGGTCATTAACTATCTTGGTTTAAGTTTTTGATTAATTAAAGAGAGCCTTATTTCTGAAATATTTTTTGCACAGTTATTTTGTTAAAATTTTTTTTAAAAAAATCTAATCCCAAATACTTTAATATGAAAACGATTAAAATTTTAATTAAGTAAAATAAATAATTAAGATGCTATTGAACAAAGGTTCGCTAATAAGAAAGTCATTGGAGGCTTGAAAATTTACATTTAAAAAGTTTAAGTACATTTCCTTTTGATACATATGGCATCGAAACGACTAAATATACGCTTCTGTTGCCAAAGTTTGGTATTTTCGAAAGTTTCGAAACATATTTATTGTCGAAAAAAATAATTTTTTTTGTTTCATCGGCGTCGAAAGGACTACAGAAACAATTTAGTTGCCAAAAAAGAAGGGTGCTGCCAACATTTTGTAAACTAAAAGAGTATTTTTTAACTAATATTCAAATTTTACACGCATAAAATTATTTTATTGCTGTTAAAAAACTATAGCTTATTTTTTCATTTGAAAATCCGGTGGCAACTCTTAGATTAAAAAAAAAAATGCATATATGCATACAGAAAACTGGCATTAACTGAAAAGAGTATTTTATTTATGTATTACAAATTCTATAAACTTCAAAAAAAATGTTTTCTGAAGAAAAATCAATTGGAATCATATCAATATTTGTGAGATTATTTTTAGACATGAAAAAAAAATAATCAAAAAGAGTTGTATATGGGAACATAGCCAGAACAAATGCACGAATTTCTACTTCATCCAGCTCGATTCTTTTATTGTTGCCCCGGAAACTGTGACGTCACGCAGAAGTTACGAATCAGTAGAGGGAGAGAGGAGGAATGTATAAAATCTTCCTTTCTCCAAACGTATTCACAAAACCAGGAGTAAAAATTCAAGAAAAACGATTTGCGCCAAAAACATCAACAAATATATTTGTGCCTTGTCCATTTCAATACGTAAATCTGTACCACATTTTTTTTTCTTTCTTAAAAAAAGGAACAAAGAATATTTGGACTGAATTTAAAATCGACTGATCTTGTTTTTGGCTATATTCTTTAATAGATACTAATAGCTTCTGTAAACTTTGATGATGGAAATTTTTCCAGGAATCTTAAAAGCAATCTGCATACGAGGCTAATTCCATAATCGTTTCTGAGCGCCATCTTAAGGATATGATAAATGGATTTAATGAAAAAAGAACTAAAAGTATATTTCATTCCTTCTGATGTGTATAAAAGAGATTAACTTTCTAATCTTATCGAATCTTTTACGAACAAAATTTATAATTTTTTTTTTTTTTTTTAACAGGGGAATTATTTCAAGCCAATATCTTTTTAATCGTGTTACTAAGAAGATTTAAAAATAGAAAAGAAATAACAAGATGATAACATAAATTTAATTTTTCACTTAACGTTCTAATTAGAAATTATCATTTTTATTTCAGATTTTCTTTGAAGTATGGAATGCTTGAAATTACTAGCTCTTTGATATGATGGGTTTAAATTTTCTTTTATTCGAAAGTGAGAACGCCTTTGGAAATTGGTGAGAGCATTTTTTTATTATGTGGTTGTAGTTAAAACCATTATAAATTTTTATGAAAGTCCGTTTGCTTTTTTTCTTTTGAATAGGGAACTATAAATCAAATATATTTTGAAACATATAATTTATTTTTTTTGCTGAAGCAAATACTTTTATTTGATTTAGTTGTGATTTGTTAAATACAGGAAAATTACCGTAATTGATTTTATTTCAAATTATTTTGTGGATGTTATGAAACTATTTATTAAAAAGTTAAAATACTCAGATGATAAGATTAAATGCAATTACTTTTGATCGCTCGTTGACGTTTTTATGAAGAAAAAAAGTTCTAAATTATTGCGATTTTCAGAAAAAAACACGGTTTCTGTTTCTTGAAAATTAAAAACGTTTATGACGTAACTGAAATTTTTTAACATATTCTTAAAAAAACGTAACTGAAAATTTTTAAATAATGCACGTATTGGCGCTTTTTATATTTTTTAGATTCTTTTTTGAATAACGCATCTTTTGGGCTGATTTCAAATACAATCAATACACAAAAAAATCCCGATAATAGTCCATGAGAAAGTTTAAAAAAAATATAAAGACAAAAATTGTAAAATTTGATATTTCTAATTTATCGCTGAACTAAAAATATTATATTTGAATATAAGTACTTCTATGGTTTATTTTGAATAAAATTCTTTATATCTTAATTTATCTTCAGAGTTTTTTATTTCGAATGTGTATAAAAAGTAAAAATTGCTAAAATAAAATTGCGCGTTTTCACTTTTTAATACTTTTTTGAAAAAAAAATCAACCAAATTTAAAAATGTGTTACAAATTATTTGATGCAAATTAAAGTAAATTAGCAAAAATTCAATTATTCCAAATATTTCTTATTTTTATCTAATAGGCATTGAAATACATCGCTTTAAAGTTGTACAAAACATACAAAAAATGATCTCGGTGAGAAAAGCTTTCGAAGTATCACCATCACTTGAAATTCAAAGGGGCAAATTACGCCTCGCCTCCTCGTCAACAAAAAAATGCAGTTGTTTCATTATTTAAAAGATAATTAATTGTCTTAATTGTTAGGTTTTAAAAAAAATATAAAAAGTTTTCACACTATCGTTATCGACCATTTTAAAAAGATTTTTTTTAAATTTTATTTTGTTAACTTGTTTATTTAAAATTCATTGTAAATAACTTGCTTCAATTCTTAAACTTTCGATCAGTAGAATAATCCTATAGTAGATATACCGTTTTTGGATCATCATTTCTTGTTCTCTTTTAGTATAGTTTGGATATTGCTTGAAAATTTGTTATCGGAATTCGAGCAAAAGTTTTGGATACTTAATATTACGTTTAAACACATATTCGTGTTAAAAATGAGTTTAAAATAATTAAAATTATAAAAACAAACATCGAAATATGAAATTAAAGAAATATTCTACATTTAGCCCTTTGACGCAGAGGGGACACCGGTGGCCCGTTCATATATTTTTTCTGGCTCTCTATAGTAACAAACAAATATATATTTTGATATTTTTAATTCAAAAAAACTCTTTAATAGTCACAAAAACACTTTTGGATTAGCGAAACTATATTTGTACTAAAATATAGAATCCAAAAAAGGTAGTTGTAAAAAGATTTCGCATTCATATTCAAGAATTTATCAATAACTTATTTTGTAAATTAAAGAATTTTCAATGATGAATAACCGTTTCTTTTATATCTAAATGATTGCATATAAGTGCAAATTAGAAATTATTATTTAGTAGTGAGCCGTGTATGAAAGATTTTATCTTTTACCCAGAAAAAGACACTGGTGTTTCTTGCTATACTTTATAAGCATAAATTACTAAATTGCTAAATATAATATTTTTCACTTATTTAGTCCTAAGTTAATGCAAAATAATGAAAAACAAATTATGAAAAATTATGTTTCATACATTTTGATCCAAGGGGTTAAAGAGATTTTTGAGCAAATTTAAAAAGACTAGAAAGTTTTTCGTAACAGAATTTTAATTTTTTTTTTTTTTTTTTTGAAAAATAATATGTTATGACTTGTTTTATTCTGAGTAACTTGAACCTAACACTCAGGTCTACTCGACTTTCAATTAGCTGATTAAGTCAAACCTTGATAAATAGTATGAGTTGCTAAAATTCAAACTATTTCATGAATATAGGTTAACTTTTTTTTGCTCAAAACAAGTTTATTTTGTAAAAACTAAAAAATTAAGTTTTTTTTTTTTAATTAAAATAATACTTTTTACTTCCCATTTCATGCTAGATAGAATGGCTTTAAAAAGAGCAATTTTGGCTGCCTATTAAAATTTATTTCAGCTCATTGACATGATTTTATGACTTTTATCACGAGCGCAAGACATCATGGTATTTCCTTTTCCTTTCTGATTTTAGCTTTAAAAAAATCATAGAAGTTATCTGCACCATTTCAGAAAAGTGTTTACATTTAAATAAGGTCTCTTTCTTAATATTTAGTAAAAAAATTAGAATCCTAAATTAAATTTTAAATAAAAGAAAGTCAAATAAAGTTGTACTTTGTTGCTTTTCTCAATGAAATAAATACCCCCCTAGACTCTTTAAGGATGAACAACAAATATTCAAAAAATGAAAAACCATTTATTGCATTTTTCAATAGTTTTAATAAAATATTGAAATTTTGTATAAATGTAAAAACTACAGCGTAATATTTTGCGCGCGACACAGATCACGTTATGACATGTATGTACAAGTGAACTTGTGTGCTCAAATGATAAATGGATTTGCTCACTCCTATCATAACATTTGAGTTAATTCAATCACTTTAATTATTTAGTTCAAATATTTTTTTTTAAATTATGAAATAAAAAGTATTAAAGGTAGTTTTAATATAAGTTGTTATAATTGCAACTTATTTAGCCATAATTTTTAATGAATTAGAAATGTACAATTAGATGTTTTTGTACAATTGAATGTTGAATGTACAATTAGAAATAAATATAGGCCCAGCAACCAAGCAATATGCAAGATGAAGATGACCGTATAATTTTGGCTGCTACTCTAAAAACATATGAGGTGTCATATGATGGAGCTCTGAAAGAAAAAGGGATAAACTAGAACTTCAAACTGCTGAAAAGGATGTAGAAGAAGCATATATTATGGACCTTGTATTGCTGCATTATAGTTAGTTTCAAAATTTTATATATTTATAAGGATTATTTATCACTATGCTTTAAATGCAGTTCTCTTGAAACTAACTCACTATGTCTGTTCATCGGGAAGATTGATTATGCAGCTCATAGGAAATAGAAATAAATAAATAATAATAAAAAAAACGTTTCTCTTAATTGTTGTATCTCTAAATAATGCAAATTTTGACATAATGTTTGCAATAATTATATTCATGTAGCTTGAGAAAACCAAAAGGGAATAAATTAGAGTGATTTTTTTCAACTTACGAGTACAGAAAGTTTTTGGTAGTTAAAGAGATAAATTATAAACATTGTATTATAAAACCGGTAATTCTTTATATTTTTGCATTTGTAACATGATAAAAGGAAGGTTACAATAAGCTCAGTAAGATAAAAACAATGTATTAAGTTCAGTTTGTCTCAACCGTTTCAAAATTCATTTATGAATACTTCCTTTTTTCAATATTTTACTGTCTTGTTCACCCTTAAACTAGATTCTATTTGAAATGACTTATTATAATTGTAAAAATGGTGAGTGTGTTAAGTAAAAATCTTCAATAAGATTAAATAAAATAATTAATTTGAGATCTGAAGAGTAAATAAAATATATTTTCAATTACGAAAAATCAAGCCATTTTTATTTTAGATATTCACTATTGCTTAACTACAAACCTCTAGTCTCATATATGTTTTTAAAAATATTTAAAATAATGTACTTGGTAATATTCACAGAACTATGCTTTCTCAAATTATATCTGGGTGAAATTGATACTTTTTAGAGATTAACTAAATTCCAATAAAATATTTATTTGTGACACACCATCTGTAAAATCCATCTTCATTGTAAAATAATATACCGTAATTTTTACAGTAATATTTATTTAATTATAGTGATTCAGTGATTTTACAGTAATTATTTCTGTAAAGATTACAGTATATTAAATTTTTATTCCGTAGCATTCTGGTAAAAAAGTAGCGTCGGCTTGAATGCCAGCAATTTTTACCATAATTTGATTCGGAATATTTTGCAGTGCGCATTGAAATAACTATACCGTTTTTTTTTGTTTTTTTTTTAAATTTAAAAATAGTTGTAAAATATTCCGAAAAGGTACATTTTTATTGAATTCATCTCAAAAGAAAAGTGTATGTTTGCATTCCTTATTATTCACATTACATTAAGAAAAACAATAAAATAAATTTCTCTACATTTACCCCACCCCCCTGTTTAAAATAAAATCTCTTGCAAGGGAAGAAAATATTTAGAAATTTAGAAGAGAATTTTGACTTTGAAAAAAAGCTTAAGTTAAGCTTGTAAAACTAAACAGTTTTGCTTCAACAAATCAACTTCATAAACCCGACTTCATTTCATTAAAATCGATAGAAAACAGTAATTCCGTAAACGAAATTCTGTACGCGATTTACAGATTTGTTGTAGCTTCAAAATATAAGAAATAAATCACTAGTAAACGTCTTTAATATCGACATTGCCTTTTCCAAATGCGAAGTATAAATTTCCAAAAATTCTCCGAAAGACATTCCGTTTTCCGTTTGATTAAACAAGGATACCCGGAATAAAATGCATTTTCCTCGTCTTATTTTCGGGATAAAAGTGAAAAACTCCTGTTTTGACGATTTTGGCTCGACGAGTGATATATATATTTTTTTTAGAGGGGGGGGGACAGAAATAGAAAAATGTGAGGTATAAAAGTTGGTTTCTCTGGGTAAGAATATAAAAGTAAATGTTTTGCATTTTTGCTATTTGTTCTTTTTTCTTTTATTTAAATTTTGAGGCTTTTACTTTGTACTAAAACATGCACGTGTCTATTATTTTGCTTAATATTTTGTTACCGCGCAAAGTAGTTTATATTTTGAGATATTTGAAATAAGATTTTGTATGTTGTAACTAAAAGTTTAGCTAAAAGTTTATGATTCTCCACATTTTGAATTAAAAAAACATACTAAATTATTAAGATTTTTTCTATAATAAATACATTATTTTAAAAAAATTTTCTTTTTCTTTTTTTCTCCTTTTTTTAAAATTTTTATTTATTTATTTTTTGAAAAAGCGCCATTCGGTAAATTTTTTTTAACCCGCATAAAATTTTTCAGACCACAATGAAAAATATCGCTAATTACAAGAAATATAGCTGATTTAAAAATAGCAAAAAGTGGAAATAACCAAACCAAAATCTTAACAAAGTTTATTTTAATTAATACAGAATATCAATAAATATTTATTTGTAACTAATAATTGAACTATGTTTTAAATGTGCAATAGAAAATGTAATGTCGATGAAAATAATAAAATTTCATAGTAACCCAGCATTTTTAATTAAAAAAAATTTATATTTTACTAATTTTTTTAAAATTTTTTACTGTTCAAAAATAAATCGAACTTATTCAATAAAATGTAAAAAAATGCGAATAAACTGAAAATCTTATAAAAAAAACTAATTAGGAAATGTTGTTACACTGTAAAACAATTCTGTTAAATTTAAAGAAAATAACCGCCAGCTGGTATGCCTGTACAAAATCGTTTATTTCACAAAAAAAACACTGTTATTTAAAAACGGAAGCCTGATTTTTAAGCAGATAAATACTGTTATTTTAGATAATAAAAAAACTATGTTATTTTAATAAAAAAGAAGAGAAAAAATAACTATTTCAGCATTGTAATCGGAGCGACCCGTGAGCAGAATTCTCGGGACGAATAAACTCCGGACGGAGACGGGCGTAATTGGGAGACGAGCGTAACATTAAAATAATTTCTGAATATTAAAAGGAAGTATAGAAACTAATCGGAAAATCATTTGAAAACAGTTAAAGTTACTTTACGGTAAACAAAACTGCTTGTCAAAAACTAGAATTTGAATTGAAAATTTTAATACCCTTATGAATAGAGAGACAAGCCAATAGTGTGTTGTGAAAAATATCTTTAAACAGTCAAATATACGGAGAAAGTCTGTAAAAAAATAGGAATTTTTGGCAGCGCTTTGTGCTGCCATCTAATCGTGAATGAGAGTTATGTATTCCAATAGATCATGATCACCAATTGTGGAATGCAGATCTCTGTTAACTCTTTATATAGTGAAGGAAGTGAAAAAATATTGTGTTCTCAAATCTGGAATTCAAACCGCCGTTCAGTCTGTGATGAGATTGCCAGATTAGTCCTCTTGGCCAAGGTATCGACCCAGATGCAATGTAATAAATAATTTAATAAGGTGGACCCAGTGGTGCTGATAAAATTCTGGCTGCTTGACCGTATTTTTTGAAAGCAGTCAATAAATGATTTTTCGCACAGTTAAGAGCTTAAGTAGTAACTTTTTTATGGTTATTTTACTGTTTAGGTTGAAGATGGAAAAATAACAATTAAATAAATTGTTATTTAACCTTTTTACCGAGAAATGTCTAATTGGTAAATAACTGAAATAATCCATCTGACAAGTTTATTCCGTTCGGCCAATAAGCCCCTGTTTGATTCTAAATTTAGAGAGTTTGTGGAGTTTCTTGAACCATTATGTCATTAAATTTGTTGCAATATTGATATAATTTTAAACTTAACTCTATCATCATATTTATCATATTAGATACTAGGGTGAATCTTAAATTTGACAACTCGAATGGATGCAGAGTCCAATGTAACATTTTATTGATGCAGCTGCAAATTTCCACCTATAATATGTTTTAACTATGTATTTATCGTTTCTGGAAAGAGAAATTCCTGAATTTTTTATCATTTATATTTCAGAAGTTTGGAAACTCATTTGTATGAGAATTTTTGTCACTTAAATCAGCGTTTTTGTCTTATAATCTGTACAGTTTATTTATTTCGTTCGGGTTTTTCAAACGTTAATCCTTCAACCTCGATATTGAATTTTAGTAGGCGTTATCTGCTAAAAAAAAAACATTCCAATATTGGTATCAGAACTTTTTAAGATATTTCTGAGAATTTGTAGGTTCACAAAAAAAAAAAAAAAAAAAAAAAAAAAAAAAAAAAACAGCTGAATTTTATTTTTAAAATTGAGTAATCATGAAGATAATGAGAGAATTGGTGCTTGGTGAGAAAAATAGTTAATTTTATTTCTTAATATATCATCATTTAGAGCTAAAGTACTTATTTTTAAATCATACAAATACTAAAAAAAAAATTGTTGTTAATGCGCATTTTTTTTTTAAATTTACCAATTTATAGAAGCCTAGAGCTGTTTATAAGGATTAATCTTTAGGGCTGGAGGACGTTAGCAAGTGGAAAATAGTTTTTATAGCTATTTATTATTTTACGCATTAATTTGATATTAAAGTTGAGCGACACCTAAAACCATAAAAGTTAAAAGCTATAAAAAGAAAGCTGAGGACCGGAAAGTTTAGAAATGTGTGGGGAGTGAAGCCAAGACCCTTCATGGGTTGTAGCGCAAAGGAGAGAGTAAATGAATATTAAGATATATAATTTTTCTTCTATAATTTTTTTTATCTCAAGCAACCATTAATTTCAAAACTATAAATTTTAATATAAAAAAAATAAAATTAAACTCTTTAGTCTTTTACACTTAGAAGGTCCTAAATTTACAACCAGGATAAAAGACCACACATTAAAAAAGCAGCCCTAGATATATCCATTTTTAGAGGCTTAATAGTGAGGTATCGTGCTATACAGATATCCTATTGATAAATTTAAAGTTGCAAACTGCGCTAGTTGAGACCAAATATTTTTTTAAATACCGAATCCTTTGTAAATGCATTTTAATCATCAATATGTAACTTTTGACGAAGAACATCTTTAAAATTACTATAGAAAAAATTCAACTCGCATCGATATTATGCAAATAACTATTTATGAATTAAGTTAAATTATTCACTATGATTCAGCGTTTATGAAATAGGATCTAAATTGTTAATGCCACTAATGCTACATTTGGACAGATGAGTTTAGATGAAAATATTTTCCATACATATTAAATGAAGCGTGAATTCATATTTGTTTTGCTGCACCGGATTCGAATTGATAGAATATTTGAATAATTAAATTAAAATGCGTTTATTCTCATAACCGATAGGAGTATGATAAAATAACTTTTTAAAGACTTCACTACAGTTTAATTATTTTTAATTTAGAATTGCCTAAAGAATTTTTAACTGTTTAAAAGTTAAAAAGTATTTTAAGCTTTGTACTTTTAGAATTTTCGCGAAAACAATGTTTAAATAACAATTTATTTAACTGTTATTTAGATTATTTAACAAAAGCAGTAAAATAATCGTAAAAAAGGTGATATCCAAGCTATTAACTGTGAAAAAAATCGTTTGTTGACTGTTTATACCTAACACGGATAAACAATCAAAAATTTATCCTCACCAACTTGAGTTTCCACTTTTCAATTGCCTATTCTGGACAATTAGAATACTATACTCTCAATTTTACTCATAAATGCAAGCACTTCACAGCTGCTAAACACTAAAATGTATAAAATTTCCCGTCTCTCTTGATAGACGGCAACACCAGATAAGCCATATCCCACGGTTAACACTGTTTGACAAGACACAACTCAACCGCAACCTAACTCAAATGTCCATTACCTAACAAAAAACCTAATACCTATGTCCAGTTAAATTTCAATTTTATGTTTTTTTTTAAACTACACCTGCTGCAAACGGTTTCTAAACCGTAAAGGGAAAAATAGAACCGTAAATTTAAAAAGAAAATTCCAATAGTGCTATAACTTTAACAATTTAACAATCTAAGCAGGGCCGGGATAGCCTGGTCGAAAGGGCGCTGGGCATATGTCCGAGAGTTTGTGGTTTCGAACCCCGCCGACCGAAGACTCCCCATGTAGTAAAGTGACTGATGCACGTTAAATCTGTCGAGTCTCAAAGTCCTCCATGTTCCCATAACAAACCAATACCTCTGGGCGTACTGATATAGGAGTTTCCTTGTCTTCTGGATTGGGTTCAAAATGACAAGGCTACGGAGTTGAACATTAGTAGTCGTAAGCCCAAAAATTAGGTCGGCTGTTCAACGACGGATATAAAATAAAATAAAATAGCCTTTGTGGATCAGGGTATACAGCGTTCTCCTTTCAATGGGGTGCATCGGGCTTAGATCCCAGCGATGGCTGGTATAAACAAATTTCGCACCTGTCGAATCACAAAAGTCCTCCATGTTCCCATAACAAATCAATACCTTTGGGAGTACAGGATTGGAAATCGATCGTTCTCTGATTCAAGTCAAAATTACGATCTGTGGATGAATGAATGAATGTAGGAATGGGTCCGCCCTATAAACGGGTGTGACAGAAGTCAAATTCTTGGCCATAGATGGCACCACTGAAAAACAAGAACAATCGCACCCCCTCTGCCTAAGCAGGCATAAGTCAACAACATCAACAGTCTAAGCTTATTATTTATGAAAATAAAAAAGGTTTTTTTTTTTTATAAAATAAATATTTTTAATTAAAAAACATTCTTTTAGACTTATAATTCGCAACTTTTTGCAAAAGACTCAATTAAGTCTAGCTATGTGAGTGTTAAGGTAATTTTATTAATTAAAAATTATTTTTATTATTTTTTATAACTTTTATAATTTTTCCACAACTTTATTTTTATAAATTTTCCACAACTTCAGATTAAATAAAAATTGTTTAAGTTTTATTTCTAAACAAAAGTAAAATAACATAAAGAAAGATATTAGTGTTAAGATTTCATTAATTAGGAAAGATCCATATATTATCTAAGTTTGATTCTGAATATCATTCTTATGACATAATAAATATATCCCTTAAAAATTGAATAATTAATACATTAATTATTGAACAAATATACTCTAAATTTAGTTTATTATTTAAAACTAGATTATATAATTAACGTTATTGTTGCAGTTACGAAATAAAAGAACCTTTAATTTGAACTACTAAATTAAAAACATAAATGTAGCACAGATAAAATATTGCGAAACAAAAAGACAAATAAAATTTTAATGTTTAATTTAACGAAAAAATCTCACCTTGGGAGATAAAACACAAGAAAGTTCAACTAAAAAGAAGAAAAAGAATGTTCTACTGATTTTTTTTAAAAAATAAAGAGAAAACGTGAATCACCAACTCAATATGTCCTTTTTTAATTTCGTGCTTTTGCAAACCTGGTTAAATATGACTTCAACAGCAATTTAAATTATGTTCTTTGAAATTAATCGTCTGCTTTTATGCATTTGAAAATAATCGTCTGCTTTTATGCCTTTGAAAATAATCGTCTGCTATGTCAATCTTCACCAATTATATAACTTATTACCACAATGCGAAAGACATTTATAATTTAAAATTTCAATAAACATAGAAATTACTTATCTAATATTTCATTAAAAACACCCTCATAATGTAATAATTAATCAATATTTCAAAGATGAAGACTTACCAAAACGTAAATTAATTTTTAATCCAACAAATTAATCATACAGAATTATTAATCGAAACCATTCACAACCTATCATCTAAAATCGTACATAAAACGGATCACATCATAGTAACTCATTTCAGTTTCTTTACTAAGAAATTTATGTAACATAATCTAATATTTCAAATATTAGGTAGTGTTTTTATTTGAATATTTAATTAAATATTTCCTGCTTTTCTCTCTTTCGTATGATTGTTAAGCAGAGGTGTGCGATTGTTCTTGTTTTCCAGTGGCGCCATCTATGGCTAGGAATTCGACTTCTGCCACACCCAAACGTCACACCCGTTTGCGTATAAGCAGACTATACCACGGATTGGAAACAGTTGGCGAAAATTTCTATTAGCGCTAAAGGAGCGTTCTCGACAATTGCCAAACAGCTGTGTGGTTATGTTTTTGTTTTGTTTTCGGTATCGCGTATCTATTATTCACCAAGTTAGATATGGATGCGACATTTCATAGTTTCAATATTCCTAAAAAGTTATCGAATTTCATTACCAAAAATGAGGGGAAAATAATGGAAATCCACTCTTCTATTAAGTCATATAATAATAATCTTCTATTAAGTAATATAACTATCGGAATAAGGGAAAATTTGCCGAATTTATGGCTCTATGTATAAGAGTACCAAAATGCTACTCAATATTCAAAGAAGCACTGGCATTAACGTTATTGCGCTGAAGCTAACATTATTTTTAATTTTGTTTTAATGTGGTATCTTTCATCATCTCTTCGAGCAGATTCTATTAAAAATACTGTCCAGTGATCTACAAAATTCGTTTACTCAAAGCTTATTTCATTTTTTAAAAAAATTATTTTTAATAATTATGATTTTTTTAAAAAATCTATTACTGCCTAAATCATGATTTTTAATGACAAGTGCAAGGTTATCTTCTATACACTATGGAATCGTAAAATTATGATATTCGAAGAAGAAAAACCTTGTTTAACAATTGTATATTCCAAAAATTTGCTGCTGAATTTCAAAATTAAATATTTCCGGATATTACATTCATTATTATTAATATTAATAATAATATTATTATATTATTAATATTATTATTATTATCATCATTTATTTAGAAAACTTTTCAACAATCAGAATATCATACAAAACTGTACATGATGAGCCATATATATATATATATATATATATATATATATATATATATATAATAAAAACACCTGCAGAAGCGTTCTTTAATTTATTTACTTCATCACGGCTAATGGACGAGAAGAAAAAGAATATCGAATTGCGGTTTAGGTTTATGTAATTTCGTTCTCCCACCACATTTACGCGTTATCATCGCCAATTCCAACTGCAATCGCCAAGTTTCCAATCCGTGGTTTGGTGCTTATACGCCACTCGTTTATAGGGCGGACCCATTCATACATCCATTAATTCATCCACAGATCGTAATTTTGACCTGAATCAGAGAACGATCGATCTCCAATCCAATACCCCCAGAGGTATTGATTTGTTATGGGAATATGGAGGACTTTGCGACTCCACAGATTTAATGTGCATCAGTCATCATTTACTACTTGGGGAATCTTCAGCTGGCGGGGTTCGAACCTACGAACTCTTGGACATGGGCCCTGAGCCCCACCGACCAGGCCCATTTCCTGCTTGTAGTTACCATAATTTATATAAAAAGAAAAAATAACATCAAAATTGCTATGGAAAATGACACTAAAAGTTTAGAGTTTTATCATGTTCACCTATATATTTAAATAATTAAAATCAATTTCAGACAGTCAACTCATATTTTTGTCAAAATTAATCTTTGCAAGAAAAAAAGGAAGACCCTGAGTAACTTTTGATTTAATAATTTGATTTTCACATACTAGGACTCAACCTTAATGGTTCAGCAACAATGCAAATTATTTAGTGTAGATGATTGGCAAATCAATGAGTGCAGATATTTTACTTTCCAAAATTACACACTATAACGCACTTTCTCTAATAAAACATACCTTCTTTTCTCAATGAATTTGGAACCTAATAGTTAGGTAAGTAGTGCGGCCAAAAGTTTAGACCAATTAAAATTGATTCCACTTTTGGAGTATTTCACCATATCTTTTAAGATTTTTGAGAAGATTGACAAATTTCTGCTGACAATTATGAAATATGTTTATCCAAAAATAGTGACAAAAATGATTTTTTATTTTATTCATTAATAGTCAAAAAATTTTGAATCGACTGTTCATTCTGGAAATATAAATTTATAAATCATCTTCTAGAATGTATAATATACGGAAAATATAAATTTTGAACGAAATCAAATTTAAATTTTCCTGAGAAATTGAATTTCAAGCATGCGTTTTCGAAATATGATTACTCAGAAGCAAATCCAACAATTTTGTTCAAATTTGAATTCTTTGATACTTAAAATTACAATCTTTAAAATAATTTTAAATTCCGTGGAGAAAAAGGTAAGCTCCAGTTAAAGAATGTATGTGTATGTGAGTTCATAACTTAAATTATATTTTGCACTAATTAATTTTTATTTTATTTTATTTTTTAACCGTCGTTAAACAGCCGACCGAATTTTCAGTTTACGGCTACCAATGTTCAAATTTCGAACTCAATTCAGAAGACAAGGGAACTCCTGGATCAAATATTGGGCGAAATGTGCTTTCGTTGTGGACTTTTTGGAACTAACAAGCATTTGCGTTACATGGAGAGCGAAGACCTCCCACGGTTAGCCTGATGGCAAGGAGACTCTAATCCATTATCTGTCTACCACTGAAGATAATTTACATCAGCACTATGGTCGGGGTTCGGAATTCGAATAAACCAGTCTTCGTCGGAATTCGAACTCGGTTCACCTCATTGGGAGGCGAGCGCTCTATTCCCTGAGCCACCACGGCTTGCACTAATTAATTAGCATATTAAAGGACAATTCCTTGAAACATTAAGATTGAGTTCTCGTAAGTAAAAATTCATTATTCAGCCGGCTCCATTTTTTTTTTTTGCACTGAACGTGTGAATCTAAAGTTCCGTATGAGTGTTATTTTAAAAAAATAATCACCAATAATTTATTCAAGCGACTATATTGATTGCAATTCAAGCAAGGAAAAAAACCAGGTTACAAAACTTGTTCAGAAATGTATTATGCTAAAAAGTTTTGAATTAAATTATAATAAATCTCACATTACAAAGAAATTAGTAACGTCGATAGAAATAAATGTCATAGGCCGGGTTCATTGAATTGGAGCGAATGATCATTACCTGCAGTTTTGAACATTGTATACACGTAGTAGTTCACAAAAGCTCGCCCGGTTAAAAATAACAAAACAATTTGGCAAGTGCCACTATTATCCTTTCTGAGAACATAGCCATTATATGAATAAAACATCAGTTACAAAAGAGCAAGTAAGGTGAAAAAAAATGTATAAAAAATCAAACAATAGTTACCATATTTGAATTAATGAGGCTTTGGGCTAATTAAAGCTGTTCTAAATGCAAAAGTATTCAAAAATTCTTAAAATGTCTTGAACTGTTACGCATAAAGAAGGAAAATTCTAGATAGAACTTTTGATAACGCTTATTCAAAAACCAAGTCCAGTTAGTTACCATGCCAAACCATCTCAAACCATACAATTTAGCCAAATAGTTAAATAGTTTTTTGAAACTTAATATATATATATAGTTTCAGCACTATTGTTATGACAATTCTAGAATAACAGAAACCGTATGTCTTCAAAAGAAAACGGTTACGATTATGTGATCAAATGATTCAGTTGAATTTAAAATGTATCAGACGATAACAATTAAAGTATTTTATAGCAAACTATTTAAGACATTTGATTTTATTTATTTGATAGAACGATATTTTATTTGAAGATTAACAGTGGAATTTACGTATTTACTGTTAAATTGTATGTATTGCTGTATGCAATTTTTATTTTCATAAATTTTCAAAAGCATATTTTATACATACTTACTTGTTTTCAAATTTTTAGTTTGAAAACAAGTCTAACAAAACGAGCCTAAAATAAAAATATGGATATAGAATATATGGTTTTTCAAACAATATGCAGATCGATGTTCTTTTATTCAACATCAACAAATTATGAGAAAAATTAGAAAACGATTTTTTTTAAAATGCTTTACTCATGAAATTCTTTGATATTATATAATTGTTTTGTTTGCTTTATGATTTTTTTATTTCAAGTTAGTGGTATTCAATTTTTTATACTTTCAGGGACCCTTTGAGCTCACTGTTTCCTTGAAAGATCCTCTTGATCAATGAGAAGAAAAAATAGGATTTTAAAGATTAATACTATTCAAAAACTTTACATAAATATTATTGTTGCATCTTTACTTTATCACAATTCTGTAATCTTAAAAAAATGAATGGTAATGTAAGTAATAGTGATAATTTTTTGGTATTTTAAAATTTATTCTATGACAAAACCGCAATGCTTTAAATTATAATAAATTAATAAAAGCAATTTTTATTGAATTGACGGTGATTGTTTTTAATTGCTAACTATTTTTACATCTGGAATTATTATCGAAATCTGCAACCTAATATCATCTTACACATCCATTCTGTTATTGTATTTTCTTTTTATCACAGTATTCAATGAGAAAGATTTTTCAAATACACTAGTAGAAACAAATGATATTAAATGTTTCAAAGCTTTTTTGACAATTTCTAGATATTCTATTTTAATTTCAACGCAAAAATGCAGAATGTCAATTCGACTAAATTTTTGCATCAATTGAGTGTCGGTCGATATATAAACTTGATACTCTCTTTCTTAGATTGGATGCCGCAATCTTCACAAAATTTTAGATCCAAAATAACTTTTCTTTTTTAACAAGAAAATATTCAAACGATGATTTTCTTCTTCTTTTTCTCTCTGTTTCAGATGTGATAAATGCAGGACCGAACTAATTTTTCCATTTTTATAAATATTATCATTACTGTCTACTAAAATATTATGCAAATTAGGAAAGAATTAAATATTATCTGCACAAAACCTTGTTTTAAGAAAGTGGTGTCAATTTTTTTGTACCCATATAATAGTGATACTTGTTTGTTGTCCGTTGTATTGAGTTCATTAAAATAAGTTAAAAGTACATTTTCCAATTTTCTGAATCTAAACTGTGATATTTAATTTCTGAGTGCATAACAACGTAAGTGCATATTGGCATATAATAATTCTTATTTTATCTTTTAATTCTCAAAATCTTGTCAATACTTTTCATTGAGATAACCAACGGACTACAGAAGTCTTTTATGTAAACTTCCCATACTTTCACTCAATACATTGAAAATTATCCGAAACCCTGACAATTGCTCAGTCTTTAGATCTGAGATCATAGCTATTGGAACTGCCCTTAATGGCCCAGACAACTGATAATAATTGCATTTGGATATTGACCGATAATAGGAGTGCTATACAGTATTTCAATAACTGGCCGGAAATATTTGATATTCCTGGCCAGGAGATTATGAAGCTTCTATCTGAGATAGGCCTGAAGACACCAATAAGCCTCCAATGAATCCCATCGCATGTCGGGGTATATGGCAATGAGACAGCCGATGTGCTCGCCAAGTATGGCTGTGATCTTCCTATAGGCAGTTTGAATCATCTTACTCCCACTGAGATTCATTTCCTGGCCAAAAATCGTTTGCTTCCAGTGTGGCGCCGTACTCCATCTCATCAGTGGTATGCTGGCAACCGCCCTGGCCTATCATTAACATGCTGCGGCTCTCGGCCTTTCCATTCGGCCATGGCCAGATTTCGTAGTATCCATCTTAAGTGTTTAAGGTTTCAAAATGGGGAGAAAACTTTCCAACTTTGTTCCTGCTCACAACCTGCTAGTCCTGATCACCTTCTTCTTTGCCTTGGCACTTCTTTTAAGTAGCTGCTTGTTGATCGGGACTTTCTGCAGATATATGGGGAACTGACGGGACGGGGCCTTCTGGACCTGGTCTAGGCTTTCCTTCTCCAGAGGGATGTGTAATAACAACAACATTGAAAATTCTTCAGTTTATCCTTCTTGATTTGATAAAATTTAGGATTTTAACATAATCAAAGTACTTTTTTTAAGTTTTTCTGGTCTTTTCGTTAGTGCAAGATCTTATCAATGCAGCTAACAATGATTACTTCTCATGTGAGAATTTTTTTTGTTTCATTCGTGCAACTAAGCCGTTTGGTTTTTCAAGTATTGTCTTAACACCATCTGACATATAATGCATACCTCATTAAGTATTTTCAATGATATACCGTGCTTTTTGAAGCACAAAGTTTATAAAATTAAAAAATATTTCAGCAGTTGATCTACAAAGAGAAAAAAATATGCAGTCAAGATTAAGCTTACTATGTTTTTTGGCTCTATGGAAACTTCAAAAAGCTTGGTAAATTTTACCGAAAAGCTTTGCATATGGCTTCGGTAAAATGAACAGTAAAATATGTTTTTCTAAAATCTTAAAATTTGAAAAAAATTTTATAATTTGGTGATTTTATCATGATACCAGAGAGTGGCATAAAAAAAAATTATTTGCTTAAGTTTTTTTTCCGTTTCTTTTATTTTTATTTTTAAATGCCTGGAAATACGAGTTACAATTTTAAAAACCAGAATTTCTGGTAAACCATTACTTTAGAAACGGAAAAATTACCAAATGAATGGTTTAAATACCATATATTCTAGTTTCATTAAACAGAATAATGGTGTTTCACCAGAAATGCCATTACAATATTGAACGGTAATTTTACAAGAATTGTTTTCGAAATTCTATGTGTGCCTTAACTATATATGCTATGTGTGCATATACACTGAGTGGCCAAAATATTATGACCACCCCTTCAGTACGCTGTTGGCCTATACCCTATACGGCAAAATGTGCGTCGAACAGTCCGTTCAGAGACGTTCACAGTTGCTCCTTTATTAAGATCACTTGCAATTTGTCGCACTGTTGCTCTCCTGTTGCGCTGCACAACCCTGGCCAGCCTTCTCTCTGATCGAGCATTCAGTACCCTCTGACGACCACAAGTCTGACGTTGAGACCCGGTTTTTTGCTTGATTGTCCATTCTTTGTACACATTAACAACTGCTGCTCCAGAATACTTCACAAGTGCAGCCGTTTTGCTGATACTCGTTCCAACACATCTCGCACCCACAATCATTCCACGTTGAAATTCAGTTAAATCACTTTTCTTTCCCATATCTGAGCAAACAACACAGTATAACTGATGACTCACTTGTCCAGCATTCCCGTGTTATAGTTATCTTGCCCTCTAGCGGCAGCGCTGTGACGCAATAACTCATTTGCATAAACCTCTGAGGTGGTCATAATAATTTGGCCACTCAGTGTATAGTAAAAGCACAATGCTATGTGTGCTTTAATATCAAATCAAGAATTCTTACACGCTTCAGAGGATATGGCTAAATCTTAACACCAAAAACTGATGTAACTCATATCAAGATGTAGCTCGTTGGTGAAGAACATCGTAATTTTCAGTGCTTCTCAAATTTGATGAACAATTATTATGTAATTAAACCATTTAACTTAATTCTTGTGTTAAATGATGGGAGGACATATTTTAAACGTATAAGAAATGCTTTTGGATCGTTAGTAGAAGTTTAAAGGTTAACAATTGTACAATTTCACAATTTTAAAATTAGTACAATATGGCGGTCAAGATGACGGTTTAGTTACATGAAATGTACTGGAGAAATACGAGTTCTTCTTTTGAGATAGAAATGTAAAAATGGTCATAGCATGTTTAATACCAAGTATGCTTTTTTAATAATTGATAAAAAATATTGATCGTTGTCGATTATCTGCCAAGTAATTTGACTTTACTTTACTGATTGATTTGATTAACTGTTCTTATGCACTGTTATTAAATACGTGTATACATTTAGTTGTATAGTAAAAATATTTGGGTGATTCTCACGAAATATGACAATTCACAGTCCCTTGCGCCATGATCTAATACTATAATACTAAAAGAACTTTTTTTAAATTTTTTTTATAAATAGCATTGCAGTTAGCATTTTAAAATAACCTAGTACTAGCATGGACTATTTTGTATATTTAGAAAATTAAATTGAACTTAAAAATTTCATATTTCTGGCATGTCACAAAAACAATGTTTCCAATAATAACTAGCTTCAAAACTTCCAATAAATTTTTCAATATCTAATTTTTTTAACATCAACCGGTGTAAACATTTCTAGAAAATACGCAGAGGGTATTATTTAAAAAAACTTCGTTAAAAATAATTTTTTCTGTCAATAAATTTTTTTGTCCCAAGAAAATCTGTCATTTTCCTGGCTACTTTTAATTAATAGTTTGTAACCAAAATAGATAGAGCCAGCAATCAATATCTTATGTTGATAGATTGATTAGATACCCTCCTATCTGAACATGTCTTGTTGCATGAATAAAGAACCAACTTTCTGGTTCAAAATCTATTTCAAAAAATTTTTCAAGGTGAGTAGGTTTTTGTGTTGTCATTTTTCTGGCTTCTTGAAATTATTAATAACATAAACTGCATAGATTTATCTGAGTTATTTTAAGAAATCCTGTTGTTTTCTTCAGAATATAAACGTCTTAGGCTAAAATATTAAATTAAAGTAAAGTTATATGCTATAAAATGGTGAATTTGTCATTATCCTGGCTGTCATTTTCCTGGCTTATGAATGCCAGGACATTGAAGTCTTACCAGAATTTTTTTAAACTGCTAATACTGTAAAGAGGGAAAGCAAATATTATCCTAATACCAAGTTTATGTATGATTGTAATAAGATTGAATGTAGTCAAAGTTATTTATTTATTTAATGATTGATTATTTTCCACAATTTAATTCTGTACATATCAGCAAAAAACATTTTTTTGATTCTTTCTACGGTAGATAAAAGAATTAGTTTAAGTTATTCTTGGTCCATCTAACATAAAGGCTTAGATTTTGATACTAACTAATAGCTTAAAATGACTGTTTTTTCAAACTTAATATGTCATTTTCCTGGCATTCAAAATGTGGTGAATTTTTTATTTTATTTTTTCTTGAGCAAATGTCAATGAACTACACTGCTATCTGTAAGATATTAATAAATGTAACTAATTCAATATTAAAAAAAATTTAGATTGTTTTGGAGACATTAAATTTGAAGAAATTTTTTTTCCGAATTGTCATGTTTCCTAAGAATCACCCATTTGTGTTCTCATAAGATTTATATAAATATGTAAATTTTATAAAATAATTTAATAATATTTAACTTCCATTCAGTTCGGTTAGGTTCAAATTCATATTAATAATCTGTCTGTGCTTTGTGTGTATTTGATTAGCAAATTAATTTTATTTAAAAGGAATTTCGTATATGCGAATCCTAAATGTTTGATTCGTACTTTACATCGCATTTTAAAAGCTTGTTTGCAATGTTTCTCATGTATATCATATCTTGCTCTCCTATATCACATTTTGCTGTTCCTTAAATATCAGTATTGGAAAATAATCTAAATTGAAAAATGTTGTCTATGTATAAAAACTTTTAAAGGTATATGGCATAAACTCTTTATTGTGATACAAATTATAAACTATTGCATAGAATACTTCTTTTCCTTTAGAAACATAAAAATTAAAATGGCTGTGATCAAAACTTAAAATTCTCTAATTTTAACTCGTTGCCATAACAACCGAAAATCATTAAACAAATACATGACAATCGATTTAGATTTCCCATTATAATATCGGCAAACTCAAGCAAAATAAAGAAAAATACATCTCTTTGATCTCAAACCGTAACACTCCACCGATTTCATAGAGACTTTAGTATATCCAGTTTCATTGTACTCTATTTCTTTTTTTCTCTTCTTCCATTTAACTGTCATGTGATCTTTTAGTGATTCATCAGCATTCAGCTCGGTAAGCCCAAAAAGCACGTTTTTGAACGCATTAAAAATTCAAGATTTTTCTTTGGACCAAAAATAGAGTTCACAGAAGAGCAGTTTGCAGGGAAGAAGCAGGCTAGGAAAGAAGAAAAGTTATATAAGCCCAGAATGCAGGTCCTTATGGGATTTGATGTTAGACGAGAGCTACATTTCAGCTGAAGCGCTGTATCGTGGTGCGGACGTGATCTTAGTATCGTTTTTATTTTGTGGCAAGAGTTGCGAGAGGGAGGGGGGGCTAAGAAAAGGAAAAAATAACGTGAAATGGTCTGTTTAATGCATGCTTCAGTACTTGTCAAGAGAACGATAGAAGAAAATATTTCAATACAACGTTTTCTATTATTTTTATTGCTCCCGACGGAATATCTATCTGAGTTTGAATATTTAATGCGCTAAGTGATTCTATTCAAAACCAAAAATTCTGTAAATTATTTCTCTTTTGAATAATTTCTTTGAAAGGTAAAATTAAACTCATTAATCACAGGAAGAACTTTGTTAACCATTTTCGGTTGTTTTTCTTTCGCTGTTTAAAAAATCTGAAAGTTTAATATAAAAATAAAGGCATTCAATTTGCTAGTATTTCCTACTTTCAGTTTAATTTATACAGAAAAAAATGTGGAAGAAAAAATATAAGAAGCATGAACAATAGATTTGTTGGTCGTTTCTTACATTCAAACACGTGGGACTTGCTTAACAAATTAATGCACTAACCCCTGAGTCATCCTATCACGTACTGCGAATCATTTCAAAAGCAAATAAAATATGTTAGGGAAACGTGTGACGTCCGATTATATGTAAAGAAAGCTAGCATCAATAAATAGAATTGACTTCTGTCAATTCTATTTTGTAAAGAAGAAGAAGCAAAGTTGGAAAAAATATACATATCAGCTCAGAATCCAGTTTTATGCTATTTGATGTTCGGCGAGAGCTGCATTGCAGTTGGCCCATTGTATCGCATAGCGGACGAGGTCTGGCAATCCTTATTATTTTGTGGCAACCACTGTGAGCGGAGAGTTCGGCTCGAAATGACCACAGTGCTGATGTCCTCAGTCGTAGATGACTCATGTTTAGAAATTCCTTGATTCCAGGTTAAACGAAAAAAGTTTTTGAGGTTTTAATCTCCATGTAACGCGATCACGGGTTAGTTTTATCAAGAAGTTTTCCACGAAGGCAAGTTTGTCCTGATCAAGGAGTTCCATTGCTTTCTGGGTTGCGTTCAAGATCACAGGGCCACCAAATTTAAAATTGATAGTCATTGATATTCTCAGAATATCAGGGTTGGCTGTTCAACGCAGGTTATATAAGAATGTAATAAAATTGTTCATATCACTTTAACGCTCGGACAAGAAAATTTCATGAAATTTGAGTGTCCAATTTTACAGTGCTTAGGAAAGTTGCTGAGGTTGCGCATGATTTCTGTAGCTCTTCGAGTGAAAACCCAAAGACTTCGACTCCTCGAATAAGGAGTTCAACTCTTTTGATTGACTATCTCTCATTGGATTACAAATTTAATCCATAAATCAATTAAAAAATTTAAATTCTCAGACTGAGAAAAAAAGTATGGTCAAAACTAACATAATATGGTAAAGTTTATTATTTCTGGCTCTATGGGAACACCGAAAATCTTGGTAATTTTTACCGAAAGACTTTGGAAATGATTTTGGTAAAATTAACAATAAAATATGGTTTTATAATGTGTAATAAAATTTGGTAAATGTGGTAAAATTTGATTACCTTATCATGATACCTTAAAGTATTGCATAAAAACAATTTTTTCAGTTTAACTTATTTTACAGTTTTGTTATCTTTACTTAATGTATTAAGACCTACATTTTCAAATATATTGAGAACTGAATGTAGTAAAACTATAATTTAAAAAAATAGAATTTCCGGAAGAACCGTTATCATATGAATGGAAAAATGACCAAATGAAATGTTTAAATACCATATTTTTTGGTTTTATTAACAAAAATTGTGTTGTTGTTTTCTCCCAAAAATATCATTACCATACAAAGCGATAATTTTACCAGATTTGTTTTCTCCGTACATGATATTTATACTTATACGCTTCAGAATTTGCAGTCTTAAAAAAAGCATCAGTCATTTTTGAACTCAAATGTATTGGTATATCAAACAACACATGAAAAATATCTGAATTCCACATCTTTGACTGAAACAAGAACACACAAAACACTTTAAATCGATAATAGATAGGAAAAAATTGTAGGAAAACAAATCTGGAACAATAATTCATCCACTTACCGAACTTTTTATCAACAGTCACAAAACTTTTGTTTATTTTAACCGTAAATTTCCGTTATTCATTTCTCTATCATAACTTTCAGTCATATAAATCTCGTAATAATAATTTGCATAAGAATCTCGTTTACTAAGATTTTTTTCCTCTTCTGTTTTTTTATTAAAAAATAGTTTAGATTGTTTTTATTACTATCACTTGGAAAGCATTTCTTAATTATTTTTTATTATTCCTAGTTTATGTTTCTAAAAAATGGCGCTTTTATAAACTGCATATTTATTCATGATAAGAAAAATGTCATACAGTATTTTAAGATAATCCAAACGAAAACGGCTATTTTCTATATTTTTGCCCCTATTCTTCAGACTTTTGTTTACGAATTTATTTTTTATTATAGTAGTGGAAAAAAGGGTAAGTCGAGCTATATTTTATTTTGTTTAACACCAATCACTTAAAACTATAAATAAAAAAAAAATCAGGCCAATAACTTAATTTTTTGTTACAATTCCTTAACCTTGCAATTTTAATGGAATCATTTACAAATTTAATCCATAAATCAATTAAGAAATTTAAATTCTCAACGACATAAAGATTTCAAACTTTATTTATTTTTCAAAAATAAAAGATTGACCTGTATGCTGAGTAAGATATGTCTTCGATCTACCGTCGTCTCTCTCTCTGTTTTGGCAACACTAAGGCTGGCAGTCATCCTCGCACTACGATGAAGTACAAACCAAATAAAAATTTATTGTTCCATAGATGGTAAGTGGTCTACCGTTTAGGTTTTAAACGCGGGTAATAAATTCTAGGCTATATTTCACCTCCAGTACTCGTAAAGCTTTAATTAATGGACGCGAGTGATTTTTTCAAGAGGAACTAACGAAAAGCTTAACATAACTCCAATCTTCAAATAAACTTCGTTTTTTTTAATTTTTTTAACCATAAAGACTATGGTTAATTGGAGAGATTGACTGTTGCCAGTTATTTTTCAGTAATTTCATAATGAAAATTCTAGTAGAGCAAAGTAAATTGTGTGTAAAAACTTTTTTTAATTATATATTAAATTTATTAGTCGTCGAAAAAAATTTGAAAGGTAAAATATTAAAGTTTTTCCATCACTTTTATCTTCGATATTTATATTGACAAAATCCAATATTTGAGGGTAATCAGGAGATTAGTTTTTAAGTGATAAAAGTTTAAAAATACGACATTTTTGAGATAGCTGAACATGCGAAAATTGAAATTAGCGTTAAGAGGTGTAAACTTTCGTCAGCTTACTTTTACAAACTGTTGGTGTTATATTTTCAAGATTGCGGCTACATATCATCCATATTTTTAAGTCAGAATACAATTACCTCCAAAAAAAGTCTTGTTTATTCCGAAAAAAGGTATGTTTTCCTGTCAAAATTCGTAACTTCTGTACTGACGAATGTGATTTGTCATTCTGATGATCTTCTGCACTAATTAAAGAGCATATTTAAGGTAGAGCCTATGAATTATAAGAATTGAACCCTACTGCGAGAAAATGCGAATTGAACTCTACTGCGAGAATTTAGGGAGTTTTTCTTTTGAGCATTGCATAATTACGTTTTACAGCTAACCCAATTCTGAGAATATCAATGATTATCATTGTTCAACACCGTAATCTTGCGGTCTTGAACACAACCCATAAGACAACGAAACCCTTGGATCAAGCAACTTGATTTCATAGTGGATTTCTTGATGAAAATAACCCATGATCGCGTTACGTGAAGAGGAAAAACGCGAAAGACTTTTTCGGTTATCCCGGAGACAAGGAGGTTCTAACCATAAGTCGTCTTTAACTGAGGATGTTTTACGTCAGCTCTGTGGTCGGTGCGAGCCGGAAGAAGAATTCGTATTAACCAAGCACCATTGGCTTTCGAACCTGGGGCACCTCGTTGTTAAGTGAATACTCTACCCCATGAATCACCATGTCTCGCTATGTCCAATTATCAATTATAAAGTTTAACACATGAATCGAGTCAAAGCATAATTAACAAGTTTTTGAAAAATGCATTACTGACGGTTCTTGTTTTTTAAATCGCTCATATATTCATAATCATTTACATATTCAAAAATCTTTTATAGATTCATAATCATTCATTGAGTCATAATCTTTTACAGATTCATTATCATTCATATGTTCACAAACATTCATATGTTCACAAACATTTATATATCCAGAATCATTTATGTATTACATTATATTTATGTATTCATCGATGTAAATTAAGACGTTTTTAAAATTTCTAAAGATCTCCATTTTTCAAATATTTTTAAAAATTGCAATCAGTTAAAAATTTCATTTGACATTAGAAAACATGGGCATTATTTTTACAATCACAACTTGCATTACTGTGCTGTTAATTATAAAGTCATCCTATTAAAATAGTTGGCACTCATTAAATATAAACAGAAAACATATTTATATTCCTGGCACCAAGAGAGTAAGATCCATTCCATTAACCCAGACTCTAAAAATCTTTTAATACTTTCAAAACAAAAACTTAGTTAGTTGAACAATTTTAGTCAGCATAAACCACACTGCTGTGAACTAATACAAATGGTTTTGTGGTAAAGATATCTTCCCCTGGCAGATATCCAAGCATCCAAAACAGAGATAGTACAATCAATTTGGATACTCCGTGGTCTAACCGGTTCATAATGTCAGATCAATTATAGACGGGTGACTGCTTATCAGAAATAGGCATCCGATTATCAAACTATGTATAAGTTTTCTTATTTAGTCTAGAGCATAGGAGAGGCATCTGACTGGTTAATGTAAGTTTTCTGGAAAAGATAAGAAACTTAATGTCTTTTTTTAAATGTCTCCAACAGAAAAACCTGTGGAGCATTTAGAAATTTCATGCAAGACTTACTTCAAAGACGGGAAATGCAATTTATTTGTTTTAGTACCGAAAATATGTTACTTTTATGAAAGAAAAATAATATTTTGACGTTGTTATTATGTATAATTCTATTACAGCGTTTCTGATAAAAATTATTTTAATATTTATTTTTCGTCATTTTTAATATCTTCTCATAATATTATGTATAAATGTATAAATGCAAATCAATCAATTTACAAATGAATCAGTTCCATATTAACGAAGCAAAAATTCTCATTTTAATGTTTACTTGGATTTTTAAATGGTGTTTACCATTCTTAAACTGAATTTTATTATTTTATAACAATATTTGTGAAAGAAAGCTAACTGTTAAATCTTTATTGATTTCAAAAAATTACACTTTGTTTTCGCACGACCAATTGTGTTCAAAACATTAATCTTTCATTTATTACAATTTTTATAAAATTAAAAGAACTTAATAACTTCATAAGGTGGTGAATAATATGAGTCAAGACTATAAGACTAAAATAAGACTAAAATCATTGATACAGGCAATATTTTATAAGTGCTTTTAATATATATTATTCGCAGTTGCAGCACTTATATGATCCTAGACAGAAAAATTTTTTAGAATAATATAGTAGAATAAACTGCCAACAAATTATGAAAGGACTATTTTCCCATATATATATAATATATATATATATATATATATATATATATATATATATATATATATATATATATATATATATATATATATATATATATATATATATATATATATATATATATATATATATATATATATATATATATATATATATATATATATATATATATATATATATATATATATATAACATTTTGAAAATTTAAAAAAAATGATTTTGAAACTTTATAGTTAACGCTTTGTTTTATATAAAGTCATTTTTGCTATGTTTAAAATTTTAAATTACTATTTTAATTGACAGTGAATTTTCCCTGATGGATTTTTCTTGTGATATAATGTCTTCTTAAGGCTAATTTGACCTACTATGAAGAAATTCCGACGGAGGGAAATTAAAAGAATTTATAAAATTTGTGCAGCAATATAAAATGTTTTAAGAACAGAAGTGAAGATTTGAAATTTTTGAAATTAAATAATTCTATTTACCATGATATTTTCAATAAATAATTGTTCTTTTTTCATAATAATAATTATTTAAAAGGTTAAAAACAGTACATTCACCAAGTTGATTAACCGAATTGGTAAAAAGTACCGGCATAAAGAGTGTCGGTACTTTTTACCGCTAAATCAAACTTTACGAAACAAAAATTTGTTATATCATAATTTTCGTTGTTGACTGAAATATATCTGAATTACTTTAAATAAGGAGATATTACGGTAAAATGATGGTTTAAAACTTTACGGTAAAATGTATTTTACGAAATTTACACTTAGCATGCCATTAATTTTACCAAAAAATTTGAATTAGGATTATTTACACTGCATCTAACTCATATAATTTTATTCTTTTTCTAGTACTCAATTTTTTTTTAAAAAAAAGTAAAGATTCAAAATAATCTATTTATTCACTTGCCATTGCTTGGTTTCTAAAATAAACTTTCTGCTTTTACAATAAGGCTGCTCTATTTTTATGAAGAGAATAGAGCAAGACGAAAATCTAGCCTCTCAATAAATATATCTAAACGCTATTCTTTTATCCATAAATATAGATAAAGAGGCTTACAGCGGAATTTAGAAATAATCTTTTTGGATCAAAAGATTCCAAAACTTTAAAAAATGATGATATCAAGTTGAAGAGAAACTTGATAAATATGCAAATTTCTTCGTTGGAGTTCTTTAGTAAGAAAATAGTTAAGGCACAGTGAATTTTTGGGAAATGTTGTTATCGGATAATATGTTATATATATATATATATATATATATATATATATATATATATATATATATATATATATATATATATATATATATATATATATATATATATATATATATATATATATTGATTTAAATATTTCTAAAATTGTTTAAAAAAAACATAACTCCATATTATGTATTTTTATTAAATCGAAGACACTATAGTTTGACTATGAGCATGAGCTTTTTATAATTTAGATTGTTTCTGGTGTAAAAAGAACTACATGTATTTCGTAATAACTAGAAAGATATGTGCTCCTTTTTTTTTTTTTTTTTTTTTTTTTTTTTTTTACAAATCCTCCTGGCTAGCGACAGCTAGACATGTTTCATAAGATTATAAACACGCAAAAAGTCTACAAAACTCAAGGGCTCCCTGATCAGATCGCCCCAGGATCGCCCAGCGGAGGCAGTCCAGGATGTGGTCTGGGGAGGCCAAATCTGAAGAACATTTTCCACAAACTGGGAAAACCTTGCGACCTCCAAGAAAAGCAAGGGTCCTCAGATGAACGCTGGCGAATCGGGACAAAGCTGTCTGGTCCCTGCGATCACAGGTGAGGCCAAGGGATCCACCAGGGCTCTTTTTCCTGTACCAATTACTTGCTGGAGGGGTAAGAAATTTCGATTTTACCCTATTTTTCTTGATCGTTTGGATCTCCGGGAAAGTCCAGACCGGGAGGGGAGCCGGGGCCTCAGACCCTTCCTTTGCCAGTCCATCGGCCACCTCATTACCGTGTACATCTACATGTGAGGGGATCCATTGCAGGTGGATTGTTCGGGATTTGGATATCTGTTTCAGTATGTTTAGAACAGAGATACTAGTTCTGTCACCCACAGTACTCCAGTCCCTTAGGTGTTGGATTGAGCTCTTACTGTCCGATAGAATCCGGACCTCACCAGAGCTCCCCTCCTCCAGTATGGCCTTCAGACCCGCCTCAATGGCAATCAGTTCACTTCTGAAAACCGAACAATGGTCTGAGTTTCTAATTGCTATCTTTTGTTCACCATTCGGGGACCTGATATATACACCACTACCCGATTGGTTATTCTCACCTTTGCTGCCATCTGTGTATATCTTAGTTGCGTCATGTGGAATCCCATTATAACTTCAAGTGCAAGTTGTCTAAGATGTGAGGATACACTTGATTTCTTGGACACATGGGAAAGCATTTCAGTGTGAAAAAATACCTCTGTTAGCCCTAAAGAGGGATCAATTCCCATATTAAGTGAGTGGCTCTCCACATTTTTGTCAAATAATTCCATGGAAGCCGCCAGACTAAACGGGTTGTTCTTCTTTAGCCTTTGATAATTTTGCCATTTCAGAATTTGCTCTGCCGTACGATTTTGAGTGCCGTAACTAATAAGTTTACTGTAGTATTTCGCTAGGTTTGCCTCCCTTCTCATGCTCAGAGGCTGAAGATCCGCTTCATAGAGTACCACATCATTCGGGCAGCTATACAGTGCTCTAAATTACAGCACTGAACGCAGAATTTAGCACATTGTTTTAAGATTGTATTAATTATTTTTACATAAGTTATTTTCTTATTAACGACTGATTGGTTATTACATGGAACAAAATTTTCCCTTTCCAGATCACCATTTGTGACCGAATATTTAGAGATGGCGCATAAAATGTAAAGTGGTGTACTTTCAGTCAAACTATCGCCAAATTTAAATTTTTAAAGTTGTTTGAAACCATGAGTTTATTTTGTTTGTTATTCGCTTAAAACTTGTTTTTTGAACAAAAACAAATATTAAAATTAACGGTCAATAAAACAAAAAAGTTTAGGAGTGTGCTGATCAAAAAATTATACCAATTTGCTTAGCAGAAACGCAAAAAGTGCCATAATAGTACTGACGCAAATGACTCTTGATTAAAATTGGTAACAGCTATTAAAAAAATAGCTATTTATTTAAAATAGTAATTTACTAAAAAGTGAAATTATTTGGGATGCTGCTAATTTATTTAGGAGAAAAATGAAAAGTCGTCATGCTATATTTGACGTCAGTATAGCTTAATTAATTTTAGTCATAGATTCTAGTTGAAATAAAAAAGAATAAGGTATGTTCTAAAAAGCAAAATAAATTTAGAAAAGATACTTATTGGTTTAAGGAAACCTTAAATAATTGCAATTCTATTATTGACGTCAATACTTAATTAATTTCAGTTATAGGTACAAATTGAAGTAAAATTAATGTACGTACTTAAAAGTATAATTAATAGAGGAATAATACCGATTTGTTTAAGAGAAGAGTGAAAATTTTTTGTTTAAAATGTAAACGTTGTATGAAAAATAAAATAGTCGTAGTAGAATTATGATAATTTTCACCGATTGCTGAATGAAATGGGAAAATTTAACTACCACGTAATGTTAACAATATCAGTAAAAATATCGAGTTCTAAAAATGAAAACTGTTTTATCTTTAAACTAAAGTGAAATATTAAACGAGGCAGTTTATATATCATATAGACATGTTTCCAATAAATTTGAACCCTCTTTAGCCCTGTTTTGAACCGATGTTTAAATTTTAAGCGTGTTGTTTTAGCATCTGAACCCTGTCAAGATGAACTCCATTCTAAATTGAAGTGATGTTTAATTGAACTAAGTTTCAGCTCAAGTTGTTAGGAAATATTGTGTAATGAAGTTAAGAAATCAATAGTAATATGATTCAATTTAGTAGCATATTAAAAAAAAGCAGCAAACATTATGGTTCAACACGCTGTTAAATTGAATACGTTTTGTTTCAGAAGCTGAATGCAGTAAAATTGAACACACTGTTAAATTGAATACGTGTTGTTTCAGAAGCTGAATGCAGTAAAATTGAACACACTGTTAAATTGAATACGTTTTGTTTCAGAAGCTGAATGCAGTAAAATTGAACACACTGTTAAATTGAATACGTGTTGTTTCAGAAGCTGAATGCAGTAAAATTGAACAAGCTGTTAAATTGAATACGTGTTGTTTCAGAAGCCGAATGCAGTAAAATTGATCACGCTGTTGTATGAACGCCCTGTTGATTTGATTTGATGTGAAATTGAACTATATTTCAGCTCAAGTTGAGCCATAGTATTGTGTAATCAAGTTTAAAAAGTTCGAAAATGTGGTACCACAAATAAACATATTATGGTTAAACATGTTCCGAAAATTATAACTGGGTAGCTAGATCTTTTACCATTCTTTTTTAGATTTAGCGTAAAGCGAACTAAATTTAGGCTTAACTAAAGCTCAAGCTTATCTAAACTCATAAATGTAAGCATTCAAAGTAAATCTGACCTTCAATTAGGTATTAAGTCAAAAATATTGTCAGCTGAAAGGAATTTCAATTTAAATCAAATATCAATTCAGACCAATAAAAGAAATGCATTTAACAATAACTACTGTTTTTAATACTCGGTACTGCTGTCAAATATTATTTTTTATCGACTGTATAGATGTTTGGAAATTTCTTCTAGACAGATGCGCCCCATTGATTGAATAAGTTTTTGAATATAGCTTCAAGATAAGACAGCTTAAACTTTGCAAAAGTAGTCCAAAACATCATATAGAGAATAAGTTTAATTCAATTGAGCCTTTCTTTCTAGCTTCTGGATGTTTTAAATCTGAAATTTCTGATTAATATTGTTTTTTGTGATTGTTTCTTTTCTGTGTTTTTCTTATAGCTGTTTTTTTCTGATTAATATTGTTTTTTTACGTGAACTTTTGGAGCTGAGAAAACGAACGTTCTTGCTGAAACTGTTTTAACGATCAAAATTATTTAATTCGTAAAATCTCTAAAATTAAAGTTTCTAAAATGTTTTACCTAAGGCTTAGAAAATGAAAAACAGTTTTGAGCATATAAATCACTAAGAGATAGAACATTTATAACTCAACCATTTCTCGAGTTTTGAGTTATAAAATAATATTTTTAATATGCCTTGTGAAAAAAAACTTATATTTTGCATAAAACTAGATGGCCCAAACAAAGAACTGCTTTTCCAATTAAGCTATTCAGACCATATTTTTCTGATTGTTGCTGCACAGTTCTTTGATGAATATGAATATGAATTTGATGAAGAATTCCCTTTAAAAACAGCACGCTTATAGGCATACATATCTTATAGTTATCCCAAATTACTTAATATATTAAGTTAACACTTAGAATTATTTAAAATGGTATTTAACGCTTGAAACTCCGACCATTAGAATAGAATTTATTCGAATTGATACAAATTGGCTCACAGGATGGTAATAAATTACATAAGCTAAATTTGTCCTAAAAGTTTTAAGCCATTCAATCGGAAATTTTAAAAAATACAAATTTTGTGTAATTCTAAAAATTAATTTAATTAGAAATTCCAGGATTTCCCGTGCAATTTTATACAATGGAGTCAAAACAGTATTTATACGACGAAAATTAAAGTTCATATAAATACATAATCATTTTTTAAGAAGATTGAATTTATTCAGACTAAGAAAAAAAGTATGGTCAAAACTAACATAATATGGTAAAGTTGATTATATCTGGCTCTATGGAAACACTGAAAATCTTGGAAATTTTTACCGAAAGACTTTGGAAATGATTTTGGTAAAGTTAACAATAAAATATGGTTTCATAATGTGTAATAAAATTTGGTAAATGTGGTAAAATTTGATTACCTTATCATGATACCTTAAATCATTGCATAAAAACAATTTTTTCAGTTTAACTTATTTTTCAGTTTTGTTATTTTTACTTAATGTATTAAGACCTACATTTTAAAATATATTTAGAACTGAATGTAGTAAATTTAGTAAAATGTAGTTAATTTAAAAAAATAGAATTTCCGGAAGAACCGTTATCATATGATTGGAAAAATGACCAAATGAAATGTTTAAATACCATATTTTTTGGTTTTATTAATTAAAATTGTGGTGTTGTTTTCTCCCAAAAATATCATTACCATACAAAGCGATAATTTTACCAGAATTGTTTTCTCCGTACATGATATTTATACTTATACGCTTCAGAATTTACAGTCTTAAAAAAAGCATCAGTCATTTTTGAACTCAAATGTATTCAAACAACACATGAAAAATATCTGAATTCCACATCTTTGACTGAAACAGGAACAAACAAAACACTTTAAATAGATAATAGATAGGAAAAAATTGCAGGAAAACAAATCTGGAACAATAATTCATCCAGTTCCCGAACTTTTTATCAACAGTCACAAAACTTTTGTTTATTTTAACCATAAATTTCCGTTATTCATTTCTCTATCATAACTCTCAGTCATATAAATCTCGTAATAATAATTTGCATAAAAATCTCGTTTACTAAGATTTTTTTCCTCTTCTGTTTTTTTATTAAAAATAGTTTAGATTGTTTTTATTACTATCACTTGGAAAGCATTTCTTAATTATTTTTTATTATTCCTAGTTTATGTTTCTAAAAAATGGCGTTTTTATAAACTGCATATTTATTCATGATAAGAAAAATGTCATACAGTATTTTAAGATAATCCAAACGAAAACGGCTATTTTCTATATTTTTGCCCCTTTTTTTCAGACTTTTGTTTACGAATTTATTTTTTATTATAGTAGTGGAAAAAAGGGTAAGTCGAGCTATATTTTATTTTGTTTAACACCAATCACTTAAAACTATAAAAAAAAAAAAAAAAAAAAAAAATCAGGCCAATAACTTAATTTTTTGTTACAATTCCTTAACCTTGCAATTTTAATGGAATCATTTCAGGTAGCTGACGATTAAAATAATACCCAGAATATTAAAAAAAAATTATTTTAGAAGTGACTAAACACATAAGATATATATGTTGTTTAAAATAAGTATATACTTTCTATTTTTAAATTTGTTAAGAGCTGTTTGAAAAATATTGGTTTAAAAATATGTGTCCAGGATTTTCAACAAAAAAAAAATGAAACACATAAATAATTATAGGGATTAAGAAACTCTTAAATAAATTTTTAGGCAAATTTCGCCTAAAGCAATTATAAAAATGTAAAAAAACATAATGTAAAAAAAAAATTTCGTGATATTTTCAGTTTTAAACCAGCAGCTGGGTTGATCGATCAAAAGCATAAAACTTCTAAAATAGGTGAGTAGCCTCAATGGTTTTTCACAACACCCAAACAAGTTTACTCCTTAAAAATTACAAAGAAAATACGTTTGCAGAATTGTTTTTAATCATTACATCAGGTTTTGTTTCTGTAAAGATTAAGAAGGAAATCTGTAGTCACAACTGTTTTTAAAATATAGAAATAGTTTTTCACTGTAAAAGTTACGATGAAAATCTCTACCGGCACCAGATATTCATATTTTATCACTGTACATTGATCAGTACGAGTCGGAAGCAGAATTCGTAACGACCAGTCTTTGCTGGGTTTTGAACCTGGAGCACCTTATTGAGAGATGAGCACCGTATCCTCTGTGTCCTGCGCAACCACTGTTCCAGTGGTTTGCTATGGAGACAAGCGGTTTCCATTAAAAGTCTTAATACTTGAAATAATATTTAATTGTTTGAATGTCTTAAACTATAGTCTTAAATTAGAATCTGGAAACTTAATTTTCATTAAAGTTGTTTCTAAAGTAAGGTAATATTCAGGTAGAGTATCAATTTGACAATAAATACAAATCAATGTTTTATTTATATGATATTCAAAATTTCATATAATTTTCATAAAATAATTGCGGAAAAGTGAGAGCAAGTATAGGAAACAAATGTAAAATGATTTGAAAATAGGCAAAGCTATTGAACGATAAGCAAAACTATATGGCGAAAACTAAAATTGGAACTGAATGTCTTGATCCGTTTATGATTAAAGTGGAAAACAGTAAAAACCGTTTTATCAGCGAAACAGCTTTTAAACAGTCAAATATACGGAGAAAGTCAGAAAAAAATAGGTATTTTTTATAGTGTCAAGACGAAGAGTGTCCTAAAATAGACTGACGGTATTTAAAAAAAAACGAATATTCAGAAACTAAAAAGTTTAAAAAAACGATATAGGCAGTAAATTTATGTTACAATGCTTAATTTTTTTAAAATTGTATTTTATTTTAGTTCATAAAGTCCTTGACAGTTTTTCAAGTGTTTTCAATGTTAAGTATTTTGTAAAGTCTTCGGTAGGTGGCACTGCAAGTCCATTCTACTATTCTTTCTGTTGCTTTTGCTTATTCCCTTTTCCAATGAAAACCAGTGATCACGCTTTATTATAAAATATTTGAAAGTATAATAATTTGATTTGAAAATATAATTTGATCCATTCATAAAAATTTTCCAAACTTTTTGATCCCATTCTCAATTATTTCTCTTTGATTTTTCGAGTTTACAATCTGCAATACCATCGTTCGGAAATGTTTAATATAAAAAAACTCCAGGAATAAAACTATTTCTTTGTCTTAAAAATTTATTTATGTCTCATAAATTTACTCCAAAAATTTGCTTTTTTTCCTCATCCTTTTCCCTTTTTACAAAATGCTGCAGTCCGTCAGTTTAATTTAAGTATAACCAATTAGTAATAAATATTAGGCTAATTGGAGCTGTAGTTAAAAAGAAATATTCTTCTTGCGTTTCAATTTGTAGTTTTGAGTTAATTGAAGCAGTAGTTACAGAAAATTGCCAAAAGGAACTTGTAGAAACTTTAAATTATTAGCTCAATGACGTTTTGTAAAAAATAAACATAGCAACAACTCTAATACAGCTAGAAATGAAAAACTGAGAATCGATAGACTAAAAACAAAACCATAATTCTTTTAACATGTACTGCAAATGCAATGAGATGTTATTTTAAACCACGTTTTTTCGATCGAGTTTTAAAATAATATCGAATTAACTAGTTTGTGAAGATGTACTTACTAGTTATGTAATTACTAGTTTATGAAACATAACATGTTTCAATTTAGCATAGCAAATTTAAACAACATTATGGCTACAAATTTCCTAAAACTCTAGAATTTTTTATTCACGTTCGCCAATAATAATGTCGTTTTCTTCCTCTTTATTTAATGTCACTAAACGTATCTAGAAACTTTGTTTTTTTAAAAATTCTAGCGTATTATTTCTCTTAACATTGGTATTACACTGTAAGAATTCTCATTCTAAAATTACGGTCTGTCCGTCCAATTAACCATAAAGTTTGTGGTTAGGAATTTTTTTTTTTTTTTTACCTTTACGATTTTGAAATCATTTACAACTGATACGGTTAAAAAACCATTATTATGAAACTATACGTTTTTTTTAACTATTTACCACTAACATAATTTCAAAACAACATAAATTCAAAACAACATAATTTCAGAACTGCAAAAATGAAATTTAACTGGACATTGGAGTTAGGTTGTGGTTGAATTGGTTTTTGTTAAGTTTACCTTGTAATGTAGCTTAATAGTCAATCTAGTGGCACATTTATCACGGGAATATAATAGATTTTTTTTTGTTGCTTTAAGCAGCTCTGTGGTGCCCTCCATTTTGCGTAAAGGAGTGTTTCGTTTTCCATCAGATCAGGCTCCATAGGGCACTGGAAACTTCTCATGCATTTAAGAAAGGAAGGAAATATTGTGGTGTCAACGCTGGGATTCGAACCCCCGTTCATGAGATTGACAGATTAGCCCTCTCGGATATAGTATGTACTAAGAAACAAGGAACTAAGTGGCCTCATGAAGTGTTCGGATATAAAATTTTGGTTGTTTAACAGTACTAAGTGAAAACAGTCAATAAAGATTTTTCTGTCAGTCAATAGTTTGAATACCATTCTTTTATGGTTATTTGACTGTTTTGCTTCAGTATGGTAAAATAACAATTAAATAAACTGTAAATTAAGTATATTTTTTTAAAGAAATTTCTAACAGCGTAGTTGTAGTTATATATTCACAATTTGAGCGTAATTTTTTAATAACCCTGATTGTTATATTCTTTTTCTTCTTATGCCAAATTTATAGCCAGGCAATATTGTGTTCGCATCATTTGAGTATCGATAATAAACTTACTTGACCCCAAAAGAAAATAGATAAATGCGTCTCCAAACTCATGTCTACATAAAAGAAATGGAAAATATAAGTTGTCTCCTAAAATCTTTGAACGTATCATTAAACTTAATATATTTATTTCCTACATAAAGACATCTAAAAAATATATTTTAAAATAGCAAGTATTGCGAAGAATATAAAAAGCTAGCAAATTAGATAAAAACTAAATTATCTGTATATTCACGTTCTTGAATTTATGAGTTTGTTATTTCTATTCCCGTAGGAAAATTTCTAATTCATTTCCAGATACATTTTTAGGCATTCAAGATATACTTTTAGGCATGCTACGGGTTTGTTTAAAAACATATCCTAATATATTTAAGAAAGTCTTAATACTTAGATATTTTATTGATGGGAAACAATGGTGCTTAAATTCACATGGTACTTAGAGAAAAAAATATTTCAGTAGTAATATGAGTTTTTACAAAAGAAAATAGTTCAACACAATTTTATGAAAAATTTTAAAATATATACGTAAAGTTAAATTTGATGATATATTTGCTTTCTCACATTACAAAATTAGAGGAAGAAAACGGCTGCAATTTTTAATAAAAAAAACCAAATTTTGTAAAAGCATTTTTTATTTCAGTGATAAAATAAATAGTGAAAAAGAAACACCCGTATGAGTATAATAAAAGATATTTTTTTCATGAAAGCATTTGAAAATGACGAAAAGTATGTATCCTATTGCTTTTTATCCGATTTACTTTAACATTTATTAGTTTGCATAATTTAGTTTTCATCCCTTGAATATTTAAAGAATATTTTGATAAAATTGCGTTATATTGAACATACATTTATGCATTAAATATGACATTTATAAAAATACAAGACAATTTAACATCTAAAGCAGCGATACATTTAGAAATGTAAAGCACTCCAAAATTGACACGGGGCAGAAGGTGCATAGATTAAGGCCCTGCAATTTTTTGACCAACAGCATGATGACGGCAATGGGTACAGCATTGCACACCAGTTGCTTTTACTTTCCATACAAGTTAATGTACTTATTGATTGAAGCTGGGTGTGCTTCAAGCTACCGCTAGATGTTCAAGCTACCGCTCCAATTCATCACGATGACAGGTAAGTGCCTAAACAACTCGTTGTCGTGGCAGAATGTACATAATTGAAAAATATTAAAGGCAATTAGGGAATGGACACTACATTAGTTATGAACACGATGTTAACTAAATTCATTAAAACATAAAGAGTTATTACTTCCGCGTTTTAGACAAGATCATTTAAAGCTTGCTTTGGGAAGAAAAAATCCTTCAGAAAATTTGGTTCTATTTTGAACCATAACATGCAAATTTGCAGCAAATACGATGAGAGTTGCTAAATGCTAATTGCTAAATGCTAATTGCTAAATGCTAATTGCTAAATGCTAATTGCTAAATGCTAATTGCTAAATGCTAATTGCTAATTGCTAAATGCTAATTGCTAATTGCTAATTGCTAATTGCTAAATGCTAATTGCTAAATGCTAATTGCCAAATGCAATTTGCTAAATGCTAATTGCTAATTACTAAATGCTAATTGCTAAATTCTAATTGTTAAATGCTATGTTATCATTGCTGATTGCTGAATACTAATTGAAATTTAAGAAGATGCTTTATTGAATTATGTTTTTCTTCAAGTTGAACCATAGTGTATTGTCTAATCAAGTACGATATGGTACAGTTTAGTACTACATTATGTACGCAGAAAATTTGAATGATATTATAGTTCAACAAACTCCGAATAAGTGTAAAACTTGCTGCGACTCAACTTAATCGTAACAGCGACAGTTACGATCAAGAACTTAAACTCTATTCGCCAGATCAATCTAAGCTGTCTCTGTAACATGATGCGCTATTCTGATTTATATTCCTCTTCTTTATACTTTAACATTTTCGACATTAATAAATACTCAAATAATGTAAACTCTAATGATTAGTCTCCTGAACATTAACCAACCACCACAAGCCTGTTCCATTGTTTTCATTTAAGGTTTATAATCAAGAAGTTTTTTTTTTTCATTATTGTTTAACAAGTTGCTTTTGCAGTCTTCATAAAAGTTCATCATTGATTAATTTTTTAATGAGTTTTATTGCGTGGCTAATCACACTCAAATATTTCATAACCTCCATTAAAAACGATTTTTAGTGAATAGGAAATAGAACTTTTTTTTTAAAAAAAAAAAGTCTTTTTATGAGTAATTAAATAAAAATTTGAATCTTTTGCACCATGTAAATTATAACACTAACACACCTACTCTTCGACAAGGGTTAAAAGTAATCGGCAATAATTTGCATTAGATTGACATGGCACATGGATTTTTCATATAAGAAGTTTAGAAGTGTAATATTTTTCTGATGCACTTCATTACAAAATATTTATCTTCTTATCAAAAAGTATGCTTTTTATTTTTTGTTACTGACTGCTTATCCAAATTCTGTATTTTTTCCGTTTAATAAAACAAACGAAAACTTGTATCCTACACAAATAATTACTTACTATTGAGATTCGTTTTTGTATACAGGGTGATTATAATTAAAACTTCATTTTCAAAAGACTATAAGAACCACTCGACAGAATTACAAGTCTTTCTTTCTGCATGTCTGTAGAAATTTAATTGATGATTACCAAAACTGGTACAATAAATATTTTTTGACGCAAGAACAGAACCATCAGAAAAAAAAATAGTGTACCAAATACATAATTATATGATTTAACTAATATTTTTGTAAGCGAAATAAAACATTTTATATTTCTGAATTTAATATGTTTCAAATTTGACTAATTCATTGGAAATGTTCGGAAAATTGGTGCATGGAAAAAATTCACGTAGGGGAATGTCGGGCACCCCGCCCACTGTCAATTTCATATGTATAGAATATTTTTTCAAGTCAATAGGCCATCGGACATTAATTGTTATATTAAAAAAAAAGATTATTTTCAAAGTTTCAAGTATTTATGCAGCTGGTAACATGGTAAACAATAGTTTTGAAAATATGTTGAATACAGTAGTCAAATTTTTTAAATTTCTATTTTTTTAAGTTAAACTATTCTTTTTTTGGTTTATTCTTTTTGCATTATTTAATTAGATGATAAAACAATAGAAACATACAAAAATATTAAATATTACTCAATATTATACAGAAATATAAGCAATACTCCTTAAGTGGGCGGGGCTACCCGACTCTCCCCTATCTATTTTGGATAAAACTATTGAGCCGAATATTCAAAATTTTCTCAATACTCTCGATTTCACGCACATCAACCTACCATGGCCAAGCATCTAGCCTATTTTAGGGTTGTATCTTTTAACAGCCATAGAAGGAATATCATATAATTTTGATCCTTCTTAGTTGACGTGGAAAGCGCCCGAGATGGTACTCCTTTTTCCACTTATTCACTCCACAATCAATGATAAGACCTATCGCGATTGCGGAATGAAACGATAAGACTTATCGCGATTGCGGAATGAAACGATAAGACCTAACAACCTTAACTGAACATATGATATATTCTAAAATATTCAAACAGGAATGAAATACACATTGCAAATAATTCAAATAGAAGTGCAACCGTAACCTATGCGCTAGGCTTTTCGTTAGATAATAGACATTGGGGTTCGGTTGTGTTTTTTTAAAGTGAACCATGGAATGTAGATTAATTTGTTTATCTAGTGGTATCTCTAATTGTGAGAAATAGGAAGTACTGGACCTTCTGCATTGAGCAGCTCTGGGGTACTACTATCTTTGTGTGAATGCAAATAGTTCAGGGTCACCAACTGAAAAATACAGGACGGTGGAAACTGCTCATGGGTTGAAAGAATTAAGAAAATATTGTAGTGTCATTGATTGGGTTCGGATCCCTGTTCTGCCAGTCATGCAATTGACAGTTTAACCCTTTTGGAAAAAGTATGTACCACGATAATAGAACTAAGCTGCTTTATTAGGTGTTCACCACACACTTATTAGTATAAGATTAATAGGCATATGATCTTTTGTTAGGCATCCAGTGATGGAAAATAAAAATATTATTCAACTCTTATCGCATGGCTTAACTTTCCAGCTTTCGAAAAACGCGAGCTTAATTCTTACTGTCTATGGGCCTAGTCAGTATGGTTAAAATTCTGGTTATTTAACCATATTGTCTGAAAGCAGTCAACTAACGCTTTTTCTTGCAGTTAGCAACTTGTAGACAACTTTTTTATGATAATTTTACTGTTTTTGGTTGAATAAGGTAAAATAACAATCAAATAAATTGTTACCTAAAAAATTTTCAAACAAATTTCTAACAGTCTGTACGTAGAAACATTTAAAAAATTAAATATTTAACATTTCTTTCTGTTTTTTAATATTTTATTTGGAAATTTTAACTGTCTTAGTTATAAAACTGTTTTTAAATAATGTTCAACATTTTATGAGAATTTTGATTTGTAAATGTAAAAATATCACCAAAAAAAATCCTATTTAAATCAAAAAATCTGATTAAAATTTTTACGAAAAGAAAAATATTTCTCTCTACCCCGGTGACTATATCTGTTTCTAAAGCTAATTGATTAAATAAAATATGAGCTGCGTTTAAAACAAATTTCAGAAATCAGAATATTTATTTTAACAATATTAAGAAATCTAAATTAAAGCAAGTTCTCGAAGTAACTATTCCAGTTCTATGTTTTTTCTGAACCTCTTTTTACGACAAAATGTAGCTAATGATACGTTCTGAAAATATAAAATTCCAAGTATGCTAATTTTATGTTTTAAAAAATTCTATTTCTAGCATTTCAACATCAATTTAAAAATATATTGAAGAAAGTTCTTCCGCTTATGAAGAATTTTCTTTTTTTATTATTGATTAACTGTCGTTGTTGCATGGATATCTCTTTCATTAAATATTAAGATAATGACGGGGCTTTTTTGCAGGGAATTTTTTTCTGAAACGAAAGTTGGTGATTATGTTTATGATATTTTCTCGAATTCAGTTAAAAATTAGAAAGAATTATTAAGGTAAAGAAACTTTAGAAGAGGCAATTACACAAATTATTTGCAATCTCTTTAAAATGAAAAATATAAATACTATTTCTTTGGAGGAAGGAAAGCTTTTTGATAAATTAGTTTGGTTTACATGTGTAGCATTAAAAACTTAGAATTAAATAAGAACCAAGGCGATCTTTTGATTCAAGCAATACTTTTGTGTTTGGTGTTATTTTTGAAACTGTATTTTAATTTTTCTCTTGATAAATAAAATTATATTTTGAATTGTATTAATACAAAAGTTTTTATTAACCAGTTCTAACAACCTTTATAAGATACAAGTCATCGACAGTTTCCAATTTAGCATAAAAGAAATAAAATATTAAAAAATTTTCAGATTTGCGCTTTTTTTTCTAGAGATTTGCTTAAAAGTAAAAATAGCGATGATTAATTCATAAAACTTTTAACGTTTAGGCGATAAAACTTTTAACGTTTTTGATATTATCAATCAGTTGCGCAAACTTTGTAACATGCAAAACATCGATTGTTCCCAATGTCATTCAAAAGGAGAAAAAAATTTAAAAATGCTCAAATTCGTGCTATTAGTTCTGGAGATTTACTCAAAAGTTAAAATAGCGATAAGGCGTTTAACGCTTAGGATTAAGCAGATAAAGATTTTAACAATTTAAATAATATTAATTAGTTCCAGCAAATTTTATAAGAGACAGAGACATATAATTCTCAATCTCATACAAACGGAATAAAAAAAAATTATTTAAATTCGTGTTATTAGTTTTGGATATTTACTTAAAAGTAAAAACACCGATAAAGCTTTTAACGTTCAGGACAATATTTTTTAGAGTTCTGCTACTCTATATTTTCAAATTTAGAACGAAGAATCCATTAAAAATAAAAGGCATCATTAAGAAAACATCAGTATACGGAATACTTGACAATGTTTCTTAATCTTAAAAAAATCAGTAAATAATACCGAGCAGTGATCTCTAAGCAAATTGTAGTTTGTTGTGTGAATCCTGATATTGTACTGAAATCGTAAGTGCTATTGTGGTTAATTTATGCTCCGCGCAGTTTTATATTGCCTTATCATCATGTGTATTATGTAACTTTTGACTTAAACCGACTATGAATGGTTATTCCCATCCTAGCCGGTAAATTTTGGAATTGTTGAAGATTCCTTGAGTATTAACCAATTGTAATAAAGATGGTAGTTTTCATCTTAACTAGTTAAATCAATGTATATCTTTCATTTTTACTTTCATTGTATCATGAATATTCAAAGAATGTGTGTTTTGTGTTTGTTAAATAATGGAAAATTATACTTCCAGATTTTTCTTATTTATTCGGTTACTAAGTAATAAATTTGAGCATTTTTTGTTTCGTTTATTTATTTACATGAGTTTTATTGAGCTTAGTTAGCGAATTTTTGATTTTTTAGGTAATAATTATTTTTAAAACTTGAATTTTAAAAAAAAGTTTTAAATATTAAAACCTTAATATTTAATTTTGCAATTAAGTTAAATCTAGAACATTTCAATCAATAAAATTAAACAAAAAATATTCAAATATATTAATTATTTACTCAATTAAGGAAATTCCAGACATTGAAGTCTCTGTATGTACGTAAACACGGAGGAAACAAAATTCTTTTCCTGTCTCTAAAATTATGGAATAAACTAATTCGATAGCATAATTAAGAGGAAAATTCAATAATTAGATCAATAGTTTTTTATATGTTTTTGTCAAATAACCCTTTATAGGTTGATCTCAAATTTTATATCTATTTCGAAGAAAAATAAAATTTTTAAAATCGTATTTTTGTAATTAAATAGCTTTTACAATAATTATAACATGTTTAAACCACACAGATAAAATTTTCATTCTAAAATTCCGTTCAAATAAACAGCAGCAGTCTGTTCATCCAATTAACTGTAAATTTACGGTTAGGAACATTTTTTTACCTTTACGGTTTAGAAACCGTTTACAACTATTATGATTACAAAATTTTGAAATTGAAAATTAAATAGACATTGGAGTTTGGTTTTTTGTTGGTAATGAACATTGGGGTTAAGTTGATATATAGAATATGGCTTAATTAGTCTGTTAGGTATTGCTATCTATTGGGTGAAAAGAGAATAACTAGACCTTTTTCTGTATTAAGCAGCTCTGTGGTGCTGCCATCTATTCGGGAATAAGTGTTTTGTATTTTATAAGTTCAACGTCATCGATTGGTACGTGCAGGCTACTGGTAACTCTTCACGAGTCTAAAGAATGACAGAAATATTGTGGTGTCAACGCTGGGTTTGGAACCCTCGTTCAGTCAGCCATGGAATTGACAGAATAGTCCTCGCAGCGAGAGCATGTACCCAGCTGCGAAAATAAGTGGCTTCATGAGATGGGCCTAGTTATAGTGCAGATTGGTTGTTTAACCATATTAGTTGCTGGTTTCTTAACCTTATTAAACGAAAAGAGTCTATGAACAATTTTTTTACAGTCAACAGTTTGAGTGCCATCTTTTTTATGATTATTAGACTGTTTTTGGATGAATATGGTATAATAACAATTATGTAAATTGTTATTTAACTATTTTATCCGAAAAAATTCTGACAGTACATATAGGGGCTTAGAAAAATAAAAGTTAAGCTTTTTGAAATGTATATTTTTTCCATTTTTTTCCTTTGTCTGTTTATAACAAATAACACTAATGAAAGATTTGAAAGCCTTTTCTTTTATATTAATTTAACGAAATGAAAAAAGTATTTGAAAAAAAATTGTCGATTTCTTCAAAAATTAAGAATAACATGAATTTTAATATAATGATTGAAGCTGAGGAATAAAATAAAATGTATGGTTATTTAAACTAATGATTGTTTCTGGCCAAAGATCAAAGTTATATATTAAATAACTTTGATACCATAAGTATTTAATTCAATTTTATTACAAACGGAAACACATTTTAACTCTCTGATAAAAAATAAAATGAATATTTTATTTAATTCCACTATTATTCGCAAATAAATTGGTAAAAAGTTTATTTCTTATGCACACCCCAATGATAGACAAAATCCATTGTTGTTAAAGTTTCAGAGTTAAGCAGCCAATGAACAGATCTATATATAAAATTAATAGCTGTGTTTGTTTTGTTCTGCTTGTTTGTTCTGTTCTTTTCTCCCTATTCTAACCAAACAAAAGACTTTAATTAAACGTAAATAAGTTCAGAAGATTGTAAGGGTTTATTTAAACACACTAAATGAATCCCAAAATTGTCTTGTTTTATTTCTTTTCTTCATTCAATTTTTTTTTCCGTTTAATTTTTATGAATTTTAAATGCATCGTAAAAAGATTTAAAATGCTATTCTCGCAAAAAAAAATGTTTATTTTTAAAGATTACATGAATAATGAAACTTAGCTAACACAATTAGGATTGACCTACTTTTTCAGTGGAAAAATAATAAAATTAAAAGCTTTTGAAGAGTTTTTAGCGTGTTTATTTTTGAAAACAATTTTTTTTATAAAGAGTTACTTTTATAAATACATCTGAACAAATCTTAATAAAAAGTTATTTTTTATATTAAGTATTTGTTTTATATATACATCTGAACAAAGCTTAATAAAAAGTTATTTGTTATATTAAGTACAGTTTATTTGCAAATTGAAATGTATGGATAATTAATAAAATCATGCAATGTGTTTTTTTTCAAACATTGGGGAATTCGGGAAAAATGATTTATTTATAAAGAGCTCGGTATCATTTTTAATATCAATATTATTCATAACTTCTGCGAATTTAATTTAGCACTGTAATTTGAATATTATTTCTGTCTGCAATTTAAATTAAGAATGTTGTTTTGCAAAACATCATAAAAATATTTTTTAGGTTTTCATTTTTTTTATTTATTTATTTTTATGCTATGCATATGAATTCGACAATATTTTGGACACTTTAAATTTAAATGAAATTAAAATAATATCAAAATTTTTACAGCTAATAACTCTTTTTACGAGTATCCCTAACATTAATTTCATTTTAATTTATCAGTGACATTATTTATCAGTGACATCAGTGACAGATTTTTGGCGGTACAGTGACGGAAAAAAGTTTAAGATCACCACATAATTTTTTATATAAATTTTTATTATTGTCAAAAGTAATGTTTCGAGGTTCGAATTCGTTAACTGTATAAGAACATATTTAAAAAATAAAAAAAGTAAAATAGTTTTTTGTACATAAAAATTAAAGCAAAAACTTTATTATATGAGTGCTTGGAAAAAAATCATAAGACTACTTTTTGAAATTTAAAAAATATCATTTGATCACAGACCATTGAATGTGTGCTGTCTTAATAAACTTAAAATTGGTAAGCAAAACATCTGAAGCTTATTATTCAAACTTTCAATTTAGTATTTTTTTGCGTAGATTTAGATTAATTTTTAACGAATGTTAGAAAAATAGAAAAAAAAAAAAAAACGTTTCTTTTCAGAGTGTAGTGTAAGTGAAATTCAAATATTTGTTAGAATGCAAAAGTGTGCTTAATTTTTTTGCCGAATGAAATCGGTTATGGCAAGAAATACGAAAGAGATACCCACCAATCCTAACTTCCTAATATCGACGTCACATCATGACTAACTAGAGTACTCGCATTATAAAGGTACCTCTGGCAAAAATGCAAGTTTCAATCATTTCCTGATCAACTACAACCAGACTTTCTCACCATATTGTCGTAAAATTAAATGATGACTGGTGAAAATTTCTAACACTTTCCGAAAAATTGGAGTGTTTAAACCTCATCTGGAGCTTCGATCCTGATGACAAATTAAATAATTATTATTTCCTGACAACTTTGCCACAAGCAGAATTATCACCGTATCATTACTAGACATTTATGGTTAATAGAAATTTCGACTACTGTCCGACTAGCGAGAGTGCTTACATTGTAAATGGTGCGGGATGACATCTCAAACTTCAATCATTTCTTGGTCATTGTATACGAATCTTGTAACTATTAAAAATAATTTGTCGACAATCAAAATTTTAGATCTTTTTCGAACTTCTTAAAAGTAGTAATGGTAATGCTTTAAATTATCATTTCTTGACCTCCAATAAAAATAATTTATGTAACCAAATAAAATTTAATGCCTCTTACCAATCGGCTAGAGTGCTCAAATTTCAACAGAATCTCTGTGTTTGTGGAGCACATCTATCTCGTAATACACATCCATCACTACCGATTAATCGTCTTTAAAAAGTGGTGTGGTTTAGCTGTGGCAAACATTAAATTTGATTTCTTCTTTTTAGTTCCTTGAAAAAATGTAATTTTAAACTTTTATGATATTTTATTATTTAAAAATTGTTTTATCACAAATTTCTATTTTAATCGAAGCAACTTAATTCTCATATTGTTTTACTTATTGGATATGTACTTCTCTTTAAAAAAAAATATTTGTGTGGCTCTCAATTCCAAAAAAACAAAAAAAAAGCATTTAAATTCAGATAAAACAAATAGTAACAATATTTTTTATTTTTATAATATAGCGTAATAAGAAATATAAACTGTAAAAAACAATAATTTTGATTCAGAGTGATTCCATTTTGCAATAATAGTTTATATTTTAGTAATATATTTTATAATAGTGCTTTTTTATCCAATAATGCATAAATTGTTTATTCAAAATTTAATTCAATTCCTTTTTAACTTAATAAATTTGCATTAAAAACGAGTTTAAATTCCTGTAAAAAGACGCAATATTCAATGAAGATTACAGCTATAAAAAAAACTACAAAATTACTACGAACGTATAGTGACACCGTGAAAATGCTGATGAATACAACCAACTATTGAAAAGAAAAGAAAAACATAAACAGTAATAAATACCAATAAATCAAAACGATAAGAAATTAACATAATTAAATAGAATTAGCGAATAAACATTATCTTTCGAAAATCTGTAGGGTGAAATATAACGATTTGTTTGTTGCCATAGCACCAATATTTTGATACTTTTCGTTTCGTTTACCTTCTCCCAGCCAAGAGACACAAGACTACGCCAAAGAACAGCAAATGGAAGATGAACAGATACGAAACATGAAAATATAACTATATTTTTTTAATTTGTTTGCGAAATTTTCTTTTATAAATAATTTCTTTGTAAGAATACTAACTTTTATCAAATACTTGACAATTTACTTGGTGTATAATAACATAAATAACTTGATGACATAAATAACTTAAGGTACAAGTAGAACTATGATAATTTGTAAAATCTAATTTTTCGCAAAATAAAACATTTCCATGTCCAAGTGGTCGTGGGCTCAATTCCCGCCAGCCGAAGTCTCCCCGTGTAGTAAATAGTGACTGATGCACGTTAAATCTGTCGGGTCACAAAGTCCTATATATGTTCCCATAACAAATCATAACTCAGAGGAAACTGATACCGGAGTATCCTTGTATTCTGGATTGGTTCAAAATTACAAGGATACGGAGTTGAAAATTAGCAGTCTTAAACCCAAAAAATGGGGGTGCTGTTCAACGACGGGTATAAAATAAAACAAAACATTGGACTGAGATAGCCTAGTTGGTAGGGAATTGGACTCGCGTACGAGAGAAAGGGAGTTTAATTCCAGCAGGCTGAAAAATCCCCGTGTATTGAATGGTGACTGATGCTAATTAAGTTTATCGGGGTCACAAAGTCCTCCAAGTTCCTCTAACAAATCCATAACACTGGGGGTATTGATCAAGGAGATCCTTTGTCTTCTGCGTTGGGTTCAAAATTACAAGACTACGTAGCTGAACATTGGTACTCGACAACCCAGAATTGGGTCGGCTGTGCAATCACGGTTATAGAGTAAAAAAAAACAAAAAAACATTATCTTTACGTATAATAGGTACTTTAAAAAGCTAAGATTAATTTTAGAGGCAATAAAAAGTATATATATATATATATATATATATATTTATACACTTATGATCAAAAGTCTTAAAAATCAAACTCAATGTATTATTGATTATTGATTCGAAATGTAATATAATATATAATATTACTTCAAAAACTAATTTAGTATGCTTATCAAACATGAAAAGAAAGTCAACGCTCTGAAGACACTTTAAATAAAAACATTTTTTATCACAACATATATAAACATTATTTTATAAAAACATTTTATAAAAACATTTATAGTCAGGTATGAAATGAACAGTTTTTTCTATGTTTATAGATATTCGTACATAGGGTAAGTTTATGATGAATGTCTTCGTTTAAAATAATATTATTCTGTTAAAATATATTATTCAGCAAAACATATAAACTGTGAAAACTTTCGTATCAAGTTACGGTAAAACTTATTTGAACCCCGAGTGCATCATCCGAAAAATTTTTACCGCAATATTTCATTCCGTAATTTTGGCAGTAATATTTATTTAATTACATTGGTTTTACAGTAAATATTTCATTGAAAATTTCGATGAATCAGATTTTTTATCAGGTAAATTTTTACGGTACAGAAATTTAATTTGGAATTTTTCACTTTGTGGAATTTGCTTATTCAATTACTGAGACTTAATTGCAGTTTTATGTGTACATTAATTATTCAATATTGACATTTGTTTTTGTAAAATTTCTCTTCTGACATGAATCAATATATCAGTGTGCAAAGATTCAAAGTTTTTCAGAAGTATATTACATTTAAGAATAAATATAAAGAAAATAACTATTTCCGAAATCAAGTGTAACATGTATGTTGCCTCGATTAAGAGCTATTTGAGAACAATAAAACAGAAAAGAAACTCTGTGGAAAGCCGAAATGTCTACCACCGGTTGTCCAAAATTTTTTGCGCGCTAATGTATAATTTTGAGATTCTGCCAAATAAAAATACATCATTCGTCACTCCATGTTAAGCATACAAAAAACGTTTGTTTCGTTTTATATCGGTAAATTTTGGCTCTCGACCAATCAGAGAATGCTACCCGCATGAACGAAGTTAAATAGCAGGAACTCTAGTTTCTTCGCCTAATTGTCTTAAGTCTAATATATAGCGTAACCTTATGTGCAATGATGAAAAACGTTCGATTCGAAGTGTCTCGTCTCAAGTCAATAATATCTGAATTCCCTAACCCTGTGCATGCTAATTATATATATATATATATATATATATATATATATATATATATATATATATATATATAAAATTTTAAGTAACTTCATCCCGCAAGAAAAAAATTGAAACTATCAAATATTAAAATTAACCACCTCAAATATAAAATTAACCACCAAAACCTTTTTCAGTTGTATTCGAAAAATGTTTTTAAAATAATAAAAAAGAGTCTCCCCCCTCCTTAAAATGGCTATGAGGAGCTTTTTCACTTGCTATCCGTCTGTGAACACCCCTGTATATAATATTGAAATAGACCGAAACTTAGAATTAATGAATGGAATCGTAATTTAGTCCGAATTCTCATTCCTAGATGACAGCATCATTCATATACTTTCTGTCATAAAACTAAAATAGATGGTTCTAGAAAGAATAGTTTTAATTACAGGACGTTTAATGATCTACATAACATTTTCTTTATTTAAATTACCAATTTTTTTTAAAATTAATAATGATTACAATTTAATAGTTTATAAATTTCATTTTATTATCCCATGAGAAGTTTTCTCATCGTGTAACGGCTTAAAGAAATATTTTTGCTAATTTCTGCAGCAATTAGGTATTAAAAAAAATCATGATAAACATTACCATTGTTTCACAACATAATAATTTTATTTTCTTCATTCAATTGTAAATGCAAAACATTCTCTCCTTCATTGTTTAAAATAAACAAATCGATAATCTTTTGAGGAAAAAAAAAAACAAATTAAAATTATTTATTTGTTACTAAATAAAATAATTTCCATTCTTTATTTTAAAAAAAAACATATTTGGCTTAAGTGCTCTGATTTTACTTATTTTTACTTTTAAATAAAACATTTGTAATGACTTTAGAACTATTTGATACAACTTGAGTTAATTCCATCAATTGCAAGTCTTTGTTTACTTGAAATTATATTTCCATTCAATCTTTATTAAGTTTCTTCTTTATCTTAAGTTTCTGCCCTAGAAAACGAAAAGTAGTTCCTTCATAGTAAAATTAAAACTATTATTCATAGAACATTTATCTGAAAATAAAAATGTCCCATAGTGGACTGATCGTTAAGACACGGTCGCCAGCAGATCACCAAAGTCAAGCATCACTGGCTGCGATCAGTGTGCGGGTGGGTGACCACTTGAATCAGTCTGCGTAAAGTATTGGTCATCGTTAAACTGTTCTACCGTAAAGTACTCGACTTCGCGTGCAGGTTGTCGGGCTACCGAGCGATGGTGCCATCCCCTCTGCAGAGAATCAAAATTGTGATGGCATGTCTTCGGATCATCCTTAGGGGTGGTTCCCAGTCCGTCGCTAATAGCCCATTGTACAGCTCTAGTGCGACGTAAATGAACAACAACAACTGAAAATAAAATTATTTAATTCAAAAATGTTGTTAAAAAATCATAATACCCTTTACAATGAAATTCAATGGGTAAATTCCCGTATCAATACGTGCATCAAAAAATCCCAGTAGTGCCACAAAAGAAGAAAAAAACGTCACGGAGGAAAGGAGATTGCCTAAAAGAGTTTAACTAATAAACCCTCCCAAGCAAACTATCAAATATTTTTAAAAAAAAAAAAAAAATTATTTTACGAAACCCTTTTCAACCCTTTTTAATAGAAAACTCTAAAACTTCTGTTACAGGCGAATAATTAAGCAAACAATTTTTTACAAGCCTACTTTGAACGAACTACAGTACTACTTATAATTTATAGTTAGACTTTATATTTTAACAGAGAAGTCAATAATTTCGCGCGAGCTACTCGTTGTCAATAATGAACACAATTCATACTATTTACGGATTTTATATACTTATCAATAGCATGTGCAGGGATAGCCTGGTCGGTAGGGCGCTGGGCCCATGCCCGAGAGTTCGTGGGTTCGAACCCCACCGGCCGATGACTCCCCGTGTAGTAAATGGTGACTGATGCACGTTAAATTTGTCGAGTCGCAACGTCCTCCATGTTCCCATAACTAATCAAAACCTCTGGGGGTACTGGATTGAAGATCGATTGTTCTCTGATCCAGGTCAAAAATTACGATCTGTCGATGAATGAATAGATGTATAGATGGATGCGCCCTATAACCGGGTGTGACGTGTGTGTGGCTGAAGACGAATTCTTGGCCATAGATAGCGCCACTGAAAAACAAGAAACGCACTCTCTGCCTTAAATTTGATCGGTTTCACCAAGCAGGCTTGCTGGTGTGGCAAATTGCATTAAAAACAACAACAACATCATTAATATATACATGATCATTAAATTAATGCTTAAATGTTTTGATTTAGCGGTCCAGATTATTAAGTATACTGGATGTTTCGATAATATCATCCTCTCTAACACATCATACTTTGAAGTGCATTTCGTTAACTGAAGGAGAAACACTACCTACCTACGATACTAATTTAATTTTTTATGCAACGATTATTGAAATTTATAAAGTTTAGTAAAAAATTACTAAAATATAAATACCTTTGAAGTTGAAGCGATTCATACTAGATGCCGATTGCAAACAATATAGCATTGTAAACAATCGTAAAAAAGTTACAACTCTACAGTTAAAAAGTTTTTCTAGTTAATTATTCGCGAACCGAATTTACTTCCTCTAAGATTTTCTGGCGTTATTTGGCATAAAATTGCATAGGAGAAAGATAATAGATTAGGAAAAATTTCAATTTATTGTTTTCTTCTATAAATAAAATTTTATTCATTAATAATTTGAAGTGCCCTTTCCCCAAAAAGTGACCCCAATACTAAATTAATGAAGTCGATGATAATTTTAATAGTTCGAATGTTAGATCAAATACTACTTAATCTTATATAATATTAGCTATAATAAAAATATAATAATATTATTATTTTTAGGATTCAGGAGTCTATTTTTTTCTAGCATGGCAATGTTATATTATATCTTTCTAATATAAAATAATATCGTTTTCCTATCTGGGCAGAATCGTTTCTGTATGTTTAAATTTTTTTTAATATGGCAATTGATCATAAAAAAAATTGGTTAATACAAGTATAACTTATTGATGTGATGTAGAAAAAAAACATAATAATTAAATTTGAACCAGTTCATAATTTATTTTTCGAAAATTGTATTGTATTTACTACTATATTTTTCATTTTACTTGCGTTTTACTTCAATCTGAATGCATATTCTGAAGCCTTTTTACCACAAAACTCATGTATTTAAAGACTTCAAATATTAATTTTATTAAACGCTATAAGTTTTTTTTTTCTATTTAAGAGTGTAAGCGAATTTTCTCATTGACGTCAATTGTATAAAAATATCTTACAAAAGATTTAAAAAAAAAAAAAAAATGCATCCTTTTTATGTTATATTACTTTCTTATTAAAATAGAGAAGTTTTTTGCGTTTTGCTGTATTAACAAAATGAATATTTTCTAAAAAACTTCATTTCTGAAATTTTAATTTATTTTTCAATTAATGTGAACGTTGCGTTTTCAATACTTTCATTTCTAACAGTAAATTTTTAAAACTTCTTATAAAAAGAGATATATTTTCAGCATTTTAAATGTAGATGGCGCCACTTAATGATCAAAAATTGTTTGGAAAACTGTTGCCAAAATGTAAAACATTATTAAAGAAAATTAACCAAAATTTAGTTCTAAACCGATTTTATTTGTATCGATTTCATCCATATTTCGTTATCTTTACATCCGCATAAGCAATAAATAGATAAATAATTAAACAAATAAAAATGAAACTTTTTATCAATAATTTTTAGTGCTTGTATTAAATCTATTTAAATAGAAAGTAGAAAAAAATAAAACGAGTCAAATAATCGGAGTCAATTTCGAGAAGAAATAAAAAGAAAATCCACGAAATCAACAAAATACTTTAAGTCACTTTCTATTTTAATAGTATTTTTTTTAACGAACTCGTAGTTAACGAGATTCCGGATTTATTTATTTTTCATTTTTTTTTTTTCGGATAAAAGAAGCACAAATAATTTTAGAAGCATATTAATATTATAGAAAAAGTGAAAAACAATTTTAAAAAAATGCGCTGAACAATACCAATCGGTTAAAATTACATAAAAAAATGGTACATCACTATAATTATTACGAAAAAAATCGGTGTCATGCAAAAAAAAAAAAAAGAAGAAGTATTCTTAGTATTCATAGTATTACTCCCTTCTTTCACCAGTTTCGGATTCAGAGAACAAAATAATTTTAGAAGCATATTATAATTTTTGAAATGGTGAAATTAATTTAATAAAAAACACACAGTGCATTACCAATCTTTCATAGTCTCTAAGAAAAGTAGTCCATAATTATATTAAATACAAAAAATAATTCTGAATCATTCAGAAAATAAAAATGAATTATTCTTCAAAGTAACCTAACATAAGATTTAAATATTTTGAACTAACCCTGAATTCGGATTTAACGAACGACCGCTAAAAGTAACCGTTAAGAGGGACTTAACGAAGACACTTTTCGTTTACCAAGATTCTCATTAAATACTTGAATCCTTCTTTTTAAATACTAATTGTGTTTATATCTTCATAGTGCCGCACAGAGGTGTGGGGAAGCCCGAAGATAACTCTTAGACTAGATGACTGAGAAAAATTGTGTAATCACGGCGAAAAACTATCATTTAATTTTTTTGAAGAAAAAAAAACAGAAATTTAAAATGACAGTCATAAAATTACAAATCTCTATTTCAAACCCATTGTTTTGTAAATATGCGCAAAAAATTGAGTTAAAAGATTAATTATTTCCTTAAATTATATTTAATTATTAATTCTTAAATAATATTTAAATTATTAATTTTTATAACAAATTTTATCGATCCAAAATTTTAATAAATATCTGTAAAACTATAGTTTATTATCTACATAATATTTAGTTCATTAAAATAGTTATTTATGAAAAAAAATTTAAATTCATAATAAAATTACATTAATTAAGTCGAAACTGAGAAAAAAGTATGATCAAAACTACCTGAATAAAGCGAAATTTATCGTGTCTCCAGCTCTATGGGAACACCAAAAAGCTCCATAATTTTTACAGAATTGCTTTAGTAATGATTTCGGAAAAATTGAAAAGAAAGTACAATTTCATAATATGTGATGAAATTTGGTAAATGAGGTAAAATTTTGTAAATTTTATCATGATACCTTGGAGCAAGGCATAAAAACCATTTATTGCATTTTTAATTATTAGTTTTGTATTTTTACTAAATGTGTGGTCATATGATAACGGTTTACCATAAACCGGAAAAATGACTAAATGGTTTAAATACTGTATATTTTTTTGTTCCATAACTAGTTTATAGTTTGCATTGAATGTCAAACCGAGAAAAAAGTATGGTCAAAATTACCTGAATAAAGTAAAATTTACCGTGTCTCTGTCTGTATGGGAAGACCAAAAAACTAGGTAGTTTTTACCAAAGCGCTTTGATAATGAATTTGGTAAAACTACTATAAAATATGGTTTCATAACATGTGATTAAATTTGGTAAATGTGGTAAAATTTTGAAATTTTATCATGATCCATTTGCATAGCACATAATCTATTAAGCATAGCACAAAAACCCTTTATTTGGTTGTATTTACTTCTCAGTTTTGTATTTGGTACTAAATGTGGGATAATAAGAACTATAATTTTGAACCAGAATTTCCGGAAAACTGTTACCATATGAATGGAAAAACTATCAAATGAATGGTTTACATAACATACATTTTAGTTCTATTAACCAGAATTTTGTTTTTATTTATATTTTATAAACGTCATTACCATACAGAGCAATAATTACATCAGAATTCTTTCTCGGTGTAGAATGTATGATTATTGATTAGCATTGATTTCGGCATTGATATCGTCCCTCTATAAGTAAGTTATTAGATTATGGTTAAAGCAATTTTGTATCTACTAGATACAGCGTAAAAAAGAAGAAAAAAAAAGCATATAAAAGATTAAATGAGATTCAGCTGTTTTTTGATGAATACCATTTGCGAAGATTCTTAATATCGATCATATGCTACTTTAAAGAATGTATTTGCACAGAAACGACTAGCAATTATTAAAGGTAGATTTCTATTTCTTTTGAATCTTAACCAATATTGTGAACCAATCTATTATAAGCTTCCAAAGTAACACCAATAATTACAAAGCTTTTAAATATTATTGAGCGGACTTTTTAAGTATCGAAGAAATACAGTTGTTGGATTAGCGCCAAAATACTTCTTCTATTTTCTTTATTTTACCATTTATTTATATATTTTTTTTAAGTAAGACAATTAATTTATTGACCAAACAGGTTTTTGTTATTGTTGTCGTATGCCTGTTTTAGGCAAAGCGGGTGCGATTGTTCTTGTTTTTCAGTGGCGCCATCTGTGGCCAAGAATTCGACTTCTGCCACACCACACTGCCACTAACCCGTTCATAGGGTGGGCCACATTCCCATTCATTCACGCAATCACACAAAGGAGAAAGGACATAGAACACAGAGAGGGAAAGAAAAATCCATGCCTTGCCCGGGATTCGAACCCAGGACCTTTCTGATCTTTCTGATGCAAGGACAGTTCCCTGCCCCTTACACAGGCCGGTCGGCGACCAAACAGGTCGATTAAAATTATTCAATTACTGTATATAATACTGTTGTACGTTTAACAGAAATTTAAATCACGTGCCCATAAGTGTTGATTAAGTTACAAATACTGATTAGTTAGGTACTGGTTTAGAAAATTATATTTTTTAAAAAAAGGCTCATTTAAAATTTGTATTTTATGTTTGGTAATTAGGAATTCTAAAATTTTAAATTTAATGTTCTAAAATTATAAATTATAAATTTAATGCTCTAAAATTATAAATTATAAATTTAATGTTCTAAAATTATAAATTATAAATTTAATGTTCTAAAATTATAAATTATAAATTTAATGTTTAAAAATTTATAAACTATTCTTCAAAATAAGGTAAAATTTACCTGTTAAATAAAAATATTTTTTTATATTTAGCTAATATCTCTACAACAAATTGTAATGCATGAATTTTAAAATATGTTTCTTTCTAAATCAATAATGTAAATACCTGTGTTTGCAATCCATGTAATAATTGTCCTGTTCAGAAAAATATTTTCTTAAAATGTATCAACATTTTATGAAAATGTAAGTATATAAACACAAGTAAAAACCACACTAATATGCATATGTTTGCCTAATATGTTTATCTAATATACATTTTTACCTAAAGAAGGCTACATAATTAGCAAAGCATGAAGCTATTGGGAGTAAAAATTAGTTCAGTCCGTTTTTAAAAGGTGGCTCTGCTGTTATGAATGTTATATAGTGACAGCTGGCTTCGGTGGTTTCAGAGAGGTTAAACATCTGTCAATAATATTCAGTTTATATCGCTTTAAGTTTCATACAAAAACCCTGTTTTTTACTTGAATATGTCAAATTTTGTGTCAACGAATTACCATTTGCGGGAGGATTTATGTTTCGACTTTGATTGGAAGAAAAGTGGAACTGAAGAGCATCGAATGCTTGTAGAAGTTTATGGCGACAATGCTCCAACTGATAAATCATGTAGGGAATGGTTTCGAAATTTCAAGAATGGTGAATAGTGCTGTATACTATGAGCTGCTACAACCTGGTGATTTCATTACGGGCGATCGATATAGGCTGCAATTGATGCTTTTGAGCCGTGCATTACAAGAAAAACGGCCGAGAATACGACCAAAGACATGACTAAGTTATTTTTCTGCATAATAACGGTCGGCCTGATGACGCAAAAGTCGTAAAAAATTATTTGCAAACGCTCAAGTGGGATATTTTACCGCACCCGCTGTATTCGCTGCACATTGCTCCTTCTGATTACTGGTTATTCCGACGGATGCAGCACGATTTGGCAGGTCATCAGTTCACTTCTCTCGTAGAAATCGAAAATTGACTCCCAACTTGGATCGCCTCAAAAGACGAGACATTTTTTCGAGATGGAATTCGAAAATTGCCTGAGAGGTAGGAAAAAGTAGTAGCCAGCGATGGAAAATACTATGATTAATCTGTTCATTCATTTCGTTCAGAAATAAATCCATTTTTGACCACAAAAAAAAAAAAAAAAACGGACCGAACTAATATGTACTCCCAATAATATTCCCTGGCATGATCTGGGCACATAAAATTTCAATCGGGAGTGCACATTTTACCCTTGCATAACTGCCCTAGTTAGTTTAATCGCTCTAACGCATACTTAAAATAAAGGTGTTGATGTATTATCATATGTATTATTGTTTTTCGCACAAACTAATATTAGCTATATCCATACGTTTTCATTGATGTGCAATTGAAAAAGATATTCGGTCATGGAAATATTTCAGTCAGTGATATTTCTTTCAGACTAAAATGTCCTGCAGGTCATGTAAAAATATTGAGATTTTTGGAACCCTGGTAAAAGTGATCTGATAAGAAATTAATTAATTTATGAAAACTCTAATAGGTTACGGCAGTATTTCATTTACTAACGTAATTGTAGGGAATTACATCTCTATTGTTGATAAATACCGGCAGTCAGTATATACAATAACAATAATCAACAGACACGAATGAGAAGAAACAAAAATTATTTGAAATATAGGAGAGAGTGGGGTCAATTGTAACAGGGTACGATTGTAACAGAGCAAAAATTTCGAGTGTCGGGTTCTAGATTTGGTTCCTAGGTGGTGCACAAGGTGTATTTAATAAATCTACATGCATACCCCTGCTGGCAACCATTTTTATGTACTTTTGAAAGAGTTACATCACAAAAGATATTTTCACGCTACGTAAGTACTTTTTTCGGTATTAGAATATTATATTGTAACAAAGTAATTTTGTTTAAACAAATAAAAATTATTAACCGAATATATAAGTGGACACCTTAATTAACATTTAAAAAAAAAAGATTATAGTTTTGTTAATTAACTAGCATTGTTTTTAACAAATGAAGCTGAAATGGCGTCTTGGGGACGATTGTAACAATAAGTAAAGGGACGATTGTAACGGCTGAAAATAAAATTTAATTTCTTATGTAGCAATTGTTTAACCCCTTAGGTCCCATTTCTTATGTTGACAAACCATTACTTAACTCTTTAAGAACCACCAATAGTTTCCTATATCATTTATATTATGTTGCATGTGCATTATTTTATTTGTCACCTTTCACAGCATAAATTAAAATTTTTTAACCCCTTAAAGTTAAAAGTTTAACCCTTTAGGTCTCTGCTCATTATTATTTTTACTCCTAAAATATCACTACTATTTTGATCAATAAACAAATATATAACGTCTATGATAATATGTATAATTAACTATGTTTTAGTTGAATTTATGAACTGTTACAATTGATCCCGTAAGTGGGGACAATTGTAACAAGTGCACGACTGTCAAAAATTGTTAATAACTAATATAATAACATTTAAAATAAGGTATTTTTTTTTCTAGTAGAGGATAGTCTACTTTACTCGTCTGTCAATTAATACTAATAATATATTGGATTTTTTGTTAGTTAAAAATAGTTAAGTAAAAAATGTTACAATTGACCCCACTCTCCATTCGTCCAAACATTCGTTGCCAGAATAATATTATTTTAAGTTATAATTAAATTTTATTTTGAGTTTTCAGTTTTTACTAAAAAGTTTTAATGATTTATTTATATAAAAACAGCAGAGCCAAGGTGGATCCGAGGATTGATCTAATGCGGGACCCAGATTCAAATCCTAGCGGTGGTTGATTGATACGAATTCTTCTCTCGGCTCGCACCGCTGACGTGAAATATCTTCAGGAGTAGACGGATCATGGGTTAGAGTCCCCTTCCCGTTGGACAAACCGTGAGAGGTTCTTCGTCGGTTTCCTCTCCATGTACGCATATGCGGTTAAATACCGCAAGAAGTCATCAGAAAGACAAGTTTGTACCTATGCTTTATCCAGGAGTTGTCTTTTGTGGTGGGGTCAAAATTACAAGGCTTCACAGTTGAGCATTGATAATTGTAAACTCAGAATCAGATTCGGCTGTTCAACGCCGGTTATAAAAAAAGTAAAATAAAAACTGAGAATTGTAAACGATGATTGTGAAATAGAAAATAAATAAATAAATGAGTCCTCACAGGAGTAAGAGTAGAGCTTTATTAACAGGCCATTCTTTTTAGCATACTTTTAACTACTTACAGTTTTTTTTTTTCGAATCCGGTCGAAGCTTGAAACTCGTTGTATAGTCGACATCACTGAAGCTTAGAAATGGGACACATCCAACAACTTAAAATGATTACTAAGATTATTTGAAGGTTATAGTGAACACTGGCGGCCCTCATTTTCATTTTAAAAAATAGTTCCATGCAATACTTTGTACCGATCATATCAATCTCCACAAATAAAGTTTAAAACAAATATCTTTATAATAGAGTGAAATTGTTCGCATCGTGCATAGTTATAAATACATTTACTTCTTTTTTTAAAAATGGCACTAAAAATTAATTTGCTGAGTTTTTTCCTTCATTGACATTTTAAAAATGCTCGAAATTAGAATTTATATGCTTTTTTCAAATCAATGAAGTTTTACAAAAGGCACATAATTAGAATTTGCATATTTTTTTAAGAAAAATACATGCTTTTTTTAATAATACAGTTTGAAATATTTCGTTCGTTACATTTATGAGATTATTTATTTTTGTCCTATTTTATTGCATAGTTTTCAGGCATTTTATTACTGCATAGCATGGGATTTCATCATAAATATCAATCACACGAGCATTCAAACTAACAATTTAATAGCACTTAATTTTACATTATGAAACATAAATTAAAATTATTGTTTTTTTTTTAAATTTTCTTTATATTTTCTAAAATATGTAAAACAATTTTAAAGCTAATTTATACACAGATTAAATTTTATTGAATAGCTGTTTTGATAAAACAAAGCTACATTTAAGATGACAAATTTATTCTACAATTCAAATAGAAATAAAAAAAGTGTCTAGATTCAGTTTTGGCAAAAAGGTAAATTTTCTTACCCTAGTTTATTATGGATATAAAATTCAGTATATTTCCTACGAGTAAATATCAATTTTCGATTTAATAAACATTTTAAGGAGAAAAAATGCTGCTGACATTCAATTATAAATCTTTCTAAACTTCATCAAATATTTATAATCATCATGGGTATGTATCAATATATTTAAACTCTTTATAATATCAACAACTAGATAATAAAAGGATATAATTTATATATATGCATATGTACAACACTAAAATCAAAAATGTTATATGTATTATACATCATCTAAATGTATATTTCAAGTTCAAAACAAGCAAGCATTATTTGAAATAATTTATATTTAAAGACCATATATTTTTTTTATATTACATATTTAAATTTTTTAAGGTGGGCACGGACCTCAAAAATGTTTTAAAATATAAATTTTTGGTAATCAAAAAATAATTAATCTAATTTTGATTCAAATTTTTATAAAGACGAAACTAATTACTTTATTCCAAATAAAACAAAATTTATGTAGAAATTAGTTGATTTAAGCCGATATTTAGCTATTATTTTATTGAAAAAATTATTGAGATAGAAGATCTATCATTGTATATGCATGAATATTTTATATATGGTAAACAATTTTATAAAAATTACATAAATGTATCAAGTATATAAAGAACTACTATAACGAACAAAAAAACCGATATTTAAGGATTGTTTTATTAAAGAAAATATTGAGATAAAAGATCTCTCATAATAGTTGAATAAGGATTTTATATACTGTAACTAATTGTATGAAAACTATATGATTATACCAAGAATTCATAGATCTATTACAAGTATATGTATAAAATTTGTATTTAATGTATAAAGGTTGCATCAATCTACTATAAGCAGCAGCATAAATTTTGGTACTTCTTTATATTCAACAAGGTTTAAACAAATTATAGTATTTTTAAGCAAGTTATAGTATATAATTCTTAAATTTTGACGTTAAATTATTAAAATTGTTTTAAGTGTATCAATTATTTTAAAAGGAATTTTTTTTTTAAATTATTTGTATTCCTAATTTAAATCAAACGTTTGCTAATTTTTGTTATTTCAAATTAAAATTAAGAGTTTCGGCCCACCTTTAATAAAAAGAAATTCTTGAAATTTGTATTAAACAATATAAATTGATAAAACTTAACACATTCATGTTGTTAATTATAGTAAAAATGCATGAAATTGCAATACAGAATGATTTCATAACAGTGAGTCACACACAAAAAATGAATTACAATGTATACACAAGTGTTATGGGAATAAATGTTATGCGGTTTTCCATAACATTTACGCATAAGATGTATACAGAAATGTTATCGAAATTATAATTCTAATAAATATAGCAACAATAATTCATGTACACGCCTTCAAAGACGTGCTAATTAATAGAAAAAGTGGCAGTGTCTCAATTAGCTCTATAAAAAATCAACAAGGCAAGTAATAAACACTAAAAATTCAAAATTCTATAATAATCATTGTAATATATATATTGAAAAAACACTAATTTTTTTTTAATGTTATTGTTATGTAACAGCGGTTCTTAACTCTGAGTTTCTAAGGACGTAATATTTTTTAAGTACAAGCGTTATACTGTAATAAATAGCAAGCGCAATATATATCTATAAAATTATACTTAGTAAGTTGTACAACATAGCACCTTAAATCATCAGAAAATTCTCTGATTTATATATACACATTTTTTGCATAGAAAAAGCAGTTAAATGAAAGTTGTTTAGGGGTTGTAGTTTACAATTTCGCAAGCCATGCGTTAATAAACAATCAGTTTCTACTAAAAACTTTACAAATAGCAATCTTCTATATAAAACACTAATTATTTAGTGCAGCTATCTCTTTAAAATGCATAGTGTAGTGAATCGGTTGGTCGGAATACAATAGATGAACATGTAAATAATATGTTATTAATGAAAATTTTAAAAAGTAACTAGTATTTTGATTTTGGTGAGTGTTACACTAAAAAATAGGTACTGTCAAAACTGGTAGAGTGTGGTAAAATGTACCATATTTCTGGCTGTATAGAAACATGAAAAAACTCGTTAATTTTCTTTGAAACGCCCTGGTAATGATTTTGGTAAAATTAACCATAAAATATTGTTCATTAGCTTTATGCAATTTGGTAAATTTATCATGACATCTTAGAGCTTGACATAAAATTAAATTATTAAATTTAATTTACTTTTCAGTTTTCTATTTATAACTAAATATGTAGTAATAAGAACTTCAATTCTAAAAATCAGAATTTCTGGTAAACCATCACCGTATGAACGAAAACATATACCAAATAAATGGTTTGAATATCGCATGTTTTGGTTTTTAATAGCATATTTTTTTTTAACCAGAAATGCTATGACTTACAGGACTGGAATTTTACCAGAATTTTTATCTCTGTGTTCAATGAAAATATTAGCTACCATTTATTTCCAAAATTTTTACTCTTATGTCGCTAAATAACAGTAAATAATAATAACAAATAATAATAATAATAGCTCGAATAATTGATTAATTAGTATTAATTAATATAATAAAAGATAAATAGGCCAAATTATTTTGCTGTGCGTTCTAAGTAATGCAAGCATATAATGTTCAATTAAATATCGATTCATTTGATTTTCGCTTTCTATCAAAACGTGTGATAAAAATTATTCTATATTAATTAAATACTTATAAAATCACTTTACTATTAGTTAAATAATTAAATAAAACAAATTGAAATCCGTTTTATCTTAAAATAAAAAAATGATATGACTCTAATAAAAATAAATGTACATTTAGAAGGGCTTAACAACCAAGAAAATGTGTATTTAGTGTTTCTAAAAACAACCAGAATGTATCTCAAATCCTTTCATTTCATTCGCATGTTTTAAATAAAGTTTTCAGTGGCAGATTTTAAGTTAAGAAACGCTGTTAAATTAACAATTTATTGAAATATTTTTTTTATGCAATAAATAATTTTATATATTATTTAACATTCAGTTCATCACACAACAAAAAAATTTTTTTTTCATTGTAGTGTTCCCCAAACATTAAAAAAATTATTTTTATTATAAAACGAGGTCGAAAAGGAAAATATATCTAGTTTTTAAAAAGAATATTTGAGACATGAAAGAAAAAACAATATGTTGCATAAATTTTTCATTCTTCTTCCACCACTTTTAGGAACAGTATTAGAAGAAACACATTATAAACCTTGCAAACCTAAGTTATTTCAAACATTAAAAGTACACAATATTCCGCTTTTATGAAAAGCTTCCACAAATCATATATATCTCTATGAAGACATACTGCATAGCTACTTTGCATAGATAATTTTTTTTTTTTTGGAGAACACTTATATTGAGTGATTGTGTTTGAAAGCCGCCAGTGCCGAAAGCAGATAGACAAACACTCACATATAAAAAAATTAATTAACATAAACTCCCATTCCTTATGCAAAGGATAACTGAACAGTTAACAGAAGCGCTAGAATGGTCCCGTTACAACGGAAGAAGAGGATATAAAAAATTTGAACGCCCCTCCCTTTTAATCTAATAAATCCCGCGGAAGAAAGAATGCATGGAGACGACGTTTATATCATATCTTTTTCTCACTTCAATTGCATACGTGTCACTCGTAACTTTTGGCGTTATAAAATGTCGCCAAACAGGCAAATTAGTGTCGCAAATTGTTGATATTCCATATTTTGACTGTTCTAAATTTTAAACATTTGTTCGTTTAAATTGTGTTAATACGCGCTCGTGAGAGATTTAAATTATATTTGATGAGTGATGAATGTATTGTTTTTTTTTTAGTTTTATATCAAATTAATTTTTTTGAAGAATTTTTTACAAATGAATTTTTGTTTGATATGATGAATTACTTTTCAATGTGCTTTTTTTTAATATTGTTTATAATTATAAGTGCTAAGTTATTTTTTATTTAAAAATTAACTCGGTGATTTCTTTTTTATTTATAAAATATTCATTGGTTTTTCCCTATAAAAATTATTTTTAAATTTTCTTCCTACAAAAAATTATTAAATTAATCGAAATGTAGTTATTGCAGAAAAATAACGATGTTTTCAAAAAGTCTTAAAATATTTTGTATTTTCTTTTTTATATATTTTGTGACGGTTGAATTACTTTTCAAAAATAGAGAGCAATTTTGCATTTACCAAAATTCATACAAACTTGTTTATCTTTTCAAAACATGCATTACTTTGATTGATTTCTTTGAATTAGTTATTATAATTTAAACTCGCTTTTTCTGTCCACTTCATTCTTTTTCCACTGGCATTACTTTACGAACTGGCTTATTTCGTACAAATTTGAAAATTATCTGTAATATCAAAGAGTATTCTCGCAAAAAATGACTATAAAAGCTATGCGATATCTAATGAGTTTCGCACATTCTTTGCGTTGTAAGTTATAATCCGCAATACATTTCACTAGTTGAAATAGCTATGATATTTCCTTATAGAAATATTGTTGCTATACATAGAAGTATTTTTAAATAACACGTTTAAATACTATGTGAATTTTTCAAGAATTTCTACCAAAATATCTTCTCAAAGAATTTATTAATCATACATATCTCAAAAAAGAATCTTGCTAAGGATTTTACCTTTTATGTACAGGAACGACACATTTTCCGACGGATGAGAATTATACTTTTGTACAAAATACAATGATGTGATCTAATTGAGTTTAATGATATTAATTGCATAGAAGGGTTGTTCTATTTTTGGATTTTTTTTAAAAAACTGTTCCTTGTATAGCTGAAATTTTATACAATTACATTTATCTAAACAACATTCAATTAGTTTCCTCTTAAAAACACTTTTTTCTAATTGAATTAAGACTTTAAAAATTATTAATGCAATATGGAGCACCAAAATTATTATGTACTTTTTTTTAACTTTTTAAATTTTTCAATCCTAATAAAGGGGCAGTTAATGTGACACATCAAAATCTAAACTAACTTTGAGTTCTAAAATTTGAACAAATTTTTCCCAAGCACAATTATGTGAAAAATAGCTACATTTAATGCACAAAACCTACCTAAGGCTAATGTTATATATGCGCACTGTGTTTTCGTTGGTAAGATTTTATTTTTTTTCAAAATTATGACAGAATATTAAAAAACTATATCTCTTACTCAAATTCGAATTCACACAACTTTCTAAATCTTAAATCGGGATTTATTTTAGATTGATGGATTTTTAAAATTAAGATTTACCTAATCTAAGCAGGTTCTATTATTATTATTGAAGCATTTTATGAACTATTCATTTAATTTATTGTACATCTCAACTCTACTTTCCAACCACTCGGCCCCATCACCTAAAGATTAAATTATTTACAAGTACTTGCAACATCGATGAGTTTTGAGTTATACGTAAGGCGAAAGGTATATATAAAAATGCCTAATACTCATTTATTTTCTCTGTTTTTAAGAGAGAGAAAAAATTGCTATATTAAAGAGGGAGGGTGTATTTTACTTTATTTTATTCGCTGTATATAAAGCCGTCGTCTCCATTTCATTCTGAACTTCCTCAATATTTATAGTTTGGAGCTTGAAGAAGTGAAAATAACTGCGAAGAGGAACTTGGCTTGGAGTTTTTTTTTTTTTTTTTTTTTTTTAATATTATTTTAATCGCTTGTCCATTTTGAATTGTTTTAACTTTTTATCTGTTTTTATTTATATATATACTCGTTGTCAGATGTCTCGATGCTTCTGGACGAGTTGTTGCACAGGATTCCTGCACAATCACACTCTAATTGCATAGAAGTCCTCGAGGAATTATTTATATATTTATATTTCTTAGGTCGAAGAAAAAGTGAGAGTTCACTGCTACCTCACAACTGTTCACCATAATGATATATGCAGAGTTGGTACTCTTTTTTTTGACCCTTGAGCACTTTACAAATGTACAATGTGTTTTAAATGTCCACTTTTTGGCCGCAGTCAGCAGCCTCCAATCTAACACACTAAAGAGCGATTTCCTATAGATGGTCTATACCTTGGGATCTAAACCTTATTCCCCAATTTTTAGTAATTTATATTATTTATATATGTATATATAATCTTCTACAGTCTTCATTGGATATCTCTTCTCTTCTACTTGTATTTATAAAAAACACATACAGTGTTACATGCCAGCCAGCTGAATCGAACCATGGCTTTTTCCATCATGGCTCGCTCGCTAGATAAGTAGTGTTTTCTTCTAGTTTACTATGATGTGTAACAGCCAGGAAAAATCAAGATTTTTTATATTTTCTTTTTTTTTTTACCTTTTCCTCTCTTTAAGTGAGAGGAAAGAGATTAGAAAGAGATTTGAGAGATAAGGAAAAGAGAGAAGATAAGAGATGAAAAAGGTGGCATTTCTTCATATTTAATTTATGATTTTTCTTCCTTTATTTGTTTGTTTAAGTAATGAGTATTCAAACAGGCGTTTCGTTGTGAGCGGAATTTTTCTTGTCGTTACTGGTCGTGGCGTCCTTGATGACGTCAGCGCTAGTGGAAGCAGTAGCGTTCGGATGCAGCAGGGGCACGCGTTTGCTCGCTGATCGACCGAGGGCACCGCTTCCGTCTGCAGTCGAGTTCTTGCGGGAGTCCATGCCGCTTCGGAACGCACTCACCACACGAATCTAAAATAAAAATTTTAAAAAAAAAAATTACAAAGACATAAAAATAATAATAAATTAATTTATTTTCTCCCAGGCAGTTTTAAAAATGCAATTGCACTGCAAAGAAATGGATACTCCAATTTCATGAAATTTTCTTCGTTAGATGACGAAGCTGTTTCCTCCGAGCGAAAATTTCGTTAAATTGACGAAATAACTATCGTTACTTCTTAGAGCAAACGAACTTCGTTAATAGTAAAGAAATATTTCGTCATTCTTTTTTTTTTCTGAAAAATAATAATAATAACTATAAAACCTGTAGAGAACCAGAAAAAAAGTATTGTCATCTTAAATGCAGTATCCGTAAAATCTATTTTTACCGTAAAATTTTATATTATGATGTTTGCAGCAATATTTATTTAAGATAGTGATTCAGGGATTTTATAGTAGATACTACCGTAAAAATTATGGTGTAGTAGATTTTTTATTTACTGTAAAAAGTACCGGAACTCATGGTACCAGTACTTTTTACCGTAATTTTATCCTAACATTATTCTCAATTATTAGAATAATGCTTTCACCATCATACAACTTTTAGCACATAGTGTTGCGACAAAGGCAGGAAATTTATTAATCGAATGATCAGGGATTTTATTTGTTTTATTGAATAACTTTCTTTTTTATGAAATTCGGTTTAAATAAATTGTTGAACCATTTTTCTTGTAACTTCCTGTTTAGGCAGCAAGATTCAGACATCTTAAGTAGAGATTTTTTTTATTTACTTTTTATCTTCGTGAATGGCAAACTTGCAGGAGCTTACTAATTTTAGAGCTTCTTTGCCACCAGGCTTTCATGGGTATCTCGTTTTTTACTTTTACATGTAATGCAAATGTGGGTTAGTTTCAATCAAAAATGCTTGATTGATTCCATTGTTCAGGCAATTAAAAAAAAAAAAAAGAAATGGTGTCCAACTAATCCTCAAATGAGGAGCGTTGTATTACTGCTTCACAATTATGCTGATCAGTGATTGATACACATTAAAAGAGTTTAATGTAACATTTACGTGGTTGTTAAAATGGTGGAAGACTTTAACGTATGCTGTACTATATTTAGTAGCAATCAGTCAATTATGTGATTCAATAATAAAAAACTATGTTTTATTTAGTACTAAACTAAATAAAACTATATTTAAATTTTGTGCTTCATTTGGGGTAATCTGTTTTTTTTTCAACTTTTAATTTTAACAATCAAAGAATTTAAGGAAGTAAAAAAGGAAACTATATATTATCAATATACAGTTTATATAAAATGGTAGCAATTTTTTATTCAAAAATAAATGCCTTCTTGTAGCATTATTGACGTAAAGATTCGCTTTAGTTATGTTGTTTGATATTTATGCTACTAGAATTCTATTTAAAAGTTTCAATACAATTTAAAAAGTTGTAAAATTTGATTTATGCTATCTTTGTAAATATGAACTTTAAGAAATAACAGCTTCCGATGGTATTTTAAAATATTTGCTATGTTATTTTATTTCATATTCAATATATGATATTTAAAGTTATATGGGGTAGAGGATGCGCGTGAGGGCAGAGGGAAAATGTAAATATTTGGATTAATTCTGTTATTTTCCCATAATATTTTTCTGTTAACTAAAAAAAAACCACGAAACTGCGTTACACCTTTATATGCAATTAATTGCTAAGCAGAAAATTTAAAATCAAGATGGAAATGTAAATTTTTAAATTAATTTTAATTTGCCACTTTCTTCGCCATTTTAAATAATGAGAGGTAATATATATAAATAAATTAATTAATTAACAATTATGCTTATTACATATATTTTTGTATATCTTCACTTAAATTGATTTTCATTTTAAGTAATCAATAATAGCTAGAAAGACGAAATTACTATTTAAAGCTAGTGTGGATATATTTTTATTTGATTACTTTGGACACATTCACTTTGGGGTTTGTGTAATAATAATTTTATTTTATTACTAACAGATCGTTTATTAGTGTTATTATTTGCCTAATTAAAATAATCATGTAAAGTAATTATCTTTATTTTTTCATATATTAGTCTTTTCTTATTTCAATTCATTTTTTTTTTTTTGTACAGTGAAAATTTAGGAAAACATTTTGACATTTTTATTCTTCCTTTTCGCAATTTATTAAAAGTAATGTGTGAAATTTTATTTGGAATTTTATAATTTTTAAGGAAATTGTAAAATGAGTACTACTTTTAGAACTCTATTTATGATTCGCCAGCATCCTTAATGTGGTCTACTATTCAGCTGACATTTCATAGTGATGTTTCAAATTATTTTATAAATAAAAACTTGAACTCCATTTAATAAATAAAATAAAATTTTTCTAGTAAATAAATTTCGCAAATAGTCTTCTAATGCAATAGACTGTTTTTGAAGAAGTTTTTTTCCTAAACTTTTGAAATATATTTCAGTTGTTAATTATAAACTAATATTTATTAGGTGTGAGTATGAATTATAGTAAAACTTAAGATTGAGAATTGTATTTTATGGTTGAAATTTGTTCTATTTTAGTTTTACTTACTCATAATGCTGATTAAAAAACATTTTTTTAGCAAATTTATGAAGATTACTCTGACTAGCCCTACTCAAGGTAAAAATGACCAATAATTGATTAAACTAAATTTATGTGCATAGCATTCTTATTAAAGTGATCTAGTTTTAATCAGCTATATGCTAACATTTTTGTAGAAATTTGAAACATAGTTCAGTTTATAATTACAAATTATTATTTTTAAGGCTTATTTATATTAACAATTTCAATATTATTAATCTACTTCTGTATTTATAGGTTAAAATGAATTCCATTTTAATTTACTTGCTTTTTCTAATAACAGATTATATGATCAATTTTATGGTATCCATTTTAACCTCATATCATCGAGATTGCGTGGTTAGATAATTAAAATTATATATCCTTACTCATATATTATTCAAGAGGAAGAAAAATGCTCACATTTAAATAATAATAAAAAAAAAAAAATATTAGATATCCCAAACTGAAGTTGCGTCAATATTTTACCAAATGATGAAAACTGCCCAAACACGTATCCTCTATCCTATTAATAGTCAACATGACCAATAAAATATAAATAAAAATTACAAAAGCTACAAACTTAAAAAAAAAGTATATTAAACATTTTATTTGATCACCCATGAACTAATTAACTTGTGCTTATATACTTTATTTTGAAACATAATCTATAACTAATTAAATAATCAAATCTATTACCTTTTAGAGGCGTCAGTACTCTAATAGTTTTTTTTCTGAAAATTTTTTGAAGGAGAACAATATTTAAGCCTAACAAATAAGTTTTAGAAATTGTACAGTCATAAAATTCATTAGAATTTGTAGAAGTTATCTTTCCAAATTTAACGCACAATAAAAATATTTTTTTAAATTGTTATTGACTTTAATGTTTTGTTTATTTCTTTTATTTAACAAAGCCTTTTAAAAGTTAACAAGCTTATGAACATATGTTGCTATTGTACCTTAAAGTTTCCTACGATTCAGGTTCAAATTTACAGAATGCATTGTAAAACTTTAAATAATTCAAATTGCCTTTTATACTTTTTTCACTTATTTACTAAATTTCATTATTAAAGATCCTTCATGGTTTGACTGGTTCATATTTAATATACTTTAATATAATTTTTACATTTTGATGTTTTGCTATTTTTATTAATTTTAATGCGCCATTTAAAAAAAACTGTAGCTCAAAATAATGAGCCCTGTTGATTCAAAGGATTCTACTTGTTCCAAGTTGTGATAATCCTGACTCGATCTTAATTTACACTTGCATGGTGTTCATGTTTGATTTTATAGAGATATATTTATCGTATAAGAAATAAATGAATGATTTGGCCGTACTTTGCTAACTTAATTTGCAAAATGTTTGATTTTATGGAGATAAATTTATCGTATGAGAAATAAATGAATGATTTGGCCGTACTTTGCTAATTTAATTTGCAAAATGTTTGATTTTATAGAGATATATTTATCGTATGAGAAATAAATGACTGTTTTGGGCGTACTTTGCTGTAAACTGCTGGTTATGGAAGCATTGCATCATATGACTGATTATGCGAGTTCACCAACTGCAAGGCTAGTGATTTTTTTGATTATGCTTAAATTTTATGCGTGAATTAAATGTTGTACATTTGTTTTTGCTTTGCTTATTTTCAATGTTGCCTATAAGTTTCTGTAAAAAAGCCTATAAGTTTAAGTAAAATATGGTTATGTGCGAATTAAGTCTTTTATTTATTTATTTATTTATTATTTTTTTTTTGCTTTACATATTTAATTATATAGTCAAACATTTGAAATATTTGTTTATCAATGAATCATATTGCAGTAAAACAGTTATAACGAAAAAAATTTCTTCTAATTTAGCTTAATTGGACTAACTCTCTCTGAAACGTAACCTATAAGTTTAAGCAAAACATTATTATCTGCAAGTTAATTCCTTCACATATATATTTTTTAATATTTTAAGTAGAGCATTTGAAATGTTTGTTTGTTAATGCATTATATCGCAGTAATGCAACAATAGAGAAAATATCTTTCATTTATTTAGCCTAAGTCTATAAGCTTATTATTAAATCTAACTTATAAGTTTACATAAAATATTTTATTACGCAGATTAAAATTCAAATCCATAAAAAAACGTGTTTGAAAAGTCTAACTCTAGCTAATCTATCTACAAATTAAAAGTGGCTAGTTCATTCATTTTTGACATGCTTAAAATAAAACAGTAAGTGTTGTGCGCTTTGCTTTTGTCTAGACTACATTTAGTTTCAGTGTTTACATAATTAGTTGTTGGACTCTACATTTTGACCAACACATCCCAAAAGAAAAACTAATCTACTTTTTAAACTATTTCATTCAAAAAACAAAAAAAGATCTTCTCTGATATTCTTACCATATTTTAATGCACATCTTCAAGCACACATTGTTAAATAAATGAAGCAATCTATTCATTTAATTCCAGAAAAGAAAACAGAGGATTCTGTTTCGCCGTAGATATATGGCTGTGCGTATCAAAATAAACTAAGCTATGGTGTGAAGCAATCCAAGTTGTAGAATCAGTAACTACAGCAATTGAAAACAGGAAGAGGCGAAATATGTAATAGGCGAAAAGACTTGTGCGTTTCAACCCCAGTTAGGAAAGGTGCCATGCAAATGGTTAGTTTGTATTTACTCTTAAAATATGTCACTTACCGCTTCATCAGTAGCGGCTTTACTATAGGGAACTGGTATCAACCTGTCTTGCAGCTCCCCGCCAATCACCTGCAACGACATACTTGATTGCAATGAAAGCTGAAATACAATTGCAGTCCCCGGTTAGTAGCTGTGTTAGATTGCATGCATATTGCATCATACATAATTAAAGCTAAGAATCATAATACATGCTTTTATGCACTGGAAAATAGATTATGCAAAGCTATATCTCAAATTATGACTGTATTTGAATAAAAAATAACGAAAAAAAAATTTTAATAATAAAGTTATTCATATGATTAAGTGGGACAGCTCTTAATTGTAGTATGAGATAAATCAATTTTGCCTCCCCGAGATTTTTTAAATGACTTTTTGGTTCCAAATATACAACAGTGTCCAATACAGGACTGTGTCAAATCTGAGAGTTTAGTCCTTCATTAAAATTATTTATTTAATTAAGAGACGATTTCAATGATGCAAAACACAATTCTTCCACCTATATACGATTGTTTCTAATACATCAGTTTCTCAATGAGAAAGAAAGTTATAATTTTTTTTTGTCTAGTAATATAATTAGAACATATTGTAATTGCAATGATAGTACTATTATATGGTTTTTTGGCACAATGGCAAATTTTTAAACCAAACAATAACGAAGACAATTGACTCACCTAACTGCAACTTTGTCTAAAACAGCACCCTCTCACATCTGAGAGTTAACTCCCTCGTTAGAATTATTTAAGCAACTACGAGACAAATTCATAAACTGAAAAGACAACAGTCCCACATAGTTTCAATTATATATAATACAGCAGTTTCTCAAGGAAAGAGAATTAAACGTTTTTTAGCTTTGTATAATCACAAAAGAGATATTTGCAATGATAATGGAGATTAACATCTCAACAGGAAAGTATTGCTTACAGTGCAGCACTCTCTTAAAACTGAGGAAAATTAAAGCTTTCGAGCCAAGTCAGGAATTCGAAGACAATTGCAAAGACAGAGGAGACAAAAGTCTCACATCGGTAAAATTGGGTTATACAGAAGTCGTGAATCAACGATAGAAAAGTGTGGAACACTGGAAGCTCTTCATGTACTGAAGGAATCGAAGAACTATGGTAGTATAAACGGTGGGATTCGAACCTCTGCTCAGCCGGTCATGAGAGTTACCGATTAGTACCGACAGTATGTATCCAGCTGCGAGAAGCAAAATGCCTGGGCAAGGTGGGCGTAGTTGGCGCGGATAGAATTCTGGTTGTTTAACCGTTTTAAGAAAATGCAATCAACAAACATTTCCTCTCACACTTAACATTTTGAATACCATCTTTCTTATGGTTACTTGACTGTTTCTGTTAAATATGGTAAAACGCCAAATAAATAAATTGGTATTTAAATATTTTTACCGAGAAATTTCTTGAAGTGTATTAGCTCGAATCCAGACATTTGAAATACAGTCATAAATTGAATAAATAAATGTTAGTAATTAAAAAGTAACACATGCTCACTGTAAAGGTATGCATGCGTAAGCATTTATTAATCTGATTCGTTGTTATAAGTTAGATTAGCTTGTGCATGAATATTGTTTATAAAGTGTAAGTAAGCATTCAAAGTAGATTATGCTATGTGTGTTTCCCTACCAACTCAAGCAAATAGGTTCTAAATTATTTACTTACATGCTGTAGCTAAGCAAACTGTGCATTCGTTAAAAGCTACTTTAATGTAAATAAAACTATAAAAACTAAATAGTGCACTCTTAAAAAGCTCTATGAAACTCTTTTACCTACACCCGTTTAAAATTAAAAGCATGCTTATAATCTATTGAAATTGACATTTTTGTTTTTACTTTTATCAGCTAGCTCTGACAACAGGAAGATAGGGTAAAATTTTCTTACCAATAAATATTATAAGAGCATGGTAAGGAATATAATAAATTATTAAAAATCAAATTCAATATCTACAAATTTAGGAGGTCAGCTAACTTTAATTTTTGCTCTGTTTAAATAAATAATTATTTTTCTTTTTTTAAAAAAAAAAATAAAGTTCTTCAGAAATAATATCATTATATTTTTTTAGATTATTAAATTTTATTATTTATATAATTTTATTTTGTATAGCAATCATTATTCCAATTGCAGCATTTTTGTTTCTTTTTACACTTTGTATAATATAGAACATCAATATTTAGAATTTTGATATAATGCATTATTAAAATTAAAGATTCGTGAATGTGATAAATATTGCAAAAACACGTCATAAAATAAAAACATTAAAATTCGCTTTTATCATGTAGTTTGACTATAAATATAAATTTTATATAATAGTAATATTAATCTTTTGCAAACAGATATTAAAAACAGCAAAAAATTAGTAGATATAATTTATACAATCCATTTATATATTGAAATAAACGTACCACTCATAAATTTATATTATTTTTATCATTTTATTTATTTCAGTCTAAGAATAATATGTTACTGTTTTGTGCATAATTTTTTTTTTTCGTTTCTTATTGCTTATGCAATAAATACACGCGTGTCAATGCAATTAAAAATAATATAACAATAAAGTCAATCTAAAACAAAAACATATTTAATGAAACATTTTCACATATTTTCACACTTTTATATACCTCATCTCCACTATTATGCAGGCATAACCACATATATTTTTAACAAAAATAAAAGCATTAAATATTAGTCCACACACATATTCACAAAAACACACTTTCAGTCAAGATTAGCTGAAACAATGAAAACATGCAAGTTTCGATCCATATGTTAACATACATTGTGCTGCAACTGAAACTGAACGCATAGATTATAGATAATAAAACAATAAGAAACAATAAAATAAAACAATGAGTCAGTTCAATAATATGGAATTTTTGGAACTCCCTACAAATACCTTCAACTTTTTAAAGGTAAACAATCGTTTGATGATCGTTCACATTGTTGGAATCTTGGGAATAAATTCGATAATGCTAAAATTAATTCCACGCCAGTCACTTCAACTCATCTTGATACCCTGGAATCTTGTTTTATTAATTTGAATGTTGATTCTCTTGTTAGCGACCTCCTTCCCACCACTCCATAACGCAAGGACGTGCTTTTTACTTCGATTTGCCACTCGGTATCTGAGTTTTTTTCTTGTTCTGTTCTTCACCTTTTTTTTCTTTCTTGGTTTCAGTGGATTTTTTTTTCTTTTCTAGTTTTGTTATTCACCTTTATTTTTCTATTTTTTCTGGACAATTTATCGTTTTTTCAAATCATTTTTGTTCTATTACATTTACGTCAGTCAAATCTTGAAAATGGGCTCCTATTTTTGATGCACTTGTCGAATGTCATTTTATTTTGTACATTTATTTTAGTACAGTTTTCAATCAGGTAATTGTTTGATGGTCATCTTTTTGAGTGATCCACTTTATAGTGTTATCATGACGTCATTTTTTTTTTTTATTTAATAATAATTCTTACTTAAATCTTTGAAATAATTCTATCAGAAAAAACAAACAACTATAAACAAAGTTAATATCTTAAAGAATAGTAAAATACAATGCACGATTTTTTATAAAATTAGTTTGATCGTATCGTTCGGCTTAAAATGCACCAATCAAATTATGATTTCCTAAATGTATATTTCAAATTTTTTTTTAATTTTATGGAAAAATTGCAATAAAAAAAAATACTGTCGGTGGAGCATTTGAAAATATTTTGTATTAGAATGAAAAGTTTGTTTTCAAGACGTTTTAGTTCGACCCTTAACTTGCTAGTTTATAACAAAAAGAGAATTATGGAATATCTCCACTCTTCTCTTAAAATTAAACTATTTTGTCTGTTTGCGAACGTTATCATCAAAACAGCTTGGAGTAGCTCTAAAAATTTCAAACTATGGAACTGATTCATTGTCATCAATAACATTATCAAAACGAACATATGGCAAAGGATGTGATACATTGCAATTTTGTTTATAAAAATAGTTATTTAAATTTATATAAAAAAGTTCTAAATATATAAGAACTGAAGCGATTACAACATTAAATCTCTAAGTAATCATGAATTTATTCTAAATATTTATAACATATTTTCCAAAAGTTATATAACTTAAAGAATGAAAATGCGCAGTCGTAAAAAAATTGCATTTAATGAATATGGGTATAAATTAATTAATCATTAAATTATTTATTTTAGAGTCAAATGGATCGTAATTAGTAATTGTAATTTTAATACTTTTTTTTTAAATTTGATACATTGCTTTTTGAAATTTATCATTCAGTCTGAACGTTTGTATGAAGAGTAAATAGTTGGTAAAACTACACGAAATAAACTCAGCATTTTATATTCCAATTAATCAATTAGTTCAGTTATAATTTATAATTGAAAGATAAAACACTCACAGAACAGAGGAGAAAAGTGAATTTCATAATATTTTTCCATTACTTAAAAGAAAAGGAAAGTTGGTTATTTTAAGTACATTAAAATACTCCATATTACCTTTTGGTATTAAAAAAATTGTACTACCTTAGATGCATTGATGCAATTATTGTAATTTCCAGATGACGAAAAACACCTTGATGGAAGTTAGCTATTAATTTATTTAAAATGTTTCGAAATTATTCCTTTATTATGTATCTTAGAATTTTCATCAAAAATAAATTTCAAAGAGTTTGAACGCTAGGGGCGCAAATTAATAATTGAAAAAAAGATATGGCATCGTCCCAATATGCAATCTATCTTACTTATCTGTGTAGTCACTTTAAAGATCAATAAATGACTCTATTAAAATTGTTGTTTTTTTAAAAATATTTTTTAAAAATATTGTTTAAATATTGTTTATATCTTTTTTTATCTAAACTTATTATTTTATTTAATATAAATTATATATTTTTATATATTACTATTGTTTATAAATTTTTAAAATGATATTTTTTATAAAATTTATTATTAACTAACATTTTCTAAATAATTATTTTTTTAAAACATTTTTAAATATCGTCATCTATCACACCATAACTACGCATTTAAGTAGGACAGATAAAATATTGGGACAGTACTAGAAATATTATTGAAATCCAAATAATCACTAATCAGAAAAGCGGGACTGAAGACATGAAAACCTGTCTGATCGTCTGAGAAAAAGGAACAAGAGTTTAGGATTGATTATATATATATATATATATATATATATATATATATATATATATATATATATATACGAAATTTTACACTTTTATTTATATCATAAATAACCAGAAAAATATATTTTAATCCTAAAATTCAATTTACATATAAGCATTATTATACAGATCATACGACATTGAATACTATAAGCATTATCATAATAGATCATATTAAGGCAAAATAGAGAAGACAAAGCAGGTGAGGATTACCTGAGTTTGAAGGCGCGTTAGCCCCCTTATCCACAGAATCTGTCCTGTCCTCTTAACTTCCTGAGATATGGATCCTCGTGATGTGTCCTCCGTCAAGGACCCTCCGGCATCCAAGTCTTCTGGGTTGCCCGAACCCCACGTGAACGTCTTGGGGATCTTCTTAGTGGGGATGGTAGTGATACACTGGCCCCACACCAGCACCCCGGCACCAAAAAATAAGCACCAAAGCCACTGATCCAGTGAAAGTGGAGAGGTTGAAAATGCCCGTCCCCCGAACTGGACAATCACCACCTAAAGGATTGAAATTTCTATTTTACTCAGCAGCCCATAAGCAGAATATTTTCAAATGTTCTGCAACAGGACTTAGTAATTTATACACATGTTCTGCAAGCATTTCACAGCAAAAAAAGTCAACTTTACGTTAAAATAATATATTTTCTTAAAATACAGGATCATACACGGATATGCTACATTATTTTTTAAACCAAGTCAAAAATTCTTCATTTGTTACTTTTTCAGTCACTTTTGAAGTACAAAATTTTGTTAATGACAATGATGAATTATCAATAAAATGCTTATGATATGAAGGTCCGAACATTAAAATAAGGGCTGCCTTAAAAATCTTTTGAAGAATGTTGCACCATCTGCAAACACAAACATTCGCTGGTTGGTTGTTCCAACAACTTCATCATCTCTATCACGCATCGTAGGGTTGGGGATTGTTCTGCAAGACTACCGGAGGCAGGTGGGCGGGGAAGGGGTTTCACAGGAAAACGCTGTCACTTATTCAAGATACAAATTGTTCAACAAATTGTATCTTTGATACAAATTCAAGATACAAATTGGGATAACTCTACCAATTTGAGAAAATTTTATAAGCTTCCTGAATCAAAATGAGAAGTGACATTGTTTTATACAAATTATCACACACACACGCATATATATATATATATATATATATATATATATATATATATATATATATATATATATATATATATATATATATATATTATATATATATATATATATATATATATGTATATATATATATATATATATATATATATATTCGGTGTGTAAGTCAACCGCTGAAAAAACCAAAAATTAAAATTTCTAAAATTAAAAAATGTAAAAAGCAAAACTATTAATTTTACCAGATTTTCTCAAGTAAAAGATACTTCTCATTGCTTTCTTAGATATCATACATTTGCCCTCAGACGCCCCTTAAAAGATGCAATAATTAATGCTTTATCTAAGCAGCTTCTATAGACGTCATCAGTAAAATGTTAATGAACACGTGACAAAGTGTGCATTTAAATGTAATCGTTAAATCTTTTAAAAAGAGTGGAATTTCGAATTCGAGAGTTTTTGGATGGGAGTGAAAACGATTTTCTGTGGGAAGCAGCAGAGGAGGGGGGTGTAGAAACAATTGCAAAATGAGATTCCTGTGTGGGTACTGTGTGGTATTAAAGTTATTGATACCGACACAAAGGATATTTAAGAATCTTTGAATTTGTAAATTTATGTTATGTTTTAAAAAATTTGTTTGTTATATTTTTTGAACTATTTTTGAATAAATTATCTTAAATTTTATTGGTTTTAAATTTAGTTCTGAACGTAACTTAAATTATTGTTTCTACGAAGACATTTATATGCATGCAAAACTATTTGGATATAACATATTAAAAGTAGTTTTTAGAAAGGTAAGAAATTGATACAGATGATTCATATATATTTCATGGCTTATAATGCATCGACATTTAGTATTTTTGCTATGAGTAGAACAGACAGCCTAAGATTAAGTAAAATCATGCACTGTAAAAAAATTCCAAATCAAACTACGGTATAAAGTACCGGAACTTTGGGAGCATCATCCGTAAAATCCATTTTATAGCAAAATTCATTTTTACCATGAATTATTATCCCGTAATTTTTACAGTGCTATTCAGTTAGTTAGTGTGATTCAGTGATTTTACGGTAATTATTACTGTAAAAACTACGGTATATCAGATTTTTTGCTCTGGAAAATGCCTCGGTACAAGTAGATTTTACGGTAATAAATACTGTATTACGATACTATGGTGAAATTATGATTAAAAGTACCTATTGTGGTATTATGGTAAAATTACAATAAGAAGCACCGTATTATGATATTATGAAAAAACTTCAGTAAAAAAACCGTATTACAGAAAAATGTCGGTAAAAAGTACCGTGTTACGGTATTACGGTAAAATTATGATAAAAAGTACCTGTGAGGCAGCTGTGACTACGAGTATGCTGTAAAAAACGGGGTTTGTGAGAAGGCCCTCAAAGATGTTCCTTTCTCCGTGAATTTTTCGGGCGTTTATCTCGTTAAAGAGGGTCATCATGACGAAAGTGTTGAAAATGATGGTGAAATGCTGGGAAGGCGGAGAATGTAAAGGCGCGTACATGCCTGAGTCGATGTCAAAGATTTTATGCCCTGGAAAAAAGTTAAAAATGTTAATGAATAGGCCAATTAGGGACTTTACAATGTAGCATATATATATATATATAAATATATATATATATATCGCCCTATATCTTCCCTGAATAATAAACCATAATATTCAAACTGGGCCAGGTATTATATTACAAAGTATATATGTATATATATGTTACGGCCAAAGCCCGAAGTCCGGCCAAAGTCCGAAATTGTCTTATTTCGGGAATTAGCCGGCCAGATCACGAAGTGGCCGAGGATGGCTGGCCAAAGTCCGAAATAATTGAAACGATCAGTGAATATTTTACTTTGGCGGCCTTCTATACTTATATAAATAATTCTTATAAATCTTCTAATTAAGAAATATAAAAAAAAAAATTTTCAAATGTCTATTAAATGATCATTAATTTAATAATCATTATTAAATTGTCTATTTAATTGTCTAGTCATACATACACCAAAGGTCTAGTCATACTAGGTCTAGTTAAGTGCCACTGCCCGGTATACATTTCCCCGATATACCCAACACTGATGTTTTTTTAAGGTCAAGTGTCACTGCCCGGTATACATTTGGCCGGTGTATCCTACACTGATGTTTTTTTAAGGTCAAGTGCCCCTGCCCGGTATACATTTGCCCGGTTTGCCCGGTATAATGATTTTTTCTTCCAACTTTGGCTGATCTTTCCATGCCAATTCGCGATTAAGGCAGCCAATTCCCGAAATCAAGAACAATTTTGGACTTTGGCCAGCCATCCTCGGCCAATTCCCAAAATCAAGAAAAATTTCGGACTTTGGCCAGCTAATTTACAGCGTTCTTGGCCAATTCGCGACCTGGCCGGCCAGATCGCGAATTGCCCGACTTTGAACTTTGGCCGTAACATATATATAACTGTGTGTTAAATGCAGTGTGTTAAAACAGTTCGAAATATTACTGATAGAGGGTGTTACATTCAATATAATAAGCAACAGATACAATATACAGTAATATAATAGTGGAATAAAGCTATTTAAGATGCATTTCGTATTTGTTCCCTTTCTCTAAGAGCCTGGCCACTAAAACTACCTTATGTCGCTTCTGACTATGGGGTCAGGAGGAAAATGTTTTGCTTAGTGATCCAATAGTGATTTTAGTGAAATTGAAAGTCCTAAAGGCACGCATTGAGCAATTGGTTCGGAATGTAACTTTTGATAAACTGTTGTGAATTATGCTGTTTCGCGTTTTTAACTTGTTACACAAACGTTGGTCAGCAAATAGTTTTCTTAAGGAAGTTTAACAACTGTTTTATACTATTTTGGATGTTGATTTTTTTATTGGTTTTTAACATTCTTACATTTAAAAATCGATTACATTGTTGCTTTTTCATTTTATTTCTTAGGAACCAAATGCCACAGACAATTTACCAGTCTTAACTTTTAAGAGCCCAGGTAATACAGCATTGGAGTAAGTTTTTAAATAATGAAAAAATTAGACCACAAACGCTTTTCATTTTCACAAAACTGTGGCTTTTCTCCATATCGACGTTTTGTGCCATTTTCAAAATAAGTGTAGACAGTCCTGGCATTAGATGGGATAAACTTGACCTAACAGTCATGAGTAACAGTTGCAAACTCACAACAGTTATAAAAATAGCATATCACTCGTAAAAAAGCATAATTTCATATTACGGCAGACACTTCGAAAAACAACTATAGTAGGGATGACGTAGCATGGCTCTTTACGTAGCATGGTTTGGAAATAAGGAAATGCTTCTCATAAAATTTTAGCATTTATGTCTTCACTTCTATGATATTAAGAAAAATTTGACTCTTACTTGCTAATCTGAAACAAGTTTCAAATGAATTTCTCATTGCGAATTTTTTGTAATTTTTTGCAATGAGGAACTCATTTGAAAATTAATAAAGATAAAACTTGATAAAAATGAGAGTCGATTCTCTCAAAAATACTCGTATATGTCAAAAAATATGAACTCAAAATTTTTAAGATGCAATTTTTAGGCCAAGCAATGCTACGTTAAGAGCATACATATACAAATAAAGAAGGACTCTTTTCGAATTTTTTGTAACTTTTTCGAATGAGAAATTCATTTGAAACTTGTTTAAGATTTTACAAGAATCCGGATTTAACGAAAAAATTTGAAACAATTGGTGCAATGTTAAGTCTATTCAAGCATACCTTGCTTTTAATGGACAAAACCTAGTTTTAGCGAGCACAAATTTTGTGATGCATAAAACTTTGTACGCATTTTCACTTTTCCAGATCAACTAATTCCTTAATGTTCCGAAAACATTTACTATAGTTACTGGTGAGATATAAATCCAGCGAATATATGCATTTCTTTTAATGCCGGGCTGCAAATGACGTTTTTCAGGTTATGAGTCTAAAGATAGTTCATAATAAATTAACTAGTTTCTTTTCTTCTGCTCAGAAATAAATAATAAATAAAATACGATATTTATAACAATTTTTTTGATATTTTTTTTCACGAATCTGTTCTTAGCAAGCAATCCGTTTGACGAGCAAATATTGTGGTTCTTTCACGCACGTTATAAGCAAGTTCAACAGTATACCAATGAATGCAAAATGATCGAAAAGAGCAAATGCAATTTTTAATTTTAGAAATACCTCCTCACCTACGAAAAGTAATGTGAAAATGATTATAAGTTGATATATGGCATGCCCAATGATGTTCTTCATCATGGTTCTGGAAATGAGAGGTTTCGTTCGACCATAAGGCTTCCTCAGTAATAGGGCTGAGGTAGGCATCTCTGTCGCTAACGCTAAAGACGCTAGCGTATCCATGATGAGATTTACCCATAACATTTGAACTGCTTTCAGTGGACTGTCCTGAAGAAGGAAGAAAAGTCAGTTAGTATTTGCCTTAAAACTCTTGTAACACAGAGGATTTCTCAGAAAAATAGAAAATTTAGCTGAGTAACGCCATATGTATTAGCCATATGTATCGAGCGTATGTATTAATCCAATATTTTTAAATCCTTGCAAAAATGTAATAATTGTTTTATTTTTCAAATATTCGTTCTTTCAATAGTTAACATGTCTGAATAGAGAATAAAAGATTTTTACTGCGATACTATTTTTAATACCATAAGATACTGGGAACATATTTTTAACGCCATTTAGATAAGATATAAGTCCTATTCAATAATTACTACATTTTTAATGTACCGCCTCTAGAGTACTGTCTTAATTATAAAGTGCACATATTATTTGTTATGGCTCATATCTCGGTTTAAGTTATATGCTCCCACACCAAATTCTGCAGCACTTATCTTACGGCTCTAAATACATGAATTTTTTAATTGGCAATTAAGGGATTTGATTATTTTTGGTTATTGAAGTTATGAAATAATGGAACTTATAGTAATGTTTATTTTTATAATATTGCTATTTTTATAATAAAGTTAAGAAATATTTGCTATTTTAAAAATTTGTCTAGTTTTACAACCCAACATTACATTGCTTACTTAACATGCCTATTAATTAGTTTGCTTTTCGGTTGGTACAACATGTGAGCCAGAATCTCCGGTTTCACCATATTAAGTGTCGTAAGCAAAGGGTTAATATTAAGACAGTGATTTATATCCTGCACTCTGATTACTAGGATGAGTTAACTGCAAATTTCTCTTGTAAACTATCAGAATTTAAATTTTTAATAACGAAAAATGTAAATTTTTTTTTATAAGAAGAAAATCTTACTTCTATAGCACATGCCCCCACAAAGGCTACGATGACGGCGACTACGTTGACAGTGAGTTGAAATTGAAGAAATTTGGCTATACTATCATAAACATTCCTCCCCCACATCACAGCTTTAACTATACTTGTAAAATTGTCATCTGTTAAAATGATATCGGAGGCTTCTTTGGCGACATCTGTTCCTGCAATACCCTGTAAAGAAACAAACAAAAGCTATAAATGTTCAGCTGTCAAATAATTTATAAATAATCTTGCATATTTTTAACCACTTAACAGTCTTTTTTCTGGCAAATTGGGTAAAAAAATAAGCATATTTTTGAGAAACAAATTTCTGTAAAAATCTATTATATAAACTCAAATCAACAGTCAAAACTATTACAATTATTGATTTTATGAAATAATTTTAATTTTTATTTAGAGCAAAAACAATTGCATTTTTACTTAAAGTTGGCTTTTCTACTAATCTAGCGAAAACAAAATTCACGCCTTTTCCCGCGTAAAAGAAAAGCGCCAAAACCTTTTGCAATCACACCTCTACAGGACTACCAGAGACATCTGTTAGAAACATTGTAAACTAAAAAAAGAAGAAATTCGGGCAAATCATTGCAATAGAGTAAAAAAAAATCAGTCGCACGAGCAGCGCTCGGGCAAAACAGGGAAGGCCCCTTTTCAAGTAACCGAGTGGTGTTCGGGCAAAACTGGGAAGTGTTTAAAGAGCAAAGCCAACAATATACATAATGGCAGAGGATACAGTTACTGGTTGTCTTAAAAGCAAGTATGAAAGTTAAAGAAATCAATTAAAGAAAACCTTGGGCAATAAAAATGCATAGTTTTCTTAATTGTTCTACTTAATAAACGAGGACTTTTATTCTTACCAAGTTTTGAAATTATTTACTAAGCCATTCAGCTGATGGCGCTATTGACGGTTAACAAAAATGTGACATTATACAAAAAGAATACAATGCTGGTTATCGCATAAATCCAACTGAAATTTTGCACATTCGTCTACGAGTTTTTTTCTCAGGCAAGTACCACTTTGGTTCTGCAAGTGTTGCTTATTTTGTAATCATTGTTTCAGGACTTAGGCAGTCAACAGAGCCATCTGTTGATGAAAAACAAATATTAATTAAATTATCTAGTTTTTTTTAAGTAGAATGCAGCTAGCGAAAGATTTAAATCGACTTCCGTTTTTCATTTTATGAATTTTAAAGCATTGCTCATCTACAAAACTATGATTTCACTCTACCTTCAAGATATATAGTAGAATGTATTTAAGAATTTGAAGATTTAACTGCAATTTTTCTTTTAAATATAGGGAATTCTCTCTGAGACTAAGTCGCAAATTCATTGACAATGGCAGTGTGGGGAAACACTAATTGTAATTATTCATTTTTTATTCATTAATTTTTACAGTTTCGCATTTTGGTGCAATGATAATTCTAATCCATTTGAATAATTTATTAATAAATTTGATTGTAAATTATCAATCGGTTTGAATATTCTTTAGCCTAATCTGGAATTTTTTTAATACTCATGCTCGTCATTGAATTTGATAGACATTTGCTAGATTATTCTTATTTAATAAGCAGTAGAAAATAAACTCTTAGATTGAGTTTAACTTAAAAAAATCTATGATAAGAAAGTTATCAGAGCTTTGATTGAATTAAGTGAAATAATTATAACATTACAAGGGAATTTAGAACATCAACTTTACGCAATAGTGAATAACTAAAAGGCGGTTTACAAAAAAAAAATTTCTTATAAAAACCCCCTTACTTAAACATATTTTTTATAGTTACGGCCGACCATGTCACATTTTTACCCTAAAATTTTAAGCATTTCCAAAATGTCATTAGGTTCCTTTTTTTCTGTCATATAATTTCTTAAGTACTAGAATCTTTAATTACATTAAGATATTTAGTGCTGTTGAAAATTTTTCTTCCATTTGCAAACTGAAACATAGTTTTCATTCAAACTAAAATAAAAAGGAATATTGAAACATGAAAGTGTCTTTGTTTACCATAGCGAACCCAACATCCGCCTTTTTTAATGCAGGTCCATCGTTTGTACCATCACCGGTGACTGCTACAACTTCCCTGTTGGCGTGAAGTTTGCTGTCAATGATACCTTTCACCAGTGTGTACTTATCAGTTGGAGAACTTCGAGCCAAGACCCGAAGACGAGGCCACACTTTATCTAATAGATTTTGTTGTACCTACAAAGTAAACAGAGAAAATTACCTATCAATGCTAAATATTTATAATTTTACTAAAATTAAGGCTTTTTTTAATATAATTTCAATTGTTATTTTTTCGAAGAGTAGTGGTAGTACTTTATTTACGTCACTCTAGAGCTTCCCAATGGGCTATTGGTAACAGTCTGGGAAACATCTCTGAGGATGATCCAAAGATACGCCATCACAGTTTTGATTTTCTACACAAGGGATTTGGTAGCCAAGCATTTTATGGTTAAGCACTTAAACGTGGACTGACTCTGTGCACCGTCGGTCGCTTTGCATGCTGATCAAAATGGCCAACCACCCACTCATTAACAGCTAAAAGTGAGACTTGACTTCCGCTTTTTTTTTTGTTTTGTTTTTGGAACAGTGTTTTAATGATCACATCACTGTTTGACTTTTCTCAAACAATTTCTCTCAAAACTGTGAATAATATTGTATGCTATATGCTGATATGTGAGAAATATAGATATAGGCCTTTCTGGGATCAGATGAATCTCATCAAAAAATTCATTCATTGGTTATTTTCTACAATCGAATAAATATTATGCTTCTAAATGTTAAAGAAGTAATTTGCCTCACAATTTTAACACTAAACATATCAACACTTAATGTATACCTAATAAAGCCTACCATAGCCGGTCAAATGACCGGATTTATGTTTCTTAATTGAATGTATGAAACATGGATGTTAGGAAAGAAATAAACTAAAAAAACTTTATTATAATTTTTAAAAAAAAAACTATATGTTGCCAATTTTTATGTATTACAAACACAAGGAATATGAAATTTAAATTCATTACTCAACGCCTTTTATACATATACAGAGTTTATGCATAGTACATTTTCCGCAAATATATTTCTTCTAATTATTATTATTTCAATAAATCTTATAATTATAAGAATATATAAGAATTATAATTCTTATAACTATTCTTATAATTAATATTGTTTCTTCTAAGAACTTGCGATGTCTTTATCGTTTCGGCATTTTTCTGGGTAAAAACTAACAGTTAGTTAGAAATGAAGTAAAGCTATCAAAATAAAATATAAGCTATTTACCAAAACATTTAGTTTTTTTCACTTTTTCTTATACAAAAATACCAATCTAAAATTTTAGGTACTTTCTAGAAATTTGAATTCACAGTTATTCTGATTGAACTAACTACGCAACAGCCTTCACAGAAATGTTCAACTCATCGAATGCAATACGTTGAACACGCATTACATCGTAATTTCTGATCCGATAACCTTGTTCTGTTGATTCCGACAAATCTTCTCCCGATTAAATGATCGATTGTCGTAGAAATAGGTATACGACAAGTATTATTCGAAACATTAATACAAAAAAATAATAATAATAGAATATTAACCATCTATTGTTAGAAAAAGTCATGAAGTCAAATGTGCAGAAACGATACGATAAGCGTATTTTTGATGCAAAAGTTCTTAAACGGTCATTTGACCGGTAATGGTATGTTTAGTGTTAAGATATTTTAAAAGAAATTCACGAAATTTCGATAAGGAAAACTCTTTATATTTTTATCTGAAACAAAAAAAAAACAAAATAAATAGTTGGTGAGTGAAAAAATAATTATTAGAATCCAAAGTTATGGTATAAATCAGTACTGGTCACCTAAAAATAAGAAAGAAATAAAAAAAAATAGTTCACACAATTTGAATAGAATTGATTGAAAACTGCGGTTCTCTTAAAAATATTAAAAATGCATTTGGAGTTTTAAGGGAGATCACAGTTGCAAAGTTACCTGATCATGAGGTATTATTCAATTAAAAAAACGAATAAAGCTTCGAATTATGCCCTACTATCAAACATTTTTATGAAATTCACAAATACAAATAAATCTGAGGATATATTTAAATTTTTATGAGGCTCTGTAAATGTAGTTCTGAATCTGAGTGGGGCTTCATAGCCCATGATAGCAATTATTATAAAATTGATAAAACTAGGAAAAGCAGTGTAATATAGTCAAAACAACTTTTTCCTCAACAGTGCAAACAAAGTAAGTTTTCGTTCTAACTGACAATTTTTCCCGCATCACCAGCCATTTACAATATCGAAAAGCTTACTTCGATTTCTGGTATTTGGTGATACAGTAAGTGATTTCCTAAGTCATTTTGTTATGAATGATTTTTATATAGACTATTCTGTTAAAGCTTATAAACGAACGTCCCTGTTTTTGAAATATTTTAATATACATGACAGAAAACTCGTAAGCATGACTTTTAAATTATGATCATCGTCAAAAGTTCAGGGATTTGTTCGCGTTCAGTAAACATTTTCTTCAAATTAAACCAAAATAAATTACTCTGAAATGTGCAGAAAGATTAATTCTTTCAAGAAAACAGTCTTTTTTTAAAAAAGAATTTTTTTAAAGTATATTCTGCTATTTGAAAAAATATATTTAATATTGATCTTCGTTTCAATTATTTTTTAAAATTCTTGATCTTCAACTATCAACTTTATTTTCTTAATTTGGAATTTCTCGTGTATGTTTCATTCTCAAACCCATTATTGATTTTGAACAACTAAATTTATTTGTGTGTTTACAGTTTTTATGTGAATAGCAAAGAAGACGTTATCATTTAACCCTCAGAAAATTCGCTTCTAAGTTAAACCATAAGACCGGTACCTCGAACAGTAAATTCGCTGTAATAAGTAAAACCTCAATATCGTGTAATTAAGTTTTAAATGACTAATTACATGAAAATACTATTCAACTACTTTCATGGCTACAATAAATTTCAGCGAAATCATGATTTTACAGTACATTTTTATAGTACGGTTTTTTAATGCGATTTCTTATTTTGACATTTCTTGAAGCATACAATATTTTTATTTCATCCGTTTCCTTAAAAGCACTCTGTAAAAAATTCCGGATCAACTTATGGTAAAAAGTACTGGCACTTATGGTGCCAGCATTTTTTACTGTAAAATTTCATGAAACAAAAAATCTCATTTTTACAGTAATAATTATAATAAAATTATTGGTTACTGAAAAATTATTATAATTAAATAAATATTACTGTAAAAGTTATGGCATAAAATTTTACGGTAAAATGGATTTTACGGATGCTGCACTCAGGGACCAGTACTTTTTACAGTAACTTGATCCGGAATTTTTTATAATGCACGCAAGTAAAAAAAAGCAGATAAACGCACATATGTTATAAAATAAAAAATTATCTATAGTACGAATCATTTTTTATTACCAAGAACGTCCTTATCTTCTTCCGTTGGAATAAATTGGATTTGGAGTAAACGCGCAAGAATCGTTTGGAGTAAAATTTTTGCATTATAAGCCTAATATAATTTATTAACATTATTTATTAACAAAGTAAAGATAAACATACCTCTCCGCTGGCATCTCGTATTCTAGCGTTGAATTCTTTTCCTTCCAAAACAAGGAAGTCATCCTGTGGCCGGATGATGCCGCATTTTTGGCTAATGGATCGGGCAGTATTGATGTTATCACCCGTCACCATTCGAACAGTAATACCCGCTTTTTGACACTGTTTGATGGCTTCCGGTACCTATAGAATTTTTTATAGCATCAACATATTTTTTGAGATCTATAGTGTGACAAAAAATATAGATCCATTTATTTGCAATCATTAGCATTAATATTTTTAACACAATTCTTGCATTAAGATTTTTGTTATAATGTGACTGTTGTATTGCTATTATGTTAGTTAAAGTAGATTGCATTAGGATTTTTATATTGTTTGCTGCATTAAAATCTGCTTTCTATAATGTAAATAATGTAGTTACATTTCTACATAGTTTCTTAAAATTGTGATTGTCGCATCAGCACTGTTACATTATTTGTTACTAGCATGTTGTATTAAAATTGCTTCATCGTTTGTTACTAAGTTCTACATCGTTTGTTGCATTTTTAGTTTTAAAGCAAAAGTTGCCTTAAGATTGTTGTACTGTTTGTCACAAAGTGATTGTTACATTAAAACTTTTGAATTGCTTGTTACAAAACAATACTTGTATTAACGATTTTAAATTATTTTCATGTAGCGATTTTAATACAATGCAATTGTTGTATAAAGATTGCTACATTTGTTACAATGTGTTGGATTAAGATTGCTTCATTATTACATTATTATTGTTGAATTAAAATTGCTGCATTATTCATCACATTGCTGTTGTTGCTTTTTTTTTATCAGAATCCAACTGTTGAATTATTTGTTATAATACGAATGTTGCATTAATTATCATAATGCAAATGTTTTAGTAAGATGTTTGCCTTGTTCGTTAAAAAGCGATTGTTTAAATACTTCTGCAGTATTTTCCACTAATTTTATTTTATTTTATTATCGGCGATGAATATACCGAACAATTTTTGGGTTTACGGTAATTCATGTTCAACTCCGTAATTTTTGAGCCCAACCTAGGCGACAAGAAAACTTCTTGAACAAAAATTGGGGCAAACTAACTTATGTGGAGAACTTTTTAATTGAACTGATTCGCATTTGAGTTACATATGGAAAGAAAAACCTCCAAAATGTCCCTCGATTAGCTAGATGGCAAGGGGATTCTGATTTATGTTCCTACTGTTCCGACCAATGAGGATTGTTTGAGGTATCACTCAGGTCAGTGCGAGCCAGAAGCATAATTCGAATCAGACAACTATCGCTGGGATTAGAAACTATTCTGAAGTGATTGTTCTGTTACAAGACCACCGCGGCTCAATATATTTAGGTTATTAAAGATGCAAAGAAAAAGTAATCCCAAGGAAGATGTATTAAGGCACAGGACCCCAACTGTATGTCCACAGGGACCACATCTCTCTCCAAATTATTCTATGTGTGTGGTTATGATAAATGGATTTTGAATCAATGTTATCGATAAATTTAAGAAAGCATTTGTCCAAGAGCTCGAATTGTGTTTTAGCTAGACCACAGAGTTAGAAAAATCTAAATGGTATGATACATTTTACGATTTTACATGCTTCTTTCGAAATTAAACAATCTGACACATTATAAAAAATTTATTATTTGTCTTTGCTCTACAAAATTAAAAATAAAACAATATACTGTAAAAACAACTAATCTTTAAAATTGTTTAATACTTTAAGAAAACGAAAATTTTAAAAGCTAAAAAATCTTTACACAACTTGCTGAATGTTTAACATGCATAGAAGTCATATCTTTTATTAATCAATGAATTGAGCAATGATATAAACTAAGATACTATAAAACAAATAAAATCTGTGATGTAAATTTTTTTAAATTAATTATTAAATAATTTTTAAGTGATTCCATGACGTATGTCCGGCGTGTGACGTATTAGATTAATTAATATATTTGTGAAAAAATGTATATATATATATATATATATATATATATATATATATATATATATATATATATATATATATATATATATATATGTATATATATATATATATATATATATATATATATATATATATATATATATATATATATATATATATATATATACCATAACAAAGATTAGCAAAGAAAGTTAAGAAAATAATAAGTTTTGTTTTCTGCACATAAGCTACAAATACATAGAACTCATAAAATAAGTTAATAATAAAGAGAAATCAAGGAAAAAGATACAAAAGTTTTTAAAGGAGAAGAAAAATAACTGTTTATAAACTGTTCTTTAAAAATTTTCACGAAATTTTAAAATTTAAAAAAAAATTTAAAATTTAAACAGAAATGGGAAATAAAATAAAATAGGGAAAAGATATAATCTCGTCATCAGCTCACACGATTATTTCCGAAAAAATAGTGCTTTCTAATATTGTATTAATATAGCCAAAGCAAAACATATCAATACAATAGTGTGAGGAGCACGAAAAAGATTGAAACGAAAATATAAATCATTAAGCAAAAGTAGTGAAACAAAAATAATATATATATATATATATATATATATATATATATATATATATATATATATATATATATATATATATATATATATATATATATATATATACAGAAATGACAGTTGATAGTTAGCTATTTACCTCCGGCCTTACAGGATCTTCGATTCCCACTATACAAACTGCAGTTAAATTTTGCACAATGTACTGTTCATCATCCCAATTTGGTTCACCATTGCACTTCTCTTGATTAATATGAGCTTCATCGCTGCAGACAAAGTCTTTATAGGCGATGCCGATAGTGCGCAAACCATAGCAAGCCATCGGTTCGATCACATTTGATACTAGCCGATCTGCGTCAGCAGACGAGAACCTTTCCAACTGACCATTAGCGCCAAAGATAAATGAACACCTGAAATTAAAAAATGTATTTAAACTTTATGAATTGCATAAAAATCTGTTTAATTTTTTTTAATGATTGTTGCAATCGTTGTAAATCTGTTTAAAAGTACTTCATATAACACCATTAATTAAATTTAGTATAGTAGCTATATACGCAAATGTAAACAGAAGAATCTTTTGAACCAAAAATGTATATTTAAATAATATAAGCAAAAGTAATGCTCATTAGATATTGCATATTGTTTTAAGTAATTTTTGCAGAATTAAGTAAATTACGATTTTTCATCGACAAAATGCCGTGAAATGAATCTACATTGCTATTTGAAAAGTTTATACACCATCTTATCATCCTTATTGCAACTTCAATTCTCAATTCAAACATTTAAAATGTGTAATCCACGTTACATTGTGTTTCAGATTACATAAAAAAATCACATTGCTTTTTTGACCAACCATCTCCTTGATCACTTTGGATTATTTAAAGAAATAAAGAAAATTGTGGTCTAGTATTCAAACAACATAATTTAGCGTTTTAAACATACATCAAAGACAGCATCTACAATTTAAAGACAATCGTAGGTTAATTGTAGGTTAAAAATTGCAAAAAATTTATATCACTTAGCTTCAACATTTCTTTGAAAAAAATATGTTAGGCTTTAAAAAAAAGAATATTTTAGCAGCACATTCTAAAGTCACATACATCACTAACAGCCTGATCAGACTAAATTTCCTTTCTACTCTCTCACGAAATTATTTTAAGAACGTATTAAACAATTTTCAATTTCGCCGGTTATAAAATAAAATAGTTACTAGAAAGCATAAAAAATAAGAGCATTTAGATACATAAAATTTCGAGCTGAAAAGCGTCTCCCCTAGTGGCGTACGATAATATTTATGACCCTGGTTTGCTGAACTTGTATAATCATAACTTAATTTAACTCTTTTTATGGCAATAAATATACTGAATTCGTCATGGTTCTAGTGCAGGGTGATGCTCGCCAAACATTCTGCGTACATTTGTTTATCCCCAGAGAGTTCTCCAATTAGTTCCAATGAGCTGGTGACAATTTAGATCTTTTCACAGATTAAAGATGTCTTACTTTTGAAGAACTATTTCTGATGCTCCTTTGGTGAATATCCGGAAACCACCATTGGGCAGACGTATCACAGTACTCATGGATTTTCTGACGGAATTGAAAGTGTACACTTTGTGAAGTTTCTCTTCGGGCATAATGTCCCGCACAGCCTGATAGTCTTTGCCCAGATCAAGCACAAACCCCAGGAGTGCGCACTCTGTCTTGTTGCCTACTTGCTTCGGCAGTTCACCAGGATTGTCAGGAGGCTAAAAATATATTAATTTATTGTCAGTTTTTAGTTTTGTTATAGTAAAAAAAAAACATTTATTTTCAGGTGTCAATTATATTATAAAAGCTAGAGGGTAATTAGCAAACTTCAGTATTGAACTACTTCAGAAGATTCTTAATGATTTAATGATACTAATTGATTTAATGGCAAAAATTACATAATTTTTCGTTCATTCATTAATTTTAAGAAATATGATAGGTAAAATAGTTGTTGCAGCAAACGTTTTATTTTTAAAAAATTCAAAGTTTTCATGCAGGCAAAGTTTTTATTATGACCAATTCAACAAATTATATTCTTTTAAAAAAAATTACTCTCATAAAAGTTATTTTGATGCACTCATCAGAATATTCTTAAATAAAAAAAACGAGATAATAAAATGTTTCAGAACCTCCAAGAGCAATTATCTTCGATGTTAATAAATAAAAAATTAAAACAAAATGGTTTAAAAAAAATGAAATCTGAATCATTTATTTTTTTATTTATTTAAAACAAAAGTAAATTGCTAAGTGATGTAAAGCAAGTACTAAGCTCAGAGAGCTGACCGTAAGTATTTACGTGCAGCTCTGTTTTTTTTAAAGAAATTCTCAGTGACCATAATTGTTCAAAAAAATTCGTAAAGTTGACTGTTTATTTATACGGTTACTGTGTAAAGCTTCTTAACGCAATTCCGAGGCGTACACAATTTTCCAAGGTGATTACAGTATCAGACTACGGGCACAATACCCCTAGATTCAAACCCAGCTGACGTCGAAGAACATCTAACTCGGACTCCCTATGTCGGTGAGCACGAAAAATGGCACTACAGTAATTCTTAGAAAATATGATACTACAGTAATTCTTAGAAAATATGATACTACAGTAATTCTTAGAAAATATGATACTACAGTAATTCTTAGAAAATATGATACTACAGTAATTCTTAGAAAATATGATACTACAGTAATTCTTAGAAAATATGATACTACCGTAATTCTTAGAAAATATGATACTACAGTAATTCTTAGAAAATATGATACTACAGTAATTCTTAGAAAATATGATACTACAGTAATTCTTAGAAAATATGATACTACAGTAATTCTTAGAAATATGATACTACAGTAATTCTTAGAAAATATGATACTACAGTAATTCTTAGAAAATATGATACTACAGTAATTGTTAGAAAATATGATACTACAGTAATTCTTAGAAAATATGATACTACAGTAATTCTTAGAAAATATGATACTACAGTAATTCTTAGAAAAATAGCACTGCACTAATTTGCATTGATTCGACAATCAAATCTCCTGAGCATCAGTCAACGCCAAGAATAAGGTAACTTAAACAAGCATAACTTTAATTTTACAGTTGGTAGTGATATATTTCACGAAAATAAATTTACGTCCTACCTGTATTTTTGCCCTGATTCATCATGTCATGATAGCTCTTCAGCATAAATTCATTTGAACGGTATATGATTTGAACAAATTTTTCCGATCACTGATCGTAATTTAGCGGGGAAATTTTTTAGAGTGCACAGTAAATCAATCTTTAAAAATATATTATTATTTTTTTACTTGATTAAAGCACAACAAATGTTTACAGACAAAAAGTCGCATAATTATGAAAATTGAAATATCTTGAAAATGTTTTCTATTTAAAAATTGTACAAAATAAACTTATCATCTTTCACATTTAAATGTTTTATGATTGTAAAATTATATTTCTTACATTATGATATAAAAAATTTTTCATTATTATTTACTACGAAATTTGTTATTTGATTTTCAAAATTTTGTTTAACGTGCTAATATATACATAACCTAGTCATTCATTTGTGAAATATACTTTATAAGTGAAAAATATGCATCATTTATAATCAGAACGACATAATGTATAATTATAGATAATATTCGACAAAAAAAACGTAATTTTTCATATAAATCTTCTAATGAGGCTTAGTATTTAATAAAAAAAACTTGCCCTTTTTTCCGGAAAGGAGCATGTTAAAATAACAAAACTCATCATATTGATATTTGATGCAATTTTGTGCCCAAAATGAAAACAATGATTTTTTTACACTGTATATTTTACAGAAACATAGATTCAAAAAAATAAGTACATTAGACATTGCATCTTTTGATTTCCAAACTCCTATGGTGTAAAAAGAATCTTAAAAAATGATTGTATAAAATGTATAAAAAATGTATATAAATTGGTTAACCATCACTCGATACGTATAGGCGCTGCTGAAAGATATAAAAATAATAAGAAACTTAAAAAGGGATTGTACAACATGTGTACAAAATATATTTAGATAGACTAATCATCACTAGAGATTTCCAGGCGCTGCTAATTGATATAAAATTAAGAAAAAATATAAAAATGGATAGAGCAAAATGTGTAAAAAATATATTTAGATAGACTAATCTTCACTCCAGATTCGCAAGAGCTATTAATTGATATAAAAATAAGAAAAAATATAAAAATGGATTGTACAAAATGTGTAAAAAATATATTTAGATATATTAATTATCATACGAGATTTCTAGGGGCTACTGATTGATATAAAAATGAGAAGAAATATAAAAATGGGGTAAAAATATAATGGATAGACTCATCATCACTCGAAATTTTCAGCGGCTGTTTATTGATATAAAAATAAGAAAAAATATAAAAATGGATAGTGCAAAATGTGTAAAAAATATATTTAGATAGACTAATCATCACTCCAGATTTGCAGGAGCTGTTAATTGATATAAAAATAAGAAAAAATATAAAAAGGGATTGTGCAAAATGTGTAAAAAATATATTTAGATAGACTAATCATCACTCCAGATTTGCAGGTGCTGTTAATTGATATAAAAATAAGAAGAAATATAGAAATGGATCGTACAAAATGTGTAAAAAATATATTTAGATAGACTAATCATCACTCCAGATTTGCAGGTGCTGTTAATTGGTATAAAAATAAGAAAAATTATAAAAATGGATAGTGCAAAATGAGTAAAAAATATATTTAGATAGACTAATCATCACTCCAGATTTGCAGGAGCTGTTAATTGATATAAAAATAAGAAAAAATATAAAAAGGGATTGTACAAAATGTGTAAAAAATATATTTAGATAGACTAATCATCACTCCAGATTTGCAGGTGCTGTTAATTGATATAAAAATAAGAAGAAATATAGAAATGGATCGTACAAAATGTGTAAAAAATATATTTAGATAGACTAATCATCACTCCAGATTTGCAGGTGCTGTTAATTGATATAAAAATAAGAAGAAATATAGAAATGGATCGTACAAAATGTGTAAAAAATATATTTAGATAGACTAATCTTCACTCCAGATTTGCAGTTAATTGATATAAAAAAATAATTAATAAATATATTGTTTGTACAAAATGCATAAAAAATAGAGTTGGATTAACTAACCATCACTCGAGATGTGTAGGCGCTGTTGATTGATATAGCGTCTACAATCAAAGAAGCCACTTCGGATGGTAAAGCTGAATATTTAGGGGTGCTTTTATAATGGATATCTGAAAAGAAAAACAAGTGCTTTATAATTCCATAATATGGAACATTCAAAAGAATTTGTTTTCTAAATTGACTACTAGTATCACTAATTTACAACTCAACTCATCTAAACCAGTTGAGCTTCTTATTTACGTAGGTTACGCAATTTAAAATTTATTCATGATGGAAGATATCTTTTTTGATACAGATTAAGCACAAAAACCGTCACAGTAAAATTTTGAGTCATTTAATCTTATGAGATTGTGTGCTGCAGCGCCCCCAAACGGTTGACGGAGATAGCATAATTTTGGTAGTTTAAAAAGAGGGACCGATCGTATGAGGCAGAAATAATAAGGCTTGTATATATTCTAATGAAAGGAAAGTGATTCGCATAGTTGGATTTAATATAAAGCTTAGTTTTTTTTAATGAGAAATTGCATTTATATATTTTTTTAAATATCTTATACTTTGTAATAATTTATTAATTCTTTTAACAATTTCGTGATTCAACTCTATATTATTGATTTAATTTTGTATATGGATTCAGATAAGTACTAATCTCTCTTTTCTAAAACTGTATTTTGACCAGGAAAACTATGGAAAATCTAATAAAAATTATTTTTATAGAAAATCTAATAAAAATATCATATTATTTCAAACACTTTTTTACGAATGTATACATTTTTTACTCCATATCTTCTACATTGATTATAAAAAAAAAAAAAAAAATAACACATATTTATTTTTTTTTGAAAAAAATCATTATGGAATACAAAGAAAAACTATGAAAAGTAACAACCTAAATTTTTATTTAAAAATTTACTTGTGGTAGATTAAGTATTCAAACTATATAAAAATTTCATACATGCAAAAGTACTTCGTATTTTGTTCATAATAAATATAAAAAGACAATCCTTAAAAAAATAAAGATTTTGAAAATTTTCAATAATTTATTCGATTTAAAAATACAGGCCGGGTAAATTTTTTACCAGAGAATAACTATAAAAAAACACCAGATTTTTAAGTAAAACAAATAACTAAATATCTTTTTTAAATATAGAACATCAGTTAACCTCAAAACTTGGCGAATTACATGTTATTATTTTTTTAATTTTTCTTCCGCCTAAATTACTTGACATTAGAAGTTTTCAGCTATTTTCTAAATATGTATACAAATTGTAGTTAAAAATCAAACGTACTAGATTTTATTTTATTCCAATAGCATACTATAAATTTAATACATATATTTCAGTTTCTTTTGCTTCTTTAATTTCCAAACATATAACTTAGAGCAAATGATATTATCATCCATAAGAAAAGTTTTAAGGATCTGCATGTATAAAGAGATATCTAGCTTATTTAATAAATGGTAATTGCGTTCTGTTTAAGTATATGAGTTCATTAATTTTTTTGATTAATTAAAGATGGTAAATAATCCTTCTACGCTTTATCTTTATTAAATCTGAAAAAATAATATTGTAATTTAGCTGAAACGTTGTTTTGTTATTGCAAATTATATTTTTAGTACATACAAGTCGAACACCTTACTTCACTTTTATTATTCAATTATGATCTATCCAATATATTGGTATTCACTAATATAAAGTTTTGAACCAATATTGTTGATTTTGAACCAAAGTTGTTGACTTTCAGATAAGAAACTAGTCATGGAAAAATTTATTTTAGTTCTTTACAATTTAATGAGAATTATAGAATTAATATAAAATTAATATTATAATATTATAGAATTAATTTTTTTAACTGATTGATATTGTAAAAATATTTCATGTTCTGCATTTTACAAGACGAGACTATTGCTGCTTATTAATAATGTTTAAAAAACAGAACCTCATATATATATATATATATATATATAGTTGTTACGTTCGTTTTAAGTTTAACCAACTAGGAATATATAATTTGTTTTTCATACTTCTTTGTTTAAATAAAATACATTTTAAATAAGTTTCAGAAGGAATTACTTAAATTTTTTTTGAAAACTTTTGAAATTCTTAAACTAGAATTTTTTATCTTCATCATCCAAGTTAATACCAATTAACGAAGCCCCCATTGTTTTAATATGCAACATTTCATTTTTACAGATCAGTAATAGAAATTAATAATGAATATATGAATGGAAATTATTTAAAACAATGATAAACAATCCATATCTCCCAGGTCAGGAAGTAAAGTAACTTTTGACAATTTTATGTATGATTTATAAGACGCTAGAAGCAACACAGCATATAACTAACACAAGACCAGCTGAAGCATGGATTGCGATGCGTGACGTCAGAGCTGAAGATCACTGTCAGTACCGGGCCCCCTTCTACAACTGTCAACTTCTCCTTCTCCTGCTTTAACCCCTGATTCATTTACCATTGAGAATATTTTACGCCAGCACTATGGTCGGTGCGAGCCGGGACAGAATTTGTATCGACCAGCCATCAATGGGTCTCGAATCCGTGACGCCTCATTGGGAGTCTCTTAAGCCGCGATGGCTCAGGGGATAGAGCGTTCGCTTTCCAATGAGGTGAACCGGGTTCGAATCCCAGAGATGGCTGGTCAATACGAATTCCTCATCCAGCTTGCACCGACTTGAACTATCCTCAGTGGTTGACGGATCATGGGTTAGAATCCCATTGCTGTCATGCTAGGAGGTTCTCCTGGTCTTCCTCTCCATGTAACGCAAATGAGGGTTAGTTTCATCTAAAAATACTCCACGATGGCAAATTTCTCCGAAAACTTGATATTGGAGTTCCCTTGTCTTCTGGATTGGGTTCAAAATTACAAGGCTACGGAGTTAAACATTAGAGGTCATAAACCTAAAATTTGGATCGACTGTCCAACGAAGGTTATAAAATAAAAATTATAATATTATAATCTCTTGAGTCGTGGAGACTCATGGGTTAGAGCACTCGCTTCACAACGAGGTAAACTGGGTTCGATTCCCAACAACGGGTGGACGATATGAATTCCGCACCCGGCTCGCTCCGACCACAGTGCTGACTAAAATATCTTCAGTGGTAAACGAATTATAGCTTAAAGTCTCCTAGAAGTCAGGCTAACCGTGTGAAGTTTTCGGAATTTTCCTCTAAAAGTAACGCAAATGCGAGTTAGTTCTCTCAAAAAGGCCTCCACTAGGGCAAATTTCTCCCAATACTTGATTTAGGAGTTCTTTGAGATGTGTCGCGCGAGCCTGTGGTCAAAAAAATCTCGTGAAGATACTTATATCAGCCGTGTATTCGAACATAATAATTCGTATACTAAAATTTTTAGCTAATCGAACCATGAATTCGGAGTTGTGTAAGGTACATTTACTCATGATATAAACGTTCTGCTTTATTTGTATACATTTTGTTTTGCAATTTTTATAAAAGCAAGGGATTCCTTTGTTAAAAATATATTTTTATAAACTTAAATATCCTAAAGAATAGATGCGTAGTTTTGTTCTCTAACCTCTACAAAATAATTTTGTCTTGCAAAAAAGCAAATAAAAAAATTTTAAGAGAAAAAAATAATAGTTTTAAAATTTAACCCGCTAAATTGTGGGAAATAATTTAATTAGTGTCATTCTTGGCTTACAGCCACCATTTTCTCGGAAATTTGGCAGACAAATTACAACTCCTTGTGGCGAAAAGTAATTTCTAGTATACCATAACAACTAAAAATGAAATAATTTAAATTGTTCCGCTGACAATGAGTTAAACCAAGCTGTTAAATCAAAAACATTTTTATAATTTCCAAAACTGATAATTTGTCAGACAAACAATAACTAAACTTATATTCGAAAAGTTAGTTTTGGCAATTGTCCATATTTCGTGAGAGTTTTACTTCTTTGTTATAAACAACTAACATACATTTTTCTTTCAAATTCAAATTTTCTTTCATTTGAAGTTTTTTTCACAAAGAAGTTAATCTTTTGTTTATAAAGATATTCTTAAAGATAAATGATCACAATTGGTATTGGAATAAAATACAATAGGAATGTGATGACACATATAATTTGAATGGAAATTCATAAATATTTCATTATTTTTCATTCTTATTAAATGCAATGAAGTTACATTTTTGATCACTTTTATCACCACGTATACTGATTGATTTATACTATGACAGTGTAGGAAATGAATAAAAATTAATCCTTCATTTAAAAGTGTCTATATAATTTTAAAATTTTATATGAAAGGGTGATATAGGGTGAACTTTAATATATTTTTGTGCAACAAAAAGTCAAAAAAATTGTAAAAATTAGAAATCCGAATGTTAATTAGAATCTAATTATTATGGAGATAGTCACCAAAATAATTTTTAAAAAAATGTAAAATAGTCGATGGAATATTAAATTTTAATTGATTGATTAAATGTAGAGTAACTATACTGCGCCAAACAAAAGTAAAAACTTTTAATGAAGACTACGTGGCGCTTAAAACTATGTCTGAGTCAAAAAAATGCACGAATAAAAAAGAAAGAAAAATAAAATGCCTCTAGGAAATGTCGAGGATTTAGAGTACGTTTTTATCTGAAACATTTTCCGACATTTTTTTTAAAATTAATTAAATTGCAATAACTACTTAACGTAGTTTTTTTTTACCGTAGTTTTCGTAGTAATACTTATTCAATTACAGTGATACAATAAATATTACTATAAAAAATTACGATATACCAGAATTGTTTGTTCTGTGAAATTTTAGGGTAAAAGTAGGGGAAAGTGGGGTCAATTGTAACAGGGTACGATTGCAACAGCGCAAAAATTTCGAGAGTCGGGTTCTAGATTTGGTTCCTGGGTGGTGCACAAGGTGCATTCAATAAATCTACATGTATACCCCTGCTGGCAACCATTTTTATGTACTTTTGAAAGAGTTACATCACAATAGATATTTTCACGCTACGTAAGTACTTTTTTTGGTATTAGAATATTATATTGTAACAAAGTAATTTTGTTTAAACAAACAAAAACTATTAACCGAATATGTAAGTGGATACCTTAATTAACATTTCAAAAAAAAAAGATTAGTTTTGTTAATTAACGAGCATTGTTTTTAACGAATGAAGCTGAAATGGCGTCTTGTTGACGATTGTAACAATAAGTAAAGGGACGAATGTAACAGCTGAAAATAAATAATCTTATGTTTACAAACCATTACTTAACTCTTCAAGAACCACCAATAGTTTCCTATATTATTTATATTATGTTGCATGTGCATTATTTTATTTGTCACCTTTCTCAGCATAAATTAAAATTTTTAACCCCTTAAAGTTAAAAGTTTAACCCTTTAGGTCTCCGCTCATTATTATTTTTACTCCTAAAATATCAGTACTATTTTGATCAATAAAAAAATATATCACAACTATGATAATATGTATAATTAACTATGTTTTAGTTGAATTTATGAACTGTTACAATTGACCCCGTAAGTAGGGACAATCGTAACAAGTGCACGACTGTCAAAAATTGTTAATAACTAATATAATAACATTTAAAATAAGGTATATATTTTTTTTCCAGTAGAGGATAGTCTACTTTACTCGTCTGTCAATTAATACTGATAATATATTGGATTTTTTGTTAGTTAAAAATAGTTAAGTAAAAAATGATACAATTGACCCCACTCTCCCCTACTGGTACTAGTACTTTTTATATTTTATTTTTAACAAACTAGAATAAAAATGCATATTAAAAAAAAAATTCATTTCATTCAAAACAAATATATTACGTAGAAAAAAGTAAATCCATGTAAAACTAAGTAAAGATGCAAATGTACTCACTACTAATGAAGGCTTCTACCACTGTCATCCTATTGGTTGTAAGAGTTCCTGTCTTATCGGAACAGATGGCAGTGGCGTTACCCATAGTTTCACATGCGTCAAGATGCCGCACGAGATTGTTATCTTTCATCATTTTCTAAAAAGACCCCAATAATTACAATCTAATAAAAAAAACTAATTTCATAAATAAAACAACTAAGTACTACTTTAACTGTTCACTTGTCACATTTATCGCATTATATATTTCCACTTATATTTTCTACACTTAGAGCATTTCAAATTTCCGCTTTAATTTTTTACTTTTAGAACATTTTAAACTAATACTTTCCTTTTTTACATTTACAGCTTATAAATTTTAGAGCATATTTCTAGGGAAAAAAATTATTCGTGTTTTTTTTTCTTTTTTTCATCGTTACTATATATTTCTTGAAGAACGTGATTTTGACATCCTTCTGTACTAGGCCATTAACCCACAATATTCCAAAAGCTACGTTAAATGTCGTTTCTCTTTTTATGCTTGGAGGAAGAAAATGGGGAAAATGATAAATAGGGAAAAATGATGGGTAAAATTATAAGAAAAATGACAATTTCGAACCTGTACTCTGGGAAGTAATGGACAGATTTTATGATTTCAATGGTAAGGTAAGTTAAAAGAATAAACTTCACTATGCGTTGAAAAAAGTTTTGCGATTTTAATTGAATTAGAAAACAATTTTAACTGGAAACTTAAAAATACAAATGGGTTTTTTAGTTTTCAAAATATTCATTCTAAAAAGGAATAGGAAAATTGAAAGTGAATTGAGAGTTAAAATAGAGATTCATAAGTTAAAAAACAAAAATAAAAACATTAAATAATCAAGTGAATGTCAAATACTTTTTTTCACACTCGTCTTACTAAGTTTTATCGTCACATTATTTCGGGTAAATACAATTTTCTAATGCAACGATCACAAATAGAGATATTTTGCAAAGTATTAAGGTTTCTCCAAGCTCTATCACTAACGCTATTTAAACTTTATGGTGCATACATGAAATTTTATCTACAAATCTCAATATAGCTAAGAGTGAAAACAAGGTTAGCGTTACGGTTCATAGCGTTATGGTGTCGTTAAGGTGTAGAAAAATAAAGGTAACGTAAGACAAAAATTGTTCAAAATCTCTCTAATTTTTTCTAGTCATACGCTAAAAAAAAAACCAGATCTCTTGTTGATTTTGCACGAAAAGATGCTAGTACGTCACCAACATGTTCGCACCTGATTTTATGTAACTAGTCACGTGTCTTGAGTAGTTAAGCGCTCAATGAAGCATTTGTTGTCTTAAAAAAGTAGAAACATTATTAAAATCACAAATAGTTTATTTAATAGAATCTATAGGCCACATGGTGCACTTTCATGTGTAAGATTAAAAAAGGGGGGATGGTAAAAACAATGGTAATACAAATGAGCTGGTTACACCAACTTGTGAGACAGTTAAAAGAGTAAAAATATTAGAAATTTCTTTTTAAATAAGTGGAATTATAAAAAAATTACTATTCTAGCCATCACTGCTTCTCTATTCTACCAATGAAGGTGCACCATTAATCACCCAAATGCGTTAAATTTTAATAATTACAAAATTTGTGATTTTCGTCTCTTAACTTTAACTGTTGTCTTTTTCATATTTTTTATCACTGTTGGATTAAAAATTTTAGCAATGGCCAATAGCAAATTTTATTAACATATATTTTTTAGCATTCAAAATGGACAGTTAATGTTATGACAAAAATATGTGGCGTATTATTTTTTTTATTTTTTCCAGAATGAAATTTTTTTCTCCCGAGATAAGAAAATAGTATTTCTTTTCCTTAATGGTTTTTCTTTTCGTTACTATAAACCATGAAAAAAAACCTTATAGCGTAGTATCGTTTTTTTCTTCTAAACTAGTAAAGTAGAGTTTTGTTTCCATAATATCTCTTCTTTTGTGTATACTTGATAAAAAAAAAAAAAGCAATTTTACGAATGAAGTTTTTTTTTCTCTCTGCTAGGAGAATACCTTCTATTTTAAGATTAAAAAAACTTATTTATGAAATGAGCAATCAAATACCATGCAACATTTAAGATATACACTGAGAAGTTCATATTTTAATATTGTATTCTTCTTTTTTTTTCTTCAAGAAAGTATCCTTTTATGCCAATATTTAAGTAATTAAAATGAGAAGACTTACGCAATGGTTTTTATCTATCGAAAATACCATAAAATTCAAATTAAATGTTTTATCCAATTGAAACGCGTTCTTCGATTCGATTTCTTCTAACCCGTTCGATCGCTATTTGATGGTGATCGATTTTCTAATTTAATTATAACTATCGGTCCTAGAAGGATTTAAATGTTCGATTTTAGTAAAATATGGTTTCTAGCTAGTTAATTACCTTGACGGAGTAGGCTAGGGCAAGGGTGACGGCGAGGGGAAGTCCCTCGGGCACGGCGACTACTAGCACCGTAACACCGATGATCAGGAACTTGACCAGCAACTGAGAATGCTCCGCCTTCCACGTGTTTTCATTCACTACAAATGTCGTAATGGCGAAACGAATCATCAGGATAACCACGGTTAATGCCGCGATCGTAGAACCTGAAAGAAAGCATTATAATTTTAAGAAAAACGAAGAAAAAACAACAATACACAAAAAATTCTTTTAAAATTTTAAAGGACCACTGTGGGGCTAGTAGATATCTACAATGTCCACCTTCATCTATGAAAAGGTACCCTAACGTAGAAATTGAGTTAACGTGTCTTATACGAGTGAATTGGAAGTGTAGTTTTGTAGTGGTAGATACACTACATCCAGAATGTTCTGTTATCAATATTAGATCTGCCAAGAGCAAGCCAATTGGCTATGATCTCTAACAAATCCTTTGTTTCTATTGATGAAATGATTAGAGGCAGTTACAAAATTACTTGGGACATCTGTGCTATACAGCACTCTCACTGAGTTACGGAACAGTGCAATCGCAATTTGTCATCAAAATTCTATTTCTGTATGTTCTTCTATTCTATACCCATCCATCTTTACATCATGTTATAAAAAATTCAGTTTTATTTGAGGTGTTAAGGTTGGTTTGAGGTTTACTTGAAGTTAGTTTCAGAAACAATTTTAAAAAAGAACCAACTTTCCAAGGTTAATGATCAAGGCGAATGAAGTTGTTTTATTCACACTTGAGGATTATAGAAATCTATCTTAGGGCAACCAGCTTGAAGAGCTTATTTTTGAGGTGTGCTGATTAATTTTTCTGCACTTCAAGCAAATAAATATATTGTGAGGTGTGTATTATATAACTCTATTTCAGTTAAAAGTATTGTTCAGCTATATATGAAGTTGATTTTAGGAAGTGTAAAAGAGGTTGAAATAGAGGTTTGTTGATGAGGTTATTTTATAAAACATAAGCTCATTTTCTACCTCAAAACAAACTCAAAAGCACCAGTGTTTATTTTTAATACTGCCGGCCAGATGGTAGAGCGGTTAGCGCGCCTGACTGCGAAGCCATTGGCAGCGGGTTCGAATCCCACTTTGGGCATGGATGTTTCTCTCTCTCTTTGTGCTGTCCTCTGTTTTGTGTGTGTTATTTTATAAAACATAAGCTCATTTTCTACCTCAAAACAAACTCAAAAGCACCAGTGTTTATTTTTAATACTGCCGGCCAGATGGTCGAGCGGTTAGCGCGCCTGACTGCGAAGCCATTGGCAGCAGGTTCGAATCCCACTCTGGGCATGGATGTTTCTCTCTCTCTTTGTGCTGTCCTCTGTTTTGTGTGTGTGATGTGTGAATGTGGCCCACCCTATAAACGGGTTTTTGGCAGTGTGGCGTGGGCAATGTTGCTCGCCTCCGTGACTTTGGTTCACAGGTGCCCACTGGATAACGCGAAATGAGCAACAATTCTGGCATCTTCATAGGCAAAGATTCAAAATTCAGTGCCTGCCATTGGAATATATATATATATATATAGTTAACTTAACTATTTTTATGTGTTCAGCGTCCTCTGTATAGCTGAATAGTGGTATTGCAATCTCTAATGATTTTTTGAAACTATCAGACTTGTCCTCTTAGCATTTAGGCTACCCATATATAATTTAACCCTTTGCTTACGTCTAGATTTGTGCCTATGCTATTTTGAGGTAGGCATATGACATAGAACACTGGTTACTCTAACAGCCTCTTTTTCTTATGAAGTAATTAGTTTAGAGTTTGTGATTGCTAATTAACCGATACAGCGTTACGGGCGGAATTGTACGGTCATCTAAACGGGTGCTAAAGCGGTTCTGGCCGGAGATCTTCCTACCCGTAAACTAAACTAAAAGCATTATAAATGGGAATGGTTATGTCATTTCTCACTGGATTTCAAAAAGAGTGTGCAGTGCTGAATCTCTTAAAAACCGAAAAATAATTAATTCTAGTAGGTTAAATAAGTCTGTAAACATACTGAATGCGATAATCTCAGGTAATAAGTCAAATAATGTAGAAAATGAATAAAGTGTAGAATAGTGATACCTGCATATCCAATTTGAATGGCTAACTTAGTTAATTTGGCTTGCAGCACGGATTTTTCTTTATGAGGATTGCTGTCCTCTGCGCTTCTTTTAGGAGCTTCAGGTTCTCCTTCATGAGGCGCAGTATCATTCGGAATGTTAGCTTCTCCATCACCAGCTGTATTCAAAAATACTCATTATTAAATATTATTCAATAGCTTTTTTTTAACATTCTTCATTAATTTGTTATCGGAATTTTAAAAAAGATACCGTAAGCTCTCAAAAAACAAAACTAATATCGAAATGAAGTCCGATTTTCAATTTTTTAATTATGTATTAAATCACAGACTTTTAAAAAATTGATTTTTCTTTATGAGAATTGCTGTCCTCTGCGCTTCTTTGAAGGAGCTTCAGTTTTTCCTTCAGGAGGCGCAGTATCATTCGGAATGTTAGCTTCTTTATCACCAGCTGCATTCAAAAATTACTCATTATTTGACACAAGAAATTATTTAACATTATTTTTTCATCTATTATCGGAATTTTTAAACAAAATATTTTATTATCCACACACATAATAAAATAAAATATTTGAGTGCGTCTGAATAACGTATTGTGTGTATACCATAAGCACTAATAATACAAAATATAAATTGAAACGAAACCCGATTTTCCATTTTTAAATTAGAGGCATTTAAAAAACAGAGTTTTGTTATTGGTTTAGCGGAAACCATCGTTTAAAATTAAATTATGGGCAAATATATAATTTTTATATAGTTATCCAGTTAATCTTTTAAAGATACCATCAGCGACGTTTGTTAGCATCTAACTCTAATCAAAACAGTTGTTTATTGCGAGTTTTGTAATACTTAACTAATTTTTATTTCTCTTTACAGTTAAACAAGTAAAGAGTTAACAATGCGTTTTTACAAACGCAAAGTTAAACAATGCGTTTTTACCAAGATGAAATTCTCACATTTGGCTCATATGCTTTTTAATGGATAATTAAAAAATAAATAAAAAAGATTCATTTAGTTAATCAAAGTTTCCCGATTATCAACATTCTGCGGCTAATCATCGGTATGATTAGCCTAATAGACATAAATGTTAACTAATACGTTTTAGCCAAGGTAGACATGAAATGTTACGTATGTATAAGGCCGACCAGCTTGTCCCCACAAGCTGCTTGTTTAAAATAATTTTAACATGATAGTTTATTGTAGTATTATATATTTTACATATTTATGCAACTTAAAGTAAAACTTTTTTGACATAATATTGACTTAGCATTCATGTAACACAATATTGACACAGTTATTAATTAGAATAACTATTTAGTAATTATTTTACTCAAAATTGTTGATTTGGGCAAAAGTACTTCAAACGATCCAGTGATTTTTCTGTAAAGATTTCTTGCGCGTGTTTTTTGATACTGATCATATGTTTTGTTCAATGTTCAATATCTTCTTACGGCCGGGATAGCTTGGTTGGCTCATGTTCGTGAGAACGAGAGTTCGAATCCATCCGGCTAAAGACTCCCAGTGTAGTAAATGGTGACTGGTGCACATCAATTCTGTTGGATCACAAAGTCCTCTATGTTCCCATAGCAAATTATACCTCTGGAGATACTGAATTGGAGATTGATCGTTCTCTGGTTCAGGTCAAAATTACGATTTGCGGATGAATGAATGGGTCCGCCCAATAAACAGATGTGACTAATGGGTGTGACAGAAGTCAAATTCTTGGCCATAGATGGCGCCACTGGAAACCAAGAGCAATAGCACCCCTTGCCTTAAATGGCCTATGACAACATCAATATATTCTAACCATTCTATTAAAGATGGTGTTAATGGGTATTAAAGGTGTAGCCCAGTCTATATTTACTCAAATATTAACAATATAAATACGGATATAGCGATAACATAAATATATGCAAATATATTATGCAATTAGTATAAAAATTATAATATATAACAACACCAAATTTAACTGCAGTGAAAAGTTGCTTTATTTGGAAGTTTACGGCGCCACTGGCTAACAATCTGTGCAGAAATCTATTAATACATCTCAAATCTATTTAAATTTATCCTCGCAAATCTAAAATAAATGCTGTCGTGTTTATGTTTAAACAATCTAGTGTTAGATAAATAATCCCAAGGAACTGAAGTAGTAAGATATTACTTGATTAAAAAACCTCATTGGTTTCAAAAATATGCAAATGGAAATAAGTCGACAAGTTTCAAGCGTTAAAAAACAGGTGCCCATTTCTCAGACTTGCCAGACTTGAATAAGAAAAAACAAAAGTGATTTGAAATCAAAAACGTATGTTTTATATTTCAAATTTTAGATTTCAAATCACTTTTGTTTCGTTTCATCCACGCCTAGCAAGTCTTGAAAATAGGCGCCTACTTTTGAGTGCTTGAACTATGTCGACTTTCAATTACATCTGCATGTTTTTGAAGCCAAGAAAGTTTTTTAATCAAGTAATCTAGTATTATGCTTTTATATCATTTATTTTACTTCCTAATATTTTAAGGTAAGAAATTAGTAATATTAATTGTATTTAGTTTGGAGGAAATAGAGAAAAACTTATTTTCAAGGCACATGTATGTTTCGATACGAAAAATAGGCTTAGTCTTTAGTATGTTTAATTTTTTTTCTTATTATAGGTTAGTTTTTTTCTTGATGTGTTTATATACTTTATAAATAAAACAATAATTTAAACGTATTTATGTACGACTCAAGTGTTGCCAACTTGGATAGAGGAATACCAGCAGTTTTGAAACCACTTCAGATTAAAGTATATACATAGATAACGTCGTTTATGCATTAAAATACTTTAGTGAAGAAGCACTGGACAAATGGAATCATAGTTAGAATTGCAGTAAATGCTCAACAGGGCTCAGAAAAATTATTTTTCAGAAATTTATTTGGTTTCTTATTTAATGTAGTATTGTTGTTAGTTTAATATAATTTTAATATTAAAAAAAAACATTCAATCAAATATTGCATTCTCTGTGTGAAAGTGTGAGTTACAATCTATACTACCTTTAGGATTTGGCTTTGATGGTGCTGCTTGTTCTTCTTTGGCCGCTCCTAACAGTGTAAAGATGATACCAGCTTGGGAGTTGACCCCTACTGCTGTGACCACCATCTTCCCACTCCCTTCCATCACATGCGTACCTACACCGAAACTCACAGTGTTAATTAATTCAATGAATATTTTAATTAGATTATCATATTGTTATTTTACCCAATGGTTATCTTAATAATTATATCATATTAATGTTTAACCTTATTTATGACTGAGCCGGGATGGTTCAGGGGTAAATGCACTGAACTGCCAATGTGAAGAACTGGGATGGGTACCAGTTTATCTGGGAAGTGAAAGTGGCCTGTGCGCAGTGCTGATCACATTGCCACAATCATGCCGTTGGTCACGAAATTGTGATGCCTTAACCTCCTAGCCCACTTTAAGCTGTAGCGGGAATGCTTTATTTTATTAATGTATGATTTATTTGTTATATTATATTGCTTGTTAGCCCAATGGATATCCTAATTATATAAATAAAAATCTTAATTATGGTGTTGTATTGCTGGATGTATTAATTATGATATATGATAATGTAACCTGAACGGATTTCTTAATTATGATATCATTCTCTTAATTCAATGAGTAGAGAAAGTATCATATTATGTTGCTAATAAATCCAATAGATTTCTTGTTTATTGTATGATGTAGTTTCTTAACTCAGTGGAGATTGCTACTTAACGCAATGGATACTTAAATTATAATATCTCATTGTTACTTAATAGATATGTTAGTTTTAATATCGAGTTGTTACTTAAAAAATTTATATCTTAGTAATTGATATTATTGCTTAGTAAATTGGTAATTATTTTGTCTTTGGGATGATAAAAACCAACTTTACCTGATAACATGGAATCTAAGACTTTTTTCTTTATGCGATCTGATTCACTCGTTAACGAACTTTCATCATCTTTCAGATCATTGCTTTGGGTGATGGCAGCGAATCCAATTGATTTCTGATTCATTCAAGGATATGTTTTCTTAACCCGATGGAGATTCTAATTAGGGCATTGTATTGTTGCTTAACCCAATGGATATCTTAATTATATTACTCCACTTTTGATTAAAATATAGATATCTTAATTATGATATCACAATGTTGCTTAAAAAAAGGACATCATAATTATGATATCACATTATGATATTATTGCTTAACCAATGAACACGTTAAACAATTTTTCTTTGGGATGATATTGATGAGTCTTACCTGAGAGCATCATGGGGTCAAAGTCTTCTCCCTTCTTCACGTGATCTGATTCACCCGTTAAAGAACTTTCATCTACTTTTAGATCATTGCTTTGGATGATGGAACCATCCGCGGGTAAGAGATCACCTATGGAACAAGAAAATAAACTCTTAACATATTTTTATGCGTTTTGATAATATTTAAATTAGCCAAATTTTTAGATACATTTCCATACTTAAAAAATTAATTATGTACAAAATAAAATTTGTGAGTTGAATGGTACGCACATTTGTACATCGTTTCAGAGAATGAAATTTTACATGGCAAAGTAAAAAAAAAATTGAAGAAACTCTGTTAAATAGTTTGTGAGAAATTTAAATTTAAAACATTTTTAAAATTGGGTTTCTTAGGAACTATTTGACCAATTAAATTCCAATTTTTTATTCGGGCATGTCAGATTATATTCTTTAAGATGATGTAAAAGAATATAAATTACATTTCAAGCTTGTCGACTATTATTTAATAATATAATAAAAAAATTATAATTTACTAAAATTCATTTTTTGCATGAAATTGTCTTTGGTTAAACGAATTTTATAATTGAATGCTAAAATTTTTCAATTCCCTTAAGAAGTTCATGAAATAGGGTAAAATACGCAAAAAGTAAAATTAACGTAAGGGGGGGGTCCAAATTTTGGACCACTCTCTTATTCAAACTATTGGGACCATATATCTCAGATTGCGGCTGCCTCCTATATTTTAGAAGTCGAAAATCCGAATCTGTGGTATTTAGTGAAAATATGTTTTTGTGTCTGATTTCGTAACATAAAATATCTCTAACAAATGAATTCGCATATTTGAGGGGTCACCCTCTCTAACCATTAAGATTGAATTCTAAAGCAGGAAGATCCAGTCATTAGATCAGAAGTTACTCTGGATCTTTTCTATTTTGCGCAATGCACATCTTAAAACATTTATAAGACTTGATAAAAGCTTTGGATACTCTCCAGTTAAATTTAAAGCGCATTATGAGCATGCGAGTGTATTGGTTACTAAACTATAAAAAAGCTTAGGGGAGTGTCGGGTACCCCCGCCCACTGTCAATTTCATATGTATAGAATATTTTTTGAAGTCAATGGGCCATCGGACAATAATTGTTATATTAAAAAAAGATTATTTTCTAAGTTTCAAGTATTTATGCAGCTGGTAACATGGTAAACAATAGTTTTGAAAATATGTTGAATACAGTAGTCAAATTTTTTAAATTTCTATTTTTTTTAAGTTAAACTATTCTTTTTTTGGTTTATTCTTTTTGCATTATTTAAGTAGATGATAAAACAATAGAAGCATACAAAAATATTGAGTATTACTCAATATAATACAGAAATATAAGCAATACTCCTTAAGTGGGCGGGGCTACCCGACTCTCCCCTATGTATTAAAAAATTATAAAAATTCATTTAAATTACAATTCTATAGAGGAAAATTTATATATTATATTCTATAATGCAATTTGATAGTGCAATACCTCTAAAATTTATTTTTATTGAGGTCTATGAGCTTATCATTAAAGAGATTCTGTCATTTTAGTAATAAAATTATTGTTACAGATTTTATTCTATAATTCATGTAGAAAACTGTATAAGCCTACATATCTAAAAAAGAGATTACTCATAAAATTTTATTATAAATCTTGAAATTTTATTGATTTTTTTCGCGTAGAACTTCCTAGATAAGTTTTATTGTTTTAAAAGTTCCCCTTTACTTTGTATCTCTAACAAAAGTAGATAAAATTGACATACTGAGCCAGAATTTAACATTTGCTTTTTAATGCAACAATTGGATATCAAAATCAATTGATTGTTTCATAACTTTATACAATGCTTACATAATGTGTAGTGATTAACATATTGTAAGTTATCTATTTTATGTCATCATACATATTATAGATTTTATGTAATTTACAATATCATTGCTTTGTATTTTACGGAAATATTGTTAATCAATGTTTGTGCAATTGATTTTCAATGATTTTTAATTTCTGGCAGCATTAACTGTATTTCCAAATATCGCTGAAAATCTGTCGAATTTATACACAGAATTATAGAATTGTTTATGACTGTGTTTTTAATGGCAGTAAATACATTTGTAGGGAAGTTTTAATAAGTTTCTCAATTTGGTTAAAAATATTCGAGACACATAAAAGCTTATAAAATATGTTAATTATTTATAGTTGTAAAAACCGATTGTTTGAGAAAAGGCGTCGTTATTTAGCAATGAGTCAGCCTAGCACTTTTTAGGATTATTGCAATGAACTCAGATATTTTAAGCTAATAAGAAAATCCAGCATTCATTGCGCAATGAAACTGATTTATCATACTTCTGTTTTCGTAGTGTGGGTATCACACAAGACTGAATTTAATCAACATAATTAATCTCAAGTAAATTTATGTACATTTTTAATATACCTAAAGGCGCAAAAGTTGATTTTAATAAGCCTGAAAAATATCAGTCAAAATAAAAAAAAATGCTGAACATTCCCGGTGCGAAGCAAAATGAGGTAGACATTTCAACTTATACCTTGAACTGATAAATAACTGACAAAACTGATAAATATACGAAACATGAACGGGGAAAAAAAATTCTTTAAAAGAAACAACTTTGCAAATAAAATCCAAAATATACGGTATTTAAACCATTTATTGAGTAATTTCTCCATTCATATGGCAACGGTTTACCGGAAATTCTAATTTTTAATAATTATAGTTCTTATTACCACACATATAGTAAAAAATACGAAACTGAAAAATAAATTTATCGAATAAAGAGCTTTTCTGCCGCGCTCTAAGATAACAAATTACCAAATTTTATCACATTAATAAATTAGATTTTATAGCTAACTTTAACAAAATCATTACCAAACTATTTCGGTAAAAGATACCGAACTTATTGGTGTTCCCATAGAACCAGAAACCCGATAAATTTTTTCATATTCTGGTAGTTTTAACCATGCTTTTATCTCAGTGTGGTCTTAATAATTTGATATATAAGTTATAAAAAATTTTTTCATTCTAATTTTTGCAGGGATTTTTTCAGAGGAAAATAAATATTTAAAAAAATACTAAAAACTGTGGCAGCTTGAGGTATTTTGATTGTTTTTTGTAAACATCTGTCCCAGTAAATCAAATGCAACTTTATTCTGATTTGGGAGCAATCTTTAATGTTTCGTTTATTAGCATGTTGTTTTTCTAAACTATTTACTGAAAAAATTGGGAAGTAAAACTTGATCAATTACATGATTCCGTTCAATTAAATTAAATAAAACTTTTTATAATGAGCCAATAAAATTGCTCTTTTATTTACTTATAAGTCTTTAAAATATTAAATAAAAGGAAACTAAATCTTAAATATACCTTTCAATAAACCCAAGTTCGTAAAGTGAGTTTCTCTGAAGTATGAAATGAATAAATTAATTTTATTTTCTTGCCTGAAAGTTTCAAGAATAAAGTGTAAAGGTCCTGAAAAATAGAAAAACTTTGCGAGTTTCATTTATTTTTAAAGTCATACATATTTCACAATTTTTTCTAATATGTTTGTTATTTTAGGGCTTAAGATGATTGATTTTTATTTGATAATTTTATGTCAAAACAGCTTTTAAAGTTATTTTAAAGAAACTCCACTATTTATTTTTCTTTACCTGTCTGGAATTTTTTTCGGGTGAAAAATAGCCTTTCTCCAAGAAGTTTGTCCCATTTATTTGAACTTAGAATAACTGCTAGTTCAGAACTTGAAATTGAATTTCGAAGAAAAGTGCAAAGTAAATCGCTTTTCAAACAAAGTTTGATTAGTTAACCTAACATCGAAAAATATCAAACACACATTTGCAAAAGTAAAAGAAAAGACAAAATTTAGGAATAAAAAAATTCAAGTTTTTGAAAAGTGTATTTATTGTTTAAATAATAACGTTCATTCGTTTTCTTTCGTGAAATAAAACAAAAAAAAGAGTTTTTTATAAGTAATTTTTTTTCTTCAAAAAACGAAATATCTACTAAAAAATGCCTGGTTCAAACTACGAGAACATGGTAAAGTTTGCCATGTTTTATGGCAGTGTTTTCCAAACTTATGACTTTTGTGTACCCTTTCTAAATTTTTCGCAACGCTGTGTACCACTAATAAAAAAATCAATGTATTTTTTACTATAAAAAAATTTCACAAATATTAAAAATCACAACTGGCTGTTGACACCACTAATTATTAACTGTTAACTCTGCAAAAAATAGCCAAAAGAAAAATACGTAATCGTAAATTTTCATAGCTAGCTTTGTTTTTATATAAAAATTTTTGAAATTTTTGTTTATTGCAAGATATTTAGCATAAGAACGCGTACCCTCCGCTAAACTGTTCCCATACCCCTGGGGGTACGCTTGCCACACTTTGGGAAATGCTTTTCTATGGGAACACCAAAAGCTCTGTAATTTTTATTGAAGTGCTTTGGTAATGATTTTGGTTAAATTAACAGTGAATTATGGTTTTATAATATGTGATAAAATTTGGTAAATTTATCCCAATGCTTCAGACCAGGGAATTAAAACAATTTATTCGGGTTAAATTTAATTTTCAGATTTTTATTTTTCACTAGATTTAGTAAAAAGAATTATAATTTCGAAAATCAGAATTTCTGGTAAACAGTTTCTATACGAACGAAAAAAAATTATATATGTTATAATATGTGATAAAAATCTGTAATTCAATCACGATAGTTTAGAGAGAAGCATTAAAACCATTTATTCGGGATAGTGGTTTAGATTATTGTGAAATAAATTATTTTAAATGGTAAGTAAAATAATTGCAGTAATCAGGGTGATTTTTTTAAAAACATTAATTATGTATGCGCTTTCATTTGAAACTTTTGTGAAGTGGAAAATTTAAAAAAAAAACGTGATAAAGAAACTTCACATTGTTATTAAAATAAAACATTTTCAGTGGAGAAATGTTTACAGCCGATTTGTAACAAAACCTTTTTGGGATTGAAGTAAACAGTCATTTTCTAATATTTTACACAAATTGAACTCATTTTTGCTTTTAATGTGTCTTAAGTACAAAGTCACGATGGCACTATGGTTAGGGCATTTAGTTGTTATTATAAAAATCTTGGGTTATGGATAGGCTTTATCAAGAATGGGTGCTGACACTCGATAGCCCAATTACTATCAGAGAAATTGTGAGTGAAATGAGTTGAAAATGGGAATAGAAACCGTTTCATTCGTTTTGATTTTATTCGTTCGTCAAATGCAGCGAACTTCATACGGAGCAATTGTAAACTTAACAAACTAAAATTTTATATTTTATAATCAAGCGTTGAACAGCCAACTAATTTCTGAGTTTAAGACTACCAATAATCAAATCTGTAGGCTTGTAATTTTGAACTCAATCCAGAAGACAAAGGATTTCCTGTATGAAACATTGAGACAAACTAGCTTTCGTGAAGGACTTTTTGATGGAACTAACCTGGATTACATTGAGTAGGAAAATCACGAAAATCTCACACAGTTAGCCCGACGAGAAGGGGATTCTAACCCATGATCCGTCTACCATTGAGGACACTTTAAGTTTTTATTAGTAATGTGGTCAGTGTGAGCACATGCGATAAACTGAAGACTCAAAGAAAAATAGAAAAATCGTACAAAAGATCTTTTTTTTTTTCTTATTAAAAATTGGTTTGAAAAAAAAGATGAACTATTGCACTTAATTTCTTATTTATATTAATTATACACCACCAAGAAACTATTAATTATAAGATACTATAATAAAACACAAATGTGTACATAAACTAATAATTGAAAAACTGTTGCATTAGACCATTGCCACGGTTTCATGTACTTGTTATATTCGGTTTTTAATAAATGTCACGAAGGGTTTCTAAACAGGACATTGTAAGCGCAAACTTACGTCATATCTCCTGGAAGACCTACCGTGCTACGAGTCAATTATATATACTAAAGCACCCTTTTTAAGAGAGAGAGGGGGATCGAAATATCTTATTATGGATTCAGCTCATTGACTGAGTTAACCATTGACTGTATTAATCTGCATGGTTGTTATAATATTCAACGTGATAAGGTGTTGCCTTTCAGTCAAAATCTTTCTGTTGAGTAAGCTATTCATATCTTTGCTTTCCAGAAGGCAACAGCAATGTCTATTTATCAGGAAGAATACATGACTGGTTTTATAAACACTCATACAGCATAATACATTTCAATTGCCTTGCAAAATCACATAATCTGTGAAGTTTGCTGAAACTATTTATAAATAGCAGAATTCTAACCCAGTCCTAAACCCAAGCAAGTGACTTGATGCTAAGAAACAGGAAAATCTTGAGTATTCCCTTTCTAACTGAAGCAAGGCGGAAAGTGAAGATTTGGTGACACGGTATTAAATTATGATTTTTATAATTTATCCAAAGGTTTTTTTTATCTGGTAAGCATTCTGTCCACTTCTCAAGGTGTACTACTCACGTTAGACTAATTACTATAACTTTTTCGTATAACTATATGGTAAATTTATATAAGTGCAAATTTAGTTATGTATATTCATTCTCGATTTTGTTCAAGCTGGAACTCGGTCTCAAATTTGTAAATATTTTTTTTTCTGTTTTGCCAAAAACAAAAGCAAGATATTTCTTGCAAACATGTCCTAATTAATAGGTAAATATATTCTTCTGGAAGAAATTAATTATGTATGTGTTTTATTTGTTTATGTATAAAAACTTAATTTATATTTGAAATAATTTTACTGAATTAACTTTTTGTCAATACATCCTGAACTCAATTAATTCATTGCGATGGCACAATAGTTAAGGCACTGGGCTTTTTATTATGTAAGTCTGGGGTTCAGCTTTAGGGATAGGTACCTAGTAGTCTAAGAAATCAGACAGCTGCTGGACAATGATAACCACACAGCTAACACCATGGGCGTTAGAGTTCCACAATTTCATGTTCATAGTCATGAAATTGTTAGGACCTTTAGAATCTATAACTATCATGTTCTACAATGGGCTGTTGCAAGACGGTATTGATTTTAACTCAATGAGAGATCAATGAACTGTTAAATGTAATTTATAACATAAAAAATCGATTAATGTTTCGTTCTTACTGATAACAAGTAGTTTTTCGGAAATGAAACATTGGTTGGCACATATTAAGAATAGTAATGAATACTTAACAGATATTGGAACATTCGAATGGATTGACATACTCTAAAAGCACTCATAAATAGCTCATTTCTTTATCATTTAGGTCGTGAGCCAGCTACAAAAATAAGTATAAAAAACAACAGTTTTGACCTACCATATTTGACTTGGCATATATCACCGACGACAATGTCGCTGACAGAGATTTGCATGACCTCTCCCCCTCTTATCACAGAAAATTTGTGCTCGGTTTCGATGCGGTTCTGGAGCCCCCTGAACTGCCTTTCTTTGGTGTAGTCATTGAAGGCCGTCACCAGCACCACGATTATCACCGACACCAGGATGGCAACACCCTCGATCCAACCAGCTTCGCTCTCTCCTTCGTCATGTCCTTCGGCTAAAAAATTTAATGTGTCACAGAATACAAATACATTGAGACTAAATACATAATATTACAGGATGAGAAAGAAACAATTAAAAGAAACTTCAATTGAAAATGAATTAGAAATAGGCTCGTTTTTTTTTTTCAGAGCAAATTTTGAAGATATTATCAGGCTCATGACATGCAAGGAATATTTGTATACTAGAATTAATACTCCTTAAATTCCAGCGACTGTATGCGATATTAACTATATTACTATTACTGTATGCGATATTAACTATTAAGCTTCAAAAAAATTCAAAATTGTTATTTTTGTGTATTTGACATTTTTATCTCTACGTCTGCAAATTTGTTTTTCAAAAATGAATTTTGTTTTATCAGTTTTTTTTAAATTTTATTTTAGGGTTTATAGCATTAGCAATAGAAGGAATTTGTCAAGCAACTTTTCTCGGAATCAATCATTAAGCATTTACGTTGTTTTTTCAATTGCATGGCAGTTCAGCAGACCCAATATTTATTTATTTATTTATTTATTTATTTATTTATTTATTTATTTATTTATTTATTTATTTATTTATTTATTTATTTATTTATTTATTTATTTATTTATTTATTTATTTGTTTATTTATTTATTTATTTATTTTAGCTATGAAACCCTAAATGATCGAGAATCTCTTGGTTGAACCCCAAATTTATATATAAAATCTATTAGCTGTTATGAATATATTAACCAAAGAAAGACTGCTATTTGTTTTGATAATAATTAATGAGAAGAATGAAATGAATAATAGTCTTAAAACTATAGGTTTCATATCAAGTAGTTGAATTCACAAACCTGGAGTGGCATTGAGTCATCTAGTTCTGAATTTGGTTTTTGGTAAATGCATATTCTAAAAACTAATAAAGTTTTCTGAATTATAGTTAAGACATTATCTGTTATCGTTGAATGACTATCAAAGAAACATAATTTTTTTCTAGAATTTGGTCATTTTATTTTTAATTGAAAGCTTTGATGAGAAATACTGATGCAATTTTTCATAAAATTCACATCCTTTTCTTAATTTATTCAATGCCTATTGTTACTTGAAGAAATATTTTTTTTATAAAACAATTTGCTATTTTACAGCCGGTTTTTTTAAAAAAATAATTTCATAAAATAACTAAAAAATTAAATAAATTATAATTTATTGTTTGGATATAAATATAAATACTGGTTTCAAAAATCATCAATGTTAAAAAAAAATTTTAACTCTCGGAATATATGTGATCCTCCCACGGAACCGTATGGATCCAAGGAACTGATGCAATACTGATGATAAATACTGATGCAATTGTTTTATAAATTCACATCCTTTTCGTAATTTATTCAATGTGTATTGCTAATGGAAGAAATATTTTTTTATAAAACAATTTGCTATATTATGGCCAGTTTTTTTTAAAGAAAGAATTTCATAAAATAACTAAAATATCAAATAATTATAATTTATTGTTTGGATATAAATATAAATACAGGTTTCAATCATTAATGTTTAAAAAAAATTTAAACTCTCAGAATATATGTGATCCTTCCACGGAAGCGTATGGTTCCGCGGAACATTAATCGGAAACAGCTGAACAAGAGTGTGGAAAGCTTCTTCGCTATAAAACGCTAACTTTAAACTATGTTCATTTATTAAATTAGTTCTATTTATTTATCTAAATATCTTATTATTATTTTTTTAAGATTTGCTCTCTGTTAATAAGCGACGAAATCGCACTCTTCTTTATTGCAGAAAAGTTAACAAATTATATGACTATCAAACACTATGAGTAGTTATATAATAGGGCAGCATGTGACTGTGTGTTAATTTAACTTACAATATTATTTGTTTATATGATTACAAATATTATAGAACAAGATTATATAGCAATGAGATTTTATGACAATGTGGTTATGCAACAGCTAATAAAATTTATAATTATTAAATAATAAAGTTTTGTAAAAATACGATTATGTAAACTTAAAGTTATGTAAAAATCTTTAAGTAATCGTAAATCATTACTTTAAGGTTATATGACAATAAATTTACAAAACAGTAAAGTTGCCAACAATTCAATAAGGTTACGCAGCAAGGTCGCATAATAATAAGATTACATAATAATAAGATTACATAATAATAAGATTACATAATAATAAGATTACATAATAATAAGATTACATAATAATAAGATTACATAATAATAAGATTACATTATAATAAGATTACATGATAATAAGATTACATAATGATAAGATTGCATAATAATAAGGCTACATAGCAAAAATAATACATAACAGTAATGTTACATTACATTAAGGAGACTTTACTACTACATATTATTAAAACAACGTTATATAAATGAGTATTGTTTTGTAGCCTATAATTATGTCTGCTTCATAAATCTACGATGTTCCACATAAATTCAGATATTTCTGAAGAAATGGAATTTTTAAATGAATGTTTTATTGTACATTTTTTCTTCAGTTTTATACAACAATCAAGTTTTTAATTTCTAGGCGAGGAAATGGTTTTCTTATAAATCATCTATTTTATTTTTCTATCAAAATGTTTAAAGCATGCCTACATATTTATGGTCTATGTATAATAGAACAAAAGGAAATCGTTAAAATATATTGTTGTGTCTTTCTAATATGTATGTTTTTATAAGGGAGCTCTATATATCAGAGACAAAAATATAATATCTTGGTGCTCTATTAATATGCAGAAAAATTTTATATCACATTTACCGCATACTTTAAATTTCTTCTTAAAAATACAATTGTGATTAAAATATCATTCTCTTACTATTTACACTTAAACTTTCCCAACAGCAATACAATTGCAATAAATCTGGCATGCAATATATGCATTATTCATTATTGGTGAAACTATATTGATCATTATCGGTTCAATATGCGATTGGTTTTAATAGATCCAATAAATCAAGTTCCTTTTCAATAGGAAACAATATTTTAAAAAGTTCCAAACCATGATCTGTAGCATAAAAAAATCCAGAAGTTAACTTACTGGCTCTTAAATAAAAATTTAATTTAATTTTGATAAAAATTCTGATTCTTGGAACAAATTGTTATAAAATCAACAATGTATATTATAAGAATATTGATGCTACTTATAACTAGAATAGTTTGCTAATAGAATTTTGTATGTCATTAAAATTTTTTTGCTATTTATCACTCAAATATTTTGTCATTAGTACTCTGTATGTCAAGAGCATTTTGACACTATTTATTACTAAAATATTTTGTCATTAGTACTTTAAATGTCAATAGCATTTTGACACTATATAGCACTGAAATATTTTGTCATCAGTATTTTGTATGTCAATAGAATTCTGATGTTTTGTCACCCTGTTAGAGAGTTAGCATGTTGATGTTTATTCGATTTGATACGGTGCGCAAAATAAAAAAGGGAAGACACTGAATAACTTTTGATCTAATGACTGGATTTTCTCGAACAAAGAATCAAGGTTAATGTTTCAAAGGCCTGACCTCAATTGTGCTTATTAATTAATGCAGATGATATTTTGATATTCTAAGTAACTAAATCAAAATACGTATTTTCTCTGAACAAACATTCCTTTTTTGAGATGGATTTGGATGTTTGACCCTCAAAATAAGAAGATAGCCAATATGGCTCCTCCTTAATAAAGTATAGTTTGGTCAGGAAAGCAGATAAAAGTTCGAACCCTTTAATCTTAATTTCATTTTTTGCGTGATTCATCATGTCTCGAGAACTTTCTAAGCGAATCGAAAAATCTTGGAACGCAATAATTAATTTAGTTTATCCAAATTTATAATTTTATTTAATAATAATTAAAAAAATTTGAAAAATTGCTTGCATCATTTTGATCATTTTGAGAAATGAAAATTTTTTTTTTGACAAAATAGAAAAGTGAAACGTAATCGGCCAAATAGTTATAGAGAAATAAAATTATAAATTTGTGATTTTATTTAAAACTTGATAACTCAGAAACTATACGACAGATTGCGATACGACAGTTCTCGGGCAAAATGCTCAAAATTTTTAATTTAAATTAAGGTGTCTAAACGCTTGTTCGCTCTTTTGACTAAGCCAATGAGACTATATTTTTCTGATAGCACCCCCTTTCTATTTTGAGGGTCAAAAAGCTGAATTTGTCGTAAAAAGATAGGTTTTTTCATAGGTGTTCGATTTCATAACTTGAAATATCATTTACACTAATTAATTTGTGTATTATTATATTTTATAACAGTCATTGAATAGCTGACCTAATATAAGGTTTGCGACTACTAATGTTCAACCCTTTAGCCTTGTAATTTTTAACCCAATAAAGAAGACAGGAGAACTCCTGGTTCAAGTATTGGGAGAAATTTGCCTTCGTGGAGGACTTTTTGATGGTATTTGCTAACCCGTATTTGCGTTACATGCAGAAGAAAACCACGAAGACCTCCCATGGTTTTCCTGCCAGCAAGGTGACTCTAACTCATGATCAGTCTACCACTGAGGATATTTTACTTCAACATTGTGGTCGGTGCTAGCCGGGAGCGGAATTCGTATCGACTAGCCATCGCTGGGATTCGTACCCGGTTTACCTCATTGGAAGGCGATAGCTCTATCCCTTGAGCCACCACGGCTTGTATATTATTATATATAATTATTAGGCCTTTGAGTAATTAAAATTGAGCTCTAGTACGTCGATTATGCGTGATCATTCATAGTATGATGACCTAGTATGCGCGATCGTTAAATCAAAAGTTATTCTGAGTGTTTCATTTTTATTCTTTGTGCACTGCACTTCTTTTTTTTTATATCTAGGTAGCTAAAAGTTGATAATTACCTGGTGTTTCTTCGGATGATGATTCGTAAAAGGCGAGACCTAAGGAAACAATTGCCGCCACCTGTAGGATGATGAGTGTGACATCTTGCAGAGCCTCCCACACCAGCTGCAAGAACGTCTTTGGGGGTTTCGGGGGAATCATATTGGCACCAAACACTTCCCTCCGGCGAGCCAAGTCTCCTGCAGATCCACTCAGACCTAAAAATTGAAGCAGCATTTAAATTGTTATTACAAACTTAAAATTTTAATGTTAAACAGCGTACCCCAACATTTAATTTTAAGTTTGTATTCTCAGTGAATATTTCCATAGAACGTACTCCTAATCACATATTACAGTGATTTTTTGTGACTAAACTTTTGTAGTTGGAGTTAATAAGGTTTTATTTTATAATTGTCTGTTGATATCAGGTGTGGCCGTTGTCAGAATTCGTCTCCATAAATTATGCAAAATTTTAAACTCAAACTTTTGAAACCTTTCCAAAAACTAGTAGTAATCGAGTAGATAATATTTAGTATACTGAGAAAAAAATGTCTTATCAAAACTACCAGAATATGGTAGAATTAAAAGTAGTAGTAGTCGAGTAGGTAATATTTAGTAAACTGAGACTGAAAAGTGTTATCAAAACTACAAGAATATGGTAGAATTAAAAGTAGTAGTAATCGAGTAGGTAATATTTAGTAAACTGACACAAAAAAGTATTATCTAAACTACAAGAATATGGTAGAATTAAAAGTAGTAGTAATCGAGTAAGTAATATTTAGTAAACCGAGAAAAAAAAGTATTATCAAAACTACAAAAATATGGTAGAATTAAAAGTAGTTAGTAATCGAGTAGGTAATATTTAGTAAGCTGAGACAAAGAATTATTATCAAAACTACAAGAATATGGTAGAATTAAAAGTGGTAGAAATAGAGTAAGTAATATTTAGTAAACCGAGAAAAAAAAGTATTATCAAAACTACAAGAATATGGTAGAATTAAAAGTAGTTAGTAATCGAGTAGGTAATATTTAGTAAACTGAGACAAAGAATTATTATCAAAACTACAAGAATATGGTAGAATTAAAAGTGGTAGAAATAGAGTAGGTAATATTTCGTAAACTGAGAAAATAAAAGTATTATCAAACTACAAGAATATGGTAGAATTAAAAGTAGTAGTAATCGAGTAGGTAATATTTAGTAAACTGAGACAAAGAATTATTATCAAAACTACAAGAATATGGTAGAATTAAAAGTGGTAGTAATAGAGTAGGTAATATTTAGTAAACTGAGACAAAGAATTATTATCAAAATTACAAGAATATGGTAGAATTAAAAGTGGTAGTAATAGAGTAGGTAATATTTAGTAAACTGAGACAAAGAATTATTATCAAAACTACAAGAATATGGTAGAATTAAAAGTGGTAGTAATAGAGTAGGTAATATTTAGTAAACTGAGACAAAGAATTATTATCAAAACTACAAGAATATGGTAGAATTAAAAGTAGTAGTAATCGAGTAGGTAATATTTAGTAAACTGAGACAAAGAATTATTATCAAAACTACAAGAATATGGTAGAATTAAAAGTGGTAGTAATAGAGTAGGTAATATTTAGTAAACTGAGACAAAGAATTATTATCAAAACTACAAGAATATGGTAGAATTAAAAGTAGTAGTAATCGAGTAGGTAATATTTAGTAAACTGAGACAAAGAATTATTATCAAAACTACAAGAATATGGTAGAATTAAAAGTGGTAGTAATAGAGTAGGTAATATTTAGTAAACTGAGACAAAGAATTATTATCAAAACTACAAGAATATGGTAGAATTAAAAGTGGTAGTAATAGAGTAGGTAATATTTAGTAAACTGAGACAAAGAATTATTATCAAAACTACAAGAATATGGTAGAATTAAAAGTAGTAGTAATCGAGTAGGTAATATTTAGTAAACTGAGACAAAGAATTATTATCAAAACTACAAGAATATGGTAGAATTAAAAGTGGTAGTAATAGAGTAGGTAATATTTAGTAAACTGAGAAAATAAAAGTATTATCAAACTACAAGAATATGGTAGAATTAAATGTAGTAGTAATCAAATAGGTAATATTTAGTAAACTGAGGAAAAAAAGTGTAATCAAAACTACCAAAATATGGCAGAATTTACCATATTTCTAGCTCTATTGGAACACCAGAAAGCTAGGTAGTTTTTGCCGTAGCTCTTCGTCATAATTTAAACAAAATTAAAAATAAAATATTGTTTTGTAATATGTGATAAAATCTGGTAATTTATCATGATACTTTAGAGCGTGGCATAAAAACCATTCAATCGGTTACATTTACTTTTCAGTTCCGTATTATTTTTACTAAATTTGAAATATTAAGAGCTAGAATTTCATAATCCCTAATTTCCGGTATACCGTTACCATATGAACGGAAAACTTACCAAATGGATGATTTAAATACCTTATATTTTGATTTTTAATACCAGTATTATAGTTGTTTCCTTTTTTTTCGCAGCCATATAGTACGGTAATTCTACCATAATTATAGGGTATTTATATTTATAGGCTATATAATAGGAAATATAGGGTATTTCTGAAGCATTTGCTAAAAGCGACTTGCATCAAATGTTCATTTTTACCACCATAAAAATATTTGATAATTTTTAAAATTTCCACTACACACCAGCCCAAAATATAAAGAAATTTTTTTGCCGTGGTGTTGATGCATTATAAAACGTGGCTTATCATTGTCCTCACAGATCCCAACACATTATCAGTAGTATCGCATTAAAATCAATTATTATAAATAAGATTAAAGAGGCCATTTATTTTTTCAAGGAAGAAAAAAAAAATTTAAAAAATATTGTAAGTTATTACAATAACAGAAATAACATTGTAAAAATGAAATCAAAATTTCAAATTCACATATTTTTTCACGCAAAATCGAAAGATAACCTTATACAAGTTTGTTTGCTAGAATGTATAATAAAAAGAACAGCTTCATTCAGCTCCTATTAAATTAGAGGGTTAGTAACTTCATGGGATGTGTAACGTTTTAAAAACACAATGTTAGTTTTAGTTTATGTAATTTTATATGGTTAAAATATGCGCATTGTTTAGTGAACGTGATATTTTTATAGTGTCTCGCGGAATTTACTATTAGTAGTTTATTTGTAAAGCATTGCATTAGTATATTCTATTGTCTTCACTCGCTTCAGTCTTTTTTGAATTGATTCAGTCTTTTTCAGTCTTTCAGTCTTTTGTATTATTTTCCTAAAATTAGACAGTCCTATATATAAATTAGCAATGACACATACACTCGTTAATCACACTATCTAAATACAAATTAAATATAATAGTTTTAACTAGTATACTTTGCTTCCTTAAACCATAAGGTCAATTTCTCACACAAGGTCAATTTTGTTGAACAAGTGCGCCAAAACATGCTAATTTTTAATGTTCTATGCTTCCCCATTAACATGTAACTATGCCCTACATTTAGTAAACTTCTAAAACACATTCTATTTTTATGAAACCTCGTGGGTATTTACTAATTGTTATTTATTTGAAAGGTATTTCATTAGAATATTCTCATACCTTCACTCACGTCTCAGTCATTATTTGAAGCTGTATTATTTTTCCTAAAAATATAGTCATATAGCCTCATAAACAAAGTAGCAATAGCACATAAACTCGTTAATCACTCTAGCTAAATAAGAATAAAATATAACAGTTTGGCTTTAACCTTTATATTTTGTTTCCTAAATGCGAGGTTAACGCCCAACGAAGCGAAGAATAATCGTTAGGTTTCATTGTTAAAAGAGGAGCTGGATTAACTTTGTTAAATGGTCACACCCTTCTGGACATGAACCAAAAATAAATACAGACAACCCCTTGTTAGTAAGAATAATATCATTCATATTATCTGAAATCCACGCTGAATAATATAAAATTAAAAAAAAGCGTATCCAATATCTGAAAAATGAAACTGATTGAATTACCCGGGCCAAATTATTAGACGCACTATAATATTCTATGTAAAATCTAATTTATCAGGTTATGCTACACAGCTTTATTATTTTTATGTGATTGAAACCGGTTTGCACTTGTTTATGTCAGTGCATCAATTGGTTAAAGTTGTAATGCAATGCGTTGAAAATAAATACAAATAGGAAGTGTATAAAAAATCTCCTGAATATTAAAAATATAAGCCCATTACATGTATGTTTAAATATAAAAGTATTGCACATAAACTCGCGCAAAATATGTAATTATTAAAACACAACAGTGCGTCTAATAATTTGGTCTAATTATTATAATATACCTGATATTATAAATATTCTATATTTATATAATATAGGGTTTAATTTATTTAATCGTCGAATTTATATTTTGTTTTGTTTAATTTTACAAATTGATACACCAGCGTAAGCAGCGTAAGCAAGCCCGTTTCATTCGCGTAAATACAATAAAGCTGTATAATATCACCTGATGTTTATAATTTTACATAGAATCTTACAGTGCGTCTAATAATTTGGCCTCTAGTTTTCAAAATTAAAGTTTCTATTACCTCACATTCAGTAAAATATTTAATACTAAAAAATTAATTTAACCGAATAAATGGTTTTCATGCCATGCTCTAAAGTTTCATTATAAAATCATCAGAATTTACTGCATTTACCAAACTTTATCGCATGTGTTTGAACCATATTTTATTGTTATTTTTAAAAAACTCATTGACAAAGACCTTACCGAGAATAGGCTTGTTTGCAAAGGACATACAAAGGACTTTCCGAGAATAGGCTTGTTTGCAAGGGACTTACAAAGGACTTTCGTTGATTTACCGAGCACTTTGGTGTTACCATAGAGTCAGAAACACGTTAAATTTTACCTTAATCTGTTAGTGTTGGAGATACTTTTTTTTGTTGTGTTTGTTTAAAGCATTCTTTATTAATACTTTATAATTCATTGTTAGAAATTTCTCTGAAAAAAGGTCTAATAACAATTAAGGGTTAAATAACAATCAAAACAGCTAATTAACCATTAAAAGATAAAATTCAAACTGTTGACTGTAAGAAAAATCGTTTATTGACTGTTTTCCCTTAATGTGGTAAAATAACCAGAATTTTATTCTCGCCTACTGGGCTCACAGCCAATGATAATATAGCGAATGATCTTCAAAAGCTGAAAGCTAAACCGTGTGATATGGATTACAAGTTTATTATTTTTATTTCTCATCCTTGGATGCCTTACACAACAGCAGATGACTTATTGTTCTATAGAAATAAGAATGTGGTAAACAACTTATGAAGCAGCTGTGCACATACTTTAGCAGAGAAAGACGATCTGCCAATCTCATGACCATCGGAACTGGGCCATTATTGTGGCCTTGACGCCACAATAATTCCTCCGTTCCCCTACATGAAGAATTTATAGTTTATTGCACTCCTCAGTTGTTGACCTTGGACTATTGAAATACGAAACTCAGGACTACTTTACTCAAAAGAGTCTAGTATTTCTTATCTTTTATAAAAAAAATGGCGCCACTTAAACTAACAAAGTCACATTATAAAGGCCACAAAACACAACTCAACCCCAGCTTAATTCCAATGTCCATTACCTGAGAAAGAACCTAACTTGACCTAGCTTCAATGAACATTAAAATTGTGAAACATTGCTAGTTGTAACTGGCTACAAAAATGCACTGTTCACGGTATTCACGGTATTTTTGACCAAACCAGCTATAAATGGTTTTAAACTCGTAAATGTAAATAAATGTTACTAACCGTAAATTGTATGATTAATTTTGTAGACAGACTGCTACCGGTTATTTCACCGTAATTCTAGAATGAAAATCCCAACAGTGTTTTTTTGCATGAGTTTGATTGTTTAATTCTAACGTCTCAATTTAAATAGTTTAAATAATAGTTGAGATCCTATTATTTAACACCAACAGGACCAGAATTTTCAGAGTTTTATCAAAAAGTAGAAATCCTCACCGAATAATTTGTAGATCTTCAAAAATCATTTTTTTTATTAAGATGCAGTGATAAAAAGCGATGGTGTTAAACAATAATCTACGAGTAAAATTACTCAAAACAATTAGCTACTATAATAAAGTTTAATAAAACCCATATTTGTGTTTAAATTTTATATCATAAATAGAGGTTTAATATCATGAGAGAGAAAAAAAATTATGTTTAATCTTTTTTTCTAATATCAATCTGCTGCCGAATCTCGGAATCATCATCACATAATTGAACATAACTGAATTGGATTTATTTGAATTGAATTGGATTGATCTGAATTGAATTGTATATAGGGTTCAGTGTAACAAAGTTTAAAAAGTAAACAGTAATTGGATAGCATCAACTAGAATATTCATAAAAAGTGTGTTGAGATGCTTTTAACGTAAAAGTAAAAGAGTATCGGATAATCGAAGGATCGCATGTCAGAAAACCAGGGTTCTACTATAGTGCTTGTGTCTATACTACTATTTATTACTATTAGTCTATTTATAACTGCACCTTATGTATCTATTTCATGCATAAACTCTTTCCTTATATTTTAATCAAATCATGAATCCAAATAATCTCTATTTTTTCATAACCATTGAATTTCAAAAAAATACGAAGCATTTTTGAAACTATTCTCCGATTTTTGTTTGAGTCTATTTACTATGGCACTGAAAATTGAGTTACAGTAGCAATAAAAATGCTTTTACATAAACTCCTAAACATGAAACTGTTTCTTTACTGCGATAAAAAGACACAAATGTTATTATTCTCGTAAATGTGCTCATGTAACTCTCGGATTGGTTGTTTGACAATAGAGCTTAACGAGGCCAAATTTAAAGCACTGTAATAAAATCGATTTATTGTTTCTTTAAGCACTATAAAATGAATTTTTATTAGTTATACATAACATTTGCGTATGACAAAAAGTTCAGAATTAATAGCTTGCAATTCTTATCTTTAAAATTCAGGAAATCCTTTGCCTTGAATAAAAAAATATTAATAATATTATGTGTCTTTACTATATTCCGTTCTTGATGTTATTATTTACCATATTAAAGGGAGAAATGCATTTAATAATAGTACTATGTCGGGAAAATATGTTTTAGTTATAAAAGAAAAGAAAAAATATGCTTGTTTTAAATAAAAGTTTTTGAGAAACGTTATCTATTTATTAAATTATTTATATTAGTATTAGAAATTCAGTCAGGAGAGAAATAAAAATGATGAGTCCAAAGATAGTTTTTAGGTTCATCAAAAGTATTTGAACAATTTTGTGAGCTAAAATAATTTATTTATTCCCAAATTTCTTTGCGAAACCTTAAAACCTAACGAATAACGAAAATAATTCAATTACACCCTTGTTAAAAACCTTGTCACTTTCAACGACAAAACAGCATTTAAAATTGTGTTTCATAATCTTTTATTGACACTCTCATTGCGATTCTAAAAATGATGTTTTCTTTTATTAATGTTTTCGTTTTTTTTTTATAATTCTTAAGACAACTAGTTTAGGAAGTCTATATTTATACCCTAATTAAAAAACAAAAACGATCATAAGTACTGTTAAAAATAAGTTTAATTAATCCTTTGACTCAGAATTTTTTATTAAGCATGTTTTTCATACTTTTCTTTCATTATTTTGTATTAATTTAGGTCAAATTTTGCATTTTAATAATTTATGGTAATGAAATGCAACAAGAAATATGGTGTCTTTTTCGGCGTTAAAGGTAATTGCTTCAATACCTTACTTCTCAAACAATTTATTTCCTATGAGCTGCACAATCAGTCTTCCCGATGAGCAGACCTAGTGCATTCTCCAGAAGTGGTATCCACTATTTCAGGACCACCACAATGGGTGAGATACCGTTGGCCATGTTAATTTGGACGTCTCGTTACTGCCACACTAGATGGCAGCACCGAGACTCTATTTGGATGCTAAAGTGCACTAGGAATTTAATTTTGCACTTCTCAAACAATTATTTTTCAAATTTGCGCTTATTTGCAGTTGCTTTGACCTAAGAGAAACAATTATACATCATTGAATTTTTTTTTTTTTTAATTTAAAAAACCAATTATTGATAAATTTCTTACTATTTTTTTCTAAATTTCGGTTATATATTTTAGTACAAATATAATTTTATCACTTATTATAAAATCATATTTTATTGATAATTTTACTTGAATCATTACCAAAGCGATTAGTCAAAAAATGCCGAGCTTTTTGGTCTGACAAGAAGTACCACAATATCAGTAAATTTTACCATGTTCTGGTAGTGTTGACTCAGAGCTTTTCCTCAGTGATCACTCTATAATATCCTCACTGGTACACGGAAGGTCATTACATTCTTCTTCTCAGTACAGTACTAAGTACTTTGAGAAAAGCCAGCACGAAGTAACCTAAGCGTGAAATACTTAGTAACTAAAGAATGCTTTTCTCTTAAGTTATGTGATCGTTAAAAGAATTTTCCCGCATGATTCGTCACTGTCGATTCGCAAAATCTAATCTTTTCCATGGAAATCCTTTTTTCCCCACTATTTTTCCCAGAAGTAGCGATGAAAGGTTAATCAATCCTCTTTGAAAACCTTCACCGCGATTTGCATAATTTATGAGTTTATTAAAATGTTTTTGAATTCATAATTCGTGGATTTCTTCGAAACAGCTGCGGAAGCTTGCTTCCAGGTTTAAGGTCTTTAAAGATAATTCGGCCGAAACCCGAATGAAAATAAATTATTAAGACTCGTATTTTTCTAAAATACATGCCCGATTTTTTTTTTTTTTTATCTTGGTTCATTTATTATCATTGTTTATAGAATTTATGACTATTGAATGCAGCATTTCTTTTATTGTTCAATCCAAAAAGACGCACGGGAGAAAAATGTTGATAAAATGACCGTACTGTATGGTACTGACATTTCTGGCTATAATTCTGGTAATAAAATAAAAAAACAGGATATTTAAACCACTATTTTTTTTTAAATTTTTCTGTTCATATCGAAATGGTTTTATGGTTAAATTTATTATTTTGCGGTTCTAAGTACTTTGTAAAAAATTAACACGTATTTTCAAAATAATATAGTTTCGAATGGTTTTTGAAATAATTTTTCTTGTTACAACACATTTAATAAAAGTAACAAAACTGAAAAGTAAATTTAACTGAATAAATGATTTTTATCCTATGGTCTAAGGAATCATGATAAAACTACCAACTTTTTCCACATTTAGCAAATTTTATCATATATTATATTAATGTTTCCATAGAGCCATAAACACGCTAAATTTTACCATATTCTAGTAGTTTTGATTATACTTTATTTTTATTTATTTTTTACATGCATCAATTTTACGAATCCCTGAACAGTTTCTATTTTAAAAAAAAAAATTTAAAAAAGATTAAGAAAGTATTTAAGTAATTAAAAGACAATACTTAGAAGGCAATATTAATGTATCTCCGAAAAAGTTATGGTAAAAGCTTTCGCGTTACGTAATGTCAGAAATTACCAGTATTATTAAAAGCAGTTATGATGAATTCTATAAAGTATTTTAATTTCATTTAAAACTAATACATAAACAAGGTTTTCTAAACTGACAATGAAAAAATAATAATATGAAGTGAAAGTTTTATAGTATCTATAGACGTTTCTCCTTTTGTGGTGCACCAGTATAGTGGTTAAGAATCAACTTCCAAGTTTCCCGACCGGGGTTCAGAATTTTGCTGAAATTGCTGCGCAATTAGAGAGTGGGATATAAATATGCCAAATTATTAATAAATCAATGAGGAGATTCAGATTCTGTGAAGATGGTAGTTGCTTACTGGCGTATCAAATACTCCGTTAGAAATATCTTGAAAAAAAAATGGTTAAATAACATCTTATCTAATTGTTATTTTATTATGTTCAAACAAACAGTAAAATAATATGGTTTTTAAATTGTTAAATGTGAGAAAAATCGCATATTAACTGCTTTCACCTAATACGGTTAAACAACCAGAATTGTATCGCACCAGCTACGCATACATTATGAAGTCACTTAGTTCTTTGCAGCTAGATACTTATTATTGCCGAGAGGGTTAAACTGTCAATCTCATGACCGACCATATAAACTAATTAAACCGTATTTTACGGTTCATCTGATAAAACACAACTCAAACACAGCTTATCTCCAATGCTCATTAACTAACAAAAGATCTAGCTCCAATGCCGTGTTGAATTTTTTTTTACAGAGTTTTGAAACCTTGCTAGTGGTAAATGGTTAATAAAAAAAGAATAAAAAACTATACCGTTTTTTAAGCATACTTGTCGTAAACGGTTTTCAAACCAAAAAGGTTAAATTCTTAACCGTAAACTTTATGGTTAATTAGATTAACAGACTACTGCTAGTTGTTTTACCTTAATTTTAGAATGAAAATTCTTACAGTGTCGAGTTATTGTTATATATTTTTTAAATTTCAAATTTTTTGATTCGACCATGCACTAATTCGCCAATAAGCTAATTCACCAGTTCACTAAAACATCAATTTATATATTCATTCATTCATTAGATATATTTTTTTATTCACTGAATCACTACAATTCAATTAATGATTTTAGTTCTAAATACACTAAACTGCACGTTTCCCAATAATCAGAATGATTTGTTGATTTTTTTAACTATGGTGATAAATAATTAAAAAAATTTAAAATCACACTATCATTTTCCTTATAATTTATTATTGAATTATTTTAAACTTAAATCAATTTCAATTTCAAATACTACTTTGATAAAATTTAGCAATTTGATTAAAAAATAATTGAATAAATTACCTTAAAAAATGCTGAATCTTGAAGGGAGTTCATTGGCTTTATCAAAAATTTTTATAAGACATTACACTCAACAGCAAAAACATTAATTTATTAATCGAAGATGATTGTTTGATCATGAAAATATTAGCTACTTTTTGAACGTCTAGGAGCTATTTTAAGCAATGTTTCATGCTTGGTTCCTATTATAAACTTGAATCAATAATCTAAAAATTAGTTTTTATTTGATCTAACCAGTCTAGTCTAGTCTAGTTTTTTATTTTTAGCACACGAAGTTCATGATAAATGATCTGAAACTTTGTTTGGAGTGGAAGAAAGAAATGTAAACAATAAGAAAAAGTTATAATAATATTTAGATACTTTTATAAATGCTGTCACGAAAGTGTTAAATTTTTAAACATAAGATCTTCTGGAAATATTAAAAATCATAAGAGATACTTGTTCGATACATTTATCAGTCTAATTAGTTGTATTTTTTCTTTGTGGTATTAAAAATTATTCAATTTTGCATGAAAGATTTAATTTAGAAAAAAATTTTAAATTTAAAATTTCATTAGATATTCTATAAATTTAAACTATTTATAATCGAGTAATTCTTTATTCTTTTTATTAAAAGTACTTTTAGGATGTATTTAAAATGAGTGGAAACTTCTTTTTTACTTATTTTTTAAACTCACATTTCTAAATTTCAATGAAAATAACATAGATAAAATTTTTATTGTCTAAATAGTAAAACAGTAATTAGCGTAAAAAAAACAACAAATCCTTTATTAATATTAAATATTAATGTAATTTAAAGTATTCATAACTCAATTAATTCTATACATTCAATAAAGCAAAAACAGTTAAAAATTTCACGAAGAAAAGAAAATATGAAAAATGTATTCAATATGTTAATTTTTAACATACACAATGTAACAAAACGTATCTAAAAATCATATTGATGTTTTCAATATTGCTCTTTTAAAGGAATATGAATTTGTTTTAAGTGTTAAAACGTAACAATTTCATTCAGCCATCGATTTGTTTAAAAAAAAATTGATTACAGAGCAAAGAATATAAGTCTATATGTGAACTAATAGCTTTTTAATTTTTCTACATGAAAAAATATTCTGCTTGTTGATGTTTTTAAAGACACTTGGAAAAGCCAAACCATCGGACTTGTGAATTAAATCAGGAAGTTGAGCTTTTCTTTTGACATAAGATCAACGCATTATTGACTCAGAACCCCACGGATAGATGGCAGCACCACTCATTTGGTAGGCTTTTTCCTCAATTTAGACATAGATCTGAAGCGGAAGGAAATTTTCTCCAGATTCCTTTATCTCTTTTACTGCTCAACGAGCCATAGGTCTTTCGATTCCACAGATTTTACGAGCACGTGCATCACGTGCACTCAGTGATTCTTAACGGAATCGAGGAATGAACTTCGGTCCCTCCTGAGCAGTCTGATTCTCTGACCACTCAGCTTCCACTCGTAATTCACATATGAAATTTGGTTGACAAATAAACCTATATATGTAGATAATCTAATCACCGTTCTCTCATGGCACATAGTATTCCCAATCTTTAAAGCCTAACAGCAATTTTTGAACACTTAATGTTATAAAATGTTTTCATTATTTTTTAATCTTGCATTTAACTTTTACTAACATTTATTTAGCAATTACTTAATCTTTTCTTTTGCAATCACTTTTTCTGATGATCATTTTTCAACGAGTTTAAATACTTATAGAAAAGTAAACGAGTCTGAAGAAGCTTTATTTTCCGAAGAGTTACATTTCTTAGAATACTTTTTATAAAACATTTTTCATCAGCGTTTTTGTCGCATGTAAAAAGATTTTGAAATTACAGGAACGTTGCTATTATAGGACCACCTAGTTTTAGCCTCACATTTTTCACTTTTACAGTTTCGAACTCGCGAAAGTAACTATCCATAACTTTCCATATTACGCATAATAATACAATCATATCAGCTCATAGAATTTTAAAATGTCATGTAAACGTAATTGTAAATATAGAAAAAATAAACTAACTTAAATTGATCTAAGGAAGGACACCAGGTAATTATTTTTCAATAATTTTATTTGTAATTGTTTTTTTAATTTAATTTTTTAAAACATTTTTTATTTAGATTAATTTGTTTTTATTTTTTTAAGTTTTAGTTATTTTGAAATGTCAATTATATTTTAATGTTAATTATTTTTTGTGTTGCATTTTCATTAACAGTCCATTTTAATTAGTTTTTAATTTTATTTACAAATAATTCCTTATTTTAATTAATTTTATATTTTATTCAATTTTATAATTTAATTTTAAAAATTTGAACTGTTTTTTTTTTATTTAAATTTTTTCTATATTTGAAATTAAAGTAGGTTTAAACTTTATTTACTTTGTTAAAAAAAGTTTGCATTGTTCTCCTTAAAATTGGTTGAGAGTAACACGAAGAGTGCGACGAAATAATTTTACCAATCTAAAATACATTATAAAGCACTTTTTAAATAGGACAAACAAAGTTGCTGCTTTGAATAAACGCGATTAGATGTGACAGAAATATCTTTTTTTTAAAAAAGCAGACAGATAATTCATTTTAATTCTTTATCATTGCGTTAATAAAAACTCTACATACATATTTTATTTTACAAATAGTTAAATAAAACTAATGCAAATCAATATGATATCTCATGGCAATTATAAAGTATTAAACAGTCACGCAAATTTTCCCGAAATAAATGGAATTATTTATTTATTTCTCTAGACAAATGACAGGCACTGCAATAAACAAAGTATAAGAAACAAAAATTGCATCAAAAAGTTTGCATTTAGAGAATTATTTCAGAGTTAATATTTTGTATAGGGAGCAAAATAAAGAAAGGTCCAGCCTAAATAACTTTTGATCTAATGATTGGATCTTCCCGATCAAGGACGGTGAATCAGTGAATCAAGTCGCGATGAATCAGTGAATATGCTCTTGTCTTTCAATGAGGTGAGCGGAGTTCGAATTCCAGCGATGGCTGGTAGATGGGAATTCCGCACGCAGGTCGGACCGACCCCGGTGTTGACGTAAAATATCCTGAGTGGTACACGGATCATTAGTTAGTCCCTCTTGCCGACAGGCTCACAGTGAGAAGCTTTCGTGGTTTTCTTTTCCCTGTAGCACAAATGCGGGTTGGATTATCAAAAAGTCTTCCGTGAGAGTATATTTCTCCCAATACTTGATCAAGGAATTACTTTGTCTTCTAGATTGGGTTCAAAATTACAAGGCTAAGAAGTTGAACTTTGGTAGTCGTAAACTCAAAATTGGGTTCGCTGCTTAACGATGGTTGTAATAATAACTGAAGCAGATGATATTTTAAGTTACGAAATCAGACACAAAAGCGTACTTTCTGATAATAAATATACCTTTTTTTTTTTTTTTGTTTTTTTTTTTTGTTTATTTCTAACCCTCAAAATATAGGGGTTGCCGGAGTTTGGAAATAATGGTCCCTGTGGTTTGGTCAGAAGAGTGGTTCAAAGTTTGCACCTCTTAATGTCAATCTTACTTTTTGGAGTATTTCACCATATCTCTAGAGCCTTTTAAACGAATTGAAAATTTTTTTGATTTGAAACACAATTATAAAACTCGTTTTTACAAAGATAATTCCATGCAAACTATTACTTTTTAATATATATCTTTTTAATGGACGAAAAAAGTTTGAATTTTAAGGCAAATAGTTTTTTTTTTTTTTTAAGATTATTTTAAAGAATACAATTTTACATGGCAAAATACGAAATTTAAGTGATATCAGTCACATAATTCCTGAGAAATCAAATTTCAAGTATTTGATAGTTTTAAAAATCTTATTTCTGAGGAACTATTCAACAAATATCGCTCAAATTTTATATTTTGCATATTTTTAAATTTTTTTAAAAAGTTCTCGAGATATAGGCCATGGGAGATTTTGTATATATATATATATATATATATATATATATACAGCAAAATATTGATACAATATTAGAAAGCACTCTTTTTCGGATATAATCGTGTGGGCTGATGAAAAGATTATATCTTTTATTTTCCGGTTTTTTAAAAAAACTTTTTTTTTTTTAATTAATTCTTTTTCTTTCCCCAGTTGTTAGTTATTATTATTATTTCCCCCCGCTTTTTTCCATTTGTCTCTAATTTACCTTTGTTTTATCTTCATTTTGAACTTATATATATATATATATATATATATGTGTGTGTGTGTGTGTGTGTGTGTGCTCTCCTGACCAAAGTATTGGGACATTATTCCCATTTGCTGACGTTTTTGTGTCTGACATTGTAATTTAAAATATCTTCTGCACTAATTAATTAGCATATTTGTGATCAACCTCTCGAACCTTACAGATTGAATCCAGAACGCGAAGATCCCATCATTAGATCAAAAAATATTAGGGTGGTCCGTGTTTCATTTTCATTTTGCATTTAACTATCGATGAATATTCATGTAATGCAGTGCAAGAAGTTATATTTGTATATATTTTTTTTGTTTACAGTTTATTTTTAGTTTCGGCCGGCCAGTTTGCCGAGCTGTTAGCGTGCCTGACTTTGACTTTGAAGTCAATGGATGAGGGTTCCAATCCCGCTCAGGTCATGGATGTTTCTCTCTGTGTGTTGTCCTCTGTTGAGTGTGATGCATGAATGTGACCTACCCTCTGAACGCGTATCTGCTGCAGTGTAGCGTGGGTAATGTTGCTCGCCTCCGTGACTTTGGTCACAAGGTGCACACCAGGCAACCCAAAATGAGTAACACTTCCGGTATCTTCCATGGCGAAGAACGATAAGTTCAGGACCTACCATTAAAAAATATTTGGAATTTCGGGAACAATTTATATAGGTTTTTGTGGTAAAAATGCGACTTCAATGGTAAGGATTATAATTCGAAAAGCAATTTGTTTGACAACTTAATTGAATGCTCCAGGTAGCATATGACACTTCAGATAATTGCTTTTATCGCTAAGGCTAATATTAAGGTTCCATGCTTATACGTTGTAAGGAAAATAACACTTTATAAGAAGCTATTATATTTTTAGAATCTATTTATTGTTATTACGTACCCATCAATTATTATTATATATTGTTATTACGTACCGTACCTTTGCTTGTTTATAATTTTACTACACAAAAAGACAAATTGTGTAATGAAATTGCACAATAAGTAAAAAGAGAATCAATTACAAAGTCATTAAAATAATATAAGTTATTGAGGTATATGTCAAAAAAAATAAACTTCCGTAAAACAACAGAATATTTTTACTGATTTATTGCTTTTATGTTCGTTCCTCCATCCATGTCGAAAGATATTGTTAAGAAATCTTTATTTTTCTAAATTTTAATAAATTTTGAAAAATAACTTCAAAAAAAAAAAAAGATTCACTTTCACAAAAGATTTTCTGATACACGTGTCAATTGGCTGAATCGTCAAAATAATTATTTTCCATTCTAACAAAAAAATCATCTTATATTTTTTTTAATTAAAATACTATTTGGAAAATTTTATTTATTAAAAAAAAGTATAATGATATTTCTAGTTCTAAAATTCATTTTTAACACACGTGTAGTACTCTAATTCTAAAAAAGAAACAATATAATCCAGCATATTTAACTTCGTATTTAAATTATTTTACTAAAAAGCTTTTAGATTTTCTTATCATCTTCTCTGTGTTCTATCGGTAATTCTTACTGTGGGTGCATGGTTGTCCCTCCTAATATGGGGCCCCTGAAAGATTCCAAATAAACTTACACCTTATTTTCTGATACCAGATTGACGAATGTCAATATATACTTGTGGGCATTGGAGAAAAAAAGAAACTTTAGTTACTATCGACGAAATTCGTTTCCTCCAAAAAGCGACGATAGATATTTCTTCACTTTGACGAAGTGTTCGCTCGGAGCAAATACCAGGAAATGGATTCGTCAAACGCGAAAAAAGTTTCGTGAAATTTGTGTCTTCATTTATACAATGTGTATTTTTAAAATTTATGTTTACTTCTTATTTTTTTTACAATTTATGTAGTTTGAGAAGTAAAATCAGTTTAACATTCAGCACATACTTTTACTAAAGTATGTGCTGAAGATGATTTATCAACCGCATATGATTTATCAACCGCTTAAGAGATGATTTATCAACCGCATATTGTATGCCATGTCTATTCAAATTAATATATTAGTTCAGTATACTATAGTATAATATATACACTAGTGTAAGAAATTAAGAGAATTTACGGAGTTAGTCGATTATTTCAAGAACTACTGGACCGATTTTAATGTAATTTGATATGTACTTACATTGGTATAATACGAAATAAATAACCATTCAACAATTGTAATACACGCGCATGATCGGGCGCAACATTCGTTGGAGTCGGAAGGTATGAAGCAGAGGTTGCAGAATAAACAAAAAAAAATGGGTTCATAAGGGTTATGGTCCACTCTTACAGATATACAGCGTGATTTCTTACTTGAAATAAGGCAGTTTATCATTTCCTGTGGCAAATGGCCTGAATTGTTCTGAGACAATTTCATACCTTCCGACTCCAACGAGTGTTACGCACGATCAACATTACAATTGTTGAATGGTTATTTGTTTTGTATTGTATAAATGTATGTACATATCAAACTTCATTAAAAATGGTCCAGTAGTTCCAGAAATAAGCAACCAAATTCTCTTAATTTCTTACACCAGTGTAGTATACTATAGTATACAAGAATAAATACACTCCATTAATTGTTTTATTTTTATTGTACGACATTTTTAATTTTAATATTTAACAAATATTTTTTAACAAATATTCACTAGTTACTAATTATAAAATAATTGTAAATTAATTTCAGTCAGCATCAAGTGCTTGACTTTTGAATGATTAGTGTATAACTTTTTTTTTATTTCCTATGAGCTGCACAATCAGTCTTCCTGATGAGCAGACCTAGTGCTTTCTCCAGAAGTGGTATCCACTCTTTCAGGACCACCGCAATAGGAGAGATACCGCTGGCCATGCTAATTTGGACGTCAAGTTTCTGCCAGACTAGATGGCAGCACCGAGACTCTATTTGGATGCTAAAGTCCACTAGGAATTTAATTTTGCCGGAAATGCCAAGAGCCAATAAGGCACTCCAGGGATCTTTTACATGCCGCATAGTTATACGACATGACCGCTGAGGATTTTCTGCATCTCGAAAATCCGGTGTCGGGGCCGGGGATCGAACCCGCAGACTTGGGCTCAGAAGGCCGACGACAAACCAACTGCGCCACCCAGAAACTTATTTGTGTATAACTTGATTTCAGGTTTCAAGAAAAGGTTTATTTTTTAGAAGAAGTCCGTAAAGGTTGGGTAACAAATATATTTCATATATGTTTTTATTTAATTTCTGAATTTGTTTTAAGATTAAATATACTTCTGACATACCATCTGTGGGAGAGGTGTGTAACTTTCTGCAGAGGTTGTGGACACCCGAGTGTTCGTCCTGTATTCTTTGAACGGCTTCGTAACCTCTGCTTTCCATGAGGTCTCGGAGTTCGTCCACCGTCACCCCAAACTCCTCCTGGTCCCCAGCACCTGATCCGCTCGCCATACCTGTAAACAAATGCATAATTAATACACGCCTTGAGAAAAATTTTATTCATACATATTTGAAGCGTTTCAGCAAAATTCAACAAACTTTTTCTGATTCACTTATTTCCAAAAAGATAATATGCTTTTGAACATTGGATTGAGATATATATTGAATTGAAACATATATTAACCCCTTAACGATCGGTTAATTTTCAAGAAACTGTCATAAAAGTGCCTAATTTGCCAAATGCTCGTATTTGATTAGTGCTGACATCTAGTTTAAAATAAACTAACTACCTACAATTACCTAATATCCTAGTACTACCATCTGGTGTGTAAAATGAGAAATAAAATGTTTTCCAGGCAAAAATAATGAATTAGTTTTTTTTTCTTATTGGCGCGTTACTACTGAACACTCCATCCCGGAAATTTCACGGGAGCGAGAAATAGAGGGCGAAACCTATCCCCGTCATTTTCAAGGGAGCGAGCAGGAAGGGGTTAAGCAAAATTGAACAAACTTTTTCTGAGTCACTTATTTACAAAAAGTTAAAATTCTTTTGAGCGTTGGATTGAGATATATATCGAATTGAAACATACATTAACCCATTAAAGTATCTTAAATTTAATAGACTGGTAGTTTGAAAAGCGAATGTCTCGAGAATTTCATCTTGAATTAAAAAATCGATATCAAATATATTTAGATATATTCAATGAAATCAAACTCGACTCTCCAAATTTACACCTGGGAGTGGGGGTTTAAAAAATATTATCTTCAAAAAATTCTTAATTTGTATTAAATCTACTTTTTTCTAGAATCCATGTTAATTTAATACTGTTGTGTGTAGAAGTGTGGAAACTATAAATAGGTGGACAATAGTTGTAAAGATATATTTTTAAAATTTTTCGAAACATGTCTCAGTCGTTAAATTCTGGCGTTACTATACCTCAAACCGATCTATTTTTCCTTAAAACAACTCGTGAATAATTTGTAATTAAACGTAACAGTTTTAATTGAATCTAAATCAATCAAATAATTTTGCTTCATTATTGATGAGATATTGGTTTATGCGATGAAATAATTAAAAGACACTGTTATCTGAATTTTTCACTAACAGCCAGTAATTAAGCATTTTGTTTCTAAAAATATAAATACAAGTGAAAGATGTTATTTAAACGGAAATATTTTAGTAGCTATCCTCGTCATTGGGAATCACATTACTGAACAGTTCTTGGAACAGTTCTTCCGTTTTTCTTTCGAACAGTTCTTTCGAAAAGTGTCATTTAGCAATCACGTAACCATCATACATTGTTATACTGCTGAATATCGATTTCTTCAATCAATGAAAACTGCTCCCCAAACGATGTCGTTAACAATGGAATAGATTATAGATATATTCTGAAAGTTTGTTCAAGTTATTTCGAGAAACAACGGAAAGTTTTAATTAGTATCCGATATTTGAAAAAAAAATTTCCACAGAGCTTTTTATTCTTTTATTTGTTTAGAAAAAGTCTTTTATTTTTACTTTTGAATATTAAAAAAGCGTTTCGAAAATTCGAACTAAATTAATTAAAGTGGTTAAAGTTAAATTTAAACGGAACTTAATTCAAAATGCACGTGTATTCAAGCTAACAATTGGATACCTTCAAGTGAATCACAGCATTTGGCTATTCAGGAGCCAATAAAATTCAACACATATGCATGACGTCACCTACGGGTATCCAATTAAATCTGATTTAAATTACGTGATTAAGCCTAATCATTTCTTCTAAAGTTGCAAGAACTCAATTTAAAAAATATTTGAAATACTGTTCACCATACATTCAATCTTACTTGGTCTTTTTATTATTGTTAGTTTATATTTTTACTGTCGCCTTCATCTTTTATTTTATTTCAGCGTTTTCTTTGCTAGACAAGTCAAAATAACCTTACTTTCTCTTTTGAATCGTTTCATTGAAATCATTTACGGGCCTTAAGGAAATGTTCAAGATGTAATTTAACAATTGATTTAATTTCGTCATTTCAAACCATGCTCTCGCAATTATGTTCCCAGAAAACTTTATTAATTGTTTACTACATAAATTATATCAATTTTGTATTTTGCCTTAAACGATTTATACCTTATTTTTATTACAATGCTGATTATTTTTAAATTGTACTGATAGAAATTGAATCTTAATATTTTTATAGCAATGTGTATTATCTCTAAATAAATATTATAAATAATGAATAGTGTAACTCACGGTTCTTGCACTTTTGCACTTTTGCACTTTTTTACTGCTTAAATTAATGACCTTATAATACGATTTCATGATACTAATATACAACTTGGTAACGGAATATCAAGAGGAATTTAACTCCGGATTGACAAAACAACTGATCGGCAAACAATTCAAAGACATGATTTACTGAACGTGGATTATGCTCTCCCTTAACCACAGTATAGGGCTTCAAACACGAGAATTTTTATGACTAGGCCATCTGGGAATCAACCAAAACGGGAGACCCAAACTCAGGTGGTCTGATTCTATAGATAAGGACTTCTTCACACTGAACTGTTAAAACTGGAGAAATATTGCTGAAAATAGGTCAGAAATGGAAGAGAATCCTCGAGAAGGCCAGGGCCTACCCTGGGATGTCACGACAATGGCTGTGATAATGATGATGATAGTGGCTTTAAGGTTTAACAACCGACTTATCGGAGAGTGAGTCAGTCTGAATATGTACGGATCCCAGTACGATTACAAATTGCACCATTTTACTGTCGAAATTGACCATCTTATAATCCAAATTCATGATAATAATGTACAACTTGATATAATTGGACACTTCATTCAAATTGTAGCAAATTTGTATTTCAATTGTATTAAGTAATGATATTGTGGATATCAACTCCCTGATTTTCTGGGACTGAAGTATTCTGAATTCTTACCCCTCTAAGTTGGACGGGTTTTGAGACTTATGAATTAAATTAAATTTAATTTGAAAATACTAAGTTAGTGTTAGAATCCCTCTTCAGAACAAAATTTCGAATATAAAATATAATTCAATTGACCTAAATTTACTGGATTATTGTAATTTAAATTTCTCTGGTACAATATATGAGGCAATAAGCAATTTTCATCTCTAATTGACCTAAAGTAAAGTTGCATAATTAAGATTTAAATTTATCGAAAAATATTATGATTTAGTAAGATGTGTTGATATATTGAGATACATATATTATCTAGATATATTGTTAGATAGAGGCCCGATTATGATGCATTGAGATACATTGATTTATTTACATATATTGTTGTAACTTGTGCGGTGAAATTACTTTCAAATTTTGACCAATCTTTTTAAACAACCAATTTTGACCAAATTTTGACAAATTTTGACACCAATCTTTTTTTTCCTTATCTGTAATTTCTAAATAGAATTTATGCCAAATATTGATAATAGCTAAAAAACGTGACATACTATTTTTGTTCAGTATTAGTTCAGAGATATTATTAAATGCAATGTTTTTTTGTAGATATTTTACGTAAGTTACATTATATTTTTCAAAAATAATAAGAAACGAAAACCATAGTAACGATTTCGTCCACCTTGATAGACTTGCCATGGTTATTCAACCATTTTATTTATATCATATATCATAAAATAGTTAAATAGTTTTATTAATAAAATAATATGTGTTAAAGCATTAAGCATTATTATTTTATTTATAGATCACACATATACTATATATATATATATATATATATATATATATATATATATATATATATATATATATATATATATATATATATATATATATATATATATATATATATATATATTATAGACTCCTAAACCATCCAACCGAAATCGATGGAATTCGTCATACAGATAGTTCGAAGCTCAAGGAAAGTCACTGTCGATATTAGAACATTCTACGACAAACCGTTATAGCGGGATGAGCAAAAAACTAGATGGAATTTTCTGATAGCTTAAGCTTTAGCTAATGTTTTAAATTAAACTATTGACAATTCAATTTTTCAAATATTTTAAAGATATCATTAGTTATATTTCCTTGTTTAGAAGCCTTTTGATTTAAAAAAGTTTATTGCCCGTACTTTAATATTTAATTGTTTTTTATTCGCTATGTCGGATAAATACAGTGAACAACACTAATGTTGTAGCTTTGTGGATTACGTCACCAAATTTATATTTCCAAAATTATCTGATACCACATACTTATTTTGTTTATATTAATTCTTTTAAAATAGGTTTTTATGAAAATAAGTAATTTAAAATCAATGTTATTAAAACTAAAGTTAAATTAATTATGTATTCAACAGCAAAATTATTGGAAAAGTGCTACTAATTCGCTTAGAAGAAACGAAAAAAACTTCTATACCATTATTGAAGCTAAAGATTCTAAATTAATTTAGGTATCATATGCACATTGAAATAAAATAAATATGCTATGTACCAAAAGACAAAATTTATGGAGTAAAGGTATTTATTCGCTTAGAGGAACAGTAAAAAATTGCCATACTATTATTGACGACAGTGATGCTTAATTAATGTTTATAATATGTATTAATTTATCTAAACAATAAACTATCTATTTAAAAGCAAAGTTAATAAAGAAAAGATACTTATTCGTTTTGGGAATACTATTATTCGCCATATCATTATTAATACTAATGATTAATTAATATTGGTAGTATGTATTAATTGAAATAAAAGAAAATAAGATACGTACTAAAAAGCAAATTTAGCGGGAAAAACCTTAATAGGAAATTCGTTTATTGGAACCGTAGAAAATTATCATACACAGATGACGCTTAATAAATTTTGGTAATTCGTATTATTGGTATTATGAAAATTAGTGATGTTTAAATAAAAATTCTACAACGGTTCGTAGTTTCAGAAAATTTTTTTTGAGTGTATGTTACTATTTTGGAATTAAAAGAACTTTTTTCATCACTACATATTTGTATTTAAACAGTATATTAACGTAACATAGAGAAATGGCCATGCTCCAAAGTCCTAATCAAGGTTTCCTAATAATTCTATTTGCTTTTTAAAATTTCGGCTTTAGTTTGCAGCCACTAATAAATGTATTTCGCACAAAACTGAAATGTTGAACCATTATGCAATGAGCACCAAATATACTAATATGGATATAAAGTAATATATTAATATATTTGTTGATTATTAAAACTGCGCCAATTCTAAGCAATTATAATGCAGATACTGTTGCAATCAGTGACTTACGCTCACTTGAAAGGGATATGTACCGGAGAAAATTGGTAACGGTAAATTTTGACGATCGTGATTTGGCTGCGAGCAATATCATCACGCCAAGTGATGCTAAATACCGATAATCTCTATTCTTATGGGATGAGCAACAGAAACCGGGTCTTGCTTAATGCAATAACGCAGAGCCGCGATGGCTGAGGGAATAGAGCGTTCGCCCTCCAGTGGGGTGAACCGGGTTCGAATCTCAGCGATGGCTGGTCAATATAATTTCCGCATCCAGCTTGCATCAATCACAATGCTGACCCGAAATACCCTCAGTGGTAGATGAATCGTAGGTTAGAGTCTCCTTGTCGTCTGGCTAACCGTGGGAGTTCTTCATCTCCATGTAACGCAAATACCGGTTAATTCATCAAAAAGTCTTTCACGAAAGCAATTTCTACCGATATTTGATCTAGGAGTTCCCTTGTCTTCTGACTTAGGTTTAAAATTATAAGGCCACGAAGATGAACATTAGTAATCGTAAATTCAAATTTGGGTTGGCAGTTCAACGACTGTTCTAAAATTCTAAAGTAAAACAATAACGCAAAGTTACCGGGAAGGGCAACAATTAATAATAAAAAATAAATTTATTTTAGCTTTGCTATTTGGAGAGTTAAGTGGAGAAACCAGGTAGGTGACATTTTCAGCGTGGCTATAATCAGGATACGAAGGAAAAAAAGTTTCTTCGAATTGTTTTAATACTGATTTATTAGAAGGCTAATAAGAAAATCTTATAATTCTTCGTCTTGTTTTATTTACCACTGCCTAATTTAAAACTAAAAATCATGTATACACTCTAAAAACTAATATGGATTAATTACGTTAAAATTAAAGTGAAAAAAAATTTTTTAAAAATTTAATTGTACCTATATTGATACAATCACTTCATGTTATTTTCACTGATTTATAAGTACCCCTAAAAAGTCATTTATCTGGTTCTTTCACTGAACTCTTCAATTGTGTCAGTACATGATATCGTAGTGTCGTTTACTACTGATTAATTGATTTTTATATTCAATCCTTACGAAGAGCAGTTACTCAGTTAGTATTAAAAAAATATACATATATGAAAGTATCAATGAAATTTATTCTTTGCATATATCGAGGGGATTTATTTCGTTAAACATAAACCAACAGGACATTTTTACATAAGACACACCTTGTCAACGTAGAAAATATTTTACATTTTTCAATGTATTTCCATTATTCTAGAACAATGAGCTTTATTTAAAGTTAAAACATGTACTGGGTCATAAAACTTTTCATTCCTAGACTGCTAAACACCCCGATTAACGAAATTCCGCTCGCTTTTGAACACACTGAAAACCATCCTGTCCTGCGTTATCACCAAACACATAAGTGTAATTATTTCCGAACCTCATTTAGCATATCTTAATGAAGAGGTAACACCATGTTTATAAGATAATTAGAGTGGCTTTTTGGCGTAAAACAAAATACCCAAACGTGACTAGTAAGTGAATATTTGGCAGGAAATTTTATTTTTTGGCTATGAAACATCCCCTGGCATGTTTCCAGTTTTGGGAGGAAAACACTATCTTCTTTGCAGATAGCAAAATGATACGAACAAGTGTATACAGGTTATTTTCTTCTCTTTTTTTTATACGTATGGGTTTGAAAAATGAAGGGGATTGTTTAGAAATAGAAACAAATATTTTTGCGATTTTTTTTTTTTTTTTTTTTTTTGCTTGGTTGCAATGTTGAAAATAAGTGAAATTTTGAAGATGGTTTATTTTAAATTTTTTTATTCAAGATAAACACTTAATTTTGTTTTATTTTTCTTTTATCAAAGTATAGATCACAGCTTCTATACGCAAGTTAGAACTTTTTCGGTAATGCTATTTTTTACGAATATTTCTTTCGAGTTCTATATATTTCTTACGAAATAAGTTAGGAGAACGTTTTCATAAGTTAATATTAGGATTAAGTTATTGCAAAATTTACTGCTTACGTTAATTTGAGATTTCTCAGTTTGTTAAAGTAGAATCTTTCAAATTTATAAATTTAATTCAAATTTTAATTCAGATTATGAAGAACAGTTTTCTTCAATTTGTAATTTTGTTGTAAAACAATAAAGGTTTTATATATTTTTTTTTGTTTGTTTTTTTTCCCTTAAAATATCAAATCATTGATTTTTACAAGGAAATTTTTATTTTTATCGTATTAGTTGTTATATGTATCGTATTTTATGTTGTATTATGTGACGTATTATTGTATGTATTCAACCTATCAAAAATTTAAAACATGAATCGTGAAAACTTTTAACCTATTGCATTACACGAATTAAGTAATTTCTTCTTGATTTAAAAATTAAAATTACAATTTAGAAAAAAAGAATTATACCTTTTAAACCTCCAATATGAAAAGTCTAATTAATAATTTTGTTTCGATAATTTTTTTAATTGTAAAATAAATGGGTTAATGCATTGCTAAAACTTTAAAACGTAGTCGATAAATTTAAGTATTTTTTTCCTTCTTGCACTGAGAGAAATTGTTTAGTTGGAGCAAATATTTAACCTATATTGCTTCGTTGTAAAATAATGAAATTAATGATCAACATGATTTTATATACATTTAGCCAATATTATAAATTTGACATCAATTGAATTTATATCATTAATTTTAAATAATCAATTGCTATATCATTTTTAGTAAATATAATAAATGAATTAGTAAATCATTAATACAGTTAAAATACTTTTTGAAAAGAAAACTAAATTTCAACATGAAAAATGTAATCTCTATTGTTGTAGAGCAGCCCGTATAGTATTTTTTTTACATGTTTAACAGTTAAAAATCGGTTGTTAAATTTAATCGGATGTTAATTTTTTTCCATTGTACTCTGTGCACGATTCTCTGAACACTATCGAAATTTCAAGTTTCTAAATTTTATAGTTTTTGCACAGCAAAATAAAATGTAATAATAAGTTGAACACACCTAACACAACGATGGTGGAGACTGTGGCCCTTACTATTTTTTTTAATATTGATTTAATATTTTTAGTATTTTTCTTAAATATTTTTTTAATATTGTCTTCATTGTTAAGTACTGCGCATTCGTCAGGTTTTATTTTAAAGATTTTTAATAGAAATAGCAAGATCTACTTTTTATTTTATTTTGTTGTCTTTTTTTGTAAATTAAGACAAAATTAATCAATTATCATTTAACTAAATCTAATATAATCTTCATTGAAGAATATTGCTGCATTATATATATATATAATTTGTTACAGTAGATGAAGTAAATTTTAAATGTCTTCTTTTACTTCAGTGTCTTGACAGCCCTGGGGTAGCCCTGCACCTCCTCCAATTCTTTTTCTTCGGGCATCTCTACAATTGGCAACTACTCTCCAGTTTTTAAATTTAAGAATGTCTAGATCATTGTCAACAGATTCTCTCAATGTTAGCGCGGGAAAATTTTTAATCAAAAAAAAAAAGAAACATTTAACCATTTAACAGCATTTTTATTAACGAAAAAGGATAAAAGTTTTTCCACTAAAATTTGGACAGAAAGTGAAATTAAGATCTATTGCTAAATGAAGAACTAAGCACAAAATTAAATCAAAGCTTAACCCCGTCCCGCCCCAATAAGGGGGCATCCCGAGAATACTGTAGACTCTAAGTGCACGCACGTGACCTCTCAGTAAAAAAGAGGATTCAAAAAGGTAGGCTTGGTGGCGATTCTTGGCAACACCAGAAGTCCTCAAAGAATTTAGTGAAATCTTAAAATTAACAATAGTAGTTACTCAGAAAATAGGCAGTTTGAGTGTTCAAACATAATAGACGAGACATAAAAAAAAAACAAGGTAACAAACATATTTTGAAGATGAAGAGTACCAGAATTTGTCCAAATCCCATGAAAACAGATACAATTTCAAAAAGAAGAGTTACGGCGAGGCAGCCGTAAAGAAAAATCCTCAAACAAGAGGAAATTCAAAACATGAATAGTTGGAAAATTTTACAAAATTTTGAACCATAAGTTAATCAAAAATTCGAAAATCATTTCTAAAGAACACAAATACAGTATTTGCGAAGTTTAATCAAATAAGTAAATAAATAAATAAAATAATAATAATAATAATAATAAATACTATTAGCATACAAAAAATTGTTAACAGTGAGACACAATTAATGCATGACATGCATTAATTGTGTCTCACTGTTAACAATTTTATGCTTGCAATTAAGGCAAACAATAAACATGAAATATAGAGCTCGTTAATTGTACAGCCCACATTTGCTGACGCCGTCTAGTTAAGTTCCCTTGTAAGGAAAAGGCGTTCCATTATTTCAATAATTCCCTGTTTGACTTTCTTCTGCTTCCAAAATAATTTAAGTCGGATGTAATTTAAATGTTCAGGAAAAAAAAAATTTTTTTTTAATTAAATATCAAATGAACTCTTTTCTTTTTATTCATAGCTATTAAACAAATATTAATTTTAACGGTTTTACAGAGGATCAAATTTTGTGACGCAAACAAAATGAATTTAGATGAGAGGAGAAAAACAAAACATGAAACCTCTTATATAATACTTATGTAACATTCTTAAAATCTCGTAAGTAAACGTGTTTAAGATAAATATTTTAAACCATCCTACCTTGATTGTAATGAAGTGTTGGTAATTCCCATTCTATTTCATTCTTTTATTTTAAGATTTTGACGTATATGGGACATTGAAGATTATACGAGTTCAAAAAGGGAAATAACAAGGAATTTGAGAAAAAAATATTTCACTTTATATACTTTCAATCCCGTACTACTGTTCTTAAATATAAAAAAAAAATAAGAATCTGTGAAAAAAGTTGAAATCTTATCTGTGAAAATAGTTGTATATCATGTTATGGTGTCCAATTGTTTCTTATTTTTAACAAACTGATAAGAATATTTTGCTGTTTTTATTCTTACAAGTAATCAGAATTTCAGACAATGAAGGAAAATAGCAATGGAATGGAGTTTGTTTTTGCAAGAAGGACAGCTGCATAATACAATTTCAAAAATATTCTACGTTACTTGATAGAGTCAATTATATATTTAGGATAAATCATACAAGTTAATGAATGAAAATATAAGAATTATTTTCAAAAAAAACATTTGATTAATTTGTTAAAAAATATAGAGAAAACATAGAAAATATGGAATAATTATTAAAATAAAATACTTTTAAAAATATTATTAAAATATTTAAAATATATTTAAAAAACAATTTTAAAAAATGTAAATTAAAAAGCCGAAAAACAAATATTTTCTTGATGTGTTCTGTTTTAGTTTTAATTTCTAGTTTTCCTCCAACTATTGATATATTTCGCTTTGGCTATATTTATACAATGTTAAAAAGAACTCCTTTTTGCAGATATAATCTAGTAAGCTGATGAAATGATTATATCTTTTCATTTTCTTTTTGTTTCCATCTTTTAAATTTATATTATTTTTACTTCCTTTAAAAAAAAAATTTAATATTTTTTTAATATTATTTTAAAAATATTTGATTTATATAATTTTTCTTTTCTCTTTTCATTAATCTTTACTATTTTCTATTTTTCACTATAATTTTAGCTTATTTTATTAGTACTATATATTTGCAGCTCATGCGGAGTTAGTAAAATTTATTAATTTTCTTAGTTTTCTTCGTTCTGTAATTCTCGTTTCTTAGTTTTCCTTTTTGTTCTTATTGCGCTATATAAATATATATATACAGATTCAGCTATGTCTCGGCAACTTTCTCGGATGCTCCTTATATGAAGACTTGGATGTTGATTACAGTATTCAATAGCAAATGAGCAAATGTTGTTAATTATGGTTAATAATAATATGGTACTCGACTATTTGCAATCATGATTAGAAGTAATCATAATAACAAACAGCCATACTTTTTCGTTGCAAGCGTTTATGACTTTTTGCAATCACAGGAAGCGATTACAAGAAATCGAAATCTATGATTACAGGAAATCGTGGTCGCGTTTACATCATGCAGATATATAATCATAATCTAATTATTATTACAAGTCATAATTCGTCAAAACAATGTTATGTCTCTTTTGAAAAAATGCATTGATTTTTGATTGAAATGTCATTTCGTAATTTTGAACATCGTCTGCATTGACTAATTAGCATAATTGGGATCACCCCCTTGAATCATTGAAATTAAAACATTGTATGTAAAAATCAGTAATTCAGAGTAATTCAGTAGTTAAGTGATTTGGTTTCTCTTACACTGAATATACAGTGTATGTACATAGCATACAAGAGTACATAAAAATTAATTCAGGAAAGCGAATACAATTTACATGCTTATGTATTTACATATAATGTAGTTCATGTATGCGTGTGCAAAAACACTATTTCAAAGTTTCAATTTATGAAAACTAACAATAAAATTTAGCAAGATATCCGATTCCTAAAATTCGAATAAAAAATAGTCCATTTTTTCAATATTTGTGCAATGCAATCATTTCAAATCAGGCTTATATTTTTTTATAATTACAACCGTATTTTATAATTAATAATATTTGTTAATGATGAATGCTGATAATCATGATTACGTGTAATCGTACAGCATGTTTACGTGCATTTATATGTACTTTAAACAATACTACTTTTATATTTATGATTTCTGAATTTTTTTCGTGTTATCAAATTTACAACAACTTGTAATCAGAAAAAGTGATTGCTTGTAATCGTTATTACTTGTTATTGTTACTTGTTATCTGCAATAAATTAAAAAAAAATCATCGTTTATAGCCTATCTTTGTTTGTCAATATTTCAAAATATAAGTCATTTTTTTAAATTTATTTTTCACAAATAAATAAAGAATGAAATCTAAATATAATGTTCTTTAGTCAAAATATATCTGAACAATGGCTATATTTTTATTCATTATTCTGGAAGATTTATTATAACTAGCTATTATTCGTTATTCATTATTTTGACTAAAAAAATACCGATCTCTGACGTTTATTTTAGAAAATGCAACATGCAAATTTAAAAATATTAGAATAACATAGAAGAACAGATATAATTAACAGATATCTTTTAAAAATAATTCCAATTCAATTAAAATTGGGAGATATATGTTGTTTTGCTCTATATATTATACCTGTAGAAAAAAATTTTATCCTTTAAATGTATCACAAATCTAAGATAATATGGTAAAATTTCGTAATTTTATCATAATTACCTTAAAGCGTGGCTTACGAACCATTTATTCGGTTAAACTTACTCTTCAATTTTGTATTTTTCACAAAAAGTGTGGTAATAAGAACTATAATTTCGATAGGCAGAGTTTCCAATAAGCCTTTACCATATGATTGGAAAAAAATACCATATAAATGGTTTAAATACCGTATGTTTTGTTTTCATTATCTAGAATTATGTTCTTTCTTTACCGGAAATGTCATCACCATACAGTTCAGCAATTTTACTAGAATTTTTTACTCAATATACAAGAGTTATTTTCAGCTAGAAACGAAAAAAAAAACGCATGAAGTAAAGAAGCATACATACTTTTTATATATCTTTTGTAAAACTGATTCGACCATTTCTTTCAGTTGTTTTAGTCTAATGACAACCCAGAAAATAAAACTTCGGGGAAAAAAATTGCAGCATTGTTTGCTTAATTTGACTATTTAAGTTTCTGCCTTTTTGTAAATACACAAAAGGAAAAGCAATCAAAATGCGAACTTAATAGCTAGGATTATTTTAAGCGGAAGCGTTAGTGTTTTTATTGAATAATTGAGACGATAAGAATATGAGTTTATTTTAGGAAAAGAATTAAGTGCTGCAAAAACACTCAAACAAAGTTAGTGCATCCTATTGCTGAAGTTAACTAATTTTCTTTTTATTTTGTATGTTAGGTTCACTTTGTGAACTTCTTTAACCTTCTCCTTGAGGCTTGTATAACAAGCGGAACAGAATGGTGGGCTTGTTAAACACCCCTTGCTGCAAAAAATCGAGTACCACGCAGTCCGATGCTCCTTTCCTTGATATGTGCTGATGATGCTGGTATTGTCCCTCTTTTTTCTCTCCCCCCTTGAGTACAGCATTAAATATATTACATACAATTCACATTCATAATTTTCTTAAATTATCATATAACAGAAATGTCTGCTCTTTTTTCGCTGAAATTCTAGTGTTGGCAAATTTCCTATAAATGTGTACCGGGTTTTACTCACTAGTGGGGTAAGACCAAGTGGTTTGACTTTTTCTACAAAAAAAAAAAAACATTCGTAAAAAAGTAGCCCGTCTATGACTTTACGAGAATGGTAGATAGTATACATCAAAATTATGAATAACTTGCTGAAATTAGACAGTTTCTAGGTCAAATAGTTTTGCTCCAACAGGCTTTCGAAACTTAGCAACCTGATATTTCCCTACCTTACATTACGTGTTATAAAGTTTTTAAATAGGAATATGTTTTAAAGGTGATGATATTGGAATAGTCCTGGGACCTGTAACAAAAAATAAGAATTTAATCGTTTCGACTTTAACTGTTGTTCTTTAATATACTACAGAAAGATGAAAAAATAAATTACTTTCAAAAATGATTGTTGTTTTTATTATAGAACAAAACTCCCTAAACAATTATTCTTCAAAAGCAAATGCCCTTTTCAACTAAGCAATATATAAAAAAAATCGAGTACAGCAAACAATTGATGTTCTTAATTGACTAATATAAAGTTTTAAAAAGTATCCTATGTTAGAAAAGACTATCTTCTAAAAAAGTAGTCCAGAAGCAAGTACATTAATAATTTTAGTATAATTTTAAACTTTGAATTTTAAGATGTGCTAGCAAATAAAAAGTTTTTGAAATCTATATTTTAAATCCGAAGTTCAGTTATTTTTAACTGGTTATTTAATCCACGCTTTGAAAATAAAACAACACTCTAAAACTTCCTTTGAGATTTTCAGGATTATTGGCAACTCAAGCAAAAGAAAAATGTGCTACCTTGCAACTTTTGATGGGCCCTTTGTAAGAAAAAAACAAGTTTATCATTATTTTTATAGGATAAAAGAACGAAGTCTGTAATCCTCTACCCGACAAGTTCGCTTGAAGCTCTCCTTTTCCCAAGCAACATTGTTCAGATTTCAAAAGTAGCAAAATTCTTTGTAACGGTAACTTCTTCTGGAGTGATAAAAAAAAAGTGTATGAAGAAAGAAGGGTGCGAAGGTAGTTCTGTTCTGCCCCGAACTTGGATTGTATAGAACACTGGAGTTGCTCGCACGCCGGCCATATCGATCGCACGTCACGTGACCGCCTACACTTACATTTCGACCAAACGATCCGATGTGCCCCACTTTTCAGTGGAAGCATGAAAAAGCGAATTCATGCCCGGCTTTTTATGCGAATTTTTGCGGGCAATATCACGGACACACAAATATGCTGCTGCCATTGGAGGAAGGAAAAGTAAACACGAAAAAATTAAAAAAAAAAAAAAAAAGACATTCTTTTTGGAAAATGTGCAGTTTCTAGAGGAAGTTTTAAATAAGGAGTGGAATGTTTGGTTATGGAAAAACAATGTCATATTCTTTTCCCCCATGGCAATCGTGCAAGAATTCAGGAACATTTTGAACTTTTGACCTTTAACGTAGGTTTATGATGATAACCGTTGGAACCTCAATATATTGAATTATAGATTTAAAAATGATTTTTAAACAAAAACGTTACCGAAACTTAACTGCATACAAAAGAAGTTTGCAAAAAAGTTGCAAACGAGTTTGCATAGAGCGCTTTAGGATAAATATAAATAAATGGCAAAATTAAACAAATTTCAGATTATATCTTGTTGTTTAACATTTACATTCAACACGTGGTTTCCATACTTAGTAAAGTTGTACCATATAAGTACATTGTTTTCAAAATTGTGCAAACCATGATTCACGTTTCGGACAACACTAAGAACGCGTAAAATGCTGCAGAGGAAATATTAGCACCAAAAACTGAAAAAATAATAAAGAATAGAATGTTACGTTACTGAAACAATATGCAATATCATGTTCTTCTCCCTCACGTCAATCGTTGAAGACTTCCAGAGAACGTTTGTCCTTTTATTTTGGTTTCCAAAAATAACTATTGAAATCTTAATACATAAAGCAGTTGGTTTAAAAATGATGTAACAGCGGAAAAACTTTTCAAAAGTTATCTGTATAGAAAACAACGACTTGCAGGAATTAACTGTACAACAAAATAGTTTGCGAAAAAGAAATTGCAAATCAGTGTGCATAAAACTCTTCAAGATAAATATTATGATGAAATGGCTAATATTAAAAAAAATAAAAGATTATAATACGAGTGATCCTCATATTTGTTTTTAAACTGTTTTCCAAATTGCACAAACTACGGCGCATGAAATGCATTTCTTTATTAAGCATAATCGCAATATGATTAAAATGCACGTAATGGAAAAAATAACGTAAACCATACAGTATTTTATGTTATTTTTATAACCGTCATTGAACATTCGATCCGATTCTGGGTTTACGGCTACCAATGTTCAACTCGGGTCCTTGTAATTTTGACCCTAATCCAGAAGACAAGGGAGCTCCTGGATCAGTAACCGCATAGGTATTGATTTCTTATGGGAACATGGAGGACTTTGTAACCTGCCAGATTTAACATGCATCAGTCACTATTTACTACACGGGGGGTCTTCGGCCAGAGGGGATCTCTTCGATATGGGCCCAGTGCCCTACGAACCAGGCTATCCCGGCCCAATCATACCGTATTGATTTTAAGAAACAAACTTTTTCTTCAAAGTAGCAGCTATGGAAAATATTTTACGTCAAAACTGTAACAGCATTGTCCACCTTCCGCAGTAATCAATAAATTAGTCATAATCATTACTTTAGAATTTTCGTGAATTAGCTAATTCTTAAAGTGACATACAGGATTAACCAAAGGGATTCCTCCAGTTTCAAGGAACTGTTTACTTACATATGTATGAATTATCAACACGAGTAAATATATAGACATGGAAAGAAATAGACACTATTTAAACTTTTGATACATAGTACAAGTATTCGATATTGGACCCTTGGTCAACAGCATGCATTCAAATGTAGTAGAGTTCCGTCTACATGCCCAGTAACTTGTAACTAGTAACTTGTAACTTGCTCTAGTAACTTGTCTGCCCAGTAACCTGTTACTTATGTAACTTATACCTACAAGCAATACCAGCAAGTCTTCTTGAAATTAAGCGAAATTTAAAGGCATAGGATGCATTTCTTGTTATTTCAGTGGCTCCATCCATGGCCAAGAATACAACTTCAGCCACACATACTTCAAAGCCCGTTTTACAGGGAAAACACTCTACTTTTAAAATGAAACAAGTGAGGATATCAGGGGGGAAAAAAGTTTTTAAAAATAATATCAAAAAAGTAGACTAATTTATATCAAATGATGATTAGCTAATGCTCAACTTTTAGAATTAAACAAGAGAGAATATACGAACATTTGAAATTCGTTATCTGTTCAGTCGAAGTATCTATATGATTTGAATTGTATTACATTATTGTAATTAAATCTATATGATTACATTTAATTTCTGCTCTACAAATCATCTTCAGAGAATCTGAAGTCTTTGCAAAATTAAAAACTGGTAAAAAAAACTTTACGAACGTTTTATTAAAAGGATCAAAATGACCTTTAGATCAGTTTTTAAGAAAGATTTTCATCGTATTTAATTGCTCCGGAATCATAAGAAGGAAAATTAAATAAAGCTTTAACAACATTACATTATTATAACCTATTTAAAAAGGGAGAAGAGTTTTATAAATACGGTTTTAAGAATTGGTAAAACAAAAATTATTATTCTGGTGTCGAATCGATTATTAATACGAGAAAATTTATCTGAAATTTAAATGTGTATTAAGACATCTACAAAGAAAGGAAATAAAAAAGATAAACACGTGCTTAGAATGAATTAAATATTATTTAAGAACGTTCCAAAAAAAAAAATGACGTTGTGAAGTCTCATCTGTTCATCCAAATTTCCATAAAACGCCAGAATTTAAATAAAGTTTATGACTAAAGTTTGGCTCTATTTTTAATTACTTCAGATTCTCAGAAATGAAAATGAAATAAAGCTTTTACAACATTAAACTACTAAAAACCATTTGAAAGTAGATGAGGACTTTAGAAAAACCATTTTGCGAATTAGTAATTACAATCGACTTAATTGGTCCCAAAACAATAAAACTTATCCGATATTCTCACCGCAGCTACTTCGCCATAATTTTAAAAGTACTTTAACACATCTACAAAAAAAGGAAATAAAAAAAAGAAGATTGTGGAACATAAAATTCGAAGTGAAATGTTCCAATAACAAGATTACCTCCTACAAAACATGTCTCTAGTCGTTCGGTCGGAAGTTACATCGAAACTCGCCAAAGAATATTTATCGCCGTTGTGAACTACTGGAAACGCAATTCCTTTTCCGAGAGTTGAAAAAAAAAAGTTATTCATTAAAACTCGTAAAGTCTGCAGCTGAAATAAAAAGTATTAGTCAGAGAGCATTGCATCTAATCTTGGAACTTTTCTCCTTGGCGAAAAAAAAAAAAGCTCTTTAGTATGGATCAATAGCAAATGCTAGGTTATGAAGTACTAGTCCTCATTAGATTTGCAGGAAGAATGGCGGATATCCTGGGGACTACTAAGCTCTAAAAATCTTTTCAAGTGCTTTGGCGGATGTTTACGATTTGAAAATTCATCTTGACTGATGGGGGGAAAGTGAAGGCTTTTAGCTGGGCTCGAGTAATTTCTGTTCTGGCAGAACATTGGCAGGTTGTTAAACTATGCTGGATCTTTTCATTCGGCGAGTGCATTTTATATTTCATTAAAAATGAATTAGGCTTGGTACGTGTATGTGAAATAATGCTGCAAAAGGTAAATGTAAAGAATTTTGGATTTATGTACATCTTAATAACTGGAGTTAGATGCAAGATAAACTTTATGGCAAATTTAATCTTGGCAATGGAAGTAAAAAGTATCTCCCAGAAGTCTTATTTGTTTTTATTTTTTAAGAATACTGCTTTGTAAATACCTACGTTGAGAGATTTTCAATATGCAAACATTTATAATTCTCATTAATTTTCCATTATATTGTATGTCATATTTTATAACCGTCAATGAACAGCCGATAAAATTTTGAATTTACGAGCCCGATTTTGAACCTGATCCAGAAAACAAGGCAACTCCTAAATCAAGTATTAAGAGAAATTTGCCTTCATGGAGGTCTTCTTGATAGAACTAACCCACATTTGCGTTATATGGCGGAAAAACCAAGAAAACGTTCCATGGTTAGCCTGACGGTAAGGAGTCTCTAACAGAGGGACGTCTACCATTGAGCCTATTTAACGTTAGTATTGTAGTCTGTGCGAGACGGGAGTGGATTTCGTATCGACAAGCCATCGCCGGGATTCGAACCCGGGTTACCTCATCGGGAGGCGAACACTCTATCTCCAGAGACTCTTGTAGGTCAAATTGGATTAATTTTTCATTAATTTAATTAACCCCGTCACCACCAGGTGATTAGGTTGAGGGTCATGTTTGGTATCATTGAAAAGATCTTTTAAAAATATTCGACAAAGATATTTTCAGATTTTTGCTTGGATGCCAACATTTCAACGTCTTTTAACCGTTTACAAACATCCGGACAACTTTCAAGTTAATTGTGTTTAAATACATGGATTTTTGTTTACGGAAATATTTAATACAAAGGATATAAATTTCTGAATACGTATCGTATTTCCTACATGGTATTAGAGAGTCGTTTTATCTGTACCGCTTACTTTTAAAATTTTGTTAACTATATTTGTACTTGAATTTTCGAAATTTAGTTATTATGCATGTACTTTTGATATTTATTTAAAGCAAAAAATGAAGCTACTTATAGCAAAAATAATGAAAGAAATCATTTATTTTTTATTCTCAAACTTCTTCTTTCGTTTTTTAAATAATTCTTATTCCTTAGAATGATTTTACTACTCAAATAAATAAAATACACTAATAAACTGAATTTTTCAGTCAACCGGTTCGATGAAGGAAATTTAATGCTTTTAAAATTACAGATCTAAACAATCCCCAAAAATCTAGCTTAATTCATCTAGCTAAAATTTATCTTCGTAAGAAAATCTTGCTAAAATTTATCTTCAATATGATTTGGATCGGGGATCTGAGAAGACCAGTTCATTTTATGAATATCCATTTCGGCAAACCATGCCTTCCCGAATTCCAATGCGTCAATGGAGCAGTCCTCCGGATGTAAAGAAAAGGGCTTTCTTCAAAATATTTTCATAGATTTGAGAGTAGCATTGTCCAGAATATCTATACACAGTGAAACCTCTAGTAGTAGCTCTGTAGTAACTTCCTCTATTTACGACCACTTTTGGGAGAGACTGGATTTTTTCCATAGACTTTGTGATGAAGAAAACCTTTAGGAGAGACCATCATAACCTCTCCGAGTGACCGGGCAAACCTCCGCACTATATGCGGAAAAAGTCAAATAAGAAAACACGACAAATAACAAAACAAAAAATATTAACAAAACAAATAGCAGATTCAAATGCACTCGAAATACTTGTGAGTGGCTCTTATTTAGAAAGCTCTTATTGGTGATTGACAACCTCAAACTACAGTCTGAGTGCTCTAAAGACACTACCATCAATGATAAAGTTTTTGAGTTAAAAGTTGTTTGGAAAAAAAAAATGCTATTTTAGAACAAAAAACTAAGCATCTCAAACAAACCTTTCATTTTTTATGAAATAAAATTAACTAAACTCAAACTAATTTCTATGAAATAAAATTAAATGCAAACTTAAACAAAAAACATAATTTTTTATTTATTCAAAATAGTTCTATCGTTCATAATTGGTAAATTTGTTTTTACACATAATTATATCAGTAGGGGTCATTTTTATCGAGGCTAAATTTTATTCATCGATCCGGTTTTCATGACGCCAATACACGTGGCATTTCCGCACCAAGGAAATTACGCTGACTAAAATTAAAATCGCTGGCGAAAAATCACGTACCGTCGATAACATTTTGAAGTCAATCGAAATAACCCCTAAGAATGACTAACCTCCTTTAACAGCCATTTTACTGTGGAACAGAGAGTGGCCGCTCTCGAAAGGTTTCACTCTACATTGCTGAATTCATATCTCTATGCATAGGAATTAGGGTATAAATCAAACCATAAAAAACTCCACCACTTTACCAGCCTGATCTACTTCTATTAAGACATTCTCATTGGATTCGAATTTTTTGTATGTGAAAAAATCACATACAAATGGAAACCTGATTGGTTAGTTTTTTTTAGAGTAAATATATTCCACAAATTTGCAGGCAAATGTTCTCATTTGCATGCGAAAAAATTGCTTCCAGGAAGAATGGTCTTTAAGGTGTGTCTCTGGATACTTTTGGCTATAAAGTTTATCAAACAATTGTGATTGTTGAAAAAAACTGACGAAAGCAAAAACGGTACAAGCGGCTAAGAAGAAGCCGGTTCTCGTTCTCCGCATGCGCATTCGCCTTGTAATTCTAATCATCTAGCCATGTTCAGAGCTTTATCTTTCAACGGCGATAGGAATGCCACCTAATTTCTACCCTGGTTGGACGACGTGGACAGCACCTGACTTAGACTTTTCCATCAACAACCAGCGACAGGACTTTCATCCACGACAAATTTAATGTGCACCTAACTTCACTTTACATTTCATGTAAGTTTAATTCAATTTGCATAATTGTTTAATGGCGTTGCAATTTTAAAATAAACATGAGTATAAAAGAACAATTATACACAAGATTTCAGAAAACTTTGACATCATGTTATTTTTTAACAACATGATATGAAAACAACTAACAGAAATAAATAAACGCAGGTTAAATGCGTTGAGAATTAGAAATAAATGTAATAAATATTTTAAATTATGATCTAGTAAATTTAGAGATCACCTTTAAAAATTAGAGAAGTACATTTTAATGTTAAATTATGAAAGATTTACTATAAAAATTTATATAAATTTAAGCTTTTATTACTGAAATCTATCTTTTCTGCCTTTTTTTTTCTTTATCAGTCAATTTTTTTTTACTAAAAAGCTTGTATTTGGTTTCTTGAAAGTCGAAAAGAAGACTATTACTGACATCTAGACATGTGACCAATGATCTCAGCACCAGCTGATCGTATATAAACAAGATAGCGTGTGAAAGTCGAGCTAAGTTTCTCCACATAAGTTGAAATTTTAATTAATATGAAGTTAATTAATTATAATGCCGTATCGCACATTTAATTTATTAAAATATAATTCTTTCTCGTCTATGCATCTTGCTTAACTTAGGTGTATTATGTGTTTATGCATTTTATTGTAACCGGGATATATTTTTGTTTTTTTGTACCTGGCAACTTAGATACATTATTAGTTTGTTTATGTTCTACATGGCTTCCAACCTGGCATTGTGTTAAGTAAGAAATTTATAATGAAAGAATTGAAATCTTTGTGAATGAATCTTTATGAAAGAATATAAAATATGTCACTTAAAAGAATGAAGGGCATGTCTAAATCGAAATAGAATGAAAAGAACAGTTGTTAACGTAAGCAAATGCCATGTTTCACCAACCAATCAGGATCGAGGTACCCACACTACGTCATTTGTAGGTATCCCATTTACTTAAAATCTTTAATACAACGATATTTTTAATTAATGAATAAACAATTTTAAATTTTTTTAAAGCCTAAAAGTGTTCCATAGTCGATAAAGAAAAGAAAATTTAAAAGTTAAAGCAAATAATTATGATAAAAATTCTCAGCATATGTAAGGAGTTTAAAGATGTCAAGTAACTTATACCACTTGACAACCAAGCACGTTTGCTGGTTTAAATATGAAAGAACATGCTTTTGATTATGTGCCAAACACTCATCTCATTATCACGTCAATTAGAGGGAAATATGATATTTTATAAATTGCTTTTCAACCGGAAATGAGTTTAAACAAATTTTTAATGAATATTTAAAAACAATTGTATTTTAAATAGAAAAGTTAAAATAATGTTTTTTTAATTCGTTTCTAATAAATAAAATACGGTTATAGCTTAATTTTGTCCATGTCTTATGCCTAAAACTTTCCTCGGGGAAAGTTAATATACATAAACGAAACAACACACCATCGCTCACGCATTTAAATTCAAAACCATGAAAAAATCTATAATCATGTTGAACTGTACATGTTTTTAATTAATTTTTTATCAGATTTAACACACAATAATAACAACCAAAAAACGTTCGAATTATTAACAGCTTTTTTTCTTAAATCATGAACAACGAAACATTTATATCATAATATATTCCGATGATATTTAAAAAAAAAGGAAAATAGCAAATAAATATCAATATTTAGTTTAAAGATGACGATATATTTTCTTTGTTTTAAATGAGAAATTAGTTCTCATTCATAAATTTATGAAACACAAAAACAACATTCATTTCATTGCTCAAACTTCATATATTTTGAAGAATTTTATTTTTGTAATTAAATAACATTAAAATATTACATTTAATGATATTTTTAATATCTAACAGTTCTGGTAGAAACATTTTAAAATGCTCAATGAACACAATTAAACGTTTTATTTACGTTTCTGTATTTATATTGAAATGAAAGTACAAACACAAATGAGAATCATATTTTATTCTTCATAACAACTGTCGACGATAATGTACTAACTTGCGATTTTTTTCATGAATAGTCCTTTACAATTGTAATTTTTAGATTTTACAATATTTTAACAATTGTTAATTAAATTTTTTATATATAATTCTCTACCCTTGCCAAATATTTCAAAATACGAATGTTGTGGGCAATAAATGCATCAATATATCCGTAGTAATAACTACAATACCATGTAAACAAAAAAATTTATTTTTTTTACAAATATAATGGTGTTTTCCCTTAAACTAAATATACTTATAAAAAATCACAATTTCATTAGTTAATCACTATAACTTGAGTTTTTTGTAGCCATTGTTAAATTTTACCCTAAATTCATTTAGTATAAAATTAAATAATATATTTATATATAAATAAAAATATATAATTATAAATATAGATAAATTATAAAAAAATAAAAATATAAATGTCTATAAATTATAAAAAATTATAAATTATAAATATATATATAAATAAAATTTTAATATTATAATTAATTATAATTTTATTATAATTTATTAATTATAATTATAATAATTGCCTTATTTAATTATAATAAAATTATAAATAAATAAGGCAAATTTTAACTAAATACTCTTAGTACTTGAATTATACAATGTGCATCGATGAAATCATATGCATAAATTAAAAATATGCCTAAATAAAATTATAATCTAATTAAATAGTAAATATAGCTTGAGCTATTTTGCCCCTATTGCCCTCTTAAATTTTGAACTAAATGCACTTTGCACAAGAGTTATACAAATATACATAAATAAAATCATAAATATACTTAAATAAAAGTTACTCATTACACTCTTAAAGATTTCACTAAAATACAAGAATTATATAATAAATATAAATAAAATTATTAAAATATGTAAATTATAGACATACATAAATTATAAATATACATAAATATATTTATATTCAAATAAGGTCAATAAATGTAACTTGTATTTTCTTCACCTATGACTCTCTTAAATTTTCCACTTAATACACATAGAACAAGAATTATATACATCTTAATAATAGACTTCAAAAGTGTAGACTTTTCATAAACAGTACTTAGTTTAAAAGTAATTGTTGTCCCAATAAGAGCTTAGAAGGGATTTCATTAAAAATATCGGCGGTAAAAGAAAGAGAACATTTTAAAGGCAGGTGCATGAATGTAAACATAAATCTTTGCCACCAGTTGTAGAGGAAATAAAGTCTGGCATATCTCCAGTCCTATGTCAGACGTTCCAAAAAATTTATTTCCTACAATTGGATTTGGGCTTATTTCTGGAATAATTTTGAAACAGTAACTGGGAGGCACTTTTCATTTAGACACACTGGTTTAAATAGGAATGTCTCCTTCTATCTTCGCCTGAAGTTCAACTACTCTCTTTTCTATGTCACAGTTTAAAAACGTGTTTCTTTCTGTTTGACGCTCTTAGAATGGCATTTGACAAACATTTTTTTTAACCATTTGTCATTATGCCTAAATTGTTGTTTCAATGTCTACATATGTAGGCTTGCTGTATCAGTTACCATCATTACAAAACAACTAACTCTTATATCATAATTTTACACTATTTCTTATTTCTGGAACAATTTTGAAACTTAAACTGGGAGGTACTTTTCATTTCGACTCACTGGTTTAAATAGGAATGTCTCCTTCTATCTTCGCCTGAAGTTCAACTACTCTCTTTTCTATGTCACAGTTTAAAAACGTGTTTCTTTCTGTTTGACGCTCTTAGAATGGCATTTGACAAACATTTTTTTTAACCATTTGTCATTATGCCTAAATTGTTGTTTCAATGTCTACATATGTAGGCTTGCTGTATCAGTTACCATCATTACAAAACAACTAACTCTTATATCATAATTTTACATTATTTCTTATTTCTGGAACAATTTTGAAACTTAAATTGGGAGGTACTTTTCAATTCGACTCACTGGTTTAAATAGGAATGTCTTCTTCTTCCGTCGCCAAATATTTAAAAACTCTTTTTCGATGTCACAGTTTAAAATCATGTTTTTTTTTTTTAGTTAAATGTTTTTATAATAATATTTAACACACATTTTTTTGAATAATTTGTTTTTATATTTAAATTGATTTTTCAGTGTCTACATTTGTAGCTTTACTGCCTCAGTTACAATCATTACAAAGCAAATAATTAGGAATGTTTCCATCTTCCTTCGCCTGAAGTTCAATCACTCTCCTTTCTATGTCACAGTTTCAAAACATGTTTCTTTCTGTTTGACGCTCTTAGAATTGGGTTTGAGAGGCATTATTTTTTTGGAACAATTTATCATTATGTCTAAATTGTTGTTTCAATGTCTACATATGTAGCTTTACTGTATCAGTTACAATCATTACAAAACAATTCATTAACTAATCCTTCTATCATAATTTTACATTGTTTCTTATTTCTAGAACAATTTTGAAACCATAACTGGGAGACACATTTCAATTAGACACGCTGGTTTAAATAGGAATATCCCCGCTTCCTTCGCCTGAAGTTTAAAAACTATTTATTGATGACACATTTTAAAAATATATGTCTTCTTTTAGTTTGATGTTCTTGGTAAAATTCTGGTAACATTACCATGCTGTATGGTAATGATATTTCTGGTAAAACAATATTTCTGATTAATAATACTAAATTATGCGGTATTAAAATCATTTATTAAGTAATTTTTCCGTTCCTATGGTAAGGTTTTTTCGGAGATTCAGGTTTTTAAAATTATTGTTCCCAATACAGATTTAGTAGAAAATACAAAACTGAAACTTAAATCTTACCGAATAAATGGTTTTTATGCCATGCGATAAAGTATAATGATAAAATCAGCTAAATTTTATTATATATTCTGAAACAATATTTAATTTTTTATGTAACCAAAATCATTACCAAAGCGCTTCGGTAAAAATTACTGAGATTTTTCGTGTTCCAATATAGTCAAAAACGTGCTACATTTTACCATATTTTGGGAATTTTAATCATAGTTTTTTTTCTCAGTGTAAGTACCTGATAGTAGCATTTCCCCCCCCCCCAAAAAAAAAATATTTATCAATCCAAAATATATCTTTTATCCTATTTCATAACACTATTTATAATTTAAAGGTTAATTTATAATTAAAATTAAAAAAATTTTTTTTTTTTTTCAAGTAACTTTTTTGGAAGAAAAAGGGGAATCTTAATATCTAAAACACCCAGATTTTTTAAACTTTAAATAATAATAATTGCTCTTAATAATAATTCTAATAATAATTGCATTTAATAATAATTCTAATAATAATTGCTCTTAATAATAATTCTAATAATAATTGCTCTTAATAATAATTGCATTTAATAATAATTCTAATAATAATTGCTCTTAATAATAATTCTAATAATAATTGCTCTTAATAATAATTCTAATAATAATTGCACTTAATAAACATAATAATAATTGCTATTATTACTTTTTTGTCTTAAAAACAAGTCCTAAAAATATACCTCAAACAAAAAAAAAAGGAAAATATTAAAAAGTATTAATTTTTCAATAAAATAATGACAAAACTAATATAAATGGAACAAGAAATAAAAACATGGTCTAAATGAAGACTAAAAATAAGTTTTAAATAAAGCCTTTCAGAAGATGTGTCTAAAAAAATAATGCAGATATCATTAACCAAATAATTTTGCATTATTTTCTTTTATTTCCTTGCCTTCCTCTATTTTATTTTTGAAACAGGCGATTGATTTTAGCTTTCTAGCACTTTTTGATTTTATTACTTTCACTACAATATTGCAGTAGGATTTGGCTTATGTTTAGCGTAATATAAGCATTTGGCTTTTGTTAGAATAAACTATTAGTTCAATTTAAATAAATTCGAAACATAATTAATAAAAATCATTACTTTAAGTTTTTAAAATTTAAAAATAAATAAGCCTTAATATCAAACTCATATTTTAAAACGTACTTTAAGTTATTTTTATAGTTTTCTAAAATAAATAATATCCAAACAAACATCTTAAAGGAAATACAGACCACAATTACATTAATTGACGAAAAATAAACCACTTTTGGAGCCAGTAATACACCATCAAGTGTACCCATTAGTCAGAATATATCACTAAAGCTTACGAAACAAATTTGAGTAGAGAATGTCTCACCTTTGAAATGTTTCATTAACACTTAGAAACTGATAATATTGATGATTTTTTAAAAAAAAAAATTAATTTGTATTATTTTTCCCAATAATATCTAATAACTTTCTTTATCCAGTAAGTTTAAAATAGTTAGGCCCTTTATGCTATAAGTAACAACAGCATATGAGCCATAAACATATAACATCGATGCTATGCTATAAGATCGCAATCACGCGGAGAAAAACTTCAATATCGAAGAGGCTAAATAGTTAAATTTCAATTAGGGTATGAAAATCATGATAAAAATCAAAATATTAACAGACAATAACAACTGGATTTTAAAATGATGTTAAGTGTTTAAATATTTCGTCCAGATTGAATAAATATTAGGACTATGCATTATGCATTATTTTGCATTGAGATTTTATTTTTGCAATGCATTATTTTGCATTGCACAGTTTGCAATAATTTTAGATTAATTTGTTGTAGATATATGTGTAAACCAAAATTGGCTCATACAAAACTGTTAAATATTAAATATTTATTTACTTGAAAATTCACACAAGGTGGCGCAATGTGCACTGATAAAACACTGAGAGTAAGCATGTAAACACCGAAGACAGAAGTTTCTCAAAATATTAGTGTTATCTCCATCCTAAATTATTTTCATTTGACTATAAATCAAAGTAATTTGTAACGGAAGCCAAAAAAAAAACTAAGAAAAAAATTAATCCTCGCGTACGCTAAACAATTTTCATTCATATGCTAGGGATATGAAACAGATAGCATGTACAACCAATTTAAGGTATTCGACTGAGCTCTGCACTATTTTATTTTTCGAAAACAGTCTTTATTAAATTTTTAATTTCATTTTTGGAAAGCAGGGCTCCTAACATTAGAAATCTTAAGTAAATTTCAGAAAGTTGCAATTGTGTTTTCCAAATAAAGTCAAATTTGAGAATAAAAACTGCAATTTTTTTTTATGTCACTCTAATAGCTCTAACACAATGCATTAATATCAACATATTTTTTTCAAGATCTTTAATATGATGACCTTTAATAGAAAGAAAGAAAAAAGAAAAATTTGTATGGTGAGATGTGGTGGCTCAAGGGATAGAGCGTTCCCATTCCAATGAGGTGAACCAGGTTCGAATCCTGGCTGGCTGGTCTATACGAACTTAGTATCCTGCTCGCATTGACCACAGTGCTTAAGTAAAATATCCTTAGTAGTAGACGGATCACGGGTTAGAGACCTCTTTCCGTCAAGCTAACCATAAGAACTTTTCGTAGTTTCCCTCTCTATATTAATCAAATGCGGATTAGTTCAATAAAAAGTTCTTCACGAAGACGAATTTGATCCAATATTTGATCCAGGAGTTCCCTCGTCTTTTGGATTGGGTTCAAAATTACAAGACTACGATAGATTAGTAGTCGTAAACCAAAAAGGGGTCACCTATTCAACGACGGTTATAAAATAAAATAAAATGTCCTATGGCACTAAATTGTGTGATGATATATTTGGATGGTCGATTCAGATAATTAAATGCAAAAAAATATAATACAAGAAAACGGGATCACCGCTGCTTAAAATATTTCGAGACGCATTATTCTTTTTCAACGCGTATTATTCATGCCTTGTTTTGTCGTATTATTTTTGAAGGCAACATTTATGCAAATGGCGTAAAACTCAAACCTTTTTGTAAATTTTAGAACATCCTTTAGAAACATTTCTTTTTTAAAGTTTTATTTTAAGATAATTTCTTGCAAAATAAAGTATTTTAAACAACTTTATGTTGTTTATACATATTTATAATGATCTATTAATCAAAATCTTTAAATGCCACTTTTAACATATTCTTCCAATAACCTCTATAATTATATCTCACGCTAAAACATGTCTGAGCCAATAAGATTTCAGATCAGAGCAGGATATTTTTTAACAACGAATGAGCAATTAAAATTCAAAAGTGAGAAATAATTTCAAGTAATAAAATGAAGAAATATTTCGTCGGTCAATATGAATTTCTTTTAACATTTTCTAGTTAATTAAAGGCTGTTCTTTTTACTCTCAGCCTCCTAATACCCTTTCTCCTTCATCAATAATTCACCGTCTTCTTTTAATGTTTATAAGTTATTCATAATGCGCATTTTTCTATTTTACTAATTTCGTTTTTTATTTCCACCATCAAAACAGTATCTCACCTTGCTCCACCCACCGCCAAATAATGCACCAAAAAATGCAAATTGATTGCCATTTTCTACTTCCACGTCATCTAAAATATTTTATGCGAAAAATGATATAAATACCTAGGATTAATAATATTTTGTATGTAGAAATTTCTGTTAATAATTTGTATTTTTCACTGTTTAAATCTAGGGCGTGACTAAGAGAAACTTTAGATTTATTTTAATAGTAACAAATTGTACAGCATTGTGATGTTCTCAAAATTATTCATATTAAAAAAAACTTAATTAGAAAACAAAAATGTCGTGGCTTTGCCGTAGTTTAAATGCATGAAACCATCATTTTTGTTTCTTGATTTCAAACCGTAGATTTTTATAAGTACTTCAATTGGGTCTTACTTTTATTCAGAATTATTAAAGATCATATATCATGTTCATAATCATAATTATTCATAATTATATTCTGATTTATAATTTAAATTAAAAGTTTAAGTCAAAACAAATAAGAAACTTCATTTAATCAAAATTATCTAAGCAGTTGCAATGTTTAAGATATTTTATGCGAAAAATGATCTAAATATCTAGGATTAATAATATTTTGTATGTTGAAGTTTCTGTAAATAATTATCATCTAAGCAGTTGCTTAGTATTTAAATCATTTTTTATGATTTGAAAAAAAAAGTGTATCAACTTTTTCTAAAAGAAGTACACGTAAAGGATGGATAAGGTATAAATCTAGACGAGAGAGAAATTAAATAAGGACTTTTTATTTGGTAAGTGGGTATTTTTTAACAAAAAAAAAAAAAAACTCTGTATATATCTTTGGAATTCTTAATATATTCTTGAGCAAATATACTTGAGTAGTCGCTGAGTTCTACTCCTTAGACGCAATATTTTCTATATTACTGATTTTTTTATTATTATTATTATAGTTTATTGTCATTTTAAGTTTATTGTCTTATCTTTATCATAGAAACACAAAATAAGGTACTTTTGAAACAGCCAATTTTAGGCCAGCGGGGTCGTTGATTCATTTTCCACTATTTCAAAACTAACAGCATGATGGTGGCGATGCGCATCGGCTATTATTAGTTCCTAAAAAACTAGTATCCATAAATCTGCAGTATGTATGTATGTATATATATATATATATATATATATATATATATATATATATATGCAAAGTACAAAATTTGGGAGGGGTCGATTGAATGGTTCCAGAGAAATTTAAATTAAAAAAAAGTTATTTTATTAAATTTTTTTTCTCAGGAACTGTTCAACCGACTTCGCCCAAATTTATAATTTTTTCATAAAAAATTACAGGGTTTAAAATGATGTAGGGGATTGCATGCCTTGAAATTCAAAATTGTTTCGACCATTATTTAATAAACTAATAAAAAAATAAAGATATTTAAATTAATTATCACAAAATTTAGTTATAAGTGGTAAATTATGTTTCTCTGTATGAATAAAATATTATATTCGCGTGAAAGTTTGATATGATGTATATTTTTCGGTAGACTTTTCTATTTGTGATGCTTATTAGAGTTAGTTTTAAATAAAATTTTAGAGATCTCTTAATTTGAGTAGGAATTTGAATTTAGGAAGACAATACGATTAATGTTATCGATTTAAATATGCTTCTTGTAGTATGAGGTGTTCATTAATTGAGATAAAATTTGTGGTAAACTAGTTTAAATATTATTTGAATTTGAACCGCTCACAAACATAAAACAATACAATCAAACAATAAAATTTTGATGTAAGGTTCCCCTTTTCTACATTATTTAAAATATTGTTTTCAATACATTTCCAAGTAGGAATATCAAAGATTTATAAATGAATTGATTTTAAACATTTATCTAAAAATATCGGTATTTAAAAGATAATAAAAAAAACGTACGCAAAAAAAAAAGAATATGATAAAGAAATTAATATTATACAGCTACAGATTATACAACTAAAGAATAATATAACATTATTTCGAGATTAATGAGTTTAATTTAATAAGCGTGTTTCTAATTACTCCAATGTTTCTACACTGCAAAAAATTGTAGATCAAATTACGATATAAAGTATCGGCACTTTGGATGATCCATCCGTATAATAAATTTTACCGTAAAATTCATTTTTACCATAAAATAATATACCGTACTTTTTACAGTAATATTTATTTCACTAAAGTGATACAGTGATTTTCCGGTAATTATTATTGTAAAAATTCTGGTATGTCAAATTGTTTGCTCTATTACCTATTCCGGTAAAAATTGATTTTACGGTAAAGAGTATTGGTACATTTTAGCGTAATTTGATCGGAATTTTTTACAGTGCAAGCATTAAAAAATTTATTTCTTTATGATATTCTAAAGATAAATTATCGCGCCGGGAATTTCTTATCAATTCAAAAACTTTCTTACTACATTATACCAACTAAATTACTTCATTGCTTTATATGAAAACAGCGACTTTAAAAATAGTTTTATACACATTTCTTTATTCTATTTTCTTACTTATGATTTAATGTAAAGATAAATAATTCTTATTCCCTCAAAAATTGTAACACGAAGTTTTGGAATCGATAGATCAAATAACATGACATTCATGAATAACATAAACTCAGTCGGTATTCGAAATATTTAAAGAAAGCATTTATGTATAGTAAATTGTTGAATTATTAGTATCCTTTGCCAATAACAATTAAACCACTAATAACAATTAAAACAACTCCCATTTTTACTTCAAAATTATTCGAATGGAAAGTGTTCTTAAATGAAAAGCGTCAGTCTTGTTCTAACCATTCAATTTTGTATTTCAAATAAATGAAATAAAGACACAGTATCACAGTTAAATCAAGAAAATTCCTAGGAGCACTTGCCTATTATGAGTTTAGTTTGTAGAAACGTTTCTAAGAATTTAAAATAATTCTATTTCCCAATAGCGGAAAACTATAAAGTTTTAAGCTTTTTAATTGCATTATGGCAACACTGTGAAGAGAAATAATGAGATATATTTAAGGAATAGTTTTGTTTAACGTTATTGAGAACGATCGTTAAACTCGCTAAACTGTTTAACTGAATTATTTAGGATAATGTTGTGAAACTATCTTTCTAAAATAAATTTAATTCATTGAGGTTAAAGTATTCTATGTCTGAATTACTAACATTTGAACAACATTTTTTATTCATTGGTGTAGAAATATTTGTTGGCCAAAAGGTTTTTTTAAATAAGTTTTATTTTATTGAACAGCAATTTTTAACTTGAATCTTTAAGATAATGTGGTATAAATTATTTTTTTCGAAAATGAACAAACCATTTCTTTAATCATTTCTTTCTTGAACAAACCAATTCTTAAAAAAAAAACTATACCTTTAGTAATAAAACCAAATTATGCGGTATTTAAATTGTTAATTTGATAACGGTTTCCATTAATATTTCAACGGTTTACTGGAAATACTGATTTTCAAAATTATAGTACATATTGTTGATTTCAAACCTACAATCAGATTCTCACTCCAAGTTTAAATGCACCAAATTTCATTCCACGTTTTTAGTTTAAAAACATTTTATATAGAACGGAGGGTCGCACAAATGTTGAAACAAACTTCTAGGGAAGTTAGTACATATCATCAAGATTAAAATGTCATAGAAACTAATGCCTGGAAATGTCGTCTTACGCCGCTAGGGACACTTTTTCGTGTGCTTCTGAACAAGTAACAATAGAGAAACGCTCCTAGTCCCATACGACGACATTTATAGGCATGAGTTCCTATGCAATGTTAATGTTGATGATGGGGTCGATAAACCACAACATTTACGCTATTAACTATTATATATAACGTTTTTAAACTGATATATTTTGTCAAAAAATAGGCTAAAATATCATTTATAAAAAATGTGTTGCTTTAGGAGCATATCTATTTTCGCATTTGAAATCACCACAATAGAATTAGGCAAAAATTAATATTTGTATAAATGCAACAACAAATTTGTACTCCAGTGTAATCTGATATTATTATTAAAAAAAAACTATTTTTTTTATTTTATTCAAATTATAAATTAATCCATGCTCTTTCTTCAGTTTGTAACGCGTAATATTTTTTAAAACTATATAAATACGTTTCTTGTATGCAAAAATTGGTTTTATCATGTGTATATCAGCTAAGTAAATATTATATAACTGAAGTAAAAGTTTTATAGTTAGATGATCAAATATATAAACTCTAAGAAATTTAATGCGTTATTGTTATTATCATATTATATGCATTCCTTAAGTAGCTTCCGTATGTACTGACGTTTCATTACGCTTTAGTTTTCGACGGCAAATATTTAAAGAAAATAAATTATTTTTTGCTAAAATGGAATAATTTTGATTTGTGCTATTTGACCATGCTTTTATACCGTTTCATAATTTAAAAAAAAATCTTAAGAAAAAAAACGTTGCAAATTTTAGAATTACAATTGAATTTTAGTATTAAATATTTTTAGCCTATAAGTATATTTTTCGAAGCATATGTAATTATAGATTAACATTTAAAAGACTAAATATTGTTATATTTTATGAAAGACTGTTGGGGCCAGTTTGGCTCTTCCCAGATTGTTTGTATTTAGATCAATTAGGCATCCAGAAATAAAAAGACATAAAAACATGAAAAAAATATATTATAAACTTGATCATCGAAATTTTATAATATTTTTTTTTCGATTTGGTCAAAGAAAATATTTGTTTAAACAGAACACTGTTTCAACTATCGGTATTCATTAGTGTCTTAGACATAGTTGCCAGATTAGGGGTTTTTCCCCCTAAATTTAGGGGGATTTTTTATCTTCAGTGGGTATTTTAGGAGAATTTTTTTTTAGGGGTTTGTTTTAGGGTTATTTGTGAATTTTACTAGTTTCATTTTGGTTACTTTCTAATATCAAATTTTATAACTGAATGTGTGAGATGGTAATATGAAAATCAATATGTTAAACGAAAACAAAAAGATTAAGATTTAATTTTAGAACTTAACCCTTTGTTGAATGTAAATGCAGTAAGTTATTACTTAGCTCGATTCTCGACTTAAGTTTACTTAGTGATCGACTTAAGCTTTATTACGTATTCCGTTTTCAAATGCAGCTGTGGAGAGATGTTTCTCCATATTAAATATTATTAAAGACAAATTGAGAAATAAAATGTCTATAACTACAGCTGATGCTATTCCATATGAGCCGTTCCATATGAACTTTCTAATGATTGTCAAAATGTTGTACCTATTTCTTCTATGTTAAAAATGTTTAACAGCGAAAACATATACAAATCAGAAAGTATTGACGAAAATATGTTGGATATTTTATCAGAAATTTAAGCATAATGTTAGAATTAAAATATTAAAAAGACTATATGGTTGATAATAAAATATTTATGAAAAAAATTTGCAATTCAAAAAGCATTGTAAAAATATCTTAAATATTTTAGTTGAAATTAAAGATAATGTAACGATTGTAATTTAAAAAAGATTAATTTGATGATAACAAAATATTAAAAAGTATTAAAGCAACGTTTTCTATACATTATTTAACTTTTGTACTATTTTTTAACACTTATACTTTAAGTTAAAAATTTGGGGGTTTTTAAAAACTTTTAGGGGATTTTACAACGCCATCTGGGGGTGAACGGTTATCGGCACCTGGCAACACTGGTCTTAGATAATTAAGTTTCCATTTCTAATAATTATAGATATGCTGAAATACTCTTATTTTTTTATATTAGACCCAAAACGTTCTGGAATACCTACCGAAAACTCTAAAGGGCCATCTGGTCCCCACTTGTCAGTCTAGGTAAAATATTTCTATATTGCTAACACATGAATTAGTAAATAAGCTAAAAATTGGTTTAAATTATTAAAAATCAAAATTTTTCAAATTACACAGCAAATAAAATGAGAGGGGCGATATTAGCCCCATCCGTTTTTCTAGTTAATTCTTAGAGTGTTTTCTAAATCATTTTGAGTTCATTATTGGCTAACAAATAAACAATTCACAATTCACATTGGTTGGAAAATAAACAATTAAAATACAATATTTCGAAGTCATGTTTCTTCGCCGCATTTAAATAAAACAATTATTTTATTCACATTGTAAGCATTCAAAACTGCTTCATATGAAAAAGCAATGTTACAAATATGTTTGACTGTGAAATTAACCATTTAAAATTTTTCAAAAAGCTTTCTTAAAAACAATATCTGAATATTTTATACGCAAGAAAAAAGGAATATACAATCAAAATCTTATGAACCAAAGGAGATAATGCAAGCAACAAAAAATTATCAAAACCAGTTTGATTGTGTGATGAAACATGTATCTCTAATTATATATATATATATATATATATATATATATATATATATATATATATATATATATATATATATATATATATATATATATATATATATATATATATATGTATATATATATATATATATATATATATTATATATATATATATATATATATATATATATATATTATATATATATATATATATATATATTTATATATATATATATATATATATATATATATATATATATATATCCTTTTTTCTCAGTGTAGTCTTTACTTTTTCATAAAAAAAAAGCTGAATTCAAAGTAAAATAAAACATACAAAGAGGAATAAAACAAATTGAAAGAAAATTAAGCCATTAACTACATATTAAAACATAAACTAGGTTAGTTATGAGATAAGCTAATCAAGCGTTAGCTCAGCGCGTTTTTGACTTAGTTTTTTTTTTTTTAATTGACTTCTTGAACAATAAATTGAAATAGTTAATTGAGTTCAAAAATATGAAAAATTACAAAAGGCATAAGGATGAGTTTAAAAATCTAATGTAAATTTTAATTATGATATAAGACATTCGGAGTTAGCTTATGACGTTTGATATTCTGGACATGTTGTTTTGATCAGACGAAGATAAATAGGGAAATTCAACAAACCTCGTTAAATGGAATCATTGTTTTCGTTCACCTAAACGGCGATACTTAAACATGGCTTTGGGGTCATTCACACGAACTTTGCATTTAGTATTGCCTCACAAACATAAGCCTCAAAAATTAAAATAGGGAAAATAAGATGGCCTCTGTATACCACGTAAGCACTGCATTTCGACATTTTCAAGAAAAAAATAAATGATATCAATAAAAATATTCATGCTCAAACTTTGAATCTTACTAATGATTTAAAAGTAATAATGGTAATTTTTTGTACAGCTCAATAATTTTTTATAATAAAGTTCAGATTAATTGTTTCAAATATCATCCAATAATTGTTTACAGTAATATTCATTAATTGTTTAGAGTAAGAATCAATAAATGTTAACCATAATGTTTAATAATTGTTAACAAATTTTGAGTACAAAACAATGTACATGGACAAATTGCATATTAAAATTATTGAATTTATCTTAAATAAAAACAAAAACGAACTTCGGAAGGTTTCACCAAATAAGTTTTATTGAAAACAATTCAATTTAAAAATTTTTAAAAATAATGAAATGTTTTGTAAACTTAGATAAAATTATTATGAACTGCAATAATTCGAAAGCTTTATGACAATGTTTTTTTGCAATTCACTTACATATGTGAGTATAACTATAAAAATTTCACTTGTGTTTAAAAAAAAATGAAATTTATATTTTTTTATGACTAAACATTTTATTGTTATTGCGTTTATTTGCATTAATTCTTTTTAAAATCTGAATAGCGGGAAACATTTAAATCCATTCCCTTAATCTTTTATTGTTTAATTTTTGTATATTACAATCAAAAATCTGCTGTTTTTAATCTTTGATTTATTTTACTGCTCATATTAATTCTAAATTTATTATAGTATATTTTTTTTTTTTTTTTTTATTATTAAACGACTTAAAACTCCTCATGCACCACAAAGTATAACATGAGGCTTACAGTTGTAAGTAGAAAACAAAAGAAGAAAGTCAAAAAAAGTCAAAAGTCAAAACTTTTTCTAAACTGTAGTGAGATCAGTTTTTTTTTTTTCTTCTTAATTTTTAAATATCTCTCTTTTCCACCAGGCACAGCCTTTTACAATCAAGTCATATTGGAAAAGATAAAAAATTTTAAAGTTAACTCTTACATGTACTGAATAGAATTTTTTTTTTAATATCAATAATTTAAATTGAAGTAAAAAAATATACTAAGTTAAAAATGAAAAAAAAATGGCTTTTTTGGGAAAATATTCAAAGGCGGGTGATCTTTTAAAAATAAGGAAATGGTGCCAAAAATTTATTTCTTAAATCTTATTTTTAAAGTGACTCGACATGATTGATGATGTTTGTGATTTTTAAAGAATTTGATTTAAATAGAAAGCATTTAAAATCGTTAGAATTTGACCTAGAGTTTTATTGTCCTTTTTTTTCCATACTCCATTTCTAAATAAGCAAAATATAGACAAATGTCAGGCAATTTATATGTTTGTATTTGATTTGACTTCCGTTAACTTTAAATATTGTCGTCATATCATTTGCGCAAAACTTTTTCACAGCGTTGTTTTGAAGCAACTATGATTTTCTTTGGGACTTTACTTGGATAAACTGTTTTTCTGTTGCGATTTCCTTGTATATAACAAACAGGGGACAAAATTAGAAGAAATATTTTAATTTTATTCTGGTACATTAAAAAAAATTACAAAACATTACTGTAAAAAAGAAATAGAACTCGCGTGTTAGTTAAATTGAGGAGTTGATAGGAGGAAAATGATATAAAAAAATTGGGATCTGAGTAAAATAAAAAAAAAATCAAATGCAGATCAAAATTATATAAAAACTACATTTTCAACTAGGACTAAAATGACAGAGAAAATTGGAATACGCAATAGAAAGAAGAAATGCAAATGTAAATAAAATTAAATTAAAGAAATAGGGAAGAAAGAATAATACAAGAAAATGGGTATAAAAAATACAATAAAAAGGAAAAAACAAAATGAAACAAAAATTATGAAAATGAAAAAAAAAATGGTTAAGAAATTAAATTACATTTTAAAAAAAAATTAGAATAAAGATTGAAATGTTGTAAAAAATTAAAATTCAAAATAGATGAAAAAATCATAATGTAGACTGAAACAAAATTCAAAAATCGAATGCATAAAGTTACAAAATGAAAAGTTAGACTGCAGAAGGGAATAAAATGAAAAATATTTTTTAATATTTTTCATTTTTTTAAATTTATTTTGAAGATTTTTAAATATTTAACAATTTAAAATGATACATTTGATAGGATTGAAATCGAAAGTTTTTTAAAACTGCTGACTTTATACTCACGTCATTTTTTTAAAATGGTGATTTTAAATTTGAATAAAATTTCGCTTGCCTCCTTTTCCTTGGCTTTTGTTTCTTTTCCTTGGCTTTTTTTCTCAATCTGCGCAATTTAATAGGGGGCGTTTTTTTCTTTAGTTTTAAGTGTTCCTTTTCATTCGGATTGCTTATGAAATCGCTGTTTGACCTGGTTAAAGTGAGTTTTTATTTTCTGATAATTTTGTTTGAGTTTCTTTTCTGGATTGTTTCTATGTATTTCATGTTCTTTCCTGGACTTCTATAGAAAACCTAAGGAGAACTGAGGGAGTTTATTTAAACATTTGCCTCTCTCTCAATAGAAAAGGTTTTGTTTTATGGCTACCGGGGCAGGTACCCCCTGAAGACGTCGGTTTCGGTGGTCATATTTTTATTTCATTCGTTTCCTTTATTGCTACATTTATATAAATCAATGTAACTATTTGAATATTTGTTTTTGTTTTGATTCTGATAAATTATGTAACTATTTGAAATAACTTTTACTGAAATCTTTGTAACGATTTCAATTAAGGCTTATAAGAATTACAGTAAAGATATGAAATTTCGCAAGACTCATATAGATGTTTTCCGTTTTGCTAGAATTATTGTTGCAAATTTTACTAGAATCATTGTAACGATTTGGATTAAATTTCAAGAGATAAAAGAAAAGGAAAAAAAATTTGGTTGAGGTCATTGGAACACTTTAAATACAGTTTTGCAAGAATCATAACTACTTTTTGATATAATTCAATAAAATTATCAAAGCGATCCTGATGACATTTTGCTAAAATTATTGCAACGGTTTGAATAACATTTCACAAATATCATTGCAAGACTTTCGACTACATTTTACTAAAAACATAGTAACGTTTTGAATAAAATTTGACCAAAAGTATAAGTAATGATTTATAAAAAAATTTTACTTTAAAGCATTGCAACGATTTGAATAAAATTTCATAGAACCATAAGAATCATTGTATTATTTCAAATAACATTTTTTTAATTGTTATAATAATTTGATTAAAATTTCATTTCAATCATTGAAACAATTTAAAAGCTCAATAGAAACATAGCAACAATTTGGAACTACTTACTTTCGCCAAAAATTTTTACGTAATCTTTTCCTTAGTATTTTTAACATTAAAGACAGTTTAGTGTCTTGATTAAAAATATTCCAAAGAAATTAGAAAATAAAAAATATTTGAATATTGAAATACACTCACTAACGAAGAAAATTGTTTATCTTCATGAAATTTCCATTCCTTATAATAAAGCTATTTACATTTTAAACGTCTGTAAAAATAAGTTTAAATAAAATTCATCCAGAAAGGTTTACGAAATAAACAATAATCTGAGATAGAATGAGTCAAGACAAATGAGGAGAGAATTTTTCCCGAGGTCATTTCGTGCCTGAAGTTTCAACAAACTTAACAACTTTTTTTTAAATTCTGAAAATCGAAAAAAATTACAATTTATAGAAAAATAAAAAAAAATATTTTCTGACAATTCTTTATATTTATTGTAAATATAAACACTTTCAAGGACACCGTCATGCTTATAAATAATGTAATAAAGTTAGAATAGCTATAATTGAAATAAAACATTAAACTAAAATTTTAATTACATTGAGAAAAAAAACATATTCAAAATTATCAGAATATGGTAAAATGTTCCTGGCTCAATGAAAAAACGAAACAGTTTGATAATTTTTACAGAAGCGATTTGTTTGTGAATCTAGTGAAATTAACAATAATATATGACTTTATAATAAGCGATAAAATTTGGTAAATGTGGCAAAATTTGGTAATTGTTTCATGATACATTAGAGCATGGCCTAATCTTTTATTAGCTATAATTTACTTTTCAGTTTTGTATTTTTTACTAAATGTGTGGTAATAAGAAATATTCGTATAATTTTGAAAACTAGAATTCTCAATAAACGTTTCGTGCAAAGCTAACACCTAGTTAGTTTTGCTCGTAACTAACCTAGTATATGTTATAATATGTAGTTAATATTTTAATTGACTTACAAATTGTTTTTTTAGTTTTCCCTTGCCTGTTTTATTTTACTTTCTTTTCAGTTTTATTTTTTTTATGTAAATAAAAGCCAAATCTACACTGAGTAAAAAGTATAGTCAAAGCTACCAAAATATGGTAAAATTTAGCGCGTTTCTGGTTCTACGGTTACGTGTTTCTGGCTTTACCGAAAGGCGTCGGTATAGATTTTGATAAAATTAACAGAAAATATGGTTTTATAATATGTGATACAATTTGGTTATTTAATTATGATACCTTTTAGCATGGCATAAAACCCTTTCATTTGCTTTAATTTACTTTCATTTACTGTTCAATTATGTATTTTTTTATTAAATGCGTGGTAATAATTGCTATAATTTTGAAAACTATAATTTTTGGAAAAACTATTACAATATGAACGGGAAAATTATTAAAAGAATGTTTTGAATGCCGTATATTTTGGTTTTATTTACCAAAGTTCTTTTTTTTTTTACTTTCACCAGAAAGGTTATTACTATTCAATACACGAATTTTACCAATTATTTTTTTCTCCGTGTGCATATATGTTGATCAAACATACTTGAAAAAAACGAATCCTTTGACAAATTATAATCATAAGCGAAATTTAAAAAACAAAAGATAGATTCTCGTTTAATAAGCAGCTTCAAACGGATTCTCTTTGCGCTGCGGTTCTACAGAATATTCATACCAAAGCATGACTATGACATCAAAAGAATCGCTACTTTACTTAGACGGGTAAACCTATTTTGAGATCGATATTTCGATTACTTCTTTACTACCCCCCTCAATTTTCTGGAAGGGGGCGTACTAGTAGTGATAGCTCTGATAGTTAGAGCATCCCCCCTACCATTTTCTCTTGTGGATTTTGGCAACTATCCAGGTTTTCCGTTTCTAGTAGTCTACAGACTTGAATGGAAATTGCAGAGGCGTGAAGTTGCACTTTCTGATAAGCATTTATGAAATTTTTTCTCGTCATTTTTAATAATAGGTTTATCTTTTTTTTTCGCCATAAACATTTAAAAATGCAGATTATCGACTTTTGTTTGTCCTTTTTTGTTAACAAATATTTATATATCATTTGATTCATCTGTTTTATTTATGCTTAATCGCTTGTTTTCATCAATAATTATTTTTTAGATGAAAAAAAATATTTTGCTTCAAAGCAATATGTTAATGCTTTTATTTAACTTTATTTTTACAAAAGGAAAAAAATATTAAAATTTTTGTTTTTATTTCTTCTATATCCTTAAATGAGGTGCGTGACAAAATATGCAATGTAAAATATACTTTTTCTTACAGTGAAATTTTTATATCAAATTGTTTCTTAATTTCATCTACGAATTGCAAATTTACTAAATTTTAACTAAACAGCACAATACGCAAAAACATATTATTCTTTCCCACGAAAACATGGTGTTTTTCAGCAAAATGCCATTTTTAACAATTTGATAAGTTTTACTATTATACGGCTCAATGCTCTTAATATGAATATCATTTGACACAAATAAATAATAAAACATTGAAAACAATACATTCCTATAAATAATAAATTTTAAAAATAATTTTAAAAAAATATGACAACGATTTTAAGGTACTATCAGATTCAAAATTTATTGTATTATTAAAGAAAATTAAGGTATTCAGGCACTATCAGATCCAAAAATTAAGATAATACAAAAGAAATCAAGGTATTAAGGCACTATCAAATCCAGAAATTTAGGTATTATTAAAGATATTAAGGTATTCAGGCACTATCTGATCCAGAAATTAAGATATTATTCCAGAAATTATGTCATTCAAGTACTATCAGATTCTATTGCTTATTACAACATTATGATTAGCGACACTATTATCCAAAGGTGGAATTGTTCCACCAAACACTTCAATCGTATTTTTTCCAGATAGGTACTATACGAGTTTCCTACATTGCTAATATATAGCAGCACAATTCAAAGAAACATCTTATTGCTTACCAAAAAATTTTGAAGTAGTTAACCAAAAAACGCTATCTTGAACAATTTGAGTACGTGGCTTATAACTGCCATGCTTCAAGCCATTAATATGAATACATTTAATACAAAACTGTAATGAAAAGTTTAAATAATTAATTCCAGTTAAAAATAACTACCTATAAATTTAAAAAAGGTACTGAAAAAGAAATTAATGTAATACCAGATTCGAAAATGTAGATTTATACAAGAAATTAAAGTATTCAGGTATTATCTGTTTATAATTATTTATTTCTATATATGACGTGCTTGGTAAAGACCTTAGTGACCTTAGTTTGTCCAACTAATAGAACTGTCTTTAATTTTCTTTCCTAGAAGGTACTTTACATTATTAGGAATTTTTGCTACATAACAACACAATATACAAAAATATGTTACTATCTACTAGTTAATCGTGGTGTCTATTATGAACAATTCGATAATATGTCTTATTATTATATTTCCTCATGCCTTTCGTATGAATACCATTTAACTCTAATTCATGAAGTAAATATGACAAATAAATTAGAAAAAAAATCATAACATAATAAAAAGATATTTTGGCAAAATATAAAACTGTTTTGAACTGCTGTGGTTTAATAGCCAAAAATTTTGAACAAGCTATAGTGAGTTAAATTTAATAATATTATGTTAAAAAATAGCGAAAAGGTGTTATAAATTAAATATGACCGAGTAAAATACAATAAAGCAGACATGTTGTTGACATGCATCTAGCTCGTGGGATACATATTTACTTAAAGAAAGTAAACACGCTTATATGGGTTTTAAATTAAGCTACAACTTAATTTGAAATTTAACTTTTAAAATACTAAATATAACAGTAATTTTCATTAAAAATCAAAATTACTTTAATTTTTGCAATAAATAAGTAGTTTCACACCACATCGAACAAATTTAAATTAAAATATTTCTCATACTCGTCTTGCTTCAACTTGTGAACACGTAAACAATTCTTTTCTGATATAAAACCACTAAGTATAGACAATTTTTATGTAAAATTAATCTTGTATTAAAATACAAGAAGCTTAGAGATTTTCTCAAAGCTCCATAATAAATCTTGAAACTATTATTTTAACAAAGGAAACTATTAATTTAGCATAGGAAAAAAAATTCGAAAGTGTTGATATGGATACCACTAAGTATAGACAATTTTTATATAAAATTAATCTTGTATTAAAATACAAGAAGATTAGAGATTTTCTCAAAGCTCCATAATAAATCTTGAAACTATTATTTTAACAAAGGAAACTATTAATTTAGCATAGGAAAAAAAATTCGAAAGTGTTGATATGGATACTAAAAAATCCTATTTGTACGAAGAAATTTTTTTTTATAAATTCTAATCATTTTAAACTAGCTTGATAACTGTTATCTACAATTATCAAGCTTGCCTAGGTAAGATAATCTAGATAAACTCTCCAGATTATCCAGAGCTGTGGAATTGGTATTTTAAATGTCAGACTCCAGACTTAGACTCAAAATTTTCACAATTAAAGTAATTAATTTTGAATCGATACATTAATACAAATTACTAAAAATGTGCTATACCATTATAAGAAAAACCCTGGAAATCCGTATTCCACAAGCAGACTCGTATCCAATATATATATATATATAAGGTGCAAAAAAATAGCGAACATTCATGAACTGTAAAAAATAGCTTCCAAAATTTGAGTAAAAATGTGTCTAAATAACTCCGAAACATATATAGTTTAATTTATAAATAGCTTCCAAAATTTGAGTAAAAATGTGTCTAAATAACTCCGAAACATATATAGTTTAATTTGGATACCCCGTATACCCATTATTGAATATAGTGAGATGCACAAAGCAGCATATACTCATTTTTAAGACCATGCCCACTCTCTTATAAGCCACAAATTATTCAAAATGGTGAGTCATTTTGAGGCTCAAAAATTAGTAAAACGGGTCATTGTCTAGAAATGTGCTATTTGTTTTCCTACGTCAACAACAACAAAAGAAATAAGTATTTTTATCGGATTTTTTTGTATTCATTTGCCATCTTCCAAAGAACAAAATAACATACATTTTACAGAGCTATATACCATCTACATACACACTAAATATATATAGTAAAATGCCATTATCATCCACTGTCTGTTATTAGAATTAAAATGAATCATAAATACAATTTATTACCATATGTGAAATCAAAACTAAGTAGATTTTTTATGTTTCACTGTAATTTAAAAATATTTTTTTTCTCCGACTTAAACCTGTCTCTAGCATATTGCGTCATTGCCACCCAGTAGATTTTACAGACGTTTATGGCCACTAGATGTCACTGATAACCCAAATAACATATTTCTTAGTTGCAGCCGACTTGCATTCGATAGTGAAAAAAATAATTTTTTGCATGGAAATCGCTAATAATTTTGCTTAGGTGTACTGAATAATAATGCAAGTTGAAAAAAAAAATATTGCTGCCATTACCATCTTTATCCGCTATGAGTTAATTTTAACATTATTGTGCATTTTTGTTTTTCATATGTTTATATTTGATAAGTCTTTGTTCAAAATATGTAGAACTTTTACGAAACTGCCAATGTTTTTTTTCCAGCTAGGTAAAATAAAATAAAATGTCATTAGCATCCATATCATTAGATTCCATCTTGAAATTTATGAACAAGTGAATGGTAATGACAAGCTGAGGATGGTGATGAAAGAACGTGAGAATAGAATAATACAATGATTTTTATTTATTTATTTTATTTTTTACATTCTAAATTTAAATCCGGTACATTAATAGTCTGTACTATTTTAGATGCTCAAATTTTAACAGTTCCTTTTTTTTAATAATTTTGTATTTTAATATTTTATTTTGTTTAACGGATTTTTAATGGAAACTCATTAAAAATATTCCAAAGTATTTTTTTTTGTGAATATTTTTAATACTTTCGCATTTACTATTTTATTTTTTATTACTTCAAATTGCTACAATGTCTTTTGTCATATGAGATACATTGTTCATTTTGATTGATTCTCAAATAGCCATTTACCATAAGATTAAATTTAAGCCTTTTTTTCAGAGAATCTGTCGTCGCATCAAATAAAGCTTCTTTATGTACAATAAGCAATTTTTTTTTCAATTGCTGCGAGTTCGCAACAGTCATTTATGACTGTTAGGTCATGTTTGAGCTGTCTTTAATTATAGTTATTCATAACTATTAAGTCATGTTTGAGATGTTGTTAGTTAAGTTTGTCTTTTAAAATACTTTAAAATATCAATAGGAAGTGGGGCCTTAATTTTTTAACATTGAAGAGCGTTTGCAAGATTTTTTAATATTTGAACAATTTTTCGAATACTGCATTATCTAGGCTCATAAAAGCTTGCAAATCAATAATTAGTTTGGATAATTTTTATCTTGGTAAAATCTCACCAAGTTACAATTACCAAGTAAAAATAAATATTATGTTTTCTACGTCTGTAACATTGTCATTAACTCCAAACTTTTTTTGAAATTTATATGAAAAAAAGAAACGAAGTTAGAATAATATATTTGATTTTTCTCTTAGCGCATTACTGGCACCTCATAATAAACTTAAAAACAACTCTCAAAAACAACTCTCAAAAACTGTATTGTCGAATATATACATGATTTATGACCAAGGGTGGTAATGACAGTTTTTAACAAATTAATAAAAATTAGCCTTATAATCTTCAAAATAATAGATATTTTATTAACATTTTAATACAACAAATATACATATCATGCCTTTCTACAAAATAAAAAAATTCGCCGTGTGTGAAAAGTTGAAAAATTGAAAATTTTCGAAAATTTGATGCTGAATCACACATTTCAGGAGAATGAGCCATAAGCTGTTTTGAGCATGCCTCTACACTCATCAAAATTAGTATTAGAGCTTTTAAATTCGACCATGTTTGTTTCGTAGCTATTTTGACACATTCTGCCTTAATTTTTGGAAACCCTTGTTTGCATACTGACCTACAAAAAAATATTAAAAATCTTGCACTGAATTAATTTAAACATCGGATTGATTATATTTCCATTTTAGATCAACAATTTTTAATAGGTTTACTTACAAACGTTCTGAACTGGACCACTACAACCAACTTATACCAACGCAATCAAACAAAATTATTAATACCAGTTAGTACAATTAAAGTACATTTAAAACTTTCCGAATCTGGACACCGAATTTTGCAATACAATCAGAACTAGGTTTTTGAATCAACTTATATCGACGCTATCAAACAAAATTATTGATATCAGTTGATGCAATTATAGTACATTTAAAACTTCCAGAATCTGGACACCGAATTTGGCAATTCAGTCAGAACTAGGATTTTGAATCAACTTATATCGACGCTATCAAAAAAAATTATTGATACCAGTTGATACAATTAAAGGACTTTCCGAATCTGGACACCGAAATTTGCAATACAATCAGAACTAGGTTTTTGAATCAACTTATACCGACGCTATCAAACAAAATTATTGATACCAGTTGATGCAATTAGAGTACATTTAAAACTTACAGAATCTGGACACCGAATTTGGCAATTCAGTCAGAACTAGGATTTTGAATCAACTTATATCGACACTATCAAACAAAATTATTGATACCAGTTGATACAATTAAAGGACTTTCCGAATCTGGACACCGAAATTTGCAATACAATCAGAACTAGGTTTTTGAATCAATTTATATCTACGCTATCAAAAAAAAATTATTGATACCAGTTGATGCAATTAGAGTACATTTAAAACTTCCAGAATCTGAACACCGAGTTTGGTAATTTAGTCAGAAGTAGGTTTTTGGAACAACTTATATCGACACTATCAAACAAAATTATTGATACCAGTTGATGCAATTAGAGTACATTTAAAACTTACAGAATCTGGACACCGAATTTGGCAATTCAGTCAGAACTAGGATTTTGAATCAACTTATATCGACACTATCAAACAAAATTATTGATACCAGTTGATACAATTAAAGGACTTTCCGAATCTGGACACCGAAATTTGCAATACAATCAGAACTAGGTTTTTGAATCAATTTATATCTACGCTATCAAAAAAAAATTATTGATACCAGTTGATGCAATTAGAGTACATTTAAAACTTCCAGAATCTGAACACCGAGTTTGGTAATTTAGTCAGAAGTAGGTTTTTGGAACAACTTATATCGACACTATCAAACAAAATTATTGATACCAGTTGATGCAATTAGAGTACATTTAAAACTTACAGAATCTGGACACCGAATTTGGCAATTCAGTCAGAACTAGGATTTTGAATCAACTTATATCGACACTATCAAACAAAATTATTGATACCAGTTGATACAATTAAAGGACTTTCCGAATCTGGACACCGAAATTTGCAATACAATCAGAACTAGGTTTTTGAATCAATTTATATCTACGCTATCAAAAAAAAATTATTGATACCAGTTGATGCAATTAGAGTACATTTAAAACTTCCAGAATCTGAACACCGAGTTTGGTAATTTAGTCAGAAGTAGGTTTTTGGAACAACTTATATCGACACTATCAAACAAAATTATTGATACCAGTTGATGCAATTAGAGTACATTTAAAACTTACAGAATCTGGACACCGAATTTGGCAATTCAGTCAGAACTAGGATTTTGAATCAACTTATATCGACACTATCAAACAAAATTATTGATACCAGTTGATACAATTAAAGGACTTTCCGAATCTGGACACCGAAATTTGCAATACAATCAGAACTAGGTTTTTGAATCAATTTATATCTACGCTATCAAAAAAAAATTATTGATACCAGTTGATGCAATTAGAGTACATTTAAAACTTCCAGAATCTGAACACCGAGTTTGGTAATTTAGTCAGAAGTAGGTTTTTGGAACAACTTATATCGACACTATCAAACAAAATTATTGATACCAGTTGATGCAATTAGAGTACATTTAAAACTTACAGAATCTGGACACCGAATTTGGCAATTCAGTCAGAACTAGGATTTTGAATCAACTTATATCGACACTATCAAACAAAATTATTGATACCAGTTGATACAATTAAAGGACTTTCCGAATCTGGACACCGAAATTTGCAATACAATCAGAACTAGGTTTTTGAATCAATTTATATCTACGCTATCAAAAAAAAATTATTGATACCAGTTGATGCAATTAGAGTACATTTAAAACTTCCAGAATCTGAACACCGAGTTTGGTAATTTAGTCAGAAGTAGGTTTTTGGAACAACTTATATCGACACTATCAAACAAAATTATTGATACCAGTTGATGCAATTAGAGTACATTTAAAACTTACAGAATCTGGACACCGAATTTGGCAATTCAGTCAGAACTAGGATTTTGAATCAACTTATATCGACACTATCAAACAAAATTATTGATACCAGTTGATACAATTAAAGGACTTTCCGAATCTGGACACCGAAATTTGCAATACAATCAGAACTAGGTTTTTGAATCAATTTATATCTACGCTATCAAAAAAAAATTATTGATACCAGTTGATGCAATTAGAGTACATTTAAAACTTCCAGAATCTGAACACCGAGTTTGGTAATTTAGTCAGAAGTAGGTTTTTGGAACAACTTATATCGACGCTATCAAACAAAATTATTGATACCAGTTGATACAATTAAAGTACATTTAAAACTTTCAGAATCTGGACAATGAGTTTGGTAATTTAGTCAGAAGTAGGTTTTTGAATCAACTTATATCGACGCTATCAAACAAAACTATTGATACCAGTTGATACAATTAAAGTACATTTAAAACTTTCAGAATCTGGACTCCGAATTTGGTAATTCAATCAGAACTAGGTTTTTGAATCAACTTATATCGACGCTATCAAGCAAAATTATTAATACCAGTTGAAACTATAAAAGGAAATTATTGATAACAAGTATTTATGTCAAAAAATGAAAATAAATGAGACAAATATCGATACAGTGATAGTATCAATACTTCTTCAAAACCTATTTGTGCACGTTACACTAGAAAATCTTGAGAAAAAATGAAAATAATACGTTATAATTGTTGACAAAACGACAATAATTGTACAAAATTAATTAACTATTAATTTATTCAATTTTTAGTTGAGCATTCAATTTTAAACTTAATCTTGATATCGCTAAAAAATATACTTTTTTTTATTTAATAGAATTAGGATTCATAATATTGTTTATAAAAATTATTACAATTTAAAAAACATTGAATAAATTTATCTTACCTTTTTTGTATTAAGTTTTTCTGTTCAACAAATTAAACCCTTATCCAATCTATTAAGTCAGAATTAAGTAATAAATAATTCCAACTCAGAAGCGTAAATATTTTTACTAATTTATAAACTTTAGTTTTATGATTAAGAAAACTAATCCAAGTTATTTGCGTTTTCATTACCGAAGGTTCATTTTAAGCCATCAATTTTTCTGGAAATGAAGTGAACTATCTTTTTCTAAGCATGTTTCATGAACGAAAATAAAACTATTGCTACGGAATTAAAGTGATATTTTACGACCACAACCAATAAAACGAAGTTAACGGTTCACACTTTGCTGCCGTTTTCAACTAGATTTATTTACTAAATTTAAGTAATAAATTATGTTTAAACGATCTCGGCTCGTTTTCCTGTAATAGAGAAATTAGCGGATGACTTTTTGAACTTTTAATTATTTTCGTTTAAATCAAATAATAATGGATGCTTAATTAAGCTATGAGGCATCCAAAGCAAAATTCGCTTGTTCTAAGCAGTAATAATTAAAAGATATTTTAAGTATTGTCCTTAGTTTTCAAGTGAAAAAAAATTATGATTGCAATGGAGAATTGGCTTAATATTTGAGTGTTTCATAATTTTTAATATGGACATTAGAAACTCATCCTCACAACTATGGAGTGAGACAAATAATAAATGAACAAAAAAATTTAATAATTATAAACCGAACGTATTATTTTCGCTAAAAGAAATTTTTTTTATTCACTGAATAAAAATATGGTTAAAACTACCAAAATATGATAAAAGTTTATTGTGTTTCTGGCTTTAGGGGAATATAAAAAAACTCGGTAACTTTTCCCCGAAGCACTATAGTAATAAATTTTGGTAAACTTTACTATAAACTGTAGTTTTATATTATATGATAAAGATTGAATTTTATCATCATGCAGCAGTTATATTGTCCATAATATTGCCGATACTAATAATATACATGCTAAACATATATGATCTTTCAAATTTATTGGCAGAAATTCACTACCTAATTTAAGACTTTTTTTTCAAAGACTCTGTCGTTTTACGAATTGAAGTATTTTATATCAACAAGAAGACAAAAAAAAAAATCGAAAAATTTCTATACTAACAAAGTTTAATATAGAACTCTTTAAAATTTAGCATGTATATTTTTAATAATGTTAGTGAAGTTTTACTAAGGCCTAATTGTAAATTTGTTATTTTTATCAAGTCTTAAGTAAGAATATTTAAAACATTTCTTTAAAAAGTGAATATTAAACAATATATTTAGTTCTTTTTTACTGTCTTATTAGTTCAGGTTTTAGTTCAAAACAAAACGTATTATAAATACATTATAATTACATTATTGATCAAGAAAAAAATTATTGTGAAATTATTACTTGCTGCAGAGCTGTTCACGTTTTTAAGCTCAAATCTGTCCTTATTGTGAAAAATATTATAGAAATTTTTAATCTTTTCTTTAAAACAAATTGTTTATAAAACCAGTCGGATACCTAAAGATTATTGCTTTCTTAATTTAATTTCTATATAATCAATCAATTACTCTTTATATTACCTAAGCTAAAAGCAATTCATGTGCACTAATTAAATATTTTGTTGAAGTAATTTTTAAACACGTGATTCGGAATTTTAAACTGTACCTTTTTCTCTTAAAGCAACTTTTTTATTATTTTTACTATCAACAAATACATGTTTTCTGTTTTTGTTTATAATAATTAAGAGTTGCCTTATTTTTTATTATTATTTATTATTATTATTTATTTTTTATTATTTTATTATTATATATTATTTATTATTTTTTATTTAAAGTTGAATAATAAATCACCCCAACTCTAAAATTTTTTTTCAAGATTTCAATTGCTAATTTTTGAAGTAAAATTTAAATGGTATATTTAGAAGAAATCAAACGTAACTCGCGGATTCAAAAATAATGAAATTATAAATTGGATAAGCTTAAAATAAAACTCTTCAGGTTTTAAGAATAGTTTTTTTATTCAAGAGATTTAGTCGCAAAACTATTTTCAAAGCAGTTCTGAAGAATCAACTAAAGAAAAAAATAGACCTTCCTGCTTTTTTGTTATAATTATTATTTTCATTAAAAAGAAAAAACACATGTTTAAAATTAATATTATTTAGTAAAAAAGAAGTTGATGATTAAAATGTTGAACATCACTTTGAAAGAAGGTTGAATTTGAATCAGAAATAAAGCATATCAAAATCGTAAAATATCGTTATCTTTAAAGAAAATTTAATGAATTAAAATTTTGAAAATGATATCAAAATCGCAATACTACTCAACAAATATTGAATCAATTGATCAATTATCAATTGATAACAAAATGGTAAAACCGTATATATTGTACTCTAACTTTGTAAATTATTATATATTAGTACAAATAAAGAACTAACTAAACATTCAAGTAGCTAAATTTCATAAAGTCATATATTTTTAAACTTCAAAAAAAATTAACATTATGAAGGTTAACTATACGAAAGTATGTTGGTTGAAAATTTGAAAGACCACACAAATTGTTTTATGAAGCACGTGTGAAGGCGAAATTCAAAACTGCTGACTATTTTAAAGCATCAGTTTCCACACAAAATATTTTATAAAACACGTGTTAATGCATCATTCAAAGCTGCTGATTTATTCCGAAGCATCAGCTTATGAGCAAAATAATTTATAAAACACGTGAAAAAAAATATTTCAAGCAAAATAATTTTTTGTCTCGCGTTTTATAATGAAATTCATTTTTGAATCAATTTTGATCAGAATCTTCTAAAATCCTAAATTTTACAATTTATGATTGTAAATAGTATGCTATTTTAAATCGAAGTATACATTTTAAAACCAAATCTGTTAAAAAGTTACGCTAACATGCATATTTTCATAAATGGTTTAGTGTCTAAATTGCACCTAAAATTCAGTGTAGCCATTTAATCCTGCAAAAAAAGAATCTCTTGAAGAACATAGTATTTCATTCTAAATAAAAATAAGAGTTCATTTACCAAATGTCTTGACGTTTTACACAATTAACATTTACAAGAAAAAGCTGATTGTTAAAATATGTTTAAGCTTCATGCCTTTTAACAATGCCACTTAAATGTAAAAATAACATTTTGGCTTACACTGCTCCCCTTTTAGAAATTTGAAAACAAAACTAGACCATTAAAAAATAATAGTTTACATTCAATTTGTACCAGCTTTGAATCTTTTAAACCACTCATATCAAAAATTATGCTTGCAAATGAACTTAATTAAAACTGAAGAAAAGTAATTTATAAATCATTATGCAGATATTTTCATGAAAAATTCATTAAGTTTTTTGTTCGAAAAGCAAATGATTTCAATTAAGTGAAGGGATGCTTAAATTATGTTTTGAAATAGTTTTTTTTTAAAAATCTTTGTTTCTAAACACAAGAAGAAGTAGTATTAGAAGTTGTATTACGTATGAGAATTATTTTATTTTCATAATAATGTTTGAAAAGGTTCCAATTGTATAAAATTTTTCTAAAACATCGGTCCTGATTTTTTAGTTCTTATCACTTACAATCTTGTAAATAAAAACTATGCGTGAAGCATTTTTCAATTTAGTACTATTTCTGTATTATCTGTATAACGCTTTGTTTTTCTCAATCCTTTCTAAAACTTTTCATTTACGTTTTCAAATCACTTCAAAAACGTTTAAATAAAATTCTGCAAGAATTTTTTTTTCTTGCTGTCCAGATAAATAAAAGAGCAAACCATTTTATCCTAAGGCAATGACTAATTCAAATTCCTACTATTCTGTTCCATTTTAAAAATATTAGATTGAACATTAGTAATGAAATTTTATTTATACATTGCACTCCATACGCTATTATACTATGTGATTCGAACCATTAAGCCCTTTAAGCCAGTAATTTTACCATATTAAGCACGGTTTACCATGTTTAGTACGTTTCACCATCATCTATTCATCACGTTCATCTATTTCGACTATTTATTCAAAAAATTATACTAAAAGAAAAATTATGGTCAAAATTACCAAAGTATGGTAAAATTTACCCTGTTTCTTGCTGCATGGGAACACCAAAAATCTTAGTAATTTTTACTGAAGCGCTTTAGTAAATGTGGACATTAAAGCCATTTATTCGGTTAAATTTACTTTTCTGTTTTGCTTTTTTATATTAAATGCGCGATAATCCGAACTATAATTTTTTAAACCAGAATTTCCGGTAAACCCTTACTAAAAGAGAGGAAAAATTTCTAAATGGGCTGCATAAATACCTAATATCTTAGTCTGAATTATGTTTTTTTAATCAAAATTTCATTACCATAGAGCAAGGTAATATTAGCAGAATTTATTTCTCAGTGTTTAATGGTTATATACGTATTAATCTATTACAGGGGCTCGAAACAAATACAGATACAAACAAAATTAAAGTATTGTTTTCGTCTCGGCTTTATTTGAGAGTACGCGGCATGAAAAGTAAACGAACTCAATTGGTAAGGTAATCGCATTATACACATTTTAATTCAAGCTGTAGTCATGCTGGACTACCGTAATGGAAGACTCTCTCTACTATTATTGTTTCTGGGACACACAACGTTGGCGATTTTTTTTCTTAAAATAACTACTTTTATTCCTTTTCCTAAAAAAATATTTTCCCTAACTTGAGATTTTTACTAAACTAACTTCCTTTATCAAACCCATTTTCTAATAAACAAACTTTTAAACAGGCATATTACATTATATTTTTAAAAAAATGACAAATAATTATATGATACAAATTATACAATATATATATATTATATATATATATATATATATATATATATATATATATATATATATATATATATATATATATATATATATATATATATATATATATATATATATATATATATATATATATACAATATTCATATATAATTATATTACAAATATTGATATTTTAATAAAAGGACAAGACATTATACAAATTTAAAAAAGGCTTAATGATTTTGATGAAATTGTGCAGTTGGTTTGTCGTCGGCCTTCTGAACCCAAGTCTGCGGGTTCAATCCCCGGCCCAGACACCGGATTTTCGGGATGCAGAATATCCTCAGCGACCATTTCGTATGATTATGCGGCATGTAAAAGATCTCTGGAGTGCCTTATTGGCTCTTGGCATTTCCGGCTAAATTAAATTCCTAGTGCACTTTAGCATTCAAATAGAGTCTCGGTGCTGCCATCTAGTATGACAGAAACTAGACGTCCAAATTAACATGGCCAAAGGTATCTCACCCATTGTGGTGGCCACTGAAAGAGTAGATACCACTTCTTGAGAACGCACTAGGTCTGCTCATCGGGAACACTGATTGTGCAGCTCATTTGGAAATAAAAAAATAAATTTTGATGAAATTTGTATTTGCAAATAACTAATGACATTTTATGTCCTCAATTTGATGTTTTAAACTTTTGGGGAAACTGCATATTTTAAAAATAAACACATATATAATAATATTTTTACAAAAGACACATTTCGTGGAGAAACTCTCTCTTGATAGTTTCTTCAAAAGTTTAAAACACCAAATTGAGAGTGTAAAATGTCTTTACTTATTTTAAAATACAAATTTCATCAAAATTATTAAGCTTAATGTTCGATTGACACAACTGATTAGGAAATTCTACTTAGGATATAAGCAGTCTGAACGAATTATTTTTGACGGCGGGTTTAAAAAACAGATAACAGATAAAGAAAGCAGATTTGTAAAATTTTTGACAATATGTGTTTTTCTAAAAACCAAGTGATTCTGTAACGAAATGATTGACAAAAATAATGAAAGAAGACCAAAAACTGAGAATATGTTTGATGTCCCCACGTGACATAATGTTTAACTCATTTACTTACAAAATACAATTTAAAAAATAGACTAAATTTAAAATCCATTAAAAAAATAATTTTTTTTTCTAATTTTTTAATGTATTTATGTAAAAATTAATTTTTTTAGTAGAAAAAAAATAATAAAGAAGAAATAGTTATAATAAAGTAATATACCAATAATAATATATTTATTCAGATAATATTATTATTTTTATATTACTTTAATAAATATTTTTATTCTGATTAAATTATAATATACCTCATAATTATTTAGCAATATGCGTTTTTCTAAAAGTCAAGTGATTCCATTACGAAATGATTGTCAAAATTAACGAAGTAAGCCTTAATATTGAGAATATGTTTGATGTCCCCAATGTGACATTATGTTCAGCTCATTCGTATACAAAATAGAATTTTAATAAAATAGATTATAATGAAAATCCATTAAAAAAACTCTTTTGTTTAGTTTTTTAATGCTTAATTTCGCAGAAAGAAATTAGAAAAAGAAAAAAAGAAAAAACAATTTTGTTTAGTAAAAAAAAACATTAAAGAAGAAATAGTTATAACAAAGTAATAAATAATTAATGAATATTTTAATTCTGATTAAATTATAATATATCTCATAATTATTTTAACTTTATTGAATTATTTTATTGAATTTTTGTTGTTTAAAGCAGACTGTACAATGTAACTTTAGTACGCACAATAATTTTTCAAAGAGTTCTTAAATTTTGTTTTACCTATTGTTGGTTCTGAGGTTCTTTCAACTCAGAAGAAGTAAGCAAAATTAATCGAGGCCAGATGACAGTACAGGGCGTTAAGAATATAAATCTAATAAATGCAGCGTATAAATTTAAGGTACTATTCTTAACTCGAAAAAAAAAAGCATTGTCGCGTGGGAGGCATCTGAGGAAGAAGGCCAACATTCACTCCTCTCTCTTCATTCCAGAAAATTCTACTCATACCAGTCAGAAAAGAAATTTAACTTTTTATTCGAAACAAAAACAAAAAAAGAATTTATAACTAACGTATGTTTTGAAAGTGGTTGATTTGACTGATTACCCTGTTACAAATTTGTCTTTAGTCAATAAGTAAATCTAGCTGAATAAAACAATTCACTGAGGTGTTTCAAACTATACACATAAAATCAGTGATGTAAGCTACGCTATAAACTGATAAAAACATTTTGATATAATTTGTAAAGCGAGCACTTGGTTGTTTTACAAATGTGCTTAAAAGCAATAAATAACTACACTGTAAAACATTTCGGATCAAACTACGGTATAAAGTACTGGTATTTTGGGTGTAGCATCCGTAAACTCCATTTTTACCGTAAAATATTATACTGTAATTTTTACAGTAATATTCATTTAATTAGAGTAATTCAGTGATTTTACTTAGAATTATTTAGATTTTCTGATTCTCTTCAGAATTACTTATCGATAAATTGAGAGAAAAATTGTAGAGGCTCCAACAAAATAAAAGAACATATAAAAACAAACTTAAATAAAAATAACTTTGTCAACTTTAATTGATTTGAAAACTGTTGTCAAAAAGCATCTTTGATCATTTTAGTTTACTTCCTCATTATTAATCAAATTTCGGTAAAGTACTGCCACTATGTGTGCATTATCCGTAAAAACCAGTTTACCGTAAAATCCATTTTTACCATAAAATAGTATACCATAATTTTAAGAGTAATATTTATTTACTTAAGAGTGATTCAGTGATTTTAATGTAATTATTACTGTAAAAATTACGGTACATCAGATTTTTTACTCCCTAACATGTACCGATAGATATAGATTTTACGGTACCGGCACCCTGAATGCCGGTAATTTTTCCGTAATTCTAGAATTTTTTATGGTGTAGAGCTAAACAGATGATCAGTGTGATTCAAATTAAAAAAAATAGTTTACAAGGGTAATTCGAAACAATTAATTCAAAGTGATCACTAATTAAAGTGATTACTGATCAAAGTTAAAAGGTGTTTGTTTAACGAGGCATGCTTGTACCTAAACCCGGTGCGACTTTCCAATTTTTAATTTGTAATAAACACATTGTAATTTTTCCTAAAAAAATAAATAATATTAAACTGGATTAATTATCACACGATTATGTTATTTTTTAAGCTAAAAAGGGATATAACAAGATAAAACATTTCTGTTAATTAATTAATTTTTCATTAATTCTTATTTGTTCACATTTATTCATATTTATGACAAAATAAAACATCTCTGTTAATTAATTAATTTTTCGTTAATTCTTATTTGTTCACATTTATTCATATTTTTGACAAAATAAAACATCTCTTTTAATTAATTAATTTTTCATTAATTCTTATTTGTTCACATTTATTCATATTTTTGACAAAAATAAAACATCTCTGTTAATTAATTAATTTTTCATTAATTCTTATTTGTTCACATTTATTCATATTTTTGACAAAATAAAACATCTCTGTCAATTAATTAATTTTTCATTAGTTCTTATTTGTTCACATTTACTCATATTTTTAACAAAATAAAACATTTCTGTTAATTAATTAATTTTTCATTAATTCTTATTTGTTCACATTTATTCATATTTTTATAAATTCCATACAAATGGAATACAAACCGAAAAAACTAAATAAAAAATAACCTTAGAATTACTGAAATCCAAAAATCTTATTTATTTTAAAACTAAAAATACTGATAATTGAGAAGAAAAAAACATTTCTATAATAATGAATAACATTAGTGTCATTTTTATATTGTAACCTCTTTTTTTAACACTTTCGCGTAGATTGACTCAATGCCAAAGGAACCACAAGTTCCATGAATTTGGATTTTAAAGTTCGTTGCCAGCTGGCGGCTTTCAAGAAAACTTGCAAGTTGAACCACCACATCAGTCTGAAGAATAATTTCTTATTAATATCCCAAATCGCATTATTGCTTCTCTTAAAATAGACTTCAAGAATACATAACTTTTGAAGGCCAAGTGACCTAGTCACCGTGACGCGGTGGCTGCATTTTTTTATTCTTATTTTGAGCGGCGGAAGGTCAAAGATTTATTGCTTAAATAAAAAAAGCTCTCTTAATTTTATCGTGTTTTTTAGAAGTATTTGCCTATTTATTTGCACGCTGATATTTTGAATTAATAATCGAAAGAGATGGTTGATGCATCAAGGACTTTTAGAAATAATGTTTTTTTTTTTTTTTTTTTTTTTTTTTTTTTTTTTTTTTAAATACTCAAATATTCTTTTCACAGAAGTACTATTGATTTTGATCTAAGTATTTTTAGTTTCGATAGAATTTCGAAAATCCGTTTGAATTTTCTTTTTCTATTTAAATTTTATGTGGTACAAAATTGCAAAAATTTAACTTTGACACTATGATATGTTAGATTGCGATAAATACTAGTTTGCGATATAAAAGTATGGAATAACTAAAGTATACAATCCAAATATCCAAATCCATCGTAAAAAAGGTATATTTGTTTTGAGAAAGTACGTTTTTGTATCTGATTTCTCAACTTAAATATTCAATAATAAAATAGACAGCTTTAAGACAAGGTGAAGGGGGAAAAAATAGTTTGGACAATACTTTCAAGGTATGACGTGAGCAGGAGTCGAAACCCAGCTATGGCTAGTCAATACGAATTCCGCATCCGGCTTACGCCGACCACAGTGGTAAAGTATCCTCAGTGGTAGACTGATCATGGATTAGAGTCCCCTTGTCACCAGGCTAACCATGGGAGGTTTTCGTGGTTTTCCTCTCCATGTAAAGCAAATGCGGGTTAGTTCCATCAGAACGTCCTCCACGAAGGCAAATTTCTCCCACTACTTGATCCAGGAGTTCCCTTGTCTTCTAGATAGGATTTAAAATTGCAAGGCTATGGAGTTGATCATTAGAAGTCGTACACCAAATAATATAGCTTCGGCTGTTCAAAGATGTTTATAATATAAAATTATAAACTACATTCAAATTAGTATTTCCTAATTACATAATTTGTATTACTATACTTTTATTCTAATAATTTAAAATAAGCTCGCATTTTTACAAATGAATGCAAATATCGTTAAACCGTAATATAATAAAAAAATGATTATGCTAAATATGCATCGTTTATAAGTTTTAGTGACCTAGTTTTTATATCATAAATCAATGAATTGTATTCAAATATTCATAATAATGACAAAGCTGAACAAACAAGAATAGAATAAAAAAAATAGTATAAGAAATTAAAGATTCCTTTCCTGTACTGAAAATAATAGCCCATTAATGTAGATCTAGTGCAATGTTAACAAAACAAACCAATACTGAATATATAGTTTCTCTGAAGCAAAACACAGCACTTACGTTTTAATGGTAAATTGATGAATCTTTAATGTCATGCCATAACGTAGATTTTTAAAATTTGATTCAAATAACTAAATCTAAACGTCATATTTTATAAATACGTAGTTATGAAAAAAAATACATTAAAAGTCAGTTTACATTTATAAGTCAGATAAAACAATTCAAAACTACGATTTGATTCAATTTTAAAATCAATAACTAATTAATTTAAGAAATCTGAATCAATAAAAATCTTAAATAATGCCTGCTTCGACAATCCACAATACTGAGTTTATCTGTTAATATGTCCCAAGACATCATTATCATCATCATCATAGTTGGCCAGACAGCCCAATGGGAGCCAATGCCTTCCTCTGAAGATTTCTCCATGACAACTTCCGATTTATCTTTGATCTCCAATTTTTTTCATTAATTGCGAGAAAATTAGACTCCACTGAGTCAGCCCATCTCAACCGCGGCCTTCCCCGCTTTCTTTTTCCAGTGGGTCTAAAAAGCAGTATCTTTTTTATTGTGTTGTCGTCACTCATATTCGAATCACGTGGGCGATCCAATTCATTCTATTTATTTTTGTCCCAAGACATATGCTTTACAAATGATATATGCTTCCATTTTGAAATGTTACTATACTATATCGATCCTAAAACAATTTTTTTAATATTATAAACAATGAAAAATTATGTTAACTTGAGTGACAATACAGTGTTTTTCCGTCGTTTTGTCTCAAAGCGCAGACTTGGCGACGATTTCTAACATTTGGCGACGTCACTTTATCATAAAGCTCCTGAGGCACCCATTTTCTTAAATGTTAGAAACAATAATATAATTTATAGAACGAAATCTAATTACGCAAACATGAGTGACAATGCGCAATACAGTGTTTCTATATAAGTATATCACAAAACGTGCACCACACGACAGCTTTTGATATGTTCAGATGCCTCTGTATCATACTATATCCAATTGCGGTGACTACATCTGATCGTTTAATATCAATTTATGCAAGCAACATTTCAGCTTCATTACAACAAAATATTTATCATACCTTCATAAAAATAATAAGTAACTGTGAGTTGGCACTTTATTAAAATGATGCTACAGCATCACTGAAAACTTATGTAGCTGTATTATAATACTTAATATAGCTAAACCAAAGCATTTTATACCACAACTAAAAATGATTAATGTCACTGTAATACAAAAAAATATTTCTCGTTTCATCAAAATATTTCACATTGCTAATTAAAAAAAAACAATTCTAAATTAGTAAAAAGTGTTACGGTGTTAATAGAATTAATCATTGATGCAACATACGCGGGCATTTTTTATTTAATTTATTTTTCTTCATTTTATTTATTTTTTATTATTTTCTTTATTTTTTGACATTTTTTCAACTTTCAGTTCTTAAAAATCGTGATGCAAATGTGTATTCAAAAACTAATTGTCTTGCTTGTTGGTGTTGATTAAAAACAATATATATCACTGCTAATTTCATAAATACGAATAGTGAATTGATATGGATAGCTGTTGATTTGAAAAACTACCTTTGTTGATTTAAAAAAATATTTTTTTCGCCTTTTACTTTTTTAATTTAGTTTCAAAATATTTTCATACGATGAAATTATGTACATTATGCATGCGAATAATTGTCGTTCTAAAACAATAAATTTATTTGATATAAAATAGCTGTTATTTTAAAACAATCTTTTAATTTTTGTTTTGTAGCTAGACATATAACTTTTGATTTGTGATAATAATGTTTCTTATGAATATCTTTTTAAGCATTTAAATAAAAACAAAAGCTTCATTTTGAATTTATTTTTCTATCCTTCCACTATCAAAATTATGTATCATCAATAATGAAAACACTTATCTAAAAACTTGATATAGAACTTGATATATTACTACTTTGATGATAAAATTCTTTCATTTAAAAATTTTAGAACACATTATAAATTATTGTTAGCACAAAAGATGAATAGATAATATAAAAACCAGAAATCTTACTATATCAAACATGGCTTATGTTTAATTTTTTGAAAATATCGAAAAAATAATAAAATATGAAAAGAATAATAGTGCAAAAAAGTTATAAATACAGTACACAAAGACAACTGTCAATGAAACCGAGTGAAATAAATTGTAAAATGCTCTTAGAAAAAAATGACAAATTAAATTTCAGCCAGAAAAAAAATACAACGTCCTGATTCTATCTCGCTCAGTTTGAAGGTTTGATTATTTAAGCATGCAACAATGTTTTTTTTTTTCTTAGCTTAATTGATAGAGATCTGAATAAAACAATGATTATTTAAACAATGTCTAATGATATAAAAATGTTGTGAAAAATGAAATTTTTGATTAATGTAAAAAAGTATTAATAAAAAACAAAGTTTTTAGGGATACAGGGCGATAATTCAGTTGAAAATATGAAAGAAAATATTTTTTAAAAAATAAGAACTACTATTTGATATCAAGAAAATCATTTTTTAATTTAAAAAAGAAAAAATTATTCAAAGTTTCTATAATTTTTTGACTGTATCATAGTTATGCTGTTTTATAATTAAAGAATGCACCCTGTGAATGAATTTCAAAAATATTTCTCTCATTTTTTAATTAATGTAAAAGAGTATTAATAAAAACAAAATTTTTATGAATACAGTTGAAAATGTGTGTGAAAATATAAGAAGAATAAGAATTACTAGCTAATATTAAGAAAACCAGTCTTTAATTAAAAAGAAATATTTACAGTTTTTATATTTTTCAGTTATCCCAGTTAGGCTGTTTTATAGTTTAAGAAAATGACCTGCGAATGAATTTTACAAATATTTTCCTCATTTTTTTAATCATCAAAATGTAAACAAAAAATATAAATATAAAATATAAATAAAAAATACAAATTAAAAATATAAATAAAAAATATAAATATTAAATATAAATTAAAAATATAAATAAAAAATATAAATAAAAAATATAAATAAAAAATATGAATAAAAAATATAAATAAAAAATATAAATAAAAAATATAAATATTAAATTTTCTTTAACATAAAAATGTAAAAAAAAATTATTAATTGAATACTGTGATGTCATTTTAGTTGAGAATTTAGTTCTTGCCCCACTAATCATCTCTTATAATTCCATTTAATAAAGTGTAAAATATCATTTTTTCATTTTACTAAAAATTGTATTTATTTGAAAAATAAAGAAATTCTAATATTTTTCAATCATTTACTTCACAATTTATTTCGAACCAATTTTTTTCTTTACTATTTACAATATACCGTTAAAAAAAATTTTTCTCATATTCGATTTTTGTGCACTCTACTAAAATTAGACAATCAAAGTAAAACTGTTTTCAGAAATGACTTTTAAAATTTTAAAACAACCGAAAGCAAAATTTTACTCATAAAGATGAGTTATTTGTGATGTTAAAAGAATTGAGGTGATTTGACTACTTGCGCAACAGTTTTAAGAATTTAGATGCGCATTGAATATACTTAAGAAGCTTTTAAATAAATTGATTCCTTAAATGACAATACAAATAATTAAGTAAAAGAGCAAAAATAATTTCATTTTAAATTTACATACCTTTTTTAACAAAACAGCTTAAGATCTTTCGTAAATCTGTAATTAGGGTAATCATCTTGCTCAAATCCCGTGACAATCCCAATAAAGTATTCAACGAGCAGCGAGCACACAAATGAGGATGCAATTTTCATACTTAAGGAATATGTTATATTTTTGTTGAAATATTGGTATGGCAGATGTTTTCTTCTATTAGGGAAAAACTAATACCGTAGGGAAAATATTAGGGCTAAAAACTTAAAACGCTCTTCCTTTTATTGACGTTTCATTTCAGTGATTTATAACAACTGCAATTTCCAACCATGCGTGAAGTAACATTAAACCTCGATTTTTTTTTTTTTTTTTTAAATAAGCATTAATCAATGGAAATTTAAGAGTTTCGTAATCTTTTAAAGAATAAAAACTGTTAATCTTACTTTATACATAAGTTCTAGCAATAGTTCTAATTATCGAACGTAATATTTCTGAAGAATTATTTTCTCAATTTCAAAAAATTTACAAAATTGCATGATTCAATTGCATCCAAAATTATGAGAAATAGTAGCATCTAGTTTATCAACTACGAGAAGATGAGTTGTAGCTCTTAATTTTGAGAGAAAACTTCAAAACTCGCAATTCAAAGGCTATTCACCTTTGAAAAAAAGTTTTAAGCATTGAATACAATCACATATGCAAATCAATTCAACGAGACATTAAACTTCATGGCAAAACTATCCGTTACCATAGAGATTTCTAAATAATGAAAAACTAAAATAAAAGTTTGAAAGAACAAAAGCATTAAAGGGAATAAATCAACCCTATAGATTATGAAATGAAGACATTTTTAAAGCCGTAATCCTAAGAAAATACTTTATTTAATTATTTTTCTTTTGCGTTAAAAGTTAGCGATATATTTGTATTTTCAAAATATATGTTTTCAGAAAACCACAGTTATTTTGGTAGTTTATTAATTATAAATTATTTTAATTAGTTTCATCTCGATAAAAAATAGATTGATATGTTTAGTCTTCCTAGTTCGCAGTGATCATAACATCCATAACATACAAATAATGAATAAAATCCTTATTGCCATCAGACTATGCGTGAGTGACTTTTGTCTACATATAACAAAAAGGCTAATTAATGTCATGTGTAACGCAAATGCGGATTAATGCTATATATAACGTAAATGCGAATTAATGCTAAAATTAACGCAAATGCGGATTAATGCTATATATAACGTAAATGCGAATTAATGCTAAAATTAACGCAAATGCGGATTGATACTATATATAACGTAAATGAGAATTAATTCTAAAGTTAAAACAAATGCGGATTATTGCTATTATATCGAGCAAATGCGGGTATCTTAAAAAAACAACTCAAAAAATACAAATTTTCCCTGATGTTGGATTCGTGCCTTCTAGGTTGAGTTCAAAGTTGATGAAAATCACTTGAATGAAATAGAGGATTAAGCTCTCGCAGTGGGTAATTCAGGTTCGAATCCCAGCTATAGTCGGTCGAATTGTTTGCTGCTTCTAGCTTTCACTGGCCACAGTTCTGATGGAATTTGTGACAGTGCTGGTGAATAATTAAAATCATCCGTGCTACCAATTATAACTTGATAAAAATTACTGATGATCCAGTAGTATATGGATCATGGGTTAGATTCGGGCTAAACCTGGAAGGTTTGCATGTTTTCAATCACCAACATCGCAACTTCATGTTATATTCTTTCAAGACCTCCTGGGAGGGTTTTTATCCCTACGCTAAATTTGGTTGTTTCTTTATATGATTAGAAAAATAAAACTATGAAGTTATACATTTATATAGCTGCAAACCTCATCGAGATCTGCTGCTTAACGACAGTTACAAAAAGAAATTAAATTTATGGAAAAGAACATTATTGCGTCACATTAACTACCGGAATAGGTTTTTCACATACAATTGGAAAATAAAATAGTTTTTTTTTTTTTTTTTATCAAAGCTTGCATAATTAAGTAGACACTGTTTTTGCATCAAATGCTCATTTTATTTTCTGAGAGAGAAAAGGTATTGTCAAAACTACCAGAATATGCTACAATTTTTCGTGCATCTGGCTCTATGGGAACACCAAAAAGCTCTTTAAAGTAATTTTTAATGAAGTGCTTTGGTATTGATTTTGGTAAAGTTAACAGTAAAACATTGCTTAATGATATATGTTAAAATGTGTAATGTGCTGAAAATTGGTAATTTTATTGTGATACCTTCCTGCATAGGAAACAATTTATCCGCTGCAATTTATTTTCAGTTTAGCATTTTTACTAATTGTGTGATAATAAGAACAATAAATTTGAAAAACCAGAATTTCCGGTAAGCCGTTAGCTGATAATAACGGAAAAATTAGATAAAGAATTTTTTAAATAACATAAAATTTATATTTTGGTTTTATTACCAGATCCATGTTTTTTTTACCAGAAATGTCATTACCATGCCAGTAATATTATCAGACAGTTTTTCTTTCCATGTTGAATAGACAGTAAAACTATTTTTCTAATATATTACTTAATCCCTAAATTTAACAAATATTTTTTTGAAAGTTTTATTTTCATGGTTAAAAAGAGAAAATCAATTGAATTGCACTAAACTGTAAAAGATTTGGACCGTTTTGGAAAAAATTTGAAAATTTTGTTCTTTTTAACTCGTGCTTGATCTTATATACCATAATTTTTTAAATAATGTTTACTAAATCACTGTAATTTATAACATCAATACTAATTATTAGTAATTAATAAACATTATTCTAAAACTATGATAAAAATGTAATTTGTGGTAAAATTAATTTTACGGATGCTGCCCTCAGGGTGACAGTACTTTTCACCGGAATATTTTACAGTGTGTAAAGATCAAAAATGACTTAAGAGACGAGAGAAAAAACATTTTCTAATTTTCTAAGTTTTTTATGAACAGCTTAGAATTAACTTAATTTTTATAGTAAAAAACATAAGTTCAATACATTTATTGCCCAAACAAACCGATCTGACCTGGTTGAAATGATCAAATGGATATTCTAGAAGATTTTTTTTTTTGCAAAAACTTGAGCTGGCGTAGTCAAAACAAAACATCTAACCTAAATATAGTGGTTAAGAATAGTACTTTGAAACTGTATCTTTTAATAAACTACTTAAAACATCACAATAATAAATACTAAAAATTAAATTTTACTTACAAAGATACAGAGAACAATTTTTAAGTAAAAAAAATATTTAATCTGCATTGAAAAGAAACATTCATAAAATTTTCATAAAGTTAAAATTATTTAAAACATGGTTTTTTATTCCGTTCATAAAAGCAGTAAATTTGCAACAAATACAACTTTATCAAGTTATCTTTGTGTCACATATTCAGTTAGCACAATTATATGGATTATGTTTTACACACTTCGTTATCATCACGATTTTGGGCGCAAGTCCCGGAAAACTCAACTACACCAAATTCTTCAAAGTTTAAATAAAGAGATATTACTTTAGTAGTTAACTACATTCTAACTATTTATCTTGATTTTATTTTGGATTTATATTTTTAACTTTCATCAAATATATTTTTTGTTTCACACTTTATGATAAAAAAAATCAGCAATTTATAATAAAAAATGTTTCAAAAAGCGATGCTTTTAACTATATTTGATTTCTTGAGATTGTATTTAAATCAAATATTTCGAATTATTTTTTAATGCCATCGATATTGAATCATTTTTCAATACTTTTTGTTTTTAAAGACTTGAATTTATTTGCTCTATGAGTATTTCAGTTATTCGTGAGATAATTATCTGCATTTATGTGCATTGTGAATATTTATAAGTATTTAAGTTATATTTATTAATTAAGCGTATTAAGATATATTTTAATTTCCTTCGTACTTCATTACATTTTAATCGTATTGTTCAACAGAAAATTTACTTTTATATTCATCATTTTATTTATTTTTATGTTTGCATATTTTTAAATACGTATAAATGCACATGATTGTGATAGTATCCTATGGTTCATTAAATTAACCATAGTTACAACATAAACATTATCCTAAATTTAATAACTATTGAAAAATATTATTGCAAAAAATTACGAAATACAAGTTCTCAGTTTGACAAAATTGTAACATGAGAATCGTTGCGAAAAAACATTTCATCAAATTAAGGAAACTATTATCTTCAATACGAATTCCGTCAAAAGCTCTAGAATAAATGCAGCCAATCATTTAAAACAATGAAAATACGACATAAAATTAAGATTGTATAGGCACCCAGTCATTGCTAGAAATTAAATCTGAGAAACCTGCTTCTCTAGTGAGATTTTATCCTCTGTACCATCCCGCCATGAAGACATTTTTTAAATTAATTTATATATTGCTAGAGAGTTTCCTGAATGGACTCACAAAACATACTAGTAAAGAAATAGTTCCATTAAAAATGAGGAAATAAATTCATAAAGAAAACAATTTATAAAGAAATAATTCTCAAAATTAATAAAAAATGAATCACTGAGACGTCAACAATTAAAGTTTATTTGTGAGGGTAATTATTTATTCAATAAAATTTGTTTTTCATTTAAAAATACGAAATTAATTACTGATTTTTTAATTTTTCTTTGAATAATATTAACGTTTTAATAGCAAAAAGACCTTCAAAAAAATAAGTTTTTGCGCTGTAAAAAATTTCAGATCCAATTTAGTACCGGCGCTTTGGATGACACATCCGTAAACTACATTTTGTCGTAAAATCCATTTTTACCGTAAAATATTGTACTTTAATTTTTACACTGATATTCATTTAATTCGAGTAATTTTACGGTAATTATTACTGGAAAAGTTACAGCATATCAGATTTATTCTTCCATAACATGTCCCAGTAAAAATGAAATATACTGTATACTACCGACACCGTCAGTGCCTGTACTTTTTACTCTAATTTGATCCGAAATTGTTAAAAAAAGTACTTCGATTATTTATAAATAAATTATGAATCTGTTAACTCCTATATATTGTAAATTGATTTTTGAAGAAATAAAAGGTAAAAATAAATAGGCGAGTAAAAAGTAAAAATATTTAGAATTACTTTTCGATACATTGAGAGAAAAATAATAGAGGCAACAACAAAATAAAAGATAAAGAAACTTAAGTAAAAATAACTTTATCAACTTCAGATGATTTGATGACTGCTGTTAAAAAGTATCGTTAATAATTTTAGTTTTATTCTTCATTCCTGATCCTGATTTCATCCTGATTCTTCATCCCTATGGGTGCATCATTGGTAAAAACTATCTTAACCGTAAAATAGTATACCGTAATTTTTACGGTAATATTTATTTTATTAAAAGTCATTCAGTGATTTTACGGTAATTAATACTGTAAAAATTATGGTATATCAGCTTTTTTTTTTGTTGTCCATAACATATTCCTGAATAAAAGGATCCGGATTTTTTACAGTGTGGAGGGCTAAAAAAAAAATAAAAATCTGAATCTTCCGACTCCAAAAAAAAAGGAAAATGAGTTTGACTCGTGCTATCTTTCATCAATGCACGAGTAAACATGTGATCATTACTAGTTTCTTTCTGAATGAGTTCACCAACTGATATTATTCGAGAATATAATCAACACCCATTACTTTTCTTTTCGTGGCAACAGGCAAGTCTCCTGGTGCTCTTATTCCTCATTATCGCTTACAAATGGGGCTTAATAAAAAAAAACAATATTAATTATCCCCAAAGTGCACTTGGCGGGGAATAAAACTTATCGAGAGGGACACCAATTCAATATCTAAATCACCTGCGAAGCTTTGAGAAAACTAGACCACGTCCTTACCTAATAGAAACCATATACAAACATCACGATTTTTGCTTTGTTTATGTCGAGGTATTTTGTTCGCTATTTGAATTAAGGTAACAGTAAACACTCAAATTGATAAGAATCCTTAGGGGTTTTAATTTCCTCAGGTGAATACGAGTTCTGTGACCCTAAGGATTTCTACTGATTCTTATTCCTTTATTGAACTTCTATTTTTACTTTTGTTCAATATTACGTTTTATTTAAACATGCATAAACTATTGCCCTATAAATTCGGAATTATTTAAAAAATTATACGGAAATTCAGTAATTATACTGACAAGTGTAAATTATGGTGTTTTTCGCTTCTTCATTGCATGGCAATGAGATTTCTGGTAGAAAAAAATAATTCTGATAATAAAACCAAAATATACGGTATTTAAACCATTTAATTGGTAATTTTTTTCATTCATAGGGGTCAGGGATGTAGGCAAGGGAGTTCAAACACCCCCAATTTTAAATTGCAATTTTTAAAATTTTCTTTAATTTCTCATTTTTGTTTTTAAAGAAAATAATTTAATATTTTTAATTTAATATTTAATCCTTTTCATATTACTTCTGAGTTACTTTTAATCAGATATAGTCTTTCTCGAACACTAATTTCACACGCTATTTCTTTTCTCCCAGACATTTGCTTTTGAATATAACGTTCAGGTTCCTTAAAATTTTTTCACTCCAATTTAATAATCCACTAATTATAGCAAGAAAAAAAAATTGTTTTTTTCGAATAAATGCTATTATATAAGTGATGAAGGAAAACTCCTTAACTCTTCTCTGTACTCTAATTGCAGTTTTATCTCATTCGATTAATCGAGAAAAAATACATAGTAAACAGTACCTTACTTGTACCTTATAGTAATGTAAGATGTGTAAATAAACGAAGGTACAGAATTCTACTTTTTATGCATAAAATCCTTATAATTAAATTCAATGGGAAAATATACATTATAAAATATTCCTAACGGAAAATATGCTCCCTTTTCCCTCCTCAAATGATCCCCATTGCCCTCAAAAAGATGAGAAGTATACAGAAGAGTTTTGGGAGGTTTTCAGGTATGATTTATAACAAGATAACAAAGCTTTCTAAGAAGAGAAAAAATCTCAGTAATTCATTTTTTTTGGTAGAAAAAGTATAATTTTACTGAACTCCAAAGAGGTACGGTATTAAAAATCATATTCTTAATTTTATTCTGTTTCAAATTTAATAGATTTTTTTAATACAGATTGAAAATAAAATTTCGTTTCAAATTTATTAATACATTACTAAGATTTAAACGTTACTGCTTCACTTCAATTTGTCAATTTTGAATTTCTGAAAGCTACCATGGAAAAGTTGTACCTATGTGCTTGCATAGGGTAACGGTTAACCAGAAATTCTAATTTTTACAATTATAGTTCTTATTACCACAAATTTCCGACCAGTCTGTGTAGGGGGCTGGGAACTGTCCTTGCATCAGAAAGGTTCTGGGTTCGAATCACGGGCAAGGCATGGATGTTTCTTTCTCTCTGTGTGTTCTATGTCCTTTCTCCTTTTTTGTGTGTGAATGTGTGTGAATGCGACCCGCCCTATAAACGGGTTTGTGGTTGAGTGAATGGTGTGGCAGAAGTCGAATTCCTGGCCATAGATGGCGCCACTGAAAAAACAGGAACAATCGCACCCCCTCTGCCTAATACAGGCATACGACAACAACAACAACATTACCACAAATTTAGTAAATAATGCAAAACTGAAAAGAAAATTGTATCGAACAAGCTGCTTTTATGCCATGCTCTAAGACATCATGATAAATTACCAAATTATACCACATTTTCAAAATTTTAACCATATTATATTGAAAATTATTTGATTTTTATCAGAACTCTCACATTAATAGCAAATATGTCTATGGCCCTGATTTAAGCAATTTTAAATTAGTCATAAATATTTAGATACACTAAGATTAAAATTGAATTTCTCAAAATATATAAATGTTTTTTTTTTTTCGCAAAAAAATATAAATGTTTTTTTTCTTAAGTGAATAATGTAAAAAATTTTAGTTCCTAACTTTTATTTGCATTATTATAAAGAGCACTACTAAAAGTTTTCAGCGATTTTATTTCTCTTAAAATTATTGCTCCAAAATAGTGATGAAGTTGTATTCATCAGCCATCTCGATCCTTTAGTTTAAGTCAAATGTCTTACTATAAAGGATTTTTAATTTTTTCATCTGTATATTAAATATGCTCTTAATTTTTTTCTATATACTTAAATAATTAAAAAAAGAGAAAAACTTCATGCGAATTTAAATATAAAGTTACTTAAACATAAAATTACATAAAAACAAATTAAATCTGACAGTAAAATTCAAATAGAAAGATTTTAATAAAGTTCAACCATGAAATTAATTACTTTTTAGCATTAAAGGACGAATTATGCTAAACGAAATGATATTTCATTAAAACCTAGACCTAGATAATTTAAATACTCAAAATATTTGTCCCACCTGCGATGATGGTAAATAAAATTTTTATTGAAGTAGATTTTAATATCTTGAAAGTAGAACGTATCCTGATTTATGAAGGAAAATTTACTTTTCATAGAAGAAAGCATCTCTTTTTATAAAAAATAATATACTCTTTGTAGGAGAAATATTTTTATTTTTTATAAAAAAATATGCATTTTTAATTGACAATATCTCGTTTTCTAGAGAAAAGTATGATTTTTATAAAGCAAATATATGTTTTGTAGAAGAATTATACTGGTTTTTTTTTAATATACGTTTCGTAAGAGAATGATTTTTATATTTTATATAAAATATACATTTTTTAGTTGACAATATCTCGTTTTCTAAAGAAAAGTATGATTTTTATAAAGCAAATATATGTTTTGTAGGAGAATTATACTTTTTAAAAATATATATATACGTTTAGAAAGTGCACTATTTTATAAATAGAACATTGGTTTTTTAGATTAAAATATCTCGTTTTGTACAGAAAAATCTGACTTTTTAGAAGAAAAATATAATTTTTGTAAGAAGAATTATCTTTATAATTATATTAACCGTTAGAAGAAAAATATACGTTTTGAAGAAATATAATTTTTGTTAGAAGAATTATCTTTATAATTATATTAACCGTTAGAAGAAAAATATACGTTTTGAAGAAATATAATTTTTGTAAGAAGAATTATCTTTATAATTATATTAACCGTTAGAAGAAAAATATACGTTTTGAAGAAATATAATTTTTGTTAGAAGAATTATCTTTATAATTATATTAACCGTTAGAAGAAAAATATACGTTTTGAAGAAATATAATTTTTGTTAGAAGAATTATCTTTATAATTATATTAACCGTTAGAAGAAAAATATACGTTTTGAAGAAATATAATTTTTGTTAGAAGAATTATCTTTATAATTATATTAACCGTTAGAAGAAAAATATACGTTTTGAAGAAATATAATTTTTGTAAGAAGAATTATCTTTATAATTATATTAACCGTTAGAAGAAAAATATACGTTTTGAAGAAATATAATTTTTGTTAGAAGAATTATCTTTATAATTATATTAACCGTTAGAAGAAAAATATACGTTTTGAAGAAATATAATTTTTGTTAGAAGAATTATCTTTATAATTATATTAACCGTTAGAAGAAAAATATACGTTTTGAAGAAAGTGTTCCATTTAATGAATTAAACATATGTTTTCAGCCAAAAATATCTCGCTTTATGAAGAAGTATATGAATTATAGGTTTATATACGTTTTGTGGGAGAATTTTTCTGTTTTAAGAAAACTATACTGTTTGCAGAAGAAATTGTCTTCTTTTATAAATAGCAATATGAATTTTGTAAGAAAAATATTCATTCTGTTGGAGAAAGTGTCTCATTTTATAAAATAAAATATACATTCTACATGAAAAAGTATTTATTTCGAAGATTATCAGAAAATAATAATACCCTGATTGGATTTTTTGAAATTAAGAACTTTAGGTATATTCTATTATTCAATAGAAATCTGTCCTATAGAACCTTGTCAAATGTTTATTTTTAAGGTTGTAAGAACATACATTTTGAAAGTTCTAAAAAAAATTTTAAATACTTAAAATTTTAATTTTCATATCTACATTCATGAGAACATATATTTCAATGAATAAATTTAAACAAAAAATATTAATTCGCATGATATCAGAAAAAACTAAGTCCATCTAATTCCCCCACAGGTAGGCATAAAGAAAATAGATTCTTTTTTTTTTTTTCTTTCTTTTTTTTCTTTCTTTTTTTTTTTTTTTTTTTGAAGAAGTTTCTGCAACCATACACTTATTTTATTAGCTTAATATTTAAAAAAAATAATACAATATACAGAGATAATTACCTTAATCCGTTTTCAGTATTAAATGTACAGATTCCCATTTATTTGTTAAACAAAAAATCATTTAAAATTTCAACCATTTCGACCAATAAAATTCATGAAGAAAAAAAAGTTTTCATAAAGCCTCCATTTTCTGGCAGAACATTTCAAAAATAATTTAAATGAAGTTTCCAAATAAACATAAAGCTCATTCGTGCTCCTGAATTTGACAAATTGCTTCCCTGCGTAATAAAGTACGTACTTTAACAGGATTAGCGCATCAAACCAGGTATGATAAACATATTGCCCATTTTGTAAAAGTTTAACGGCGCCAAAATTGGCTCTCAGCGAATATTAACGTGAAATTGCCATTTCACGCATTATAAGATCGTTTTATCCAATGGTTGAGAAAATAGTTCTTTTTAAATGGAAAGTCGTTTGGGCCTTAAAATGAAATGAATTGAAGAAGTTTCAACCTGAGTTTCATTTAGTTTTGCTTTATTAACACATTTCCTTGGTAGTTAATGCTTATGGAAGAGTGTTGCCATTGAACATGTTATTTTTTCACGTGATCAGTTTTCTACTTACTTATTTCAATTTTACTTTAGTTTATTTTTATTTGGCTTCACTTAACATATTTTTGTTTGACTTCGTTTCGTTTGATTTTTTCTATTATTTAATTGTGTTGGATTATTTTATTTTAGTTTATGCACTTATTTACTTTTAAATTTAGTTTATTTTAATTTGACTTTAATTTTATTTATTTATTTATTTTTAGTTTTATATTTATATTTAGTTTTAAATACAGCTTATTTGTATTTCCTAATTTATTTTCGTTTTTATTTTATTTTTAAATAATTTAATTTTTTCTTTGGAACTTATTTTTATTTGCTTTAGTTTTCATTCTTTCTCTTTTCCTTTCCTTTTTGATTATATAATTTTTTGTTTACATAATTTTTTATTTCATTTGATTTTTATTTGATTGTTTTCATGAGCTGATCTCGTTTTATATTAAGTTTATAAGATTAGAGATCATTTAATTAAATTTTATTCATTGATTTAATTATTTTTGGTTTATTTTAGCTTTATTTATTAATTTTTATATTAGTCCATTTTTGACATAATTTTCCTTTTAGTTTATTTTGTTTTTCTTCTAATGTTTTATTTTGTTTGTTCATAAATTTTTGTCTTACTTAATATTTATTTGATTGGTTTCATTTATTTATCTCTTTGTATTCTAAATTTGTAAGTCCACAGATTATTTAATTTAATTTAATTTGTTGATTTAATATATATTCTATAGTATATTTCAATTTCCCTTAATTTTAATTATTTTTGTTTATTTATTTGCTTATTAAATTTCATTTTCAGTTAATCTTTATTTGCTTATTTAATTTTATTTTTTTAAATTAATTTATTTTTTGCCCTAGTTTTCAGGGTTTTTTTCTTAATATTTTTTTGTCTATATAAATTTTTGTCTTATTTAATTTTAATTTGCTTGTTTCCATGTATTAATGTTGTTTTATATTATGTTTATAAGATTACGGATTATTTGATTTAATTTTAGTAATTTATTTTTTTTATTTTTTGGTTTATTTCTCTTTTATTTAACTTTTTTAATCTTCTTTGACTTTATTTTTAATTATTTTTTTATTTATTTGATTTTAATTATTTATCTAATTTTTATATTATTACCTAACATAAAAATTAGATAAATAATTAAATTTGACGTAAGTTTATTTGACGTAGTTAAGTTTTATTTGACGTAATGTTCAATTTAGTTTATTTTGTTTTTCTATTCTTAACATTCTATTTAATTTATTTATATAACTTTTATCTTATTTGGTCGGTTTCCCTAACGGATCTCATTGTATTCTAAATTTGAAAGTCCTTAAATTACTTGATTTAATTTATTTATTTGTTTTATTTATGTTCTTATATATTTCAATTTCACTTAATTTTATTTCGTTTTGTTTAACTTTTCTTCATTTTTTATTTAACTTAAATATATTGCTTATTTAATGCTTTTTTTAGTTAATTTTTAATTGACGTAATTTTCATTTTAGTTTCTTTTCTTTTTCTAATATTTTTTATTTGATTTTAAAATTTTTATATCATATAATTCTTAAATTGATTGTTTTCATTTTTTAATCTCCTTTTATTTAAAGCTTATAAAATTAAAGGTTATTTATTTGTTTATTTTATGCACTAGGTAGCAGATCTCCTTCTTTGCTACTATTTACTAACCTCCGTGATTAAATTGCAATCATCTTCATTTCTACGAAAGCGGAAATTATTCCTTAAAATGCCATGTACTAAAAATAATCCGTAATTACGCATAGGTTAAAATTAAAGGTTATTTATTTGTTTATTTTATGCACTAGGTAGCAGATCTCCTTCTTTGCTACTATTTACTAACCTCCGTGATTAAATTGCAATCATCTTCATTTCTACGAAAGCGGAAATTATTCCTTAAAATGCCATGTACTAAAAATAATCCGTAATTACGCATAGGTCACAAGCTTCCCTCTCTCAAAGATTTGCTTTCCGATTTTGTTTCGATGCTTTAGTAAACTCAAATAGCCTTTTTCCGATTTCCACCGTTCAAAAATAATATTTAAAACGAAGAGTTTTCTTTTGCCGTAAAAATTTTGATAAACCCAAACGGGAAATGGATTTTTGTAAGATAGTACTGGTAGTATCATATTACAGAAAATGCATTCCACGAACTTAGTGACTCGTAATTAATTTTTAATTTTTATATACTCTAATACATATTTAAAGTATTAGAGTTTACATGGCGACAGCGTAGAAGAACTATAACTTCTCCTTGTAATAGTCAATCATATTTGCAGGCATTGTTTTTTAATTTGTTGACTATACAAAAATTTCATAAAATAAATGAAGTAAAAGTCTTATAAATTTATAGTGGATATATATATATATATATATACATCATTGTACCAAATATACATGTGATCTAGAACACTAAAATTACTGTACTTTTATTTTTCCCATATCCACTTAATATTATTTAAATGTAGTTTAATTATTATATATTCATTAACTATCCTCTCATAAAATACTTATAATATTTCTGTAAATGTTTAACAATACATGGAGCAGCACATTAATAAAAAATAATATAGCTTCAGATTTGTTTTGATCACAAAAACTAAAGACCAAACAAAAAGTGAAATATATAAATAACTTACTCGTATCCCATGTCATCCTATTCTAAATAGCAGAATTCATCAATTTTTAACATTGCACAGCACAGAAAAACAAATATTTTGGAAGATTATCAAGTTTCATTTTAAATTTTCTTATAAAATTTATTCATGATACAGATGAAATATGATATAAATTTTTCTTCTGCGGTAGAATTCCTTCCATAACCGTTCTTCAGCGCATATTTCCGGTATTTGGCGTCCCACGACTCCTCCGTCTATAAAACATTCGGTATTTTCTAAAAGCAGTGGAAGAGATTGTGATTTTCTGTGTCGCTCCTAATTTACATGCGCTGAAGAAATATCCCAAGAAAACTCCAACAGAAAAGAGTGATGAAAAAGCTGTGTGATTTGGTGTTCTTGTTCAGGGCTTGCAGCCAACTGGCGAGAAGCCAGTACTCTTGGTTAGAGAAAGATTCATTCCCGAATACCGCTTTGTGACGGGATTCGTCTATTTTTTTTACCAGACCCAGTAAAAATCAGTGTCATTTCTGTCTATAGTAGCAGTTTTTCAAGCGACTAATAACATTATTTCCCATAAATTTTTGGAAAGATTGTTTGAATGTTGTTAAAGGGAATGAAGTTTTATAGGTAATAAAATTTTGTTTTTGGATCCCTGGTATTTGACATTTCGACATCATAGTTCTTTACGATCTATAACTAAACAAAATGATAATTTACATGTTTTCCTGATTCAAATAAATTTTGAAAAAAATCGCTTTACATAACTAATCACTGAAGTCCTCTCTTCCGAGATATCTGCTTTTTAAAATTTGGAACTTATATTTCTTAATATTCTATAATTAAATCAAACCATAATTAACATGTTATATTGATCCAAATAAATTAAAAAGTTTCGAATTGCATGTTTAAAATAATAAAAAGTTTTTCTTTTTGGGATCAAGGTATTGAATATTTCTAGCTTTAGAATCTGCAATTAAATCAAGCACCAATTAGCATGGATTATGGATCAAAATAAATAAAGAAGTTTCGATTTGCATGTTTAAAATAATAAAGGTTTTTCATTCCATTAATCGTAGCATTTGATATTTTAGACGATTTTTTATTAATTAATTGAAAAATATTTAGCGGAGAATATATTTTAGACAGAAAGAAATATGGAAAATCTGCAAACATAATCATGCTGTAATTTTCGATGATTTAGAGAGAAATTAAATTAAGAAAAATACATTCACTGTTTACAATTATCATTTGGAAAATGGTCCATCTTAATTATTCTATTCAGATGTTTTTCAGAACTTTACAAAGGTCGCAATCCTCTTCTGGATTAAAAACACAAAGAAAAGCAATTATCAGTTTGCCATATGATTTGAAAATTGTTACTCTACAAAGATTTCCAGTGCCTGCTGAAACTTAACATTGGTTTTACTCCCAACCATTAAATTAATCTTGAAGAATTGTATGTGAGTAAAATAGTTTGTTTTCTGTTAAAAAGATTTTTAAGTACGCTTAGTTTTTGTTAAGCATTGTATTACTTAATTTAAACCTATCACTACTGGTAAGAGGTTTTGTAAATAAATATTGAATATTTTATTAGTCACCGCGTTGCAATAAACTCCGTGTTACAACCAAACTTTTATTGAAAACTTGCTTTGCCTTGAAACAAATTGTAAATTTTAAAAAAAATTATAAATAATTTTTTTAAACATTTTATAGTTATAAAATTAACGCTAACATTAGTAAATAAGAGTAGTACAAAGCACGAACATTAGTAAATCTACAAACATTCACTGAAATCAATAGTTTTGACTGTTGAAATATGCTTTTTTTGCTCTGTATACTGTATATGCTTAATTTTAAAAAAATGGCGTTTGGTATGAAATGGTAAATTTAAGAGTAATAGTTAAAAGGTAAAAGTAACTGAAAGCTTGTTTAGTTTAAGTATGACATTTTCTTTCTTTTAATTTCCTTACGGCAATATAAATCTCATTGCGAATGTGTGTCTTTTAATGTTCAACTCCGTAGCTTTAAAATTTTAAACCAAATATGGGTGAAAAAGGAATTCCTGAATCAAACATTAATGCCACTTCACTTATGGAGAAGACAAAAATAAAAGTAAACTGCATCTATGTTACATGGAAAAAACACGAAGCTGTTCCTCAGTTAGCCCGAAGACAACCATCATGATACTTGATGCGTTCGAATATTTTTATTGACAAAAAGCTGGAAGCTGGAATAGAAATCATCCAGTCATTGCCGATCTGTTTTCTGATCTATATCATCTGAGAAATTCATACCAGTTCTACTTGTACTACCATTTACTGCATGTAGAACTGATACTCCTTGAGCAGTTCGTACCAGTTCTACCCTCTTCTACTTGTAGAACTGATATTTCCTGAGCAGTTCATGCTAGTTGATTCTTCAACTACTTATAAATCTGATATTCCTTGAGCAGTTCGACACATTTATACTCTCTACTATTTGTAGGTTTCACATCCGGAGTGGTCTGTGACAGTTCTACCCTCTACTACTTGTAGTACTGATATTCCCTGAGCAGTTCATGCTAGTTGAGCCTTCAACTACTTGTAGATCTAATATTCCTTGAGCAGTCCGACACATTTATACTCTCTACTAGTTGTAGGTTTCACATCCGGAGCGGTCCGTGACAGTTCTACCCTCTACAACTTGTAGTACTGATATCCCTTAAGCAGTTTATGCTAGTTGAGCCTTCAACTACTTGTAGATCTGATATCCCCTGGGCAGTTCAACACAATTATACTTTCTACTAGTTGTAGGTTTGATATCCCCTAAGCAGTTCGTGATAGTTCTACCCTCTACTAGTTGAACTGAAATTATATTTCCAAGTTGTCGCAGGACAATTTTTTCAACGTGTCCTACGTATGACAAAGGCAAATAACTCACGTTGCAAAGTAAATAAAAGTTTTGTAAAGATATATCAATGCCTGAAATATCTTCGTACTAAATTAAATCATGAAAATAATTTCATTTATTTTCATGAAGAAAAAAACCCTTAAACTGTATAAAAAATACTATTCCCACCAATTTTCAAAACGCTCCAAACAAAGTCTCATTCAAATGGAAACTAAATGAATTTTTATTTACTGTTAACTATATTTCGAACATTTACTAATTTTATTTTTTTTCACCCTGTATATTTAAGGAAATATATAGTGACTGTAAATTTTAACATACATTGAATAATACCCTGTTTGCTACGAGCATAATTATATTATGCATTGTTTTTTTGAATATTCAGATTTATGTTCTGTCTAAACATTTCCTTGTGTGAATTGACTATTAATAGCTTTAATGGTTACCATTATAGATCATGTGATCCCAGGTATTTGAAATATTTTTTGCCTGACTGTTTCGTTTTATGCAAGTAATAATTAAAATAATAAAATATAAGTAAATTGTAAAAAAATCATATTCTCTGACTGTCTAGCACCTAATGTATAATAACCCAACACCAATTAAGTAACTTTTTATTACAAACTGCATTGCAAAATAAATATAAAATTCACCGATTTCTGTTACAAACTACATTGTTACCATATTATACTTAATTTGATTACAAACTCAATATCAAAATGAATAGAACACTCGCTAAAAATTAATTAAAAGTGCATAACTTTCGAAATTATATCATTGCTACGGTATTGTAAATGCAACAATAAGTATAAGATTTTAAAATAGTAACCCAATAACTTAAAGCAATCATCTTACTTAAATTAAAAAATAATTCATGAAGCATCAACAAAAAATAATATAAAATGGGTGATAAAAATTAGCTTTCCCGCATTTAAAACTTATTTAGCATAATCAATTTTTTAAGCATTCTAAATATATTAACATCATTACAACGTATTTTTTTTAATATGAATTGAATTATATAAGAAATATTGAATTGAATAATTAAGATAATTGAATTGAATATTCAGCATAAGTTTACTTCTATCAAAACTTTGAATTCTTTTATTTGATTTTCTACGTTGCTGTTCACTTGTTGTCTTTAATTGCTAAAAGCGCAACAATGTTATTTTTCCCTGCGTAAGAGAAAGGCAACAAAAATAATGGACCGAAAAAGAGGGATTTTTTGAGTCTGCAGGGAAAGAGTGTTAAAGTAGGGAAAAACAATTTACTGAAATTAATGAGAACACGCAAATGAATCACGCATCATCACTCATCAAATTCACCTGAAAAGATAAATTTGTCAGAAAATGCATTTAGAGAATTTTCTTTTTTAGTTTTTTTTATACAATGTTGTTATTAATAAAAATTATTGACCTTTTAGAAATAAAAATCGTTAGATTGTCTGTGTCAAAATATAAGATTGAGAATTGTTCTTGTTTTTATCGTTTTGATTATGATTAAATTTCATGCCTGATTTTAATTGAATTTGTTGTCACATGAGAATTTACATATTTTACATATTTTGCCATACAAATATATTTTAATAAATAACATTTTATTTTCAAAGATTATTATCGTTCAAAAATCGAGAAAGATCGCATGCGATCTAAATATAAAATTACATATTGTATTAGCTTTTTTTATTAATTTGAATAGGATTTAATTTCATTTCTGATTTTAATTGGATTTGTTATCATGCAAAAAGATAAATTCATTTAAAAAGGCTTATAGAGGTTTCTACATTTTAGCTTTTGTCATAAAAAGATGTTTTGATAAAAAATATTATTGTTCAAGAATCGTGTAGGATTGTCAACGATTTAAATATTTTTTGATCAACTTGAATATGATTGCATTTCGTGAATGATTTAGTTGAATTTTTATCAACTAAAAAAATGACAAAAATGTATGGAGGTTTCCGGTTTTTTTTTCATAAAAAAACAAATACTAAAAATATTATTATTTAATATTAATATTGTAATAAAAAACAGCAATTATTTAAGTAATAAAAATATTATTACTTTATTAAAAAATATTATTTTTTAGTAGCTTGTGAAACGGTCTGTACGAGTAATCGAAATAAAAAGTTAAATATTGTCATTTTTTTATGAATTTGATTGTGATTAAATTTATGAACAAAATCTGTTTTTCTCAGTTTTTCCAGGATGTGAGATTAAAATTTTAATTAAAAGATATTATTTAATGGCTTAAAAAAGTCTTTTGACCAACTTAATATTCTACAAATTGAAACATTTTTAAGCTTCTCACATGACACATTCAAGCGAAACAAAGCATTATGATTTAAATATATTGCCATTATGTACCAAAAATCTGAGTTCTTTAATGTATTCATAGAAGGGTTCATTTTTAAATATCTAATTACTTGCACCTTTTCAAACTTACTTTATTTCTATCTATCTGCACATAGAGAACTGTCTTGGATGAAGAATTTGTGGCTATCCAAATTACTCAGAAATAACTGTTGACATTTTAGGACAGATTTGTTAGGGTAGCCATTTATTTTAGATTTCAAAGTTGAAATATAATCCTTTATTCTTTAATCCTCTCTCGTCGGAGGAAATATCCCAAAATTGGCATTGTCTAAAGGAATGTGTTTAAAAAAAGATACGTGGTTTTTCAGTTGATATTAGGCCACTGTGTTATTTATTTTTTGGAATGAAGAAGCTAACGGAATCACACAAAAAAGACTTTTGACTAGAACTTACTGAATCATCTGCATTATCCTTTTATTTCTTCAGGCTATTTAACAGGCGTATAATAGAAGAAGGTTTAAAAAAAATTCCAAATTCAAGATCGGATAAAATTAAAGAAAGAGAATTCGGGGAATTTCTTAGCAAATTTCATCTGTCCATGTAAGGAAGCTGGCTTCTGACTGGTGATGATTGCCCGGCAGAGAATTATACCTGTATTGTAAATTTTTCGAATCTTGTCTGCCCCTTTTCAAATTTTGCAGATCCAAAGAAGACTACCATCGATTACAAGATAACTTTTAAGAATGCAAGGATTTCGACCTCTTTTACAGTTTTTTTTTAATGTTATTTATATTCAGTTCTTGCTTTACCTTTACCTTTAGAAAAACAAATCACTCAAGTGTTTAAAAATTTTTGACCAAAATATTTAGTTTTCTTCATCAGAAATTATTTTTCTTCCATCAACATAACAGCCTAATACAGGCCAGAGCAGTTTCCATCTGGTTCGATTAGACCATAGTTTTCTCTATTTATTGATTCCCATGGTTTTGAGATCTTTTTCCACAGATTCAATCTATTTGCCTTGTCTTCCCCAGAAAGTCATCAGAAATTAAGATCTTTTCATCAAAACTTCAGATTTTTCCACCAGGAATTAAGATAATTTTTCATCAGAAATTAAGATCTTTTCAACAGAAATTAAAATCTTTTCATTAAAAATTAAGATTTTTTCATCTGGAATTAAGATCTTTTCATCAGAAATTAAGATATTTTCATCAGTAATTAAGAATTAATAACATATATGCAGAGCGCAATTTTGATTAAAACAAATTGTTCAAGATTGGAAAAACGTTTTCTTGTGGTATTATTTTCCTGTTTTAAATTCAATATGCATTTTCAAAAAAATACAGAATTCTTTTGCATATTCAGTATTGGGAGCTATCGAATAAAATATCAGCAAAACTCTTCTCGATAAAATATAGAGTTCCTTTACATATTCAGTATTTAGAGCTATAAAATGAAAATTTCAGTAAAACTCTTTTCAAAAATTTCATCTTTAATATATTTTTAAGTACTATTATCTTTCAGTGAAGAAAATGAAAATGCTCCATATGAAAATTTTTCTCTTTGTGATCCTTCTCCAATTTGCGTTCTGGAACACTCCTCACATCCTCATTCATGACTCCACATTTTTCTATATCGATTAATCGATACCTCTCTGTTGCCTGGGCACTTCACTTAATCGTTGGCAATATTTGATAAAGAAAAAAAACGCACATTTTTCTATTTGCGATAGTGATAGCTAAATCACAAATGATCGTTGATTTGAAACAAAGTTGTTAGTTAGTATTACAATTTTACTACTTATTCGATAAAAAAAATCTCTGCGTATTAACAACATATTCTTTTTAAATCGAATTTTTTGTAATAGAATTCCTAAAAATTTTGATATTATATGGATAAAAATTTTGATATTCATACTATATCTATTCCTTTAATCAAGTTTTTGATTAATATAAATTTTTGAAGAATTTTAATTATTTTTTTTATATATTATATTTTTTGATTAAAATAAATTTTATTTGTATTAAAAATATAAACTAATAAAAATAGCTCATAATTTCTTACATCCGTAAAAAAAAATTAAATACCACAAAAAATAAATTATTAAAAAATAAATTTAGTAGCACAATTAAAATTAATCTTTTAATTGGATGTAAACGGAATTTAATTAGTTTTACTACATTTATCGCAAATGAAACTGAAGTTTTTGAAGACAGCTTTTTAGGTTAAGGTTATAAATATAAATATATCTTGTCTATTTTGTAATAATTATAAATAAGACCTAGAATTTTTACAAATATTTAATAAGAACATAAAAAAAATTATACAACAATTTATTTTCGAAATTAAAACTCGAATGAGAAATCACTTGAAAATATTTTATAAGCATCTTAAACGCGATTTTTCTAGCTGTCTTTAGCGAAATTTTTGCAACGAGATATTTTTTTAGTGCAAATATTCATTTTCAATAATTTATATCTCTGCGTACAAAGCGAAACAAATAATGTTTGTGATCCTTGCTAACAAAAAAAAAGCAGATTATGTCTGTCTACACTTTTTAACTACACTGAGAGAAAAAGTATGGTTAAGACTACCAGATTATGGTAAAATTTACCATGTTTTCTAGCTAATGGGAATGCCGTTAATTTTTCACAAACCACGTCAGAAATGATTTTCGTAAAATTAACAATCAAATATGGTTTTATAATATGTGATAAAATTTTATAAATGTGGTAATTTTATCATGATATCTTAAAGCATGTCATACGAACCATTTAATTGGTTAAATTTACTTTCCAGTGCTGTATATTTTACTAAAATTGTGGTAATAAGAAACATATTTCTAAATTTTGAAAACAAGAATTTCCGGTAAACCGCTACCACATAAACTGAAATGGTAATTTTTACGTTCATATTAGTTTTGTACTTTTGGTTTTATTAATCAGAAAATCTGTTTTTTTTTTACCATAAATTTCATTTCCATACCGTACGGTTATTTTACCAGATTTTTTTGTTTTCCGTCGACGAATGTTTCTGTTGATAAACTATTTTTCCTTAACACAATATCTTCCAGAAAAGTAAACATTTTACTATATTAAATTCAGTTTATTTTGGTAGTGTGTCCGTGGTTACAGCAATTTATTTTTATTCCAAACTTTTAATGCCAACAGCATATGAACTGATGATTACCAAATAAATATGTATAAATCTTAGATCAAAACAGTATGTTCCATAAAAATAATAAAAAGAAGTTTCGATCATCAACTAATTTAAAAATATTCGAATTTATGATAGGAAAACACGCCATAAATCTATTTAATTCCATACCCTTCTCAGAAGTTGTATTTACATATCGGATATGTAGATATATTATGGATTTCTTTTTAGGAAAGCGACAAAAAATTTTTTTAATCAATTATCAATTATTTAATCAATTATTATTAGTTTTTACATAAGTCATATAGTAGCATTTTTATGTGCTTTACTAATTAATATTCTTTATTTTAAAATTTTTAATATCCTATGTTACATGAATTTAGACTCGTATTTTGACATACATTTGTTTACATTTGTTTCAGATCAATGTTTCGTTTAGAAAAACCATTTCCCCCTAAAATAAAGAAATTAAAGATAAGTAGATAAATTTTATAATTTCGATACGATTTTTTAATTGAAATTGGTAATATTTTTTAAATTGCTAATGTCCCAAAGGAAGTTAAAATATATTTTCAAACATTTGCCAATTTCTCGAGGCTCAATATTTGCATAATATGATCTTTCCCATAACTCATCATTTGCATATGATATGATATGATATGATATGATATGATATATTATATGATATGATATTTTTTGTGGCTTAGCATTAGCAGAATATGATGTTTATTGAGGCTCATAAATGCATAATATGATATTTCTCATGACCAAATCAATCATTTGCATATGATTTGATATTATGATGTGATATGATATATATGATATGATATGATATTTTTTGTTGCTCACCATTTGCAGAATATGGTATTTTTCATAGCCCATCATTTGCAGAATATGATGTTTCTCGAAGCTCATAAATGCATAATATGATAATTCTCATAACTCATCATTTGCATATGATGTGATGTGATATGATATGATAAGATATGATATTTTTGGTTGAAGAATATGATATTTTTCATAGCCCTTCATTTGCAGAATATGACGTTTCCCGAGGCTCATAAATGCAAAATATGATATTTCTCATGACTTACAATTTGGAAAATGTAATGTTTCTGGGGCTCATTGTTTGTGAAACATATGCCCTGTCGCTCATAAATTGCATATAATTAAATATTAATTTTAGTTCTTTAAACCAAGCACTTAAAACGTGATTTCATCCTTTCTAAAACAAATATTTGATAGAAAAATGTAAAAAAGAAGCTTTATAAACATCAAATATGTGATTATTTATTACATGAAAGTAACATACAATATTTGTATGCATTTAACAACAAACTTTTTAACAAAAAACTGATTGTATTTTAAAATTAAGGAGTTCTAGAAATGACATTGTCAGTTTATTTTATTTCGTTTCGCTACTAATGTGAAATGATTTTACATTCGAGGTAAAAAGAATTATTATACTAGTGAAAAACCTAGCTTCAAGCATTGTGTATACGACAATATGTAATGTTTCCCCCCTATAGAACAGCTCGCATTAATATTGTTTACAATGTTATTAAAAAAAGAGGCAACAAATGAATGCAGATTAGTGCCAAAATAACTAAGAATAGGTGTAAATAGGCTTTTGTTGCCTTGATTAAAGGTTAGTTATGCAACTAATATACAACAGTCATATTAATTGAGGCATATAAGTAAGAAAATAAGACGTACGTAAGAAAATAAGTAAGAAAATAAGACGTAAGTGAGAAAATAAGTAAGAAAATAAGACGTAAGTAAGAAAATAAATAAGAAAATAAGACGTAAGTCAGAAAATAATATTTAAGAATTGAAAGCAAACTTTAAAGGAGTAAAAAAAATTGTTTTTATGCCGGAAGAACGAATGCTTAAAATTGGAAAGAAACAAAGTAACCGTTTTCCGTCATTTTTTGGAGAACATTTTTTTTAAAGAATGGCAACAGTGAAGTACGTCACTCGTGATGAAAGGCAGGAACAGTAGAAAGCTCCAATGATAAAATGCGAAACGATTTTTCAAACAGCAGCCATTTGTAAACTGGAATATAAACTTGCTATTTGCATTCTGGGAATCGTATATAACATTTTATGTTCATAACAACAGATATGATTCTTTATTTGTATGCAAAATACTAAACGATCCCATTTTTTCTTACTACGAAAAAAAGTAATAAATCTAAACAGTTTTTTATATTTTTTTAACTGAAAGTTTCATCGTTAGATATTTTTCCTGCTAATAATGATGCGTTATATGCTTCTCTAATTTATTTAAGGAATAGATTCAAAGTTCTTATCATTTCTCTTTATTAGAAACCATGCTATATACATAGTAGTTTATTTAACGCATCAATATGCGGAAGTCTTATTGAATTTCAAAAGGCTTCCAATTACATTCATAGAACTATTTGATGGAAATTTTTAGAGTTATATAGCAATTCTGAAAAATTCATGAATATCATTAAAGAACCTTACAGGGATTAAAAGTGTTGTGTTGAGGTAAATGAAAACCTGACAGAGTACATAAGCATTGAGACTAAGGTTAAACAAGGTGGTGTGATTCCAGGCTTCTTGCTCATAATCATAATTGATTGGATAAAGAGAAATACAATCCTAGTTTCAAAAAGAAGAATAAAATGTAGCCTTACTACAATATTAAAAGACTTGTTGGTGACAGTTTTTCATTTGTAAGAAAATTTGAAGATCTGCAATTCGAAACATCTATTCTTGAAAAATGTTGGTTTGAAAATAAAAAAATAAATAAAACTGAAACTATGAAAATAAATAGTAAGACTCAGCGAGGAATTAAAATTGAATGTGACAAAATAAAAATGAGAAAAATTTAACTACCTTGGTGCAATAGTTGTTAGGAAATGCGGGACAGATATAGAAACAAGATAATGAATTTTTTTAAAAATAAAAAAATTTAAAAAAAACAACAACATTGCTCCAAAATGATTGACAGACGTCAATTAAATAATTAAATGCTAAAGAACAAAAATCAATGTTTAATCCCAATGGTAAGAAGTGTACTATTATATGGGTCAGAAAAGTAGACATTAACGAAAATGCAAAATAAAAACGAAACATTAGCAAAACAGATGTCTAAGAGCATATTCTATAATTACGACCTCTACTGTAAAATGAAAAAAAAAATAATTTTTTAACATCTATAACTAATTATAAATTTATATTTGCATCTTAATCTTATAGACTTTGCACATGTTTCATAGTATTTTGCGAATCTGCTGAAATTTCATGACATGATGCATTTGTTATAACTTATTAAAATTACAAACTGTTAAAACTAATACATGTTATAGTTGTAGTTAAATTATAGTAAAATTATAATAACCAAAATGTTTTAAATTTCATTTTACGTTAAAATAAAAAAATTTCAAAAAAAATTTCAAAAACAGGTTTTAATTTAATCTTTTAATTTTCTCCGAGACCTGAAAACTTCTAACGTATAATTCTTCTTGTGTATTTACCGTACCGTAATACATAAAATAAGAAAAAGAATAACATTTTTTCAAAAGTAAGGAAAAGAATATAAAGATTTGTAAGGGAACTACACTTTAAAAGCATAATTTAAATTTACCAACAGTAGTTTTACGTTTTGTTTTACATATCACTGTATGCAGTTTTAATAATAAAGGAAGAGATTTTCGTAAAATAGTGAATATTAATTTTTTCGTGGCATTTATTTTCCTAAATAGTGCCGAAACCAACCAATAACGAATTAAATTACAAATTTCTTATTTGGGAACTATTTTTTCTTTTTTATTGTTAAATTAACTAATAAAACTTATATTTTTCTTAACACCTTAAAATTGATATTTTTATTGATGCTCTGAAATTCATAGTTTTAATTATGTCCTGTAATTCATATTTTCATTCAAGCCCTTAAATTCTTATTTTTATTAATGAACTAAATAACCAACTTAAAGCATTTTTTACAAAAATGAGAGGGCACAATTAGTTATTAAATAATTTGTAACAGAATCGTTATCTACACAGAACACAAAATATATTATACAAAATAAATCGGATCTATACTCAAAAAAAAAATTTTGATATATATAATATTATTTATATTGTTTAGTATTTAGTACATAAAAATTATTTTATTTAGAATGCTCTCAAAAGTTTTATAACAGAGTTATAGCATAGCATCAAAAGCTATATTTCGGCTAGTTTTAATATGTTTTATAATGGATATTTTAACAACCAAATACGATTTTATAATATGCGATAAAATTTTGTAAATGTCTTAAAATTTGGTAATTTAATAAAAACTTAGAACATGGCATAAAACAATTTATTCAGTTAAATTTACTTTTCAATTTTGTATTTTTTACAAACCGTCTGATAATAAGAACTATTCTGAAAACTAGAATTTCCAAAAAACAGTTACTAAATGTATAGAAAAATTACAAAATGACTAGTTTAAACACCGTATATTTCGGTAAACTAAAATTATGGTCCTTTTACCGGGAATGCGATTACCATATAGAATGGTAAATTTAAAAAACATTTTCTCAGAGTAATTTGTCAGAAAAGTATACTCAGTGAGAAAATTTATATTTGTTAGCAAGTTGGTAAGAAAAGTTATGTATGGAAACTAGTTCGTTAGAAGTATGAAATTTAGAGGCTACTTAGTTATGTAGAACATACGAGAATAAATATTTCAAGTATTATAGTTGAAAAAGAAGTAAATGCCCTATTTAACTAAAGTTTAATATTAGAAAATATATTGAAATGACCAAACAATCAGTGAACATACACTTTAACTTTTTCTTACTTCGAAACGGTTCTACTTTCGATGTTCTCCAAAAGCATTTCGAACATTTCCTGACCATTCTAATCCAAAGACCAAAGCAATAAACAAACCTTAACTCCGAGGGAGGTTAAAATCTCACTGCTATGAAAAATGCATTTTGTAATATACTTGTAAGTTATTGCACCGACTAAAGAAGAAATGCATATTTCCATAACAACTGCGTTATTACAAGTCTCTAATATTGAAAAAAACTAAGAAGAAAAGCAAAGTTAAGCCTCGTGTTGTTGTTCTTAGTTTAGAGATTCGATAGAAATAAATCAATAGAAATAATGACCACAACTTTCCATTTACAATAAAGTTGCCTTCCTGTTGCTAAGCGTGCGTTTTATCGACTGGACTTGGAAGAAAAAACTGATGCATAAACAGCGGCGATCAATTTCCTTTAAATATAAAGAAGTGAACTGTTTGGCTGATGATATTTTAAATTTGATATGAAGATAAATAATTCTTTTGTATCCTCTGTTTTGTTATGGTCTTTAGAAGGAGTATTTTAGTATGATGGCGATGACGAGTTCTGCTCACAAAAGCAATAGTATTGACATTTAAGCAGAAGAACTTTTTTAAATATGAAAAGAAAATTTTTGTTGTTGTATTCAGCTTTTATGGAAATATTGCTGAATATTAATATCGCAAACATTCATGCGAGACTCATATTTTAATAATATATTTTTAAATTATTTTGTTTCAATGCAATAATTATGTATGTTTTGCATCGGATAGAGTGCTTTGCTCTAGTTTATTCTTTTTTTTTTTATAATGATGAGTTTGGTAATAAAAACATAATTGACATGTGAGCCAAAGCACTTGTAAATAATTAAATTTCTCATTGTTGTTTTCTACTTTCATGGAAATATTTCTAAATATAAAAGTCACAAATATTTATTCTAGTTTTATTTTTATTTTGTTTGTATTTTTAATGATTTCCTCAATAAACTATTTCAACACAGTATTTAAATATTGATGCAAATCGGATGGAGTTTTTTGATATAAATTTATTGTATCTTATGATTAAAAGTTTCGGTAATAAAAAACAGTATTAACATTTTCGTAAAAACAACTAAATGGTTAGTATAGAAATTGTTGATTTCTATTGACAGAGAAAATGCATTATGACTGAATAATATTATTACTGAATATAAAAATTGCAAACATTCCTGCTAGTTTTTTTTAACTATTTTCTTTCAATTCATTGTATAAATATTTCTTGCAACAGGCGGGCTGTTTTGATCTATAAATTATTGTCTTATGATGATGAACTTCTGCAATAAAAACAATACTGATTCTAGAGCTGAAAAATATTTAAATAATAAAAATGGCCGGGATAGCCTGGTCGGTAGGGCGCTGGGCCCATGTCCAAGAGGTCATGGGCTCGATCCTCGCCGGCCGAAAACTCCCCGTGTAGTAAATGGTGACTGATGCACGTTAAATTTGTCGAGTCTCAAAGTCCTCCATATTCCCATAACAAATCAATACCTCTGGGGGTACTGATTCAGGAATTTCCTAGTCTTCTGGATTGGTTCAAAATTACAAAGCTATGGAATTGAACATTAGTAGTCGTAAACTTATGAAATTGGGTCGGCTGTTTAACGGTTGGTTATAAAATAAAATAAAATAATAAAAATGAAAACTGCAGTTATATTTTTATTTTTATATTTTTTAGTACTTTTATTTCGTATTTTTTGAAGTAGTTTTATTTTATAACCGCCGCTGAACAGCCTAGCCAATTTTGAGTTTACGACTACCAATGTTCAACTCCGTAGCCTTGTAATTTTGAACCTGATCCAGAAGACAAGGGAACTCCTGTATCAAGTATTGGGAGAAATTTCCCTTTTTGGTGAAACTAACCCGCATTTTCGTTGCATGGAGAAAAAATTACGAAAACCTCCCACGGTTAACCTGACGGCTAGGGGACTTTAACCCATGATCCGTCTACCACTGATAATATTTTACGTCTGCACTGTGGTCGGTGTGAGCTGGCATCAACCAGTCATAGTTGGGATTTGTATCCGAGTTACCTCAACATAGAAATATTACTGAACATGAACACTGCAAAAATAATTTTAAATTCATTTTCAAGGTTATTTTTTAAATATTTTAATTTAATACATTTTTAAGCACATTGTTTACATATTTCTTGCATCAAATCGAGAATCTGGATGCAAATTTATTGCGTCTTTTGAGGACGAGTTTCGGTAATAAAAGTAGCATTATAGACATTTGGGAAAAAATAATTTTAAATTATGAAAACGCAAATTGTTGTCGCATTCTGTTTTTATGGAAATATTGAATATAAAAATTGCAAGCATTCATATTTGATTTTATTTAATGTTTATATTTTTATGCTTTTCGTCTTTGTTTCAATACAATCTTTAAACATTTCTTGCATTAGGTTGAGTGCTTTGAAATACACTCATGTCCATAAATTAAGGATAATTCAGAATCACAAGGAAATCAAACTCTAAAATTAAAATTTCACCTGTAGAATTATCACACACATCCTGAAGAAGAATATGCAAATTACAGGAAACCATTAGATGACGCTGGTAGTACGTCACAATGACGAGAGTGTAAGAGAGGGGTATATAAGGAATGGTGGCAAAGAAGTAAAATTGCTCACAAGCTCTTTAAAAGCCTTTCAGTGCAATAACCGCATAGTTATTGCACAAAGGAAGCATTTGGATGATTTTTTACGTGGCAGAATCATCGGACGACAGGAATGTGGACGTACCCAGCTGGAAGCATCCGAGGAACTTGGAATCGCCCAGAGTGTCATCTCAAGGCTTTGGCAACGATTCCAAGATGATGGTAATGTGAGTAGACGTTACAGCACAGGTCGCCCCCGAGTTACAACGCCGAATAAAGACCGGTATTTAGCAGTTACTGCCAAAAGAAACAGACGGAGCACAGCATCAGACCTGTCTCGTCAGCTCTCGGTACGACAGTTTCAAGGCAGACCGTGTACAGACGCTTAGGGCACATTGGTCTATATGCTCGTAGGCCTGTCAGATGTTTTCCACTTACCGCAACTCACTGTCGCCTGCGATTAGTCTGGAGTAGAGAGCATGCATTGTGGACACCGCAACAGTGGTCTTGTGTGATGTGTTCCGACGAGTCCAGGTTTAGTTTGCAGTTTGATTCTCGCTGGGCTTTCATATGGAGAGCGGCAGGTACCCGCTACCACCAAGACAACACCATTGAACGACACCGTTACGGTGGTGCAGGATGGCTCGTTTGGGGAGGAATTATTCTTGGTTCCAGAACTGATCTGCATGTTCAGAGTGTAACGATGACAGGCCACATCTATAGGGATGTCATTCTGAAACTACATGTACGTTTGTTTCGGGGCGCCATGGGTGCTGAAATTCTGTTTATGGACGACAACGCCAGTCCTCACCGTGCAAACATTGTAGACGAATGCCTTCAATCAGAGGATATCACCCGTATGGATTGGCCAGCATACTCACCGGACTTGAATCCAATAGAGCATGTGTGGGAAATGCTTGGCCGACGAATTGCAGCTCGTCAACTCCCTCCCACCTATCTACCGGACTTTCGGAGGGCATTGCTTGATGAGTGGTGTAATATTCCCCAAGATCAGATTGATAATTTGATACTCAGCATGCCTAGGCGTTGTACGGCCTGTATTGCATCGTCCGGGAGACATACTCCGTATTAACCATCATACTAACCATGTTACACTGTTTTTTGTAAATAGGTTCTTTTTTGAAATTTGCTCCAGGGAGTAAAAATTGCAATTTTTATTAATTATGTCAAACATATAGCATCTTTTTTGCTCTTTATTTTTTGTTTAATACATAGACTTTACAAATAAGTCAAATCTGTTTGGCTTCTGTCTCTTTCTGTGCCTGAACTTCATTATCCTTAATTTATGGACATGAGTGTAAATATATTCTGAGCTTTTCTATATATAAATGATGTAATGTAAATATATGTAAATATATAAATGAGCTTTGAAAAAGAAAAGAAAACCTACAAGCTTAGGAAAACACAGCTATATTAATTGCATTTGAGCAGAAAATCTTTTGAATGATTAAAATTCCAGCTGCTGTGTTTTGTTTTCATGGAAATATTGCTGATTATAAAAATCACTGCTTGATTAATCTCTTAATAACATTTTTATTAGTTTTGTTTGTATACTGTGTTTAAATATTAATTACCTTTGGTTAAGTTTCTTTTTAATATATATTAATTCTGTCTTTTGAAGTTGAGTTTTGGTAATTAAAACAACAATATTAACATTTGAACGAAAGACTTTTGACTCGTTCATGTCCGGCAAAAGCAGAAAGAAACTCTTCACTCTCCGAGAGATTACACGCTTAAGAGAACATTTTCGCTTGAATTAATATGAGTTTTCATACGGGAGTGAATAATCGAGATCACGTTCTTGTGACCTTGGGCCGCTGGAATCAGAAAGGCCCGTTTCACCTTCGGTGAGCTTTTTATTCTGGACAAAGCTCAAACTCTCCGACTCTGAACACAGCGTGTTTTCAAAAATAGACACAGCTCAAAATGCGCTTTGAGAAAAATAGACACAGCTCAAAACGCGGTGTTTACAAAAATGGACACAGCTGAAATTTCGTTTTGACGGAAGTAGATTCAGTTCAAAATGCGTTTTGACAAAATTAGACACAGCTGAAAATGCGTGTTTACAAAAATGGACACAGTTGAAAGAAGAAAAAATTTTACGGAAAAATATGAATAAAATAATTCAGACAAAACGAACAATTTTAATTAGAATTTTACTAAAGTATTATAGTTCTAAAATTACATTAAATTTGAGAGCGTATATAAATAATCTGTTTTTGAGTGATAGAGGTGTAAAAATTTTGTAAAAAAAAATACTGTAAATTTAATAAACAAAATTTTCAAAAGTTATCAATTCAATTTTTAATTTTGAACATTTGAGTACATAGATTTGATTTCAATCAATTTTTTGTTGCAACTGATAACCAGCTTAAAGATTTTGAATATGTTTCAGCAAAATTATTATATATATATATATATATATATATATATATATATATATATATATATATATATATATATATATATATATATATATATATTTATATATATATATATATATATATATATATATATATATATATATATATACATACAAATCATACGCCGTTATAGCAGATCATTCTGTTTATAAAATCATTTTTGGCAGAAACATTTTAATGAAAGATGATTTTCAATGAATATTATATTAAACGAATGTATCATATTTTTTGTTATGAAATAGATATTTTGATTCCAGATAAAAACAACTGCACGCAATAGTTGCATGAAGGCTATCGTATATTTGATGTAGTTTATCATTTCCAAAAAAATAATGAATCTGCCTTATAAAATTTTATCTATTTAATAACATTAATATATTTGAAAATATCAACGCATTTTTCTCTTACTATTATTCTCCATAAATATTATCTCTTGTCTCTTTAAGACTTCTCTTCTTTATTCCTTCATAACAGAATTATCAAAGATTACATGTCTTGCTTTACAACTATGCATAGTAAAAAAATACTGCAATCAATAATTATTCATCGTATTTTATATCACAATTAATAACACATCTAGCAAAGTTGACTTATTTCAGCGGTCAGGTTACAAATATAATCAAAATAAATTCGATTCTATACCACACAGGTCACTTTAGACAGGTGGGCAATTTACAAAAGGAATCAACTAAACAGGTTTCACTGTGGGTCAAATTGATTAATTCCGATTAATTAATTATTTGCATTTTTTGCGCAGTGTGATAAACCCGCAGACAGCTGCACTGTAAAAAATTCCGGATCAAATTACGGTAAAAAGTACTGGCACTTAGCGTGCACCATCCGCAAAATCCATTTTACCGTAAAATCCATTTTGACCTTAATATATTATAGTGCAATTTTTTGGGTAATATTTATTTAGTTCGAGAGATTCTAAGATTTTGTGGTAATTATTATTCTAAAAATTATAGGAAAACTGATTTTTTTATTCCCTATCATGTCTCCCCGTAAACTGCATTTTTAAATGGAATCTACGGGGGGAAGTTCTGGTCTATGAGTGCCAGATTTGCAATAATTTCATCTAGAATTTTTAGCAGTGTAGTTCTCCACAAACCGGTGTTAATGTTAGAATAATAAATCCAATATTACGTATAAATCCTCACAATTTATACAGAATCCTTACAATTATATTTTGGGATTGACAAATAAATTTTATTTTCTAATGAAAAATACTGTTTTTGTTGAAAAGCTATTTATCGCTTGAAATGCTAGAGAAAATTCGAGAATTTCTACTATTTTTTCGTCTTTTATTAAAGTAAAGAATTCAAAATTCCTTTCCGCTTTCAGCTATCTATCTTTTCACTTTAAATTTCCTTAGTTATAACTATTTGAACATGACGGGAGAGGGGGAGGTCTTTTATCTTCGCAGCCGTGACTAGATACAATAATCACCTTAAGTGCGTGACGTACATTTAAGTATTGAATATTTGTACATGAAGTTTTCCCCTTAATACATTGCCAAAGAAATTTCTAAAAGCATTTAACTGAGGAAAAAAACCTATTTTTGCGATAAATATTGCTTTTTACATAGAGCCAATAAAGTCATATATTATTTTTAAAAATTTGAGTATTTTCTCAGAAAAATTAAACAGATATTTTGTTTGTCAATAAAATCTAGTTGTTTAGTAAACCTTAACCTTGTCACATCTCTTTGCTTATAATGCAATTAGAAATTATGCATGTTAGAAATTATGTAACAAAAAATGAACATTGCTAAAGAGAATGTGGCATGAAACATAGTTTTGCTGCATTTGTTCATTAACTAATAATCCATTTTAAATAGAAAACACTATAATAAAGTTATCCAGACTTTATAACGATAAAATCTAAGTCAAAATTAAGGTAATTGTTGATAAAATATTTGAAAATTTCACTGTTTATGAATTGCTGTTATTTTGTAAGATATATAAGTACTTAATTACTCAATAACTTGGTTATGGAATAATTGACTCTACGATTTTTAATTGCAGAATTGGTTTCCCATTTGATGATTACTATATAATAAAGATATACATTAATTCAAATTATAAAGATATACATTATTCATATTATAAAGATATGATAATTTCATTAGAATCATGAAGATATAAGCAAATAATAATTTGCTTTATTTTGTTGTTTATTTGAATATAATAAATAATATATTATAAAGAAATTTACATTTAACTAAAATACTGTTATTTTCACAAAATTGACTTAAAATTTAAATGTTTAAGAAAGTTCTAAATAATTGCTTTACAAATAACATTGTAGAATTTATAAAGAGCATTTACTTTGATAATTAAATTAATTATCATTAATTGAACATTTAAAAAATTCATGAAATATTCTGAATTTAAGATTTATCAATAATTATTACTTTTCATTTTACTCAAGATAATTTAAAACAAATCTTAAAAATGGATATAAAAGGGTTATTAATTTAAGAATATTTTTCTATTATCTGCTTTTATATTATTCAGTTTTCAACTCTTATTGATATTTTTTAATCTTTAATTCCTTATTTTTAAGACAAAAATGTGGCTATAATGCTAAATTAAAATTAGAAACATGATTAATATATATTAAAAACTACTAAGAACTATTAGAAAGTACTAAGAGCACTAAAAAACTCATAACACCTTATTTTTGTCAATATTTATACCATTTAATAATATTCTCTCGAAAGCAACAGTTTCAGAAAAATAAGTCTAATATCCAATCACCTAATTCCTGATCACAGTTGCAGTTATTAATTGAAAATAAAGAGAACGGCGGAGACTATAACAGTGTTTGGTTGTTGCCCGGCAACACATAAGACTTGTGCTTTTGACCCTTTTAATGCCATTGACTGGCATTTCGCTTCCTATCATTAAGACAAAAATATTTTCTCAATAGAAAAGTTCATTTAAGTCATTTTAAACATAGCCATATGATGCTAAACAATAATAAAATTTATCAGATCGATGTATATGAGCCCATACATAAAAAATAAATTTCCAAAACAATGTAAAAATTCTGGATCAAATAACGTATTAAGCACCGGCATATACGTAAAATCCATTTTACTGTAAAATCTATTTTTACCGTAAATTATTATTTGGCAATTTTTACAATGATATTTATTTAATTATAGTGATTTTAATGTAATTATTGCTGTAAAAAATTAAGGCATATAAATTTTTTGAGTCGGTAATATGTTCCGGTAAAAATGGATTTTACAGTAAAAAGTATTGGCACCCCGAGTCCTTTTTGCCGTAATTTGATTCAGAACTTTTTATTGTGTAATTTAGATTTGTGTTATTTATTTAAAATTTAAATTAAGAAAAATTAAGAATTGTTTTTGCATTGAAACTTTGACATAAATAATAACCAATTTAGATAAATTAAAATTTTAAATAGACAGTTTATTAAAGAAATTTCAATACCATTTGAAAAGAGGAATTTAATAAGAAGGTGTAATTTTTTTTTTGCTTAGTAAAAGATAAATAACTAATTATGCAAAAGAGAATTTATTATTTAATTATAGAATAATGTAAAAGTAAATTATAAGAAAATCACAACCGAAACTATTTACAATGGAACTAAAATCGTAATTGTTCTAAGACAGTATTTTTTAAACGATTTTCCTCAATTTGCCCTCAAAGTAAATCAAATCATGTTTAAATATATAATTTAATGCATTTTTCATCAAAATTTAAACATCACTACTTTTGATAAATTCTCTTTCTTTAATCATTTTCTGGATTGACATTTGAGAATATTTCAAAAAATAACCATCGCTTATAGTAACTATATCTACTTTTCTTAAAAATATCTTTTACATTGTCAGCTTTTTGGATAAAATTTTGGAGTACATAATTAAAAAATTTTATTCTATAATGAGTGCTACTTTTCTTCAAAATTTCAAAATTTAAAAACAATTTTTTTTAGCATTTTTTTTTTTTTTTTAGTTTTCTCAAAATAAGCTTTCTAATTATTTTGAAACTTTTTTGTTAAACTTAATACGAGAATTTTATACAATAAAAATGAAAATTAAAAAATAACTCAAAATTCTCCATAAAGTAAATAACATGCTATTCTTTCGTTAAATTGTTATGCAGAAGTTCTATACTAAACTCATAGTCTATAGTATATATACTTTGATATATTTAATATATACTATTAATTATAATAAGTACACAATATATAATAAATTTTAACGGTTTAATTACTTTATAAACAGAATCCACTTATTTATTAAAAATCTAACAAAATTGTTTATCCATGTGTTTGGCTTAGAACAAATAATAAATACGAAAGAAAAGTTTATATGTAATACTTTTAGCAAAAATGCAAAACAATCAGTTATCATAATTTTACTTTAAATCCACTTAAAAGTATTTTTTCATAAACAGAAAAGTCTTTTTTTTTCTCTGGAATATATGCCTTTATTTTATGAATGTTAAAAATTGTTAACTTTTCATAGAATTTAGTCAACAAAGGTAAATAAACTCGTTATTGATTTTACTGTTTCAAAAGTCGCCAGTTCCAATCTAATCCAGCCAGGCGAAAGTCGCCAGTTTCCTTCTGTAGAAGTTGCTTTTCCGCTTCCCTATAAATAATGCAGTAAAGTCAATTCATCTCTCTAAGTTCTTCATCCAGGAAACTAAATAAAGCTGGTGTTTCTATTGTGCTTCAATATGAATACGATGCTCGAACCATGTTAATTGATAATTGCAAAATACTCGTATTTTAAGTAGTTTGAGTATTTTATTTTAGTTTCAGCTTAATTGAAGTTTAAATGCAGAAATACATTACAAAAATAGTGATTAAAATAAAGATGCATAGATTCTTTTTAATTCGAACTCAATAGGGACGGGGGAAAAGTTCAAATAGCCTAAGTTCGAGTTTTCTAAAATTCAAAATTAAGCAGGAATTTTTAAAAAAAACGTAAATATTGTATTGTATAATCGAATTGCACACAGTATTTTTTATTTCTTATTTTATAACCTTTGTTGAACAATAATTATTTACAACTTGCATAATTATAATAAATTCTATTGTGAATTGGAAATTCATAAACGCGTAATTCCCATACAATGATCTCTATCTCTATCTATTTATATCTGGATTCAAATAAAATATTTCATGATAACAGTTGCTTCGGTTGATTCAATTTTACACTATTAACGAAATCTCTGATATTATCATTAGCATGAAATAAGTTATTCATTAATTTTAGATTCAACTTACTTTAGATTATTAATCATTTTTAAGAGCCCTTTTTCTTCCTGACTCAACTGTTGGAAGACTGAAGACGGATAGCAAAAATTCCAAATATGTTTTTAATCATTTTTTTATTTAATTTTATTAGATAGATTGATGGTGGATATATATTCTAACTGGCAGAAAAAAAGTAAAGTTACATAATGTAAAATAAAGATACATAATAATTATTTTTAAAACTATCGTTATTATTATTTTCAAACCTATTGTCTGATATACCGGGTGTTAAATTAACACTTATGAAATTTTAGGAATATATTTTTCAGAGTCAAAAGCTCTTTAATTTATTTTGGTTCATACTATAAACCTTCAAATATGTAAGTTTACAGTTTCGGATGAAAAAATCATGAAATTTTGCAATAAATTGTAGTTAAATTTCTAGAGGAATATTGCTACATTTAGTTTTGAACAAAAATGTAATATTGGTGTTAAATAAAAGCTTCAATATTCAGCCCGGTTGAGCTGCAAATACAATAAAACCCAAATGAAATATTTAAAAATAATTTTATGTTTTTAAGCGTTTTACAGTTTTTAATTATATGCCCCATAACTTACTTAAATAACACGGGAAATTTAAAATTTTTCCTAATGTTAAAATTTGTCAGCACACCACGCCAAAGCTAACATTTTAACTTGATTTCCAATTAAAGAGTAAATACAAGTAAATTTTAAAACACACTATTGGTCATTAATTTTAATAAGACAATAGATTTTCAGTGTTTCCAAAAAATATTTAAACGTTTAAACTTTAAGTTTACAAGTAATTATTACGCTATATTTAATTACAGAATTTATACTATTTATATTTTAATACAGAATTTGTCATATTTATATTTCATTACAGAATTTATCGTATTTATATTTTATTACAGAATTTATTATATTTATATTTTATTACAGTATTTAACATATTTATATTTTATACAGAATCGATCATTTTTATATTTTAACGCAGAATTTATTTTGTCTTAAAAAAAAAAAAAAAGATTTTTTTTCCTAAGTCTCGAATTAATTAAAGTCAAACCTTATTTAAAAATTGTGATTACTTCCACACTCAGAGCATTTTATCGGTTAGTTACATAAATATTTTATATCCGATTTAATCCAAATTACATTAAATTACTACAATGTGTATTAAACTTACGGTATAAAACACTGATACTTACTGAGTGCTGATTCATAAAATCCATTTAGCCATAAAATCCATTTTTACCGTAAATCCATTTTTACTGTAAAATATCATACCGTAATTTTTACAGTAAACTTTTTTATTTATAATGATTTCCTGATTTTACTGTAGTTATTACTGTAAAAATTATTGTATATTTGGTGTATTACAGTGATGTGTTTTTAATTAGAATGGTTCAGTGATTTTACTGTAATTATTACTGTAAAAATTACGTATTTCTCTTATTTTTTGTTCCATATCTTGTTCCGTTAAAAATAAATATTACGGTAAATCGAAAAGCTGAGTGCTGGTACTTTTTACCGGATTTTGTAACAGTGTACGATCATTTCTATTTTCATGTATGATACACTTGTCCAAAGGATATATTTAACTTATATCTATTTATCAATGCAATGATCAAAATATCTTTCCTTTAAAGAAAAAATTCGAATAACTTTCTCATGACAATGTTTCATAAAGAAGCTAATAAAAGTAATATTACAAGGAACAGTGAGATAAATAGTGAACTGGTATTTTGCATATTTTTGATAAAAAGAAAAAATTGTTTTAAAAAAAATCGAGAGTTATTGTAATGAAGAAGTTGTAGTGCAAGTCGGGTGCAAAAATTCAAACTCAACACAGCTCTCAAACTTGCATTTTAAATAAATAAAAATGAAAAAAACAGCTTCAAACTGATGATTAATGAAGAGATTATATTATGTGATATTATTAAACGTTTTAATTTTTTTACAATAAACTAATACATTTATGTAAAATTTAGTAAATATTATAAAAAGCGCAGTACACTTAACAAAATGTTACATTTGTTTATAATGACTTAATTAAAACGATGACTAAAAACTAGTTTTAATTTTATTTTACCAAAAAAACAGTCAAAACATCGGTATTTGAAATATTAATAAATATTACGTAAAAATATATTTTCGATATTTTTTCTTTGTGGAAACCGAAAGAACTCACCCTTCCCCCGCAAAAAAAAGATAATTCTGTTTGTAATCTAAATACAATTACTATTTCTACCTCATTATCATTTGTGAGAGACGTCATTTTTTTTTCCTCTTTTGGGATTCTTGCCAAATTTCATTTCCAAAAAAAAACTGTAATAATGAAACAGCTCAACTACTAATAGAATTATCATTCGATTTTTTGACTTTGTTTAATTCAACAAGTTCGTAAAAAATACTTGTTTTTAAACTTTTTCAAGCCTGTTGCCCTCATAATAACTAAAATAATAGTGAGAACTATATATTTAATTTCAGTTTTAGGCTTAAGCTAATTAATTTTATATCTTTTTTCTATAAAGTATAAATTTTCTCTTTTTGAAACTTTTGAATGCATTCATCTGCCTTTAAAAATATTTACAAAATTAATTAAATTCTGGAAAAAAGTCCTTTTTTTTATGAAAAATAAAAATGTTTACTACAAAAACTTGTTTTATAATTAATTTTAAAAAGTTTAATATTTTTTGAAATAATTTCTTTATTTGATACAACTTTATAAAATGTAGACAACATGGAACTCTTATTCTAAAGCATGGAACTCACAATAGAATAGTATTTTCTTTTTAATTAATTTTATTTAATATTTTCTTTAAATCTTTTCTTTTTAATTTAAGTTTCAATTAATTTTCTTTTAATTGAATTTTTTTAATTGCATAGCATTTCTATTACGTTTTATTTTATTATTTACACATATAGTTTTATTAACAACTGTAAAAAAGAGCATTATTCATAGAATGATAAAATCTTTAATTAAAAATTAACTACTTGAAGATAACAAATTTATTTAAAACACATTTAACTTAAATGTTTATCAAAACTGAGAGTCAAATAGTCATTAAAGTAATTAACTGTGGTGTCAAATTTCATTTATATGGCATTAGCTTATATTTTTTTCATAATTTATAATAAGAAATGGTATTGAGAGAATAATTTAAATTGAAAATTAGTTGAGAGATTAGAAGCAGTTTAAGGATTACATAGAAAAATATTTCATTATTGTTAGCATTGAAAATATTTAGCTTTATCCTAAATAGATTTTTTTTGCTTGTATTCATATTCTAATCGCATTATAATTACTTATTATAATTTTACATTTATTTTATATCACAACACATTCGTCCTTTAATCAGCGGTAAGGATTTAATTTTCTTGGATGTTCATTAGAAAAAAAATCCTTTTTTTTTCTAATTAGGGTTACACTAAATGATACTGAAATTCATTATTTACTAAATTTTAAAATTTAAATTTACTCTTACTTTGAAATATTAATTATCCCCCTTAAAGAGCCTTTCCTGTTTTAAATTTTTGTTAAATAAAAAAAAAAGAAATGTTTGCTTGGCATTATCCTCAGTTTTATAACTTGTTTATTTTCACATTTTAATTATGATTTATCTAAACAATCTATATTTTTATACTTACTCTTATTTATATAGACAAAAAAAATACTCATAAATAACACATGATTTTACGATGTTAAATATAATATTTTAATTTTTAACAAAAATTAAATACTTTGATTTTACATTGTTTTTAACTCTGATAAAATACAAATTATCGTTTTGAAAACATCAAGCGAAGAAAGCTAGCAAAACAATGCAAATTATTAATAATACTTATTAATTATTATTATTATTATTAATATATCAAATACAAATACAATATTAATATAATATTACAATATAAAGAATCAAAGCAAGTTATTAATAAGAATTAATTGAACTTCCATTTAACAAAATAAGGAATTGTATCATTTATCTCAATATTTCTTTAAATTTTAAAATTTGTCCGTATCCTCATTTTTTATACTTATGCTAGCTTTAATTTTTATACAATATACTTCTGGAAATGGAGAGTATCAATTGAAGACACACAATTTTTCATTTAATTATTAAGGTCCTTAACTATCAAAATATTTTGTTTAATTAGTAAGTAGTTTGTTTAATTAATAAAAACCTTTAGTCAAAGCCCCATCATACTTAATAGAATCTGTTGGGGAATTTTCTTTCTGCGAACCACGTATTTTGCCCTTGAAAAATTTATTAAATTTCAAGGAAAATGTTGTATGTTGGTGTAATAAACTAAAACTGAGTTAAAAGTTGCATTTAATTCTACATTTATATATTCTACATTATTCTGGACTAGTTTAAATAACCAAATTAAAAGTCATAAATTTTCCTTAAAGTTAATAAATATTTAAATTCGCATTCCAGTTTTTATTAAATAGAGTAATTTCATCAGTACACTCTATGCATTTCATAGATGTATTATAATACTTAGATCAATAATGCAAATATTAATCCGAATGTCCCAATCCATTTAATTTATACAAATAATATTAAAGGATTAAGATAATGCATTAAGATATTTTTACTAGATGTTATTGTGAACAATAAAATTTTGAAATTGTTAATATTTATCATATTTACATGTTTTATTGAATTTCAAAATAAAAATAATAATTTAAGCTATCTAACTGTTAAACGTAAGTTTTATTTTCTTAAAAAAAAATCTTATTTCATGCACAATGTTAAGAATCAGTGCGATGCATTTACTAATTAAAAAAGACTTCAATTAAAAGGAAAATATCACTGTCCTTTTATTGTTTTTTTTTAATGTTAACTAATATCAGTTAAAGGGGAAAATATACATTTAACTAATATTATTCAACATTTTGTGTATGTATAAATGGGTGCATAATATTTTCGGCTAATCATGGTCATTTACTTTACAACTATTTATTCTTCAATTACAGCACAATAGCTAATCTAATGTGCTGCAAATTGATTGCTACTTCTTAAACCAATTTTAGATCCCTATAGTGGTTATTTATAAAGAAATGAAGGGTTCTGATAATTACAGAACCAATACTGTATTGCAAATCAACCGTGCATAGAACCTATCAGCATACATAAATTTCAGACATTTAAAATTTAAAAAATAAAAAACAAATAAAACCAAAACTTGCTTGCTAGTTAAAAACGTCCTATAGTAGGGAGAAAGTTGGACGCCTTCTCAAAAAAGTTTGACGATCCCGGGACCTTCTAGGGTTATCACAGTACCGCAAGGGTTAAGGGATCAAAGTACAAGAACTTAAGATTTAAATTTGATATATTCTTACCTGTCGTTATACGTGTCCTCTAATTTAAAAGGATTAAGGAGTTGATTATGGTAATTGAGGAGGATCTGTTCATAGGACCCTCTGGCGGGGGGTCGCCCCTGATTCCATGCACCCTTCCAGCTCAGCGGAAGAGGTGCTGAAGTTGGTGCACCACTGCTTCTTCCGTCTCCGATCTGTTCTTAAGAGTATATCTCACAGCTCCTCGCATTCTTAATTTCCCAGGTGTGTTTAATAAGTGCGTTAGTCCTTTTTTCCGGGAAAAAAAATCCTGTATTTTTTCCTCCCTTAATGTGGACTAGGGAAGTGCCACCGGAATTCGTTCTGGAAGGGTCAGTGTGAGAAAATTGTTCATCAGTACCACGTACCACTAGTCCGTTCGCGCCCTGTAAATGACCGCGGTGAGGCGGCCGGTTTACGCATGCGCCGCTCGATAGGTTCTCTCATTCCGATGGGACATGGCGGGGACGCGGGCAATGTCATGACGTCATGCGCACATCTGCAGTCGCATGCCGCGTTTTGATCACGAGCACCCCTCTTTTCCTAATCCCGACATTCCATCCCGAAACCCTCCTGGAAAAAAAAGAACAATCTAAATTTTCCTTTTTTCCAGTTTCTCTCAAAGTTTTGACTTTTATTCTTTAAATTGGAACTGTTTAAAGAGAATGTGCCCAGGGAGAGCGAAATTAGGGAATTCGGAGATTTCCTGGATCGAAAGAAGGAGAATAGGCATTTATCCTTTTTCAAAGGTCGAAGAGGGCAGCAGTGCTCAGAGTCACGTGATTTGTCCGGATATCCGGTGTTTGTTAACGCCGGGGATTAGTTAGGTTTATTCATAACGGTTTAATCTTGAATTGAATCTCGGGAATGGGAGAGTCATGAATGCAATTGTTTAAAAAAAAAAGCTATTAATTTTTATTCTTTTTTAACTGCAGTTTCTTATCGATTATATTTTTAATTGATACTAAGTGCCAATGAAAAGGAATACTATATTCTCGTGCAACGTCTATATAAAAATGCAAGTTTTATGTTTATTATTTTTGAGAGAAAAAGTATTTTTCCAAAATTTTATTTATGATTTATTTAAAATTGTAATCAGTTTCTTTTTTTCATTTTAAAATATTTTATTAATTTTAAGGAACTTATAACTTTAAAAATGCAAACTATAATAAAATTTCAAGGCAAATAATTTTATTCTTTTTTTTTGTCTGAAATTTACATATCTAAATACATTTTGGAAAGGCTAAATTCCCAGAAATCTTTTCTCTACCAAGTAAAATAAATATTATATTCTTCTGCAACGACTAGATTAAGTACAAGTTTTTATGTATGTTACTTTTGAAGAAAAAAAATCGTTTCCTAGAATTTTTCTCTGTGACTTATTTAAAATTGTTATAATTTTTTTTTTATCTTTTAAAAGTTTTTACACAAAAATAATTAATAATTTTAAAAGTGCAAACTATAAAAAATTTGAAGGCAAATACTTTTTGGTCTTAAATTAAAGACATTCTGGAAATGCTAAATTCCCAAAACTCTTTTATTGCTAGATATATTAATTTCAAGTTTTAGCTCTAAATGTTATTTTTTTCTTTTGCGAGTAAGCCTAAAACAATTTTATGCCTTCAGAGTCAATAGAAATATTAATTTGATATGAATCATACTTCAAAAATCTTTTTAGTTTAATGTGATATGATTCATATTTCAAAGATATATCTATGTGATATAATTCATATTTCAAAGATATATCTATGTGATATAATTAATATTTCAAAGATATATATAAATATCAATGTAATAAGATTCATATTTCAAAAACATATCTAAATATTAATAAGATATGATTCATATTTCACAGATATAAATAAATATCAATGTGATATGATTCATATTTCAACAACATGTCTAAATATTAATGTGGTATAATTCATATTTCAAGCATTTATATAAATAATAATGTGATTTAATTCATATTTCAAGGATATATATAAATATCAATGTGGTATAATTCATTGTTTCAAAGTGTAAACTAATGAAGCAAATTACGAGAGCTAGCTTAGCCATGAAAGTGTGTAAGTGATAAGTTTTACGCTTTTCGAAGAATATTTTCGCAATAGCATTGAAAAAGCTAAGTAGAACAAGTTAAATCAGAAAGATTATACATTTATTTATTTTTGATCCAATGAAAGCATTCGACTGTGAAGTTAGAATAATTGCCAGATTATTGTCATTAGTTATAAATTAAAGAATTAAAAATCAAGCCTTAAGAGAATTTAAAATTTATGCATATAGAGAATGAACATGTTGGGCTATGGTTTGTGTGTATTGTCACTACCAAGAGCTATGCCGGGGAAAACGTATCTAATAGCAGCGCGAAATAAGCAGGTCAAGTCAAAATGGAGATAAGGAAGATCACTCTGGTTCTAAAGGTTAGAGATTGACCTGCAGTTGGCTGCAGTGCAATTGAAAAAAAAAAAAGAATAGGGATGATAAAAAGTGAGAAAACACAAATATGTAAGCAATTTTTTCATGCCTGCATCTGAAACAATTGAAAACAAATAATTTTCATAAAATTATAATAATAAGGAAGTGTTACAACCATTGATGGTCTATACAAATTCTTAGCTCTTCATCTTTATCAAACTCTGGAAAACTTTTATATCATGTTTTGCATAGAGAGAAACTTTGAAAAAAGAAAAACATGCCTTGGTGACATTTAAACAAACTTTGCCGTGTAGCGACAGAATATTATTATAGCTGTTGTATTTTTTCAGTTCTAGAAAAAAATTATAAATAAATAATAGATATTTAAATAGGAACTAACCAGCGTTCGAACAGTCTCGAAATTCCTACTTGTGAAAAAAAGGAAATAATTGTTTTGAAAAAGTTAAAGTTGTTTCCTTTACCTTCATTGGTTTTTATTTTGCAACAATAAAAATAAATAAGAACTTATGAGCAAAAATTTCCTGAAAAAATAGCCTATAAAAACATATCTGAAAATTAGATAATATTCAATAATAATCTTTATAAATAATTATTAATGATTATTTCTGGCATTAAACTTGATTTAGACACTCTGAAAAAAAAGTCAGATCAAATTACAGTATAAAGTACCGGGTGCATTGTCTGTAAAATCTATTTTCACTTTAAAATATTATACCATAAATTTTACAGTAATATTTATTTTATTAGAGTGACTCAGTGATTTTACGATAATTATTGCTGCAAAAATTACGACATATTATATTTTTTTGGTTCCTTAAAATGTTCCAGTAAATTGTATTTTACGGTAAAGAGTACCGGCACCCTGAGTACAAGTACTTTACAGTGCAAATAATCAAAATTTATAAGCTAAATAAGATGAATCAAATTTCTAAATCTGTTGAAAAAAATTCTGATTATTTAGAAAAAGTTTACTTTCTAATCATTTACTTAACAATATTGAAAAAATATCACCAATCAAGATTTTATAGATCACGTTTTTATATTATATTATATTATATTATATTATATTATATTATATTATATTATATTATATTATATTATATTATATTATATTATATTATATTATATTATATTATATTATATTATATTATATTATATTATATTATATTATATTATATTATATTATATTAGTGTTCAGTTATTTTTAATTCCACATAAGTAGTTACAGATCACATAACCATATTTTTATTAAATATTCTTCTTTGAAAAAAAAAGGCAAAAAAACTTAACAAAACTTATTAAATAACTTATTGTTCTTTTTAAATATATTTTCTTTAAAATTCCTCATCGATTCTCATTTTATAAATCAATATAATTATCTTCAAATTTTTCACAAAATGTGTGACAAAAATAATAAATAAAATCAAATATTCTATTTAACAACATATAGTTATTTTTGAAACATTTTAAAATATATAATATCTAAGAGAATGCAAGAAATAAGCAATTGTTTTCGAAATACATTTGGCAATACGTCAAATATTTTCTTTTTTCCGATATAATCTAAAATCTTGGTAGATTTCCAAAATCAAAACTATATTCATTGAACAAAGATTTCATTCATCTTTTGTAGAATCTAATATTTTTTTTCTTTTAAATAAACATTTTAGTAATGCTTTATGTATAATTAACTTCAAATAAACGAATAACAGAGGAAATGCTTGAATATCCTAAAAATGTTTTCAAAATATTTATTCTTAAATATTAATGTAATTTTTTAATCTGTAATTGAAAAAAAATATTATTTATGACTTTTATGTTTTTCTAATAAATAGGAGAATTTAAAAATTTTAAGCGTATTTTAAAAATTAGAAATTTTAACTATTCTTTGATCACGTGGTATAGAGTTGAGGTACAAATCTTATGAAATAACGAATAAAATGAATAAACTTTATATAAAACTTTATTTACTTCTTTTATTATATTATTGTTTTCTTTATATCTTTATTTATTTACTTATTATTATTTTTTACTTGCATATTTAATTGTTTATATAAATTTTCACTCATGATCAAATCTCTTAATTTATTAACTTAATCAGATTTGCTTGGTGCTCTATTTCAAAATTTTATCTTAACAAAATAACGTCATTTGGGAAATTCCCAGTTTTACATAGAAAAGTTTCAATTTAGATATTGCAAATAGTTTCCATTATTTGTCAAATAAATATTTGTCATTATTTGTCTAATAATTTCTTTAAGGAAATGAATTTCGTCAAAATTAAATAAATATTTCATCAATCAATTTTTCAAAAAAACAATAAATAAATAAAATTAAAATAAACACTTTCTAGTGTCTTATATATCTAACTTTTCTAAGAATTGCTTTATCGTGGGCACCATATAGGGGAATCGATGTCACCCTAACAACAGAAGAACAGAGAGAACAGAGAAATAAATTACACCCATGCCCGAGGTGGGATTCGATCCCGAGATCTCCCTGGTGCGAGGCCTACCATTTAAGCCGGTCGGATCAACTGCTCACTTTATTTTCAATCGCCTTGTCTCCAACCTAATTTCGTCATTTTAGTTAACTATCTCCCACAACTCAATTCACTACGGTGAGATTTTAACATTTTCGTCATGTTCGCGTTTTATCACAAATCATGAGATCTCGTGACGAAATGATTCTCAAAATTACGTAATACAGCTCAAAGGTTGTTGAAAGCTTTATTTTTGTGAGCGAACTCCACGTCACTTTTAAGAAAATGAATTTTGCTCAAAAATGAAAATATGCTGTTTCAGTTTCGAATACATGTTTTGTTTTGCTTTTTCAAATTTGACTATAATAGTTTCCAAGCTAATATAACGCATGTTTTGCTCAATTCTATGAAACCCTATTTTACTGTGTAACATTTGTAACACTGCCTCTTTATCAATAAACTTGCTAAATTGTGTTAGAAAAAAACAAACAATGTCCCCTAATCCATTTCAAACAATGAACTCATCCATAATTCGTGTAAAAAGACATCTGCTTTCTCTACTAAGAAACTTGACATATGAGCCGAAATACAGTCACATTGTTTGCTTAGTATAAATACAGATAATGTGACATCCGAGAGAAGATCTTTTTCGTAAGTGCATTTTGTGTGCTTTTAAGATCGAATAAACTTCATTCCCCTTCTTCTGTTCGTAAAGATAACTTTAATAATTATCTGAGTCGAAATAAAATGTTTAAGAATTTCAGTTTAAATTAACAAATGTAGGAAAACTTGCGAGAAATTAGAGTTTAATGTAACTTAAAGAAAATAGTTGTTTATCTTGAACGCTTTTCGAAAGTTGCGTACATACACCTACAGTAAACATAGAAAATAAGACTTTTATTAAATTTTAATTTAAAATTCTATAAAAAGAAAAATAATAAAGGTTTGTTTGTTTAATCTCAGTTTTCGCATGCGTGCAAAATGCTTTTGTGGGGTAAATCTCATTATAAAATATTTAATGACTTTGCTTAGAAAACATTTCTTTATATTGTAGGTTGTAATAATATCAACCCATGGACATGCGAGTAAAGAAATTTCTTTTTTGTTGAAAAATGCTAGTAATGCTATGTTTTACTTGTCATTAAAAATTTCCTACGAAACGAACCACATGTCTAAACTATGTCAGAAACTTATTACAATCATATTATCTATATGAGAAGTACATCATAACATATTTTACAATTACCAATCTCTTACATTAAATTCTTTCAAAAGCGCACACAAAAGTTGTCTTTTCCTTTTTACATTATCTATTTATTTTCGCATTTACTATCTATTACATTACTATATCTATTACATTACTATATCTATTATTTACTACATCTATTATATTACAATATCTATTAAATGACTATATCTATTATATTACCATACCTATTATTTACTAAAATCTATTTTGTTACTATATCTATTATTTACTATATCTATTCATTTTTATATTTACTATATCTATCTTAAAACAAGCTGAATATTTGTGCTATTATATTATTTTATCATACATAATCATGTTAAAATTAGCTGGATATTTGTATTATTATATTATTTAAACGCGAATAGTCTTCTAAAAATAAGCTGGATATTTGAGTTTTTATATTTCCTTAGCATGGATATCCCTCTTAAAATAAAAGCTGATTATTTATGTTATAGTTTTATCTTAGCATGGATAACCATGTAAGAATAAGCTGGATATTTGAGCTCTGTTATCCTTTGCATGAATAGCCTATCTTAAAATAAGCCGGATATTTGTGTTATATTATCTTACCATAAAAAGTCATTTAAAACTTAACTAAATATTTTTGTTTTTATACTACCTTAACATGAATAGCCATCCTAAAATTAGCTAGATATTTGTGTTTTTATATTATCTTAGCATGGATAACCCTCTTAAAATAAGCTGAATATTTGTATTATTATATTATCTTAGCATAGATATTAAAATAAGCTAGATATTTGTGTTTTATATTCTCTTAGCATGAATGACCCCTTAAAATGAGCTGAATATTTGTCTTTTTATATTATCTTTGCCCCGATACCTGTCATAGAATGGGCTAGTGATTTGATTTTTTATATTATTTAAGAATAGATGCTCATCTTAATATATGCTGGATATTTGTGTTGTTGTATTATTTTGGTATGAATACCCCTCTTAAAATAAGGTGGGTGTTGATCGTGTTCTTGATGACCTGCTTTAATGTAGCTATCAAAAAATACAGATAGAAAGGAAATGATTGCAACAGCATACATACATGGCATTGGATTTTTTTATGAATATTATATAAAAAATTTCATCGTAAAATATTCTGACAAAATTTACCAATGCAATGTAAAACCGCAATCTCCCTTGTACTATTATACCACAACCTCCACTATACTAACTTTTGTGATTTAAAAAAGATTTTAAGAGGTTCTCTGGAAGAAATGGGCAAAATGGCTACACAGTAAACTAAATTTTTCTAGTTAAAATTTTTCTAGTTCAATGACCAAGCTGTAATCAAACAAATAAGAAAATTGAAACGGCTAGCGTCAGTGTCTTTGGATTACTTTTTAAAATCCAACTTATTCTTGTAAATGTGAAATCAATATTTCTCTTTAAAAAAAATTAAGGTTTTCTGTATTAATATTCATTTTGAATCTTGACTGGAACACTAGTTAATAGTTGCGCGAAACTAGTTAATTTATATTCAAATAACATGGAGTAGTAATAATTTTTACTAATAATTTTCATAAAAAAATATCATAATATTTTCAATTATGAAAATTTAGTGAGATATACAACTTAACCTCCTTAAACTTGAGATTTAAACAATGACACAAAGTCCAGTTTTTACTTAGAAATATATAGTTTAAAAGAACATAAGTTCGTACAAATGCGATAAAAAAAATTAAAATTTATTTAAACCTTTTTCTTATAGTTTTTAGAAGTAATTAAAAATTTCCTCTGACGAGAGTAAAACCAATTACTATATGCTTATATAGACAATAACTCCATGAAGCAATGCTATCAAAAAGTATTATTATACCAAATAATAGTATTTCTTAAAAATTATTGTAATATAATACTGTGCAATACATTGGACATTGGGTCTTAAAATGTTATTGCGATATTTTGTAAGATTGCATAAAAAATTTTAAAACATATTTTAACATTTTTTTAAATGACTGGGTGGTTTTAATTTCATCGAGGGAGCCTCAATGTACAACTTTTTTGGACTTTCTATAACTTATCTAAAATTTAATTTAGGATTCTGAGTTTTTAAGAGAAGTTTGACATAAGTAAAAACATTACTTAAATGCAAACACTTTTGTTAAATGAATCAAGGAACTTTTAGAATTTAAATTTATTAGAGCTAAAAGTTGATGAAAAAAAGGTACTATGACATCTTGCGCGCGCGTTCATAAAAATTATGTAATTACTTGAAATAACTTTTAATAAAAAAGTCAAAAAAAATTATTTTAAAACGATTTAAACTCAAGGAAATTGAAAACTAGAAAATATTTTTTTAAATAAAAAAACTTAACTTTTCTGTATTTTTACAAAAAAGTTATTTTGACCCCAAAATATACTAAATTTTTGCCAATAATCAAGTGAATGAAGCATAAATTCATTAAACATACTGTACTCAAACCAATTAACAAATTATAATTTCAAAGTTATCCTGCATATTTTTGGACCCCAAAATATATAAAATTTTTGCCAATATTCAAGTTAATGAAACATAAATTCATAAAACATGCTGTACTCAAACCAATTAACAAATTTTAATTTCAAAGTTATCCTGCAAGTAATCCTGTGCATCAGGGCTTTTAATTAATCCTGAACACTAGGGGGGAAACTGGAAATAGAAAGAAAAAAAAACAGATTTAAAGACAATATTTCAAATAAGTGACTTTAAACAAAATACTCGAGATAGCTGACAATTCCACAATTAGGAAAATAAGTATGCCATTTTCTTTCTTCATTGACTGTTTTATTTTTGCTGCAACTTTAGAATACTTGTGAGTATTATCTTATAATAAAACAGCTGAAAATAAAACAAGTCATAACAAATATTTTTTTCAAAAAACATGGAACATTTTTTCAGGAAAAATTATCTAGATCTTCTGATAACAAATTTTGAAATGATTGATTATTTTACAAACGCCATTTTAAAAGATATTTCAATATTTGTAAATACGCTTCTATTTGGGAAAACCTATGTATTTTCATTCCGTTTTCTTTTCTTCCAATTGCCCAAGTTCAAATGAAAAGATCCAATAACTGGTGCTTAAATATTTTGATTTTTAACATTTCTTTGTCCAAATATAAGAAGAAAAATTTCAACCTATCCTCTGATTGATGATCATATGACATAACAGAGTAGTTATGCTTTTATTTTTATAGGAAAACGTTAAAAAGGTGACTGACTTCTTTTGTTTTTCCTATATTTTATAAAATTATTTAAATATTTTTGGAGATGCTTTTAATTTCTATTTATAAGCTAAGGCTTAAATAAAATTAATAATGAAATAGCTAGAAATTAAATATCTAGATTACAAGAAATAAATATTAAATCTCTTATAAATTTTTATGTATTATCAAGCTATCTACATATTATCTAAAATTATGTTTATGCGTTATTCAACAAATCAACCAAGGATTATTAGCATAAAATATTCCATAGTATGTACGAAATGATTTTATATAAAACATAAAATATTTTTAAACAGTAATCAGTTTTATTTAAAATTTTGAAAAAATTTTATCATATTTTTTTTAAAAATGTATACTATGAGTAGCATTATAACGCTCTTTTACGTAGATTCTCTTTAAACAAAAAATAGATTCTACTTTCCCTATTTTAAACAACGGAAAATCATAAGTACGCAATTTAATTATTTATTAAATAACTATTTAATGCTTATATATAATTTTTATTTCATTTCATTCATTGAAACAACAGGTTTTAAAGCCTTTAAATATACTTACAAACATTACATTTATAATGTGATAATAACTAATATGTAAAAAAAAAAATAAACATCAAAATTACGGTGTGAAGTACCGACACTTAGGGGGCATCATCCGTAAAATCCCTTTTACCGTAAAATCCATTTCTACCGTAAACTATTATTCCGTAATTTTCATCGCAATATTCTTTTAACTAGAGTGATTCAGAGATTTTACGGTAATTATTACTGCAAAAATTATGGAATACCATATTTTCTTGTTCTGTAATATGTTCCGGTAAAAATAGATTTAAGGTAAAAAGCTCTGGAAACCTGAGAGCCGGTAATTTTTACAGTAATTTGTTTCTGTAAAGTTTTACAGTAGATTAAAAGAAATATTTCAATGAATGAAATTAAAGGAAATTTATTACGAAAATGTTAATTAGTTATTTAGTGAAAAACTAAATCGTTTTCATATAATGCTCCACGAGTTAGCATGGGAAAATTAGAATTCCTCATTTGTTTGAAGAGGATTCCATTAGCATGATTCGCATAGGCCTGAATACAAATATTCAGTTATAAAAAAAAATTCAACTCAGAACCGTATTAGTTTATTTGCGAATAAAATGAATTAAAATAAACAACAAAATTAATGTGTAGTGCAATTTTAAATTAGAAAAGCGTAATCATGTTAGAATAAAAATATACTTTTAAGAACAAAGAGCAAAAAATTCTGGTTAAATTATTTTACTCTATGTTAATGACATACGATAACTGAAACCATAATATATGGTTTTCAAATCATTCATTTGTTATTTTTTTCCTTGTGGCAACGGTTTAGCCGAAATTCTGGTTTTCAAAAATTATACTTTTATTATCACGCATTTAGTAAAAAAAATGCAAAACTGAGGAGTTATTTTAATTGAATAATTGGTTTTTATGCTATAGTCTAAGGTTTCATGATAAAATTACCAAATGTCACCTCATTAACAGATTTTTTTCACACATTATAAAACCTTATTTTATAGTTAATTTTACCAAAACTTAAATCAAAATTAATCAAAATTAAAGTGGCTAATTTTATCAATATCATGATCATGATCTCGGTAAAAATTACCGAGCTTTTTGGTTTTTCCATAAGACCAGAGGCAGGGTTAATTTTACCATATTCTGGTAGATTAATCATACTTTTTTTTCTTAGAGTGAATGGTGTCTATTTCTTCTTAATTATATTTTTTGTCAGTATTTCTACTTAATTACATTTTTTGTGGTCAATGTATCTTTATTTGAATGCAAAGCACTACAATGTTACGATTAGGGTCTACATGAAAGCAGTTACACAAGCTCCAAGATCAAATTAGGGCACGTCACTTACGTAACTGCACGAAAATCGTAACATAAACTATTGGGAACGAGTTTAATGCAAACCATTTTTAAGTAATTACATAAAATAGTAACATAACCGCTAGAAGCGAATTGGTGTAAATCATTTTCGTTTAACCACATAAAGACAGTGACGCATGCCCCCGAAGGAGAATTTTAATTTAAGTCTTTTTTATGCCACTACATAAAGCCAGTTGCACAGATCCAGAAGTAATTCATCATCTTCGTATACAACCTGTACCTTCGTACCTGTAGCCAGTTACGGATCCAGAAATGACTCGCCATCTTCGTAATAAATACATGTAACCAGTGACACAGATCTAGTTGTGACTCATAATTTTCGCATAAGTATGGGAAGCCAGTTAAATAGATCCGAAAGTGACTCGTCATCTTCATATAAATACATGAAGCCAGTTACACAGATCCAGAAGTGATTCATCATCTTCGTATAAATACGTGTAGCTAGTTACACAGATCCGGAAGTGACTCGTCATCTCCATATAAATACATGAAGCCAGTTACACAGATCCAGTTGTGACTCATCATCTTTGCATAAATATATAAAGCCAGTTACATAGAGCAGAAAGTGACACGGCATCTTCGTATAAACACATGTAGCCAGTTACATAGATCCAGAAGTGACTTTCACAGCTGCGAAACTAGCAAATCATTTCCATGCAACAAAATCTCGCCTTCTTATGAAAATATAGTTAAAAAATAACTTATGAGGAATTTTTAAAGCAATAATTTTTTTCAAATCCACAGTTAATAAGTATCTAAAAAATAAACTAATAAACAAAATATATTTAGCAAACAAGACCTTTAAAACTACCAGAATGCGGAAAATTTTACCGTTTTTCTGGCTCTATGGGAGCACCAAAACAGTCGATAAATTTTACACAAGTGCTTTGATATGGAATTCGGTAAAATTAACAGTAAAATATGTTTTTACTATATGCGATAATATTTGGTAATTTTTATCGTTATAACCTAGAGCATGGCGTAAAAAACCATTTAGTCAGTTGAATTTACTTTTCAGTTTTGCATTTTTTACTAAAAGTGTAATTTTCTAATAAGAGCTGTAATTTTGAAAACCAGAATTAACCGGTAAATAATTACTAAATGGTCGGAAAAATTACCAAATGAATGGAAATGATATATTTTCCGTTTTTATTAACCAGAACTACGTTATTAATGCGGTAATTTTACCAGAAATATTTTCTCCGTGTAAAGACAGCAGATATAAACAAAAACAAAATTGCGGAGTTTTTTATTTTTTCAACCAAAGAATAATTAAAATTTCATACACTGACTGTTCAGCAAATGTAGGAAATCGCCTTCGCTTTTTCTTAAATCTTCTATTCTACACTTAAAGTTGTTTCACAAATCCCTTGTCGAGTATCACGTATTCCCACATACAATTTAGAAAACATCGATCTAATGTAGAAAGCGATACTGGGGTGGATAAAAATTTTAACTGAAAAGCAGGCGAAAAATAATCAATCACAATGTAACTTTTGTGTTACTGCTTGTCTCAAGATGTGGAGAATGTCACGTTCGGTGTTTATAGCTTTACCATAATCGCAGCAAAGTATAGACTTAATATAAAATCGAAATAAAAAGTAAATTCTTTAAACATTGGTATCTGCAAGGCCGGAACAAAGTTTCGTCTTTAGCCTTGAAGCTAGCGAACGTTGTTAAAAAAATAATCTCATAGTTTGCAACTATGATTGAAAATACTGGTATGTCATGAGAAACATATTTTTATTACAGAAAAAAAACATTTATTTGTTCAACTGATTAAATTTTATCCAGTATCTAAATAGTATTGTGTAGCTTCGTTTATAATGCGCGGATGGTAATTGAATGTAACTTTTGTGTTACTACTTATTTCAAGATGAGGAGAATGTCACATTCGGTACTTATAGCTTTACCATAATCGCAGCAAAGTATAGACTTAATATAAAATCGAAATAAAAAGTAAATTCTTTAAACATTGGTATCTGCAAGGCCGGAACAAAGTTTCGTCTTTAGCCTTGAAGCTAGCGAACGTTGTTAAAAAAATAATCTCATAGTTTGCAACTATGATTGAAAATACTGGTATGTCATGAGAAACATATTTTTATTACAGAAAAAAAACATTTATTTGTTCAACTGATTAAATTTTATCCAGTATCTAAATAGTATTGTGTAGCTTCGTTTATAATGCGCGGATGGTAATTGAATGTAACTTTTGTGTTACTACTTATTTCAAGATGAGGAGAATGTCACATTCGGTACTTATAGCTTTACCATAATCGCAGCAAAGTATAGACTTAATATAAAATCGAAATAAAAAGTAAATTCTTTAAACATTGGTATCTGCAAGGCCGGAACAAAGTTTCGTCTTTAGCCTTGAAGCTAGCGAACGTTGTTAAAAAAATAATCTCATAGTTTGCAACTATGATTGAAAATACTGGTATGTCATGAGAAACATATTTTTATTACAGAAAAAAAAACATTTATTTGTTCAACTGATTAAATTTTATCCAGTATCTAAATAGTATTGTGTAGCTTCGTTTATAATGCGCGGATGGTAATTGAATGTAACTTTTGTGTTACTACTTATTTCAAGATGAGGAGAATGTCACATTCGGTACTTATAGCTTTACCATAATCTCAGCAAAGTATAGACTTAATATAAAATCGAAATAAAAGATAAATTCTTTAAACATTGGTATCTACAAAGCCTGTACAGATTTTCGGCTTTAGCCTTGAAGTTAGCAGAAGTAGTTTAAAAAAATAAAATCATAGTTTTCAACAACTATGATTGAAAATTAATGGTGTGTCATATTAAACATATCTTTATTACAGAAGAAACATTTGCGTGCTGAAATTTCTTATATGCAGATTTTAGTTATCTTAATAAATACTAAACATTATGTTTCGAAATTAGATTTTAAACGTTATAATTTAGAATAATCATGAATATCTATGGTATGTCTTGTATGTCATTCAATTAAAGTAAATTCTTACACTTTTAAAGGCAGACATTGAAATAGAGGGTAACTAATACTGAAAATAAACTGTCCTGCCTAGCTTTATAATATCTCTTAATGAAATTCATCCATATCGTTAGCCTTTTTGAAGTTATTTTATAAAGCTAATTCAGGTCATCAGATTCATCGAGCGAATTTAAAAAGATAATCTAGTTTACTTGAGATTAATGACCTGCAATCGAAAGCCCTATCTTTATTAAGCTTTTTTATTTCAATATTATCTCGATACAAATTTTTAATCTAATTTTGATGGATTGTGCGATATTTAATTCATTTACAGCAAATGAGATTGAAGCCAAATGTCCATGCATGCTTGATTAAAATTAACCTCTAGAGCATTGTCTGGAGTTCTTTATTTACTTGATTACGGTCTTTACAAGGAAGCAACAATCCCTTTTTTAATGGTAAACTCTTAATGGATCAATATAGTCGCGTGACAGATAGAAAAGCCTACGCCCCTCGACTACCTTATAAGTCAGGGAAAAGTGTTGGACGTCTATTCAGAATCTAACCTTTGACGTTTAGGTATGTCACACGTTCCAGTATTGCTTTCATTATGTATTCCATAATGGTTGGTGACTGGATAGATATCCGAAGCAGCAAAAGTTTAGAGAGCTCGTGTGCATTCATATTTCATTGTTACTATTTTATGATTTTACATAATGTGATAATTTACATAATGCAGTACTGTTATGAATTTTTCCATTATAATGTATTTTTATTTGTCTTTTAATTTATGCAAAGACAAAGAAAACCATGTTTTTTATACAAATGTTTGCGAATACCGTCATTCAAACCAGAGTACCATGAAATTCTGATTCACATGGAGTAATACCATCATCTGTCACACCTCCTTGTCTGTTTATTCTTTACATAGTACAATACTGTTATAAATTTTTCCATTATATTGTATTGTTATTCGTCTATTAATGTATGCACTGACAAAGAAAACCGTTTTTTTTACTCCAAAGTTTGCGAATACCACCATTCAAAGCCAAATACCATAAGATTGAGATTCACGTGGAGTATTACCATTATCTGTCTATCCTTACTTCTCTTCCAAAAAGTAAAGCTCATTTCCCAGCAGCATGAAGTCCACTTTCAATGGATCCCGTCCCACGTCGATATCCACGGAAACGAGTTGGCTGACACTCTTGCAAAGAAGGGACTAGACCATCCAGTCTCCTCCACCTCAGAGCTTACATACCTAGAACTTTTCGCAAGGCAAAAGGGCCAGAACAAACATAAGTGGCTCCTTCCTCCTATTCACTACTGGCATAAAGCAAAAAGACCAGGACTCTCTCTATCTCTTCCTGGTGACAGGCAGACCAACACCTGCGTATCCCGGCTTGCCAGTGGACACCTGAAAATTCTCACATTTTCTGCTAATCAAAATATCTTTCCTCTTTGCCCTAAATGCCAACAAAACCAGGCATCACCTGAGCATATCTTGAACTGTTTAGGGCTGGACTGGAACGATATTCATTCCTCTCCCATTTTAGTTTTGGACTTTCTAAATGTCCACGGATTTATTGATCTGGTCTGACTCCATCAGACCAGATGGGAATTAGCAACAACAACAACTTCTCTTCCTGTTTTCTTCCCGTGTCTTTACCTGGTTTAGAACCCAGCATCCTCGAGCAACCGCCATGCTAAAAGGAGTAAGCCCAAAGAACCACATAAACGATTTGTACTTACAAAATCATAACTAATCACACCTAATTGGTTCGAAAGAACCAATTAGGTGTGGGTGTGGCCAATTACGTTGGCCTCCCGAAAGAAACTTTTGGCACATATAGAGTAATGATTTACATTAAAATACCAACAAAACAAACTGAATGATGAGGCTACATTCTAAATCACCATAAATCTGCGAATCTTTATCTTTCTGTCATTTAATCCTCCGGTCATTCTCAAACCTTCATAAACCCTCATGTCATGCAAAAAAATACATGACATATTTTCTATTATTTAAAAACTAAATTATTTCCTTTAATTATTTCCTCAATAAAAATAAATCATTAATATAATCGGCAGTCCTTTTATTCCCCAGCCCTGCAACCTTGACTTTAGTGCAGAATCAATATATTTTAAGTGAATCTCTCAACATCTGTCTCCTACTTTTGCCTAGAATTTAAAAGCCATGACAGTATTTCTTAGTGTTTGTCTTTAATAAAAAGATATTATTTCTCACACTTTCTTTCCCATCAATGCATTTGAATACGTAAAGCTGCGAAAAGAAACCTTTCCCCAACTTCGTCAAACTTCAATAATAATCTTCATCACACCTCGTCCCCTACTAGGGGCTAGATATAAGACACGGTTCTGAATAGATCACTGAAGTCAAACATCACTGGCAACGGTCAGAGAGCGGATGGGTGACCACTTTAATCAACCTAATTGAGGGAGGGAGGTATCGGTCCTAGTTAAACTGTGCCTAGTAGTTGTGCCTGACTTTACGCACAGAGCTGCCAAAGCGAGGGAACCATCCCCTCTGCAGAGAATTTAAAATGTGATGACATATCTTCGGATCATTCTCTGTTATGTTTCCCTGACCGTTACCAATAGTCCATTATGCAGCTCTAGCCGACGCAAGTAACGGCTACTACTACTTCACACCTCATCATCTAGCAACCGCCAAGCTTAAAAGGGAGTCCATAACCGATTTGTACTAACTATGGTGACTGATGCACGTTAAATCTGTCGAGTCACAAAATCCCCCATGTTCCCATAACAAACTATATCTCTAGGGGTACTGATCCAGGAGTTTCCTTGTTTCTGGATTGATTCAAAATTACAAGGTTACGGAGTTGAACATTAGTAGCCGTAAATCCAAAATTGGGTCGGCTGTTCAACGACGGTTATAAAGTAAAATAAAACAAACCATAAAGGGCGGGATAGCCTGGATGGTCGGGTGTTGGACTCGTGTTTGTGAGAACGGGAGTTCGAAGCCAGCCTGCCGAAGAATCCCCGTGTAGTAAATGATGACTGATGCACGTTAAATCTGTCGAGTCTCAAAGTCCTCCATGTTTCCAGAACAAATAATACCCCAGGGGGTACTGATTCAGAAGTTTCCTTGTCTTCTGCATTGGTTCACAATTACAAGGCTACGGAGTTGAACATTCGTAGTCATAAACCCAAAATTGGGTCGGCTGTCCAACGACGGTTATAAAATAAAATGAACTATAACTAATCACACTCCTAATTGATGCAAGGAAAGGCTGCTTACAAATGTCATTGCAAAAGTCTTGGTATTATGTTTAAAGTCTTAATGAAATCTTTTTTCATTCGTTCCAAATATACGAGATTGTTTTCCTGCCATAAATGATTCAACAAAGCATTCATTGCTGGCTGTCAACAAATAAGAGAATGTCCTCAGAAACCACACCTTCCCTAAAAATGAGGCAAATTTACTTCAGGCATAAATTTAGTCACGTACTAATTATCCAACTGTTGAAATTAGTTCCAGAAATTGCGGTGACGAATAACGATCTTCAGTTACACAATACGTCTCTTTTCCAATCACGTTTAAGTTCTGTCGGGGGGTGAAAAGAGTTCCCCACGAAGTCCGAAGAACAACTATTGATCTGTTGAAGGGGCTACTAAAGCTCTTTTAGCTAATGTTTGTTCCTGAATCGTAATGTGTGCAATCCATTTCACCAGGGTATATCATGTTCTTTATTTCCCGTCAGAGTAACCAGTTGTTGTTTTCTACGAACGTTAAAGGAGATAATCCAAAGCAATGATTCGTACTGGATTCATACTGGAAAGTTTTGAATGCTTTTTCAGTTCTGAAAAAATAAAGATTATTTAGAATGAAATGTATGACCTTCATATGAAAAATCACATAATAAATCATAATATGCTTTTATCTGTAAGGAAAATTTGAAACTATAATTATACTTCGTAAAATTTGGTGAAAAAAATAATAACTTAGAAAAATAAATTTAAAAAAAGATGTACCAGTTTCACTCAATAATCACGTGTTTTATTTTTGTAATGTTTTTCCTCAACCAATCGAAAACTTGCAAATCGAGAAGAAGTGAACTGATTATGTCTAACCATGTGATTTAAATTAGATTTAATTGGATAACTGTAAGTGACGTCACGCGTGAATGATTGGCTTCCGAATCGATAAATGCTACGATTTATCAACGATTTTATATTTATATACAAGGGAAGATCAAAAATACTACAAATGGGTACAATCCTGTAATATTTATATATAAAGCATTCATAAATTCTAAATGACGCGGAGACAGAAATTCTGGTAAAATTACAGTACTGTAATAACATTTCTTATGAAATATATATATATATATTAATAAAACCAAAATATACGATAAAACCATTAATTTAGTAATTTTTTCGTTCATATGGTAATGGTTCAACAGAAATTCCTTTTTTCAAAATTAAAGTTTTTATTGCCACATATTTCATAAAAAATTATCTTTATTACTATTTGCATTACAGTTTAAGTATATATTCTAAGTAACCTCTAATTTAGTTAATAGTCTAATAGCTCTAGTTTCAGACAGTAATGAGGATTTATGCAGCTAAAGGCTTATGCCTCCTATGTACAGTAGACTACTGTAGTAGACTACAGTGCAATGAATCAATGATAAAGAAAACTTAAATTTTCAGTTAGGGAAAAAATTAGTGCATGATATGAACCAAAAACTATACATGAATCAGCTAATGATTTCTAGAAAAATTCTTTGGATGCAGGCTTTTGTAATCTTAGAATTCAACTCTCTCTCCTTTTTTTTTTTTTTTTTCTTTTTTTTTTTTTTTTATCTTGCGTTTCTAAGTTATGCGTTTTTTTTAATTTTGTATTTTCACTTACTATTTAAATTGAAAAAAAAAACAATTACGACAGAGACTTTCTAGTAATTTTCGAGTTTATTTCACAAAATTATTTCAATAAACAAAATACTGAAAAATTGCAGCACGTCCTTATATTAAGGGTTGATTTAAACTGTTAGAACACATAAAACAATTAATCTAACAAAAAAAACACAAAATATGCGTTTTCCTTACAAGATACACCGTGTTTTATGACATTTATTTTAAGTTATTTAAAAATGGGTCCATGTAATTAGCTAACGGCTTATAAACTTATAAAAGCAGAAACTTCCATATAACTTACCATTTTTTCAACATATAGAAAATTTCATACACTATAAGTGAAATAACTGTTAAATATTCAGCATAAAACATGTCATAGACAAACTACATGATACTGCCATTTAGTAAACATGTCAAGATGCCATTATGGCTATATTTTGTAGGCCTATTATATAGCCGTAAAGATCATTGGAGTAATCTCTATATGCACTTAAGTACAAATCAATTTTAGTAGTTCTCACAGCTATTCAGACTTCAGACCATGTCTATTGATTTTAGGCAATGGCATTTGACATTGTTTAATGCAGAGGACATGATATAGTGAATATTGAGTAAACTACTCTTTTATGAACATTTTAACTCTCCTGGTTTTAGAATAAGTAATTTGAATATTCTTAACTATTAAAGGTACGCACGTTAAGGTAAAATGTAAACGTTCTAATTACATTAAAACGCTGAGAATTAGTTTACGTAATAGTCAATTTCGAAACGAGCTATTATTATATACGTGATGAACGTGAACTAAAATTTATTTCGACCTAATAAATAGACAAACTCTTGCTTTCATAAGTTAACTAAAAAATTAGCACAACATGCAGCAAACTGCTTCTAAGTGTGATGAACGAAATGTGATGAACTATTTGTGGTGAACAAAAATCGTGCTTTAGGTAGATCTATTCATAATTTTACCAGAAAATAAGCAAAATATGGAATAAACTCTTTCTACATGAAATCTATTCGCGATGAATAAAGGTTGTGTTTTATATTGTGCTCCCTTCTTCTATTATTACTTATTTCTTCTATTACTTCATCTATTATTACTTCTTCTATTATTACTTCTTCTATTGTCACTTTTTTGCTATTATTACATCTTCTATTATTTCTTCTTCTATTATTATTTCTTCTATTATCTCTTCTTATATTATTACTTCTTCTATTATTACTTCATCTATTCTTGCTTCTTCTATTATTACTTCTTCTATTCTCACTTCTTCTTCTCTCACTTCTATTATTACTTCTTCTATTATCACTTCTTCTATTATTACTTCTCCTATTATTAATTCTTCTATTATTACTTCTTTGATTATTACCTTTTCTATTATTACAGCTTCTATTATTACTTCTTCTATTATTATTTCTTTTATAATTTATTTTCTATTCTCACTTCTTCCATTATTACTTCTTCTATTCTCACTTCTATTATTACTTCTTCGATTGTTACATTTTCTATTATTACAGCTTCTATTATCACTTCTTCTATTATTATTTCTTTTTATAATTTCTTCTTCTATTCTCACTTCTTCCATTATTACTTCTTCTATCATCTCTTCTTCTATTATCACTTCTTCTATAATTACTTCTTCTATTATTACTATGATTCCTTTTTTAAACAAAAATGCTTCAGATGTAATCGTCATTGCAACTTTCAAAACATCTTTAATTTTATGTGCCACCACTATCCTTATCCTCTTCTTAGTTTGAAACACCGTTGTTTATGTCCTCTCTTATTATTAAACGCAGGAATTCAACGATTAAACATTTCTGAGAAAAAAAATGAACGATTATTGCACAACTGAGGGACACGTTTCCACGTCTGTCAAACTTGCTTATATCTTACAATATTCTTCGAACTATTCTGCTTCCGCATTAGGCAAATTTAGGTTTATACAAACTAAATTCATTTTATTTACCACAGAATTTGTCGGAACAATCCAAACTTTTAATTTTAGATGAAATCCCACTTTTTGATGTACCCATTTTAGACAGCACTATACCTAGTTATGCTATAAAATCTAATGCAATGAAGGAGTAAATATCAATAATAATAAAAAAAATATTTGAAATAAAATTTTAAAATAAATCTTTTTAAAGCTTGATTTTACTTCTAAATATTATGTAAGCAATTTGTCTCCACCTGTTCTTTTCTTTAAAAAGAAAAAAAATCTTAGCTGGAAAATATCTGCATAATCTGCAGAAGGGTTTCGCTAGTGGGTCAACAAGAGCTAGGATTTCAACCAATCCTTTTCCTGATTTTTTGACGATAGTTGATGTTCCACCGAACGCTGATAATCGTATCTAATATGATTATCAGAGTCGCGGTGGCTCAGGGGATAGAGCGTTCGCCTTCCACTTAAGTGAACCGGGTACGAATCTCAACGGTAGCTGGTTGATACAAATTCCGCATCTGGCTTGCACCGACCACAGTGCTGACGTGAAATATCTTCAGTGGTAGACGGACCCTTTGCCATCAAGCAACCCGTGGAAGGTTCTCGTGGTCTTCCTCTCCATGTAACGCAAATACGGGTTAGTTTCATAAAAAGTGCTCCACGAAGGCAAATTTCTGGCAATAGTTGATCCGGGAGTTCCCTTGACTTCTGTATTGGTTTCAAAATTACAAGGCTACGAAAATGAACATTAGTAGTCATAAATCTAAAAATTGGGTCGAATGTACAACTACGGTGATTAAATATAAAATATATAATAAAATATATAATGAAATATAAAATATATAATAAAAATCACCAGTGGACTTTTTTTTATGCAGAGAAATAACTGCTGCTAAATATTGATTTCAACTTTTTCAAAGACGAAACTAATTTGTTAAATAATGCTGTTTACGAGTATTAGAGCTCCAAATGCATCTTTGCCATGCGAAATTAAATGCGATTAATATATATATATATATATATATATATATATAAATATATATATATATATATATATATATATATATATAAATATATATATATATATATATATATATATATATATATATATATATATATATATATATATATATATATATATATATATATATATATATATATATATATATATATATGTATATATATATGTATATATATATGTATATATATATATATATATATATATATATATATATATATGTATATATATATGTATATATATATATATATATATATATATATATATTATATATATATATATATATATATATATATATATATATATATATATATATATATATATATATATATATATATATATATATATATATATATATATATATATATATATATACAGAGAGAGATATTATATAATTATATAATGCAATATTATATAATGCATGCATACAAGTAATCTAGTATTGGCAGAACAGTAAATATAGAAGTAAGTATTACGAGTATGTATTTATGAAGATTTGTGTTCAATCTGTATATTTTATATTTATTTATTTGTTCGGTTATTTGTTTATTTATTCATTTATTAATATGTACATGTCTGAAAGATTGAGAATTTTCATTGACACGCAAAAATGACACACATTCTCAAAAGGAGGGGGGGGGGGGAAACTAACTAACTAACCTTTGTATTAAATACTGACACTGCTCTAAAACCACAATAATTTATCCCAATGGCGCTATTTACAACTGAAATAATGTTTTTTTCAAATTTCCACTTAACTTTATGAACGACAATTTTACAACGAAATGAAAAATATTTTAACACTTTTGTGTGCTACATTGATTGTTAACATTTTAATTCGTGAATATATTATTAATTTCCAGTATATCTTATTGAAAAATTGGTTCGTTGTATGTTGCAGGGAAAACAGTTCGATCATTTTCATTTTAATCCTTCCCTATGCCCAGATAAATAATATTTAAGACTTCTATTTTACCTGTATACGGCGTCATCTTGCGCCGTCATTTTTGACTAATTATAGTAGAAATCTATTATAAATTTTGAATTATAAAATTAAAAGGAATGGAGCTAGCATGATTAATTTATTTAACTAGGTAATTTCTTAGACACCTTTTTATTTGTCTTAATGAAGTGCAGTTTGAGGGTTATTTAAAATGTATCATTTTAACTACTATTTGTAATAATATATTGCCGCACTTTGTCAAAGGTTACGAAAGCGACATCTATTAACAAGAAATCCAAACAAATCTAACTTAATGATTGTTCTTTTATCCAACTATTGAAAATTAAACATTAGTTAGTCAGCTTTAGTATTAGTTAAAATTTTATTTTTTGCTTCTCATAATTTTTTCTTAAAGTGCATAAAACATTTTATTCTACTTTTCACCAGGTTTTACAAGTCTTTAAATTTTAAACTGTAAAACTTACATGAAATCTATAAAACTGTATCGCAAATTTGAATGGGAATAAAATGCTATTTTTTCATTTTAGATATAATTTTCATATGCACTTTAAACTTTAGTTTAATTACAAAAAATTTATGTGTTTACTTTAATTCATGTTTTTAATTTATTTTTTCGCTAATTAAATCGAAATTCGTTTCTTAAAATTACAAGGATCTCACAATCTGTATCTGCACTGTGAACTTATTAACATTGATTTTAACACACAGTAAATTAGTTGTTACACTGTTTTTTCATTTTTATTTTTCTTAAAAACATTTTTTATGAAAGTTCTAAAGTATGAAAAACAATATAATAGGCTTTAGTTAGAAATAATTTTTAAAAGATTACTTTTGAACTCTTATAGTGCTGCCATCTTAGAGCTTTAAAAAGAAACTAATCCAATTATGAATAAAAGTGAGCTAAACTTTCGATTTTCGACATACAAAACGCATAAAACTCATAAAAATATGCTTTGATAATCGAAGGCGTAAGCAAAGTAAACCTTATCTTATTACTTACGTACAAATACAATTAATTTATATATGTGGGGTTGTTCGGAAATAAATATTAAACTTTTTATGAAAATGAAAGACGATTTTCTTTTAGTGAATAAATACTTTATTGAAATACTATATATTGCCTATTCCGATCCAATATCTTTTACCATATTTCTAGAAGTAGCATAATTCCGTGCTCATAAGTTGTTTTTTTTTTTTTTTCTTTTCTTTTTTTTTTTTTTTCTTTTCTTTTTTTTTTTTTTTTTTTCGGTTAAAGAGCTGTTTTAAGCAATTTTCGACCTACTTATTTGAAGTAAAGGTACTGTTGATTTGAAGTAAAAATCTGTAGAGACTACTATACTATTAAATAAGTTACTCATCTAAAATTCTCTATAACTGAGAACTGGGGAAGCATTTATTAATATTATCACTGCAGATATTTCTCAAGTTTGATATAAAACGCGTGCCAACATAATTTTTTTATACTTATTCATAAAAAAAAATAATAAATAAATTTTTAAAAATTTAAAAAAAACTTTTTGTTATAAAAAAAGGAATTGATTCAGGAGTATCTATTTATAGTTTTATTTAGAATTATTTGGAAAATTTAATTATTTTAATGACATTGTTTTTTTTTTTTTTTTTTGCTAAGTTCTTAGAGTTTAACGCTGGTGCATTTGAAAGCACTATATTCCTTACTTTACCAATCTAATGTAATTTTATTTTATAATCGTAGATATAATTTACTAATTACGTTATTTTTCAACGTAATTATTTAAAATTCTGCCATTTATATCATATTTTCTAGAATCCCTTTTATGTACCTTTCAGAACTCTAGTTTGGAAAAAAAAGAAGAAAAATCGTTTATAGTATGATACTCAATTCCAAGCAGCAATTAAAAGTTCACGCGAATATTGGTTTTTTGCATAAAGTAAAATTATTTATGAAAGCGTTTTTGTAAATAATTAACCAATTATTATATTCGTTAAAAAGATATTTTTTATTGAGCATTAAAATTCATATTCTATTGAACATATAGAAATTTAAAGCTCTTTGCTATGATTGCTAATAAAGCAACTATATTTAAACTCAGTCGACTATAACAGTCATGTTAACTATTATTTCTTATTTGTATATTTTTGAAACGATTGAGGTTTTTAATCAAGTAATATTTAAACTATTAATACAAGGTGAAGATTTTTAAACGTTTTAGTCCCAGTACGGAAAAAAAAGAGGAAAATAACGCCTTAAATGTTTACTGAAATCATACATCATTCAAAATTACTGTTCGTATTGTTTATATTTGTTATAATATGACTTCTAAAAAAACCATTATTCGGATAAACTTTTTGTTTCAGCGTAGCCTTACATATCATAATCTAAATATTTTTTTAAAACTGGTTATTTTCAACTTAAACTTTACGAAAAATACTTGTAATGGAAAAATTTTAGTTGAAAAGCGTAAAAATAAAATAATAAAGAAATAATAAATTTTATTTGGGCCATAACAATTATTTGTAGTACCGTAGACAAGGGTGTTTTGCGCGCATTGTCCTTAAACCTAATTATTTGTCAGAGCAAAATTCTTTTATATTAAAAATAGTTTTTAAAATTAAAAAAAAATTGCAAGTGAAATTTAAAATTTAAATTAAACATTTTTGATTAAATTGAAAAAGTAGAAATTTTGTAAATAAAAAATTATATTAAAAAAATTTAAAGCTCTCGTTTCTCCATATTTGTATATATATTCCTTTTTTTTTTTTTTTTTTTTTTTAAACTTGGAATATTTTTACGGTGATATTACTTATTATTAAGGCCCGGATTTTAATGACATTTGCATTTTTTTGCATTTTTTGCATATTTGGACATTTTTTGTCCTTTAGAGCATTTTTTTAGATTTATAGGACATTTTTCTTTAAATTTTGGGGCATATTTTGCATTTTAAAGCATTTTTTAAATTTTTTGTTAATTTTTTCCAATTTTTATTATTTTTTATCATTTTTCATTATTACACTGGCTTCCAAACAATGAAGAAAATCTCTAGGATATTAACAGGTGAAGTAACATCTTTTCAAATTGAAGAAGAATTGTCAGTAAGTGAGACCGTCTTTTTCAAGTACGCACCTATAACATCAGTAGACGTTGAAAGAAGCTTCTTCAGGTATAAAAATTAACTTTCAGACAAGAAACGCTCGTTTACATTTCAAAATATTAAAAAAAAATTAATAATCCAATATAATTCTGATATTTAGTAATATTATGAGATGGAAGTTGTTATATTCATTAAAGTTTCTATACAAAATGAAAATGTTTTGGAGTCAATATATTTTCCTTTTTTTTTTGTTGTTATTTTAGGATATAAAACATATTTTTCAAACTTTAATGAACGTAGAACAAGTATTGCATTGCTTTATATTTTTTGAAATGACTCATAATAATTTTAAAGAGTAAAAAATTGTTTTAGTTCAATATCTTTACTTTATTTAAGTCATGTCATAAGGCGTTTTTAGTGCAATTTTCGCATTTTAAGGGCATTTTTTGATTTTTTTAAAGGGCATTTTTTGTACTTTTAAAGGGCATTGTTTGCACTTTTTAAGGGCATTAATTGAGATTTTTTAGGTCATCAAAATCCGGGCTCTACTTATTATAATTGTTTCTATCTAGGTCTTAGTAATAACTGAGTAAGTAAGTAATTTATAATAATATATCTAAGATTACAACAAAATAATTAATGTTAATTAAATGGTTATTAATTTCGAAGAGTTTCTAGGAGTAATATAACTTAAACAGCTAATAAAGTAATGCAGTAAATTTTAGATAAAATTCAATTCATCTTCTCAACAAAATGTTGGTATCGATGAATGGTTGGGCCGGAGAAATTATCGGTCGGCGAAATAATGTCAGTGAAATGATCATGTCAGCGAAGTGAGCTGTTCGCGAAGTGATGCATGTAGACGAGGTGATACTGTCGGCAAATCAAGCTGTCGGTGTGTCAGTTATATGATTAGTCAGCAAAATGGTGTCAGCGCAGTAGCGTCGGTGATACGATCAGCCGGTGGCATGAACCAAACCCTCTAAAATGGAATCGCGAAATCGGTGTGTTGGTAGTAACTATTATGGTTTTATTTTTAAGTTTTTTTTTTTTTTTTTTTTTCTGCGGAACTCACAATTATTTTTGTATTTATAATATTTTTGTATCTTTACTTAATTATTTGAATACATGAAGAAATATTAAAACTAGTTTTAACTATATTTTGGAATTAAAATTTTAGAATTTAATATTGATTATATACACAAATTTTGAAATAATACATGATCTGTAAAGGAATTCGAAAATAATTAATTATAATTAATTATTTGACATTTCTGTTATTTCCTTTCTTTTTTTTTTGAAATAACTAATGAGTCTACACACATCAACATCCGTGGTTTCTTTTCATCCAACATTGTCTTTTGATTAATTTTGCTAATAAATATTTATTAACAAATATTTATTACAAATTTATGCAAATTTGATTTTTTTTTTTTTTTTTTTTTTTTTTTTTTTTTAAAGAATCATAACGAAAGGAAGGCTAACCTAGATTTGAAAACTAACCAACTTTACTTTAGAAACAATACTTAAACTTAAGAATACTGAACATGTGAGACAGTAAGAAGTAATAAATAATAAGTAATTTTATTTGTTAACAATATATAACGATAAATTAATATCATATAACAATTCAGACTGGAATCAGTTTTGTTTCTCTGGAGCATTTTATATTAGAAAAAATTTCGATACAAATAATAAGATTTATAACTGGCAACCTCAAACTTCTCACTCTATTATTTTTTCATTATATTTATTCATTTTTTTTTAATAATTTTTTACATCAAGTCAAGCACGAGCTTAAGAAATTAATATCACTAGGAAATTAAAATTTTCCTTCAACAACGGGTATTCATGATTAAAACACAAAAAAGTGGGAAAAAATTGTAAAAAAAGCACTTAAAATTATATTCTGAAGTTGCATTTCTGAGGGCTGCAGAGCTTCCTCAGAATCCACAGCATTTTTTACTACAAGTGTAACAATTAGAACCGTGGTGGCTCAGGAGATAGAGCATTCACCTTCCGATGAGGTGAACCGGTTTCGAATCCCAGTGATGACTGCTTGAAACGAATTCCGCATCAAATTCTCTCGCAGACCATAGTTGGCTAGTTTTCGTCGGTTCATTGTTTCTTGGCGTCTCATCATTGTGATATTCGTTGCACTCAAACTGTTATAGCACATTAGGAAAATCTTCCTTCGTGAAGACCTATGATATTCTTCCGTTCTAGCTCAATCATAGTTTCGTAATCTGTAGTCGAATGCATCTCCATAATGCATCTCCAACGAGGGTGATAAAACAGAATAAATAGTCATAAGAGTCTAAATCTTGCACTCTTTACGAAGTAGTAACACATAAGAATCTAATATTATTAATACGATAAGGTATAAATATTTTGGTAGTAACCTAGCTTAACCAGCTAGCTTTTCGACAGCTTAAACCAATAATATACGAAGGAATTAATAATTTAATTGTAAGGTTCGCATTAGTTTACATTTATTAAAGTGGAAAAAAGTTTAACTTTTGTATTAAAAATGTGGCAACATATTCGATACGAAAATAGAACGCTTCGCTTTGATACATTTGTCGCTGTTCATAATTGTTATAAAAAGTTTTTCTTCTTCTTTCCACGCTCTATTTTTTTTTTTTTTTTTCTTAAGCGAAGACGATAATTTTTGGGGTAGACTATATTTGAGGGTGCCCCTTGATTCTCGCCAAGTTGTGTTCGCGATTGATCGCCAAGCTGGGCGATGTTGAAACCCAATCGTGATTCTGATAGATTTAGATTTAAGCTTTATTTTTAAATGTTCAACTGTATATGTAATTTCAGAGGTCCGTTAGTTCTGCGTTGGATACCGGCTGGTAAGGTTACTTTTGCATATGGTTCATAAGATCGAAGGTTTGTGGGCAATCATAAAAAGGGACTATAAAAAAAAAATTTCACCGCCAGTACGGTACCACGGACGCCATTTTCGATTCGTATTTCACTGAACTTAGCTATGCGAAGATAGCCCCCGAAAATGAGGAAAATCAAAAAATCAAACTGCATTCGTTTGACCATTTTTTGACCACAAATGACCACCTTTTAAATTTTTTTGACCACCCTTATTTTGGACATAATCCTAAAAATTAAATTCGGGGGCTAACTTCGCATTTTTACGCCAAATAAATAAAAATCTAATTTTTATATTATATTCGTTTGACCACTTTTTGACCACAAATGACCACCTTTTAAATTTTTTTGACCACCCTAATTTTGGACATAATCCTAAAAATTAAATTCGGGGGCTAACTTCGCATTTTTACGCCAAATAAATAAAAATCCAATTTTTATATTGTATTCGTTTGACCACTTTTTGACCACAAATGACCACCCTTTAATTTGTTTTGACCACCCTTATTTTGGACATAATCCTAATAATTTAATTCGGGGGCTAACTTCGCATTTTTACGAAAAATAAATAAAAATCCAATTTTTTTATTGTATTCGTTTGACCACTTTTTGACCACAAATGACCACCTTTTAAATTTTTTTGACCACCCTTATTTTGGACATAATCCTAAAAATTAAATTCGGGGGCTAACTTCGCATTTTTACGCCAAATAAATAAAAATCCAATTTTTATATTGTATTCGTTTGACCACTTTTTGACCACAAATGACCACCCTTTAATTTGTTTTGACCACCCTTATATTGGACATAATCCTAAAAATTAAATTCGGGGACTAACTTCGCATTTTTACGCCAAATAAATAAAAATCTAATTTTTATATTGTATTCGTTTGACCACTTTTTGATCACTAATGACCATCTTTTAAATTTTTTTGACCACCCATAATCCTAATAATTAAATTCGGGGGCTAACTTCGCATTTTTACGAAAAATAAATAAAAATCCAATTTTTTTATTGTATTCGTTTGACCACTTTTTGACCACAAATGACCACCTTTTAAATTTTTTTGACCACCCTTATTTTGGACATAATCCTAAAAATTAAATTCGGGGGCTAACTTCGCATTTTTACGCCAAATAAATAAAAATCCAATTTTTATATTGTATTCGTTTGACCACAAATGACCACCCTTTAATTTGTTTTGACCACCCTTATTTTTTTGACCACCCTTATAAATTTTTTGACCACCCTTATTTTTTTGACCTAATTTGTTTTGACCTCCCAAATTTTTTTGACCACCCTTATTTTGGACATAATCCTAAAAATTAAATTCGGGGGCTAACTTCGCATTTTTACGCCAAATAAATAAAAATCCAATTTTTATATTGTATTCATTTGACCACAAATGACCACCCTTTAAATATTTTTTGACCACCCATATTTTGGACATAATCCTAAAAATTAAATTCGGGGGCTAACTTCGCATTTTTACGCCAAATAAATAAAAATCCAATTTTTATATTGTATTCGTTTGACCACTTTTTGACCACAAATGACCACCCTTTAATTTGTTTTGACCACCCTTATTTTGGACATAATCCTAAAAATTAAATTCGGGGGCTAACTTCGCATTTTTACGCCAAATAAATAAAAATCTAATTTTTATATTGTATTCGTTTGACCACTTTTTGATCACTAATGACCATCTTTTAAATTTTTTTGACCACCCATAATCCTAATAATTAAATTCGGGGGCTAACTTCGCATTTTTACGAAAAATAAATAAAAATCCAATTTTTTTATTGTATTCGTTTGACCACTTTTTGACCACAAATGACCACCTTTTAAATTTTTTTGACCACCCTTATTTTGGACATAATCCTAAAAATTAAATTCGGGGGCTAACTTCGCATTTTTACGCCAAATAAATAAAAATCCAATTTTTATATTGTATTCGTTTGACCACTTTTTGACCACAAATGACCACCCTTTAATTTGTTTTGACCACCCTTATTTTGGACATAATCCTAATAATTAAATTCGGGGGCTAACTTCGCATTTTTACGAAAAATAAATAAAAATCCAATTTTTTTATTGTATTCGTTTGACCACAAATGACCACCTTTTAAATTTTTTTGACCACCCTTATTTTGGACATAATCCTAAAAATTAAATTCGGGGGCTAACTTCGCATTTTTACGCCAAATAAATAAAAATCCAATTTTTATATTGTATTCGTTTGACCACTTTTTGACCACAAATGACCACCCTTTAATTTGTTTTGACCACCCTTATTTTGGACATAATCCTAATAATTTAATTCGGGGGCTAACTTCGCATTTTTACGAAAAATAAATAAAAATCCAATTTTTTTATTGTATTCGTTTGACCACTTTTTGACCACAAATGACCACTCTTTAATTTGTTTTGACCACCCTTATTTTGGACATAATCCTAATAATTAAATTCGGGGGCTAACTTCGCATTTTTACGAAAAATGAATAAAAATAAATTTTTTATATTGTATTCGTTTAACCACTTTTTGATCACTAATGACCATCTTTTAAATTTTTTTGACCACCCATATTTTGGACATAATCCTAAAAATTCAATTCGGGGGCTTACTTCGCATTTTTACGAAAAATCCTAAAAATTAAATTTGGGGGCTAACTTCACATTTTTACGAAAAATGAATAAAAATAAATTTTTTATATTGTATTCGTTTGACCACAAATGACCACCTTTAAAATTTTTTTGATCACCCATATTTAGGTTATAATCCTAAAAATTAAATTCGGGGGCTGACTTCGCAATTTTTAGTAAAATAAACAAAAATCTAATTTTTGTATTGTATTCGTTTGACCTTAAATGACCACTTTTTAGTTTTTGTTGACCACCCTTATTTACGCCGTAATCCTAAAAATAAGACTTGGGAGAAGCACGAGGTTAGCCCCTGAAAATAAGAAAAATAAATTTTTTAACAGCATTCGTTTAGCCATTTTTTGACCTCAAGTTATTACTTTTCAGTTCTTTTTTACCACCGTTATTTCAGCCTTAATCATAAAAAAAAATATATTGTTGTTAACGAAATTATACTTAGGCGCAGCATAAAATTATCCTTCTAAAATGAGAAAATTGAAACTGAATTCGAATGTTTAATTCAAAGGACATAATTTTCCTATAATTAAGCCTTGCTCTACAATGTTTAATGATTTTGATCATCTAATTATGATATTGTCTGAAAAATAAAATTTCAAAGCTAATGTTTCGGTCTCGGATAATTTCTGTTTTGTTTTTGTAAGCATTAATTATATTCAAGCTTTTAATAAAAACATCCTGTTGGCATTTAAATTGTCTTTTAAGTTACATTGTTAAGTTATACTTTTTTTATTACTAAATTTTACAATTTTTTTCAAATATAAAATACTATCTTGTTACTTGCAAAGTTTTCTGAAAAATCTGCTACTTTTTTTTAATACTACCAACAGATATTTCAAAAGAAAAAAAAATCATAACTTTAAAAAAAAGCAAAAAATTAACAAAAATGGGAAAAATAAATTAAATTAATGAATAAAAACGGAAGCTTTTTTTTTTATTGAACATCGCAAAAATAACTATCTTTGTTTTCTGATAACCTTGGAGAGTCATGTGATATATTGGCGACTACAATTTGGCGAATGGAGTTGGCGTAATCAGGAAGTAAACAGGGTATAATTCCCTAAAAGATATCATTTTACACAAAATGCCTCGACCAGCGTTTGTCAATTCTGAAAACATTGTTAAAGTATTATCAGAAATAAATATTTTTAAAGATTCCATTGGAAATTTAAAATCGAGAAATGATGCTGTTTGGAATGAAGCAAGTGAATTACTAAACATAAATGCAAAGACACTGAACGTATATGTTAGACTTAATCGTTATGATATTTTGAAAGATCTGAAACGAAAGTGTGGAATCGAAGAAGTAAAGGAAATTAGTGATGTTTCGATTTCGACTTCGGATGATTCTGACTTCTTAGTTACTGAACCAATAAGGCAGAATGCATTACCACCTATGAATTTTCAAATAGATTTGGAAGAAGAAGAATGGAACAAGATTGCCCCGACGAATGTATTGAGAAGAGAAAAAACTAGAGTTCGTAATTATACGGAATTACAAACAGGTTGGACAGAAATAATTGCTCATAAAATCAGTGAAATAGCCAAGCTGCCATGTGCATTTAGTTTCAAACATGCAAAAATTTCCAACAATGAAAATAAGGTTTGGTTGAAAATTGAAGGTGTCTGCAACGAGTGTGGTTGCCAACTTAAGGGTCATTGTTTGAATGAACCCAAACAAGATCGTGGAATTGCTATTCAAGTTTCAACGTCTGACACTAGAGGGATATTGCACATTCAGAAAAGACACTTAAGAGGTAATAGGCGCTCAGAAGTTGGCGAAAGTCTTCTTCATAAAAAGGCATCAACCTGGCGAATCGATGCTTCAAGAGATATGCATTTTGGCGAACCTGTACCGAGCTATATTCCTTCGCTGAGCGTGCTTCGTAAAGCACGTGAAGAGGCTGTAAATAAGGATTTAAATATTAATAAGAATTTAGATTGTATTTCATCTTTACTATATAAAAAATATGAGGGTGAATATGCAGGTTACATTCATGACATAGGGTTAGATGACTTTTATTGCATTTATTTTTCACCTTCTCAAATAATTTTATATAAAAATGCAATAAAACAAGGAAAACGTATAGTAATTGATGCAACAGGAGGAATCGCAAAGCCCATTGTAAAATTGAATGGTAAATCTAAGCATATATTTTTATATCAATCTGTTGTCGAAGGAGAAGAACAAATATTGCCCGTTTCTCAAATGATATCTACAAAGCATGACACCATAAGCATACAGTATTGGCTTCAAGTTTTTATTAAAAATACGAAGCAAATTCCAAGAGAATGCGTGTCTGATTTCTCTTTCGCTTTGCTAAATGCAATAACTTTGAGTTTCAACAGCTGCCGTTTAGAAACATATGTGCAGCACTGTTTAAAAATGCTATTTTCTGAAGATTTGCCAAATAAATTATTTTGCTTTGTGCGTGTTGATATTGCCCATGTAATAAAAATACTTAGCACGAAAAAAGTTTTTTATCGCAAGTTGGGCAAAGTTAAAGATTTTTACGTAAGATCATTAGGAATTCTTTCAATATGTAACGAAATTAAAGATTTCAAAAAACTTTTAATTGCACTTTTTACAGTTGCACTGAGCGAATGCTGTGGTAAAGATGACAACGGAAATGATATATAAAGTCAAAGAAAAATTAATCTGCTTATTGAAAGAATAAAAACCTTTGAAATTAGTTTGGATCATGTTTCCTTCGATATTGATGAAGAAAGTGGAGATGATGGAGTAGGCACAAGAAGTTATACAGACATCGACATTTTTGAAAATGAAATAGGTTCAAGCGATGAGCAGCTTATTGATAAGTTTTTAGAAAAAATTCATAAGCGTGCTCAAAAGAATGCCGAAAAGAGCCACGAAACTGACAATCCTAACCCCTATTATTTACCGGAAATAATTAAACCATTACTAAAATTGGCCAAATATTTTGTTTTATGGACTAACATCTTAAAACAAACGTTTAATTCCACTTACGACGTGGCGTCTTCAGCCATAGTTGAAGCATATTTCAAAAACTTAAAAACAACTGTTTTAGATGGATATGGCAGTATACTTCGAGCTGACAAATTTTTTGTAAAGCACATGAGTTCTATTCAATCAGCATGTGTATACAACAGAGCAATAAATAATACCCAAAGAAAAAGAAGTATTACTACAATAAAGGACGAAACAGTCGTTTCAAGTAACAAACGTCCGATACGAGAAAAACTTTATGATAAAGAAATTATAATTAACTCAAAGGAAGAGGGACAAACATCATCAAATGAATTAGATTCGAGTAAAAAAAATATTATTTTTGATAACGTGGATAATGATAACATGAATAAGCAAGAACTATTACCTAAAGCGTATCAGAATACAGAAAATTATGAATTATATAATTTGAATAAAGATAAAACTGCAAAAACAAGTACGACCTGTGAAGATTTTGATGATAATTTTGGCTATCTGTTCCCAGAAGAAAATTGGAGAAACAAAAATAAGATAAATGAAATCTATAAATTAGAAAAATTATTGGATACTCATTGCAAAAAAACCGTTTTAGAAAAATGTGGCAATTCCAATAATACGAATGCAGATGAAGAAAACTTAAAAGTTTCACTAAAACAAAATAATAAAAAGAGAGGAAAATACCTAACACCGTGTCCAGAAATATCTTTCATACATAATCGACCCATCAGAAAAAAACAAAATTCTATTATAAGGAATGGTAACATTCAGCCTGCTCTATACATTGGGACAAGATTAATGGAAATTCGAAATACATGTGCATTTGATTCCATAGTGGAAATAATGTCTACAGCTTACATGGATAACAGGCATTATTTTTTAAAATTAAATGATATCAATAAAGATGAGCAAATATTTTCATTCATAAAAAATTATGCAACATCTGGTTTTACAAGAAATTTCTACAAAGATAGAGCTCTAATTTTAATGAATATAATAAATAGCGATAACTGTAGTATTTTAAACTGCGCAATTAATATTGGATCAATTATAAATCAGTTGTTTAAAGTAACTCCATCAGCAATCGAAACTGGCGTATGCCCTCACTGTGGAATTTTGAAGAAAGATAATACTTTGATTGAAATTCCTTATGATGGCATTATTGAGCTATGTTTGAAAGAGTACATTGAAACCTTTGTGGAACAATATTTTCTCGATAAAAAACTAAAATGCCCCAATTGCGAATCAGTTATGACAAAGAAAAAAGAGCCTGGCATCCATATATTCTGCGACATAGAAATTGTTCAACAGTTTCGCCAACATCACAATCAACAGACGGTACTTCAAGATATACCAGAAAAAATATTGATTCAGAAACAGCAGTATATATTAGCTGGATTCGTACAGTATATGGGACCAATCGAACACAATTCAATGGGACATTATATTTCCTTTTGCAGACGAATACGGAATTCGTGGGAAGTACGAGATGATATGCTAGGTGAACGTAAACCTCTGAATGATTCATTAAATAATAAAATTAATCCACATATTTTGGTCTATACAAATTATGAAGATAAGTCGAATTAATCTTTTTAAATACTGTTCGAATTTTTCCTAAATAGTTGCTTAATGTTGTGCACAGAAAGAAAACAGAGTTTCTTAATAACTAATGATCATTTGATCGGATTTTCAATCTGATCATAAAATCAAAAGATTTCAAGGTGTTCGCTTTCTTTGGGATTCTTAACAATTGAAAATTAATTAAATTGTAAAATACGAAAAAGAAAAATTTTATATTAAATTGTAAATATTAAAATATTTGCCTTTTCTGAAACTTAAATTTCAATGGATCTACTTAGATCAAATCACCGATCTGCTACAATGGATCAAACTTCGAATTGTTCAATTGTTAAAATAGTAAGAAAATAACTCATGAAAGGAATACCTTTTGAAAAATGTGTTAATACACTATTGGATTTACTTCTATTTTATGTTTTTTAGTGCTTTTAACAATCTGTCTTTATCTTATTTCATTTGTACTTTACATGTGTTCTTACTTATATTAGAGTAATTATTTAATACATTTATTTGGTTACAACACAGTGAAAAAAATACCTTTCTATTTGTAATTGCTAAAATTCTAATAATCATTAAGACCCGATTGTATATATTGGTAAGGTTTGTGCAGTTTGTTTCAAATTGATTTCTCCATTGTTTTAAACATAAATAAAAGCTATGTCAGTTTGAGAATATAATTTAATATAGTGATTAAATATGTGTTTCTATTTTGTATATAATTATTTCTATATTTTACAAATATCAATGTTTTTAAAAATAAAATGCCTAAATGCTAAAGAAGATATGTTTACTATATATATATATATATATATATATATATAACAACCTAATAATTTTTTTAGAAATGTTTTAAATTTACTACATCTTATTAAACTTTTATATTTCTACATGTAAAACAATTTTAAAATAAAATTGCAGAAATTAAAGATACGATTAATGTGAACAAAAATTATGCATATAGTTTTTAGCATTCCTCGTTTCGCTGGACTATAATCATTGCATTTGAAGTACATAGTAGTTTTGGAATTTCTTTTTAACATTTTTATACTACAAGAAAAAGTTTTTGACCATTACTACGTTTAGATGTCAGCTATAATTAAAATATATTATATTGATGTTGCTAAAAGAAAGACTGAAAAAAAAATTGTCGAAAAAACTTCAAGATGATAATTTGTAGTCAAATATGGTCAAACGAGTGCAGTTGAAATTTGTTATTTTCCTGAATTTTGGGGGCTAACTTCATGCTTTCCCCCACCCCAGTATTATTTTTGGGATTACGGCTTAAATCAGGGTGTTCAAAAAAATTTAAAAGGTGATAATTTGTGGTAAAAAAAGTGGTCAAACGAATACAATATAAAAATTGGATTCTTATTTATTTTTCGTAAAAATGCGAAGTTAGCCCCCGAATTTAATTTTTTAGGATTATGTCCAAAATATGGGTGGTCAAAAAATATTTAAAGGGTGGTCATTTGTGGTCAAAAAGTGGTCAAACGAATACAATATAAAAAATTTATTTTTATTCATTTTTCGTAAAAATGCGAAGTTAGCCCCCGAATTTAATTATTAGGATTATGTCCAAAATAAGGGTGGTCAAAACAAATTAAAGGGTGGTCATTTGTGGTCAAAAAGTGGTCAAACGAATACAATATAAAAATTGGATTTTTATTTATTTGGCGTAAAAATGCGAAGTTAGCCCCCGAATTTAATTTTTAGGATTATGTCCAAAATAAGGGTGGTCAAAAAAATTTAAAAGGTGGTCATTTGTGGTCAAAAAGTGGTCAAACGAATACAATAAAAAAATTGGATTTTTATTTATTTTTCGTAAAAATGCGAAGTTAGCCCCCGAATTTAATTATTAGGATTATGTCCAAAATAAGGGTGGTCAAAAAAATTTAAAAGGTGGTCATTTGTGGTCAAAAAGTGGTCAAACGAATACAATATAAAAATTGGATTTTTATTTATTTGGCGTAAAAATGCGAAGTTAGCCCCCGAATTTAATTTTTAGGATTATGTCCAAAATAAGGGTGGTCAAAAAAATTTAAAAGGTGGTCAATTGTGGTCAAAAAGTGGTCAAACGAATACAATAAAAAAATTAGATTTTTATTTATTTTTCGTAAAAATGCGAAGTTAGCCCCCGAATTTTATTTTTAGGATTATGTCCAAAATAAGGGTGGTCAAAAAATATTTAAAGGGTGGTCATTTGTGGTCAAACGAATACAATATAAAAATTGGATTTTTATTTATTTTTCGTAAAAATGCGAAGTTAGCCCCCGAATTTAATTATTAGGATTATGTCCAAAATAAGGGTGGTCAAAAAAATTTAAAAGGTGGTCATTTGTGGTCAAAAAGTGGTCAAACGAATACAATATAAAAATTGGATTTTTATTTATTTGGCGTAAAAATGCGAAGTTAGCCCCCGAATTTAATTTTTAGGATTATGTCCAAAATAAGGGTGGTCAAAAAAATTTAAAAGGTGGTCATTTGTGGTCAAAAAATGGTCAAACGAATGCAGTTTGAATTTTTTATTTTCCTCATTTTCGGGGGCTATCTTCGCATAGCTGCTGAACTTATTTGGCGATGGAGATACACAAATTCCATTCCTAATAAGTTTAGACAGTATCTAACTGCTATTTGAGAATTCTGTGCACCTAAATCTGAGAATATTCAAGCTTAATGAAAAAGTGAGTTTTTTTTTTTTTTTTTTTTTTCCTTTTCTTTCTGTACTTACTCATTTATTTTTTGTTTCGATTCAAAATTCACTTTATTACGTTAATTAATTTTGCTTATATTGGGTTCATTACAATTTTATACAGTTTTGGCCGCCATTCCTGTTACCACAGTGTTCCGCGCTAACAGGAATGGCGCCAAACATAAGTCGCCAATTTCGCCAAAGGGCACCCTCAAGTATATTTTTACCAAAATTAATTCGTTTTCGTGTTCTTTTCACGTATTTAGCATTTTAGTTTTTTTTTTCTTAAGCGTTGTAGCTATATAATATATAAAATAGGAATTTAATAGTTTTTGAAGGAACGATCACACTTACCTTGGATCTCTTTGGTTTTTCTATTCTTTATTTTAACAGTTTTTATTAAATGTAAATAGTTATTTTCAGAAAGTTTCAGTTTGCAGGTAAGCACTTAGATTTTAATATTGAAGTTTCATGATTTGCTTTCATAGTAATTGTTGTTCTAAAGTATTCGTTGACTTCTTAAAAACCCGATTACTGACATGGCAGAACCGCCTTCCGAAAAACTTTGTATTTTGTCAAAGAAAAAGATATTAAGAGATTCTCAAAGAAAAAGAAGGGCCCAAGACACGTCTGTGGAACGTCAAAGAAGGATGGAACATGACCGAATTTCGACAAGCAATTCTAGAGCCCAAGAAGTATCAGAGAAACGTCAAAGAAGATTAGAAGAGGATCGTGTCTCAACTAGCAGTGCTAGGGCCCGAGAAACACCTGAGGAACGTCAAAGAAGGTTGGAAGAGGATCGTGTCTCAACTAGCAGTGTTAGGGCCCGAGAAACACCTGAGGAACGTCAAAGAAGATTAGAAGAAGATCGTGTCTCCACTAGCTATGCTAGGGCCCAAGAAACATCAGAAGAACGCGGAAAAAGAATTGTCCACTAATCTTCAGATTTCCGGCTATGTTTTAAAAAACTTTATTTGTGAAAGCCTTTAGCGTGGCGGATAGCTGGCCGCCTTAAGCGGCTAGTAATAAATAAAAACAAACGCATTTCAAGTTTGATAGATTATTATTGCACATATAGTAAAGAGGTCACAAACATAATGATTATGTTGAAAAAAATGTTCAAAAAACACAAACTTATTTGACTATAGCAAAAATATATTTTTAATATTCCTTTGATTTTCAAAATTAGTAATAATTTTTAGTACCGCATATAAAGCTAAATTACTTCAATTTATTGATTTAACATTGTTTTCTGTCTTGTTGATGATAATCTACTTACTATTTTTTTAATAATAACTTCAGCATAAGTTTACTGCGTTCATTATTATTAAAGCTATAATGATTCTCCTTTCCTTATATATATATACGACTCTTTCCAAGTATAGAATACGATGCAAAAACTTATATATATTTAACAATGCTTTTTGGGAAAGAAAATTTATGGAATTTAAATTTATTTGGATAAACCTAACATTAACCTCAAAAATGAGTTGATTAATTTCCTATCTTTTCTGTTCAGATCCCCCTGCAAAAAAGAACTCAGCTATTTGAAGAAATATTCGCAATGTGCATATCTTATTAAATCGGAACCTGTTTTCACCATATAGTACAATAGAAGCTGTCACTTAATTTTTTTAGTTTTATATTGAAAAAGGCAATTTAGTTTTAAATGAGTAAAACTAACATTAGATTTAAATGGTGGAATTCGGAACGTAAATACCACGTTTGTTTACTATTTAGGTTGGTTTATAATGCTTAATAACAGAAATTATAGAGTTGGTATTAAAAGCTTTTAGCGATCGTTTGAAAATGCCGCGGTTGGTGGTTTCTAATTATGTATTTTTAGAGGGAATGTCTTAAAATTTATTCGTAATTATTGCAAAGATATATATTGCGCTCTTCTAGATAATGATGAAAAATCGACTGATGAGAAAAGGGCTGATGAAAACTTCAATAGCAGAAATCTATTTTGATTAGATAATTATTTTAGTCTTTAATGTTTCTCGCAAATTTCTGGGAACTTTTGAGTAAAAAATATTTTCTTTGAAAAATGTATAAAAATTCAAATATTTTAGTTATAGTAAGATATGCTTTAAATATACTATATAATATACATTAAAATTTATTTGCAGTTATTGCAAAGGAATATATAGCGCTTTAGTAGATAGTGATAAAAAATCGGCTGATGAGAAAATGGTGGATGAAAATTTCAATATCAAAAATCTATTTTGATAGAATATTATTTTAGTCTTTGATGTTTCCTTCAAAATCTGGGAACTTTTGAGGAAAAAATATTTTCTTTGAAAAATGTATAAAAATTCAAATCTTCAAATTATAGGAAGATATGTTTTGAATATATATTTCAAGTTCTAAGAATTATAAATTAAAGCCTTATGCTAAAAACACGTTTATTAAGATTGTTTGATACTGAGGATTTTATATTATCTAAATACCCTTTCTTCGTTTGTGATATAAATGTAAATGATTAATAAATCAATCAATTGATATTAATTAAAAATAGGCAGGAATGACCAAAACTGAATGTTTTGAATTAAAAAAATTTTTAAAAAATTTCATTAATTAATTATTAAATTAATTACAAAAATAAAATCTTAAATTAATAATTTAATTATTAACTTGAGAAATTAATTACTAATTTAAATATTTTAGTTTCTTTCCTCTGCTTGTCAATTGATTCAGTAAAACACTTTGTTAAAAGTTAAAAATCATCAAAATAAAGTTTAACTACGCCCAGCATTATTTGGCACCAAAAATGATGTTTTTAATTGTAGCCAACTTATGTTGGTCACAAATTTGCCACAATCAAGTAATTTTTTCAATCAATCTGCACTTTAGTATATAACTTAACTTTTCTTATTTCGATTACTGCTGATTTTAAATTATCTAGAAATATGTTTCAAAAAGGTAACATATAAACAAAATATACATGCTGTTTCATTTCAGATAAGTTTAAGAAGTACGTATTTAATGACGTCTCTTTTACATGCTTGAGCTTACTTACTTGAGCTTATCATACTCTTTAATAATTAATTAAAGAACGTACTTAAACTCCGTTTTTGATTTAAAAACTAGGAAACGTCACTGATGAAGCGAATAATCTCAAAAACTTGAAAGATATGGGCGAATCTCAGGAATCATTAACCTATATGTCTTCAAATTTTTCTTATAAATATATAACATAATAAGCGAAGATTAATTCTAATAAAATTACAGGAATAACTATGCATTACTAACTTTAAGATACGTACAGTTTTGATCGCGAGTAACTTGCTTTTGGCTTTCATTTCTTACTTTAATCCTACATTTGACAACTTTCCATGAGTGTCGCTTAGAGTGTTTAACATACTATTTTTTTTCAATATGTATTCTGTTTAAAAAAAACTGAAAATCACTAAAAACATAATTTAGTAGCTCAGCTGTACTGTCATATTTTCTTGAATGATATTTTTCGTGAATATTGACGTTTGCAAACACTTAAAGTTTGTCGCCAAGTTTTGGCACGTCAAACCGTAACCATCGAAAATTGAAGAAAAAGGTATACAATCCAATTCTGCGAGTTACAAGTTAAACTAATGATACAAGTTTGTTCTACTTTAAATAAGCTTTTGGAATATCACTAACATAAAACTCGCAGAATTGGATTGCATACCTTTTTTTTTCAATTTTCGATGGTTACGGTTTGAAATTTGAAGACATATAGGTTAATGATTCCTGAGATTCGCCCATATATTTGTATGAACTTTAATATTTAAGGATCATCCACTTAAACGTCCTTACGACCTATTTCTTGAAGTTTCTGTTGGGGACACTGTGCTCTCTAGCCTATATGGGACCCTGTGCTCTCTAGCTTATATGGGACTCTGTGCTATCTAGCAATACTTAAAAGAAGCTGTTAGTTGTTGTTGTTGTTGTTGTTGTTGTCATAGGCTCTAAAGGCAGATGGGGTGCGATTCTTCTTGTTTTGTTGTGGCGCCATCTATGGCCAAGAATTCGACTTCTGCCGCACCCATACGTCACACCGTTTAGTGGGCGGGTCCATTCTTACATCCATTCATTCATCCACAGATAGTAATTTTGACTTGAACCAGAGATCGATCAATCTCCAAATCAGTATCTCAGAATCATTGATTTGTTATGGGATCATGGAGGACTTTCTGTGTCGGCAGATTTGACGTGCACCAGTCACCATTTACTACACGGGGAGTCTTCGGCCTGCTGGATTCGAACTTCCGTACTCACAAACGCAAGTCTAGCGCCCTGCCAACCAGACTATCCAGGCCCTAAACGGTTAGTTGATACAGATTTGTTAGTTGGGCTTCACCGGGCCGCTCGACCGGCAGCTACCGAAGCGAACCTGCATCGCTTCTCCTGAGTGGGAAATCTTCCGTGATGACTTGTCTGAACCTTTCCCAAATACCCTAATAATAGGGGGGAGGACATTTTAAACCCTTGTACAGCTGGCATTCTACGATACATTATGCAATGTCTCTGTCATATTCTTGTTGATTTCTGAATGATTTTATCAAGGACGCTTAATATATTTGCAATATGGAGGAATGACATGTATTTCTTTGAGTTTGATTAGTTGTAAGTTTAAGTTTTTTCTTTTCTTTTTTTTTCATTCCAATAAAAATCATTGAATAAAAGATAGAATTGCGTGTATTAATGTTAGTGTTCTAAATTTATTTCATTGCAGATTTATGTCGAAACGTAAAATTTTCTAATCAGTTTTAAATCTTTCATTTTAGATGTAGTATATTACATGTAAAAAAAAAAAAAAAAATTCTGTCATAATTTTATTTACTTTTGTTTATTTCATTCTGTCATACAACAAAATCTTCTATAAACAGAGAAAATAAAGAATCTGTGTTAACAACGCTTTTCGAAATTGATTCTTTAGTTTAAAAAGAGTACCGGTACATGTTTATCGCATAAATGTGTATTTTATTAAACATAAAAATGAATTTTATTACAAAAAACGGTGAAAATTTAAAATATTTGAAGTAAATGGTAATTTACTTTGCAAAATGTACTTTTATCTGCATTAACGGATGACATCTTTCAAGAATTAACATCTAAACATTTCATAAATTTAAAACAAAACAAGTAACCAAACAATTACAATGAACTTCATAAATTCAATTAAAAATTGAGAAAGAAAATGATAAACTCATCTATCTAGTAGTTAAGCTTTTTGCCGTCGAGAGGAACTAAAAACTTTACTGTTCGAGTATTGCCATTTTGGTGCACAATGATAAAAAAAAATAAATAAATAAAAAATAAAAAAACACACATCGTATTTTTATGTGCACATCAAAAGCATTAGAGAGGAAAATATATTTTTCTTTGAGCATACTTGATAATGGAAAAACATCATTACCTTCAAAAATTATTTTTAAGTTGGAAAAAGTCGAGCCAGACTCCCATTCCAAAAATCAGGCTTCAAATCTCAAAACCCATCAGACAGAAAATAAGGAAACAATGAAAATATTAAGAAAAGAGAAACAGTAAATTGCTAACGAAAGATGGAAAATAAAATAACGATGAGGGGAAAAAAAACCAGGGTGACCAAGGGAAACGATGGTGGTCTATTTTGTTTCCCTCTGATTACTATTTTTTCGGAAAAACAAAAATAGTTAACAATAATTTAATACAAAGGATTTTAACATTGTCTAAAATTATTCTCGTATGTAACGGTTTATAATGATTAATTGTCGAGATTAATGATTTAAAAGTACTATAAATTGGTAATCATACTGATTTAAATTTAATAAACTGGGCACATTAAAACGAGTCACGGCTACCACCTGATGACATTTAACTATTTCTATGTATGGTTTTAATGTTCAAAAATTAAATATTACTGCTGAGTAATTAAAGACGGAGTTTATTCCTTGCGGTTGATGAACATACTATGCTAAGATGAAAATATGTATATTATTTTATAATTTTATAAGGTTTTCAAGAAAACAATGAGAATTTGGCTTATATTTTTAGTGGATTTTAAGGTTAAATTTGACTTCTTAATGATTATAATACTTAAAAATTAATATTAGAAAATTTGTTTGTTTATCACGTTTAATGGAGATACTATGTCAAGAAAAAAAAGTGTATTGCTATAAAAAACTGATCAAATAAATTTTTAAAACAAAAGATATTCAATTGCCAATATCTTCATAAAAAAGACAAGAGCCGCAATTTCTTATCGATATATAATAGTACTTTACTTGATAATTATGATAACCACAAAATTACAAATTATTACTGAAAACGGAATATATTTAGTCCGTTTGATGGACTTACTGTGTTATGATGACAAGCATTTTATTTTATAATTTGATAATCTCTCTATATTAACGATTGCAAAAGCAGCGGTCACCGCTGATGTTTTAGGAGTTCACGTTAACGTTATATTTTGATTTTTTGCGCAAAAACTAAGATTCAGAAACTTGAAACTTGAACAAAGATGTGTAAAAAACGTACAGGAAGTACAGTGAAATACAAAACTTAAAATCGAGAATCATTACCTGTTAAAATGCAAAGAAGAAGAAAAGAAAAAAAAAACACTATACGGGCCATTTCACAGGCCGCAGGTATGAAGTTGAAGTTTGAGTTGAAATTTGGTATGCTGAAAAGACTGAAAAGAATTTAAGACTGAATTTTTTTCCAAAATTGTATGAAATTTCTAATTTGTATGAAGAGTTATTTCAAATTTAAGTGCTCTTTTTCAAATCTTTTATCACTATTTTAAAATGAAGTAAAAAATAAATTTAAGATTCGACATATAGTTTGAGAATCAGTAACTGTTAAACTTATGGAAAAAAACACCATACTGGCCGCTATCTAGGCCGCAGAAATGCAACTTCAGAGTTGAAATTTAATATGCTCAAAAAGTTATATTTATTCAGGAACTCGCAAAAAAAATTTCTAAATTCTAATTTGTTCAAAAGTCATTGAAATTTTAAGTGCTCTTTTGCGATTTTTATATCAATGTTTTAAAATGAGATAAAAAAAAATTAAGATTCGACAATTAGTACGAGACTTATTAGTGTAGTACAGAAGGTAGTTTTTTTTATTATTATTATTCTAATTTTTTCGAAAGTTATCGCTTTCTTAAGTGTCCTTTTGCGAATTTTTTATAAATTTTTTAAAATGAAATAAAAAAAATTAAGATTGGACAAATAGTTTGAGAGTTATTAACTGTTAAACTTATAGGAAAAAACATCATAAAAGCTGCTCTCCAAACTGCAGGAACACAGTTTCTGGGTTGAAATTTTATATGCTTAAAGTGCTTGTTTATTTAGGAATTTAAGTCAGAATGAATTTTTTTATTCTAATTTGTTGGAAAGTTATTGCAATTTTAGGTACTCTTTTGTGAATCTCTTATCACTATTTAAAAATGGAATTTTAAAAAACGAGATTCCGAAATCAGCACGTATTAGCAACTGTCGTATTATGAAAAAAAATCTTATAACCTCAAAGCTGTTTTTTCTTTATCTCAAATTTTATCTCATTGAATTCAGTAGAAAAATTATCCACAGAATACAAATAAATGAAATATAAAAAATAGGTAGAAAATATAGAATACGGAAAAGATGTTGATATGCATACCATTGTATTATTAGAAAATTTCTTATAAAATTTAAATTTTTCATTTAAATTTTTCCATTTGAACAAAACGAAAAAAAACTCACAGTTAAATTAGAAACAGAAACAAATACCGGTACCCGAAATTCTACTTTTTGTTTAAAATAAAAGTAAAAAGAAGGAAGGAAAGCTAGACACCGACCAAATAGATGGCAGATTAAATAAGATATTGAAATCGTATACAGACTCACATATTTTATTTTTAAAAAAAATATAACTTTGAAGAAATGAACACTTCAATCAAGAGTACTCGTTTCAGCAAAACTCTATATCTGTTTAGGACTATAAACAATCACTGGCACCAAAAATCATACTTTTTTTTCAAAATAAAGCTTAAGTCAGAAAGGAGGGAAATTTACACACCGACAAAACCAAGGGCAGTTAAATTAAAATATCTAAAAGGTATGCTGATTCACAAATTAAAATACAAGAAAAAAAATTAAAAAATGAACATTTTAAACAAGAATATGCATTTCAGCAAAACTCAATTTCTATTTGAGAAAGTAAAGAGCTGCAACAAAAAATTCTACTTTTTATTCAAAATAAAACTTTAAAAAAAGAGGGAAAGATAGACACCGACAAAATCGAAGGCGGATGAAATTAGATATTGAAAGCGTATGACGGTTCACAAATTTTATTCAAAACAATTATTAAAAAAATTAACACTTCAAACAAAATAGTACCCATTTCTGCAAAACTCAATTTCTATTGATGAGCTTAAACAATCACCGACACCAACAATCCTAATTTTTATTCAAAATTAAACTAAAAAGAATGATTTGGAAAATCTAGACACCAAAAAGCAGAAGGCAAATGAAATAAGATAACGAAAACGTATGGCGACACCCTAATTTTATAAAAAAATAAAAAATAAAAAATTTAAAAAAAAAAATTAAAACAAGAGTTACCCCTTTTAGCAATATTCAATTTCTATTCATAAACATAAACAATCACTGCACCAAACATCCAACTTTTTATTTAAAATAAAACTAAAAAGCAAGAGTGAAAGTTAGATACTGAAAAAAAAGAAGGTTAAAGAAATAAAATATCAAAAGCGTATACCGAATCACAAATGTTATAAAAAATAATTTAAAAATTAAAATCAAACATTTCATACAAGAGTACCCCTTTCAGCATAACTCCCTTTCTATTTAGAAACGTAAGCAATTACTGGCACCAAAAATCCTACTTTTTATTCAAAATAAAACTATAAAGAAGAAGGAGGGAAAATTAGACATTGAAAAAAACAGAAGGCTAGTCAAATAAGATATCGAAAGCGTATGCCGACTCACAAATGTTATAAAAATAATTTGGGAAAAAAATTTAACATTTCAAACAAGAATACACATTTCAACAAAATTATGTTATCTATTTAGGACCTTAACAATCACCGGCACAAAAATTCCTATTTTTTATTCCAAATAAAACTAAAAATTAGAAAAGGTAGACACCTAAAAAAATAGAAGGCAAATGAAATAAGATATCGAAAACGTATAGCGACTCACTAATTTTATGAAGAAAAAAAAATTTTTTTAATTTTTAAAAATTAAAACAGATTTTAAAAAAACATATAAAAAATAAACACAAATCAAACAAAAGTACCCCTTTCAGCATAATTCAATTTCTATTTAGGAACGCAAACAATTACAGGCACCAAAAACTCTATTTTTTATTTAAAATAAAACTAAAAAGAAGGAGGGAAAGCTAGATACTGAAAAAAACAGAAGGTTAAGAAATTAAGATATCGAAATCATATGCTGATTCACAAATGTTAAAAAAAAATTAATAATGAACATTTTAAAAAACTATACCTATTTCAACCAAACTTAATTTCTCAACTTAACTTAAATTCTTTCAAACTTAAATTCCACAATCAGAACATAGAAATGAATAAAATAAATATATATATATAGAAAATATAGAATATTGAAAAAATTTTGATATACATACAATTTAATCATCAGAAAATAACATTAAAAAAATTAACATTTTTTTTTAAGTATACCCTTCCGAACAAAAGTCCCAGTTAATATACAAACAAAAACAATCAACGGCACCAAAAATCTTTTTTTTTATTCAAATAAAATTAAAAAGAAAAAGGAGGAAAAATCAGACACTAACAAAATAAAAGGCAGATGAAATAAAATATCGAATAACAAATGCCGACTCATGAATTTTATATAGATAAAAAATGAACATTTCAAGCAAGACTACCCAATTCATTCATTCTACATTCAATTTTTATTTTGGAACCCAAGCAATCATTAGCACCAAAGATCCAACAACTCAATTCAAATAAAATCTGAAAAGATGAAATAGGAAATGCTAGCCACAACTAGAACATAGAAATGAATAAAATATTATAAAAAATTATCGAAAATATAGAATATATATATATATATATATATATATATATATATATATATATATATATATATATATATATATATATATATATATATATATATATATATATATATATATATATATATATATATATATATATATATATATATATATATATATATATAAATTGAATATTTAAGTTAACCCTTTTGAACTAAAGTCACAGTTAATTCAGAAACAAAAACAATCACCAGCACCAAAAATCTTACTTTTTCTTTAAGTAAAATTAAAAAGAAGAAGGAGAGAGAGCTAGACTCTGGCAAAATAGAAGGTAGATAAAATACGATATCAAAAGCTTTTACCGATTCAGAAATTTAAAAAAAAAAAAAAAAAATTTTTAAAATTTGAAACAAAGTGCTCATTTTTGCAAAACTTAATTTCTATTTATGAACCAAAACAATGTTCACCGGCACCAAAATCTCAATTCAAATAAAAGCGGGAATGATGAAGTAGAGAGATGAAGAAGACAGAGGGCGTTTTAGGATCAAGAATGGAGTAAAGACTCGGTCAGGTTCATTACTGCGTAGGAACTCCTCCGATCCGCCAGTCATCGAAAGTGGTTAGAAAACTTGCCTCAAAGTCACTACTGAACAACTCAACGGTGGCACTCTACACGAGGATGTATCGCCACCATACAACAATCTGGATAAGCGGCGATGCAGTGTAGCTTTCCCCTTCTCTGCTGCTGGTGGTGCCTGCTGCTACTCACCGCTCATTCAGAAGCCCGGTCGGCCCCTTGCCCCCTCATAGGGGCCAAAGACGTATCCACTAAGGCCTACCTTAGCCCACTCGTCTTTCATGGTCGATTGCTCGCATTGGACCGAAGAGGTCCCGCTATCTTGCAAGCTACATTTAGAGTCGATAAAGTGTTCAAAGGCGGGCCACTTAAATCTGGTGCGACCGCCCCGGTGGAGTTTGCTATCCGGTTCAGCCCCTCGAGGTGCAGGGGTGCACCTTACCAGGAAGGGGAGCTGCAGCTTGCGGAACGTTATGTTGTGTTCGCGGCTTGGAGGCGCCCCCGCAGAATGATTGCCGTGGCTCGACCAGAGCCTTATTCAAAGAGGAAAGCAGTAGCTAAAGTGCTATGTCCGAACTGTGGTGAGTGGATAGTTATTTTCACATTGGACACACAGTGCTATACATTTATTAAAAAATGAATTGTTCGTAAAGTTGTTGCAATATTTTTCAGATAGGGGAATGATAATATTTCTGCTCTTTAAAAATATTACACTGAGAAAAAAATTACGGTCAAAACTTCCAGAAAATGGTGAAATTAACAGTGTTTTTGACTCTATGGGAACATCAAACCACTCGGTGATTTTTACCAAACCACTTCAGTAAAGATTTTAGTAAAATTAACAATGAAATTTAATTTTTTAATATGTGATAAAATTTGATAAAAATATTAAAAAATTTGGTAATTTTATCATAATACCCAAGAGCATGGCATTAAAACCATTTTTTCGGTTAAATTTACTTTCCAGTTTTTATTTTGTAGTTAATGTGGGTTAATAAAAACTATTATTCAGCAAGCCAAAATTTAAATCAATGTTACCATATTAACAGAAAAATTACCAAATGAATGGTTTAGGTACTACATATTTTGCTTTTATTAACCAGACCTATGATTTTTTTACCAGAAATTTCATTACCATAAAGTATGGTAATTTTACCAGAATTTTTTTCTCCGTCTATAAATTATTGGTTGGAGTCGCATTTATGTGGATAACAATTCATATAAAATGCCCTCCCAAATATTATTATCTTCTGATATCTATTTAGTTGCTTATTTATAGTTTATTTAGTTTATAGAGTACGCATCCCGTACACAGCTTATTGCCCTTTAAAATATTTTATTTTATAATTCATTATCAATTTTCCCTCACAGATTTTACTCCCTGCTTGTTAACCTAAGAAGAATTATATTTCTGGAAATTTATTTTTTTTCACTAATTAATATTTTTGATTAATTTTTATTTCATTTCATTTATTAAAATGAGTGTTATTAAAATTAGATACTGAATTTTGACTTTTAAAGTTGTAAGCATTTTAAAAATTTATAGAAAGTTTAAAGTTTGTCCTTAGTTTTAAAACTATATAACTTTACATACCATTAATCTGAACATACAATTAAGACCTAGCTAAAGCCTATAGTAGAAAAGCAACGTATCATTTGGGTCAATCTCAAATTCACATGGTGGTTTAAAATACCATTGAAACCTAGCTAAGTTTAATAGAACACTGCATTTTAATGAATAAATTGAAACAAAAACTATTCAAAAATGTAAATGTAATTATTGAAAATATAACGAAATTCCATACACACAATTCATTGTAGATTGACATGGCCCACTATACGCAATATGTAGATTATATAAAATTCAAAATGGTCAAAAGTGGTTGATTTCTAAATCGGTCTAAAAATATTGTAACTTTCTTGAAATATCTTGATATCTACTATATGATTACTATTTATGATGATTGCTATTAATATTTGTGAAAACATTAGTCATGGTAGTTATTACTAACCGAAAATAACAAATGCTCATAAAAGTCTGGAATAAACCCTACCCCTCAGTAATTAGTATATTATTAAAACATCTCTAAACTTTTTTCGGAATCGTTTCTTTCTTTGTATCGTAAATAAATAATTAAATAAAGTAACGCAATCGAATTATATTCAAGAACTTTTAAAACTGATGTAACAAGTTGAAATATTATTTAAAACTTTGATAAATTTTTCTGTTAACTTCAGATTTTGCACATAGCGTGTTGGTGTAGTTAAAGATTCATAGAAAGTATTACTATATTGCAAATATTATATTAGTCCTCAAAAAGCATGAAATGACTATTTTAAATTTTATTAGATATATTAGTTTGCTGTTTTCTTTATCAAAGTAATTATAATCAAATTTTCAAGTTAATTTTGAATCTTTTCTTGTCAATGTTTTTTTTTTTTTTTTTTATCGGGTTTCAAACAAAATCATATTAAAGAATACGTATCATTCTTACATTTTATTTAATTTTTATTTACTAATATTATTTTATATTAAGCATAATTTTTAAATACCAAATGAATTACAAAATAAATATATAATTTCTTAAACATGGGCAAATGAAGATAGACACTCAATAATTTTTTTTTTTTTTTTGTGATTCATACATTTTTTTAAACTTTAATACAAGTCAGTTTCTTGTAATTATATTTTGTAATAGCCTTTTTGGTCTAATGAATGATTTTATCTATTTAGGTAATAGGTTACAATTTTCAGTTATTATTTTTTAATCAAATGTAAAACATTATTACAAAATCATATTTTTACCAATGAATTCTCAAAAAAATATTTCCAGGTTAATTTAATTTTTGTTATTTAATTTAATTTAATTTAATTTATAATTATATGTTAATTTAATTTATATATATATACAAGATAACAATGCAATGTATTACATTGCATTGTTATCTTGTATCAAACTTGAAGAACACATATTAAATTTGAATTATAAAATCCATGATTTCTTAATTTATAATGAATTACCTTATATTATTATATTATCTGCTTTTCTACTTTATATTGAAACATTAATTGTGAAATGAGAAACTATACTCTTAAACAAATGCAAATCTGTTTTGACAGGATATAATCAAAGCATTTCGATTACTATTGAAAAATATTCCTCTGATTACAAGGAATTATATCAATCCATGAAGTAATTATAAAACTTACGACTCCTTTTTCTTTAATTGAATAAATTATTTCGCAACATAAAATAAAAATATTGGTTACTTTGCTAGAAATATTCAAATCTATCTATAAATTCTGCTCTGAAAACTCAATCCAAAAAACAAAAAAAAAATTTAAATTTATGTTATAAAATGATTTAGTAATTTTTTATTTCCTGAATATTTTAAGTCAGCTGCTTTTTCTGTTTTTACTCTTTCGTCAAACAAATATTTGATTGACTTATATTGAAATAAAAAAAAAAAACAATAAAACCGGATTTTAAAACTAACTTTGATAATCATTATATTAAAACATTCTTGTCCTTAATTTAATATAATTAAGCCTAAAATAAGTCAATTGACATCTAATTATGTATATTATTCAAAGATTTTAAATCATGTGAACTGACAGAGAGAAGGCATATTTAAGGGTTAAAGTACAGGTCAATGACTCCCGGCAGAAATGTTGATGATTTCTTTTACTGTTAAGATTATATAAAAAATTTTGTTTTCTGTTTAAAACATATGTATTTCAAACGTTTCACAATTTAGTAGTCTTAATTTTTGTATTTTTGCATAATATGCTGAGAAAAACTAGCTTTCGGTAATTTTTTATCGCTCAACCTATTGTTCAAATTGTTTTGTAATTATTCTGTTACAAATGTTATAATGTTATATAAATGTTATATATATATATATATATATATATATATATATATATATATATATATATATATATATATATATATATATATATATATTTCGGAACAAATGGTTAAATATCCCTTTATTGAATTCTTATTTAACCATATTCAAACAAAACAGCCAAATAGCGATAAATAAGAAGGTATTTAAACTGTTAACGGCAAGAGATACCGTTTATTAACTGCTTTCACTAAATACTGTTAAGCAACTAGAATTTTATCGCACCAACTAGGCCCACCTAAAAAAGTCACTTATTTCCTTGCAGCTAGGTACATGTACCGAGAGGGCTAATCTGTCAATCTCATGACCGTCAGAACGGGGTTCGAGTCTCTGCGTTTGACACCACAGTATTAACTTACTCGATACCCTATATATATATATATATATATATATATATATATATATATATATATATATATATATATATATATATATATATATATATATATATATATATATATATATATATATATATATATATAGGGGAGAGTCGGGTAGCCCCGCCCACTTAAGGAGTTTTGCTTATATATCTGTATAATATTGAGTAATAATCAATATTTTTGTATGTTTCTATTGTTTTATCTTCTAATTAAATAATGCGAAAATAATAAACCAAAAAAAGAAGAGTTTAACTTTAAAAAAAATAGAAATTTAAAAAATTTGACTACTGCATTCAACATATTTTCAAAACTATTGTTTACCATGTTACCAGCTGCATAAATACTTGAAACTTTGAAAATAATCTTTTTTTAATAAAACAATTAATGTCCAATGGCCCATTGACTTGAAAAAATATTCTATACATATGAAATTGACAGTGGGCGGGGGTACCCGACACTCCCATTATATATATATATATATATATATATATATATATATATATATATATATATATATATATATATATATATATATATATATATATATATATATATATATAAACCGGCGTTGAACAACCGATCCAATTCTGAGTTACGACTGCCGTTGTTCAATTCCGTAGTCTAGTAATTTTGAACGAAATTTAGAAGGCAAGGGAATTCCTGGCTCAAGTATACGGAGAATTTCCCTTCATGGAAAGCATTTTGAGGGAACTAACTCGCATTTGCGTTACATGTCGAGGAAAACCACGAATTGACTTACAGTTAACGCATCCTCTCCATTCACATTGGATAAGTTTTCTCTTGCTTGGACGGTATTGTTACCTTTCCATTAGCACAATAGTATGTGTCAAAAGTGCCACTATTCTCTTTCCGTGTTTAAAAGGTATGTTCAAAAGCACCACTTTTTCCCAGGTAAGTCTTCCTATATCAGTTTTCAAATTTACGACTTAAGTATGAAGTTGGCTATGAAAAATACAAGTGAATTTCGTTCCGCACAGCCCAATGTATACAACTTCTCAAAGATATTCTAAAAAGTAAAATACATAATAATAGTGTACTTAATTGACGGAAATAAAAAATATTCACATAACAGCTTAAATATTTTGTATCATTTTCTTTTTTTTTTTTTAGAAAAAAAATATAAAATATTTTATAATTTGCATCAAACATTTAAAAACAATATCTTCTTGAGCTACTTCAAACAATGCCAAGAAATTTTTAGAATGACCTCGTTAACCTGAATATTTATATTGTTTGGTCATCAAAATAACGAGCCATCCCATCTTTAGAAATGACAGGCGAAATGATCAAGTGGGAAAAAAATCTTTTTGGCCTTAACCTTGCAACGCCCAAGAATACACCTAATGCTCTTCCTGTGCATGATCTTTTTCTTGTTGATTTAATTATCAAAAATTGCGATTATCACTTCACAAAATAGATCTGGCATTAGCATTTTTTTAGCATTAACATGCAAAAAAGAATGGTGTAATTATAAATGCTAATTAATCGAGATTCTTGAAATTATTAAGCTTTTATTATTATTTATTTTATTTGTAAAAATTCTGCAGTAAACTAAAGCACTTTATTTGGTTTTGCAAAAATAACCTTTTAACTATTATCTGAATAGAAAAAATAATTTTCTTCTACATTAAATTTTTTTCAGTTATCAAGATTCTTAAAATTTAACTATTTACATCTATCTTACATTTATTTTTAGATTATAGGGTTACCTACAGATTATTTACGTTAAGCAAAAAAATCTTATCACAAACTGGACATTTATTTTTCTTCTTTTTTAAAATGCGCGAAAATATGCTGTTTTTAGAAAGGATTTATTTTTAGAAAGGATTTATTTTTAGAAAGGATTTATTTTTAGAAAGGATTTATTTTCAGAAATGATTCATTTTTATTAAAACTCTTGGCAAAATTAACCCTTGACTTATTTTAACTGAGTTAGAAGTTAAGACATTAACACAAGTAAACGCAAATACCTAAATAAGTTATATATAAAAAAAATTAAAAATTTAGCTCCCATCATTCGAACATTTTATCATTAATTTCCGATAAAAAGAGAGCGATGTAAAGTGCGCAAAAAAGAAAATAAAAAAAAGAACTATTCGAAATAGCTTTTGATCTAAAGATCGAACTTCACGTTATGGGAAATTTGTATATTTAAAAGAATTGTTCAAATACCCAAATTAAAAAATTTTATATTTAAAATTCAATTTCACAGGAGCTTTTTGACTGATTTCACTCAAATTTTGAATTTTGCCGTGTAAAATTATATTCTTTAAAATTATGTAAAAACTTGTATGTCGATGTAAAAATATTTTCTCCTATAATTAAATAAAATAATAAATATTTGTTAAAAGCTTGAGCTTAAGCTAAAAGCTTTACATGGAATTATCTTTGGATATACGAAATTTAAAATTGCGTTCAAAAATGTTTCAATTCGTTTTAGTTCTTGAGATATGGCGAACTACGCAAAAAGTAAACTTGAAATTTTTAAGTACAAATTTTGAACCACTCTCCTTATTCTAACTATTTTGACCATATTTCCCAATATTTTGAGGGTCAGAAATTAGAATCAGTCAAAAAAAAACGAAAGTTTATTCTGAGAAAGTACACTTTTGTGTTTGATTTCGGGACGTAAAATATCGTCCACGCTAATTAATTAGCATATTTTAAATCACCCTCTCGACCGATTAAGATTGAGTCCTAGAACGTAAACATCCGATTGTTGGATCAAAAGTTATTTAAGCTGGTGTATTTCGCTCAGTACATACACATGAAATGTGTATGTATATCGATAATTTAATAAAATTTTAGCTTCGAACGCATGCGCAAAAGTTGATTACCAGTAATTTTGTGCTTTTATTACATTATTTATATTCTTCTTTATAACTATTATTATATCAAGCTATTTTTGCATTATTATCTATAAATAACGTAATTTTGAATTTTGTTATTCCCACTTTCTTTGAAAAAAATCAAGATACCTGCCAAAATTTCATATTATTCTAAAATTGTCATTTCATTGTCATTTCATTTTAAAGTATTAACTGTTTTATGCTTTTTAAATCATTTTTAACTTTTTTTTGAACTTCAAAAATGAACTTTTCTTATCATGTAAAAATAAAACGTTGATAAAGAGATATTTTATAGTTTTCTTATTCTATGGTGTAAAATTCAAAGCATCTAGACTTAGATATTTAACATTCGTCACTTTCTCTTAAAAAGGACAATAGTTTAAAATGTTCAATAATATTTTATCAAAGCAATAGGGAAATAGTCGATAAAAAACTCGAAAACACTATCTGCTGCAGAAGAGCAGATCTTTTTTTCTTTTGTTTTCTTTTTTAAGTAAAATTGCAAAATTATAAGACAAGGAAAGGAATATGATAAAATCATTTGAAAGAAAGTGTGATGAAAAGAGTTAATTTCTCATCTAAAGTTATTATTCTGCCCTTGAACTTTAAGACGCCAATATTTCTTCTGGTGATAACGTTTATTGTAAGCATTAATTATTTTGAGCTACTGATTAATTTTAACTTTTGTTGTCATTCATTTCATATCTTTTTTTAACTTCTTGTTTCCTAAGACATTTAAAAAGCAGTTAATTAAATCTTTCTTCAATCATTTTCGCTTAAAGATTGTTTTCGTTTTTCCTCTTTTCATTCTTTACTGTTTCTTCATCATATATTAATCTCAACATATTTAAAAATTAGGATGGAATTATGATTTCTCTGAGTTGGAGACCGAAACTCCCCGACGAAGGAGCATAATTTCTTTATTTATTGTTTAATAATTTTTCCTTTTTGTTATTTACTATTTCTTCATAATGAATCACTGCTTATTTAGGAAACAGGTTAGAATTATGATTTCTTTGAGATGGAGATTGAAACTCCCCAACGAGGGAACATAATTTCTGTATTATTTACTGTTTAATTTTTTTCCATCATTTTTATTATTTCTTCATAACATTATTTTTATTATTTCTTCATTACATATGAACCTCAACTCATGAAGAAACTAGGGTGGAATTATGATTTCTTTAAGTTGGAGACCGAAACTCCCCGACGAAGAGCATAATTTCTTTATTTATTGTTTAATAATTTTTCCTTTTTGTTATTTACTATTTCTTCATAATGAATCACTGCTTATTTAGGAAACAGGTTAGAATTATGATTTCTTTGAGATGGAGATTGAAACTCCCCAACGAGGGAACATAATTTCTGTATTATTTACTGTTTAATTTTTTCCCATCATTTTTATTATTTCTTCATAACATTATTTTTATTATTTCTTCATAACATATGAACATCAACTCATGAAGAAGCAAGGGAGGAATTATGATTTCGTTGAGATGGAGACAGAAACTCCTCGACGAAGGAGCATAATTTCTCTATTTATTTAATAATTTTTCTTTCTATTATTTACTATTTCATCATAACATATAAATCTAAACTTATTTATTAAATAGGTGGAAATTAAGATTTCTTTGAAAGAAAAATTTAAACTAACCGACGAAGGAGCATAATATCTCTATTATTTACTGTTTAATTTTTTTCTTCCATTCTTTACTATTCCTTCATAACATATGAATCCTAACTGATTTAGGGTCGAGTTATTTCCTAAATAATACGGACCGAAACTTCCCGACGATGGAGCATAATATGTTTACTTTTATTGTTTCATAAATTTCTCTCTGTCTTTAACTATTTATTCATAAAATTTGAATCCAAACTTATTTAGAAAATAGGGTTTAATTCTGATTTTTTTGAGATGGAGATGGCCACTCCCCGACTAAGTAGTATAATTTTATTCTCCACTGTTTAATAATATTTTAGTTTCTTCAGTTTCACAGAGCAGTTTCTTTATAAAATATAAAAACTAATTTATTTAGAAACTAGAGGAAACTATGGAGACCGAACCTAAAAGAAATTAACTAAATTTTGTAATTTTTTATGAAATTCTATTTTAGTTCTACGTTGAAATGTATTACTTACTAAATGTATTTACTTAAATGTATTACTTACTATGTGAAAGACTTAGTTTCTCTGAAGTCACGTGCCTTTTTCCTTCCTGATCCCCTTTTTAGAAATTAAGAAAAATACAAAAACCAACGCTAAAAGGCAGAAATTTCACAGTTAAGACATTTTGTATTACAAATTAAAATATCATGGTTTGCTAAAATATTAGGACAATTTTAATGAAAATTTTTGAAAACTAACTAAAAACATCTCTAATTGTATGTTACGTATTTGTTTTAAGTTTTAATTTACTAAATATGCTTTAGAAAATAAACATTTTTGATAAAGTTCAAATGAATAAAAATGTTTGAAACATGCGATATAAGATACCTTTAATTATTAAAAATTTACAAAATATGTATCTATGGACGCATTTTACAAAACAATAATATTTATTTATTTATTTTATTGATCGAAGTTAACTTTAATTACTTGTATTCCGTAAGTTTACTTACTATTATCGAGGTATTTATTATAATTATCGTAGCAGTTACTTTATATTTTATAACCGTCGTTGAACAGCCGACCCGATTTTGGGTTTACGACTACTAATGTTCAACTCCATAGCCTTGTAGTTTTGAACCCAATCCAGAAGACAGGGGAACTCCTGGATCAAGTATTCGGAGAAATTAGCCTTCTTGGATATTTTTGATGGAACAGACCCGCATTTGTGTTATATTTGGAGGAAGACCACGAGAACCTCCCACGGTCAGCCTGACGACAAGGGTACTCTAATCCATGATCCGTCTACCACTGAGGATATTTCACGTCAGCACTGTGGTCGGTGCAAGCCAGAGGCGTAATTCGTATTGACCTGTCATCGGTAGGATTCGAAGCCGGTTGACCCCATAGGAAGGCGAACGCTCTATCCCCTGACCCATTCGGCTCTCGTAACAGTTATTTTATTTTATATCCGTCGTTGAACAGCCGTCCCAATCTTGGGTTTACGACATTATAATTATCGTTCTTTATTGAAACTTTTATAGCAAATTCATCGAAACGATGTATGTATTTTAGAATAGAGCAATATAATCACAGCCATCTCTTTATTTTTAAATCCTTCAGATTTTCAATAATTCTATAATTTTTAAACCACATTTTTTAAATCTTTAACAGGAAGTCCTTATAAAACAAACTTTTAATACAGTTGGAATGAAAATGTTTATCACTTTAAAGACGACAACATCAAATCAAGAAGTAAATGTATTTTAAAATCATACAAAGTACATGATTGATTAGTATTCTCCATTAAAAAAAGCAGGAAAGAGTAAAAAGTCCATACTTGATTTAGATCAAAATCAGGTTATATGTCATCAGCGATCTGATTTCCTCCTGGAGATAATCATAGCCCTACCGCTACGAAGTATACAAAAAGAATTTTTTCGTTGCTTAAATTTATGAATTCCGCACGTTTTGAAATAGAAATGTAGTTTAAGGGAAGCTCATTATTATTTTGATTATAAATGAAATTTTAAAAATTCAACAAATAAATATTGCATTGTGTTTTTCGTATTCAGAACTACACGTTAAAACATTCTGAATTAAAATTACGGTAAAAAGCAAAGGCCCTCAGGATGATGGTGCTTTTTACCATAAAATGCAGTAAATACTTATTATTTTTGTAAATATTTATAAAATATTTATTATTTTTGTATAATTTTACTCAATAAAAGTGGAAAAATTTTGAATTCAATGCTTTAAAATTTTTTATATCTTTTAAATTAATGTAATTTTACCTGGCAAAATTTTAAATTTAAGCGAAATCGGTCCTAGAGTTCTAAGGTATCAAATTTTAAATATAGGACCTTTTTTAAAAATTTGGATTTACTCAGGAATTATTCGACCAATTTTGCTCAAACTTCGTATTTTCCCATGTAAAATTATGTTCTTTGAAAAGATGTAGAAAATTTTATACTTTACGATTCAAAAATGTTTTTCGACTGTCAGCAAATAAAATTTATGGAGAATAATAAATATTTACTAAAAGTTATTTTTTACATGGAATTTTTTTGGATAAACAAATTTTATAATTGTGTGAATAAGTTTTTCAATTCACTTAAATACTCGGAATATAGCGAAATACGCTAAAAATAAAATTAAAATTAAGGGGTCCAAACCTTGGACCTCTTTCCTCACCAAACTATTGAGACCATATTTCCCAGATCGCGGCTAATATATCTTTAGTACAAAATATAGAAGAAAAAAAAACTATTATTTTGATTTTTAAATTTGAAATTGTTTTACACGATTTAAACTTGAGATGCGAATCCATGGAAACTTGCAGTTATTTTAAACAAAAATAAGGTATTAATTCTCTGATAAATATTACTAAATTGTACTGTTATTCTATTTAGTACGACAATTATTGTATGTATACTATTTATTGTAGTTGTGTGATATTTATAGTTGTATTAATACTATTTATTGTTCATAGTGGTTGGATTATGGACACATAATCTTAGTCTTACTTCTACAAAATATACAAAAATAAATTTTCAATTACTTAAGGTTACAAATTATTTTGCAAAACTTAAATTTGAGCTGTGAAATAATGGAAGCTTAGGTTTTACATTTTATTTAACTTTCAAACAACACTATCGAAAAATTCTCGCATATATATAAATCATATCATAACCAAATTATTATATGCTACATTTTGAATGCGGAAAAAAATAAGTTTGTTCTATATATTTTTAATAATTTTATTATTAAAATTATCAAACATCAGTAACATTTAAATTAAATCCATCGAATTTATAGTAAGAACAAGAATAAAATGAACAATAAGAAACACTTTAAATTGTGATAGCATTTATTTCTCTGTGTTAAAATACTTCACATTATGTTACCATATTTCTAATAAATACAGTTTACTTGCCATTACACGAAAAGGAATAAAATTACCGTGAAACTCGAGAATCTCGGGAAAAAACCTTTTAAGACTGATAAAATAAAAAATACTGGGTGTTTCAAAATTACCATTTTAAAGAAATATCTTCAAAATTATTTTTATTAGTAAATAAGATATAAAAAAATATGCCCTTTATTAATTGTAAATAATAAATAAGAGGAGAAAATAAAAAGACAGATTGTTATAAACTTCAATCCCAGTAAAGAGGAAATTGAGGGTATTTAAACCAATTTGATTGTTGAATAAATCTAAAAAATGATAAAATGGGATTATAATAAAGTGTTATCAATTTCATTTTATGATCAAATTTTTTTAAGGCTTTTCATACGTCACCGTCTATGACTGAACACAACAATTATTCTTTCCTATTTTGATTGTGTTTTTTGTCCTCAATTAAATAAATTATATCATGTATTTTCGAGTTTTATTATTTCATGATCGATATTTTTTAAATCGAGTAACATGTTGATGAATAGAACTACAAGAGCAATAGTACGTAGATAGAATTTATGAAAAAAAAATGATAATATATACTAAAACTGCGTTTTGTGCGTTTTGATGGTGTGTTTTTTTTTTTTTTCCTGTCAGAAGGATTTCAAATGGAGAGCTTAGTGAAAGGTACAAAATTATATTTGTAAAAAAAAATATTAACGAGTTAAAAATAAAATTATTGCTAGCTATTTGTACTCCTTCATCAGCATATTATTGACCAAGGTGGCCATGGAGATTAAGGCTCTACAATTTCAAGCAGCCCAACTAAATGAAAGTGGCAACGTAGTCAATAATGTGCACTGGTTGCCTAAATATACCGGACAAGCTGGTACCCATTGATCTGAGACTGTATCATCTTTGAGCCATCACCGAAGATAGAACCCAGTCTTTCAATATTACAGATCAGTGCCTTAACATATTTTTTCGAAGCTCTGTCGCCAAGGAAAATAAAAAAGCCACTGAAGTTCCCTACACTTGAAGCAAATCGATGATTTTAAACTATAATTATCATATTTCCGTGAGGAATTATCTGGGTTTCAGAACGGACTAACTACTTAAATATCTTAAAAATTATTATTTTTTTTTAAGCATCTCCACCTTGGCGACATTTTTCCACCTCGATAAAAATTATCAAAATCACTGCCTTATTCTCAATTTTTAAAAAATTTTATGATCCCAGATAATGCAGCATTGGAACAAGTTTTTAAATATTAAAAAAATTCGACCACAAACGCTTTTTATTTTCACAAAACTGTGGCTTTTCCCCATGTTGACGTTTTGCGCCATTTTCAAAATAAGCATAAACTGCGCTGGCTTTAGATAGGCCAAACTAGACCTAACTGTCATAGGTTACCTAACAGTCAAATTATGTTTTTTCAAAGCATCTCCACCTTGGCGACATTTTTCCACCTCGATAAAAATTATCAAAATCCCTGCCTTATTTTCAATTTTTAAAAAATTTTATGAGCCCAGATGATGCAGCATCGGAGCAAGTTTTTAAGTATTAAAAAAATTCGACCACAAACGCTTTTCATTTTCACAAAACTGTGGCTTTTCCCCATGTTGACGTTTTGCGCCATTTTCAAAATAAGCATAAACTGCGCTGGCTTTAGATAGGCTAAACTTGACCTAACAGTCATAGGTTACCTAACAGTCAAATTATTTTTTTTCAAAGCATCTCCACCTTGGCGACATTTTTCCACCTCGATAAAAATTATCAAAATCCCTGCCTTATTTTCAATTTTTAAAAAATTTTATGAGCCCAGATAATGCAGCATCGGAGCAAGTTTTTAAGTATTAAAAAAATTCGACCACAAACGCTTTTCATTTTCACAAAACTGTGGCTTTTCCCCATGTTGACGTTTTGCGCCATTTTCAAAATAAGCATAAACTGCGCTGGCTTTAGATAGGCTAAACTTGACCTAACAGTCATAGGTAGCTGCTTCAAATCCACAGCAGTTATTAAAATCATCAACAGTAAAAAAAAGCAATATTTCATATAACAACAATGCCTTTGAAACAGACCCTCAATCTCTTTACAATTCATAATTTTTTTTGATCAGTCATTAAATAATATTTTTGAAATGGAAAATGGATTTTGTAAACAGTCTCCTGTTTTCATAGTATCTAAAACAAGACTTTTGCTTTCTCATACTTTTTCAAAAGTTCTCCAAACTGTCACTTAAAACCTTCTTCCAATTAACTATCGCCAACTGTAAGCACATTTTTTTCCTACTTTTACCAGATCTTGCAGCGATTTCATTACTAATTCCGCTTGGAAATCTCTTCTGGAATATCACCTACACACTTTTTAAATGTCAGGCAAATCGGTCATCACATTTTCGCCATCTTGATAATGCTCTTAAAACGCAAATTGAAATTATCCTGAGAAAGTGAAGCGCTTCCCTTTGATCTTCTAAATGTCAAACCACAATGGTTAATCTTAACAAAATAAACTAGTGGATATAAGAGAAATAATAGAATATGCGTGGGTGAAAATGTTGCAATGAAAATAATTGTACATTGCGTACGAAATGTTATCTAAATTAATGGAATATGTTTCCTTTCTTTGATATATCTAAATTTATACAAAAATGTCTCTAAAATATTGTTTAAAGATTTCATTGTATGCCAAAAAGTTATTTTTCCAAGATCACATCTTGGAATAGTTTTTGAAAGCGATTATGTTATGTCACTTAAAACCTTCTGAATTTTAAGAAATCAAAATATTTTTAAGTTTCAAACTGACGATTAATGCTTCTCAAACACAACGAAACTAATTTTTTTTTCTTGTATAAAATAGCTTTCAAAAAATAGCTACAAAGCTTCTTACTATGAATTGCAATTATAACAATTGATTTCAGATTTATTTTCTACTGCGTTTCTTTACACAGCTGTGAAAGTTTATTTCTCTCTTCTTAATATGCAAGACAATCAATACCAACTATCAAAATATGGTAATATTAACCGTGTTTCTGGCTCCATAAGAACACCAAAAAGCTCGAGTAGTTTTACCGAGGTGCTTTGGTAATGATTTTGGCAAAATGAACTATGAAATATGGTTTTATAAAAGGTAATTAAATTTGGAAAAAATTTTAAAATTTGGTAATTTTATCATGATACTTTAAGACATGGCATATAAACCTTATATATGGTTAAATTTAATTTCCAGTTTTGTAATTTTTACTAAATCTGTGATGATACGAACGATAATTTTGAAAACCAGAATTTTCGATAAACTTCTCCCATAGAAACGAATAAATTACCTAATGAATGGTTTAAATACCGTATATTTTGCTTTTTAATACCAGAATAAAGGATTTTTTTTACGAGAAATGTCAAATACAGTACCATAATTGTTTCAAAACATAAATGAATGAGAAATATACATTCTCCATGTACATGAATTAAATATTTTAAATAAGTTTAATTAAATTAAAATAAGTTTAATAATTAATTACAAAATTAATTAACAGAATTGCCTTATCCTGAAATACTCTCTGGATCATTTTGAAATCCTGGTTATTATTGTATTATCCCAATCCTTTATCTGTAGCTACTAATTTTTAAGAGCTAAAGTTTCTTAAGAGAATTATTGAAACTTTATAGCGATATTAAATCTAAACATTTTTAAATAACCTGTAATTAAAACAAACTTAATTACGTGTCATTAAACATTTTCTTTCAGAACAATTTTTTAAATAATTAAAATTTTTACAATGTTTTGGTTTACGAATAAATTTGAAACAGTATCTTCCAATTTATTTAAACCGATTCCTCGTTTTTATTATTAATAAAAACTCATTCTACCCTTCAATAACTCTTAATACAAATTTATTCAGTTTTCAATGATTAATTAAAATATTTCTAATATCCGATTTCTTCAGGATTTCAGTCACTCATTTACAAAATAATAATTTTAGCGAAACAAATTATTTAATTTTGAGTCAAAAGTATTAGTATAGTTAACCAATATGTTGTTAAATACTTTTTATAATATGACACACATGTGATTGTTTTTTTTCCTTTGCTAATTTCTGGATGTACGGAAAGGCACTTGCATGGGAAAAACACATGTCAATTCATGTTTAAATTATTTCTTTAATAAGTCGTTTTCATTTATAATGTAATTTAGAAGCCTGACTCATAAAAATCAGTCAACACAAATAAAAACAATTCTCTGATGTCTCCTTTTGCTTCAGAGGGATATAACTTGCTCCTTCAAGAACGAAAATACTGTGAATTATATCTTTTAAAACATGTCCTAAGTTTGGAGAAGAAAAATAAGATTAAAAAAAAGGTAAAAAAATTCATCTCGTAAAGAATCAAAAACTTATTTAACTTATTTAAACTTACTTAAGAACTTATTAACTAAATTTTTTTTTCCACCAGTGAGTTTCGGAAATCATATTCTAAATTTATTTCCTAAAGACACCAAAAACTTTGCTGAATAAATCGAAAATATGCAGACTAATTTCATACCTTTTTTAAAGCTATTAAATTCCCCCTAAATAGAACACCTCATAGTTGGGAACCAATGTCCTACAGAATAAAAATTCCAGAAAAATTACAGTAAAAAATACTAGCACCCTGAGAACAGCACAAGCAAAAATCCATTCTAGCGTAAAATCTATTTTTATCGCAAAATTTATAACGCAATTTTATCAGTAATATTTATTTAACAACGATAATTCAGTAAATATTACTATAAAAATTACAGTATAACAGAATTAACTGTAAAAAGTACTTAGAAAATAATGTAGTTTAATGCTTAGAAAAATGATAATGTTATTTCAGTACTGCTCAGAAACATTATCTTCTTTTTAATTTATTTAAAATTTTCCCTTACAAACATGCATACGGCAAAATGTACCAGCACTGAGGGTGCCGATACCTTTTACAGTAAAATCCCTTTTTTCCGGAACATGTTACGGAACAAAAAATCTGATATACCGTAATAATTACCGTGAAATTCCTAAATTACATTAATACAATAAATATTACTGCAAAAATTACGGATATAAATTTGTTCGGTAAAAATGGATTTTACGGATGATGTGCCCAAAGTGCCGGTACTTTTTATTGTAATTTGATCTGAGATTTTTCACTTTGTAAAACAAATATTAAATATAACGATTTTAAGATTTACAGTTTGACTGCCAATTTTTGGATTTTAAATAAAAGCATTTTGTCATTCTTTTATTTTATGAAATATTATATTATGATTTTTTTTCTCGTTTCTATACAAACATATATTTTTTTTTAAAAAATGCATTTTTTTAAAGCCATGCATTATGGAAAAGGTAAAAAAAAAAAGGAAATGAATATTTTAAAACTTATTTGAGTCACCTCTGAACAGCTTAACTAAATCAAGAAGAAATGTTTCATCTGGAAGAAGAGGGAACGGTAAACACTGCTTTGACCTCTGCCATAGTGTTTACACTAATAGGATGATCACTTATCTTAGCCGCTACCTTCTCTTTCACTAATTAATTGCGTGTTTTTATCTCCTGCAATCCTGTTTTTTTTTTTACTAGATTCAGATGGAGGCGAAATCGAATTCGTTCAACATCATTAACATTATATCTGGAACAAGTTTCCCTTCTTGATTAAATGGATTTGTTTGGAGAAACATATTTCCACAGAAATATGCCTACTTTGTCAAACATTTAAAATGAATGTTCTGTCGATCCCGGAATGTTTTATTAGAGTTCTCTTGAAATAAACACGTCTGAAATAAATTCTTTAAAATGAAATAATAAACAGGATTCCATTCTACTAATAATATTTTTCTAAAATTGTTTTACCTCATATATTTTTGTAATAAATATGATAAATTAGTTTGAAAAAATAACGAGCTATGTTTCAGAAATATATCGTAAATATCCTTCAAACATTTGAAGTTGTTCTTAATATATTTAAATTGACGTGCATATATATTAAACTTATCGTTTAAAGATTCTAGGTCATTTCTAAGAAAGGTATTGATTCTTTTTTCACAATATCTTAAAATTATCTATCAAATATTCTAAGCTATTTTTAAAAAAATATATTGATATTAGTTTGTAATTTTATAAAATTACAATTTTTAAGATTGTAAATTATTTCTCTCAATTTACAATCCATCATCGTAGAATATTTTTTTGTTTAAAAAGTGCCTAAACGTTCTTTGCTTAATTAAAAAATAAGTATTTAATAACGAAATTTCGAAAATGATTCTGAAAAGCTGATTTTATTAAAAATCGTTTTCAAAAAATATTGTGCTTTTTTATTGTAAATACTTCGAGGAAAATTATATTTGAATGTAGACATGTAAATGAACCTTTTTAGCTTAAAATCATTAATAATAGCATATAAATTTATCTAAATGTAAGAATTTATTTTTGCATTTTTTATATTAAATATTAATTCAGAGCTTTCTTACATTTCAACATTTAGTGGCAACCACTTTCAAAACTAAGACTAATGCAAATCACGCCATGATATCAGTAACCAAATATCTAATATTCGTAACGAATCATCAATAAAAACACCATTTCTTTTTATAATTATTACTTTAGTTATTTATTTATTTATTTTAAATTTGCAATTTCTTAAATAAATATTGTCTAATAAAATAGCAACCAGATTTTGTTTTGCTATATTTATGTTTGCTATAAACATTTTTCGCAATTTTTTGATCTTGAAATTAGTCTCGGGTTTTATTATCTTTAATCTGTAAATGTTATTTTTTCTTCTTTTACTCAATTTAAGAACAAACAATGCCAATGGCACAAGGTTATGTAATGGGCAAAAAAAAAATTCTTATTTTTATCAGCTAAAACGAACAAAGTCAAACTTTAACGAAATAAATAGAAAATCCATTTTATAGAGCCTATGCCATGTCGCTCCATGATTGAAAAATACGTCACAATGTTATTTATTTTACAGTACGGTAATTCAGCCACTTTTCGTGCAATTTGGTAAACTCATTGAAGAAAATTCATTTAATTAATCATCTCATTCAAGTTTGATTAATAAATAGTTTAGAACAAACAATTATTGCAACATCTTAAAACATTTGCTATTATCGACAAAATGGATTAATTTATAAAATTCTGCATTGTTGTGTTGTGATGTTTTACTTAAATTTTGTCAAAAAAATTAACACACTATTACAATATTTTATTCGTACTATTGCGTATGTTCGTGTGTATATAATACACATACTTTTACAATATTTAATTTTGAAATTTTGATTTTCTAAATTATAAAATTTTTATTCGTTACTCTTTAATTACTTTAAAGAGTAGACTCTTTACACTTAAGAGACTCTTTAATTACTTTAAAGAGTAGACTCTTTACACTTAAGAGACTCTTTAATTACTTTAAAGAGTAGACTCTTTACACTTAAGACTCTTTAATTACTTTTAAGAGTAGACTCTTTACACTTAAGAAACTCTTTAATTACTTTACAGAGTAGACTCATTACACTTAAGATACTCTTTAATTACTTTAAAGAGTAGACTCTTTACACTTAAGAGACTCTTTATTTACTTTAAATTAAACTGCAAGATTTTAGTAAGATTTCCAAGTTGAAATACGTCCTAAATTTAGTTCGATTTTGCTGCTTGATTGAGGATTCCGCGGCTTGGCTTTGAAGTTGTGATTACCGAAACTACTTAATCCAAGCAGAATCCCACTAAGAGAATATAAAAAATTTATGTATACCTGGAAACAAATTCAGTACAATGTTTTAAAAAATTATAATATAGCTTCAGTATTGCTAAGAAACATTACCTTCTTTCTAATCACTTTCATTTGCTCTTTCTATTTTTCCCGTTTAAACATACATGAAATTTTATCTCTTACAATTATTAAATGAAAAAACTAGTTTCTTAATGCATTTTTGTATTAGTATACGTTCGGCAAAAGCCAGTAATTAACCAAGGGGTGTCATGGAAGTTAAGGCACCTCAGCTTAAAAAAAACTAGCATGACGGTGGCAATTTGGCCAGCATTGCACACGAGCCTGGGTACAGAACCCCGGATCTGCATGCTAGGATAAGGAGTGCCGTAGTGACTTGCACGCTCGAATACTAACAATATAATAGAATGCGAACCGTGATTGCTCAGGGGATAGAGGATAGAGCGTTCGCCTTCTAATGAATTGAACCGGGTTCGAACCCCAACAATAGCTAGTCGATACGAATTCCGCATCCAGCTTGTAACGACCACTGTGCTGATGCAAAATATCCTCAGTGGTAGACGGATCATGGGTTAGAGTCCCCTTGCCGTCAGGCTAAACGTGGGAGGTTTTCATAATTTCCCTCTCCATGTAACGCAAATGCGGGTTAGTTCCATCAAAAAGTCATCCACGAAGGCAAATTTTTCCCAATATTTGATCCAGTAGTTTCCTTGTCCTCGGAATTGGATTCAAAATTACAAGGCTACGGAGTTGAACATTAGAAATCGTTAAACCAAAAAAATTGGGTTGGCTGTTCAACGACGGTTATAAAATAAAATATAATAGAATGCCTATTTCAATTATAATATGCGTTGAAATTTCATATCGTATGAAGTTTTATTTTTCAAAAAATACTAATTTTTCATTTGGAGTTTGTTTTTTTTTTTTTCTTTAATTCATAGATTTAATAAGTGATGATTATTGTGTACATTGATTAAACGCTCATCTAAAGCATTGGTTTAAAATAACTAATCTCTAACTATTTAAGAAAAACTCAATGGTGTGCGCATTTCAGATTTTTTTCGTACTAAATACTTTTCTGATTGCGTTAAATGAAATAAAATGTAATTGTACACATAAAATGAAAATTGTACACAACAGAACACTCGGTTTTGGATTTTTATAGATACTTAATCTCTAATATTGAATTTTGTTCCATTATTTAAAAGTGTTTTTATTCAAGTATTTGCTACTGTTACTGTGATTACTCGATAATTTATGGATCTTAACTTAAGAATCTCTTTTTATCACCTAATGTTTATTTCTCCAGTTTGATAAGATCTGTTATGAAAGGAAAGGCTAATTTTTCATCTCCTATTGATTTCCGTTTTTCTTTTTTAAGTAGCAAGAAATTGGAATAAGACCCTTCAAAGGGAAACAAAGGACTCTTTAAAAATAATAATAAAAGAAAACCGAAACTTAATTCATCATAAAAGATTATTGCTTGCTTATTTATAAGGGTTCTTTTACAAATTAATATTTAGGACATAACACCTTTTTTAAATCTATCCCGTTAACTAATAAATTCCTTTAATGTGTCATTAATGAGAAAAATATAATAGAGACAAACAATACGTGTGTTGCGTATAATTTATGTCTAATGGTTCAATAATTTAGGATAAATAATGGTTCAATTTACGAAAAGGCGAGTGTATGTAAAAAATAAAAAGCAGATTAATTTATTTTTTCATTTTCAACTCTTGTTGAATTATTTTTCAGTAAAAAATGTTTGAATAGTTCTTAATTATTAACCCCTTATTCACAGCGCTTAATATGATGAAACCCCCCATTTTGGTCCACCTGCTATACCAGCCGTAAAAAAAATGGTTATTATTCGAATTGCAATACGATTTTAAGTCTATACCCTTACAATGTCAAATTTGACTGCAGCGTATATAGTCTTTTTGAAGAGGACTGCCTGTTGGAAGGTTAATTAATTAACCGTAAAATCATTTATATTAATTCCACCTCATTTAAAAACGTCAATTTATTTTTCGGAAAAATCTAGAAGGTAGAAAATTTTCACTGTCTCATATATTAGGCAGAAATATACACCGAAGAGCCATTACATTTTGACCACCCTGCTAGTAACATGTAGGACCACCTTTAGCCCTCAAAACTGCTAACACCCGTCGTGGCATTGATTCTGGTGACAAGGTGCTGATAGGTAGTCTGAGGTATCCGGTACCAAGCGCTCACCAACTGGTCCTGCAATTCCCTCACGTTGCGAGGGGGTAGCGTGGCAGCACGAATTTGGTTTATCCAATTAGGACCACAAATGCTCTATTGGATTAAGGTCAGTTGAATTTGGGGGCCAAGACATGACTTGAAAGTCACTGGAAGGTTCCTCGAACCAATCCATGACGATTCGACCCTTATGACATGGTGCATTATCCTGTTGGTAAACACCATCCCCCGCAGGAAAAACTGTTGCCATGAATGAGTGAACCTGGTCTGCAACTATGTTCAAGTAGCTTCAGACGTCAGGGATTGTTCTATGAGGATTATGGGTCCTAATTTTCCCCATAAAAACATTGCCCACACCATACTACCATACATTGCCGCACCATACATTGTTATATAGATGGAGGGTGGTCGTAATGTAATGGCTATTCGATGTACTAATTAAAGCGAAGATAAAATTAATTGAAGTATATTACCGATCGTGATTAACTATTATTCAGCTGATCAAAGTCTAAAATCTTCTATTCTTCATTAATATTTTTAATACTGATGAATTGTAACATCACAAACATAAATTTTATAGTTAAGGTCGTATATAGTTATAATTAAGTCCTATAAGTTTAATATTATGCGAAATATCCAATGATTCAGATTGACTGAATATTAAACTTGAACATTGAATTAAATTATTTTTTGATTACTCTGTACACGGAGAAAGGAATTCTGATGAAATTTTCATTCTGTATAGAAATAACATTTATGGAGAGAGAAAAAAAAAATTTTAAAACCCAAAATATACGTTATTTAAACCATTCATTCAGTAATTTTTCCGTTCTTATGGTAACGGTTTACCGGAAATTCTGATTATCAAAGTTATATTTCTTCTTTCTACACATTGAATAAAAAATACGAAACTGATAAGTACATTTAACTGATTAAATGGTTTTTATACAATGCTCTAAAGTATCATGATAAAAATTACCAAATTTTACTATATTCACCAAACCTTATCGCACATATTACAAAAACCATATTTTTTTAACGTTATTCACATTTTTAATACTGATTTTTAATTTTTAATACGTTATTCACATTTTTAATACTTATCGAATTCTACAAGTTTGTATAGTGAATTATATTAAGTGTATATAGTCATAGCCTTATTATCTCCGTAAATAATACTTGAATTGAATTTATATAGTATAAGCTATTTATGTTGAGTATTAAACAAAGTATTCAAAAGATATATTGTTAAACATCGTGACATAATGTTTTGATTATTCTGTATACTAATAAATCCTTACATATACAAACTCATTTATCACATTAGCAACAATATATTCACAATTTTCGATTCTTCATTAAGATTTCTATGCAGATTTAATAATATTACTACAAATTTTAGTTCGTATAGTCATTTATATTAAATGTATATAGTTATAACTTTATTAACTCTGTTAATACTATTTTAATTGAATTTATCATTACGTATACCAACTCATTTATTACATTAGCAGCAACATATGCAAAAATTTCTATTCTTCATTAAAATTTCTAATACTGATCAAATTATAATTCGACAAATTTGAGTTTGTATTGTCAATTATATTGAATGTATATAGTCATAGCTTTGTTAGTTCTGCAAATACTATTTGATTTGAATTTATATAATCATAGCTATTTATTTTGAAGAATAAACAACGTATCCAAAAGATACAATTTTAAACATTGTCTCATATTGTATAATGTTTTGCTTACTCTGTATACTAATAGGTCATTATATATACTAACTCATTTATCACCTTAGCAAGTAAGATATGTAAAATTTTATTAACTTTTTCTTTTAATAAACGTAAGTCTGGTGACGACGCATTTATCTATGCCTTAAGAGGGGTGAAGGTCGCCCGATACAGCTGACTAGTTGTGAAAGCCTTGGACGACCTTTTCAAAGATTCTAACCAATTTTTTCCCCTTTATCACTTCTCAATCTACATTCATCTGGTCGTAGAATTTAATTGTGAGAAGGAAAATTGTTCGAGCATTTAAGTGCCGTCAACTAACTACTGAATCGTCTGCAAATAAAAAGCTCGCTGGACATTTCAATTGTGAAAGTCACCGCGTCTCGCAGAACAAAAGGAATTATTCTAACTTTAGATATTCCTAATAAGGATAATGTTTACAATAACAATATATATATATTTTTTTTTTGGACTTAATAAGAGTTATTAACGCGTACATGTAAAATGGGACTTAAATTAAGGCCTTTTTTTTAAATATCTGTCGTTACTTGAAATAAGGCTTTTTTTAGCAAACAATATGCTAATTAGTATGCTGTTGTTGACAGGAATAGAACGCACTTGTACCACATTTCAGTACTTTTTAGTGAGGTGTAACGTGGTTCCAAAACTTTAATATACATAGTAATATTTCTGTTTTACGATTTAACTATATTTTTTATTATAAAATTGTTTTAGTATTATCCGCTCGTTATGCTAACAAATCAAGGGCTAACTTTGCTAAGGAGCTAAGTTTGAAAGCAATTGTGTTATCATAAAACAATCAGTCAATTGAGAAATTGACTATCCATATTCCTATTTACTTTGATTTTTAAACTATGTTCATGGAATTTTATTCCCTTATAACTGTTTCTGGGAATTATGGTTGATAAAATGCTTAATAATAACCTAGAATAGAATTTTTTATACTGTTTCCGAATTAAATTACGGTATTAGAAATCGGCAATCGGATGCAACCGGCTATTTGGGTGTGTCATTCTTAAAATCTGTTTTACCGTAATATCAATTTTTATCGTAAAATACTATTGCATAAATTTTACGGTAATATTTATTTAGTAAGAATGAATCAATGATTTTACGGCAATTAATAGTGTAAAAATTATGGTATATCAGATTTTTGTTTCGCAACATGTTCAGTTGAAACAGAATTCACTTTTTAGTACCAGCACCATGAGTGCCGGTACTTTTTACCATAACTCCTAATTACGAATATTTTGCGGTGTAGTTCAATAAATAGGTTTTATTGATAGATGAGTTTTATTAATAATAAATTTAAAATATGTAAGCTCTTACATGTTGTAAATTGATTTTTAAGGAATAAAAAGTAAAAATAAATATTCAAATAAAAATATTCAGAATTACTTTTCGATAAAAGTCTTTACTTTCAGAGAAGTTACTTACAGAGAAAAATTATAAAGGTTACAGGCTGAAGAAAAAACTACTTTGACAACTTCTGATGATTTGATCTGTTGTTAAAAAATTATCTTTAGTAATTTTACGTTTCTTTCTCCTTCCCCAGGGTGCAGTGGCTTGCGTGCCGGTAAAAAAAAAAATATCACTAGTAGTGAATTTGTAACAGCTATAGTGATTGATAAATAAGTTAACTCAATCTTTAGTAACAGTTTAGCCAGTGTAAAAATGAGTCATGGTTATATTATAAAATGTTTACATTTATCACGATTTGTTATAAAACATCTATCACGGTTAATTAAGTCACGATTACATTATAAAATGTTTACATTTTTTTTTTAAAAAATATATAACCTATACCGAGTCTACTATGAAGTAAAGTACCAATAAAGTCTCATAATTCTTCACGGTAAAATAGTATTATGCACAGTTAAAAATTATAGTTTTGCTTTCAATTTAAGGCTCTTAAACTGTGCCTTTTTTAATTGCCTTGTTGAAAGTGCTTTAAAAACACCCTTAATATGCATCCATGATCTAACTCCGTCACACTCTTTTTCGAATTTTTTTTCCACTGATATTCTATAGTATTCTATCTTGTTTAAAACATATATTTAACTAATTATGTGGTATTGCAAAACATTCAAACTAATTGAGATGGATTTACATAAATGGCTTAAAATTTTTCCCCAGCAGCATTTTAGATGCATGTCATATTAGACCTATTTGGAAGCATACAATGCCTATAGTGGTGTGAGATTTGATTAAACACATACTATACCTATAGTAATGTACCGTGTTACTAGACTGATTTAGAAACATACATTACCCATAGTGGACATACATACATACCCTCATACATATAACATACATACCCTCATTATTGGACTCATTTAGATACATACAAAACCTGTAGTGGTGTGTTATATAATTATTGTAAATTAGAAACACATAAGATCTATGATAAGCCATATCATTAGACACATTTAAACACATAAGAGGCCTATAGTGGTGTGCTCTATTATTATTGTATAACCGTCGTTGAACAGCTGATCCGATTTTGAGTTTACAACTACCAATGTTCAACTCTGTAGCCTTGTAATTTTGAACTCAATCCAGAAGACAAGGGAAATCCTGGATCAAGTAAAGGGAGAAAAATTTGCTTTCGTGGAGAACGTTTTGATGGGGCTAAACCACATTTGCGTTACATGGAGAGGAAAAGCACGAAAACCTCTCAGGGTTAGGCAAGGGGATTTCAATCCATGAGCCGTCTGCCACTCAGGATATTTTACTTCAGCACTGTGGTCAGTGAGAGCCGGGTGTGAAAATCATATCAACCAGCCATCGCTGGGATTTGAAACCAGTTCACCTCATTAGGGGTCGAGAGCTCTATCTGCTGAGCCACAAATTTCTGTGCCTATTATTATAATATTTTACCGTCGTTGAGGAGCCGACCCAATTTTAGGTCAGCAGCCGACCCAATGTTCAACTCCGTAGCCTTGTAATTTTGAACCCAATCCAGAAGAGAAGGAAACTCGTGAATCAATTTTTGGAAGAAATTTTCGCCAGCCATCGCTGGGTTTTGAACCCTGATCACCTATTTGGAAGGCGAATGCTCTATTCCCTGAGCCACTACAGCTCTGAGCCTGTTATTAGACCCAATTAAGCATATACGAGAACAGTTGTGATGGGCTATATTATTAGACCGATTTAGACACACGTGAGACCAATAGTGGTAGGCCATAGTATTAGACCCATTTTGACACATACTACACCTATACTGATGTGCTATATTGTAATCACTAAAGCTTTCAAAAAATAGCATTACGGAGGCTTCTTATAAATGCTTCATGAAACGACTTCATTCTATGGAATATATGATGCAGTATTTAAAATTTGCTGATTTGTCATTTGGAATTCTTTAAAAGACCATATGTAAAATGTTTAATCGTTTCACATTTTGCTGGCCGGTGTTGCCTAAATATTCTACAGAATGCCTATTTTCAAACTTTTCAATTTAAAACCTTATTTACCATTAGAGCAAATGGAATTATAAAAATGTAAATCACTCATAACTTATTTACAGACGCTCTAACCTCTTACAATAAAACAACTCAGTTATTGTTCCAATATACTTTCCAATGAAACACGTGACTGGGTGTAAAAGCACGTAGGGGTCAAGAAAAAAGATTCTCTTCCGCTTAGTAAAGATATCACCCAGGGCAGCCTCTCTTCGGTTGCTTCATTCCGAGGGAATTCTGTTTACTGAAATCTGTCTACAGTAGCATCTGCAATGATTTTTTTACAGATGGTGAAAATTTTATATTGCATTCACCGGCTCCAGACAAGAATCTTTAGATTTATATTTTTAGCAATATTTAGACAACGCTTTCTGAGACTCCAAAATAAAGAACAAAGAATCGTGTCTCCATCCTCATAGCTTAAATAGTCAATAATAATTTTTGTTTTTTAAAGGATTAAAGGTGAACGATGAAGGTTATAAAATATAACGGTTGAGGATGTTTGCATATCCTCTCCTTTCTAAACTGTAGAAATTTTTCTTTTGAAAATGTAAATTCTCTAACAATTGTATTTATTTGTGACAGTTTATGATTATAGAAGTATTTAAATGTGATGTTCACATAAAGAATTTGTGTAACAAATATACTTTGCAAAAGCCTTTAAAACAAAACTCGAATTTGTGTACAACTTCAAGTTAGTAATATTTAAAGTACGCTTTGGGGGACTCTAAAATAAAGAACAAAGAATTGTATTTCCTTCTTTATAACTTAGATAGTCAATAATACTTTTTGTTTTAAAAAGTGAAAGTTGTAAAATTATAAAATATAATAGATAAGGACTTTTGTTAATCCTTTCGTTTCTAAAATATAGAATTTTTCTTTTGAAAATTTAATTCTCTAAAAATTGTATTTATTTATGACAATTTATGATTATGGAAGTATTAAAATGTGATGTTCTCATAAAGAATTTGTGTAACAAATATCTTTCACAAAGGCCTTTAAAACAAAACTCGAATTTGTGTGCAACTTTAGATTAGTAATATTTAAGCGAACATTTTGGGACTGTAAAATAAAGAACAAAGAATTGTATCTCCGTCTTGGTAACTATTAAATAGTCAATAATATTTCTTGCTTTTAAAGGTGAATGATGTAGGTTATAAAGAATAACGTTTGACGATGTTTGTATATGCTCTCATTTTGAAACAGTAGAAAGTTTCTTTCGAAAATGTAAAATCTCCGAAAAAAAGTTTTATTTATGACAATTTATGTTTATGAAAATATTAACGTACAATGTTCGCGTAAAGGGTACAACAAATATTTTTTGCAAGGGCTTTAAAAACGAAACTTGAATTTGTGTACACAAATATTTTTGAAAAGGGATTAAAGGATAAATTTAAGTAATACTTCGTTATTCTAATTTTAACGTCATATGGCGAATGGTTTTGTTTATCTTTATTGTACTGCATATATTATTTAAAAATAAGGTTCATCGGTAGCAATAAAAATGCTATACAGGAAAAAATTGTCTTCAGAATTTTTTTTTATTTAAAAATATAGCTTAGTACATTTTTTTTTTAAATTATCAAAAATAACGAATTTAGTTGAATAATATGTCTGATATTCCAAGTATCTTGATTGTTAATTGCGTTAATTCAAGTTAAGTTCATGTACAATGAGCTGATGAAACGTTAAATCCTGTATAACTTTTGATATAATAAGTGTTAATATGACAAATGTTTAATTTTCATAAAATTTTTAATAGAAACGAGCTAATTGCAAAAGCATATTTTATATGTGTTGAATACATATTTATTTTATCATAATGCACTTAATATAATTATTGAGAGAAAGAAAAATAGAGTTGCTTAAAAATCCTAATCTTTTTGTAAGATATCATAAATTGCATAATTTCCATTTCCATGAATTATAAATTAATCGTGTGTATAAATTAATTTTTTAAAAAAATATATTATTTCATTCGAATAAATATTTAATGACATTAAATTTCAGCTCAACATCCCAAATAGAATCAGATGTTAAATTCATATAGCTGTTAAAGTGGAACTTTTTTTTTTCCAGAGCTCATTTTTCTTGTGCTTTTTTTTTCAAGTTGTTCTTTTCAGTACTTTCTTTAGTGCTTTTTATACCGAACTCTTTTTTAATCGAATTTTACATACTCGATTTCATATCATTTTAAATTTTAATTTTCTCGAACTTAAATGATGTGCGAAGTTGAACGAAATTATCATATTTCTTAAATTTGATTTCTAAATACTATGAAAACTTGGATCCACTTCTATGGAAACTTAGCACAATTTTTAACTTAGAGCCGCGATGGCTCAGGGGATAGAGCATTCGCCTTCCAATGAGGCGAACCGGGTTCGAATCCCAGTCGATACGAATTCCGCATCCGGCTTGCACTGACCACAGTGCTGAAGTGAAATATCCTCAGTGGTAGACGGATCATGGGTTAGAGTCCCCTTGCCGCCAGGCTAACCGTGGGAGGTTCTCGTGGTCTTCCTCTCCATGTAACGCAAATGCGGGTTAGCTCCATCAAAAAGTCCTCCACGAAGGCAAATTTCTCCCAATACTCGATCCAGGAGTTCCCTTGTCTTCTGGATTGGGTTCAAAATTACAAGGCTACGGTGTTGAACATTAGTAGCCGTAAACCCATTAAGTTGGGTCGGCTGTTCAACGACGGTTATAAAATATAAAATTTTTAACTTAGTACTTATCAAGATTTCAGCAAATTCGTCCCTGTATTATGATTCAAATTACCAAAATAATAGTTAGATGTAGAGGCAATTTTTCTATCAATGTACTTATATCACTTTTAACTTACTAAAATCTGCGAAATATGTAAATATACGTAAACGTATATTTCTTATGTATAATTTAAATGTAAATGTACGCGTTTGTTTCATACTTAATCATTAATGAACAAGTTTCACTGAGAAAAAAAAAGGTATGCTTAAAACTACCAGAATATGGAAAAATGTATCTTGTTTCCGGCTTTAAGGACTTTTTATTTTGTTAAAATTAATAATAAAATATAGTGTATTTAATTATTAGTTTTAATTTTTGTACGATATCAATTAATAATAAATGGTTTTTGTGCCATGCTCCAAAGTAACAAGAAACCTAATTTTATCATATAACATAAATGTTATATGATAAAATTTGGTACCTTGATACCTTGGAGCGTGGCACAAAAACCATTATGCCATTTACATATTATTTACTCTTCAGTTTTGTATTTTTAAATAAATGTGTGGTAATAAGAGCTATAATTTTGAAGACTAGAATTTCCGGTAAACTGTTACCATATGAACGGAAAAATTACTAAAACAAATGGTTTAAATACCGTATATTTTGGTTTTATTCGCCAGAATTTTGCTATTTTTTTACCAGAAATGTCACGACTATACAGTACGGAAATTTTACCAGAATTTTTTTAGCGTTTTGTAAAAAAAAAAAAAAAAAGCCTATAAATTACGTTTAGTAATAACTATGTATGATTACTCTAAAACTGAGGATATGTAGCTCATCATCTGCTCCCCATAGCAACATCATCAGAAGTATGTTTTAGGTCAACCAGAGCCTGTTGATCTTGAAACCCCTTTGCGGAAAACTCTACCGAACTATTTCTCGGAATCGACACACCCCCGCAAGTGGGATGGAGGGATAGCAAACAATTTTTTTCTTCTTCACTTGTCGGGTTCCTATCTGTCTATTTCAGTACTGCAACTATGTTTCGCAGCTAATAAAAGTAAGCAAAAAAGAGAGCCCTCCACTTTGTACATATCAGACAGTTTATCTTTCAGTGATATAAAGTGGGATTATATGGAATTTTGAAAGTTAGTACCCCAAATAAAAGATATGGGGACTTATCCTCTAATATGAATTTTTTTTCTCTCTTTTTTGCTAAAATAATATTTTTTTTCCACTGCCCACCTGGGGAATAACCATTCGTCAATACAGGCATCTGAAAGGCCAGTATTTGTACAGGCATTTGTTAGCCACTCTTTCAGGGGCACCATATTAGGTTGACCAACGCTGCTCCCACAGTAAGGACAGATAATACAAAGAATAAAAGAACATCCATGCCTTGCCCGGGATTCGAACCCAGAACTTTCCTGATGCAAGGTCGGCCTGACTCCTACACAGTCCGGTCGGTATAATACAATAATATTTGATATTTCCCTATAATAATATTAATTTATATATTGTAAAAAGATAATAGCCTAACACAATTCCTTGTTATTCTCGGAACATTCTCATTGGACAGAAAAATTTGAGCACGCGCGGAATATCTAAAATAATATAAGAAAATATCGACTGTTGTTTTTAGCTGTCATGAACCTAAAATAACAGGAAAAAAAAATTCTGCTAGAATTACTGACCTGTATGGTAATGACATTTCTGATTTAAATGAACCATAATTTTCGTTAATAAGACCAAATTATAAGATATTTAAACCATTCATTTGGTAATTTTTCAGTTCATATAGTAATGGTTCATTGGAAATTCTAGTTTTCAAAATCATAGTTTTTATAATCACACATTTAGTAAAAAAAGTAAATTAAACCGATTAAAAAGTTTTTATTTCTACTTAACGTCAGAATGAAATTACGACATTTTACCACATATACCAAATTTTATCATATTTCATAATATATATTTTGTTGTTAACGAAATCATTAACAAATCGCTTTGGTAAAAGTTATTAAACTTTTTGGTGTTCCCTTAGAATCAGAAACACGGCAAATTTTATCCTATTCTAGTAGCTTTGACCATACTCTTTTTTTCTGTGTACAATTACAACTCATAAAATAATTTGAATTAAATTCATAAATTATCTATTTCTTCAGTTCAAGTTCATAAATTATTTCAAATTATTTTTAATTTCAACAAATCAATTTTAATTATTAATATACTATTCAACTAATAAATCAATTCCAAATATCACTTAACTAATTTAGTTAACTTACCTGTTAAAAACGAAATCATGGAAATCAAAGTAACAAAACTAAAAAATAAAAATATTTTTTTAATTTTGCAATTAATTGCATGAATGATTTTTCAAACATTATTTTATTGATTCATACATTTTGGGATATTGAAATTATCTACAACAGAAATTAAAATGTTCACAAATTTAACATCTGCATTTCACATAGAAATAATTTCCTATTCTAACAACAATTACATAGTTGTTTTATCATTTTGCATCCGATTCATGAAACAAATATTAATCACATAAGTGTCTTGAAAAGATAAAATACTGATTGAAACCACTTCCAACACTTTTAGTTTTTATAAAGCACTTGAGAAAATGAAGCAAGTTAGATTGAAGATAATTTTTAATAAATAGTTTTCATTCAAAATTTCATTCAAAATAGCATTTTTATACCTTTGTAATATATTTGTTGGAATATTTTGTTGTTTTTCATTCTAAAAATTGAACATTTTTTAGCCAGTTAATATGTTTTTATTTTATTTGCGTCTGTCAGTTATTTCAGTTATATTTTAACGATAAAAAGGTTGAATGTATAATCCCAAGAATTTGTAGCCGTAAAATATTGTTTCATTAAGAACTTCTCTCGCTTTAAAAATAAGCAGTTGACATCTCTCCAACGCTCAAGAGAACAGGTGCCTATTTTCAAGAATTGTCAGAGTTGAATTAGAAAAAACAATGAAGTGATTTGAAATATGAAACTTACAGTTGCCAACGAAAAATGGAAAAATAAAGGTGAGAAATAAAACTAGAAAAATCACCGTAACCGATAGAGAAAAAAGATGAAAAATTGATTTTTCTTGTTCTGTCTTTCTTGTCATATTGTTGTGGTTTTCCTAGTCATATCAGTACTGTTTTTCCATTTTTTGTTGCCAACCTTGTGTTTTCTACTTAAAATCACTTTTCTTCTCATTAACTTCTGGTAAGTCTTGAAAATTGGTGCTTGTGTTTGGGCGCTTGAAAAATGAATGAGCACTTGAACGAATGAAGTTTTTAATCAATTGTTGAAATACAATACTTGGTTGTGATATAGAGTTCCAAAATTTTCACAGTTTTATATCTTTTTTATTATTCTACCTTACTTTAACTAATTTAGAGCTGATTAGGTAAATATGAAATATAATTGATTCTGCTGCCAAGATGAAATCAGTTTTTATGATGTTGTTTTAATATTTGGTACAGTCTCAAAAAAAGTAGTTCGACTTTAAAACCGTTTTTCTTTATGCATTTTAGAAATAGAATACGCATTTTTAATGTTTTTTGTATGTTATCAAATTTAACTAATTTATCCAAATAAAAATTTAACAAACTATTAAAACTTTTGAAGAAAGTGAAGCTGTTGTCCTTTGTCAATTTACTGCAACGTTAAAAAGGTACATTGAACCTAATTTAAATTCAATCGCGTTGTCAGATTTAAAAAATATAATAATATGGTTTTCAACTTAGCACTATACTATGGTTGAGACAAATTTAAATTATAATATGTTTTAATATGCTCAAAATTTCAAAATCAGTTAAATTATGAATATACATTATTTTAACTTCGAAAAATGGTGCAGAAAACGTAAGAAACCGACACCTATTTCAAAAAGAAGAAAAATTCTCGTAAAGTACCACACCTATGGTAATGACATTTCCAGTAAAAAAATAACGTAATACCATTTAATAAAACATAAATAAATGCTATTTAAACCATATACTTAATAATTTTTTTGTTGATGTGGTAACGGTTTTCCAGAAATTATAGTTTTCAAAATAGTAGTTCTTCGTACCACATATTTAGTAAAAAATAAAGAACTGTATAATTGGTATTTTCATGCCATACTCTGTATAAGGTATTATAACTATATAAGGTATCACCATAAAATCAGCAAATTTCACCATATTTACCAAATTTGATCACATATTATAAAACAACTAGGAGGCTTCGCCACCTGCTCGCTAGCGCTCACAACCACCGGAACTGCTTTCGCAGTTCATTTCGGATTGCTTCGCAATCCAATGCTCGCTTTGCTCGCTCATTGGATACGTTCTTAACGTCTAGCTTTTGTATACTTTTTTGAATACTGAAGTTCCAAAAACTTTTCACTGAAGAAAATTCTAAACCTGTACATTTCAATATTAATTTGAAATTGCAATTGTTAATTTGGGCATTTGGCGATACAACACTTATAGAATTCGCGATCGCAACACTCGATACGCCATCTAGCGGAAGACTGTAAATATCGGGCATTAGTTCCCACATAACCATTGGCAATGACGGACGCCATTTTCTTAGCAGCAAATAGGAAGCAAAATTTCGCTAAAGAAAAGATAAAACTTCTTGAAAAAACTAATCAGAACATGCCAAACATTGAAGCAGAACACGCCAAGCATTTGAATAACAACTTCTTAATAATTTTTACCTTTCTATTACCAACAACATAAAATGTTTTCATGATCACTTGCTGTTACAGATGTGTGTATTGCGGTAAAATAATTTTTCTGTCTTCAACTCATTACAAGTTAAAATGAAGTCAACATTGCTTTCGTCATTCCAATGAATAAATGTCTTCCAATGAATTCCATACAGAACTGTAATAGTTATAGAATATTCTTCTTCTCCATAGAATTGTATATATTTCTGTATCTACATAATTCAGAAAACAGCAATAAAGAATAATCCGAATTACTTGAAAAAGTATCTTTTGTGCTGATTATAAATAAAATTTTTATCGTTTTCTTGGTAAGTGTTTTTTAGTTTTGAAAGAATTTCAACTAGAATTCAGCTATTCTGTTTTTAAGCTACATATTAAAATTCATATCGAGATCTTACAATTATAAAATTTTGATGTGTGGTATGTTACCTAAAAGGAATGAACGAATAAACTATGTATATATTATTTGAGAATAAAGTTTTCAAACAAAGAACATATCATTTTGGAATTCTTCGGACTTATAAATCAGGTAAGTGTTATGATTTTTATAATAAAAAATTTGCTTGTAAATAATTTTTTTTCTTACTTGATGATCGTTCTCTACAAAATGTTTTTTTTACGTCTGATTAAATACTATAAGAATTAAAAAAAAAACAATACGAAAGTTTTTATTGAAAAATGAGGAATTTTTAAAATCATTTTTATCCTAAGAATTCTTTATTTTACGCTTTTTAGTTTATAATTTTTTGATAAAATTGTTGTCAAAATACTTTTTTTGAAAAATTAAATGGTATTAAATTATGTGTTTATGTATACTTCTTGCATATTCTAATATTTGAAGTAATATGATTCAGAAAAGTATGGAAGAAAAATTCGGTACTTACGTATTAACCACAGCTACAGATTTGGCAGATTTTTAGTGCCGCCAATCTACACTTAAAATTTTTGGAAAAAATCTTAAAATGAAACACTTTGTTTAAAATCAAAGTAGTCAATCGGATTTCGGTGGAAAATGGGCCGATATAGAGTTTAGCATAGATTCAAAACAAACTTTTCTCTCACCTGATTCTATAGCCATAATGAACTCTAATAAATAAGATTCAAAATGAAATAACATTTCCAAAACGGACGTTAACTAAGATAAAGTTTCATGTTATGGACTTTGGTACATTTTCGTTATATTTCACTCCATAAAATATTTCGCTCCTAAAAAAATAAAATTGCATCTTGTTTTGTTTTTGGCAAGTCCCAAAGACGCATTTTCGTAACACTAAAAAATGGCGACAAAAAAAGAATGGTTCTTTTTTTTCTCTTTGTTTCGTAAGCATTCTTTATTTTACGTTAAAATTTAAATGGGCCTTTCATGTTATACCATTAAATTTAGTAAAACTATTTATCAGGCATTAGGTTTGAACTCTTATAAGAATATACCTATTTTTTTCTCTTTATTTACAAATATTTTTCAGATGTGTTCTGGATGTTCCTTCTCTAAAAAAAAGAGATACCATTTTTTTTTCGTTTGCATAAGAAAGAAAACAAACATTTTTCTTTTTTAAATTTAATCAGCCACAATAAAGATGGAACGTTACAATGCTACATGCTACATTAAAGACGTCTCCAGTGTAACTGAATGATTGTTCATATGGAAATCGCAGGGATTCGGCACATACAACAACGCCCCCTATAGTTCGTTGCGATCGCGAATTGAAGGATTTGTTACGTCAAGCGCTCAGATATCATAATTTTGATTTATGTTGCTAAGTTAACTTTAGAAAAATTCTATGGCCGGCAACAGCATTTTTATTTTTACCGCAGCTGAATTGAACAACCTGATAACGCTCACTCTGGTTATTGTTTCCGTTTTTAAAAGCGCTATATGTTGAGCCACCTCAGCTAGATTTGGCATGTGACATTTTTAGATGCAATCATTGGTCGATTTTCTAACGTTGCCATTCGGGAAGTTGTAATGAGGCTTTTTTTTTTGGTGTCGTGTAAGAGAAATATATATATAGATGCTCCATTGTTAATTTTACTAAAATCATTACCCAAGGCTTTTAGTTCAATCCCAAAAGTTCGGCAAAACTCCTCGAACTTTTCGGTATTCAAATAGAGCTAGAAAAACGGTAAACTTTAGCATAATCTGGTAGTTTTGACCATAATTCTTTTTCTCCGGATAAAATGTAGATAAAAAAGCTCTTAAAACTCAGTGCAAGTCTAAGCGAAAGTAGTGAAATTCACTTAAGCAAAAGATTAAGCATTAAGATTAAGCATTAAGATTAAGATTAAGCATTAAGATTAAGCAAAAAGAGTTTTATTCCATTGTCTAAATTTTGCTGAACCGTAATATCGCTCAAATTTGCTGCAGCCTATATATGGTGCTCGGTTTAACTATATTAGAAAGATCTTACATAGCGTTCGTCTTAAATTAACCGTAACGCTAAATTTTTTTTTCTTCCCCTTCGCAATTTTACGATTTCAAGGGAATGAGAATGAATTGTGAAGCTCAAATATCTTTAACAGGAAATCGTAACGGTACGCAAAATCTCTCTAGATATGGCTTATGTGGCTAGATATGGCTAGATATGGCTGCATGGTGGAAAGAATTCTGGTAAAATTTTCGAACAGTATGGTAATGACATTTCTGGTGGAAAAAAAAAACTTGAATTTTGGATAATAAAAAAAAAATAATAGTGCGTAAGAAAATTTATTAAAAAATTATTAAAAAAAACGGTTTTCAAACTATTTATTTGATAATTTTTTAATTCATATAACGGTTAATCTGGAAATTCAGGTTTTCGAAACTATAGTTCTTATTGCCAGTAAAAAATTCAAATCTTAAAAGTAAATTTAACTGAATAAATGGTTTTTATGCCATGCTCTGGTAAAATTACCAAATTTCTCCATATTTCACCATATTTACCGAGTTTTATAGCATAGTGTAAAACCGTTTTTATTGTCAATTTTTCCAAAATTTGTACCAAAGCTTTTCGGTAAAAATTACCGAGATTTTTGTTGTTCCCGTAGAACCCGAAGCAGGGTAAATTTAACTTTATTCTGGTAGTTTTGGCTATACTTTTTTTCTCAGTGTAGAGGTTACATATGCGTCTAAATATAAGATATGATTCTATACATATGAGTCTCCGGGTATAACAAAAGTCTCCTCAATAGATATAACATAAGTCTTAAATTTTATTACACAGTACTATGTAAACGAAATCATAGTTTAATTTAAAATCTCGTGAAAGCTGTATCAAATTTGCGCCGCTTTTTGGTTCATGGCACCGATAATATGGTTTAATACTGAACCAATTTTTCAGAAAGCTTTTGATTTTTACTCATTGAAAGGTATATGTAAATAATATAAGTAAAATATTCAAGCGACGCATTACCATAGTAGATAAAACTCCTTCTTATACATAAAGAAATAGAATGATTTAAATTTCAACCCCAGCAGTTTAATTGCCATCCACTCTACAAAATAACATGCATTAATATCTCTCCCGGCCATTTACCTAATACCAATACTCTCTCAATCTTGAAATATTATCAAATTATCGATAAAAACACTCGTCATTTAACATGGTTAAATAAATGGCCTTTTTATATCCTGTTCATTCTATTTTTTTTTTTATTTTCCTTAATTCCCTTGACTGACCTGTAATCAAGAGTGGGCAAAAAGGGGAACAGAGTCGGAAGGATTTATCAAAAAAGCACTGCTTAGAGGAGGGAGACGACGGGCCACACAGGGCGCAAGGGCCACCGAGAGAGATCTCCCAAACCACAGGGCAGAGCTGAGACCCGACAAACCTGTTGCCAGCCCTATTCATCAGTGGCCAGGGCGTTGTCTCAGAAATCCAGTGCCACAAGATTGTCCCAAAGCAGTCTAAATTAGAGGAGTGAAGTTAATAGGGTCCTAATATTTACAACATCTCCTTCCTCGGCAATTGCGTGACATAAGATACTCTCCACTCTTCCGTCAAGAACAATTGGTATTTTGAGAACTACGGCATTCGAGAACTTAATTCCATATATTCTTAACGGGTTCTTTTGTCAATATATTTCTTCTAAACTATTTTCTTTTTTTTTTTTTTTATTTCTTTTTTATTTATTTATTTTTTTTTTTCTTTGCGAGATTTATATCGAATTTACGAAAATTTGAAAACTGAAATCTTTATATTAAATTCAATTTTAAATCCTTAACTGGTGACTCGTTGATATCTCTTAAGCTGTGATGGCTCAGGGAATAGAGCGTTCACCTTCCAAAGAGGTGAGCCGGGTTTGACCAACGCCTCCTATAACTGAAAGCCTCCACACGGTTTTTTATAGGTAGTCCGATCAGACCACTGTTAAGGATATCCACTTTCCGAACGAGTCATTTAATACAAAATCTAGTTAAAATAAGAAAGTGGTAGCAAATATATGACTTAAAATTTGTTTTATTTATGAGTATTATTGGTTTGCCTTATTCACTTGACAACCACTACAGATTCAATTCTCATGCCTTATTCACTTGTCAACCACTACAGATTCAATTCTCAAATATAATTTCTCTCAATTACTTTTACAAAAGGCTTTGGGTTCATGCGCACAACTGGTTCACTTTTTAAATAGTCTGCGCGGACTACTTATAAAAGACCGTGTGGAGGCTTTTTGATGTAGGAGGTGATGGTTTGACTCGCAGAGATGGCTGGTCGCTCCCTGCTCGCATCGACCACAGTGCTGATTTAAAATATCCTCTGTATTAAACAGATCATGGGTTACAGTTCCCTTCCCGTCAAGCTAATCGTGGAAAGTTTTCGTTGCCCCCCTCTCCTCCATGTAACGCAAATAAGAGTTAGTTTAATCTAATTCCTCATAGAAGGCAAATTTCACCCCATACTTGATCCAGGAGATTTCTTGTCTTCTGGATTAGGTTCAAAATTACATGACTACGGAGTTGAAAATTTGTAGTCGTAAACCCAAAGTTGCGTCGGCTGTTCAAAGACGGTTATAAAATAAAATAAAATATCCTCCTCTTGAGCTGTGTTGACTCAGAGTGTAGAGCGCTCGTCTCCCAATGACATGGCCCAGGTTCGATTCTCAGAGGTGGCTGGTGGATACGAATTTGCACCCGGCTTGCACCAATCACATTGCAGGCGTAAAATATCATTAGAGGTAGACGGATCATGGGTTAAAGTCCCCTTGCAGTCAGGCTAACCGTAGAAGATTTTCGTGGTTTTCCTATCCATATAACGCAAATGCGGGTTAGTTCTATCAAAAGCCCTCCACGTAGACAAATTTCTCCCAATACTTATTTCAAGAATTTTCTTATTACAAGGCTACGCAGTTGAACGCTGGCAGCCGTAAGCTAAAAATTAGGTCGGCTATTCAACGACGATTATAAAATATCCCCTTAAATTAGAACCTTCTTTTTTTCGGGACTTTCGTGATATGCGGAAAAATTTGAGAACTTTTTCTTTATAACATATTTATTCATTCCATATTCTTATCTGTTGTCATTTTGGTATACTTCTTTTAATTTAGAACTTTGCTTTTTAAGGACTCATATGACATGAGCAAAAATTTAAGGAATTGATCTTTAGAATATTTTTAACTCTATATTAACTGGAAAACTCTTGATGATATATTTCACTTAAATTAGAACTTGGTTTTTTGGGTGATAAATGCGAGAAATGTGGAATGTACAAGTTTTAGATCTGAATATGTATAATCTGTTTAATTTCATACATCTTAACTGATTCTCTTATTGATATCGTTCTTTCAAAACAAAACTTCTTCAAAATTAACGTTCTTTTGAAAACTTTCTTTTTCGCCGTTCATAAACTGTTGTGTGGTAGTCAGAAAATTTGGTAACTCATACGTTTCTGTTTCGATACAATTTCTTTGTTATTTGATTTCATATGAAATTATTTAGTTATCAACATATTTGTCACAATCTCCTTCACAACTAATCAGTCGGCAATTAAGTAGCATTCTATAAGAGTGGAGATAAATTCCACCTTTTATTTATTTTGATAGAAAAGGATCTTTGCTTTTGGGGACTAAGTTATATGCGTGAAAATTCGGGAGCTTATGTTGATTTTGCTTATTCTCAGCTTATATCTTGTTGATCATCTTGAATTTTTTCTAAAATTATCTTTCTTTATCATTTTCTGATAGCTGTTAGTGAGTAAAATAATCAAACTATTTTTAACACATTATTTAACATAAACTATCAAAAAATGCAAGAAAGAAAAAACGGTTTTTCAAAGAAAAATTACTGTCCTCCTTCTCTCTTTAACAGTGCTGTTATTCTAACACTCTAACTTTATTTTATTAGAATCCCTCAAATTAATTTAAATAGCATATTTTAAAAGATTAAAAAATTTTACGTATGTTCCTTTCTACCTTTTCTTACCTTAGTTTTTCTTCGTCTGTAAACTATAAGGATTTTCTTTTTATTTGATAATCCAAATTTTCCAGCAGTTCATGATCAAGTTCTTGGAACGAAGAAAGCAGTTATAATATTCGTTTCAATAACTATATCGCCGATAAACTTATTTAAAAGTAAAAACATTCATGGGTTGATACTCGATTATACCATTTTTTACATTCCATTTGAAATTTTATACTCGAAAAGGATAACTGTAAAATGTTAGGAAGGTTTAAAGTTCGATAATTAATTCAAAATAAACTTTTACTAAGAAATTAAAAAATCCTATATCTTTTTGTTCCAGTGTTCTTTTAAAAAAATTTATTATTTTTGAATTCTATACCAGAAACACTAAAAAGAATTAAGTTTTGAACGATTACCCAGCATAAAGTGGAGTTCAAAACTTGAACAAAATTAAGTTCTCGTTACTCAGAAGCGTCAGTTCATCACATTATCAAAAAAATGTATCTTAAATCCTTGCACTATGCTGAAATTCGGAGCAATCCGTGACTAACTTACGTACCAGAATGTTCGCGAAAAGAGCCTAAGACAAGAGAGACAGACAGAGGATAAGAGATTAGGAGACAAGATATAAAATACCTATTGATATAAAGAAGAGATAAGAACCCATTCAGACCTTCTTGTTTAGCCAGAGATTTAGACGACGAGTACATCTACTTATATTCATGTTTGGCCCAAAATGTCGATTACGAGCCAGACTCGTGGTATTCACGTTTGGCATGAAATTGAACAACGAGCCTGACTCGTGATAGTCTAGTTTGGCCTAAAATTTTCATCACGAGTCGGACTCGGGAAAACAGTGCAAGGGGTTAATGCCTCTCGAACTTTTTTCAAATTTAGTAAGAACCTTGCCCGAATAAATTTTGCTTACTGAAATACTTAGACTATAACAGGATTTTACTTTCGAATGCTCCAGAATGTCTCGTTTACATTTGAATTCATAATCGTTTAACATAATAGAATAATCCATCCTGTGAAAATGTTGCAATGCGAAGGGGGGGGGGGGAGGCGTTGTCTTTCTGGACAATCGAACTTGGGTTACCAACTCTCTTTGCAAATGGCAGTAAATGGGTTTTCAGTTATTGGAAAACTTTATATGAATTGGTGGAAAATCCCTGTCAGGTTTACAACCACAATCAAAATATTACCCCACCATTAATAAGCCTCCACCTTTCTGTCAGCGATTTCCTTCGTTTTTTTTTCTTTTTTTATTAACTGTTTTGCTTTTTCTACATCACATTGGCAACTTTCGATATAAAAGAATAAAATAGCAGCAAATGTTGTAAGATATCCACAAGCAATGAAGGGTAAAAAAAAAGGAATAATTACCTGATTTAGGCGGTTTTTACGTTCGATTGGTATTTCATGAGGGGGAAAAAGAGCAGCTAATCTCCAATATACAACAAAGTATAGACTCATTAATGATGCAGAAAAGTTGTGGTGGTAAACTAAACCTGGCTTTTTCCCTGACCCATACGACAGCTACCGATTACCAAGAAATTCTAGAAACCCATTTACTGCCATTTTCAGTGAGAATTTCTGGTCTAAATTGAATTTTCAAGCAAGGCTAATGCTCTTTTCACGTAGCAAAATCTTTCCGGGAATGGTTTTGAGTTATATGGTTTTGAGCATGTCGTGGAATTAAATGACCATTAATCTGAACTCAAATCTCACGAAGCATGTGTATGTGAGATGGTTCAATTTACTACAGGAATAAAGAATACAGCAATCATAGAATTTTGGTATAACATTAATGCTATATTCCACCAGCGAATGGTAAATGAATGCAATATCATATATTCTAAGTAATGTCTATAGGTGATGAAAATATTGACTATTAACTGTATTGGCTTTACTTTGGCGATACACTCCTCTTTTTTTGCATAATCGAATTTTTTTCTGCCCAGGTGGAGCAAGAGATGTATTACTTCTTGTTAATATGCATGAGTATATATACTTTTCTATAGTGCATGCTTCACTCTAATAAGTTCGCTTCGTGTCCAGTTATGGCAGAATTTTGGTGGCTTTATTTTAATGGAAAACACCTTACATTCCTTAGTAGCGCACAAATCCCTGCACTATTTTTACTCTTGTCTTTAAGTTTATAAAACAAATTCTGTAAATTTGCTGAGCAAGCAATGTAGTTCAAAGTTTTTTAAAAAAAAAGAATAATGTTTCTTTTTGAGAAAACTATTATTATGCCTCAAAAGATCATTGCGAAAGATGGTTTATTTTTAGGACCAGAACCTAGCATTAAATCTTTAAACTTTTTTTTAAAAAAAATATTATTGTCTTAACAACGCAGACAAGAAAAGCTGTCTGTTTTGGAAGATGGAAAATGCAGGTCTTTAATATATATCAACATCTTCTCGCCGACTGATTTTTTTTTTTTTTTAAGTTTGCATCAGTGGTGAAAATAGTGAAAACCTTTTACTTCCGTCATTTTGAAAGGGCAGTAGGCCAGACTTTTTTTTCAAAAAGCTGTTCTATGACATTCAGCCCTCTATCATAAAGTATCTTTATTATATCGGAGTATTAAATTATTTTCAATACAAGAAATTTAATAGATTCGGAAATATTAGACAATGGCACTAATAAAAACCATAACTTGCGGCGAGCCATAACATCCGTACTTTGTACCATAATTTATTTTTGCTCTCGTCACAGACTTATACTTTCATTACGCTGATTGATTGGCAAAATTGAGGATAATTAAACGCCGATGATAATTTAGCTGTAACTGCAATGATCGAATCGTTCCACTGAAAACAAAAAATCGTTCCACAAAAAAATTACTCTGAAACATAGAAAAGTCAAGACATTCACTACAAAATCAAGGGCAACACTGACAGACTTCACTATAAAAAAGGAGAAGTCCATGTGCCACCTTGCCCTACTTTTTCTTGCACTAGTATCGGTGTTCAATTTTTTAATAATATTAAATCGTGTCATTTTCAATTAATTATGCTATTTTGATATTACTCAAAAATCATGCTTTAACTTATTATTTTTTAAAGGGCTCTGCAGTTCGATTTTAAAAGAGAGGTGAATGAGACCATAAAATTTGTTTAAAATATACAAAAGTCTAGTCATCTACTTTAAAGTCCCTGGCAACTCTGATAGTATACATTTTAACTGTTTTGAACAGCTTTGGGACTATAAAAGTACTTCCAGTTATGCGTAAATTAAGAATACAGTAATCAAAACAATTCTTGAAAAAATACGAGAAATTAGCAGTAGAAATATGCAACTTTCAATAGCAATCAAAGTTTAGACACTCACACAATAATATATAATTCTACAACCTTTTTTTTCCATCTTCATGCTTACCTAACCTTATGGGTACCTAATGCCATTCTGTTATTACTTAAAAATCACTGCCAATATATATTTTACCTTGAAATTTTACAAACTCTTTATTAGGGGGTCGGGATAGCTTGGTTGGTAGAGCATCCATGCACAAGAGGTTGTGGTTTCGATCCCCGCCAGCCGAAGATTCCGTGTAGTGACTAATGCATTTGCAAATAGTTTAGAAACGCGCATAAATATATTGCATGAGTTCTAAAAATTTTTTTTTTTTTTAGTCTCCGTGCTTACTTGGTGGGTACCTAATACCATTCTGTTATTACTGAAAAATCATTGCCAATATTTATCTTGCCTTGTTATTTCACAAGCTCTTCGTTAAAATACCTACTTATAAAACCACACACAACTTTCTGTACCAATATTTAATGCAACAAACCAGACTAAAACTAACCAACAAATTTATTTCCGGATATACGTAAATTATGAATATACCGACAAAAAAAATCCTAAAAAAAAAACCCGCGCAACAGATCAATTAGCAGCGGAAATATGTGACTTTCCGATCAGCATTTGCTAATAGTTTGGACACACACATAAATATATTGCTTGAGTTCTACAACTTATTTTTTTTTCTCAGCTCGGTACTTACCTGTGGGAAAGCAAAGATGAAATTTTTTTTTTCTCCCCTCCCTTTGCGGTATCGAGTCTTAAATTATACGTTATTGGGCCTCCGCTCTCCATGCATTAACATTCCGAATTGTCGACACTTAAATAAGTTTCCGCATCGGCTCTATAAAAAAAGGTGATTGAGCCTTTGGGGAATTAAACAAGGGGGCTGACATGTGGAAGGGCGTGGTAAAAAAATCTTTTGACAATGTGCCGAAACATAGGTGAGGAGGGATCTGGAGAAACAGAAGCCTAACAAGAGAGGTTGAGGAATTGCCCATAAACACACGGCTTATGAAGCTGTGGTTGTCTCAGATTGATTCTCTTATATTTCTCGTACTCTTCCACAGAACATGGGTCGGTAATTGGTTTGAAACGGTTTCATTACGATGCGGTGTTTTTTTTATTTTTTATCGAGGTTGAGATGTACTTTTTATTCACTTATTTAAATCGAGTAAGTTATTAATCTTATTGCGTTTAATGTATTTGGAAAAGAAGAAAATTGATAACACGATCATGATTAATATGCTTAGTTTTGAGTTTGCATTTCCTTTCGCAATGACCCACCATAGAGATCAAGCAATTATTATTATTAATATGCATTGGTTATTGCAAATCAGTGGCTTTGTCAGACATTGAAATTAAGAGATATTTGTAGGGTATACATAATTTGAGTAATTATAGTTAAAATATGATAATTTGTGGTATGGCATGCATACTTTGTTTCTTTTAAAGCTGCAAATCATATTAACCATACAGCCAAGAGTTGCAACTGAATTTCTCCAACACACAGTTAGGTAGAAGTGCTTTTGTGTGACAAATTTGATATTACGATCATGATTAATATATTTAGTTGGGAGTCCTTATTTATTTTTGCATATGACCCTCGATAAAATTTTTTTTTTTTTATATATGGGCTGAGAACTACACTGAGTACTACAAATCAGTGGCTTTTCTAGACATAAAAGTCGAGTTATTTGCCTGATAAACATACTTTGTATAATTATAGTTAAATCAGTAAAGTAAAATCAGTTGTAGTATAACATGCGTACTTTGTTTCTTTTTAAAACTACAAATTATATTAACTAAGTCATTAAAAGTTGCAATGGAATTTCTATAACACAAAGAATAAAGATACTTTCGTGCGGGAAAAAAAAAATTTTTAAACCTGATTCCTTTTATTTAACTCGATATTTTTTCAACAAAACGTGTAAAATATATCAATGATTATTCATGTCATATCAATGTAAGGGATATCAGTGTTATTAGTTATAAAATTTGAATGAAGTTAAATTTTTAAGAATGTTTTATGTATATTATATTTTTAATATCTTAATTTCTGCTGCAGAACTATACATTTTTATGGCACTAAAGGTATCGTTTAATTTCATAAATTTGTCGAAATTTTTTTTTTTATTTTTAAGAAAAGGAACAGTTTGATTTGGCAGTTAAAATAGACTGTATATATATATATATATATATATATATATATATATATATATATATATATATATATATATATATATATATATATATATATATATATATATATATATATATATATATATATATATATATATATATATATATATATATATATAACCCTCGTTGAACAACCTACCCAATTTTTGGGTTTACGACTACTAATGTTCAACTACGTAGATTTGTTATTTTGAACTCAATCCAGAAGACAAGAGAACTCCTGTATCAAGTATTGAGAGAAATTTGCCTTCGTGGAGGTCTTTTTGATGGAACTATCCCGCATTTGCCTTACATGATGAGGTAGACCACGAGAACCGCCCACGGTTAGCCTGACAGCGAGGGAGCTCTAACCCATGATCCTTCTACCACTGAAGATATTTCATGTCAGCACTTTGATCGGTGCAAGCCGGATGCGAAATTTGTATCGACCAGCCATCAACGAGATTCGAATCCGGTTCACCTCATTGGAAGGCGAACGCATTATCCCTAAACCATCACGGCTACATTGTTAGAAATCGAAGTGCATGTTGAAGCACATTACTGTACAATATAACTCTAACTCTAACACGGTGTAAAGCTCACGCTAGTAAATTTTGCGCAGCACAGAAACCATCAAACAATGTTGCTTTTATACAGATCTTGCACAGAACCTACCGTCTTTTACGAGAAATCCCCGACCGAAAGTCTGAGGTCTTTTTCGGTTAAAGAAACAAGAGTAAAACCATTTCTAATGAAGAAGAATTAAACAAAGGGCAAGATTCTCCGAACCTGGACCAATACGAAACGATTAAGGTATCAGGAGGAGTTCTTGAGAAAGCAGAAGAGTACGTAAGAGAACGAGGGAGTGCAAAATCTCTCTATATGCAAGTTCTATACAAAACTTTGTTGTACCATTCTATGGTTCGACTTTAAAAGAAAAAGGATTCAATTTAACACGGTAGTAATTTTGCTACAAATTATTTGATATTAGGGTTTAAGGTACTATTGTTATCGTTCAGAGTTGAACTTAGTTTTTTACAGCGAATTTTTAGTTTTTTTAAACTACACATTGTTTAAGTTAATAAGACAAAAATTTATATCTTGCCTGTCGTTATTTTTTAGCGCGTTCAAATTTGCTGTATCTTTAACACGGTACCAAGTTCAACCATATTATCCTACAAATTAATCCTTCTGAAGCTTGATCACAATTCTATGGTTCAATTTGAGCGGAGACAAATTAAATTAAATAGAAATACACTTCAATTTAACACGTTGTCATAGTTACAACAAATTTTCTGAGTATTGAGGTTCAACATCGATCCAATTTTTCAGTAATATATAAATCTTTATTGAAATATATCATTTACTAAACATTTTTTTTTCTGTGAACGTTAATTTTCTAAGCAGAGAAATGCTCAGATTTCTTCCTTGTTATAACAAAATAATTACCTTGATAATTTTAATACACAGAAAAATGCTAGTAATTAAAAAATTTTGGTTAAATCAAAATTTTTCATACAACAATATTAAATATTTCTTCAGCTGTGGAATGCAAAAATTCCTTAGCGACAAAAGCAAAATAAAAATAAAAAGTATTTCACTCTACGAACTTTACGATATGCGACTAAATAGGAAGCGAACTTGAAGACTAAACAGGATGAAATATTGTCTTCGTAAACTGAGGTGAACACCGAATGAAACTCAATTTCAAGGATATCACTATGTGGTTTTTCAGACAGCTATTGTTTGCAATTAAATAAACTAATAAGGGTTATACCGATGTCCTTTTAAATCGTCGAGAAAATAAACGTTAACTAATTAAAATTTAAAAGTATTATTTAAAAAATTTATTGCATCGAATATGCTTCTTTTCTAGAAATATTTTAATCTTTTACTTCATTTTTTTCACTATATGTATGTTTTTTTTTTTGTTTTTGTTTACCTTTTAATTAACATTCAAAGATATTTAACTTTGTTTTCTCTAAATTATTAATTATTTGCTATTTAGAGCATAATTAGCTCAAAAAAGGTGCCAAGGTAGTAATGCTAAAAAAATCCAAGAATTTATTTTAACCATTGCCAATTTTACAAGTTTTTTTTCTATCTAGTTAATAAAAAAAAATCAATAAATAGCTTTCAATTTTGTTCAATGAATAGTTCAAACTATTCAGCAAAGCAGTATCTATTCAAATATTATAAAATCACAAACACTTTTTATTTTCACAGGGTTTCTTTTCTCATTAAAATTTTGCAAAATTTTCATTTTTCGCAGAGAGGGACGGTTTTGGCCAAAAACGTAACAGTCCTTAATTTGACAGTCATTCATTGTAAAACATTCTGGATCTAAACGTAAAATCCATTTGTGCCGGAACATGTTAAAGAGCAAAAAGTCTGATAAACCGTAGTTTTTATAATACCGTAACTACCGTAAAATCGCTGAATCACTCTAATTAAATAAATGTCACTGTAAACATTACGGTATAATATTTTACGGTAAAAATAGATTTTACGGACGATGCACCTAAAGTGTCGGTACTTAATACCGTAATTTTTTACAATATGAATAACTGTAAGTAATTATAAAAATATTAATTATAATAATAAATCTTATTATTATTAATTATAAAATATTAATTATAAAAATATTAATTATAAAGTAATTATAAAAAAAACTTATTTCGTTTCATGATTGAGTCTTCGATTGTCAACCTTAGGATAAACTAGAAAATCCTAACTTTTTATAACTGTCAATATTATTTGTTTATCTTTAAATTCCAGGAAAGAAAAATTAACTCTTATTTAAAAAAGAAAAAAAGCTATAGAAAGCGTGTGGTTTGATATACATCTATATTATCTTTTTCTTCGAAAAACGAACTAAATATTTAGTCAATCCCAAGGAATACCGCCATGACATTCGAATAATTGCATGGTATTCGCCCGATGAATAACCAAAAGTAGAAAAGAAAATGTTCTTCAAACAGCCTGTGAGGCTGCATCTGACACACTGCATACAACTTCATTAACTAGCTAGGAGGTCTCCATTTTTCCAACTCAATTTTTGTTAGATTTGTTTTGAATCTTGTCGGGCTGTTTCTTTTTTACCCCAGGGCAAAAAGAAAGAAAAGAAAAGAAAAAAAATCGTTGCGTCATCGAGTCTTCTGCTCTTTTTCACTCAGAGCCATCAAATATTACGCTTGTCTTTGATTCGCCTAACGGAATGTTAAGAATTTTTTTTTTAACTTCACTTGTTTTAGTGGTTCTCACAGCTTTTTTTTTTATTATTATTTTGTTATTATTATTATTCTGAATTATCTTTTTTTCGTTTTTTTTTTTTTTTTTTTTTTTTTTTTTTTTCTTTTTTTAATCGTCTATACCTGAGGCTCTTTGCTTTGACAAAAAATCTTCGTAGCTTTTCACCGCCGATGCAATTTTTTTTTCCAAAGGTAATCAGGGTTGATTCGCACGTGTTATTTAAAAGGATCGAAACTATGATAAGTACTATAGATCGTGGGAAAACTGAACAGTTTATACGGGAGCTGTAGATAAGAAAGAATCTGTAGTTCTCTACATTTTTGAGATATTTTCTTTGTAAAAGGTTTTCTTGGATAAAAATTTATGATCTGTGAATTTCGTTTTATGAACGCAAAGTGTAATGTTTTATATTAATTACATATTACTGCAAGTATATACCATTAATACAATGCAGTAATGCGAAAATTTTTGCGAGTGTTGTAGATAGAATATCTAGTTTCTTATTTATTTTTTTATTATTATTTTTTTTTTTTAATGTTTCCTCATTGAAGGTCTTCTTGAATAAAAGTGGACGAATTGCATATATACTGTAAATAAAATCTAATATTTTAAGTACATTAATATTTTTCTATACATGCATTTAATATTGAACTGTTTATACTAAAGCTATAGATAAGAGAGAATATTTAACTTTCCGCAACTTTCAGACATTTTACTCGTAAAAATATTTCTAAAATGAAAGTGGATATAATGCGGATAAAATTTAATAATTTCAATAAAAAAAATAGGCTAATGTATGTATTTGCAGTTAATACTAAACAGTGAAGTGAATATTTTAAGCATGAGTTGATAAGAAAAAATAATTAATTAGTTTCCAACATATTTTAAAATATTTTCTTCTAAAAATTTTTCTTTGATAAAAATGAACTGTTCGCTTTAAATTAAATACTTAAAACAATATGGTTCGACTTAGCTTATTATGTCTTAGGATATAACTTGAAATATGAATACACTTAAAATCGCTCATGGGCTGCAACAGTGGCAACTCAAAAAACTCACGTTTTGGACTAAGAACAAGTGTAAATATGAAAATATACTTTCTTTCAGCAGCAATACTAGCACAACTCATAATTCAACTTGAAGGTTATCTTCGTTTAAGCAAACTGAAGCATTTCTTATGCATTTTCCTTAGCAATGAAAACTTTAAACCCACTTATCTCAAAACTTGATTTTTTTTTTTTATTTTTGAGTTGTGCCTCAATTCCAGCCCATGAGCGAAATATGTTTCTTTTTAATAAATTATACATCGTTATAAAAAGTTTAAATAAATAATTAAAAATTAATAGAGATTTTTTTTTTTCAAAAAAGTTGAAAGAATGAGATAAAAAACTCAAACAATGTCTCATAAAGAGACAAATTACTCTTTTCTATTAATTTTTTCTTACGTTACAGTGAAGATAAGAAAAATCTCCCTTTTCACCTTTCTCTTTAATCTTCTCGCTTATGCATCTTTAATCCTTCATAAAATATTCAGTCAACAAAAATTGTTTTCCTTACATTAAAGTTACACAAACGATTTATTTATTTTTTATTCGTTTATATGTAACTATAATTTTTAATACCCAGTTTCAAGATCAAAATATAGAGCTATTTAAAAAAAAAAAAAGAAAAGAAAAATAAACCAAGTTGTTTGGTTTGTTTATATTTTTGAAAAAATGTTGCGATTGAGAATTTTTACATCTCTCTCTGTGTATAAAAGCGAATGTCTGTCGGAATGTACATTCGCTAATAACTGAAGAACGACAGCACTCATTTCGATCATGTCTTATTCTACAGAATATAAATTATTATGGGGTTGTTTCTAAACTATCTCGACTATTTGGTGTCATTTAATTCAGGTGCTATATCAAAAATACGAATTGTTACATTGTTGAAAACATAGTGAATAACATTGTTGACAACTATTGTTGCAGCTTAAATTTTCTTTAATAGCTTTAGAATAGCTTCACCGATTGACATGGACTTCTTTTTTTCTTTTTTTTTTAGATTGTTAATATTTTTGTGGATTATATTACAATATATATATATATATATATATATATTAATCTTGGTTAATTCCATGGTTTATGGTTTACTTTTTAAACCTGTATTTTATAGAATTCAGTCATTGGAAAATTAATGTTTAACATCAATTCAACTGTGACTTCTTACTCTTAAACACATGAATTAAGCATTATTAATCCGAAATTCATATTTTGAACATTAAGTCCTGTAGTTTTCACAAAACTATTAATCAAACATTAAGCTATTGGGGGGGGGGGGAAGGAGGAGTAAAATATTTGACATCATTTACCCCACGATCTATTGGTTTCTAAGTATTTTTAATCCGAAATTCATTTGATGAACCTAATTTAAGAAATCTATTTTCAATTTTCAATAGCTCACACACACACAAAAAAAAAAAATTACGGCACTTTAAACTATTTAAAAAAAAGAAAAAAAAAAAAGGCAGGAGAATATTTTTTTTAAATTTAAACGAGATCTCTTAATTTCAAAGTATTATTTATCCTAAACCCACGTGTTGAACCTAATATAATGTTTTCCAATAATTCTCACTCTCTCTAAAAAAATAAGTTTTAAAAAATTATTAGTGACACCGTGCATGCTGGTCTTAACGTTTTAACTCTAACATACTCTATTCGTCTTTAAAAAATAAATATTTAATTGAAACTTTTGTTTTTGCTTTTTTTTTTTAAAGACTTTTTGCTTTCAAAACACTAACAGTTCTAAAATAAAGTTTATAAAAAAAAAAAAAAATTTAATGACTCTTAAAAAAATCTGACTGAACATAAAATTATTAAACAAGCAGAGGAAAAGTTTTTGACGTCAATTTAAACATATATATTGAAAGATAGTTCTAAAAATTCCATTGTTCCCTACTTGTGCGCTTATACTTTTATTATTCAATACGATTCGTTTCAACTAACTTAAATTCTAATAGCCAATCACGCCATTGAAAAACAAATATTTGACATCGATTTAAAACAAGATGTCTTGATCTTAGAAAATTACAAATCTCAACAACGCGATTACACGAAAGCTTTTCTATTACCAGTAGCTCTAACAAAAGACTGACCAAACACGAAATAAAATGAAAAAAGAAGCGTTTTTCTAAACAGGCGGAACTAAAAAATAACCTTTTCTTCTTCTTTTCTGTGCCCCCATCCTTCCATTATAGCCATTGCTTCTGGCTGTAAAAATTTTGAATTGGGACTTCAAAATGTAGACTTCACAATAGTCCCATATGAAAAAAAGGGAAGTAATTCCTGCAGAAAAGCATCAATTTTCTTCCATTCTTGTTATTTCTCTCTGCGGCAAAAGGAATCCTTATAATAAAGGAGTTTGTGGAAGAAGGAAAACTTATTCTGAACCATCTTTGATGCAGCGGCTTGAGAAGGTAAAAACTCTCTTGGGTGGGCAACGCGTGCGGCATTTTTCAGGTGCGTCGTCTAGCTCCTTTTCTTTCTTTTTCTTTTTCTTCTTTTTTATTCAAATGGGAAAAATAGCCCCCAAAAAAAAGGAAATCGGTCCGGGGATTTTGGGTGGAGTGACAGGCGCGGAAAAGAAGAATGTTGTTAATAGCTTGACCTCTCTATTAAGGTTTAAAATCGTGGATCGGTTGTCATCAGGTTGTGGTGGTAGGTTGAAGCGTGGACAATTAACAAAGGGAGATTGTATTTTGAGAATTTAATTCAGCGTGTAATCGCAAGAGGTTTAGGGGGGCCTCCTAAGTACGTAACGCTCTTACACTTCTTTAGAATAAGTAGCAAAAAGGGAGCCGATTCATCCCCATTTCAAAAGGATTTAATTCTCTTTGACTTTTCCCCTGCTACCGATTTAATTCCAATTCGTGAACATTTCGTGTACATTTTCTGTGTGTTAAATATGTGTTGCCACCATTAATTTATATACGAAAATAATTAACACAAAACTTTAAAAAAAAAAATATTTACGAATAGTAAAAGTTTCTGCTCCCTGCTTGCTTCATTCACCAGCCCCCATGATTGATTTGCAATCATTTTCATTCTATGACGATAAATAAGTTGGTAGATCAAAATTAAAAATTATTCAATTAAAAGATTCCAAATTTTTTATTGCTTATGGCATTAACACTGCTTTGGTTCTACAATTTTTTGTTTCCGATTTGATTGAGACAAAATTTAAACCTAATAGTTTTACTTTCTGACTGTGGCAAACTATTTATTTTTATTTTATTTTTGTTTTGTACTCATTAAATATTTTTAGTCGAAGAAAATTTTAGCTAAAGGATGAAAATTCAGAACTAATTAAAGGGTGAAAAATAATTTACAGATGAATCACTGTTAGAAAATTTTATTAATTTTTATGCCTTGTTTATTGACCATATCATGCCCGAAATAAAAAAATTTCCTCTTATTATTTCTATAACGATTTCTAAAAATATCTCTTTCTTCTTCTTTTTTTTTTTTTTTTTTTTTTTTTTTTCCCCTGACAATTGAGTAATTTTCTGAAAAACATGTTTTGAAGAAACCTTAATAATTATTTCAAACAATAAATTTATATTAAAAAAAAAAAAAACATGTACCAGAAGATGTATCATAGATTGTAGATGCGTGCAATGTTATTCTCTTGTTTAACATGGGATCAAACTTCTAAAACCTTATTTTTGATGATTCAAAACATTAGAAAAAATAATTATCGTTTCGCTAACAATTCGATTACTTTGCGAGGACCACATTGCATAAGAATCTGATTACCTTTTTAAGTATAGTAAATAATTCTTAGACTTGGACTTAATTATAAATGCAAAACTTGCCTTTTCTTTTAAATGCTTTTTTTTTATTTATACTTTTCAAATCTTTTAACTAAAAATTTAAACCTGTTAAAAAAAACTATCGACCCTATTATTGTTTCCGTCAGAAAATTTGTCCCTAACTTGGAAACCCTAATTTCAAGTGTGTCCTTATTTCCAAGAACTTTTAAGCGATTGAATATAAAACTACTTTTGTTTAATAAGAAAATAAGAATTTTTTTTATACAGTTAAACATCTCGATGTACTTTTTGATTTATTAATCGCTAAGGAATAATACTAACAACCTGATTCGAATGTATTTCTTCATGATGTGTAAAATTTGGTTTATTATCTGAAAGCTATCTACATTGTACTCTTACGAAAACATGCATAATTCAATAAATTGAGCATCCAAAATCTTGAAAGGCGTAGCATACTACAAACTGCCTTATAGTAGATGAAGAAAAATGAAAAATATTTTAATATGGTTTCTAATATCGATAAATTTTTATTATAGTTAGTGAGAAGTATTAAAAAATAAATTTCGATGTAATTTCCCCTGTACGGGAAATCCTATGCATTCAACGTGTGTATGTAAATCATCCACATTGCCACCAACGGTAAGATTCATAACGTAACAATGTGAACATCAAAGATTTAAGGATCTACCAAACTACAAACAACCTTCAAATAGAAGAACAAAAATAAAAAATATTTTATAAGAGTTTCTTATATTGATAAACTTATTAATAGTTACAGCAAAATATTAAAATGTAATTATTGGCATAATTTTCCCTGTACATTAAATGTTTGTATGTAAATCCTCCACATTGCCACCAACGGCTAGATACATAATGCAATAACGTCAACCTCAAAGATATAAGGATATAGAGAACTATAAATAATCTTAAAATAATTAGAAGAATTTTTCAAATTTTGATCGTTTATCAATAAATAAACATAAATCAAACCGTTGAAATGTTAATTTTAATATTTTTTCACCGGTACATTAAATCAGGTTTACTATATGTAAAACATCAATATTTTGACACCAATGATAAGATACATAATTTAATAAGATAAACATTCAAGATTTTGAATGCTATAGAAAATTACAAACAGTCTTAATCAAAAATAATTTTTTATAGAGTCAAGTACATTGATACATTTTATATTTATAAGTAATCATGTATTTACATTAAAAATTTAATTTTAATGTCTTTTTTTTCTGTATTTAAATCCACACTATATAAAAACTATCTACAATGGACACTATTGATAGGATACATAATTTAATTTGCATGAAGCATGCTTCAATTGCATGAAAGTGCTTCGCAGCAAATAGGATTTGTTCTAATGCATGTAATACACTGGAACCGATACCAACAATAAAATGAGCCCCATTCAAGATTTTGAAAGGTACAGGAAACTGCAAACCATCCTTAAATAAGAAGGATTTCTAAATTGAGTTAATTATTTCGATGCACATTCTGGCTTATAAGTAGTTTAAAAGCAATATTGCACTGACTAGCTAGTTTCTATGTATTTCGCATTGGAGCATCAAATATATGTAAACCATCCAGATTGGACAACCATAAGTTACATATCAATAACACCAAGATTTGCAAGACATAAGGAAATGCTAATAAATCAATATTAATTATATCGATACATTTTTTTGCAAGACATAAGAAAATACAAATAAATCGATATTAATTATATCGATACATTTTTTATGATAAACATATTGCTGAAGAGAAATAGTGGTAAGCTAATTTCCAAAAAGTTCATGAAATCCGGGCAATTATATGCAAACAACACATTCTGGTTTATAAGAAGTTTAAAAGCAATAGTGCACTGACTAGCTAGTTTCTATATATTTCGCATTGGAGCATCAAATCTGGATTACTATATGTAAACCATCCAGATTGGACAACCATAAGATGCATATCAGTAACACCAAGATTTGCAAGACGTAAGAAAATACAAATAAATCGATATTAATTATATCGATACATTTTTTTGCAAGACATAAGAAAATACAAATAAATCGATATTAATTATATCGATACATTTTTTATGATAAACTTATTGTTGTGGAGAAATACTGGTTTCCAAATAGTGCATTAATACCGGACAAACATATGCAAACAATTCATATTTGGACACCAAAGATGCATAAATTAAAAACATGAGCTTCAAAGATTTTGAAAGATGTAGGAAGCTACAAACAATCCCTAAATAAATAACAAGAAGAAGAAAGGAGAAGAAAAAAAAGCCTCGAACGCAATTAAATGGATTATGAGAAAAGGTTAAAGCTCACACAGAGAAAAGAAGTCAAGACGACTATGACAGAAGGGAATCTGAAAGCAACTCTACTTATTCTGCCGTAATCAGCAGACCACCAAGTAACCGTCGGGGTCTCTATTTGAAAGAATAGTTGAATTCTATGAAGAATAAAAAGAAAAGAAAAAATGGAAGACCATGCAACCTCACCTGTGTAGAAAATAAGGGCGGGTTGCAGACAGTATTAACTAGACTGCGTGACGACGAAGACGGTCTTTTTAAATACAGATATAGATGTACGGTCTCACCGTAATCGAAGACCTACACATGTTTTGAAACGCCTCCTTTTTTTTTCTTTTTTTTTCCTCCTCTTCCTTTAATCGTTTTTTGTTTGTGTATTTGTGAAATATATTTAATGCTGTTGAGGGTATAATTAAATTTACGGTGTTGTTTTGATTTTTAAATTTTTTAAACTGAATAACTGCGACAATTTAATAACTAAATTAGTTTTAAATATAAACAACCTACTGGAATAGCCTAAACGTAATTCAACGGGGTAATTCAAAAAATATGAAGTGTATATTTTAAGTAAATTATTATACTCTTGAACAAACGATTTAGTTCGTTCGCGTTTTAAAATTTTCTTCAAAGTAATAATGTAAAAATAAATACACTTGAAATCATTTAATAACAAGAACGTAGGGAAGGAGTCGGAAATAATTTTCAAATATTAATGCTATGAGGTTTAAATATGAACTAGAAAGAAACGCTTAAAAACTGCTTACTTTTATTACGTTTATATAAGCAGATTGGAATAAGTTAATTTTTTTCTCTTTAATGTGATTAAACCTCGACAATTGTTCCATACGTGAAACGCACGGTACGAAATGCATTATCACTAACCTGGTTACTTATATAATTTTTATTTATACAGATTGGAATAAGCATATACACTTTTTCTTTTTTTGTGATTGAAACTCGACAATTATTCCAAATGTAACACGCATGGTAAGAAATGCATTATCACTAACCTGCTTATTTATATAATTTTTATTTATACAGATTGGAATAAGCATATATATTTTTCTCTTTTTTTTTTGTGATTGAACCTCGACGTATTATTCCACGAGTAATACGCATGGTACGAAATACATTATCACTAACCTGCTTACTTTTATAATTTTTATTTATACAGATTGGAACAAGCATATACACTTTTTCTTTTTTTGTGATTGAAACTCGACAATTATTCCAAATGTAACACGCATGGTAAGAAATGCATTATCACTAACCTGCTTATTTATATAATTTTTATTTATACAGATTGGAATAAGCATATATATTTTTCTCTTTTTTTTTGTGATTGAACCTCGACGTATTATTCCACGAGTAATACGCATGGTACGAAATACATTATCACTAACCTGCTTACTTTTATAATTTTTATTGATACAGATTGGAACAAGCATATACACTTTTTCTTTTTTTGTGATTGAAACTCGACAATTATTCCAAATGTAACACGCATGGTAAGAAATGCATTATCACTAACCTGCTTATTTATATAATTTTTATTTATACAGATTGGAATAAGCATATATATTTTTCTCTTTTTTTTGTGATTGAACCTCGACGTATTATTCCACGAGTAATACGCATGGTACGAAATACATTATCACTAACCTGCTTACTTTTATAATTTTTATTTATACAGATTGGAACAAGCATATACACTTTTTCTTTTTTTGTGATTGAAACTCGACAATTATTCCAAATGTAACACGCATGGTAAGAAATGCATTATCACTAACCTGCTTATTTATATAATTTTTATTTATACAGATTGGAATAAGCATATATATTTTTCTCTTTTTTTTTTGTGATTGAACCTCGACGTATTATTCCACGAGTAATACGCATGGTACGAAATACATTATCACTAACCTGCTTACTTTTATAATTTTTATTGATACAGATGGGAATAAGCATATAATTTTGTTTCTTTTTTTGTGATTGAACCTCGACAGTTATTCCACGTGCTACACGCATGGCACGAAACGCATTATCACTATCCATTGATTCCAGAGAAGTTTGCAATTTCATGGAAAGCTTCATGTCTTCGGATGTTGATAGTGAAGATTTGATTGTTTCTTTTTCTCATCATTTTGAATTTTCTATGAATTATTGTAATTGGGTGATTCATGGCAAGACATCTTAGGACTTTAATTTCACATTGTTTCTTTTTAATGCTTGTTAACATGCAATTTTTCAGAACTTTTTTTTAATCCATTCGAAACTTCTACATTATTTCCTGACATTTTCAATAAAATAATTTTTAAAAGTTTTTAAAAATTTTCTCGTTAAATTCCAGTTGTGTTCGTCACAACAGGGTTTTATCTAAGTTTTTTAAGGATTTAATTTCCAACCAGATATCTTATTAAATCGAAGCTCGTAAAAAGCGTGTTCATCTGTCTATAAGTTTTTTTTATTATTTATATATCTCTTAAGTTGACTTTAAAACAGGATTGTTGAAAAGCTCTCTGGTATTCCAAAAAGTTTGAACACAAAAATATTCCTAAACTCATTCAAACCCATTAAACCCAGTATTTCTTAACATTTACCCATTTTTCTCATCCATTCTTAAGGCCTGTTTAGACGATCCAATTTCTTGGACAGAGATTGATTGATATTGATGGAAACTTGTTTTGCTTTGAGCTTGGGTCGTGTAAACAAGCATCCAAGACCTTGGTCCAACTTCTTGGACGATAGTAGAGCATGTTCTACTTTCCATCCAAGTTTTTTCTCCCTTAACCAATCAGCGTCTTAGGTTTTGTGACGTCAACAAGCAGGCAGCAAATTATGTCATTTTGCTGTCTGTTTTCATATATTTTAGTTCAAATAAATTGACCTGTTGCGGTTTATTTGTGTTATTATGATTTTATTTGAATTTATTTAGTAATTTTAAACTTATGTAATTATTATTTCATAATGTTGAATATGAACAATGCGCATGCGCAAGTTCTTCTTTCAACGAATCAGTGACATTCAAGAAGTTGGATAGTGTCAACGAATCATTCAATTTCTTGGACAGAGAAATCCGTCCAATTTCTCGGATTCGAGAACTTGGACCGTGTAAACAGGCCTTTACAAGATCCGAATTTAACTGATTCATTATTACATAAATTAATGATTCTCAAATTGACAACAAGTTCAAAGAAAATGAATGATAAATTATGTTCCCTTTTAACATCAGGAAATAATACAGAGTTAGAATTTAACTCACTTTACTTGTCCATTATTAAAAGATCCTATTGGAACTTATCCATTATTATTTTAAAAAATGACTCTCTAATTGATGTAAGTTCAATAAAACTAGATAATAGATAAAACTGTACTCTCAAAGGATATCGGAAAATATTCTATCGGACTTTGAATTGAACTCAGTTTACTTGTCCATTATTACTTATACTAATGATTCTCTAATTGACATAAGTTCAAAGAGAATGAATGATAAATTATGTTCCCGTTTAACATCAGGAAATAATACAGAGTTAGAATTTAACTCACTTTACTTGTCCATTATTAAAAGATCCTATTGGAACTTATCCATTATTATTTTAAAAAATGACTCTCTAATTGATGTAAGTTCAATAAAACTAGATAATAGATAAAACTGTACTCTCAAAGGATATCGGAAAATATTCTATCGGACTTTGAATTGAACTCAGTTTACTTGTCCATTATTACTTATACTAATGATTCTCTAATTGACATAAGTTCAAAATGATAAATTAAATTAAACTCTCATCTAATATCGGTATATATTCAATCGGACTTTGAACTGAACTCATTTTTCTTTTTTTGTATGAACTAACTAACAATCTACCGATAATTCAACTTTATGTTCGAAGGTCGAATCTGACATCGAAGGATGATGGGATTATCGTTTGATAAAATGATCGGAGTGACGTGATTACGGTAGAATCCTTAAACTAAATTTGATACAAGTTATTAGATCTGATCAAACATATCAATTGCATAGCTTCTCATGCGGTGGTCTATGTTATCGCTGATGTAACGGACCCGATTATGAAAAATGAAATTAAGAGTGTTTGTTTTGAAATTTAGTTTGAATACAAATTATGTCTAAGCTGATCCACGGCTAAGGTTTTCGGTAGAACTCCAATTATCCGGTTTAATCAGCACTCCATTTGATAAGAATAATCAAATATGCAAATATAATTGAAGGACAGTTCTATGTTAAAATTGTTATTTCTTGAAAATAGAGTATTATAGAGACTCTTATCGAGTATTGGTTTTAATAACTATTAAAACACTGTTTCATACATTGCTATTATAACTTCAGCGTTTAAATATAATTTCTCATCGCTTTTGTTCTGCTGTACTGCATTTCCCTTGAAATTTCTCGACTATATATAAATTGCTTTATGTAATCCACAAAGCAAGGGATTCTGCATTATTGGCCCAGCAGAATGATTGGATAACAGATAACTTCGATAAATTTATCCGATTTATAATTCAGATTATTAAATTTATTTAGTTTCAGCTCTAAAGAACTGTGATCGAACTTTAAAATTATAAATGCTTGTAGTATAGGATACATACATATTATATACAATGCTCAATTAAATTTCGCAAAAGAATGATGAGTTGGGAAGGATCAGCACTCATTTTAAATAAAGCGATCCAGATTCAAATCCTCACAGAGGTTTAAGATTTTGTACACTGTTTCAGTTGGTGCTGTTGGAGGGGTAAATTAATATGGGTCAATTTTTTTACATGGGTCATTAAAGGTCAATAGATCATGGGTGCCAATGCTATCTAGATATGGGACTATCACGCTATAGGATCAAATCATGTATTCAGAAACGATGACATAATTGATTCCAAACATTAAAAGCTGACTCATCGCTGCTCGATATTGCAATAGAAATTTCCATATGATATTATGAGTCAATCGAAAAAATTTTCATAGAGTTACGGTTTTCGCTAACGCTTTTTGATCTTTACAACGCATGCGCAGGCATTTCCCAACAAATCGAAGAATTGCTAATGAGTAGAAAATAATGTTACCACTACGGTAAACGTAAGGCATACGATATGAAAAAAATCTTTCCATTAAAGTAAGAGAAAATCCCTCAGTCGGTGACCTTGAGTAAAAAAGATCATGAATCTCTGCACTTTAAGATCTACGACCATACTTACTACCTGTTGCAAGTTATAATGAAAATGAAAAATTTATATTTCAGTATCTCCTGATCAGGTTTTAGCAAATAAGTGCAAAATAAGTCCACTTACTGTTATATAACATTATATGTCATTAAGGTGACCTTGAGTTGAAAAAGCTTAAGGTTCCCTGCCTTTTAATACCTTATCACTTTAGCATTTTACTGCCTGTTGTTTCTACATTAAGTCCCATTAAGATGATGTAAACCAATAAATAGATGATCTTAAGTAAAAATAATTTCGAATCCTTGCACCTTAGGATCTATTACAAGTCTCTACTACTTTTTTCGAATGAAGATAAAAAAATTTATTTCAATATTTTAATGTTAAATATCAGTAAATAGGTGCAAGGTACCGGAATGCACTGTTCAGGAGCATTTAAGAGACATTGTTATAATCTTGCTCTGAATATGCCTTAATGTTCTCCATCGCAAATTATTTGTAAGCCTGAAAGTTATGCTTGATGCATTGCGAAAATATAATTTAAAAAATTATGCTCCTTACGATCCTGCAAATTCTGTGGAAATTATGCTTAATGCATTATGAAAATATAGTTAAAAATTATGCTCTTTATCATCCTGCAAATGCTTAATGCATTATGAAAATATAGTAAAAACTGCTCTCTTTGTGATCCCGCAAAATCTGTAGAATCGCGTAAAATGAAATCAACAACTATTAAGTGTTTATGCAGACAATGCAAGTTATATTTAATATAGGTTTAATTTGAAAATTTTACAAATTCTGTTTTATTTGCAGATGACTTGTAAGTTACTCAATTGTGAACATGAACTTGTGGAAAGATGTTTACATTTAACTTAAAAGGAAAAACTGTTACTTTTTGTTCTTTATACAAATTAAACTTCTTAGATTAATTACGTTTTAGAGTTAATGGTTTTTTAATAACTCCTTCGGATAGTTAGTTCTCGAGCAATTGCTTTAGTACCCGCCGGCTTCACCAAAAGTTCTGTTATTTTTAGATGAACTCTAAGATTTTTTTTTTTCTTTCTTTTGAGTTATGGCACCTCTAGTAAGAACTTATTTTTATCCCCAGACGTCGTTACTCAGCTTGCTAGACGATGGCTGGGATCTCCGATATTGTTTCTTTTCTTCTTTTTTCTTCCCCTTAATTTTTCTTTCATTTTTGATATTTTCTTTCTAGTGAAACTCTGCGAAAAGATAAAGCTTTTTATTTTTTACTAGCGATTTTTATAATCGCGCGAAGAGTTCAAGTTTTTATTTCTTAGATTTAATGGGTATCTTCTTTAAATGCTACCCCCGTGACTTACTGCTAATGGTTAAAAAAAACCTTTAGCTAAATTATTTTCTCGGTTTTAATTAAGATAAGCTTGTAATGAGCTCTCTGTTTCATTTAAGTATATAAAGTAAGAGAACGTCATTCTGATTTTTTTTTCAAAAAGGTTGGTTTTTATTGCAAATTTATTGAACGTATAATCAGAGTGGATGAAAGAAAGGCAGGAAAAGTAGCCATTTGATATTTCGCTGTCACTACACTATAACAGGAAAAACAGTCAGTACTTCTGATCTCAATGTTATCTGTGACGTCGCGTTTTTATTGTTTTTTATTCAGTTTTTTTTTTCGTGTCTTGAAGTTAAGTATACTCATTGTTTATTCATTATAACTAGATATTAATCTATGTTATAAATAGTTGCATTTGGTGTGTTGTGGTTAAATTTGAAAGCAGTCCACACACTGAGGACGCAAGCAGTAGGTGGCATACGAGAGGCAGGTTCCCATACTTTTGCACTTACATGCGCGCATCACCTCTGCGCATCTTGACATAAGAGTATAGGATTTCCTCACCTGTGTGCTTCTTTCATACTGCTTGCCTCCTCAGTGCATGGCCTGCTTAAGTCAAATAGGTTAAATACTCGTTCATACATCTTACCATATAAAATCATGTATGGTTGTGAGGCATAATTGTCTTACAAACCAATTTAAATTCAAGACTGTGAAATATGGGTTACATATAATGCGCAATGGCTCAACAGACTTCCTCAAATTCCAAGAATAGGTAGTATGAATTACAAATTTCAAAAATTATATAACAACTATAAAATATCTTTTACATATTTCTCATACAATGAAGATTATGAAGTATGGGCTACATATTACGAGCAGTGGATTAAAGGACCTACTCATGTTCCAATTATATAAATTATAGAAAACATATTTCTAAAATTATTTTAAAACTATCAAATATCGATTACATATTTGACATGCTATGAAGTTTATATAACGTATTATACGTAGTTGTTTTACAGACCTACTCAAACTTCAAGAATATGAAGTATGGATAACTACAAAAATTATATAACATATCGATTAAAAATTTTACATGCTATGAAGATTATGAAGTACGGGCTATTATGTGCAGTCGTTTTACAGACTTAGTTAAATTATGAGACAGTGAAGAGTGGGTTACATGTTTTGCAAATTACATAAAACCTAGGGTTTTCAAAGAAATCATTTTTAATAAAATGTGGGCTAAAGAAAAAACAATACCTTTGAAAGTCAAAATTTATATTGTAATTAATCCAAAAATATAAACACATTTTGAAAGTTTTCCTAAACTATATCAGTATTAAAATATTATTACATTATTATAACTATTAAATTTTAATCGTATTTGATAGAAATTGATGAGTTATTGAGTCTGAATATTCTGAAAAAAGGGTAAAATATGTGAGAAATATCATTGAAAGTTTGCGAACAATTATTCCCTAAAATGCAAAACGCGAGATTTTTTTTTTTTTTCTCCTTTAGATTTGTTAACAATATGTATTTTTTTTTTTTCAATTTATATACTCTTTAGCTATATAACGATTATTTTACAAAATAATTAAAGATACACTGTATTAAATTTCTGTGTATAGTTGCCACCATTTTTGGTTTCGTGGTAAACTAAAAGTTTTTAAAGTGTATTTAGTTACTATTTTTATTCATTTTTTTCACTGTTATTGTTTTACTTACATATTTATTCATTTTTTTCTTATTTATTGGTTTACTGACAATACATATTTTTACACGCATTATCACTTCATTGCAAGAACATTTGATTTAAAAAACACGCACATTTTTTGTAATATATTTGCTCTAATGCTTTCAACAAATTACTCTTTGCCAATTTTAGATAATTATCTGCACCACAACTGCAGTTCTGTACGTAAAAATGTTTTTACTTTAGCTCAACACCAAAAACGCCAAAAATGTTGACAACTATTCGCCAAAATTTTTTACAGTGTAACTTTATTGAATTAGCAGAACAAGGAATAGTTTTATCAGATCAATTAGTGAATGTTACTGAATAGTTTCGATGAACAAGAAAAAAAAAATAGTTTACTCAGATAAGAAACAAACAGTTGTCTTAATTAATTGTTAACCTTGGTATTAACTAATTAGCAAATTACAGTTGTTCCAAAAAAATAATAATCTAAAATTTATAGTTAAAAGTTATTTAAACAAGTTTTCTCAGATAGAAAAGAACTATAAATGAATACATTTATTAAAGAAAAGTAGCAACATTCGTTATGCTGAAAAATATTATATGGATGTTAACACTTAAGTTCAAACATGGATTTTTTTTCTTTTTTTTATTTTTTTTTTATAACCATTGTTGAACAGCTGACCCAATCTTGAGTACACGACTACCAATGTAGCCTTGTAATTTTAAAACCAATCCAGAATACAAGGGAATTTCTGAATTAAATAATAGGAGATATTTGAAGTCGGGGAAGACTTTTTGATAGAACTAACCCGCATTTGCGTTACATGGGATGAAAACCACGAAAACTTTCTACGGTCAGCCTGATGGAAAGGAGACTCTAACCCATGCTCAGTCTGTAACTTATAATATTTTTCGTCAGCACTGTGGTCGGTGCGGGCCGTGTGCTGAATTCGTATCAACCAGCTATCTCTGATATTCGAACCCAGTCACCTCATTGCGAGGCGAGTGCTCTATCCCCTTAGTCACCAAGCCTCTAAACATGGCTTTTTAAACTTTTTCTTCGACACTCCTTTTCATTCATACGGAAACTTTTTACGGGTTACCTCGAACCTGGATGACGATTGCCCGGAGTCACTTTTTACTGTCCGAAAGTCATTCATTTTGATTCAATCAAATGTTGATTACTAATCACTTTTCCTGTTATTCTCAAGTTTGCTTCTTATAAAGTCTTGTTTTTGACTTTGGTTTAACCTAATAGGAATTTTAATGGCGCGTCAATTTAACCAGGCCTTTACGTTTATCAATATGCGAGAGTTATCGTTTCCCGTAGGGTCAGACTCCTATTTTCTTGCAAGTAGTTAGACTCTATATTAAAGAAAGTTAGCCTCACTTTCAAGTTCATTCATGTCCTTATAAGACTGACAGACATCCAGATTATTTTTGATGTCAAGCAGAAGACACAAGAAAGCAGACAAGTGTGCAATTAAACTTAAAGATTCCATATCAAAACGAAGTTTCTAGGCTATTTTACTCAGGTTTTACTACCTAAGTAAATCCGTGGTATTAGTTGTAACATAAATATGGTAGAATCAAAAACTTCAGAAAGTATCCTGTACACATAGAGATAGGTATTTAGAATCTAACCATTTGCCATTTTTTTCATTGAATCAGGATAGATCAACAAGAATTTGACTATTGTGTGCATTTCGAGTCTATTCAGTGCGACTTACTTGGCATAGAATCTATTTTGCAAAAATATTTAAATGGGAAGAAATGCATACAAAATTTTGTGTAATTTTTATTTATAAAACGCTCCAGGGTGGCTCGTACGTCGAAATATTCTGTTCGCATTCTAGTAAGTCCAAACATTTTCCAGGGACTATTTTTTTTATGAGACACGTCACCTACGACAGCAGTTGAAAACAAGACACAAATTTATTTGGACTCTTTACATATACAGTTGTGTGATGTTTTGTAACTCCAAAGGATGATTTAATAACTGTGACATTTTTACTCCCCCAGTTCATCGACACTGTCTAGACCAAGAAGCTTGTTAGGGATGGGAGTGATTAAAAAAGTACCTCGCTCAAAAAAAAAAGAGCCAGTGATTTGAAAAGCAAGCTGATGAACCGATTCGAGGATGGCATCCTTGCATGGTAAACACTTTTATGTCCTCCCCGACAGATACGGTAAACCTGCCTGACTTGGCAACCCCCGTAATTTGGCACTAAAGTAACTTTTCGATATAACATAAGTACACCGTTTTTTTCTGAAATACTATCTGCCGCACTTCTATTCTGGTACACTCAACATTAAAAGCTGGGCGACTGGAAAAAAGCAAAAGAATAGCGGGGGAAAAAAAATCGCTGACACACTCAATGAAAATCATAACATGAAACGAAAATATTAATCGCCTTCCAGTGTCCCGAAATAGCGTTGTTCCAAGACGCCATTATTTAGAGAAGACGTCCGAAATAATATTGACTTATTAAGTTGGAACGCTTCACCCTTTAAAAAGAGATTTGTAATTTCTGTAAACATTACTGAGAGCTCAGTAAGATCTTTTCGATGCTAAAATTCAAAATATTTTTTTCAAAAAACTACTTTATTTATTGCGATTAAGACATTTATAAGTTAAATATTAAATTAAAGTGATTCTTTGAAACACTAGAACGCATATAGAACACTGGAACGCATAGGTTATACATATAAAAATCGTTTTCTAATTTCGGGAATCGTTGGAATGCTTTTCCATTAAAAAGGGATTTGTAACTTCTGTGAGCATTACTTTAAAGCTTTTTAACAACTTCTAGACATTTGACACTAAGGTGTTTCTTGAAAACCATTTTATTTGCTATATCTATTTATTATTAAGAAATGGTAAATTCGGTTGAAAGAATATCTGCACACATATATAATGGGTGAAAAAACTGTACCCAAAACAAAATATGTTCGGAAATTTATTGATATCGAACCCTAGTAAGAATTTGAATGTTAGATACTTTAGGCAGTCTGTTCCTATTATTTTAATGGATAGCTTAACAAATTAAATACACCTTGCAATTTCACTTTCAAACGATTTGGTCGACTCCTGGATCAACAAACACTTTTCCTAACAATAATGCTAGACTGACAGAAATACAGTAGCATTATCCCCTATAAACGAGAAGATATTCAACCCGAATGTGCGGAATGCTGACATGGTATCATAATAAAAATCTTTATACTGCCTCAAACTAAAACTCCTGTTCTCCAAGCTCTGAAGATTAGCCATACTGCAACCATCCGCACGACCGGGTTACTTAACTGCGAGAATATATAGTGAACCAAAAAAGAAAAAAAACGAACAGTTCTGAATAACTTTTGTTCTAATAATCTTGATGGTTATTTATAGTAGAATTATTAAAAAGCACATAGTAATAAACGTCGCAATGGATCGTTCTTTATTAATTCTTGGCTTGACTTGAGATACACGTAATTCTTCCAGAGAAATGCTTTAATAATCTACTTTTTTAATAAATGCTAACATAAAATGATAGAGTCGTACATAGTTCACATAGCGAATCGTCGTTAACTATTGCATGGTATAACATGTTAGATACAATTCTTCCAGACAAATGCTTTAACGATTTAATTTTTGCTGAGTGCCTATGAAAATAAAATAATTAAGTTGCACAGCGCCTCAAAAAAAAAAAAGGACTACCCTGAATAACTTTTGATCTAATGATCAGATCTTCACTCTCTGAGACTCAATTTTATTGGTTCGAGGGAGTGACTGACCTCAAATATGCTAATTACTTTGTGCAGACAATTTTTTGAGTTACGAAATCAGAAATTTTTCTGAATAAACATACCTCTCTTTCGGCGGATTCAGATTTCTGACCCCCAAAATATAGCGGACAGCCGCAAGCTGGGAAATATGGCCCCAATAGTTTGGTCAGGAGAATGGTTCAAAGTTTAGATCCCTTAGAACTTTTCGAAAACTTTTTAAGCGGACTGAAACGGTCGTATTAAAATTTGATTTCTCTGGGAATACTCAAACGACTTTGCTCGAAAGTTGTATTTTGCCTTTTAAAACTGAATTCTTTAAACATGCCAATTTTGGAACTGATTCAGACTCCCAAGTAATAAAGGTAGCCGCAACCTGGAAAATATTGGTCAAGAGTTGGGACCCATAATGTTAATTTTATTTTTCACGTATTTCATCATATCTCAAGAACTTTTTAAATGAATTAAAAAACTCTTGCACACAATTATAAAATTTGCTTATCCTAAGATAATTCCAACCTAAAAATAAGTTTTAGCAAATATTTGTTATTTTTTATTTTTTTTTATTTAATAATAGTAGAAAAAATTTTGAATTCTAAGGTATACAATTTTTTTTACATCAGTTTAAAGTACGTAATTTTACATGGTAAAATACAAAATTTGAGCAAGACCGATTAAATAGTTTTTAATAAATCGAATTTTAAACATACGTCAATTTTAAAATTCGATTTGTCATGAAAAATTCAGCCTGTTTTTCTCAAATTTTGTATTTTGCCATGCAAAATTGCATATTTTAAAAAGATGTAAAATGATTGTATACCTTACAACTTAAAGTTTTTTCGACTATTATTAAATAAAAAAATAATAAATAAATATTTATTAAAATTTATTTTTTGTATGGAATTATATTTGGATAAACTACTTTTATAATTTTATGCAAAACTCTTTCAATTCGCTTATTATGTTTTCGAGATATAGTGAAACACGCAAAAAGAAAAATTAATCCAAACTTTGGACTACTCTCTTAGCCAAACTATTGGGGCCATATTTCCCAGATTGCGCAACCCCAAATACTTTAGGGGTCAAAAGTCCAAAACCATTGAAAAAGGGTATGTTTATTCGTAGAAAGTACATTTTTGTGTTTGATTTCGTAACTTAAAATATTGTCTGCACAAAGTAATTGTAGCATATTTGAGGTCACCCCCTCGAACCAATAAAATTAAGTCCTAGGACGTGAAGATCTGATCATTAGATCAAAAGTTATTCAGGGTAGTCCTTTTTTTTTTGAGGCGCTGTGCAACTTAATTATTTTATTTTCATAAGCACTCAGCAAAAATTAAATCATTAAAGCATTTTGTCTGGAAGAATTGTATCTCACATGTAATACCATGCAGTAGTTAATGACGATTCAATATGTAAACTATGTACTACTCAATCATTTTATGTTAGTATTCATTAAAAAAAAAAAGATCATTAAGGCATTTCTCTGAAAGAATTATGTGTATGTACTCTTAAATAGATTTTTATCATTAATAAAAAATACAATCGTTCTAAAACATTAACAATTAGCATTCCTTTTTTTTAATTTATTCTTTGAAAAATTCTTTCTTGTTTGCATTAAATCCCTCAAATCGCAATAAAAAATGTACTGAGGATTAGATGGTGGAAACAGGGGATAATCATACTTCATAACAACTACATAACATAAATCCCGTTCTGTTTATGCGGTCGTGTTCCAAAGCTCATACTACTTTACAACTATATTGGAAATTCTTATAACTCCTTTATTATAAAATTCGCCTTTATAAAAGGAATTATATTATTATTGATAATATGTTATTGTTATTTTAATCTTCAATTGCTCCCTTTGCAAAAAAGTTACGCCAGTTTATAATTTCTATTTATTATATTTTACTTTCAAATATCCCTAAATTTTTTCTTATATTATTCTTTTTTTTTTAAAGCTTACTTAGAACTAGCATAATTTGTTCTTTGAAAAATCCTTCCATGTTTACACTAAAACCCTCAAAAAGTCGTAAGAAAGCGATATTAGGCAGATTGATGTAAAAAAAAAAAAACGTAGAAGTTATGGTGACTGTATGTCGTAAATTAAAGAGTAACTTTATAACAACACTTGTAATAAAAACATGACTGTATAACAACTGCATAATAAAGTTAAACCCAATTTTTTTTATGTATATTTATTTCCCAATTTACATACTTCATCAATATAATGAAGTGAATATGATTTCTTCCTGATAAACTTCAGCTTTTTAGTATTGTTTTGTCTCAATATATTTTTTTACTTTTCTTTTAAAAAATTATCTACATATCTTCTTATATTGTCCAAAAATCAAAAAACAGAGAAAAAATTCATGATTAATTATAAAGTTAATTTATATTATAATTAATTAAAAATTAATTATTTTTTTTTTAGAAAAAAAATTCAACATCTTCTAATTTTATGCTCATAATAACCTTTTTCTTAACAAAAAAATTCTGTTCATATTGCTTTATCTCTTTATTTTTTTAGCTATTAAAATTAACTAATTAAACAAATAATTAAATAAAATATTAAACAAAAACAAATCTATGTTTAGTATTTCCTTTTTTTAAAAAAAATTTTCTATATCTGATAATTTCTTTCGGGTAATATCTCTTTCTCATCAATCATACCTTGTCCCTATAATTTCTTTCATTGCTTTACGAAAACTTATCATAATCTCATAACTTCGTAACAATTATATCAAAACTTTAAATTGAAATAAATTTTGAAAATAAGTGTAAATCGTCGGATATAATCTGGAACTGGTTCAAGTAAGTTCGTAAAGTACTAACGAATCGAACCCAGCCGCAGCTACTTTTTTAAATAAATCACACCTCTGTTTTTATCCACGTGTATCTTTTAAAACCCGTACATTTCGTTCTCAAGGACCTGTTGATGTTCACGGGGGTATTCCTTGTCTCAGTGCTCCAAAAAATGAAGAGTGACTAAAGAAGAAAAAAAAGCGCCAGAAAATAAGAAGTTTGGCGATGGCCCAGCATTAACAGAACCTATGATCCCAGCAGACGCAGGCTGCTTATTGTTTGTTCAGAACCATTACTGAACGCCAACTATAAAAACGAAACATGGTAATATTTCTTTTCCTTCTGCGTTTCATCTCTTGGCTCAAAGATATATATACAGTCTCGGATCTTAGCGCATCCCTAGACGAGGGAAGCTTCAGAGGACTATCCCGCTATCTGCTGATGGAAAAATGAGCTTGGCAAAGATTGGTGGCCGGGATAAACAAATGTATCTTATCTTTTATTCTTACTTAGAGAAAATTCATTTGTTTTAAGAGTCTCAACGTGTACAATGTATTTTTCCGGGAATGTAATTTTTAACTCTTAAATGTGCTTCTCCGAGACACTGCGGAGCTTTGATGTGAGACTTTAACTAATGGACTAAAAGGTTTTTAAGTAAACACATGAGAGGAATTCTCTGCAAAAATACACTTTTTTTTAACTAAAACTAGAACAAATTTGCGTAGAGATGCTTGAAAAAAACTTGAAAGGAAAGTTAATTAGTAACATTCTGAAGAAGTACTGTGATGATATTCGAGATGTTAAAAAATAAATCAAACGATACGAAAACAAATATTCAGACGATCGTCTTTATTTTTTAGTAAAAGACGTTTCCATCAAAGTTCCACACAAACGTCTGATTGTCATGCGATTAATGAATTCGGTTTTATCAAGAATCGTAGCCAACACTAGTATTAAATAACAGTTGGATTTCGTTGGTTTTTGAGAGGTTAGTAAATTTGAGATGTTTGTAAATTTTGAGAGATTTAAACAAAAGTGCACAGAGAGCATTTTCCTAGTACCACAAGATTTATAAATTGCCCAACTAATATTAACTACTTTACAGAAAATGCAACTATCATTGTTCTTTAATTGAGTAACATTGAGAAAAACTCATAATTTTTTATAAAGGAACACAATCAGGTTGCAAACTGAAATCATCTCGAGATCAGCAATTGAAGGTTTTGAACTAAAACTCTCCCTAATACTGCGGGAACGGGAGTGTTAGTTATGTTGCTGAGATAAATTCATAGATCTAGTAGTGTAAAGTACTCCCCCAACAATCAATTGTCGTCTCAGAGTTCATGAAAGTTAAGGCTTCACAATGCCATGGCCAAAGACATGACTGTGACAATGTGGTTAGTATTGCACACTAGCCACTTCTCAAACAAGTTTTTATCCACCAATCTGAAGCTAGATAGACTTCAAAATGCCACCAGGGATAAATGCCCAGGCTTTCTCAATAACAATTCTGAACCTAAACTACTTTACCCTCAAGAATCCATAAGTCCATTCCAAATATTTCGAAGATCATATATCTCGTCAAAGGTGTATCGAATAGAATTTTTAAAAAAATAGCTTACTACGATTGCAAAAAAAAAAGGAAAGAAGAAAAACCTGGTAAAAACAGGGGGAATGTAATGTTAAATATTGACACAAGTGATCCAGGATTTAAAAAATGGCAGATAACAGTATTAAAATTTAATTAGAATGATAATTGTTTAAAGACTTATTGCCGTCAGAATATCTAGGCGGGAGCCTTTTGGGGCAATTTAACCTTGTGTGACGCAAATTTGGATTCGTTTTACTTAAAAAGACAAGCTTGTTCCGACGTATGAAGATGAAGTTTCATACAGGAATTCTTTTTCCTTCTGGATTGGGCTTGAACTTTATTAAAATCTGACGAACCACTATTAAAACATTAAAATTATATTGATTGAATATAAGACTAAGATTTTTCTAACAGTATCGCCTTGAGCCTCCTCTCCGCTTTCTTCGGCAATCAAACAGGCTAATTTTTTTTAGCCTCTCTTGTTGATGATTAATCAGATTTTAATATCGTTTTTCTTTGCTTACGCATTACTTTACAACCCGTATAGAATGTATTTTTAACTTCATTTTGACGTTTCTAAAAAGGTGATAATTAATATATATATATATATATATTGTAATTATACAAAATAGAGATAAATCCTGTAATAATAAGGTACTTGATGTAAGATTGATACTTGGTACTAATTTATACTACCTATTTATACTAAGATATACTGGTTGGTATTTAATAAGTGCTTAGTACTCTTGACTGTCGGGCAGCTATCACAGCGCCAAGTCATCAAATTTATAAATACGGGCCTCAGGGTCATGGGTCGCTCAATCTACATCTTATACAAACTAAATACTGTATTTTAAAGGAAATCAAATTATCAATATTTGACGATTTTTTTTCTAATTTTTCCTTTATGTTATATACGAAAGTCATATTATGCAAATTTTAATAAACCAGATAAAGTTTCTCAATATATATATATATATATATATATATATATATATTTATATTTAATACCAACTATTAGATTTCAAATAAAAGAAAGATTTCAAATTATTCAGTAAATTATCCAAATATCAAAAGTATTCACCAATTTTTGAAAGCCTTCCCCAAATGCATATCTTAACAATTATTTATAATTAATTTTTTCCCATTGAAAATTATTTTACTGTGCTTCTGTTGCCTCTGGCTGTCTTACTGTTGCTTCCGGCTTATATTATTTGAACCGAATTCTAATTGGTTATGCGGCGCATCTACCGAAAATTACTGTAATCGAATAAAAAATACTGATTTTTATAGAATAAATTCCTTTTGAGGATCGAGTTAAATATATATTTTCGTTCCAGTGGAAAAAAATCATTCGCCAATACTTTAGCCAAAACACAATTTTACTCGCCAAATTTACGATTTTATCGCATTTGGTGAGGTAGCGAATGTTTAGCACATTTTATCGGAAGAACATCGATACTTTTTTTCTTCTCCTCATGACTTACTGTTCTAAAAGAAAATTTCAAGACTTTCATTTGGTTAATTATTATTTTTTTTTTTCCTTTTGCAGCAAAACCACCGTCCATAAGAGGTTTAGTTGATGAAAGAGCAAAAATGCATGCCAAAGTGAAACTGAAATGCCGTATCTCAGGGAATCCACCACCGAAAGTGGTCTGGTTTAAAGACGGTCTCAAGTTAAAGCCCGACGGTAGAGTAAAGCTCAGGGCAAAAAGGTAAACAAAATAAAATTTAAACGTTGACAATAAAAGTGTTTTATAGGCTTTCCATAAGAAAAAAATAAATATTGACTTTCATATAAAAATAAGGCGTAGGAAAAAAGAGGTTTTAAGATACTTTAATAATTACTATATCGGAGCACGAAGTATCCACTCGCCAGCTCGCCATTGGTGGCCAAATATTTAGGGCTGGTGAGTATGTTTTGTCCTGTTATATATTGTTTTCCAAACTACCATATTGTCCCTGCAGTTAGCTGTGGATAAATATTAAAAAGACTCACAATTAATGGTGAGCAAGAGTTTCAGACTTTAAGAAATAGATGGATAAATTATGAACAAACATATCACCGAAACACTGAAATCTATGTCATCAGAAGAGATCTTTGCACATCATGGGTTTTCATCCCAAAGGAAATATTCGGAAATTATGAATAAAAGATTTATAGAAACCATTTGCGTAATTGACCCAAAATCTCTCTAATCATAGAGTACCGAATCCAAATTTATATTCAGTTCTCCAACACGGACTCACGTAGAAATTGGACAGCGAAGTGAGTTCAAAGAGTTTCCCAGATTTGCTTCAGATTGTAACATTTCATATTATAACATTTTAGATTATAACATTCTAAAGTTTTCAATTTCTATACATTCTTTTATGGTTTTTAAGAGAACTTGCTATGAAGTATTTTTCCTGAGGTATAGCGTTATCTTAACAAAATGGCATTACACTAGTTCAATCCACTGCAACTTTATTAAAATACCAGGACACGATAGCATGAATTACATGATTAAATTATAATATGATTTTAACTTGAATGGAAATTAAATTTTTCGGTTGCGGCAAACCTGCACAAAATAATAGCTTTCTGATATTAATGTTCAACTTGAAACAAAATTTACCAAAAGTTTTATTTAAAGCAAAATTAAACATGCAATATTTTTTATTTACTTTTAATTCCTTTGTCCAATAAGTTTGAAATTTTAAAGAAAATTATAAAATTTGTTTGAAAACTACCAAATTTTGCCATTAAGTGAGTGAAATTTTATAAGAAACTAAGTGCTGATTATATCTGAAATACTGAATTTTTCACTATTAGAACGATAATGAAGCAAAGATGTTACATAAAACAATAAAGATCATATTTTCCATAATAGTAAATTCATAAAAATTGTAAATAATAATTCATAAAAATTATAAATAATAATTCAAAAAATAATAATAAATGAACAAATAATACATTATTTTTAACGTATTTCAGCTGCAACTTCTCATCAAAAATTTAATTTTCAAGTTTATAGAACAAAATTTAATTTTAGATCCAATGCTATTTTAAATAATACTATAATTTGCTTTTTATAGTGTAGAATTAATATAAATTTTAAATAAATATCAATCCACTGATTTCAAGTTAACAAATAGGAAGTTAATATAAATATTCTGTTGTGTTTCAGGAAATATTCCCATTTAATTATCAATAAAGCAAACTTTAGTGATATAGGAGAGTATGAATGTATAGCAACAAATATACTGGGAAACGCAACAGCCTCAGCAACCGTCAGTATATCAACAATAACAACAGGTATGTTTTTTTCCTTCGCATATACTAGTCAATTAAGTTTACTGAAGATAAAAGTTAAGATTGCCAAAGATAAAATTTTCAAATTTCTTTTTATATATTTAGTAGTTTTTACTTTACTAAAGTATAGAATTTAATTACAGCAAATGAATTAATACCCCGGTCGAATATGGATTAAAGATCGATTAAAACCCCGGCAGAATAAGCGGAAAGATAAAGAAGATTATCACTCTCCTAGTTTATACTTACTAAAGTACATGCAGTAGTACTCGTAGTAGTAGATACATCTCGTAGTAGTACTGAGTACATGTATGTACTACTACGAGATGTAATATAAGAGTGGGCCTTTGGAGTCATAAAAGCTAATTTTACAAATAATACCGTGGAATATAGAATTCAATTACGCAAGAATTCAATTACATGTAGTATAGAATTTAATTACAACGAATGGATTATATATATATATATATATATATATATATATATATATATATATATATATATATATATATATATATATATATATATATATATTATAATGGCGAGCATTTTATAATGATGCCTTTCAAACTATATATGTGTTTCGTACTATAAATACGTTCTAACAATTTCTTACGTTGCCATTCGTGCTATTTAAATTTCAACATAGAAATTTAATTTTTTCCAGATTCTACTCTGTGGCCCTTTGTAAACGAACCCTGTCCGAAAAAAAATTTCTGTTTGAATGGAGGAGTTTGCATATACATAGCCGTTGTTAAAGAATATGCTTGCGAGTAAGTCTTAGAAATTTATTTTATAGCTTTATTTTTTATATTGTTATAAGAGATTACTTACGGCAAATTTTTAAAAATATTGTAGTTCCCCAATTATTCAGACGCACATGATCGTTTGACATTCATCCCAATTTGGGTTCTCTCTTATCTGTTGTTGTTATTGGCCATTATGGAAGTGGGAGTGCGATTATTCTTGTTTTCCTGTGGTGCCATCTATGGCCAAGAATTGGACTTCTGACACACCCATACGTCACACCCGTTTATAGAGCGGACCCATTCATTCGTCCACAGATCGTAATTTTGACCTGAACCAAACACTCTCCAATTTAGCATCTCCAGATGTATTAATTTGTTATAGGAACACAGAAGACTTTGTGACCTGACAGATTTAATGTGCACCAGTCACCATTTACTACACGGGGAATCTCCGGCCGGCTGGATTCGAACTCTCATTCTCACAAACTAACTTGAGTCCAGCGCCCTTCAACCAGGCTATCACGGTCTTTCTCTTGTCTGTGGAGTTAGGTTGGAGTTTTATTTTTAAAAATATTTTAATCCTAATCATATGGCGCTTTAGCTATTTGTACTCGCTCTAACTTGCAAACAAATATTTGAGGATCCTATGTGAAACTAAATTCTAAAATTATTAATCTTGACCATAGGGCACACTAAGTATGTACACTTACCACCAAATGTATCTGAAAAGATAATTTGCGAATTTATTCGAAACATAGAACACATTCGGTTTTTCAAAATGTTTCCAAACTTGCTATATCTGAGAAAGTTATTTGCGACTTAATTCAAGAAATTTTAGCCCACAACAAAGAGAACAATCAGCTTACCGACATCCTTTCTAACTTGTAACCAAATATATTTGTGGAGTTAACTTACAACTTTAGTCAAAAACTTTTAATTTAACATAATCATAGGAGGCACTCAATTTTCCAACATCCCTGAAACTTGCAACTTTATTTTTAAAAAAATTTAACTTTGACCATGCAGCACTCGGTTAGCCGTAACTAATCCTCTCAACTTGTAACCAAACATTTCCAAGACAGTTACTTTCGTCTTTGTTCAAAAAAAATTTTACCTTTTTTAAACGACGTTTTTTATTTTCTGTCATCTTTCCTAACTTGTAACCAAAACATATCTATGGAGATTGCTTGAGACTCAATTCGAAATGTTTAAACCTCAATTATATGATGCACTCGTAATACGATGCACTCGTAACTCTCTTCATAATCATAAACATTCGATTCGTTTTTCTCGTGATGTGAATCGTAATCTGATACTTGAGTTTCGTTATTATAAATCGTAGCAAGCGTATACAGCCCCCCTTGCATCGTATATGATTTAAAATTTAATAATATAAGTAACTAGAGAAGTGAGCGGGATAGCCTCGTTGGTAGGGCATTGGACCCATGTTCAAGAGGTTGTGAGTTTTATCCCCACCGACCGATGACTCCCCGTGTAGTAAATGGTGACTGGTGCATGTTAAATCTGCTGGGGCCACAAAATCTTCCAAGTTCCCTTAACAAATCAATACATCTGGAGGTACTAAATTGGAGATCGAGCCTTCTCTGGTTTAGATTAAAATGACGATCTGTGGATGAATGAATGGACGTATGAATGGGACAGCTCTTTAAAATGGGCTGTGACATGTGTGTGGCTGAAGACATATTCTTGGACATCAATGGTGCCACTAATTAAAAGACAAGACGCACCATCGGCTTTAAATTCGCTTGCAGTCTTGCTGATATTGACAAGCGGCATTAGAAACAAAGACAGCAACAACTTGTGGAGTTTCTTTTCCACTTAGATGTTTTAGATTGAGTGATAAGTGTTTCTTCTAAAAACATTTTTCATTCAATATGTCACCAATTTGTTAAAAATAATTTTTTTTAAAAAATGACTTGCAAAGCAAATTACAATATTAAGAGGCATGATGTTCAATTTTAAGGAAAATCAAATAAAAATTTCAGGGTGTTATGGGGGCTCACAATTATCAAATAAAACTGGGGATACATAAAAGAGAAAAACATTTTTCTCTGGATTTTATTTATAATTATTTTTCATGACTTTGGATACAACTCTAAGGCTGCCCCCGGGGACAGATGTCCTCCCTTACCCCAGCTACCCACACCACGGAACACGTGTGATAACGTATAACAATTTGTAGTTCGTAACACACTCAATACAAGTCATATACAAACAACACCTCCTAGAAGAGAGAAGGCCTCAGCACGTTTCAATTTAGTAGTCCAACGTAACGAACATATACTGCTCAGTACGAGTTAATAAGAAAGATGTCACTACTTTCGGACCACTAAACTGCGCAGTGGGGGACAATACGAAAGATGTCACGACGTTTGGACTACTAAAGGATCAAATTTCTTAGTTACGTTTACTCGTGCTTGAGGTCTTATCGCATCTAGGAGGTATTAATACAAATCGGTCAGCATCTTGTGAAAGCAGACAAAAGCAAGTATATAATATAATAATTAATATTATAATAATTAATGTTGTTATAATTAATATTATAATAATCAATATTATTGTAATACGTTAATTTATAATTACATTTGTAGTAATTTGTAGTAATATATGCTTATCTAAAAATTTCTATGGATGGAAAGATATCTCAAAAGCAAATTGTGTTAAAAATGTGGTTATGAGCATGCGTAGAAATAGATTTTTAGAAAGACGGAACGTAGCAAAAGATCGCACCCAATGCATATAACTCTGATACTGATAGAGATAACTAAAGTAACTGTGGTAACTCAAATTATACTCGTAATGGAGCGACGGATAGACATGAAATTTTTTACTAAATTTTAAAAAGACCTCAGAAACTTTTTAAGTGCTGATCGAGATGCATGGTGCAGTTGCCATGAGTAGCTATTCCAATCTGTGTAAGTGCTTTCGTGAGGAAGAGGAAACTGTAGATGATGAACCCCGTTTTTTTTTTTTTTTTTTTTTTTTTTTTTTTTTTTTTTTTCATTATTCAACTAATTTGACAATCGACAATATCAAGTAATGGTCTGATCCAAGCCACAGACCGCTCCGCATTTCTTCAACTGTTGAGAATTTTGTCGCTTAAAGGTTAATAGTTGCCGTTTTGCTGTTGATTTTTCGATTGATTCAATTAGCAATTTTCACATGATGTCATTATTCTTTATTTCATTATAATTCTTCTATCACTATTTTAAATATTTTGTGTCTGAAAATTAAACTACAGTAAAAAAGATTCCTACTGTACACGATTCTTACAAGCTTAGAAAACATTCCAACTGAACATGGTTTGATTGTTCTGCTTTAACTGCACCAATCAAATTCTCAATTTTTAAATGTATATTTTATAGGAAATTTTATCTGATGAAAAAGCGAAAGAAAAAAATTAAAATATTGTCGGAGCAGTGTTGGATGATATTTTGTAGAGCAGTGGGAATGAAAAGTTTATTTTCAAAACTCTACTCAAAATCGTTTGTTTGTAATATATATATATATATATATATATATATATATATATATATATATATATATATATATATTTCTCTTACGATGAAAACAGATTAACCTTTTCAGTTTTTTTTTGAACGGCATCGTGAGAACAGTTTGGAGCAGACTCTTAAACCTTCGTTGTTGCAAAAAAGACCGGTAGATGTTGTAGTTATTGAAAATTCAAAAAAATTTGAGTAAGCACAAAATATGTACACTGTTGCATTCGCTGAACGCGTTAGATGTCTCTGATATAAAAAAAAGTATCCACAAACGAATCTCAGCAGCTTTATCAATATGATCAAAAATGTTTTGTGACTAACCAGTGATAATCTGAGGGCTAATAATAATTATTTGTTTCTATGTTTGTTTGTTTTTTACTTTTGTTTTTTACTTCCATTCACTAAACTTTTCGGGCGTTCCTACTATACAATACTGGCTGCTCTAGAATTTGGCCATTTTATTCATTACTCTAACGAGAGCTCCTCCTCGTAAGATTATGTCCACGCAAATTTTTGTGCGAGACACATACTTGAGTTCTGAGCTATTTCAACAAATTGGTGTTAAAGTAATAGTTAAGTCCCGTAGTGGACTGATCGTTAAGACACGGTTCCCAGCATATCACCGAAGTCAAGCATCTCTGACTGCGGTCAGTATGCGGGTGGGTCACCACTTGGATCAGTCAGCGTAGGGACCGAGGGTGTGCGGTATTGGTCCTCGTTAAACTGTGCTACCGTAAAGTGCTCGACTTCGCGTGCAGGTCGTTGGGCTACCGAAGCAGGGGTGCCATCCCCTCTGCAGAGGATCAAAATTGTGATGGCATGTCTTCGGATCATCCTCAGGGACGTTTCCCAGACCGTCGCCAATAGCCGATTGTACAGCTCTAGTGCGACGTAAATGAACTAAAAAAAAAAAAGTAATAGTTAAATTGAAAAAAAAATATTAAAGACGTATGTAACAGCTGAAAAAATTAATTTCCTATTTAAAAAATTTACTTCTGCCCAGCAGACCGGCCTGTGTAGGGGGCAGGGCACTGTCCTTGCATCAGAAAGGTTCTGGGTTCGAATCCCGGGCAAGGGTGTTTCTTTCTCTCTCTCTCTCTGTGAGTGTTCTATGTCCTTTCTCCTTTGTGTGATTGCGTGAATGTGTGTGAATGTGGCCCACCTTATGAACGGGTTAGTGGCAGAAGTCGAATTCTTGGCCATAGATGGCGCCACTGAAAAGCAAGAACAATCGCACCCCCTTTGCCTAGAAACAGGCACACGACAACAACAACAACACTTCTGCCCAATATCAAAGAAACATGAATTAACCTTCTTTCAAAACACTGTCAAAATTGCTATTAAAGCTTAAGAGAATGTCGTAAGGTAGGTAATGTAACAGTATGACAGTTTTTGAAGTCAGTAATTTCATATCTTTCTTCTTATTGCATGTCTTATTGATCATCCACCTCTTCATCGATATTTCTTCTAAAGTGATAATGGTTTATTTCAGGTGTGCCGAAGGTTACAGAGGACAACGTTGTCAAAACAAGGCAATATCTACTTTGAGTAGTAAGTATTATCGAAATATTTTTTTTTTAAACTGTGCATCTTTTATTTAAGAAAGAAGTAACGGGAAAATAAAAATAAAGATATCAAAATAAATAAAGTATTAAAAAATTAATAAAAAGTTTGTGGTCTCTATATTGTGATTAATAATATTCCGGATTTTTGATCCCGCAAGGTACTGAGCAAAGAAAGCATACAGGAACGGTTTATAGTATTCAAATTTGCGAAGAACATACAAATGAATGTTGATTTCTGATTAAATAAAATCTCCATTTTTTAAGAAATATTTGTTTATTTTTATCTCAATTATTTAGAAATATTTATTTATTTTTATCTAAAAAGTAATAATATAAATAAAAGCACACTTTTTTTCTGGAATATAGGTCGGTTTTATGAACTTCAAAATTACAATATAAGTTGGAAGGGTGTTTTTATGCAACGGTAATATGTTTAGACTCAGAGAATTTTTCTTAAAACTATTTAATGACGCTTAGATTGAAAAATTGACTATGTTTGTAAAATAACTCGTCTATACACCGGTTTATAAAAAGTAACGTAATTGCAACACAATCGAAACTATATGAAATAAAAATACAACTTTTTCCAACGTACCGTACGTATTTTGAGTTAATACTAGTGTGGATAATAGTATACCCGTACCAGGCACAACATTTACAGTATCATAATTAGTTGAAATTTTTTTTTCAACAAACGTTACTTCAAGGATTGCATTATGCATTGAAAACGTTTCATAAAGTTGTGAACAGGAAAAAAAGGATGTAATTTTTAAAGACTTATACACTGAGAAATACGTTATTTTGTCCGATATACTCCCCATGCGAAATTTCCAAATATTTAAACTGCTAGCAATAATAATTTTTCCAACACCACTCTTTATTAAATAACCACTATCTTACAGATTCAAATCATCTTAAATATTCTCACTGTCTTAACGAATAAATGCAAAAATCTTTATCGGAATTCGAAAAGACCAGTGCATATAAACTTTTCATCGCGCCAAATTATTTACAACCAGATAAGTTTATCTTATGCTATTTACGTATGTGAACTCACATATCTAATGATGATCCTAATATGAAATGCAGTTTGATGTTATCCTGGTACAGTGATATGAAGAATAATCAGAATCTTTTAATAAATCAGTGATAACAAATTTAAAAAGCATTCCCATGTATACGCAAAGGAATAATCAATTATTCTTAATTGAATGCATAAATCTGAAGTTTTTTAGAAAAAACAAGGTAATGACATTTTCTTGAATAATGAGAAAATCAAGAATTAAGTTATGAAATTTTAAGCTTTGATTTGTTTTGGTAGTTTTTAATCATATTTTAAATTTTATATTTAGACTTTAACATTTTATATTTAGACTTTAACTACTTTTTTTTACATTCGAAAGCATTGCAATAATAATGATTAAATAAATAATCCCAAAAAACTGAAGTGGTACGATATTACTTGATTAAAAACTTCATTCGCTCTAAAAATATACTAATTGGAAATAACAATCGACATGTTTAAAACACTGAAGACTTGCCAGATGTGAAATTAAAAGAAGTAAAAATTTTTCATTCTGGCAAGTCTTGAAAATGGGCGCCTATTTTTGAGCATTTGAAACATGTTGGCTTTTATCTCCAATCTGTACATTTTGAAAGCGAATGAAGTTTTTAATCACTTAATAATAATGACTAGTTGTGACTTAATTTTGATGAAGAAATGACAAATATTTTTTTAAAAAATAATATAAAAATACCTTATCTGCTGAATTTCAATCAAAAACAACGGTTAAAATGATAAGAAATTTTTTTTTATATAACTTATACGTGTTTCGGTGACACAATTTTACGCCTTCTTCAGTTGGATAAATGTCAGGGATGGTAAAGCAGAGATGATTTAATCTGACAGAAGTTGTTTCATACTAAGGCAAATACGCACTTAAAGGTTAAAACATTAAAATAACAGAAAATTAATAAAACAGTTATTTCTAAATATTTGACAAATAAATTCATCGTATATCACAAAGAATTACTCTAGTAATTTTAGTTAATCTCCTTGATTTAAAAATAATAAAAAAATTATTTTAACCAAAATGTGGGGTGTCACACTTGTTATAACCTCTCTCCTCTTTGTCACAAACTGTCACTATTTCACCAAACCCCTAACTTCCCTTCAAACGCGACATTAATGGGTGGCCCCTAAATAGGTAACAGACAGAATATGTATACTACAATTTTTAAAAAATTTTTATCCCTTTCTCGCGCACCGTTATATTTCAAATAGGCAGCAATTTAAAATATCCATTAATATCTACAATATATCAATTAAAAATATCTACATTTAAATTAATAAATTAAATAATTAATTAAATTAATAATAAATTAATAATTAATGAATTAAATTTCCTTTCTAGTTTTAAAATATTATACACAACCAGTTGCGTTGCATATTTACTTTTTTTTTCTAACTTCTTTATATAGGAAAGCCAGTTAAAATTACAATAAAAGTATTGCATTTTAACCCCCATAACGTAGTCTTAGTAGGTCGTTTTGTTTTCGTCTACAATATTTACTTACGTAAGATATATTTAACTGTAACCTATACTTGATGCTATCTATTCAACTACTTCATTGTGTGATATTTAATAATGCCCACAATTTGATTTTAAATGTAACTTCAGCATGTGTTGAAGTAAATGCTAAGGCCCATTATAAAAACGAGTGGGTCTGTTGTTTTGCAGTACTGCTGCCATCTAGATTTCAATCACGCAATAATTTTCTAAGGTGAAACATATGGGGTAAAATAAAGATATGGCTATAAGGCATTTTACTGGATTTATGATATGCGGAAGATGACTGCGTTACTTGAAATGTGTGGTTATAGTAATTCGTAGATTATATTGCTTTCAGCTGTAACTATATAATTTAATTAAACGTGTGAAATAATTAAGAGTGAAGTGGAGAAAATAAAAAGTGAGTTTAAAGAAAAACTAATATTTTGTATCCCCTTTAGCAGGAAAAAAATTAAATAATATTTCTACTTTTATTTGAAAAAAGAGCTTCTTTTTAAATTTTTTAAAAGTTTTTTTTTTTTTTAAAAAAAAAACTAATTGGTTGCAATTAATTCTTACAAATAAAGAATATCGGGTAAGCTCTTTTAATCTTTGCTGAGAAGTTTAGAATATTTTTGAAGACAGCACCAACCTAAATTCTGAAATGTCGGCTCCGATAGTGGTCGATATTTTGTCGATAATATTTGAGAATGAGAAGCGAGTATAAGATTTTTAATTTCAAAATTATCAAAACAATTTTAATAATCCAGAATGCAACAACAAAGAAATAGTTGAAGCAAAAAAAAAAAAAAAAAAATTTTAAAAAGGAAATTCTTTAAAATTTGTTTTTAAAAAAAATTATTTTTCCCCAATTAGTTCTTTTTCTCTTCAATATTTTATCCTTGAGAAAAAATTAAAAATTTCACTTGCGCACTCAAAAGGACAACATAAACAAATTGCCCCCATAACTAACTATACCCTCTGAATACAATTTTCTCAATTAAAATGAAAAGAGAAATTGGGTAAAGCTTCAGTACCCTGCAAAACAATCAGAAAGCATTAAAAACAGAAAAAGATATTTGTGGACATGAGTGTCATTAAAGAAATGGGGAGAAAAAATATCATTTTTTTGAAACTATTATCTCCTCTTACGAAAAATAAAAAATGTTTGAGAGAAAGACTAAAGCTAGATGGAAAAAATGGATAACGAAGGAAAGCTAGACAAAGAGAGAAAGTAGATAGACAATCTACCCAGATAAGTATTCATACAAAATATGCATAACTAATATTTAAACTTAAGAAATAGGCAAAATATTTACATGTTTCCGTTTTTGACAACACAAAAAAGAATGAAGCTGTGGAAAAGGCCGTCTATGCACTCACAACGAAAAGGCAGAAGGAGTCAGAGTCCCCATCCCCCCATACTCAGGTTTAGGCATCCCCATTATTAAGTAAGAAAATAATAGGTTCATTTCATTATCTTTTTAAAGCTATTTTTGCCTCCAGAAAATTCATTCCCGCATATAATTATCCATTGTTCGTTATTTTCGACTTTAAAATGCTTCCAGACCAGAAAAAGAAACGGCCTAGTTATCATTAGCTATATCGTAATCTATTAAAAACAATATATTTCTCATTAACCTTTATTATAGACATGAAAATAACCCCTCGACATACGCCACGAAGCGAGTGAATAAAATAAATAAATAAATTAATTAATTAATTAATTAACTTAACAACCGGTCACTTCGTCATTTTTCCATGTTTTTTATTTTTAAAAAAAGGAGAAAAAAAAGAAGATTGTTTAATAATAAAAGTACATCATTGCAAAAAGACTCTTGAAAACAAGATTCTCATTAAAATGTCCGATGTCTCCCTTCAAGACTTTGAACCCTCGGAAACCACCAATTTGTGGCGGAAAGATTCGTGTGGACAACAATTCAAACATTTCAAAGTTGTAATATATACTTTAAATGTATCTTTTCTCCCCAAATATTCTTAAATAAAGGTTTTTAAAGTCAGTATATTTAACTAAATTTTGTCACGTATTTATATTATTATTGTTAACTTTTTATAGCCGTAATCTCCAATATGAATTTTTTTTTTTTTAAATATAATTTAATCTCTAGCGACAAAAAAAAAAGAAGTCTATCAGCCACTAGTTACTAACTGAAAATTTAAATTTCCATGTCTAGTTAATTGTAATATATTACCCTGAAAGTTCTATATTGTAATTTTTTTATTCAACAACTTTAGATGACACGGCAACTTTTTGAATATTTTTGTCTCATTGGCAAGAACAGTTCCTGTTTTAGTATATGGTAAGATTATAAGATTAATAGGATGAGCTTTGGAAACAGCAACTATCTAACTATCTCAAATAACAGTAACTGCTTTTGGTGGTCGTTTTAAATGATAATCTACTAAGAAATACTGAAAATTTGCAATACTAATATCCTAACCTAACTGAATATGAGAATCAATAAATATTTTTATGTAGAAAAAAAAAAAAAAAAAGTAAATGCAAAGTTCAAAATGGCAATTAATCCATTAACATCCTAAGAGCAAATTATAACTAAAAATATCATTCCTAGTTTTTTTTTTTTTTTTTTTTTTTTTTTTTTTTTGTAAAAACTTTGGGGGGGGGGGAAGTGACATTAACTTCTTCAAAAGCGAGGTGCATATTTCAGTACCCCCAACAAATATAAGGTACCCACGGCGGGATAAGTTAAAATGGATAACTTCTCAAGACTACTAAAAATTTTATAAAGTTTGTCTTCACTTTAGTTTCATAAAATCGATTTTGAAAATATCGATTTCATAAAATCGATATTTTTGAAAATATTGACTAAGCTGGGCACATGTTTTACGGTTTTTTTAATGTAATAAAGTCATTATTTTATTCAAACTTTAAATACATAGAAGATTAACATTTGAACAATATTCTATGAGATTTTAATGTATAAGTTTTAAAAATTTAGAGGTTGAAAACTGGCTTTTGAAAACTTTTAGAAAAAGTAAGTAGTCAGGGTACATTATGGGATGTTTCAATGAAATCAAAAAAATAAATATTTGTTAATGAGCGAGTATAATTCACGATTGAATAAAACATTTAAAATATGCTTCTATGTGAAAATTTAAATTTTGACAGAATTGCATGCAAAAAAGAACTACTGTGAAATCTATAGATACTTTTAGTCAATTACTTCTTGGAGAAGCGTACATAACTTCAATTAGATCGATGGATTAACTTTTAACAATATTCTATGAAGTTAAAGCGCTCTCGGCCCGTCGAGTGAAAATTTAAATTTTGACAAAATTGCATGCAAAAAAGAACTACTGTAAAATCTATAGATATTTTCTTTAGCCAATTACTTCTTGGAGAAGCGTACATAACTTCAATTAGATCGATGGATTAACTTTTAACAATATTCTATGAAGTTTAAAATAATTGGGTTCCTCGACTTCGAAATTAGAGTTTTTCAAAAATTATTTTTCGAATTTTGCTCTCGGTCCATCGAGTCTAATCGAAGAGTTTCAAAAAAATAATCTTTCTTTTACAGTTTTACTCTGGTTAACTTATAACTTTGAGAAAACATATTTCTCATGTTGTACTATCAAATAATAATTTCATATTTTGATGATTTCTTTAAAATTTAAATCCAAATAACCCTTATGTTAAATAAAAATAATGTTAAGAAGGGAAAATAAACACAAATTAGCGTGTATCATTAAAGTCCGAAAAATTATCAAAATATATAATAGTCGAATTACCACTTGAATGAATAATTAAGCTACAAAGAAAAACATTGCTTTGGAATTTTTTCCAACAAAATAAATTAGTAAAGCGCAGAAATGTTTTTAGCGAGATTCTGCAACGCAGTGCCATGAACTGCGTAAAATCTTTCTTTAAGAGGCATTTATTAACCAAAAAGAATTTCTCATTTGCCACAAAATACTACGGTTTAAAAAGTTCATCTGTTGTCCCAACAAAACTCTTCAAATCACCCCTTAATTGATGACACAAGAAGATCTGAAGTTCCAAGAAAATGGCTCAATTAACTTGTTAGTCGAATATCCGGCATATCTCTAAATGTCTCTATTTCTTGCTAAGTGATTAAAGACTGAATGTACTCTAAATGAATAAAGTTCATTGCTCAGAAAACAATTATACCTGTGCCCATTACTTGGATTCCCTATACCAGCGGTTCCCAAATTTTTTTTTGTCTATGGAACCCTAAATGACTTAACTTCTTTTTGCGGTACCCTGACAAATACAGTTCTATAGCAGCTATGAATTTATAAACTAAAGAATAATTACTAATTATTTTCTAAATATTTAACGTTTAGAATGGAATATTTTCGTTATTTTATTAGAAAACAGTCTTAAAATTAAGTTTTATGTCGGGCAATCAGGTCTGGAATGGTAATGTCTGGCAATAGGTCTGTTCGTTCTTGGTGTATACATAAGATGAAAATTAATAAAATAGGCTAAATTATGTTATACGGGGAGAAAAAACTGTTATAAATTTTGAGAATGCTTTTAAGAGAAACATAATTTTTTATTCTTCAGTTTAGATATTCGTGAATTTAGTAATTGTATGGAACCATTAATGATTGAATTTCGTACCCAGGAACCCTGACCTTCGAAACTCTGTCTTTATAAATGCAGTTCTGTAGAAGCTATAAATATACTAACCAAAAGAACACTACTAATTATTTTCCAAATATTTATTGTAAAGAATGCGATATTTTAAGCATTTTATCAGAAAATAATCTTAAAAGTAAATTTTATGTAAAGCAATTAGGTCTTGAGAGGCAATGTCTGGTGTATGAAAATAAATAAAATAAGTTGAATTATAATATTTGAGGGGGGACTGTCATGAATTTTGAGAATGGTTATGAGAGAAACATTTTTATTTTTAAATTTAGTTATTCTTGAATTTAGTTACTGTATGGAACCATTAATGATTAAATTCCATACCCTGGAACCCTGTCTTTATAAATACAGTTCAGTAACAGCTATGAATATACTAACTAAAAGAAGACTACTAATTATTTTCCAAATTTTTAATGTGAAGAATGAAATATTTTCCTCGTTTTATTAGAAAATATACGGAAAAATTTTTCATGTCCAGCAATCGGGTCTGAAGTTTCATTGTCCAGCAGTAGGTCTGGAACGGATTTTGTTCTTGGTGTATACATAAGATGGTTTTCGGGAGAAATTTTTTTTTTTTATATATATATAAATGTTGAGAATGGCTATCAGAGAAACATAATTTTTTACACTGGAATTTAGTTATTTTATTTTTAATTACAAATTCTGACGAGAAATACTGACAATTTTACATAAACGCAGATCCTTTTTTTAAAATTCATTTAGTATAATATTTTTTTTTTTTTTGCTATTTCTTATCTTATTTACATTTATTTAAATAACTTCCTAAAATTAAAAAAAATATGGATTATTGATTGGATATAAAAACAAAAACAGGTTTAAAAAGTTATTTTTGCTTTTAAAAAAATTAACTCTCGGAAGCCCTGCAATCTCTGCACGGAACCCAAGGGCTCCACGGAACACATTTGTCCTTTACAACAGATAAAAGTTTACTATTTTTTTTATTTTTTTTTTCTATTTATTATCTTATTTACATTTATTTAAATAATTTCCCAAAATAAAAAAATATATGGATTATTGATTGGATATAAAAACTATAACAGGTTTAAAAAGTTATTTTTGCTTTTAAAAAAATTTACTCTCGGAAACCTTGCAATCTCTGCACGGAACCCTAGGGTTCCACGAAACATATTTGTCCTTTACAGCAGATAAAAGTTTGTTTTCTGTAGTAAGTTTTATTGAAATTTTTGCAAACATTTTTCCTTTTACGCAAAATTTCAGTTCAAAACGTATGCAACGCAGTATGACTATACTTAAACTAACGTTTGAGACGTCATATCAAGAAAGTTACAAGTTTATTAAAGTAATTATAAGCCATTGAGAGGCCACTTCCTTCGCCATATTGGATTTCAGGTTCAATTGTCCTATAGTTCTTAGCAAACTTTTGATTATACAGTACCATTAGATAGCACTATACCTTTTTTTAAAAATGTGGAAAATAAAGACGCCAATTTATCAAAATAGCTATCAATAACTTGTTTAACTTCAGCAAATTTTTTTCTCAGAAATTTAAGGCAATATACACTTAGTAATTTAAGATAGGATGTTAATTACTATACATAACAAACATATACAAAAACAAAGAAATTTCTCAAAAAATCTAAAAGCAGAAAAGAGGAAAAAATCTAAACAACTTTTAAAAAAAAGAAAAATTCTGATTGCAGAATTGTATTTATATTAGTATTTCAGAAAACTAGCTTTTCATTTATATCCCATTCTGTTAGGTGACATTGTATTTTATAAGCTTCGAACGATATTGGGGAATGCAGTAAATATCCCTCATCAATGTACTTAGGAAAATGAAAGAAATTAAAATGTTTGTATTTCCCCCCTTAGTCTATACCCCTAGAGCAGTTGTGTAGGCTGGTAAGGGAAAACACCTCTAAGCCTATTAATCCTTTGCCCCATCATTCACCAAATGACCGCAGTTTGTTATAATCAATTGTTTATTGCAATATGAGTACAAATGACGAAATGGCAACTGGTGATTTACAATGAAATGACGAATTTTATATACATGGGGATATATGAGTAGAATAACTTTAAAATTTCAAAAAAATTATATTATTTTAAACATTTATTTTAATTCTTTAGTTTTTTCTAAAACGCATTTGAAAATATTTTTCTAAAATCATTTCATCACATTTTAAACTGAGATTCATATCAGTGATAAGAAATACATTGTATATCGCATTTAAACAGAAGAATACATTAATACAATTGTTTTTTGCTTATGGGCTCCACAATTTCAACAATTTTAATCTGCTTATTTGTTTAAAGTTTTGATAGCATCTACCTACCAATGTAGCTTCTATTGTATGTAGAATTTTTTATTGCATCTACATAATTTTTTATTATTTCGTAATTTTGATTCGCCATTTACGAGCAAAACGTGAGTCTTACACCATCGAAAGCATACATTCCGTTCACATCATCAACTTAATTTAATATTTAAAAAATAAAATAAAATAAAATAAATTATTAAAAAAACCATGATAATTAAAAGTTTTCAATATGATCATAATTTTTTTTTTTTTTTTAAATGCCACCGTTTTCATCACTATTACAACTTTTGTAATTTAGCGATTTAATTAAAATTCTATTTAACTTTAGTTTTATATAATTCAATTCTTTTTTTTTTTTTTTTTAATATACTTGAATCTTAATTTTTCTACAAAAAGACAAAGTTAAACTCAAAAACATTTATTGTAAACGGAAGAGAAACTACCAATATTATAACAATATATAACATTCTCATCATTGTTATATAACATACTATCTAATCTAATTAAAATAAATAAACGAATTGGAGTAAAAAAGATTTCACATGGTATTGCAATCAATATCAATTTTTCGCTCTAAAACTTTTCTATTTTCTTTTACACAAAAACAAATCTATACTGAAAGCATTATCGTTTCAATTTATGTCCTTTAGTCACCTTGTGAATACATACTCATTGAAAACATACGATTACATGTTTTCAATGCAATGGGTTTGTAAATAATCTATTATTTGGACTAAATATTAGTTCCGCTTTTATTTTTATAAACACTTAATTGTTAACAGCTTTAATCAAATAAATTAATCTAATAAAATATGGACTCGTTTAGTAGTGAAATAAAACTTGGGCAGTTTCTTTAAAGTGATATTATTTAGTCATCTATTGGTCTAAATTAATTTAAATCACCTACTTTTTATAAGTCTTTTGGATAGGAAGACAAAATTAACTTTACATTCACATTTTCTGCAAAAAAAACAACAAAAAAATAAATATAACCTTTTAATTTAACTTTTGATGCGCTGTACATCTTTTCACAGATATGACAGTTTACAAATGATTACTGCATTACTTTGCACATTTTTGATGTAGTTAAAATCTTTTTCTGCAAATTAACTTGTTTACAATGAAAATTTGAGCACTCCTACTTCAAAAAATTAAAATCTAGAATCTCCGCAAAATAAAAAGAGCTTTTTACTTACATTTCTATTTTGAAACAAAGGGAGGTTGAAACGGAATTACTAAAGATACCTCCTGGTGAAATTTATCAGGCAAACTGATTTTTCTAGTTTTCTCACGGCTTCCTTAATAGTAATTTGACAGATTTAAAATTGCCTTTCTAATAGTAATTTGACACATTTAAAATTGCCTTCCTTTTAATAAAGATTTTAAAGTATACAGTTCAAGAACAGTCGTTAAAAGACACCAATATATTGTTTGTTATGGGTATTAAAATAAAACTAACAGCACATAAGGAAAGTTTCTCGTTTAGTAAGTTGTGTTTTGAAGTAAATCTCAGGAATAATGTACTTTAGAGATCCTTCCATCTGATACATGATTTATCCCCATTGGCAAGCATTTTTTATTTTCAGAAACAAAACATAAACTCCAATTAATATGTAACCAGCATTACTAACTCGTTTGTGCTAAAATATAATTTATATTATGTTATTGTAATATAAAAGAATTAAACAATTTCTCCCATTGTTCGTAAATGAAGCGCTTTATGGAAAAACACATTAAGTAACATTTTGAGAGCATCCAGTAAGACGGAAGGAGATAGAAATGAACAGCTTGTTGCATTTTGTTTAGGAAACCAGACATTATCCTTTAACAATTTTTAAAATAAGTAACAAAAACCATCAACCGATGGCGCTGCTAACTGTAAAAAAACTATGAAACAATGTTTTAAAATAACCTATATTTGCAACAGCAAAGCGGTTGAATCTAAAGGCTAAAATTAACAAACACTCGAATTTAATCAAAAGGTCTGTTATGCAGTAGAAAACATTTTTCATTCATTCAGCAACGCCATCTATTGATGAGCTTTGTAGCTAATTTTGAAATTAGGGAAACAATCCACTTTTCACTATGCAGCAAGTGGTGTCTTTCATTTTCCTTAAAATGATTTTATTAACAATGACAACAATTGACAATAGTTAGTCATTTTAGTACACTCGATATATGCAGAACATTAATTTTCAATACAGCAGTTTTTAATTGAACAAGATATTTTGTAAACAGCTTCTCTGTTAGTTTTTTTTTTTTTGCTGCATGATTTTTATTATATTTAAAAAACTTTAAGACTGAACACATTTTTCCACTAGGCTTTTTAAGTGGCATTCTTATTAGTGATTTGTATTCTATTTATATAACATATAAAATAAATAAAATACATTTAATTACTATTTATTTCAGTTGACATTGATTTTCAAGAAGAAGAATAATGTATCACCTGCTGGTCAGAGAAACTTTCATACGCAAGAGCTGGTCTCGTGCTCTCATGTACATAAATAAATTCTATTTTATTACAAAATTAAAAGGACAAAAGTGTGAAATGGAAGAGTTACAAAAGTGTTTTAACTGGAACTTGGAATTATTTTTGAAAAGAAATGGAATGCAAAGAACTAAAAGAACAAAATTCAGAGCAGGTTTAGACATGCTTAAAAAAAAGCAGAAGGTGTTGTGCTTAATTTGTTCTGAATATTATTTATTAGACCGTCCTCTTTGAATGACTGATCTGTCTACTTTCTCATCCATAATTTAATGCCTCAAATTCATCCGCAGAACATTCTGATTTATCTGTCAGATTCATCATTCTGAATCTGGAGCAGATTCATATTTCCTTAGGTACTTTCTGCTTGTAAAAAGGTAGAGGCAAGTGTGTGATTCATTTTTGTATTATATATGCGCTGTATAAAAATCATAACTATGTTCCTCAGAGGGAAATGGAAGACTCATATTGTAAAGAAACAGAAGTGCAGCTTGTCAAAAGTGCAACATGATAAAAACAAATGCAGTTGAATGGAAGAAAAAAAACTATGCTTGTATATATGAATAGAAGTTTTTTTCTATTTAAAGAACCCTAAATTGAAAATATAAATGTAAGTGCCATTTTTGATAAAAAATGGAGATATATGTTTTGAAGTATCAAACCCTATAAACCATATAAGCTTGTCAATCCCATATTAAGAAATTTTAAAGTCACATTTGTTAAGTGAGGTACTAGATATCAAATTCTACAGAGCTCATACCAAAGTATTTTAAGCACTTTTGGGCTATTTAAATGAGCTTTAAAGTTGTAAGAGTATGTTAAAGTATAATTGAATATTCCAGTAGAAGTGCTAAATGGTATTTTAAAAGCACTCAAATGTTTGGCTTTAAGACATGAAAGTCAGATCATTATTTTTCTCAGACTTTAAATAAAACGACTTTATTTTCTTAATATCAATAAAATGTCATTTAATGTATTTTTTCATTAAGTATTTTATTAGGATATATATCATAAATAAACCATTATACAGATTCTCACTGTCAACTGATGCTTATAAGCAGCTGTTGCTATTATTATGTTTTTGTAGGAATAAATATTAAAAGAACAATGAAGACAAAGTAAAAATGCTTGTTTTGTGGTGCCAAAAACAAAGTTTGTATTTGTTTTCTTCATAAGGCTGATATTATAAATTTTAATTAGTAAATCTCATGATTTTGGTAAGTGCTTTTCCATATTCTTATTTGAAAATTGCTTAAAATATACCTCATAAATAGCAAATCAACTTTCAATAAAATAATTAAATATTGTTGAGAGAATTTCATTGACTAAACATTGTAATGATAAGATTTATTTTGTAGCAAAATACATTATCAAATTATGTTTTTATTTGTTAAGCTAATCAATAGAATTAATGTTACATCACATGCTTTCTAAAAAATAAGTTTCAAATTATAAGAGTGAATCTTTAAATAACTAAATAATTCATGAACAAATCAGTTAATGGTTCAGTCAACAAACAAATGGAAGAATGAACATGAAAGTAATAAAGAAAGAAAATAATAAATCATGAAATAAATAAATCAACAAATAAGTGAATAAAATAATTGATAAATGAGCAAATCAATGAAAGAGTCAATCAATGAAAGAGGGTCAACAAAAATTGATTAATGAATAATTTGAAAAACTAATGAATAAAACTAGTGTAATAAGTAATGAGAAAACTAATGAATTGTCGATTGGCTAATCAATTGATTCCTCTGTTCATTAGTTTACTGATTCATGGATTACTGAGTCAGTGAGATAAGGAATTAACAAATCAAGAAATTAACAAATCAACAATTCATGGATTTATTCATTTGATAGTTTAGAGTTTTGATGACTTATTTATTTGCTTATTCCATTTATTTGTTAAACCATTAATTCTATGCTCTCTTAATGAAGATTTCATTTAGTAAAGCAAATATATTAAAAATATCAGTATTATGTATAAAATTTAGAGATTACTATAACAAGTAATGAAATCTTACCCATTTACACACAATTCCGCTCTTTTTATAATTTTATCAATGAAGCAGAGATAGTTTTATATCAATATGTGGAAAATATTTATAATATAGTTGCATGAAAAGATAACAATAATCAATTAGTTAAGAATCTTTAACATGAATATTCAATCAAAATTTTTAATAGAGTTCAAGACTTCTTTAAACAAATAATTTTAAAAGAAAAACATAATGAATATGCTGCTTAAAATTTTTATCCAAAAGTAATTTAGCTGCTGATCTCTCAATCGACCATTTAATAATTCTATGTAATAACTGTATTGTTGATTGGAATCAATAATTTTTAAACAGATGAAAGACACAAATCAATAATTGTAAAACTATAAAACTCTACCCTACAAGATCTGTTATTGCACTTGCAGAAAATAATAATTAAGTGTATGAGTACTGGATTCATTACCATAAAAATATGATAAAGAAAAATTATTGATTTTCCAAAAAATTTCAAAAAATGAATCCTAATGATAAGGACTATATGCCTAGATAATTAAAGGTTGGTTTTTAAGTTCACGTGATAAAGTTTTGCAGTTTTTACTAGAATTATAAACTAAAATAATAGTGGATAAAAAAAATCCAAATCTTGTGATTTTTAAAATTGATTATTTTGAAGTCCATATTTGTATTTATAAAAAATGGGAAATTTTGATAACACATAAAAGTCAGGAATATCAGGAGAAAAAGCTACAAATCAGGACAAATATGCAAAAAATATTTTTATCATGAAAATCAGGAGAACAATAAACCCTGAAATAAGCACAGTTCTTTTTTTTTTTTTTTTTTAATGATAGTAGTTAAATTATAAACATGCATGTTCAGGCATATATGTATCAAGGGCTGCAAATTTGACAGAATTCTTCTCAATTGATTGCCAATTTTCACTTGTGAGTTGTTTAAGTGCTGGTCTGGCATTACAATGAAATCAGATGATCAGCCAATCTAAAAATTTGTTCTTCGTCAAAAAAAGAAAAGATAATTATGTTCTAAAACGAATAAATAAATAAAAACATTTACTAATGATCGTTGAAGGAAAATAAGTACTTCTAAGGACTTATAGAACATAAATGGTTCAAACAAGCACAATGGAAAGCTCAATGAAAACCATTTATATTATTTAAAAACGTTGTAAAATTTGTCTCCAATTTTTATTTTTTTTTGCAGTCATAGAATTGATCGATGCAATTTTGAAGAAGCTTTAAATCTATATCACCCCAGCTCGCCGCAATACTCAACTCATCCTTTACTTGATCAAACCAAGAATCCTTTTGAATCAGAGAACATTTAAAACTGTTTCGGAAGAAGAAGGAGTAGAAAATACACTTGTTCAACATCCTCTTCTTTAGTTTTGACGTGCTTACATAAATTATATAATTTTACTGATCAACTAATTTGGCAATAAAGAAATATTTTTTTTTTGAATTTTGATAAAATTACGAGATGTTTTGGAGAAGTCAAGATAGAAAGTTGCATATTCACTTGAAAATATTTTAGTTAAATGTACCTTACAAATTATTTACTGGTACAGGCTATACTTTTGGACATAGTTTCCGTCATTGTCAAAGCATCTTTAAGCTGTTGTATTCCAAAGTCTTACAACTCTGCCTTCTTTTGTCGGAACCATATTTCAACTTCAGTTTTTAATTCATTATCATCGCGAAAATTTTGCCCTACAAAAGGTTTTTTCAGGTAAAGTACTAAGTGAAAGTCATATGATGCAAGAACAAGGCTGCTTGATGAAAGATCTAAAATTTTCCATTTGAAACTGTCAAGTAATATGGTTTGAAGTGCTGTGTAAAGACCAACGTTGTCATTCAACAAACATTTGCGTTTGTTTTGAATTATATGCCTTTTATAAACCTTTTTCATGGCCTTTTGAAAGTATATTACAGAATGCATTTTACATCTGGCGAGATTTCGAATTGACGCAGAGAAAACTTTCCCTTTGATGCTATCAGTGAAGTATTTTTTTTTTTTTTTTTTTTCTAAAAAAAAACTCATATGTAAAAGCATTCTTTTCTTTCTCTTTTTTACCCAGTATTTCATTAAAAATTTAAAACACACGTGATGATAAAATTATAAAAATTTATTGAAATTTTACATCTTAGTTATACATCAACTGCTCTTTTGTATTTCTCGCAACGCCATAGTAGCATAAGAGGAGGAAGGCAAGTTGAATTCAACTTTCAAAGCTTTATATGAACCACCTAGAATTAAAAGACTCACTTTTAAATTTTATATTAAAAAAATATTCCCCAAGAAAAAATATAGAAAACAAAAGCAGTAGATATAGCACAAAAAAATATTGATAAAATTAATCAACCAATAAGAATCCATGAAAAATATATATATAGAAAATTTTTAATTTCAATTATTAAATACAAATCATCAAACTTAAAAGGATCCTTCATTTAAATAAACAAAGTAAATTATCTTGTAAAAAAAAAAAAAAAAAATTATGTATTATTCTATGGAGAAAACAAATTTCTCAAATTATTGTATGTTTTATTTAAAATTGCTGTATTCATTTCGAACCAACAATACTAGTTTTTTTTTTTTTTTTTTTTTAAATTTTTTTATACTCAAAAGTCAATAATTTGAACATTTAAAACAATCAGGTAGAAATAAAATAAGAGTTAAAACAAATATGAATTTATCAGCAAAAAATATATTGATAAAATTTTAATATGAAACTTTAAAATTACTGTTTTGAATAATAACTCAAAGGCTACATATAGCCATATTTTGCCTTAAAGCTCCAGTTTGTAAATCCCAAGTTTAAATATTATTTTATTAAAGTTTATATGTTGTTAAATGACATATAAATTGTTAATTTTTCAGAGAGTTTCCAAATTTTGTTTTCAAAGCAAAATTTGTGTTTTGACAAATTGTTACCTATTTTACAGCCCAAGGATAAAATTAATTGCAATGTTTTGGCTTGTAGAATTGTTTGTTATTAGTTTTTAAAAACAAACAGTTTAAATTTCTAAAGCTTATATTAAATGAGAATTACAATATTGGCAAAGATAAATAGTTACATAGCCAATAATGAATTATTTACTTATTTTTAGATTAGTATTTTACAACTACTATATGCCATTACCCTCTATGATTGATGCTAAGATAACATGCATTATTTGATGCATTCTTTTATTTAAATTTGTATTCCGAAAATTTTTTTTGATAACAAATCCTTCATCAGTTTTCAAAATAATAATAACAACAATGCTGGAATTTCTTTTATTTTCATGGAGCTCTTAGATGTCTTATAGTTTTCAAGAATAGAAACATAATTTTTAAAATAATTTCAACTGCCTCATCTCTTTATATATTGATAAAATTAATCAACCAATAAGAATCCATGAAAAATATATATATAGAAAATTTTTAATTTCAATTATTAAATACAAATCATCAAACTTAAAAGGATCCTTCATTTAAATAAACAAAGTAAATTATCTTGTAAAAAAAAAAAAAAATTATGTATTATTCTATGGAGAAAACAAATTTCTCAAATTATTGTATGTTTTATTTAAAATTGATTGATGCTAAGATAACATGCATTATTTGATGCATTCTTTTATTTAAATTTGTATTCCAAAAATTTTTTTTGATAACAAATCCTTCATCAGTTTTCAAAATAATAATAACAACATTGCTGGAATTTCTTTTATTTTCATGGAGCTCTTAGATGTCTTATAGTTTTCAAGAATAGAAACATAATTTTTAAAATAATTTCAACTGCCTCATCTCTTTATAAATTAATACGAACTTGATATTTTTATGGGAAGTAACAGCTACTAATATCTGATGAAACATTCTCCTAATGAACCATTTTTTTTATTGATAATGAACAGACGACCTAATTCTGAGTTTGCGACTATCAATATTCAACTCAGAAGCCTTGTAATTTTAAACCCAACCCAGAAGACAAGGGAACTCCTGGATCTAGTATTGGGACAAACTAGACTTTTTGATAGACTAACCATAACACATGATCCATCTACCATGGAGGATATTTTATACCAGCACTGAGGTCGATACGAGGCAGGAGCAGAATTCAAATCAACCAGCCAACGCTGGGATTGAACCTGGGTCACCTCAGTGGGAGGTGAGCGCTCTATTACCTGAGCCACTGCAGCTCCTTAATAAACCATTAAGGAGCCACAGTGGCATTAATCATCCTCTGTGCAACCTACAAACTTGGATTATTATTCATATTCACAGACTGAAATCATACCTGGAACTTGAAATGATTTGTTGAATGTATATTTTTTTTATACTAAAAACAACTATATATCCTTCAAATTATTGAGGACAACTTACTTCTTGGAAAATCTGGCAAAGTTATACCATTCAGCACATCTAAATCACTCAAAGATAATGGTATTGTGTTGTCATTATAATGAATTATCTCCCACTTAACGTCTTCAGGAATAACAATGATTTTACGATAGTCTCCACTCAAAGAATATGACCTGGAAAATTGCAAATATATTATTGAATAGTTGATAAAACTCCCATAAATGAACAAAATATTAAAGTACTATCAAAATTTTTAAAAAAATAAACTAAGGAAAATATTTTATTATCTTTATATCTAATTTACAATAAATATGAATGGATATTGAGATAGAAAGCTAATGCTACTGCAATAATATTTTAAACTTTTTAAGAACTTTACCTACAATTTATCATTTTGTTCCTCAAACATTTAACATAGATCTAACTGTATAAGTCAGCCGCTTTTTTATACGTAGACCATCTATTTTTGATTACAAGATAGCAAATTTCTGGTATGTTGGATGTACAAGAGCGCCACTCTAAAAAAATTTCAAGACTGATTGAGATTTTTTTCTGACCGATTATCATAGTCTAGTATTGTTTACCAGAATTTTATAGCTCACTGATTGCAAAAATTTACTTTTCCATGAAAATGGTCCACATATTGACTTGACTATTTTTGTAAAAAATAAAATAAAAAAATAAATATACACCTTCAACTTTTTCTTGTAGCAATTTATATCTCTACGTAATTTTCTCTTCCCCCTCAGTAATTTTTTGTTCTCACTCTGTAAATTTAATTTTTAAAAAATCTTTCTTTAACTCCGCCCAGCATTTAAAAATACAAGAGAAAAAGAGAGAGCATGCAAAATTAAGCAGTTTATTCAATTAATTCCTTTATTGCGACATCCATATTCAATCATTCATAATAAATATGGAAATAACAAAGATATAAACATTAAAAAGCAATAATTTTTATAACAATATATTTTTCATATTCAATATAAAGTATTTTTTAAAAAAAACATAAATGGAACATTTATTTATTTAATTTTATTTTATTTTTTGAAAAATATTTTTTTTTAAAAAAAATTAGAAAGAAGCATTAATTGGAGGACATGATTCAGTCCACATAATTTTTTTTCTCAAGACTAGTTTCGGTCTTCAGGACTGAAGAGTGGCGCCCATGTAAATTAGACTGCTGAAAAAACTGGACATAAAAAATCTTAAGTTTGCTAAATTTTTCAAGATAAAACTATTTCACATTGTTCTCTCTAGATATCATACACTAGTCCTCAAATAAAGACGCATAATGTTATTGAATTCGACACAGACGATGTTCTAGAAGCTTTGAATTTGTAGCTTTATGGCATGTTTTAAAAGTTGTCTATATACTAAATATTTTGAAATAAATAAATAATCTTAAGTAAAGTATCTCAAATAAATTATCTTAACTTTTCTTATTCTTAATGTTTTTTTCTGAATTTAAAGTGTTTCTAAAAAAAAAACTTTATTTGTAAAGAAAATATAATGAAAGAAAATGCAAAATTAACTGTAAATAACATGTTAAAATAGTTAATAAAAGGGGTAAATAGATACAGAGTTATTCATATCTTTCTCACTGTTTAAAAGGCATCAATATTTTACAATCAACAAATGTTACAATCAGCAAATGTTACGGGTGTATTCTGAAATGTGGGGTAATGGGTGTAAGTGAAATTGTGATTTTGGGAAAATTTTAGAGGTTTGGAAAGTCAATTTATACATCCCAGTCAAGATATACAGTATTTTTTTTACTTTTTTTAAAAGTTTATAATTTATTATTTAGTAATTTATTTAGTAATTTAGTAATTTATTATTTAGTAATTTATTTATTTATCAAATGCTCCATGTTATCCTGTTGGACACTGGGTCATTCAGAAGTGCTCTCCTCTCTACTTTTCAACACAACAACTAAAATGAAATGAAGTGGAACATTCATCAATGTGTGCAGTAGTCACATCTTGTTTAGTTGAACACAAAAGTGGCAATATTAAAACAATATAAATGAGCAAAGAAAAAGCCATGTTTAGCGTACAGTCAAAAACTGGTCACTGCCATCACAACCTGGTACAAGATGAGAATGTATTTGTCATCTTGTTACCACATTATTTAAGGTTGATTCAATTTATATGCCATTCAATTTAAAAGCTTAGTTTTTTTTTTAATTAGTATAATATTACCAAAAATATATTTCTCAAAACATAGTAGAATAATAAATCTGTCTGACTGCATGTCAATTTGCGGAAAAATAGTGACTTATACAGATATGAAATATATAACTAAATATTATAACATAAGCAATTTGAATTTGTTTTTAAATTTTAAATAGTTTAAAACGATTATACAAAAAAATTGAGCATCTGCAACATTGTGGCTTTTAAAGGCAGGTATTTTTGTTTCCAATTATGTAAAATATATGAGGCTTAGAATAGGTACTGTGAAAAATCCCTCCAGAAGATAGCAATAATACCCTACCTAATACAAAGCAAGAAAATCTAATGACTTTGAGATTAAACTGTCTTGCTCTATCTAAAGTCTTTTCAAAGTGATTACCATTTATTTATCTTATACATACACTTTTAATTTACCACAAGGAAAACAAGAGTTAGGCAAAGGTATTAATGCAGTCATAAGCAAGGAGAAATAGTTTTTTAACATACTCCAAATTTATTTTTTTCAAAAACAGTAAACTGAACTTTGTAAACTTTTTAAGAAACAGTAAAACTAAATAATAAAAGTAAGGATTTTTTGCACTACTCCATTACCTTTTGTGGATTAAGTAGAATGCTTTCAAGAACTATATTATAGCTCATATATAAAGTGTAGCCAGTAAAACCTTACAAGTGAATCAAACTAAATGCTTTTAATGTAATTTTAATTATTATTTATTAACTAATTCAAGGAATATAAGATATAAAAACAAGGAAAATTGAAACAGAAGTTTCCAGGAAAATTAAAACAATTGAACACATTATTTCAATTTGAAAAAATAAACTTAATTTATAATAATGTTGAATCTGAAAGAAAAAGGTTAAATACCTGTTGTGATAATTAAATAACCAGGTTACATATACCCTAGCCATTAGGCTTGGTGTGGGGGAATGGGAATGGAATGTAGTTGACCTTGTTGCTTTTAGTACAGATGGCACTTTATTCCTACTCTTTGTCTAATTTAATTTGTTTTTTTATCCTTGTTTGAGTAAGAGGTTGTGTCGAAGTGTCGCAAAAATGATAAGCTTAAATATCAGGAAACGTGTTAACTTGAAATTCTTCAAGAAATTAAAAAAACTCCTACTAAATGTTTTAAAATTTTAAGGGAGATCTATGGAGATAATTGTATACCACATAGTCAAATGTATAATAAACTAAACACAGTGGCGCAACAGCCCATAGAGGGCCAAGGCCTACTGTGCCCATCTCAGTTTTCTTGACCTTTGGGCACTGGGGTGCAAGAGCAGATGTTCCAGTTGGGGGGTCAGACGAAAGCAGAACCGCCAGTATTTAGTTCCCAAGTATGCTTAGTACTCATTTTATCAACCCACTGAAGGGATGAAAGGCTGAGTCAACCTTACCCGGCCCGAGGATAGAACCAGCACGACAGCGTGAAGCGCTACCACTCATCCACCGAGTGTCCAAAATGTTTAATAGTACAAACAATTTTCAGAATATTGGTCAATTTTGTTGAAGATAATTAACATTCTAGTCGACCATGACATCAAGAAATGATGAAAACATTAAAAAGATTTGGAAATCTTGCATGAAGAGCATTGTTTGAGTATTTGAATTATGTCAGATAATCACGAACCTTGACAGAGAGACAATAAGAAAAAAATTTCTGAAGAATTGCACATGACCCAAATTTACACAAAACTGGTATCATAAAACTAGATATGTGGACGAACAGGAAAAACCTTTGCTCTGACATCATGGAACAGTTTATAGACGTTACTGAACTGATTGAAAAATATTTCACATGAAGAAACGTGGAATTTTCAGTTCGACCAGAAACTAAACAACAGTTGATGCACTGGAAGACCCTACATCACTAAGGGCCAAAATAGCTTGAATGAGTAAGGCAAAATTGAAGGTCATGCTTATGTTTTTTTTTTTATATCATATCACTATGATTGATATTATACCACTGTTATCACCATGATTGAATGGGCACCCCAAGGCCAAAAGGTATAACAGAAGTACTACATCAAGGTCCTGAGAAAGCTTAGAGAAAGACGTGTATTTTGTACCAAGACAACGACCTGTCTCACAATAGGATCTCTGTGAAATAGTTCTTTGTGGACAACTCTGCTTGAGAGTCCATCCTACTCACCCGATCCTGCGGTACGGATCTTCTATATGTTCCCAAAAGTGCATTCAAGGAAACACGTCTTTAGTCTGTGGGAGAGGTGAAGGGAATCAGCATGATTTACTGCAGAAAGCAATATTTAATGACCTGCAGCACTTCTTTGAACTGCGAAAAACTCAAGGGCAGCAATGCATTGATAGAAAAGGAGAGTATATTTAAGGGGTATAAAAAGTATTTGTGTAATATTTTCAATAAAGCTAATCTTAACACTAGTCTGTTTAATTACTTGCCACACCTAGTGCACAACAAAAGCTGCTCATTACAATGAATTAAAATAAAAGTAAAATTGAAGCCAAGCTGAATATATAATTACTTTGTTTTGGATTTGAAATTTTCAAAACTCATTCCATCTTCCCGCAAAGCCTCTTCATACCACTTTCCAACTATATGGAACAATAACAATATATAAAATAATATATATATGTTTATAAAATAGAATCTTGCACTATATTGATTGTTTGAGGGAGAAAAACGGAGAGTGAAATTATTTAGAAATGTTAAACTGAAGTTAAGAAGAAATAATAATTTGAGGAGTTATAGCAATAATATATATATAAAGACAAATGCAAGAGAAAAGAACAATAGTACAATTTAATAAATATTAATTAATCCTGCATTATTAGAATATATTATTTAATTGTACAAGAACAAGTATAATGCAGAATAAAACAAATATACAAGACAAGAGAAATATTTCTCTAGTTCTGTACATTTTTTATGTCACTGTTATACAAATAAACTGTTCCAACAAGGCATGTTTAGTAAAATAAAAATATTAAATATATGTATGTATATGTATATGTATATATATATATATATATATATATATATATATATATATATATATATATATATATATATATATATATATATATATATATATATATATATACATGTAAGAAGTGAGATAACAGCCTCTGAGTTATCACGCCAGATGGCGCTTGCCTTAACAAAGTGTATTTGAACATTCTAGATGTAAATGAAGAGTAGTGAGTTGAAGCTGTTTCTCCGTGAAACTAACTGTTTGTCTTGAGGTAAAACTTGGAATCTTTGTGATTCAAACCTAAGTGGTTAGTGTCTACGTGACTCTTGTTAATATTGAAGAATAAATATTATTGTTATTGTTATTAATCATAGTGATTGAATTAATATGGTAACCAACATCATCACATTATGGTGTAGTTTGAAGTAGCTCGGCATATATACCTGACATTTTGGTGTCAAAAGTGGTCCTTGAAATTGGATAACGGACAATTACGAACCTGTGAGTACTATGCTTTTTTACTATTATTCTGTGTGAATTATAAAGAAATATAAAACAATGAGCTTCTTGTCCAGATCTAGAAAGGAAGATCTGTTAAAACTAGCAGAAGAATTAGGGATTACACTTCCACCTAATCCTAAAATTATCAATATAACACAGCTAATTACTTCCGATACTAAATATGATGAAATATTCGTCAAAAATGTGTTAGAAAATATTGTTTCAGAACGCTTGGAAAAAGCGGCTGCCGAAAAAGAAAAATTAGCACAGGAAATTGAGCTTGAAAAGCTTAAAGCGGAAAATTTAAATCGGCAAAACGGAACTCCAATTCCAGCAACAGAAACATTAAAAACAAGTGACTTGTATAAACTAATTAAAAGTTTTGATGCCAACGAAACCGATATCAGTACCTATTTACAGTTATTTGAGAGACAGGCGAACAGAATAAATATAAATAAAACTGAATTCGTCACATATTTAATGGGACTTCTCCCTCTAAGCATTGTTCAAATAATTGCTCAAGAGCCAGAACAATTAACTGCAGACTATAATTTTGTTAAAACTTTGCTTCTGAAACGCTTTAAACTTTCCCCGGAACAATTCCGTCAAAAATTTTCTTTCCATAGAAAAGAAGTAAATGTTTCTTGGCGAGATTTCGCATATCAATTAAACCACTATTTCGACGAGTGGATTAGCGGTTTGAAAATAACAGACTTTGACAAGCTAAAAGAATATATGGTCGTTGACCAAGTAAGAAGAAAATTACCGTCAGATATCCGCGAACACTTATTGGATGATTTACACCAATTAACCGAATTAAGCGATAAAGCGATATATGGTCGTTGACCAAGTAAGAAGAAAATTACCGTCAGATATCCGCGAACACTTATTGGATGATTTACACCAATTAACCGAATTAAGCGTATTGATTGATAAGCTAGAAACATACGAAAACGCGCGAATAATAACAAAAAAAGTAGACACCCCTAATAAGAATTCAATCTTTAAAACTAAAACATTTCCAATTCAACAAAAACGAAACACACCCATCTCTTCCTTTTCTCCTGGTTTGAATAATCCGAATCAAAATAAAGATATGTCTCACATAAAATGCTATAACTGCCACAATTATGGCCATATAAGTATAAATTGTGATAAAAATGTGGTTAAATGTAGACATTGTAATAAAACTGGCCATAAAAACAATGAATGCTCAGAGAAGAAAGTACTTCATCACAGTGTTCAAAATACAAGAATTTTGAAACAAATATTCATTTTTAATTATGAAATTTCAGCAGTTTGTGATACTGGTTCAGAAATTAGTATGTGTAGCCCTGCACTCTTTCAAAATTTAGGGTATATTCCTCTTAAACCCCCCGCTATTGTTGTAACAGGTATCAGTTCAGAAGAAATTTCCCCCCTCGGATATTTTAATGCAGATGTAAGCATTGATAATTTTGTTTTAAATGCTAATATTTATGTAATAGAAAACATGCAATTTGATTTTATTTTGGGAATGGATATTTTAAGTTGCTTAGACATTCATTTTTCTAACGGTCAACTTACTGTTCAAAATTCGAGCATACCGAAAGTAGTAAATATAAATCGCATAATTCCTTGCGAAAGTAAAAACATTAATTTTATTCCCAACCAAAGCGGAAATCGAAATGCAAAAATTTCATTCACTCCGGCTCCGTTCAAGGTTAGCAATAATACGCAGTCACCCACTCCTAAGTTAATTTATGATCAAAGAAAGGCTCACTTTTCTGATTCTGTTTTGACTTCGGAAAATTCGAATATTAATGAGGCTTCACCCAATTATGAAACTTTTTCTTTTTTGACTCAGATATTTAATGCTATTGACCTCAATGAAGTAGATTTATCTCACATACGTGATAAATATATTAGAGAGAATTTATTTATTTTGATTAACAATTATATGCCGTCTCAGATTAAAATCTCGGACATTGAAATGAATATTATTTTAAAGGATGAAATTCCCATTTCTCAACATGCTCGTCGTTTGTCATTTAAAGAGCAAGAAATAGTTGAAAAACAAATAGACACCTGGTTAAAAGATGGTGTTATTCGTGAAAGTTGTTCAGAATTTAGCGCGCCTATAGTTCTTTGTAAAAAGAAAGATAATTCCACGCGAGTTTGCATCGATTATAGGAAATTAAATAAAAAAATTGTTCGCGATAGATTCCCCTTACCCCTTATGGAGGACTTATTAGACCAATTAGGCGATGCGCAGGTAATTTCTTCTATTGATTTAAAATCAGCTTTTCACCATTGTGAAATCGAAGAAAATAGTCGCAAATACACATCCTTTATTACGCATAATGGCCAATACGAATTTTTACGGGTACCATTTGGTTTGGCTAACAGTCCTAGTGTTTTTCAGAGATATATTTTACATGCTTTTAGAGAATTAATTAAAGATAAAACTTTAGTTATTTATTTAGATGACATTTTCATTCCAGCAAAAAATGATGAGGAAGGTTTTGAAAAATTAAAACGTGTTTTAAAAACAGCTGCTGATAACGGATTGGAATTAAATTTTAAGAAATGTCAATTTTTAAAACGTTCCATAGAATGTCTCGGTTACATAATTGAAAATGGCAAGATTCGCCCTTCACCCTCTAAAACTTTAGCAGTTCAGAATTTTCCCCTACCTAAAACACATAAACAACTTATGAGTTTTCTCGGTTTAACTGGATATTTTCGTAAATTTATTCCTAATTACAGTAAAATAGCTAAACCCCTTACTGATTTATTGAGAAATAATACTGAATTTAAATTTGATAATGATCAAAAAGAAGCTTTTAAAAAACTTAAGTTAGCTTTAACTGATAACCCAGTTCTTCACTTATACAGACAAAATTCGGAGTTAGAACTTCATACTGATGCTAGTAGTTTCGGGTTTGGTGCAGTACTCTTACAAAAGGCTGATAATGAAAAATTTTATCCTATTCATTACTTTAGTAAAAAAACTAATCCACAACAAGAAAAATATAGTAGTTACGAGTTAGAAACCCTCGCAATAGTTGAAGCATTGAAGAAATTTCGTTGTTATTTATTAGGTACAAAATTTAAAATTGTTACTGATTGCGCAGCTCTCCAAAACACAATGAATAAAAAAGAAATTGTCCCTAGAATTGCACGTTGGGCTTTGTACCTTGAGGAATTTCAATATGATATAGTGCACCGGCCTGCTACACAGATGAAACATGTAGATGCCTTAAGTAGAAATGCGTGTATCACAATTTCGCACGATGAAGTCACCATGAAAATTGCAGTTGCTCAAAAAAATGATGAACAAATTAACACAATTAAATCTTTACTTGCGAAAGGTGATGACAATATACATTTCATTCGAAATAACATTCTTTATCGCTATGACAATGGTCGTGATCTCTTAGTTGTACCCGAAGTTATGCAAACGGATATAATTAAAGAAAGCCATGGTAAAGGACACTATGCTTTAGCAAAAACTGAAGAAGCTGTGAAACGAGATTTTTATATTCCAGGACTTCGGAAAAAAGTTGAAAACGTCTTAGCCAACTGTGTTGATTGCATTTTATGTAATCGAAAACGCGGAAAAAAAGAAGGGTTCTTAAATCCAATACCCAAAGAAGATCTTAGAAGTGATCCACAGCAACGAATTATGGAAATTCAAGAGCAGAATAAATCAACTCACAACAGAAAGTGCAAACAACCCCACAAGTACAGAAAAGATGACTTAGTGGCGATTCAAAGAACGCAATTTGGAACTGGTTTAAAGTTGCGTCCAAAGTTTCATGGTCCTTACAAGATTGTTAAAGTAAAATGCAATGACAGATATCAAGTAGAAAAAGTTGGGCAACATGAAGGTCCTAACTTTACAACCACTGCTGTAGACTATATGAAGCCATGGACAAATTAGTGCAGATTTACTGATGGAACGATGCAGCTTTGTTTTTTCTTTCAAATTTTTTTTTCATGTCTTGTATACTGCTTTGTTTTTTTTTCTCTTTGCAGATTTCTTTTCTCTCAGGTGGCGAGGACGCCACTTGTCGAATGGCCGAGACTGTAAGAAGTGAGATAACAGCCTCTGAGTTATCACGCCAGATGGCGCTTGCCTTAACAAAGTGTATTTGAACATTCTAGATGTAAATGAAGAGTAGTGAGTTGAAGCTGTTTCTCCGTGAAACTAACTGTTTGTCTTGAGGTAAAACTTGGAATCTTTGTGATTCAAACCTAAGTGGTTAGTGTCTACGTGACTCTTGTTAATATTGAAGAATAAATATTATTGTTATTGTTATTAATCATAGTGATTGAATTAATATGGTAACCAACATCATCACATTATGGTGTAGTTTGAAGTAGCTCGGCATATATACCTGACATATCTATATATATATATATATATATATATTTGTTACGCTTTGAAAGTATAAACATTGTAAGTTCATAGTGTGGCCGGTGTTTATTGAAAAAGACTCAGGAAAATGCAGGAATTATATAATTTTATTAACCGGCCCACAAATGAGAACATTACATGTTGGTGGATATTTGACCTTGGAAAGAGGGTTTTTATATCTTTCTGGACAATATATTCAAATATTAAAAAGGTCTTAGTAACGTTGGACTACTGAAGACACATCGCCACATTTTCTGAGTTAATTAGATCAATATTATTACTTTCTTTGTGGGAAAGGTTTTAAAGGATTGTGCGTTAGATACAAGCTCTATTTCTGGATTATTTAATATATAATTCTTTTAACATTATATATATATATATACTTGTTTCTAAAGAAGTTTTACAACTACTTCTGAAACTAATTGCAATAAGCATGGAAAAATACAGACATTATAACATTGAAATTCAAAAATTTAGAGGTACCAAATCAAGGTATCAAATGATTTTTGGATAATGTAATTATTATTTTTTTCTTTATTTATTTAAGAAAATTTTCTTTTAACTAAAATATGTTCAAAGCAAATGAAGTTCTAAGATTTATTTAAAATTAGAGATGCAAAGCTTAAAAGTATTTTAATTGGAAAATATTAAACATATACTTTGTAAAATTTATAATTGTATATAACTTGCCTGTTTTTTTTTTTTCGTTCTTTTTCACCAAGAAATAGTTAAATCACTGTAAATTGACATAAAATAAACTCATTGCAACCCGCAAAAGCTGATATTTGTTCGACAGTCCTCTTCCAAATTAAGTTTTATAATCCTACTATATATGCATTACATAAATCCTAAATAATCTGAATCAGAAAAACACTAGTAAAAACTGGAATTTTTTTCTCAGAAAAACTAGTTCCTTAGTAAAAACTAATATTAATGGAATATTTCAAAAAGTATGTATTATTGTCTGCTTTGTAGACAACACATCAAACTAGTTTTAACAGGTAAATGAAATTTTTTTATCTGTATGTCTCCGAAACAAAAATTTTTTTACTGATTTTTTATTTTTACTTACATTTTTCATAAAATTATAAGCTGAACATGGGTATAAATTTATTATAATAGTGAAAGAATTTAGAGAAGGGCGATTTCCGTACATAGTAAATTTGTAAAAGAAAAGAAAAAAAAAACACAATTGTAAACTTAAATTTAAAATAGGCTCATAAAATTTCAAATAAAACAAAAAAAAACACCTTAATAAATTTTATCTTATAAAATGAATTCAATCAATGAATCTAAAAAGGTAATAGAGAATTTGAATCAGTCAAAAAAAAGGCATGAATATTCATACATAGGGCATGAACATTCATATATAGGGTATGAATGTTCATTGTGTCTTGTTTTGCAACTTCAAATATTGTCGGTACTAACTAGCCTGTTTAAAATAAGAACGTTGCATCATTAAAACTGCATTTTAGTATAAGAAAACTTAATACTAAATCAAAAGTCATTAAGGTGTTCAGGACAATATTTTCTGAATTGTGCAACATTACTCACTTTCATTATTTGGTAAAGTTACACTGTGCCCAGGAAGAGGTAGTAATACATCAGTAATATTAGTATTTCCCATATCTTGATCAGTCACAAATTTAACCATGTTGGAAAGAACAGCTTTTCTATTATCCTCCTTATTAAGCTGCAAACTATCCTCTGGAACTTGAAATACTGATAAAATGAGGACAAATTATTAAAACAAAATTATAAAATAAAATAATAAAAAGTAGAATATAAAATATAAAATTATAATACGTACATTATTTACTGATTCATATTTATTTGAATCAAATACCTAATATTGTAATAGTAACTTTTGTCTACAATATTTTCTACAGTAATTATTCAATGTAGTTAAATCTTAATGGAAATTATTAATAATATATGCAAAGTGTGTGTGTATATTTTTAGTTTATTTGAAACACTTGGAAGAAAAGGCTATCAAAATCTAAAATTATAAGAAAGCTTCTTCCTACAATTGCAACAAATAAAATATTATTAAAATGCAAAAAGATTTTAATAAATAATTAAATAAATTTCTTCACATGACATAAAAATTACTTTTTCATTTGATGTAAATGTAAAAAGGCTGCATTTTTATAAAAAATACTTTATATGTGTATAAAAATGCATTGTCAACTATAAGTTTTTTCAAAAAAAATGAGCGTTAAATAATTAATATAAATTTATATAAATTTCCCAGAACTCATAATGCACTTACCATGAGCCCTTCATAAGAAACATAATATTATTAAAATTAGTTAATTATTAAACAATTTTCCAATAAAGTTTTTTAAATTTATAAACGGTTGCCCAATTTAGCACAACAGCACAAGTTTATATGCTACACTGACTGGATTTTTCTGAAAGTTCTACTCTGTACTTGCATTTAGAGTAAATTTTAATTTTAAGATATACATTTCTATTTTTTATATACAATTAGAGTTAAAGGTGCTTTAGTTACAAATGCATTTTATATATTACGTAACAGTTGAAGAAATAAACTTTAAAAGATTTCATTTATACAAATATTGAAATGGTGTCAAAACTATTTAACAATATCTCATACACACAATTTTGTATACATAAACATCTTATTAAAATAAGATTTTTCATAGAATATTCATGTACTATATGAAATGATACATTAAATGTATTTGCCTTATCAATTTATATAGCTTTGCAACTTTGATAAATATATTTGGTTTTGATATTTAGGAATCCTAACATTGTCAATAATTCATGTCTTAATGCCATTTTTCAATAGTTTCAAGTATGTTCTAAATTCTTTTGCAACACTTTATTCAAAAAATTCAAATACAATAAATTAATGTTGGGATAACTTATAATTTAAATATTTGTTTGAGTGATAATTTTTAACATAACTACAAATATTTATCTTAAGTAATTTAAGATCAAAAACTATTTTTTTGATCAACATATAGGACTAAATTGCTAAATAATTGTAGCTGAAATTAATCAGTTTTTTTAACTCCAACTCTACAACTCTAGTTTCAAAACAGTTTATTATTTAAAAAAATTATAAAATTAAATCAAAAAAATTCTGGACTTTTTAATATCAGTTTTTCAATAATTTGAATAATTAAACAAAATAATCTATTAGAGATTTAATTAATTACGTAATTTAAATCTTATAATGATGCAGAAACCAACAAAATGCAAAACATAAATTAACTCATAAGGATTCTAGTACAGAGACTGCACAATTAAAATATTTATATAATGCAAGAATAAGCTGAAAGAACCAATCATTAAAATATCATAAATATAACAATTCTTCATGTATTCTTTCAAATGATAAATAGCAATAGTTTTGATATTAAATCCATAGAACTTTAATAAAAACAATTTTATTACTTTATTTTTTGTAAAAAAAAAAGGGCTGTAACTTATTTTATACATTTATTCCCTAAATTTATTAGGAGTGAAAAAATGAGATAACATCACATTTAAATTTTTAGAGTAACATAAAAAAAATTATTAATTACGAAGTATGATGTTAAATAATTTTGATATACCATTAGAGTCATTTGAAATTAAATCTCCTTTTAAAACTTGAAGTCCATGAGTTTGTATTCGTTTAGAAACAACTTTATTCCAAATAAAACTTTGATAGCTATGTATGTACATCAAACGCATATTCCGAGGAACCTGCAAACAAGAAGTTATAACTTTTGAAAACCCAATAAAAATATCTTTATGAAATAAATTTATAAAAACCACCCAATACATATATATCTATTCTTTATCAAAATGTATTCTAACTAAAATATGCCACACATGCGTATGTCATATTCAAAAACATATTTTAATGATTACAATAAAAAACTGAAAGTAACAGGGCTTACAAATAAAAACAAAGCTTGAATTTTAATACAGACTAACTTGTTTAAAATATTAGTCTGGAATTTAAAATTAACAAATAGCTAAAATATTTAAACAATCATTAAACTTTTCTAAAAATTACCAATTTGTTAAGATTTTTCCACCAAGGTGAAAATTATTAAAATTCTGAATTTTCTGTTTTTTAGAACTTGAACAATTCAGTGTAGAAGAAGCATTTCAAAGGCAAAACATAATATAGGTAAAACATAACCAAACAGTCATGGATAATTTTCTTCCTCAGTAAAAACAATTAAAATTCTCAATTTTTGCCAATTTTTTAGAGAATATTTGGTGTAGAAGTAGAATTTGAAAGACTGAAAAACTAGTTCACACATTCCTTTTATTTTTGCAGGGCTGTGGTTTTTCCAAATACTACCATTTTGCGTCATTTTCAAAATTACTTTAGACAGTACTCACTTAAGATAAGCAAAACATACCCAAAGAGTCATGAAGATTTTCCACCAAAGAGAAAATAATTAAAATTCTCAGTTTTTCCACAGACTAGATGCCTGTGATATCTCATAGGCCAGTTTAATATATTGTAGTTACAGAAATTTTTTACATTTTTTCAAAATGTTTGGCTATGATTTTGCACAGCATTCCTTTAGAACAAATTGCATTTTTTTCCAGAGATTATTTTTTCAAAAATCATCACTTTGTATCCTTTTTTCATCAGTTTTTAGATTCTTTAACTATGAAACTGTAATAATGAGGCTGAAGTGTTGGAAAGAATTAAAATGGGTGCCTTAAAATGGGTGCATTATTTTCTAATGATTTTAGGTCATTATGTATTATATTTTTTAAGATTATTCTGAATAGCTTTGTTTGTGACAGAATAATTAGCTCTAGTAAATTAGTTATCAAATTTATACCAGAAAAAAGCATATTAATTAATAATAAAATATTGTTCAAAATATTGCACAGATATACACAAAACCTAAAAATAATCTAGCTTTTAAATACAAATTACTAGCTTCTAAGTTACTTGTAAATCAACTGATATGAATAGGTGTAATTTAGCTTTTTAATTCTTCACAGTTTATTAAAATGATATATCAAATAATATTATATAACTTACTAGAAATTGCAAGGTTGAAATAAAAAAAGAAGAATTTTTTTTATTACTTAATTTTAAAATTATTAGTTTTTTGATGAGTCGATCATTCAGAATAATTCCTTTATTTATATTGTTATTTTACTAATTATACTATAATGAGCTTTTAACTAAAACTAATCAAAACCAATAAACTAGAAAAAAATAATAATAAAGAAGAGTTTATAATAAATGTTTGAAAATTTTTAATGACCGATTTAATTTTTTTAAAATTTTTCTATGCCTAAAATACAAAAAAAAAAAAAAAATTTAAAAATAACGTTTTAATATTTTAAAAATTTATGAAAAGAAGCTGAAAGCTTTTTTCAGTTTCTTTTATTAAATACAATGGCAGTATCTTTGATTTTTCTCAATTACAGAAATTTTTATAATGAATTACAAATTAACAAAAATATGCAACTTAATTGTTATAAATTTATTAGAAATTATCATAATTGATTATAGTTATTTATATTGGACTCTTAAGTATTTTGTGTTATTATAACAATTTTATTTTATTGATTAGTTCAGAATACATATAATCAGAAGCTCACTTAATTTTTGCTGTAAGTAAAAAATTATTATTCTTCAAATGTAACTTTTCTTTAGTTTTAATGGGATATATTTATTTCTAAATTTTGTTTAACTCAAAGCAACATTTTTTTAACTATATCATGTTTAAAAAAATTAAAATTTATTTGTACTAAATTAAATTAGTTGTCTTTACTTTTGTTTTGCCAGAAATAAAAATAATAGTATCTGTTATAAGTATATTTTGCAATGACTTTATACAGGGTATTTGCTACATTTTAGATTTTCAAATCCAAGACTTTTCATGACTAATTCCAAGAATTTTTCAAGACTTAATGAAGTTACTATTTTCTACGACAAAAACAGAACAATAAATTTAAAAAAGCATTGTAGCAACATTAATTGAAATGATAGGTATAACCACAACTGTTATACTCTACAACTTCATGATTATTAATTTTAAATTTAAAAATCAGAGTAAAGAAAGAGTTGAAGAAAAAAAATAGCTGAAAAAAATACAAAAGCAAATAATTTTTTTGCTTTTGTATTTTTTTCAGCTATTTTTTTTATACTTTTCTTGTTTATCGGAAAGGAAAAAAATACTCCCGATTTTCTGTTCTCATTTTGGAATTTTAAAAAAATTCGCCAAACTGGCTTGCTTCAGCTAGAATTTTAAACTGATAAAAAAATAATAATAATAATACTAAAACTTCTGAAATCACAAAAAGTTTAAAAGATAATTTGCTCTAGAAATGATGTTTTTTCTTTCATTTTTTTTAAAGAACACCATAGTTTTTAAAGAACATGATAAAAACATTTTATATTTTAATAAAATATGACTGTGAGTGGGGATTTTGTTACTAATTCAGATATTCAGGACACCCTAAAATGGGGGGCTGATAAATTCCATTTTAAAAATTAGATTTTTCGGCGACCTAAATCCATAACTTTCCATGATTTTTTTTTTTTTTTTTTAATAGTTAAAATTATGATATTTCATGTCAAATATTGTTCAATACCAAAATTCATGATTATCCATGATTTTTCATGACTTTCAAGGCGTGTGGATATCCTGTTTATATATCTAATCAACGGCAATTTTAAATACACATAAATGCAATATTATCATGGTTTATTTGTTATCGTTTGATTGAATAAAATCTCTTAAATTATAGCTGAAATTATTACATACTTCAAATAAAGTTCTTATTAGGTATCTTTAATATAATAATAATATTTTATGAAGTGCACAAATATGAGATATGTCATCAAGGGCGCCAGCAGGGGGGTGCCAGGGGGTGCACTTGCACCCCCCTGGCTTTTTTTAAAAACAATTAAAGAGAGACAGAAACCCAATTTTGTTATAAAAAAAAATTATTAGAAATTTTTTTTATTCAAAAATAAATAATTAAGTAATTATTGAAAATAACAATTAAAAAATTGTCTAATCAAACAAGAATTGTAATCGTCTTGTTTGCTGTCCAAATCTGTTTATACCTTTTTCAATGAATTCTGAGTCAACTTTGATTCTTTTCTTATGCACACTGAGCATGCACAAACTACTTAATCTCTCGTGAGACATTGTAAACCAATTTCATGTTTTGATGTGTCGCATTGTACTAAAAGTGCGTTCAATAGTGCATGTAGTAGCTGCAAGAGTTAGGCCAATTTTGATTGTCTCCGCTACAGCTGGATAAAACGGTGTGGTCTCAATAACTAAATCGATGTAATCGAGGGATTCATAAGAATTTTTTTCTATTCCTCCACATTTCGTACCACGTTGTGGCTTCAGTGATGAAATTCGGTAAGAGCAGATCTTTATACACAGTATATATATCTTCGAAAACTTCAAGATATGACGCTTTGTCCAGTTTGTTCATCGAATTCGGGTGAAGCTGTAAGAGTGAAAATGCTTTTCTTTGTGTAGAAGAAAAACGGTCTTTCAACGAAGATATAATGGAGTCCAAATAAAAAATAAAGATTGACCTCCAGAAAAATTCTTCAGCGTTTTCAGAAGGCACATTCAATCTATGAACTTGTCTAGATGCCACTCGAAGTCGATTCAATAACTAATTCTTCGCAGATGTGTTCGTGAAAAATGCAGTAAACTCTTCAGAAGCATTGTTTCGACGAATTTGCAGCACATGTATCAATTTGACTACATAATCAGTTACTTCTTTTAGATCTGTGTTTACTTTTTGAAACTCATTGCACACAGCTTCAAGTTTTGCAGAATAAGTAGCAATAACAAAAAGTGATACAATGTATGTTGGCGTTGTAGCAGCTGTTGAAAGTATATTAGCTTTCAGTTTGGTGTTTTTGTTTGCCGCTTTTTCTGTAAGGCCCTCTAAAGCTTTTATAATTCTAACAAACTTCAGAAAATCATCTGGTACTCTTGTACTTTTCTGACCAGCGTGTTTCACAAAGTAAAGGGATGTTAGTAATTTATTTTCGTTGCAAGGTACTCTTTCTAAAAAAGCTAATTTCCTTCACTGTCCCTATAGTATTCTGTACTTCTTTAACGCAGTTTAAGTTGTTGATAAAGAGATTCATACATGATTGGCACAATGAAAAAACACAGCTTTAGGAAGCTTTAGCTTTGGCTTTGTCTCGAATCAATTTTTGAACGCTACCTTCTTGACCAGCCATTGCCATACAACAGTCATATCCTTGACCACAAATCGTGTCATATCCAAATTGCAATTATTCAGAAATTGAATGATTGTTTTTTAAATAAACTTAGCGTTCAATTCTTCTAGTGGGGTAAAGCCGAGGAATTCTTCACGCATTGTCGTCTATTTGTTACTCTCATTAAAATGTACATACCGGACACCGATGGATAACTGCTCTGTTCCACTAATATCTGCTATCTCGTCGACCAATATCGAGAAAGCAGATGCCTTTTTCACATGTTTGATTATTTCATCTCTAAGCACGTCAACTTATTCTGTATTTGATGTGAAATGTACAGTGCATTTCTTGCTCTTGATTCCAAATGTACCTTCAAAACTTCGTCTCCAGATTCAACACGAGAGTGCAGCAGATCTTTGAGAACAGATCCTTAGTCATTTTAGCCCCAAAGAGGAAGTTCAAACACTCGAAAGTAATTTTTTATCTAAACTGTCAAAAAAAGATTTTTTTCTTGGCCAAATATCTAAGCTATATTTTTAAATTTCATTTTAATAAAATATAAATAATTTTATATTTTCCATTAGTTATTTAGTTTAACATAGGTGTATAACTCAAACTGACTTCTCACAACTGTAAAACTTCATCAACACAAAAAATGCCAATGTTAAGCGTGCACAAACACGTTAGTATACGAAACTACTGTTTGTAGTTATTCGTGTTTCAAAGTCAGTAGCTATGCCAGCGCCATCAATACAGTTTCTCGTGGCCAAAATTTGCAAGTACAAGAAATTCATACTTTTTTTTAAATATCTTGTTAACAATGAAGAAATGTATCTTGAAAAAAATTAACAGGTGAAAGTATATGTAATAGCAACAAAAAAAATGTAATAACAGAATATTTGTAATTTTTTGTTTTAGGGGGGTTAGTTTGTTAGAGGGTTGCACCCCCCTTTATATTATTCTGCCGGCGCCCTTGTATGTCATAGGCACTATTTTTCCAAGATACGCCTCTGGTAAGGCTTTGCTATACTTAATCAGAATAACGACACAAAAGCTCTAAGTACACAATATATTTGATAAGAAACTAGGAGAAAATAATTTACACATTTCATACAAGACAGAAGGATAAAAAATTAATGACTTTCAAACTTAAGACTTTTACAAATAAATCTTAATAAATTCGGTGATTTCTCATTATTTATGGTTAGATATACATTGATAGTTGAAGTTTATTGAATATAAAAATATAATTTAAAACATACTTACTGCGTTCAATGAATTGACTAAATCTTTCTTATTATTACATGCTAGTCCACTTAAAAGTTTGCCTTCGATACCATTTTTGCGTCTTAAATTTACTAATGCTTTATCAGCATCTTTAGTTTCACACCAAATTTTTTTTGCAGAAGATAAATCCTCATCATCTGTAAAGATAAATATACAAACGTCACAACTATGCAAATCGGCAACTGCAATATTATATAACGATTGTGAAGGTTTTTAAATTATTACAAATCTAACAAAAAGAAAATATTTATATGTATTAAATAAAAACGAACAAAGTTATAAACATATTAATGATAAATGGACACACGCCAATCTGAATAATTCATAATCATAACTTTACAACAAAATAAATAACAATAATAATCCAATAAAGGAGTTTGAATGTTTGTATATAGTTATAAAAACCTTTTAATTACTAAATACAATCAATACCTTCTGGTTTTGGAGTTAAAATTAGATCAATGGCATGCTCCCAATCACCTTTCAGAAGTGATCTAAAAGAATTGAAATCATAATGTACTTTTATTAAAATCTAACAGTTTTCTTGCATGTAGCTAAATAGTGCAAAATAAATTTCTGCACAGTCTTATATTCTTGATATTTATAAAAAAATGTTTTAATAATTCAATTTAAACTGCCCAATTAATAAATGACACATTTATAAAGCACTATAAAAATTCTATCTTCAATCAAAATTACATCAAGACTAATAATCAAAAAATGGTACTTTGAGTGGTACTTTTTTCCCTTTCTTCTTTGAATCTCCTCCCTCCCAAAAGTAACATAGAGCTCAGACATATCTCACAGCTTCACCACATGTTTAGAAACATGCTTTATTACACTCCAACATTTAATAATATCATTGATTTCTCCGTCAATACCACTACACCAAATCGTCTTTTGTCTTCCCTTTTTCTGTTAATCTTGAGAAAATAATCCAAAACTCTTCTCATATTTTTCTGATCTTCTTAATACACAGTGAATCCATTATTTCTAATTTCATAAGCAACTCGCTTTTGTTTGCACATAATAAATATGTATGTTTAGATATAAAAAACAATAACTATTTGTGTCAATCATCATATATAAATTGAAAAAATGTACCTAATAAAATAAGAAAGGTACCAATTAAAAGAATTGCAGAGTGGACCTTTAAACAGTATTCAAAATTTTTCAGTAATAACCGTCAAAACTTAAACCAGCTAAAAATTATGAAAAATCTGCAGTAGTTGGCATTTTCACAGAGCAATTTCAAATTGTGTTTTATTAACTAAACCAGAGTTTCTTAAAGTGTGGATCACAACCCCATTGGAGATGCAGGAAATGCAGCAAGTGGTCACTAAAAATTTCAGCAACTTTGATATTTCTTTAACTAATTATAATATTTGCCGAGTTATTAAATGATTTGAAGTTAAACATTGATTTTAATACGAAGTAGAAAATTTTTGGACTGCAAAACTTTCCAATAATTTCTGAAACTGTCATAGTTGTTTTTCCTTTCTTCTGCCACTTATTTGTGTGGGACAGTTTTTATGTCTTTAATCACCATAAAATCAAAGAATCAATCAAATCTATAGAATATTGAAAAAGTGCTGCCTCCAGCAGAGTCAAGTATTTAACCAAGATTTGATAACACAATTAATAGTAAACAGGCACACAATTCCCACTGATACTTAATCCTCGCTATTGTGAGTTTTCATAGTAGTGACCTCCCGGTCGCTTCACTTAATGGACGGATGGTAGCTAATGATTAAATTTTCCAAAAAATTTAATCTATTTTATTATTATCTTATATTTTAAAAATTTTGTTACTTATTTAAAATTTTTACATTGTTCTCTTAAAATTAAAGATTTAAGTTAAAGACCTAAAACTGCAATAGTATATTATGATACAGACCGAAATTTCCACTCACGCATGTCAGATTTATGCAATGATTATGAGGTCCCACAAAATTTTCATATATGATATTGGGTCTTGACACTAATGAGTTTAGGCAACCCTGGAATAAACTATGATTTTTGAAGACTTAATGTTATTTTTATTCAATTGATTTTATAAAGAGCATTATAGTTTGTCTATGGTAAGAATTCCCTTCGCCGTGAAGTCTGAGGCCGTCTATTGCTCTGGAAACAAGAATAGCGAATTTCAGAAAGGGTAGCTTCTCTTCACTCTAGGGCTAACACAGTAGATCGAACAAAAAGATTCCCTTTCTCTCGCTGACCCGAGCCAAATCCTATCATAAACAGTAACCCAACCTTCCCACTTGAAATAATTATACCTCGTTACCATAGTCACCGCCACGGGTCCAGACGAATGGCATGGGGAGTTCTTACTTTAGACAAACTATAGGCTGAGTGCTAAAGGATTAAGCTAAGATTGATTAGATCACCTATAACAATAAACTCATAACACCAATTTATTAAAAATTTTCATACTTCAACAAACTATAAACAGAACATTCTTTATAAAAATTTAAAACAAATGAAGGGTCAAATTATTATCGTTTGGCTTTAGAGTATTGAAGCATAGAAATAGAGTTACCTGCCAATTGCATGAGTAGGTACACAAGATGTCCCAAAACGCTGCATACCATAATAGTTTATGAAACCTTTGGTAGACAGAGATTGCATTGCTTGTTTAATTACATCTTCAGACCCATAAAACTGTCTACAAGGAGCAAAAAAAATTTAAAAACAATTGTTAACATACAACCTCTTTTGCAACATAAGTTTATGTCTAAATTAAGATAATAGAATTACTTTAAATGTGATCTCATAAAACACTACTCCCTTTTTAATATACACGGAAAAAGGGTTTTAAAATTATTTTCATGTTCAATATAAGATATGACGTTTATTAACATATATAGTGCATCATTTTCATTTTTAATCAAGACAATCTTTAATATTGGCCACCAATGTCAGTGCTTAAATTTAACTAAAAATTATAATTGTTGGCAAGTAATTGCTGAGCAGAGTTAAAACAAACAACAAGAAAAATACTATCAAAATTTTTAATTTTGATGTGCAATTATTTAGAATTCAACAACTAAATTGGACAAAGTTTTAAAGAAAAAATTCATTTAACCCTTTGCTGACTGCTGGGGCAACATTTGAAACAGAATGACAGGTTTCACCTTGCTAGGAGCCATAAGCAAAGGGTTAAGTATAGTCTTTATAAACATAATTTTGACAAAATCCCACAGTGTTAACAATTTTAACTACCAAATAAAACTAAATAAAACTTTTGACGTTAATTATTGTTAGTTTTAAAATTAACAAATTCTTATTATCATAAATAAAACTGAAGATATATTCTTCTCTTATTCATGTTCAATAATAAGAAGTATTTCAGGGCAAAAATTTATACATAACAATGAAAAAGCAATTTTGAAAATTAATAAAAGCTAAATAGTTTAAATTTTCTAGTAAAACTTTAGTGGATCTCTAATTTAAAGTAGAGTCTTTGTAAAAATTTTAAAAAAATATATATATTAATTATAATACAACAGAGATTTTTATATTTAAATCTTGTACAGATGGGGGGAAAAAAACAGTAAATGAACTTTAATAAAAATAACAGTGTAAAACTGGAAAGGCATTAGTTTATTATTAATGTTAAACAAGAAGAGATATTTAAAGACAAAAATTTATACATCACGAAGCAATAGCAATTTTGGAAAATTACATAAGCTTAATAATTTCAATTTTCTAGTAAAAATTAACTAAGTATCTGATTTAAAGTTGATCCTTATAAGAATATAATATAAAATCCCTGAAACTTCCATTTCATTGTATACGCCCATATTTAGTTCCGATATACATAAATAAAATTAAAGGAAAAAAAACAGTGCATTAACTATAATAAAATAAAATCAATTAAATAAAGAAAAGAAAACAAACCTTAAAACAATAATAAAATGATTCCCAGCCAAGTCACCCAATCTAATTTGGTCTGGTTTAAATCTGAAATAAAAAAAAAATAAAAATAAGACCAAACACTCAACAAATGTCTGCTGTTATCAAATCAAAGCTTACTTACTGAATGTTACCCACTTTTATCATTTGAAAATGCTTATTAATTCCAAGAAGTTTCCCACATGGCAATCTATAAGCTGAAACTATTTGACTTGTTTTTGCTCTTTTATCTTTTGTTCCAGCATAAGAGAATATTTTTGGTTGAACCCTTTAAAACAAAACAAAATACTTTAAAGTGAAATATAAAAAAGCAAGCAATTTAATCAAAATTAAGAAGGAATGTTCTAAATTTTACACAACAAATAAAAAATGAAAAAAAAAATTCGTTAATCACTATGGAGCATGTCTGAATGAAAAGCATAAATATTAGTAACAGTTTAATGTAATGTTTAATAGGTCTCTTATGCATAAAATTTTGAAAAATATTTTTCTAAACAAATTTATCCCTGGTAGCATTGAAAGTAATACTTTAAACTTATAAAACGATACTTGAATTCGCATTCAAAATTAAAGAGCTGAACAGAAAGAGAAAAATGATTTTTCTGAAAAGCTATTTAATTTTACAGACATTATAACTCTTTTGGTTTTACTATTTTGATTGCCTTTAAATTAACTTAACAAGTATTGCTTTATTTTTCCAATAAGTTTTGTTTTAGATAGTTTTATTTAATATTATTTTCAGTCTGAAAATGATAAATAATATAAAACAGACAAAAATTGGAATTTAGTTTCCAATAGCAATCATTTTTAACAAAATAGTTATTATTACTACGTAATTTGCAACCAACCTAAGAACACTTTTATTATGAGTAAAAAAAAAACTTTTGTCATAAAACAAAATATAAAACTTTCTTAAACGTCTACATTAAAGAAAGCTAAACACAGATTTACTTTAATTATAATTGAATAGAATATTAATTCAGACATAAATTACTAAATAGCACATATCTCACTTCCTAAATAATAATTACGAAGCATTTATATGAATTTAACACAAATGCTAATATTAATTTATGCAAATTAAGACATAAATTTTGATCAAAAATAAAAATTACAAGAAAAATTATGAGGACAAATTACGGAAAAATTCCATCAACTTTAATATAAATTTTAACTTTGTGAAAATACACAGTAAATAATTCTAAAGTCATTTAGGGTAATTACATTTTTAGATAATAAACAAATGTTAGGTGACAAAAAATATGTTTGAAATTTAAGAAATGATAGCGAATACATGGCCAATTACAATACAATACTTACTTTTCTATCATTTTCAAGTCAGAATTTACACCAAAAAATAAAATATGATTCATATTGTAAGAAATTTAAAGAGACCAGCAACAAATAAAAAAAAAAGTTGAAACAAAATGCTTAGCACAAAAGGCAGGAGTATGAAGAAGTGTAATGATATTATTAAAACAGATTGTAAATGATTCTGGAAAATTATCAGTTTATAAAATGTCAAATTTCTTCTGTTATGTAAGTATTAAAAAAAATCCAAAGTAGCAAAGAAAAGTAGTTTTATTATTTTTTAAATTTTTTATGAAAAGAAAAAAAAACAGATTAACTAGAAAATTTACTAAGCATCTTTACTAAGCAAAAACTTTACTAAGCATCTAATCTTTTTCTTATAACAAAGTTGTTTGCGTAACTTATTTGTATAAACAGTTAAGTTTTAGTTTGTGATGAGCAAAAGAACATAGATAAGAAGGTTTATGATATTTTACTATTTCTTATGAAAATTAAAATAATTTTTTTTTACTTTATAAACTTTATTAACAAACTAAAAACTTTATTGAATAAATTAATTAAAAACTTTATTAGAAAACTTAACTTAAGCGAATTAATGAACTTTAAAGTAATGAACTTATTTAAGCTATGCATTTTTTATTGTTACTTTTTTTTAATTAATTTATTTCTATAAATATTATATTCAATGAAAAATATTTAAAAAAATATTTTAACTTACTAGCATATTATTACTATCATATTATCAATATTTCTCTAAATCCAGAAACAAGTTGACTATTTAAACATTAAAAATAATAAGACCAAATAGACAATCTATATATAGTCTGAAAAATCTGTTGTTATCCAAATTTTTTTAGCGTATAAAAAACAATTATATTTTTGCAAGAAATCAAACATTAATTTAAAAATATATCTAGCTATTATATATTATCTCATGAAACCTATTCTTCAGTTTAGAAAATTGAATGATATTTATTTAAATAAATTTAGGTATCTGAAACATTATCATATTAGAAATATGAACATTCAAAATAAAAATGTTGCTTTCTTTAATATATTAACTAATTTTAGTAGCAAAAACTGATTATGTGCAAGCAATCTTAAACAATTTAAAGATGCAAAAAATATTTTAATCAATGCAAAAAATACATATATAAGAATATGAAAAATATTAGCAAGTAAAGATAATTAAATGAATAATTGTGTGTATTATCTATGAAAAATAATGGAAAACAGGAAAAAATTATAATTAATATCAATGACATAATATAAATAATAATTAAAATGATGATTAATAAAATGCCATCTAATAAGATAATCAGAATTTTAATAATCACTTAAAATAAATAAAAAAAAATTTAAAAAATATACCTCAAGAAAGAAGATATAGTATTAATTGCATCAATTGTGTCTTTATTTTCTTTGTATAAAACAAAATGGGAATAATTTCCACCAACAGGGGGCTGAAACCTTTTGCCTGCAAAAATAAATGAAATAAATAATAATCAAAACAAATGAATTAAACAGAAATCAATCAGAATTTTTGATTAGAAATTTTTTTTTCTTTATTTCTAAATTAAAATTTGTAAACAAGTTTAACACGAAACAAATCTCAAAATATGGAGTAAATGAGAATCATATACTCAAAGCAACAAGTAAAAACTTCCAAGTAACAAGTAAAAACAAGTAAAAACTTCCAAATAAATTAAGATAATGAGCACATTGAGTCAAAACAGCCTAAATAACTTTTTATATAATAATTAGTTTTTCTCATACAAAGATGCCATTTTAATGGTTTGAGGTAAATTCTTTGAATATGTTAATTAATTAGTGCTACCTATGAATTAAGTTATTAAATCAAATACAAAAATAATAAATTTACAGAGTAAACATACTTTTTGATAGATTTTTGACCCTTAAAATATATACCCACTGTACAAATACGTGGTCCCACAGATTAGTCAAGCTTGTCAAAAGCTTGTTATTTTTGCTGTTGCATTTTCCATGCTTCTAGAACTAAACACACATCTCAAAAATAATTTGAATTTATTAAGGGAAATACTCGAAGATAATTTTATGAAGAAAATGTAATGAAAACTATTGTAATGTAAAATGAAAACTATTTAATATTATTTAATTTAATAATGATAAAACAAAATTTTGAATTATAAAATCCAAGATTTGAACCAAATTGGGAGAATGGTTAAACTTAAAAACAATTTAAACCCTATTTGTGATTAAAATATACTGAATAATATATTTTTAGTTAATTACACAGTAATTTAATTAACTAAAAACATAAAATATCACTTTTAGCGAAAATCAATTTTTGTTCAAGAAAAAAAGGAAAAAAACTGTAATTACATAAATTATATTTTACAAAAAAAAATTACATTTCTTAATAATACTACATATAACTGAATTATACTACTTAATAATACTACATATAATATGAAGTTTTACCTTTTTGAAAACATTTCTTGACAATTATATATTTTTTTCCATCTTTATCTTCAGTAGCTGAGTCAATATTATTATAGCTTTGCCTTAATCCAACATGAATTTCTTTTCTAGAATTTTTGTCCATTTCTGAAACCTTTACAAATGAAATCAAAGTTACAAAAATGAATAATTAAAGAAAGAAAAAAAAAAGATTGAAGTTTTAAAATTTAAACAAAAATCAGTATTTTAATACAATACACCAAAGTCAATATTAATCATATCATTTCATTAAGAAAAATAATAACTGCTCATTTATTTCAATTGAATAGCGATTTTCATATTATAATTATATAAATTTTAAGATTAAACTAAGGAGATCTTTTTGAACATGTGAAATCAAACAAACTAATTGAAATCTAATATACACTAAATGAAATCTAATATTCATTAAAAACTTACATCAATTAATACTTCATTACATTCTTCCACATTATTAGCTAAATCTTGTAGTTTTTTCAAAGTATCTTCAACAAGTAAGTCACTAAGCTGTTCAAAAAAGTAAAGGTTTCAAGATAAATAATAAACATGACAAAAATTTTATGCATTCTAAAATTATTTATAAAAAAAATTTAGAATAAATTACAAAATATTATATATTCAAAATGAACAAAATGAAAATATGTCAGACTTGTCAAAAAAAATTAGTTCATCTCCATACTTGTTATACAGTGTAACCTCGAAAATTCCCGCTACTCGGAAAGTATGGATTTTGGAAAATTCTAGATTTCATATATTTTACTTAAGCAAACAGAAAAGCAAAAGTTATGGCCCCAATGTTAATAAAAATGTTATAAAAAAAGCACAATTCCAACGTAAACTTGCACGCTCTTTTACTCCTCTGTTTGGCAGGGTATTTATGAATTTTTGTATGGTTTAAAAAAATCTTGATATTTAAATGTGATAATCACAAATTTTGAGATGCATTATGTGTAGTCTCTTTTTTGACATGCTCGATTAGCAAAAATAAAATAGTAAATTTATATTGTTAAGCCATTTATTTTTGAAGCAGTTATGACATATTTTAATGTAGTTTTTAAAATCCAGATATTTTTAATAGAATACTCAACACATCATTTTTAAATACATTTAAGTTATGTTATTTTAATGAATCTTTATTTCAAGATAAATTAAGTATTCAAGTGTAAAATATAATTATCTAACGAAACTCGAGGTCAAACAACACATAGTTCTAAGAGCTACCATTCCACATATAAGTAACTAACACACAGCCAACTTCAGCAAAGCTAAACAAAATAACACTCACTTCCAACTGAGAAATTCTAAGAACTATTAGCCTGATGCCAACTGAGCATGCTCGGAACATAAACATTTAAAAATAAATAATCCATTTTTGACATGCTTAATTTCCTCATAAATTTTCCCATTGTTCATCCAGCAGTTATACTTATAGATTTTCACTTGGTTTCTATGATATTGATATTTATAATCAGGGGTCTGTCCAAGTCAAATTTACTACCGTTTAGCGGTACCTTCACAAATTAAACTGTAAGAAAAATGGTAGTTTTACAAAATACTTTTTCTTAAAATTTTATTTTTGTATCCCATAAGAAACAATACACCATATATTTTTAATACATTTTTGTGTTGATTTTTTAAAATAATTTTTAATTTTCACAAATGATGTCTATATTTTCACAAAATAGAAGAAAATACGAAGAAATAGAATAGAAGAAATAGAAGGAATACCTCACAGAAAAACCTAGACAGACCCCTGATAATACATTATTATGATACATGAATTTTGAATTTCACATTGAAGTAATTACTTTTTACAAAGCACTCTATTCGCAAAGATTTTGCAGGAAATCTATGTTTTATCATCAGCTCCAGTTGTCATTATTATATAATTCTCTTTTTTCATAATTTTCATTGTTTTTTTCTTTAAAATTTGTTGTTGGTTTCAATTTTATTGTGGAATTTCTGATGCATTGCACAACTTTCTTTTGAAATTGTAGTTTTTAACTGTTTTTTACATGATTTTAGATTTATCTTTTTATTAGATGGAGAGTAGTGGCATTCAATTGATAAAGATGGATAAAGCTGCTAGAGAGAGCAATGGCTGACAATTGACAGTAGAGCTAATAGAAGAAGAAGATTCTCAGATTCTGGCAATTTTAAATCATCATTAACTATGCCACATATACATCTAACAACAAAATAATTTCAGTTTGATTTCTTTTGACAATTTCATTGCTTGACTCTTGCCATAAGTCATCATAAACAATACCACACAGACATCTAATAAGACAAACCAATTTTTTTTTTTTTTTTTTTTAATTTTATAAATTATAATACAGATTCTTACCACTTAAGACATCCTTAAATACACCACATAAACATCTGATAAAAAATTTCAGTTTGAAATAAAAACATACACAACTTGTAACATTATACATGTGAAAGAAAAAGAATTGAATCAGAATACGAGAAAATATTATTTATTCCGAATGAAACAAAATAAATATTAGTTATGCAAAAAATACTAGTGAAATTTAACTTTTATAGCAGCAAATCAGTATCAGTTCATTGTTACAGACAGTCATCGAACCACTTTAATTAAATAAACTTTAATAAAACAAAAACTTTCACAAAAAACTATGGCTACCAAGCAGTCCAAAACATGTGCTATGTATTTATTATTTAAAAATCATTGATAGAAAAATAATTATCTGGGGGGTGTAATATAAATTTAAAAAGCAAAACTTATAAACTATTGTCAATATTATTCTGAATCATCAATATAAAACTAATAATTATTCATCATATGTTTATTTTGAACATTAATCTATTTTAGAAGAAAATTAAAGAGAAAAAAAAAAGCATGTAAAATGCTTCCTAAATAATATAAAACTATCTCAGAATATAATATCCCAGTTAAACAATTAAAATCCAGGGGGGGGGGGGGAAATATTCAAAATATCAAACTAATACATACTTTGCTGTCTAAAACTGGTTCTGAGGGCTTTTCTAAATTAGTTAAGTGAACAACATTCAGCTTTGAGTCAATTTCATTAACAATAAAATCAGAATATCTAAATGAATATAAAATCATATTTAAAAGAAGGAATTAGATTAATACAATTAGAAAGGAAAATAAATGTAATGAATTTCACAAGATTATCACAATAAATGAATTTCACAAGAGACTAACTGTAATTCTCTGATACTTTTACGAAAATTATTTTAGTAAAACCTAATTTAAAAATTTTATAAAAAATTATTACAATATCATTCAGAGCTTATTAATATAATTAAATTAATGGATCACAGACTAATAAGGTACACTAATACACACAATTTATTTAATTCAAATAGCATAAACAAATTTTTAACCAATGACTGTAAATGCTCAAACTACCTCATAAATACAAAAAATTTATTTTCTTAAGAAATTAAATGCAAAAACTTTTTATATATATTGAATTCTTATAATCAGGGTGCAAAATTGGCAAATTTGGGTGCAAAAGTTAGAAATATACTCTCCATACTAATTGCATTTGCCATATTACAATTAAGTATGGAGAGTATATATTTTAAAATTTAAAACGTTGAGTTTAAAATTAAATTATGAAAGATTTGATAAATGTGCCTTATTCCAAAAACACAGGATGTGTTTTGAAATCCATCGTTCTTTTATATGCAGCAAATAATGCTGATTCAGACACTTTTTATTAATGAAAAAGTTCCTTATTCTATGCTGCTATATTTTAAAAATTGTTCCTATTTATTATGAATGTAAAATTATGGTGAGTAAAAATTTTAGTTTGGATCTAAAGAACTGAAATTCCATGGCCTGTTAAAATGCTCATTGCTAAGCAATTATATTGGTAATTATTATTTTTTTTTTTTTTCACATTGTTCAGTTCTTCCCTGCGCCGGCCAGGTGGCCGAGTGGTTAGCGTGTCTGACTGCGAAGCCAATGGTCACGGGTTCAAATCCCGCTCTGGGCATGGATGTTTCTCTCTCTGTGTTGTCTTCTGATGTGTGAATGTGGTCCACCTTATGAACGGGCTTGTGGCAGTGTGGCGTGGGTAACGTTGCTCGCCTCCGTGACTTTGGTTCACAGGTGCCCACTGGGAAACGATAAATGAGCAACACTCTCGGCATCTCCCATGGCGAAGAACGAAAGTTCAGTGCCTGCTGTTATTTAAAAAAAAGGTTCTTCCCTGTGTCCTCAAAGAGAAGGTTTCTTCCTGATAAAATGTCAACCACCTAATGACTCTGAATGAAACTCCTTATATCAAGCATATTTATAACCAAAAAAAAACATAATTTTTACCTAAAAGAAAAAAAGAGCTTAATTAAAACTTACTCCCCATTAATCAATATTTCGAATTATTTTTTAGAAAAACACAAAATAATTTCTTTACGTTTCTAAGGAATTTAAAAGATTTTCTAGAAATTCTTCATGGGCTACTGAATTTTCCTTATCTTAAAGTCTCTGAAGCATCCTATAGATTGAAACAGGTATAAAAAATAACTCTTTTTTTGACATTTGTGGAACTCTTTCTGAGTCATTTTTTGTAGTCCTATTAGAATAATTAAGATTAAAACATTTCTTGTTAAATAATGAGCCTTAGTTAAACATAAGTTCAAAGAATAAAAACTGTGAACATATAACTATGTCTGAACTATATGATTAAAATCACTATATATATATATATATATATATATATATATATATATATAGTGAAGCATGTAATCAAAATAATAATAAAAAATAATTACTACATGCATTTTAAATGCAAAAACTGCCCTAGGAAGACAAAGCAAAGTATTCACCTTTCTTTCAAAATTGCACTAAAACCAGGTAAACTGCTGATATATTCTGTTATACCAACATCCGGTTCTGAAGCTCGGGTATAAATTATTTTATTGTTATCAACTTTAGTTTCGGAACTCAATATTGTTTTGTCTTCCTTTTCCACACATTTTGAAATCGCATTTGCATCCAGAGCAACTTTTTTTGAAGAGAAATTAGACTCTTTTGATTCCTCTTCCAATTGTCTTTTTGGATTTATTTTACCATCCATTTTAAAAGTTTCACTTTAGGCTATTTATATTTAATAAAAATGTACTCAATAAGTGAAGTTAAATAATTAAATTAATTAAATCTGTGACTAAAAGAACACACCAAATAATGTTCTATAAAACATAAAAACCGTGAGTAAAAAAATTATGCTACGTTTTCTTTATCATATTAATATTACAAAAAAATAAAATTCGCACTGATTTTCACGCTGTTTTTATGTTGTTCAAAATTGATTATTGATACCGTTCCTTCACCTCTGCTTCACCAAGAGCTTGATGTATCACAAATGATCCACATTTGCATCAAGGCCATAACAGACGCTTATAGACCGTTTACTCTTAATACAAAAACATCGCGAATGCGATTTCGGAGATACGAAGGAGAACCTGATTGGTGAAATATTTGCCCACGAAGAACCAGCTTCTCACTCGCATCTCTAAACTCGTATTTACGATTTTTTTTTTTGCGTCCAGTGAGAATAGCCCTTCACAATTTAGGGCTCATTCGCATGTGCAAAAAAATCGCTGGTGCAAATTTGGAGATGAGATTGAGAATCTGATTGGTGAATTATATTCTTCAAAGTGCAAGTAATGATACAAAGCGGTCACAGTTTTAGAATGATAGGGGGGGGGGGTATGGAGTTTTGGGTGATTTAACTGGAAATTTAGGGAATTATTGGTTATTTCCATGACTGGTAGGTAGGTATTTTTGAATTCGCGATCGCAACGAACTATAGGGGGCGTTGTTGTATGTGCCGAATCCCTGCAATTTCCATATGAACAGTCATTCAGTTACACTGGAGACGTCTTTAATGTAGCATGTAGCATTGTAACGTTCCATCTTTATTGTGGCTGTTTAAATTTAAAAAAGAAAAATGTTTGTTTTCTTTCTTATGCAAACGAAAACAAAATGGTATCTCTTTTTTTAGAGAAGGAACATCCAGAACACATCGGAAAAATATTTGTAAATAAAGAGAAAAAAAATAGGTATATTCTTATAAGAGTTCAAACCTAATGCCTGAGAAATAGTTTTACTAAATTTAATGGTATAACATGAAAGGCCCATTTAAATTTTAACGTAAAATAAAGAATGCTTACTAAAAAAAAAAAAAAAAAAAAAAACATTCTTTTTTTTTCGCCATTTTTTAGTGTTACGAAAATGCGTCTTTGGAACTTGCTAAAAACAAAACAAGATGCAATTTTATTTTTTTAGGAGCGAAATATTTTATTTAGTGAAATATAACGAAAATGTACCAATGTCCATAACATGAAACTTTATCTTAGTAAATGTTATTTCATTTGGACGTTCAAACGTTATTTCAACGGAAATGTTATTTCATTTTGAATCTTATTTATTAGAGTTCATAATGGCTATAGAATTAGGTGAGAGAAAAGTTTGTTTTGAATCTATGCTAATTTTTATATCGGCCCATTTCCCACCGAAATCCGATTGACTACTTTGATTTTAAATAAAATGTTTTATTTTATGATTTGTCGCAAAAATTTTAAGTGTAGATTGGCGGCACTTAAAAACCGCCAAATCTGTAGCGGCGGTGGCGTTAATACGTAAGTACCGAATTTTTATTCCATACTTTTCTGAATCATATTACTTCAAACATTAGAATATACAAGAAGTATACATAAACACATAATGCTATACCATTTAATTTTTCAAAAAAAGTATTTTGACAACAATTTTTATCAAAATCTTATAAACTAAAAAACGTAAAATAAAGAATTCTTAGGATAAAAAACGATTTTAAAAATTCTTTATATTGAAATAAAAACTTTCATGTTTCTTTTTTTTTTATTCTTATAGTTCTTAATCAGACGTAAAAAACCATTCTGTAGAGAACTATCATCAAATAAGAAAAAAAAAATATTTACAAGCAAATTTTTTATTATAAAAATCATAACATTCACCTGTTTTACAAATCCGCAGAATTCCAAATGAAATGGTCTTCGTTTGAAAATTTAATTTTCAAATAATATATGCATAGATTATCCCTTCATTACTTTTAGATAACATACCACACATCAAAATTTTATAATTGTAAGATCTCGATATGAATTTGAATATGTAGCTTGAAAACAGAATAGCTGAATTCTAGTTGAAATTATTCTTTCAAAACTAAAAAATACTTACCAAAGAAAACGATAAAAAAATTATTAATAATCAGCACAAATGAAACTATTTCAAGTAGTTTGGATGATTCTTTATTGTTGTTTTCCGAATTATATAGATACAGCAATATATACTATTCTATAAAGAAGAATAATATTCTATAACTATTACAGTTCTGTAAGTTCTGAATTCACTTAATTCATTAGAATGACGAAAGCAATCTTGACTTCCTTTTAATTTGTAATGAATTGAAGACAGAAAAAATTATTTTACCGTAATTCACACATCTGTAACAGCAAGTAATCATGAAATTGGAAGTTATGTTGTTGGTAATAGAAAGGTAAAAATTATTGAGAAATTGTTCTTCAAATGCTTGGCGTGTTCTGCTTCAATGTTTGGCATATTCTGGTTAGTTTTTTCAAGAAGTTCTACCTTTTCCTTAGGGAATTTTTGCTTCTTATTTGCTGCTAAGAAAATGGCGTCCGTCATTGCCAATGGTTATGTGGGAACTAATGCCCGATATTTACAGTCTCCCGCTAGATAGCGTACTCGAGTGTTGCGATCGCGAATAGGTAGGTATTTTATTTATTTACGTCGCACTAGAGCTGCACAATGGGCTGATGACAGAGTAATGTATGCTATATAACAACTGCAATATAAAGAAGGTTGTATTTGCATTCGAGCAGCTAGATGAACTTCATTTTAATTACAGTATTGCAATAGTTTTCGATGAAATTTTTTTTTTTCTAAATTTCACTTAAAAATCTTACAGTACTTAAATAAAGTCAATTTTGAATTGCAATAAGTTTCTTCTTTAAATTAAAATTTATTGCAATTAAAATTAACTATAAATTAGTTGACTTTTTTATTGCAATTTTGATCGCAAATTTTAATAGCAATTGTCTACTATATAAATTAATAAAAAAAAGCACTGAATATAAATACTTAGTAACTAACCATTTTTCAAAAAAAATCAGCTTATAAGGGATATACATGTTATACTTATTAAAACGAAGAAAATTTCATTTTTTTTTTAAATTGGTAATGCAAGATATTAAAAAAATGATATAAAACAAAATGCAAAGATTAAGTAAGAAGTTAAAATCTACAAAAAGTCTATAAACTTATTCATCTTAATTCTTCTTACGAAAGGTTTCGGCTACTTCGCTGAAGCATAGCATACGAATGCATTTTTTAGAATGCCAATTTAAATTCCTATGGGTAAATACCAACAAATTTCATAATTTCATTCTCAAAAAATCCGGTTTACTCCAGGGAATATAAACCTCATTTCTTCCATCCATTGTCACTCTACATGCAAGTGTTTAAAAATTACTTTTACGGGAGCATTTTCATAGCATGCGATTCACAAATAGAATCGCACGTCAATGTGATTCTCACAAGCACGATAAGTTCACCTTTCATGTAGTTCCTAAATATTCTAACTTACATGCGCCCAGTGCAATTGCATGTACTGTAAATCCTCTTTTAGGCGAAGAACTTGCGTATATGCGAATCGCATTGACAGAGAATCCGTTAGAATGGTACATATTTATTGCCATCCTCATCAGAATAAAAATGAAGCTGAATTGTGAATCAAGTAGAGAACATTAAAATACATCCTACGTTTTGTGTTCTGCTGCAATCATTCTTAATTATTCTTTTCTTAACGAATCACTGTTAAGGAAGATGTGATTAAAAATATTAAAATTAATATGATTTTCCGAAGAACTAAAAGAGTTTCTTAATAATCTCTATTCATCTCCTCTTTGTTATCTCCGTCAATCGAAACCTGTTCTGATGTTTTTAATCTCGCTTTTCTTTTTTTTATATAATTATCTCGTTTTAACTCAGCAGATTTTAATTTTTTTAATTTCTTGCTTAAATGGTTATATGCATTTGCTGAAATTTTTACCAAGATTAAAAAAATACATACAAAGGAGGAAGATTACGAAACACTCTGTTTGCAAGATAACACTAAGCATATATATTATCTAACCCAGGGGTCGCCAAACTTTTTTGATCATCGACCCCTTTATAATTTTTCGAAATCTCCATCGACCCCATAAAAGTAATTTTCTGTTAACTAAAATAAAACTCTATTAGATACTGTGTTTGTACATTTATATTATGATTTTAAACATTTATTAAAGTAAAAGTACTTTTAAATCATTATTAATTAATTAAAGTTAATTAGTACATTTAATTAATTATTAAAGTAATAGTATTTCAAAAATTTTGTACTTTTCGTAAAAAAAATACCAAGTGTGCTATAGTTTTGTCGCGGGCTGCACTAATCCATATTATTAATGCTTACCTTCTTTTTCACATGTATTGATAATTAAAATTGATATCTAAACTAAACGAATGGTTTTATCGAAACAATAACTAATTATTCAAAACTATAAAAGTTTTAATAATGACACTGCAAAAATTCAACACTGTTCACAGTTAGCAAAGATAGCTGAAACTGCGTATGATATTTGCGTTTGTAACGTCAATGCTCGTCACACGTGACATTTGGACAAGAGCACATATGCATATGACTTATAAACCAGAAGTGCAGAGTAATAGTACGTGCCACTGCGCGCTGGTACGTAAATATTTGCTTCACCCGAATAAATATACGTTTATTAATTTATGTTCTATAAAGAAACTGATATTAAGTCAATTATAAAAAAAATCACAAATTTTACATACTCAATTAGGTATGTGTGATTTGCATAAAGAACTGTTTTTTCTTCGACCCCCAATCGACCCTTCCGATTCGGATCCACCCCCATTCGACCCCCGCTTTTGTTAAATAGACCCCTGGGGGTCTATATAGACCACTTTGGCGACCTCTGATCTAACCCATAGTGTGAAGTTTTGAAAATAAACTTTAAAGTTTTAGATTTTCTGCAAAGTTAAGATAAATAGAATGAAGCTTATATTATATATATTATAAGTGATTCCTCCATTTTGATTAATGTCAACTTACAAACGTTCAACTTTCGAAATGAATGGCACAATGGAACATACTTAAATCATACATTGTACTTTATTTTTCATTCCACATCATACATTATTAAAATTAAACATTATACTTTATTCTCTCTAAATTTTATGCACTTCTGCTTGATTAAAATTGCGATTTTTGCTAAACTATCAAATATCAATAATATGTTGGTATTGGTTTTCAATTTGCAATGTTTCCTAAAAGCCGACGATTTATTTGTGGAATCAAAGTGAACGAGGAATCGAGGTTAAGTAAATTTGTCTTGAAATCTATCGAGAAGATAAAGAAAGTTACTAGCTCGACTTCCGTGGTCACAAATGTGGAGGAGTGTTGGGGAAATGTTCTTTGAGCGCCAGCTGGGATCGAATTGGTACCCTTGAGACTGCAGCCAGTGCCAGATGCTAGACCTAGTAAGGATAGCGTATGCTTCTTGGCTAGGCTGAACTAGAAAGTTTTATATAGCTACTGCCACAACAATATACCACTATAGCATTATCTACTATACTTATACTGGTATAAAACTAATTCTCACAAAATTTTATTGAATTGAATCATATATTCAGATAACATGGTGGAGTTTCGAAGAAGTTTATTTTTCGCAAACGAAAAATTTTCTCCATTAAATTATGCGAGTGGGACAAGTTATAATTTGCTTTGTAGTTGCTACCAACTTCATTATTTCGTGTAATTATAAAGAGTATATAATTTGGAAAATCGGGTCCCAATTTAGTCAGGAGAACAGTCGAAAGTTTGGACCCCTTCATGTTGATTTCCCATTTTGCGAATTTCACTATGACTCGAAAACTTTTAAAGCTGGTAATTGAAAAATTTTTGCAATCATAAAATTCTTTTATCCAAAGATAATACCGAATAAAAAATAATTTTTAATAATTTGTGATTATTTTTTATTGTAATTGATGATGGTCGAAAAAATTTAATTGTAAGTTACACAAGTTTTTATATAAATTTAAAGAATGTAATCGGTTGAATAATTTTCTTTCTTTATTTTTTTTTTTAATTATTTTTTTTTCTTCATCTTTTTACACATTATCGGACCCGGATACTTGTTTTGTACTCGAACCATCAACTTTCTAATTATTTTCTATTCTTCAACTTTCTATTTTTTATTATTACTTATAAAGAATGTCGATTTGTATAAACAATTTTTGATTACAGAATATACGAAGGATTAGTTTTACTTTTTAATTAGATAAATGAGAACTTAGGTATGACAAAAAAAAAAAAAAAAAAAAAAAAAGAAAAGAAAAAACTAGATGATTGAAAATTCTTTTATGCATTATTCAGTATTATGTTTGAACAACGTAAGATAGAGTTTGGATTAGGAAATTTTTCCTATTTTAAAAGACTATTTAAAATGATAAAATTAAAATGCATAAACTAAGAAAGTTATCTTAATAAGATATATTATTATTATTATTAAAATAATCTACGTTATTTTAATAATAATAAAAAATGGATATTAAAATAAATGTTTCTTTAAAATTCATAAAATAACCCTCTAAAATAAGAAAATAATACATAAAAGTCTTACCTCAATTGGAGAATATAAATCCGATCTGTTAAAATGACGAAAAAAACTTTCATGATGCAAGGAATCGTTGCACCCCCTTCTAAAAAACATTTAAAAAATAAAGTATCTTTCATTAAAAAAAAAATATTTTAAATAAAATTCCACTTTAAAAAGAAATGCGTCCCACTCAAAATCCTGCTCCTCCTTATCTCAATTAGCGAATCTGAATCAGATCTGTTAAAATAGTCAGAAAAACTTATGCATGAAATTATTTCAGCCCCTTCCACAAAAAATATTATTTAAAATAAAAAATAAAAAAAATAAAAAACCTCTTTCATAATTTAAAAAAAAAAAAAAAAAAAAAAAACGAAACTAAAACATTTTAAATAAAATGTCTCTTAAAGTAATATACTTAATATCTTTTCCCCTTTACCTCAATTAGCGAAACTGAATCAGATGTGTTAAAATAGCGAGAAAAACTTTCATGATGCACGGAATCGTTTCAGTCCCTTCTACAAAAAATATTACTTAAAAAAATTTATCTTTCATAATTAAAAAAAAAAAATATATATATATATATTTTAAATGAATCCCTCTTAAAAAACAAGAAAGCTCCCCTTTGCCTTAATTAGCAAATCTGAATCATAGCTCTGGAAATCGCGAAAGAAGCATTCTTGACGCAGGGATTCCATGAAATGCATGAAATTTCCCAACACATTTTCCCAGTTGAGGTACCTTTTTTATCTTTTTTTCCAGGGACCTTTTTTACCCGACTGATTTTTCTAGGGACCCTTTTTACCGGCACCTTCTTCTCCGGACTTTTTTTTCCCCGTCTAACCTAATTTTTGAGAGAGACTAATATCCACCTCCACCAACAACGCCTGACAACTTCAGAACCCCAAGAAATAGAATGTTCATCCAAGACTAATGCAGATATTATTATTTACTCATATTATAAAGTCTTTTCATCACATTTTATTCAAACTAAAAATTAAATAAATAAAACTTTGAGAGTAGGGGTACACATTACCACCATCTCGTATAAGTGCTATATATGTATGTAAGGCTATATTGAGAGAGGTACTTGATATACGACTTAGGAGTGTGTGGCATACGTGTATATGTAACCTCCCGGTGGGTAACAAGGATAACATAAATACATAAAGTAATAATTCTGAAAGACTTGTCTGTAGTCAGCGGGGTTGATGATGTAAACAGGGATGCGATGACAGAGAACAGGCGGATCGTTCCTCTGTTGTTTTATGATATATCTTTTTCTCTATCATTTTTATCTTCTAACGCTATTCTTGTCTTGAAATATTCGAATTTCTAAGCGTACAAAATAATATTTTTTTTTTTTTTCTTTTTTTTTAAGGAATTTAAAAAGATTTTTCAGTATCGACACGTTGTAAGTTAAAGAAAAAAAATTTAAGAAAAAAATTGATTGAAAATAAGGTAGTTACGCAACTCTCTATGTACCTTGTTACTTCATATTTCATTGAAGCAATAAGTGAATCACATCATGGTTTTACAGGGAAATTAAGGGACATAGAAAGTTCTCCTGTCATCTGCTTTTTGAGATTTTTGAGGTTCTATTTTTTCGTCACTCAAAAAGATATAAATAAAAGAAAAGAGTAAAAACCAATGTATAAGAAATATTTGAATAGGAAATTTTATTGTTTAAGTAGAGTTCAAAATATGAGCTTTGTAATCATTTATCTTCTACGACTCTATCATTTTTACTTTTTATGGCTATTCTTGTCTTGCAATTTTCGAATTTCTAAACGAACAAAATAGAATTTTTTATATATATATTTTTTAAGGATTTTAAAAATATTTTTCAGTTTTGACACGTTGTAAGTTTAATATAAAATAATCGATTGGAAATAAGGTAGTTTCGCAACTCTCTATGTACCTATTGTTACTTCATATTTCATTGAAATAATAATAAGTGAATCACATCATGGTGTTACTGGAAAACTAAGAGACATAGAAAGTTTGCCTGTCATCTGCTTTCTGAGATTTTTGAGGGTTTTTTTTTTTTTTTTTTTTTTCGTTACTCAAAAAGATATAACAAAAGATAAGAGTAAAAATCAATGTATAAGAAATATTTGAATAGGAATATTTATTTTTTAAGTTGAGTTAAGATATGAGCTTTGTAATTGTCCAATTTTTGAAGAGGAATGGTACGAAATTTAAATACACGCAGTAATAATAATCATGGCTCTTGCAAGAAATCAAGATGGGGCAGTAGCACCCCTCTGGGAATCCTATAAATAAAAACTTATAGTTTACTGCAACTGTATTTATTTATTTATTCATATATATATATATATATATATATATATATATATATATATTGAATAAATACTGCTTATTACGCATCATTTTGTTCATACTTTGATTTATAAAATGAGTACAAATTTTTTTTTTTCAATTCAATGCTATAATTAATTTTTTTTTTTTTATTTAAGAAGATAAAACAAAAAAATTTATAGAAAAAAAATAATAGAACACCAAAACATACTCCTTCTATTTTTGAGCTCATAACATGTTTAATTAACATAACATATCTAAATCAATCAAGATAGAATAGAGTGCTATAAAATTATGAATGTTAATTGTTAGTGAAGTTATCTGATGCCCACATGCAAATTTATTATTCAGACAGAATATATAAATATTCACGATTTTTAAAAATTGTTGATGAATATTTTATCTGCTTGGATCACCCCTCTGAAAATTTCCACGGGTTTCTTTCTATGCTGTGATTTAATATCAGCGAAATATCAACAATGGGCGAAATATCAGCATAAGTGTTGTTTAAAAAACTGTTTCTTTTCTTTGACATAATATTTTATTAATGACCTTTGAAATTTAATTTTAATTAACTTTAATTATTTAAATTTTAGGTAATGTTTTTAAACTGTTCAGAAATTTCTAATGTTTTCCCTTCAAAAAACACATTTTAACAATGAAGTCTTCTCTAAGGGTAAGGATAGTAAAATTATTTCGGCACACGTGTTAGAAGTGGCGCCCAATATAATTTTAAAGCACGTCAATAAAATTAAGATAAAATATTATAAAGTGAAGCATTCTCTCAATCGCAAGCTGTGAGCCAGAGAGATCATGGCGGTTGAGGTTCCAGAATTTCGAGACCAACGGCATGGTGTTATAGTTATCTGAATATACAGGGTCATTCATAATTCCCTCCGGAGTTTCGAAGCGTTATAGTAAAAAAAAAAGAAGACGAATATGAAAAAAAGGAACATTTGAAATTATTCCGAAACTATTCAAGTTTTACTTACATACATTACAGGTGTTCTATGTGTGAACCCTTGATAACACGGCATACATCAATGCGATAGTCCAGTTCCTGCCATACTCTACTCAACATGGTACTGTCTATGTTATTGATAGCAGGTGTTATCCTTTCACGCAGGTCAGCTACATCACGCGGCATAGGTGATACAAAAACATGGTCTTTCACATACCCCCACAAGAAAAAGTCACACGTTGTTAAATCCGGTGACCATGGAGGCCACTTTAGAAGAGGTACGTCATCTTCGGAAGCTCGTCCAATCCATCGATGAGGTAAGTGTGTGTTCAGGTATTCACGCACATCACACAAAAAATTGCTCCAACTCACAAAAAGCTTTCTCTTCGCCTGTAAACGCCATTTTTCTTTTCTACAACTGGCTTTAGTGGTACATGTTACTGCCATCTACCGGCAACTGCTTAAATTAAAACTTGAATACTTTCGGAATAATTTCATATGTTCTTTTTTGACATATTCGTCCTCTTTTTATTACTATAACGCTTTAATTTGTATTTTGATGGGATGAACTTCAAAAAGCATATAAATTTAATAAGGTAAGGTCACGGAAAAGGTTGTGTTAGCTTCATTAATTATGTGGGTATTTGTAGTTTATAGTGTATAGTTTTGTGCGTGATTTCGTAGTGTTGTTGATTAATATCAATTTATTGATCAATTACTTTTTTTTTTTGTTTTTTACCGTCTGAAAAACAGGTATTCTGCTAGTAAAGATTAAACTAAAAACTAAATCTAGAAGAAATGTTTTTTTTTTTTTTTTAATTTCATCGAAATTGTATTTAAAACCTTTTTAATTGTATGCAAAAAATTTGGAAGTCAACTGATAAAAATTACTTTAGTTTATGCTATCTGATTACGAAATGTAAACTTAAGACCTCCCCACCACCGCCAATTTTTTTTTCACTGATCAGATGAGAAAGGAACGCTTAGAAGTCCTCCGAAATATGCTTACCTAATACTTGATTGAATTTATCATGTACACAACATTAATAATATTTAAGTAGTTTATTTTTTAAAATTAATTATATACAACAAATAGCTGCTAAACACATAACCTATAATCTTATATATAACTAATATCAAAGAAATCAATGAACAGTATAATTAATTGTATAACCGTACATAGTAGTCAATTATTGGTAAAAAAAAAAAAAATACTATCAAACGTTTATTTTACAGACATTTCGAAAGAATGTTTGGCAAACAAAGCCCGATAATTACTTTTATGTAATATTACCACAGCCCCTTTTATGATCTACTAAAAGGGACTTTTCAGGGACGCACACCCTCAATATTGAAAAAGAGTGGTTTTCCAGGAACGGTGTATAAGAAGAGAAAGTATTTTTGTTTGGTGAAGCAGGTGTGCCCTAGAGGTCGCTTAAGTATTGGAAGTGTCAAAACGATGAAAGGAATACAAAACGGAGAGATGTGATTTTTTTCGCGATTTTCACGCAAATCACGGTATAATTATAGTGCGGTATTAGAGAACACATAGACTTGAAATGGCTGTAGGTTCTAAGTTTTACACTTCACATTGAGTTCCTCGTTGATTGTTATTGATGTTTGTTTTTGAAGTGTGAAGAATTGTTCTCCTTTATTTTGTCTGTGTTAGCTATTATTAATATGCTAATCGAACTTAAGATTGACTTCAGTTTCTTTTATCTATTGTCATTGAATTCGGAACATAATATGTAAATGATTGTACACAGAAACTATTCATAGTTATTCATTCATTCATTGCTATCAATTCATTATTATTTTGTTTTGCTTATTTAAGTTAGAAAATAAATTAATAAATAAAATAAAAACAAATTTCCGTTAACAGATCGCTAATTTACAGGACTTTCCTTCTCTCTCTTTCTCTCTCTTTTTTTTACACGAAATTTAACAATGAAACTTTTATTATCAGCAGAGTTTTACAGTGCTTTCGGGTTTATGTTTCTTTTTATTTCTTTTATTTCCTCTGAGGAAGTTAGGTTAAAGTAGTAAATAAAAAAACAATTAGTTAAAATAAATCGATTAAAATAAATTAATTAAAATAAATAGATTAAAATAAATTAATTAAAATTAATTCATAAAAACAAATTAATTAAAATAAATTAATTATAATAAATTAATTAAAATAAATTAATTATAATAAATTAATTATAATAAATTAATTATAATATAATTAATTAAAATAAATAAATTAATTAAAATATATAAAAAAGAGAAATATAAAAGGTTATAATCTTAAATTCTTGATTTTATAATTACATTCTAATTCAAAAAGAAAAAAAAAAAAAAAAAACTAGACACTGGACCATTATTTCTTTTTTATTTCCTTTAATCTTCTACTTACATAAGTAATTAAAATTTAAAACTAATATTTTTACTCTAACTGCAAGCATTAGAATTCGCCTTGAATATCACAAAAACTCTACCTTTCGATTGCGCCAATATCCATTCGTATCCATTACTTCATTTGTTTATTTATTTTTAAAACAACTATAGCACTTTACAATTAGCAGTTCATTGAATTTTGAGGCTTAAATCCAATCTCCCCCTCATTTTAAAGTAAGAAATACGAATCCATCGGGGAAGAAAGACGCGTTTATTCATAAAAATACGTTTGTGACTAATTTCATATTAATAAGCATATTCAAGAAATTTAGAACAGATCATATGGTAACGTTTGATGAACAGATCAAAAGCTATTGATCTGTTCCGTAATTAATTTTGCTCACTGTATATAAGGTTCCTCTGGAATCTATATAAATTATCTTTAACTTAATTTATGTTTTTTTGTATACACTTCATTACTACAGAAAGGTAAAAAGAAATATTGGGAAAGAAGACTTTTTGACTCTTAGAAAAATTTAACGTTTCTACCTCCAACAGCATTATTAATTAATAATTTTATTTGGTTAGAAAGCATTTTTAAACATTTTCACAACAATTATATAAATTTTTAACAGTATTTAATAGAGGTTTAGAAAATTTATACCGAGTTTCCATTTGTCAGTTAAGTGTCATTTTGTTTTTAGTCTCGAGAAAATTTGTCGCAAATTTAACCAAAAGACAACTAAAAGAATAAAATAGGTTTTTTTCCTCGAGGGAGTCATTCTTTCACTTTTGAAGAAATTCATATAAATTAAGAAATAATAATCTATTTTTTTAAGTTTTTAACTAAGTTATTAAGTAAGTTATTAACTAAGTCATTAAGTTGTTAATTAACTTTTACATCGTAGAAAATTTTTCACTCACGGAAAAAATACATACTCTTCGTGATGTTTTTGGAAATTATCAGCATACGAAGGAAATATTTGAACTATTATGCTAAGTACAGATAGTATTATAAAGAATTCTATCATGTAAATGTTTTTTCTTTTTTAAATGTCAAATAAAAAATAAAAGCAATCAAAATTTTGTTACTGATTCTAACACTTTATATTATAAAGTAAAAAAAAAATAATAATAAGTACGACAAATTAATTTTTTGAATGTTTAAGCAAGTTATCTCTAATATGCACTTCTAAAATATACTTATAAATATGCACCGTAATTATCCCATGATACAGCAAATTAGCGCATTAAAAATTTGAACTTTTCACAATAGTGATCTAAATACTCATTTTTGATAAATGCCTTTTTCTTTTATAGAAAAAAAAAGTTACTGAAGAATATTTTTGAAGAATCAGTCGGGAACAGTTTTATATCTAAAATAACAAACAATCATAAAATATAAACAAATTAATCATAAACAGTAAAAAAAAAAAAAAAAAAAAAATATATTCTGATACTAATTTAGTCAAAATTTAACTTATTTTTTTACTAAAACAAAGAAATACTATTAGACTTAATTAAATAAAAATCTTTAAACAAATAATTGTTTTTCTCCCTCGTTTTATTTCCTCTGAAACTACATAGAGCAAACAAAAAATTTTAGTTTTTTTTTTTCTTTCTAAATGTATATAATTTTTACTTTTATTACCACTACTTTATATTTTCGTATGCTTTTTTTATTTTCAGTTTGTTTAAATTAAAAAGCCAATAGGGAAAAAAATATCTTCAGGCAGGTGAAAATATGTTTCAATCATAACTAATTTAACAGACATAAGCAGAAAAATAATTATTCTAAAGATTATCAGACGATCTTTTGAATAATTTTGCTGGTAAAATTTTGCTTCCCTCCTGAGTCATTTTATTTCATGTCATTTTTTCCCACGCAGACGATATTTATACACATAAACTATAAACATATTTCTCCCATTCTAAAAGCCATATGCTTTATGTTTTCTGTCTTACCCCACCCTCTAATCCCAACTAACTTTTTCACAGCACGAGGACGACCCCTTGGACAACAGGGATATTCCTTGTCGACGGAAGATCAGAGATCAGTCGATCACAAAGAAGAAAGAAGCTCCGCCCGCGAAGATTGAATCGCGCGCCGCTAAAGTCGTCTGCCCATTTTCCTTGTGATTCAGTTTCATTCATCGCTCAGATCGTGTGTAGAACAGATCTGTAGTGCGGTTGAGGATTTTGGAACGGTGGAGAATGTATCGGCGTGGAGGTGGTGGTTGTAGTGGATGCTTACGGATATTATCAGTGGTTTTAGTGTTATCTGAAGTTCTTTGCTATGAATATCAGGAGTCCTATCTCGGTGAGTGTTTTATCGATAATTTTGTTACTCAAAGAAGGGTGGGAACGATTTGTGATCACATTTTCCTCATACTCACGGAACAAATATTATTTTTTATTTTAATGTGGTATCGAACAAGAGCTGGTACATCTTATAATTTTATTTAAGGATATGAGTTGATCTGATAATAAGTTCAGCATAATACTTAGAAGAAAAATAATCTTATAATTTATTAAGCTGCACAATTTATATAAAAACTATTCTATGGTCCATAGTTTTATAAATACTTAATAAAATAAGATTTTTTTAAACTATTAGTTTCACCGCTTGAGTTTGAGATGTAATGCTCAATGATATCCATATTGTTTTAATTTTATAGAAATAATTCTACAGTAGTAAATTATTGGCTAATATAAAAATCTTCTATTTATAAAATAATCTTTTGTGTTTAGTAAATCTTTGCTATGTATTTATAATAATAATAAAATTTTAAAAAAACGTAAAATTTATGACATAGATTAAAATAAGCTTTTAGAAATACACACAAAATTTATTTTTCAAAGACGGGCATTAAATTTAGCTTTCAGAGACAGGCCTTTAAATTTAGCTTTCAGAGACAGGCCTTTAAATTTAGCTTTCAAAGACAGGCCTTTAAATTTAGCTTTTCAAAGATAAATTTAGCTTCTCAGGTATAACGGAAGTAATATAACAGTCTGTACCCATTTTTTTAAGTTATATTTAAAGATATAAAATATAAAAAACTTACTACAAAATTTTTTTTCTGATCAATTTAAAACTTTCTTTCTTGAATATAATCACTGATAACACATCGATGGATTGGAGAGAGTTAATAAACACATATAATTTAAGAGGTGTTGAAGATTTTATAGAATATATATTAATTGACGTTTTAGCAAAATAAAATGAAATAGTTAGAGAACTTCAACAATGCATATAAACGGGCATTTTTTTAATATTTTTTACATAAATTGTTTCCAGAAAGTTACATCATATGTTTCCATAATTTCCATAGAAAAATCTTATTACCCATAGGGTTATCATGGTATTTTTTCCTCCAAAATGCTCTCTTGAATAATGTGAAAATGTGGCTTATTGTAATGTTGCCCAAAGCTCTCATCATATTTATCATTATTATTGTGCTAATATCTTCTGAATTCTTATTTGTTTACGAGCAAAAAAGATAGAACACACCGTTACCACCTGGTTTCCTCTCTTCTTATATTCTAAAATGAGGATACAAAAATTTTTAATAGATTTCCAAAGATAACCTCAAAAGGGTTAACGAATACCTTAAAGGCTATTAAATTTTGAAAATTAAAAAAAAAGAAGGGAGAAAAAAAAAACAATTTTAACGATATAACTTCAAAAAAGTGATGAAAGAACCTACAACGATAAAATCATTTAAGTAAATAGATTAAGACATATACCTGTTATTTTTCCAGAAACAACTTAGCAAGTTGACTGAAATACGAATTTATTGTTCTATTTATATAATTTTTCTTTCATATCTGGCGACAGAAATAATGTTTTCTCCTCATTTTGTTCTAATTGGCCATTCAAACTCAAAATTGGTCTTCGTTATCATTGTTTATATTTTAAAACTCATTATATAGAAAAGTACGTAGCATAAATATTTTCTTTTTGGTCTAAAAAAGAGAAAAAAAAACTTTTGCACTGTAAAGAAAAAGATTTTTTAACTGTAACTCACTAAGTTTTGATGAAAAGTTTGAGATATTAAACTTACTGAAAGGTTCATATGTTCTTTTCCAAATCAAAATAAATCTAATCATTTGTTACAAAGTTAATTTTTAAAGAATAAATATTTTAACTAGTGTTATTTATTTGTAATACTTTCTCTACACTTTTTTATTGTTTTATTTATTGTGATATAATAACGATGCTTTTAATATAAAATCATTAAAGCAATTAAATTAAGCGAAATAACTTTTCTCCGAGAAAACTGAGCAAGTTGGTTGGTGTACGAATTTATTGTTTTATTTATATAAATATCCATCATATCCGGCGACAGAAATAATATTTTCTCTATTTTCTCATTTTCTTCTACTAATTGGTCACTCAAACTCAAAATTGTTTCCCGTTATCTCTGTTTATATTTTAACTCATCATGAAAAAGTACGTGGCATAAATATTTTCTTTTTGGTCTAGAAAAGAGAAAAGAAACTTTTGTTCTTTAAAGAACGGGATTTTTTAAACTGTAACTTACTATAAGTGTTGATGAAAAGTTTGAGATATTAAACCAGCTGAAGGGTTCATATGTTCATTTTGAAATCAAAATAAATCTAATCATCTGTTACAAAGTGAATTTCCATTATTTTATCTCGTGTTATTTATTTGTGATATATTTTTTTAAAATTCTTTATTGTTTAAATTATTGCGATATTAAGACGCGGCTTTTAATATAAAGCACAATAGTTTCAAAACATATATTGATTTATTAATTTAAAAAATTTTACTCATTATCACTTAATTCTAACAATATAATGAAATGTAATTACTTTTTATGAAACTAAAAATTTAAGTATTTATCTAATTTAATTTTTTCTTTTCAATCTAAATATTAATTCCTATTTTCATACTAACTGTTTGTAATAAAAATAATTTCAACCCTTAAAAACCAGCAATGTTATCAGCCATTTTATTTATGTACGCTATGAGCATTTTACTCAGCTGTCACTATCAGACCCTTGAAATGGTGGATTTGCAGAAATAAGCAATTATTTTGGATCCTTTGAATCCGTGTTATTTTAATCCTAACTCAGAAAACGATGGAATCCTAAGTTGGAAGTAAAACTAAAATTTGACTTTTAGTTCCTCTCATTTCATATTCAGGCACTAGCTGGCAACGAGGCAGTGTTACTTTTTCTTCAATACAATTGATGCAATATGTAGATTCAATTTGGAGATAATCTCACAAAAAATGTAGATAGTTCCACAAAAAACGGAAGAAAAAGGAATAAACTTGCTTTAAACATATGCGTAGTGTAAACGGAGGCACACTTTTTGCTTTAGGAAAACTGTTCATCTATTTTAAATTTTATGCATACATTTACAAATGCATACAGGGTAAACTAACCAGTGAAGGAACACTTAAGCTTCGCTTGCCTTTTAAAAAATCATATTAATTTCAAAATTCGTAATTTTAGTTAAATCACAGTGTCAACATATTTGTTACTAATTGCAAATTATGTAAAAAAATTGTAGAGAACTTACATAATATTGTTTTAAAGTTTTGGAGGTTCAAATAACAAGTAGTAAGAAGACCAAGTGAAGGAACAGCTCTTACCAGTGAATGAACACCCAGTAAAGGAACACTTAATTTTGGTTATTTTTTTAATGCTCTTTATGAATTAATAAGTCATACGCATATATAAAAACAAGCCTATTCTTGAAATTATAACATATAAATACTTGGAAAATGTTAACTTTTTTTTGTAATCATGAATTGAAAATTAAAGTGTCAACATATTAACACATACTGTTCATTCACTGGGAAATCTATGCCCAGTAAAGGAACATGCCTGTTCCCTCACTGTTTAGAAGTTGTTTTCGTATCTTTAGCATACTTTTGATGCGGAACATCACTAAAGGTACAAAAAAGTTAAAGTTAATCTTTTATTTTCATTAACTTAGAAAAATTCCCAGTAAAGGAACTCTTGTTCCTTCACTGGTTTTTCATCGTTTGGTGAGCTAGTGAATAAACACCCCCTTATCTCAGTACTTTATTATGCTATGATGCTTAAAAAAAATAAAACGTAACTTCAATAACTATATTTTGAATTCTCTTTTTCACAGTGAGAAAAATAAAACTATTACATACAATTAATTCCACTTCAAACTTATAAATACAAACACTCACCTTATAATTTTTCAGAGAAACAATGTGTTGCAGAGATAATAACAAATTAAAAATTTTTCCAGGGAAGTCTATTTGACCAGGTAATCCAAAACATTGCAAGATGACTTCCTATTGTTTGGCAGTAAGCTATTGTTACCAATCAATCTAAGGAAAAACTTCCAAATTCTTATTTTTAATCAATATATATGAAATGTTCCTTCACTGGGTAGTGTTCCTTCACTGGTTGGTTTACCCTATACATAACACTTAAAATAAACGAATAGTTTTTTAAAAACATAAAGTGTGCCCCATAACGCAACGTCTAAGGTTTTAAAGCTTAGGGTATTTTCTTATGGAGTTTAATTTTTTTTAAAATTTTCATGGTATATTATATAGTTTGCTTAAATTAATATTTTTTTAAATATAATTTTTTTTCACTAAGTGATAAAACATGTTTCAAGTCCTTAAAAAAAATTTTAAGTCTAATAATAATAAGCTTTAATATTAATAGACTGTTATAGAGAATCCTCTATTATAGAGAATCAAAATTGGAATATTAATTTTCTTTGTAAACTAAACAATTTTCCTTGAAATAGTATACCTGCAAACAGAATAATGAAAAATTTTTTAATGATGTTTAATTTTTTTTAACTTTGCACATGAGTGATAAATTTCTCGAGAAATTCTAGTCAAAAATAAGTGCTTGCTACTGTTAAGAAGTTACCTTATATGAAATGATGCAATGGACACTTAAGAAATTTAATTAAATAAATTGTACTCTATATAACTTATAATTTTTTTTAGATAAATATTTTCTACTCATATCCGTCTTTAAAATGGTGCTGTATAATTTACTTTGGAGTTATAAAAAAAGTTGCAGTCAAAAATAAGTATTGTCTGTGATAAAAAATAAAGTAGATTAAGAAAAAATGATACAATGGTCTTATAAAAAAGTTTATCAAAAAAATTGACCACCTGAAACTTTTGATCTTCTTGATATAAATAATTTTTATTCGAGTTCACATTTAAAATGGTCATTTAAATTTTACTTCGTATTACAATTCTCTAAAAATGGCTGTCAATAATAATAATTTACTTTGGTGAAAAAGTGTCGTAATTAATTTATTAATATAATTTGCACAGAAATGAATGTTTTGAGACAAATTCGCGTGTATTTTCAAATTAGTAATCTTACAGTTTGCTTCAGCTTTATAAATTTTAAAAATCGCATGTAAAATTAAATGTTTACTTTGAAATAATGGCCCAATATGTATTGATATTATGACCTTCAGTTCCACTTTGGAAATGTCCAAGATTTATCTTTCTTAAAGTGGCAGTCCTATTTGTTTTGCTTTTCAAAAATAAATTTCATGAATAGATTTTCTTAGTTCTTAAAATGAGAAGGGGAGTTGGTAAAGCCAGGTAATAACTTTAGGTATTTGTTCAAAATGGAGGGGTTTCTGGAAAAAAGGGACTGACCGGACCAGACCACGGGTGGTCTTCGTGGGAACCAGGAACGTCAAATTTACAAGAAAAGACTATTTATTATTTTTAGGCCCCTCAGGTAGAGAGAGTATCGCTCACATACCAACATTCTTATTATTTTGGGCTAAGAAAAAATCGTGAAAATTGGCGTAAACTCAATAATTATTTCTTACGTAAATTTGTTTTATATAAAAATCATTGTATTTTATAGCGACTGTAACAAATTAATTTAAAAAACTAAAATTATTTGACTTATATTATACTAAAATAATTTTGATGATTATCCTTTTAGTATAAAAATACAAGTCAAAGATAAGTAATTTGATTTAAGTTCTAAACAAAACAGCAACCACACAAACTTGACGAAACATCCGTCTCTCTATTTGGAGAGATATGCATTCTTATTCTTTATCAGGTATAACCGTTATCAATAGCATACCTTACTTACAATAAAAAAATTTTTTTTATATGAAATACTTATCATGATTTACAGAACCAGAGCGAGTGGCGATTTGCATATGCAGTTGTTGGGACAGTGTTTTATCAGCTTCATGTATTTGCTAAATAACACTTTTATTATAACGAAGTTTAATAAGAAGGGAACGATCTTCGCTGTTCAACGAGTCTTCACTTTCTACTTGTTTTTTTTTTTTACTTGTTTACAACCTAGGAAGAAATTATTCACAGTTTCGCCTTTTTCAATAGTATTTATTTTAAAATCAGTTGCCGAATTTTTAAACGTATTATTTTTAAATCTAAAGAAATAGAAATTATAACATTTTTTTTTTTTAAACTTCACCAAAAACAAAAAATAAATCTTTGCGATTTTTATAATTGCAATAATATTTAAAGCCTATTTTTTTTTTTATTGTACTTATAATTATTATAATTAAAAGCAGATGCTACACTTGCATAGAAAGTAGTTTGAATACGATGACTCATTCATAAATTTAAATTATTTTATGATTCATTATATATGTGCCTTGAGCTGTCCATATTTGAGCTTCAACCCTTTCATACCAGGTGTCGTATCGAATTTTAATGGATTCGCCTATATATTCCCTTTGTAGTTTGGGTAAGATTCCCCCTTCTTCAGTTATATTTTTTGAAGACAATTTTTAGAAAGCAACTGTTTAGAAAATACGATACAAACCAATTAAATAAACAACTCTTTTTACAATTTTAGAATAAGATACCTACTTAAAATCGTAATAACTAATAGCAAAAGCTAATATATTAAAGAAGTAAAAATAAGTTAAAAATTATTTAGAGTTAAAATTTTTTAGTGATCATGAATTTGCTTTTTAACCCATTAATGCCTGAACTTTTTACATGCCGCAACACAAAAAAGCTCATATTATAAAAGTGGTTATTTCTTTTAACTAAATGAATATTTTCTTGTGTTAGCTACTACATGATTTTTGAAAAGAATATAAAACATTTGCTTCTTGTGAAAACCGCCTTGTTTCAAATAAGAAGTATATTGTAAATAAGAAGTATAGAATTCTCGCCATTCGCGTAAATATCACTCAAGATCAATTTGGGTTAAAGCATTTCCGCGCAAAATTTTGCTGGAATCTCCTTGATTCCCTCTGTGGTTTGCAACAGTTTTTTTTTTTTTTTCTGTCAGTATTTTTTACTGTTAATTTTCAATAGAGAACTGTATTATAATAATTGTAATTCATTTTAAAAATATATATAATATTCAAAAATATTATATATATAAAATATTCAAACGGAATACCGTTTGTCATATTTTTAAAATAAATTTTGACAATACAAACAGTCTTCCACGACACGATAACTGTATGATAAATTGAGTCTCACAACTTTCAAATCCTATTCCCAAATAAATTTTTCCCTCCTTTTCCCTTTTTTTTTAGAATGAATATTCAAATACAGGGAATTCTCCTCTTACCTAAATTGCTAAAAATATGAACCCCCTATTCAGAAGAAGAGATTAACTTCTTCCTTCTCAGGTATACAAGAGCTTTTTTTCCCTCTTTTGTCAGCAAGAGCATTATTTGAGAATGCGCACGCGTGGACTGAGATTCCGATACATTATCCAGATAAGTTCACCACGTACCTATTCCCTTAAAATGAGCACCCTTCCATAGAACGGATCGGGTGTACCAGCAGCTGGTATTAATTACAACCGGAATACCGCGGTTCCGGCTCAGCGGCTCATACAAGGGTGTCATCCGACTCGACAGTCCTCGGCTGGTGCTGTCCTTTTGAGCAATTTACTTCAAAAATAACCTGGAAAGTTTCTTCTGTTATAATACTTGATTAGAGATGACTTATCTTCATGCAAGAACTCATGATACATTATCTTTATAACCTATTAAAATGGTATGAACGACCTTGTAAAGTTTTAACACTGATTTCCGGGCCTTAATACTTATATCATATTTAACTCTGCAAACTAACTAAACTAACTAAAATAGTATTTAACTCTGCGAAGTTACACGTTCCGTTTATAAAGAGAAACTGGTACAGTGAGATTTTTTTACGGTTCTTAATAAATATTTAATTCCATAACCTAGTAGTTTTGAATGCGACACAGAAGACAAGTCAGCTCCTGAGACTTATTAACTGCTTTCATCTAATACTGCTAAACAACCAGAATTTTATCGCACTAAGTAGGACCACCTAATGAAGCAACTTAATTCCTTGCTGACGGGTAAATATTACAGCCAAGAGGAATAATCTGTTAATCTAATGACCAACAGAATAAGGGTTCGAGCCCCAGCGTTAACACCGTAATATTTCCTCCATTCCTTCAACACGTGAAGAGTTTCCGGTGTCCTGCACTCCCCGATTTGTGATCCCGGGCTATTAGAATACGATAGATGACATCATCATAAAACTGATAAACTATATTCCAACATTCAATTAATTTTCTTATTTACGGGTTTGAAACCATGCTAGTTGTAAATGGTTAAGAAACTGTACAATTTTGAATTCATGGTTTTACTACTATACTAGTTATAAACGATTTAAAAACTGTAAGATAGACAGAAATTGTACAGGTAGAAAATGTTCTTTTCCGTAAAAACTACGGTTAATCGGAGGGACTGACCGCTGTCGGTTATTAAAACAGAATTTTAAAATGAAGTAGAACATTATTTATATCGCAAGAAACATAATAAATTAGTTTATTCAGTAAAGAAAAACCCGTAAACTTTCAAAACATATTTTATTTATAAATTTTTATATTGTTGCAAGTTAGACTTTGTTAGTATTCTTTTTTGGCTGAGGTGGTCTAAGTTCAAACACTAATTGATATATGATGAGCAATAAAATTTTTGCGAGAGTTGAAGTCCTGTAAAAGGGGTTTATTATTTGCAGAAAACACAACAATACCTCTCCCCTCTTTTTCTTTCAAAATTCTCTTTAATAAAACCTACAGTCTAAAATAAAACCTCGGAAAATAAAAATTTAAATGCATACTTCCAAGGAATACAATATTTTTACAATTTAAATTATTTTTTTATTTCATGCGAGTATCACTTATAAAATGGCAAAATTTATTATTATTAATATTAGCCAGATAAAAAAAAAATCTAACCTAATAATATTTTGTGTATTTTATATACATTATTAAACAAAATTTAATTTTGTGCTCTAAACCACGGTGCATTAAGGACTAAACGCAAAAGCTTAGCAGCTGGTCAAGTGATACAGTTAGTAAATCAATTGCACTTTATTTTAAATTTAGTTCACTAGCCCCCCTCCCCGACAGTGTATTCTAAGTCTTCCGGTGAGAATTTGGTTTTAAATGAAACATTTTGCCATCATAAACAGGGGTCTGTTTAGAAGAAATTTGGGTCCGTTAACGGACCATTCACAAACTATCCTTTCATAGAAATGGATCCTTCACAAAATATCTTTTCATAAAAACGGACCCTTCACAAAATATTTTAACTTAAAAACGGACCCTTCACAAAATAATTTATCTTTTAATCGAACCCTTCACAAATTTGTTTATCTTCATTATTGTTTTGTTAATCGAATAAACCCTTCCCAGGAAGAGGGGGGGGGGGGAGACAGATGTAAGCGAGCTAAATTTTGTCTTCGGCAGACGCATCTTCCTTTATTCGTCCGAAATTAATATTCTGCGTTTAGCAGTATAGGCTAAATATCAAATATTTGTATGTTGCATCGCTAATTTAGTAGCTGCAATTGCTGTTTAATTTTTAAAATTAAATTTTTTAAATTATAATTTTACAGTGTTGAACATAATCTTGTATGTCTTTACAATTTAAAAACTCCTTGAAAAAGTTTTTTTGCAATAACGAACCCTATTTGCACAAATTCACAAAAGCGGACCCTGGTTGAAAGAATGTGACTTAACGTTTATTTTATATTCACAAGTTACGAGTAATTTTTTCACAATTTTACATAAACGGACCTTTCACAAAATGTCTGGACAGACCCCCGATAAAAGTGCCTTAGAATCTTGATGGATTTTAAATAATTTTTTTTAATATTTAATCTCAATTAATTTTCCTTCAAATTTCCCATTTAAGTGATTTAAAATTTTTGCAATTACTCAGATTAGCAGACTTAAGGCAAACATTTTACTTCATCTTAAGGGATTGTAATACAAACAAAACATGAAATATATTAAAAAGTCATTGACATTTTGTGATGCTGCGTCTGACAATTAATCCCATTTTTTTCAAGTAATGTCAATTCTCTATGAGCTTTATTTGTTTCCTAACTTATATAAAGGAAACAGGAAATTATATCTCATAAATTAATTAAGGCACATCCAATTTATTTTATGAGTTTGATTAATTGACAAACGATTATCGTAAAGAACATTCTAGGAAAACTTTCAATTTTCACTAATTAATTTATATATTAATTCGATTAGAAAAACCCGCTTTTCAAGAGGTAAATCTTTATCAATCATTAATTTCCAAGATCATCCCGCCGATCCCTAAGTATTGCAGATAAAGACATCCAAGATGCAATAAATAAATTACGAAGCTAGGCACGAGATATTATCTCTTCTAAATAATGGACAGACAGCGTCAATGTTATCGGCGGGCTACCCATGTTATCATAAGGCCCATCCATAAATATGGAAAAAATCATTCATGTCTCATTTTGGCACTCCCTACGAAGCCAAAACAACTTTATTCCATGATATATTTCAGAAAATGAGGTTAATCGCCAAAGAATTTGGCTGTGTTTTTTTGGTAAAAAATGTAAGCGGGGCTCTAATTAAGTCGTATGGAAAAACTTGCCGTTTATAAATAAGATTGATGTAACTATAATGAAGTGCATCGCTAGCTTTTAAAAAGCGGGCGCTTCATACTTATTATAGTTTCGGGATTATAATTAAGATTACAGCTCTTAATTAATTGCGGATTTCTTAAACAGCTATTCAAAAATTAAATATATGTCTAACATATGAAAGAAAAGCAAGAAAGAAAGATTTTAAATTATCTTTTAGAAAACTAATATTATTTAATTTATGTTCAACAATGGTGTGATATTTAAATAGAATTGTATGAAATTCGTGTTATTATTATTATTATTTTTTACAAAAAGTTGATTTTGGGTAAACTTTAAAATATTATTTAAATTTCTGATTTATATAATTTTTTTTACGCATCAAAATCGATGTAAAAGTTTTTTTTTTTTTTTTCATTAGAGCCAGTAATTATAATTTTTCTTTAATTAAATTAATAGTAAAAACCTATGGAGCTTAGCTAAACATTATTAAAGTCTTCATTTCGGTCTCAAGAAAAAAAAAACAAAAACAATCTCATCCCGAAAAAAACTTGCTAAGAGAAAAAGCGTCCCTTAGAAAAAGATACCTGAACTAGGGGGGGGGGGGGAGAAGAGAAAAAAATTAGGAAGAGAAAAAATTAGGAGCCCATGAGCAAATAAAAATTGTCTTTATTATTTTTACTGAAAATTTGTTTGTCTTATATTTATTTTTCATTGTTTAGAAAAATCGAGTTTATTTAAATAAATTAAATTACAAACTATCGGGTCTATGGAATTTTGAAATAAATACGACATTTTCTTATTGTTATTATTGAATATTCTTAATCTAACGCTTTTTGTTGATTGTAAATGTTATTTCGTTTAAAATTATGAAAAACTTTGAATTGTTGATAATTGTACAAGTTTTAAATGTTGAAATTTAAATTTAAAAAAAAATGAATATCACAGAAAAGGCACTTTGAGTTTTAAAAGGGCACTCACATACCACCATTAAAATTTATTAAAATGTGTAATATTATGTAGTAACAGAATTTGATCCTTTTGAAAAATAATTAAAGGCAAGCTAAAAGACAATCTCTGTGTATATTTTTCTTTGAAAAAATAAATAAATAAATAAAATAAAATAATTAAAAAAGGGATTCATTGATAACCAACTTAAGCTGACTTAAGTTTCCATCTGTTGATATTCCTGCTCTGAGTAAAATTGAAAAGAGAAAATTAATAACTCTACAATGATAGAGGTACAATAACAATGATATGATTGATGGATTTCAATACTATTAAAAAGCTCGTTTATTTTTAACTATGTCACATATATAATCTCATTTATATAAAACAATATAAACTTATTTCTTAATTCTTTTTGTTGGACAACGTTCTAAAATCTAAACAATTATATGAAACACTTTGTTAGATAAAGCAATTATTCTGCTAGTGGTAATAACTACAATAACCTCTCTGATGCCTCCTTTCCCATTCTTTTTTTTTTCTTTTTTCTTCTATCTGAGAAAAAATTGATGTCTTGTCTAAAGCATGCTTTTAGGCTAAGTGCCGCAACACAGAACTTTATCGGCGAGTAGGTTTCCTGCCTATCTCAGCCACTCCAAACAATGCGAAATAGTGTTCATGAGAAAAGTCTTTTTTTTTTCACACCGATGCTCTGAATATGAGCGATGCTGACGCAGTATATAGAATTGGACATGAAACGGATTAATTTTCTATGAATTTTGAACGTCAAATATCGTAAATAGCTCAGGTTTTATATTCGATTTTCTTTTTTGTTGTCAGGTTATAAATATTATGTATCACAAAAGTAATTTTTCAATAATTAAAAATTATCAGTAATTAAAAACATAAGTTATAATAAAAAATAATTAAAAATTAATTAATATTAAAAATTTTATTAGCATTTCTTATTTTTATAAAAATAATATAGATTTTTATATATATATATAGCCTATTCAGTGAAAAATACTTGCACTAAAACTAACATAAACTAGCATATTAATTCTTGATGAACTCCTTTTTTTTTAATAATAAGTTAGGTTTTCAACTAACAAAATTATTTTAAAACAGCTTGTATTTAAATTATAGTATTGTGAGGAAATTTTTTTTTTTTTTTTCAAACAGATGTTAGTGTAAAAGGAATTATAAAAATGCCACGCAACGAGATATTTTTAAATGAATTGGAACGTCAAAGATCATTAAATGCTTAAATAGCAAATAACGGAACATGTATTTCCTGTTGTGAATCAGGTAGAAACAGTTGTTCGTTGATATTGAATATCAATTTATTTTGTTATTCAAAAAAACTGAATTTGTATTCCTTTTTTTTTCTTTATATAATTTAGTGATATACTTATTTTAAATACTTAGTTGTGTTTTTTAGGCTAATTATTTACAAATAGAACTAACAGATTAAATTATTAATAATATACATTTCTCATTTATTTTAATAAATTATCAATATTATACATTTTTTAATTAATATTTTTAGAGCAATACACTTACATCCGCGCATTATTTCTAAATTAACTAACTAGATTCTTTTCATTAATAGTTAAAGATATACCTTTTAATTATAAACTTGTTTCTAGTGTCAAATACTTAGGTTTCCACATTAATTCTAGATTAATAATTTAGAAAAGGAATGTAATGGCAAATGTAACTTAATTAAAGAGCCAAAATTAAGGTAAATTGAAATTTGAATTTTTTTCTAATGCTTATACTATATGTTTTTACATATAGTACTACGTATATAATAATTATTTTTAAATTTTTATCTGCTCCATATATATTTATCATTCCTTATCTAGATTCTTATGTTGTGGAATGATTATTTTGACATTCAACTAGTTTGTAGAATATATAATTCTAATTAATCACTTCGTAGCATCATGACTTTTTTAATAAAGCAATTCTCTGGTGCATTATAGATACTTTTACATATTTATTCTAGATAATTTATTTCTCTTTGATTTAATTTCTTTCTTTTTTTTTCCTTCTTTTTTTAAAAATATAATTTAATGTTTTCAAAAACTCAATAATTGGATACCTGCAAGTGACGTAATCGTAGGCAAATTCTGGCATTTATTGATTCAGAACTCAATCAGGTTCAACACACACGCGTTACGTCGCTTACATGTATCGATTTAAATCTCGTTTAAATCACATGGTCAGGCATAATCACTTCTTCTCCACTTGCAAGTACCCAATCATGCTGTTCATCGGAAATAGTATTTTAAATAAAACTTGAAATATTAGATGACTATCTTTGTAGTTTTTACTTAGTTTAGGGAGTTTCTTGATGAATATAATAAATCATTCAATGAAATTAGTCTTTACATTCTCAGCTGGAAAGTTTCGCCGCCGTTTTATTTCAATTGTCAGAACGTGTTTATGAGCACGTAACCATTCATCACTTTCCACCTACCATAGTAGTCATTCATCCATATCCGTCGGCATGTGTGTTCATTTTTAACCCGAAGTGATCTTTTTTGGGATTTTATGAACTTTAACTTTAAATCAAATAAGAAAGAAAAAATTTTTTTTTCGATAATGCCATGGATAAAATATACACACTAAAAAATGAATATACAAGGAATCAAGTTTTATTAATTTATAAAAAGAGCTTTATTCAAATCAGTGATAATCCACATCTTTTCAACACTGTTCCTCTATATTATTTCCAAATCGAAACTTTACAAAATTTAATTAGATAGCAGCATATTGCAGAGAAACAGTTTCACGGAAATCGTGGTGTTTTTCGCTAAAATCTCTGCCTTGAAAAATTTGGAAATCTGGCTTATCATTTTATCGTCCACATCCTTTCATATCTGTATTTTTAAATAAATCGTTTTACTTTTTATTTAAAAATACAGATATGAAAGGACTATTTAAGAATATTTTAATTATTTGAAGAAAAACAAGATATTGATTAATTTATTTAGAAAAAAAAAATCTTTCTATATTTAGGTTGCTCTTTAAGTGTTTTTAGCCTAATTATATTTAACTTAAATTAAAAATATGTTTTAATTATATTAATTACAAATGATCTTATTAGAAATTAAATGAAATACTTTACCATAAACTATATTATAAACTATGTAATTGATATTGATATTACTAAAATTTATTAATATGAATAAATTTTTTTCATATTGGTTTTACTATATCATTTACTATATCAGCTGTTTCCAACATTTTCAGACACATTTTATTTTATTTTATTACCCTCATCGAACAGTCGACCTAATTTTGAGTTTACCACTACCAATGTTCAACTCCGTAGCCTTGTAATTTTGTACCCAATCCAGAAGACAAGGGAACTCCTGGATTAAGTATTGGGAGAAATTTTGCCTTCGTGAAGGCTTTTTTTGATGGAACTAACCTGCCTTTGCGTTACATGAAGAGGAAAACCACGAAAATATTCCGAGGTTAGCTCGGCGGAAATGGGACTCTAACCCATGATCCTCCAACCCCTGAGGATATTTTTACGTCAGTACTGTGGTCAGAGCGAGCCGGGTGCTGAATTCGTGTAGACCAGCCATCTCTGGAATATTAACCCGTTTCATTCTCATTGGAAGGTTAACCCTCTATCCCTTGAACCACCACGGCTTTGCACCCTTTACATTACTAAGTAAAAATAAATTTTATGATTTCTCAATAAGTTGTTATAAAAGTTAAAAATAATTTTTCAGGTTTATTTGAAAGTAATCCTGAAAATTTTTATGCAATTTAAAAAGAATCTAGTGGCAGTTTTTTTTTTTTTTTTTTTTTTTTTTTTTTTCCATTTCAATATTAATTTGTTTCTCCTTGTATTATATATACTTTTTTGGCATCATCATTGACAAGGATGCTAAAAATACACTTTAAGGGTGCTGATTACAGAATATTGAGTTTAGTGCTGAATCTAAAAGCAATTATATATAACTAATAAAATATTAATTCAATGATAACTCAACAAAAGTTTTAAAAAAAATTCAATATATTTTAACTAACGCAATTTGTCAAACATAAAAGTAAAAAAAAATTCCCGCAATATATTCATTTGAAATTAGTTTTTAAAATTTTGATGAAATTAAAAAAGTACAGTGTCTGCTATTTCTCACTAGCATTTGTATCGATGAATGACAAACATGGAATCAATTTCCAGAAGCAAATACTTAAATGAATTACGTCAAATCATCGCATATTTTGATATCAACTTTATTTACAATTTAACTTCAATAAAGATAAGTGACAAGGGTGTAAAAAAATGGAGAACAAGAGCTCGAATTATAAGGAAATTGTTCCTCGGAGGGATAAACTGAATGGTCCTATCTTCAAGTTATAAAGTGGATTATCTCCATATAAGAGCAAAAGCCTTCAATAAAAGCCTCGAGTGGATGGATACATATCATCTGTCTAAAAGGCTGATAACCGCAGAATTGATTGTCAGAATAGTTTTTTACTTTTCTTTCTGAGTTTGCATTCTGTTATGAAGTATATTGTGTTTTTAATGTTCACTGTCCCAGGACAGAGTTTGTTTAAAATATATATAAACATTGTAAAAAGTGAGTTTTCTTTAATTGCGAATGTAAAATAGAAACTTTCTATTTTACTTGCTTTAGTAAACATGATTCTTAAAATGCATAAATATCACTAAAAAATTATTATAAAAGAGTAGTACTTAATGTATTTTTTTCAACCGAAGTGTTAAAAAAAAGAAGAAAAAATGAACACAAGGATTTGAATAATTGTTATCTAAATGCTTAAATTCATAGCTTATTTGGACACGTAAGTATGTATCTTGGCACAGTTGGCAGTCCAATTGGCAACATTTTGTTTATTCAAAAAAATATCATGGCATTTAATGCATATTAAGTAATACTATTAACATAATGAAGAATGATGAAACAGAGTCAAAAAGAATCTTTACAGAGTAAAAATTTATCTTTACAAAAATAAAATCTACACTGAGAAAAAAAGTATGTTAAAAACTACCAGAATAGGATAAAATTTACCATGTTTCTAGCTCTGTAGGAACACTGAAAAGATCGGCAATTTTTAGCAAAGCGTTTTGGTAAAATTAACAATGAAATATTTTTTATGCTATGAGATACAATTTGGTAATTTTAGAGCATGATACTTCAGAGCATGGCATACGAATCATTAGTTCGATTAAATTTACTTTTCAGTTTAGTATTTTTTTACTGAAGCGTGGTAATAAGAACTATAATTTTGAAAATCAGATTTTTCAGAAAACCGTTATCATATGAACGGAAAAATTATCAAGTGAATGGTTTAAATACCATATATTTTTGTTTTATTAACCACAATTACATATTTTTTTAAATTTTTTTATTTATTTATTTATTTTATATTTATTTTTTTAACCAGAAATGTTATTACTGTACAACTGGGTCATTTTATTAGAATTATTTTCTTCAAATAAAAGTACTTTTACATTTTACGAAAAATAAGCATTACTCGAAAATTGTTTTCGATATAAGTTTGATATCTTTTTCTTTTATAAAAAATAGAATTAGAAAAAAAAAATTTATTTTATTAATTAAAATTTTAAAAAAAATACTTTTTTCTAAAAATGAACAAAATATTTCGGTTTACAAACTATTTTCTTACAGTAGATTTTAAATTATATATGTTTAATTTAAGCTGAAAATTTGAACATTCATAAACTATGTTAATTAATTTTAGATGAAAAGTGCATTTTTATAAAAAAAAAATTTAAACTAGTAACTTTTTTAATTATATAAATATTTTTCAAACACCAATTTTTTTTATCCCAAAGAACTTTTTAAAAAATTTTAAAAAAAAGTTAGACCGTTACAAGTTTTAAATTTCATCATTGTTTTTTCAATATCCTTTTCGTTTTACTGGAATACACTTTTAGAAATGCTGTAGAAAAATTTCAATTTTTTTTCTGCATACTCCAGATCACGTCAGTTCGGACGTAAAACGTTGTTTTACTGACGTAAGTAAGCGTTATGCGCAATTCCAATGCATAATTACTTAAACGTCATAATTATTGATCAATAAATTTGATAAAAGATGACCTGTCAACTAAAAAAAGGGCTTTATAAAGCGAAAACTATTCTTCGTGACATTCTCAATTCCAATTAGTTTTTCTGGTAATCATCATTCACCATTGTAAATAACTCCTAAAATTCTGATAACTTTTTGGTTTTTTTGCGCCATATATATAAAAAATTATTTGACAAGAAATCTTAAAAAATATTTGACATAGGTAATGTAACAAAATCAAATGCTTTTTAAATGCAGGCAAAATATTCTTAGAAAGTTCCAATAGAAAAAAGAAGAAAAAAAGATCTCTAATTGATTATTTTTTTATATATTTTGATATCAACTTTTATCAAACAGACAGAGAAATAAAAAAAAAATTTTATCAGTAAAAAAGAGCATCTATGTTCTCCTTGTTGCTTTATTCGTGCTTTGATCTGAGACCTCCACTCTGTGTCATTAAATGTTATCGTAATTCGTAAATATTTTTTTTTTTCTGGTGCCATCGAACTTCTTTATCTCAGGTGAGTAGGACCTTCTCTTACAAGCGCCGAGTCATCTTTACAACAATGTTTCCGACTTCTTATCTTGATTATGCGCCTGCACGATCAGAAATCTCTATAAATATTACGTAAAAACCTTTTTTTAAATTATTACGTAATCAATTTCGTAGACGAAGTTACACATGGAAACTCTTTTTACCCTTCCACGCTATTAAAAACCTTTCATTACTGTACTGGGACAGAACTTTCTTGTTTTCATATACCTTATTGTCAATGAATCAGAGCTGTAAGGTAGACCCTAGGAACGGAATTATGTCTAATGTTGTGCAACAAGACTTATAAGCTTGCTTATAACACTGGCGGTTTCAGCGGGGAGGGGGGTCATAGGGGTCATGACCGCCGCCCCCCCCCACCAAATTGAAAAAAAAATAATAATAATTTTTTTAATTGTTTACAAAAGAAAAAAAATATTTTAAAAATTACTATAAATATTAATTATAAATGGACTCGCATTATTAAACAGAATTATCGAGAAATTGATTTGGATGTTGAAAAAATCATTGACAGATTTGCCTAAGTTTCTAAAAAACGCATTACATTTACTATTTAAAGATTTTCAATACTTGAATTATTTATGTATTGTTGTATTTTTCATTATGCAAAAAATAAATGAGAAGACTAGCATTATAAACCCCAGCTTTTTTTTTTTTTTTTCAAAAAAAATATTTAAAAAAATTTTTTTTATAAAAAAAGATCTCATTGTGCGTGGGGGGGGGGGAATCTGAGTCTATGACCCTCCCCAGGAAAAATTTCTGGATCCGCCCCTGACTTATAATAATGCATTTTCTGCAGGCATCTTTAAAAATAGCAACTATTTTTTTTTTATTAAATTATTGCGATATATTTTTTGTATATTTTGAATAATTTCATACATCGCAAACTAAAATTTCTAAAGAATTAATGTTAAATAGTTAAATATCAATTATATTTAAGTGCATTCATAATAAAACAATTATTATTTACAGAGAAAGCAAAATTTTCATTTCAGCTTGGACATAAATTATTTGAGAGAAAAAGTATGGTCAAAACAACCAGAATATAATAAAAATTTACTATATTTCTGACTCTAGACTCTATGGGAACACCAAAACGCTTGGTAATTTTTATCGGAGTGCTTTGGGAATGGTTTTGGTAAAATTTATGATAAAACATGGTTTTATAATATGTCATAAAATTTGGTAAATATGGTGATTTTTATCATGTTACCTTCTTAGAGGATGGCTTAAAAGCTATTTAATCGGTAAAATGTACTTTTCAATTTTGTATATTTCAATAAATGTGTGGTAATAAGAACTATAATTTTGAAAACTATATTTCCCGGGAAACCATTGCCCTATGGAACGGAAAAATTACGAAATGAATGGTTTAGTCACCGCATATTTCGGTTTTTAATACCAAAATTGTATTGTTTCTTTCCCGCACACCTAGTGCCCTATCCATCTACCCTACAGACCTCTTAAAGTCTGTCTGTCTAGGCTTACTGTAAGGTGAAAGGACTAATAACACAATTAAATTAAAATTATAATAAAATTAAAATTGAAATTATACTTAAAATTTGATTAAAATAGGGTTAAAATTAAAACAAAGTTTAAGATTACGTTTATATAGAGATAACTTAATTAAAGATAAATGCTTATGAACTTAATAAAAAATTAATGCTTTTGCCAACCATTGCTTATGAAAATAAACTATTTATTATTACCACGTTTATATCAAACTTGCCTTCGTGTATGTCTGTTCGGATGGAATTTTGTAATCGATTTTAAACTGACTTCCCGACTAGCTACGGACTTCAAATTTGGCACATAGTTCAGAATTGGATGACAATGCAAGAAAATGAAGAGAAAAAAGACATACAAAGTAAAATAAAATTAAAATGAAAGAAAAATTAATATTTTCGCGATTGTCTTTTGTTGTCGATTCCATTATTTCAAATTAGTGTCACATGTCAGGTGAAAAGTTTTGTGTACAGTGAGTGAAAAATTGAGATTTTGGAAGTGAGTACAAAAAAAAAAAAAAATAATAATAATAAAAATAATATTTTTAAAAACCACGTTTTTATAGTGGAGAATAATAATTAAAAAACAAAAATTTGAAAAACGAAGAACGTGGGGCACAAGAAACACATAACAGTACATATACACATACATGTACACATTTTCTTACTCATACACATGCACAACCACATCCACATTCAGATACAATTACAGATATACATACACATATTCTAATGAGCACACATACTATTACTGTTATGTATTTCATGCGCTACACGTTTTTCGTTTTTCAAATTTTTGTTTTTTAATTATTATTCTCCACTACAAAAACGTAGTTTTTAAAAATATTATTTTTATTATTATTTTTAAGTTTTATTTTTACAGCATTGACACTTACATAATGTTTTTAAAAAAATGATTTTTCTTTCGACAAGTCCTCGCCATACAAACACTTTGCATTATTATTATTATTTAAACAATTCATTCATTTTGCATTATTACATGGAAAAAAATATTTTTCTCCCTCGCGGTATCACACTTCTCGCATATCTTTTCTTCAGAACTCACCGCTGTGTAACTATTGTTTTGCGGTAGAGATTAAGCAAATACGCCGGCACAAAGAACAGTATTTCCCAACAGAAGATCCCGAAAAAAAACCGATGAATTGAATCCGTTATTCTTCTTGTAAAAATATTAGTTTTTTGCAGTACAATTTGTCTTTGATACACTCCTTTGGAACTGATTCAATTGTAAATGGTTTGTATGTTTTTATTCCCCCTGCCTTAGAATAAGAACACACAGTGATGATTTTTTCCTCTTGATTCTATGAATGCTGCTTTGAAGTTTGCTAAAATAAAGATTGCAACGTTGCAAAAGTGCGATCACGAATTTCAGTCAACTATGCTGATAATATAGAAAAATTTTCTTAAATCTGTCAAGTTTTGGAAATATTATTTATACTTGCTTTTTTTTTTATCGCCTATCTAGTCTACAGTATTGTATTTCTAATGTTGTATAAAAATATAATGTATTATGATATAATTTTATAAGCATTATTCATATCCTGTGAAAAAGTATGGTCAAAACTTCTTTTTAATGGCGGGAACTTGGAACTATTGTCCATTGGCCACAGAAAGTGCCAGAACTGCTAACTCTCTTTTCGTTACCCAGTGGGAACCTGTGGCCACTGGGTAACTGTTACCGTTTTTTTTAACTCTATTGGAACTTTGAAAAGCTCTGTAATTTTTAACGAAGAGCTTTGGTAAAGATTTTTTTCATTTTTTAAATTAACAATGAAATATTGTTTTATAATATTTGATAAAATATGATAAATGTAGTAAAATTTTAGTAAACTTATCATGATGCCTTAGAGCATGGCATAAATCCCTTTTTTCGTTTAAATTTACTTTCTTGGTTTGTGTTTTTAACTGAATGTGTAGTGATAAGAACTATAATTTTGAAAACCAAAGTTTCCGGTTGACCGATACTATAAGAAGGATATAAATACCGTATATTTTACTTAAAAGCTCTTAAAACCATTTATGAAAGCACGTAAAGACAGTTTATTAAATTCTTTTCAGTTTTCAAGCTCTTTTCAGTTTTAAATTATTTAAAAATAATTTACGTTTATTTCGTAAGGTACGTTTTTTTTAAATAAATCTATGAACTATAATTAATCTTTCCTACCTAACTGATTGCATAAAAAAAAACGAATCGAACGACTATTCTATAGCTGTAAGACTGCCTCGGTTTGAATGTTTTAAAATACATAAAAGCCGACGAACGGTTACTGAAATAATCGAAATAATTGATTTCTCTCAAATAATTTCCTTTTCAACTCGTATGTTTGTTGCATACATGTTGCATGAAGAAGAAGAATTGACTATTTTTGATCACGTAGATGTTCAAATTCAATACAAAATTAAATTAGAACAATAAAATATAACAAAAATATCAATTTTCTTTGTCTAAAATAACAATTCCTAAAAATGGAGAACAGAAAATTATCGATGTATCTTGTTTATTTTGCATTTTTTAAGATAATTCACTAGTAATTTTTTATAACGAGTAAGCTATGAGTTTTAATAATTATTTTACTAAGAGTTTCAGTTCCTCGAGTTGAAAGTTTTATTTTTAATTTTTCGTAAAATTCAAAGTGTTTAAATATTATCATACTCTCAACTGCATTTATTTCGGTATAAAGAGTATTCAAAATTGGTAACAGGGGGGGGGCAGGAATAACAGTTTAATTGTTCAATAATAAACAAAATCTATACATTTGCCCTTGAAAAATAGCTCTTTGAACAATAAATTTTTATGAAATAAACGGTAGATTTTTTATCAAAGAAAAAAAAAAAAACACTATATAACCCTTTTTCAAAGAAAGTATCTGTTTGAAAAGAAATTCTCTCTCTTATAATATGGCCTAAATCTTTGTTTTTCATTCCAAATAAGGCTTGCCAAAACAAGAATCATTTTCGCCAGCCCGCATGTATACAGGAAACCAGTATTTCTTCCTTTAATATTTCTTGCGCTTTTTCACATCTCAGAATTCCGTTCAACTCTATTAGAAACTCTCAGGAATGATTTTACAATTAATTCTCTTTATTTTCTCGAATAATAGCTCATTGTTTCTTTTTATACCCTAAAATGTAAATCTTTTAATAAAAATTGTATAAAAGCATATTGAGTTTTGATGTATTGTAACCAATTGGATTTTTAAAAAAAAAATAGATTTGATTAAAGCAGAAATTAGAGTTTTAAAGTAAACCTAGAAACTTATTTTATAGTATAAGTACTTTATACATGCCCATTTAAAAGTAAATTTTTTTAAAAGGGAGTAAAGGTTGTTTGTGTTAAGGTTGTGAAAAGGCAACAAGTAACAAGAAATTATTTCTTTAAGATGTTTTGTGAAAATAATAATTTTTTTCTTCTTTTTATTTGAATTTAACTTATTCTGTAAATTTTTTATTGCTTAATATCTTTTGCATAACTAGATGAAGGACTTAAGGTTATTTCAAAGATGCTAAAAGAAACTTTCCTGTTATCAACCTAAAACTGTTTCTCGTTTATGTACAGATCGTAGAAAATTTCGTATTCTGGGTTAAATATTCGCATGGTTAAGAAAAATATATAATTGAAGAATATATTTAATAAAACTAAAGCATGCGAATAGAAACCAATTCTGTAATTCTTTAACTTTTTACTATAACACCCAAAATATTTGCATTAAAATAAAAATAGGAAGTTCTTCTTTTAAATGAACTCATAATACATCTCAATACAATGATTGATTAAGAAACTGGAATCAAAATAAATCTAGAATACCATTCCCCCCAAAAAATATTGTATTATAATATATTGTCACTGCTCATTCTAATGTTCCATTATGTGCTGTACTAACTTCCTCATGCACCTCTCGAGTATAGTATAATATACATCTGTATTATGTTGCTTGAAAAAGGCAAGCTTCTTCTTCAATAATTGGTATAACATTATGCGGCACCATAGCAACGTTTATGTTTAAAATTTCAACTGCCAATTTAAACAAAATAAAAAATGAACCTAAATAATTATTTCGTAACTATGTTTTTATTTCTATAAAAATGCGAAATGAATGGAAATAAATACTTAACGTAAAACCCCTTTTTAGCACTAATTATTATTTAAAAACTTACTAACTTATTACTTACTAACTTATTACTTACTTACTTATTACTTACTAGCAAAATGAATAATTACAATATTGTTGCCAATAGATAGAGAAATACCTGAGTTTATGGTACCCTATAAAAGAAATATATCTATTCATGAAAATTCAAAAATGTTCTAAATAAATACTTAACGTATAACTAACAATTCAACACTTATTAAATGATCACTTAAGACAACCTAACGAATTGAATCTAAGTAAATATTTAAAGTATGACTAGTTTTTTAATACAAATTATTAATGAAGACAACCTAACAAAATGAATATACACACTGAATATACATATCGCTCATAGGCTGCAATAGTGGCACAACTTAAAAAACACGCGTTTTGGACCAAGAACGGGTGTAAATATGAAAATACACATTCTTTACAACGCAATACTAACATAACTCATAATTCAACGTGAAGGTAATCTTCGTTTCAGCAAACTAAAGCATTTCTTATGCATTTTTCTTAGCAATGAAAACTTTAAACCCACTTATCTCAAAACTTGATTTTTTTGAGTTGTGCCGCTATTGCAGCCCATGAGCGATATGAATATATATTCTATAGTGTTGCCAATAAATAGAGAAATACCCGAGTTTATGGTGTCACGTAAGAAAAATATATATTTAGATTTAAAAAAAAAAAATCTCTTTTTTGTTGTTTTCTAAACAGAGCCTTGTGTTATGTAGATCGTTACTAAAACAGATTGGGAATCCTTGACTTAGTGATTAGTATTTTTCGACAATGACAATAATTGGTTGTGATAATAATATAGATCCTCGCACCATATATTATTCATTATTTTAATGCATTATATTAATGCACTACAACACTAAATGGCAACAGAATATTTTTCTGTGCACTAACAAGAGAATGTCCTTAAAACAAAGCTATATAACATTAATTTCTGACCATATGGTTGACTATATTTCCTTATCTAACTTTTTCTTTGTTATTAAATTTTTTTTCTCCAACCTACGCTTATAGAAACGGAAACGAAACTCAAGGCTTTTCTGCATGATAAGAATCCAAAAGTAACATGAAATAAAACCACCTGAATGTCGCAAGTAAGGCAGGTAGGTAGGTATATGTCATGCCCATATCAGGGATAGTAGGTTGGTTGTTGGTGGAAGATTAACAGGTTCTTCACACATCGCCATGTAGGCGGGCGATGTGGACTTGTTTTTGTATTTAATGAGAGATGAGGGGGCCCCTGGGGTGCAAGACTCCCTTTTGAAATCAACAGGACATCTGTTGTAATTATTCGTTAATTAATAATGTAAATAAAAAGAAATGGATTGATATCTTTATTGAAATGTTCAGGAGACCAGAACATTTAAGAAAGATACTTATTTTGTGAATATTGTTGCAATTAGACATATTTTTTAGTTGCTTATCTGGAATAATTGTATAATTAATAATCAAGTTTATCAATATTATTATTGATATTCTTAGGGGATTAGATCATTAAAGAATAATGATTATTTTGTGAGCATTGTGACAATTATACATATTTTTTAGTTGTTCATCAGGAATAATTGTATAATTAACAATTGGTTTTTTGAATATCTTTATTGACATTTTTTGGAAACCAGAACTTTAAAGAAAAAAGATTATTTAGTGAAATTTTTTTTTTACATTTAATCAACTCATAGGTCTTTGAGAATGTTCATTCTACTCTTAAATCTCTAAAATAAAGTTAAATGAAATGAATTATTCTTGATGTATAAAATATTTCGGAGCAATACTAAAAGATAATCTGACTGTTGATCTAGTTTTTCTCTTTACTCTCTGTTATTTCAAGAAGTGATTGTGTTCAATGTATCTTGAAAAATCTCTATAAAATAATCTATGATCTAGTTTCAATACAATTTTATTGCTATTTTAAAAAAGATAAAATAAAGAAAAACAACTGACATTTAATATGAGTTTAATGCGTATTCTGTAAAAAAAAAAAAATTTAAAAAAATTCAGATTGAATTACGTTAATCAGGGTGTCGGTACGTTTTACCATAAAATTCAATCTGATATACGTAATAATAATAATCTGATATACGTAATTTTTAGTGTAATAATTATCTTAAAATCACTGAATCAGTGTAATTTAATAAATATTTCTGTAAAACTCACAGTATAATATTTTACGGCAAAAATGAAACCTTTAAAAAAATAGCACCTAAAATACCAATACTTTATGCCGTAATTTGATCAAGCACTTTTTTCTCCGCGAGTGCGCGTGTATATATTACAAAGTATTCTCCATCTTTATTTGGATAATAAAAAGAAGTTCACGTAATAAAAACATAAAATTCTTGTCTTATAAAATGAAAAGTTTTTAATCTATTAAATTTCTCAAAATTTAAGGAATTTTCTTTCAATATTAATGAAACTGATCAATTTATTGAATAAGTGATTGATTTAATGTGTAATCACAAAAATTGGATGCGGTTATGCTATAACAAGTTGAAGATTTAAAATAAAAACGCATATTAATATGTATACAAAATAACAGCATTAAAAATTGCTCGAAACTATGTCTTAAGCAAAAATGAGAATAAAAGAATGAGGATATTGATGGAAGAAAAAAACTGAAAAGTCATTAAAGCACCTTCGTTTTCGGAATTCGCATTTATTTAAAGAAATTTATATTATTTATCTATGTTTTTGAGGGGCTTAAGTCAGATTATTTTTGAGTGTTTCTGTAGTTTAATGAAATAAAATGCTCAAAAGTAGCATATCAAAATATTAATTTCTTTTCAAAAATTAAATTTAAAAATTATAAAATGTAATTATAATTATTAAATAATAATTATAAAAATTTCACAGACTTATATAACGTATAACAAGCTAAAATAAGGCATTGGAAGAACATTACATTTCAAAGTTATTGGGAAATCAAAGGAACTTAGACTTATTTTTTACAAAACTATTTTTCTATTTTTCTTGTTAACCTAAATCAATTTTCAAGTTGACATTATTTGATAGCTAAGAAAGTTCATCATCTGTTTACTTTATTACATTTTACCTAAATTATAAACTACCCTTTTTAATGATATTTCAAGAGTCTACAAATAGGGTTAAATCTTCTTACTTGAGAACGGCTTGACAAACAGAAATGTTAAATATTTATGTACTGAACTTATGACTCAGAACTTATGAACTCAGATTAACAAATCTGAATTATAAGTTTCAAATAATTTATATAGTAGAGGTAAACTTGAATTATCAAAATACAACTATATTTTATTTGTCAAAATCTTAGATTCGGAATGGGTTGAACCTCATTTTGTACAAAATAAATAAATAAATAGAAGCACTAAAAAATTACATTCCGTAGTTGTTCTCTGCAAATTTCATCTTTTTACGTTCATTTATGGAAGTAATGTTTATTATTTTTATTTAATCTAGTAGAGTTATTGGCTTTCTATTGATGAACGAAATATTTCTAACAAGCAAGATTGAGATGTCACAAAAATAAGGCTTCGGGATGTCGAAAGAAAAATCATTCGGAAAATTTAACACCTCCGTACCTCGCCAATCGCATACCATATTAAAAACTCAACTCTTTTAATATTTTGGGAATAATCTGTTGAGAGCAGTCTGTCACCCAAATATAGAAACTTTAAAGAGAAGGGAAGTTTGTAAACATTGTTCTATTTTTACTAGTAAAACTCTTCGCTTAGTTCATTAAGGGGGTTAATGCTCTAGTCTAAATCAAGCTAAATGCATATTTTTGCCCTTTTCTTTAGAACAACTTTGGCGATATAGTTCAGTATTTTGAAACTTTATTTGCCATGGCAATTTCCTCCATCAATTTATCCTTACTTTCAATCTAGATTGGCTCCTTACTTTTTTTTAATATGAAACAAATTTCTTTAATAACAAGTAATAACACCATTAAATGTCGAAGATTTTAGCCATTGAACAAAAGATAATTCATTTTTTAAGTCAATCTATATCACAATTTTGTTATTTTACTTCTTTGTTTCATGAGAATAATCGATTTGCTATTGAGACATTCATTTAAGATACTTACAATTCTTATATCATCCATCAATTGTTTATCAAAAAAATTAACATCACCTTTTCTTGCATCAAAAATTAGTAATACAAGTAATTGTTACCAAATACTTAATAATTTGTTGCTACTAATGTGTAATGCATTGATTTATCATGGAAATTTCAGATTATTACCGTTAAATTATTATTCTTTTTGGAGCTAACGTTTTTACTCGATAAAAAAAAAAAATCCATTTTTAACTGAATATAAAACCTTATGTCTAGTTCCAAGAATTTTATTTTCGCAGAATGGAAATATTTAAACGCATTAATTGTTTGTGAGAACTGAATCAAAATTAAAAATAAGTATTTATGAGTCATGTCTTTCTTTGTATTATAGTTTGAAATAAGCATCATAAATTCGATATTTTTTTTCGTTATTTTTGAAAACTTGATATTCAAAATTCCTCAAAAAGCTATAAAACACTTTTACTTTTAAATCATTAATTACTAAATGAAAAATAATTAATACTAACGTTGTTAATTTAGTATTTTAAATGAACCCCAGAATGTTGTATTTTAAAATGTGTTACCAACTTTAAATTTTTTGCTTTATTTCTTGCAGAACCAATATTTTGTATTTTATTCTAAAAAACTATATGGTATTAAATTACTATTTATTATTTTAAAAAAAACTATTACATGTAATTACATGTTCGAATAAAATTATTTTATTTTATTTTATAACCTTCGTTGAACAGCCGACCCAATTTCATGGATTTACGACTACTAATGTTCAACTCCGTAGCCTTGTAATTTTGAACCAATCCAGAAGACAAGGAAACTCCTGGATCAGTACCACCAGAGGTATTGATTTGTTATGGGAACATGGAGGACTTTGAGACTCTACAGATTTAACGTGCATCAGTCACCATTTACTACACGGGGAGTCTTCGGCCGGCGAGGATCGAACCCACGACCTCTTGGATATGGGCCCAGCGCCCTACCGACCAGGCTATCCCGGCCTTGAATAAAATTATTGTAATAATAACTAATGACAATACGACTACACTGGGAAAAAAAAAAAAGAGTTGAGTTTATAAAAAAAAAGAAATTGCTGTTGCGCCAGTTTAAAACCGTGTATTTCACAGAAAAAATGCTGTTATTTCAAGAGATGCCTGTTTTTTAAGCAGATGAGTATTATTTTTCACAAAAAACACCATTATTTTTTTACGAAAAAACTTTGCAAAATAGCTATTTCAGCATTTTAATCGGTACTAGCCCAAAACAGCTTTTGTACGGCCAGTTGAAGCTAGGATTCGAACCTGGGTTATCTCATTGGGAGACGAGCGCTTTGACCCCTGAGCTATTTCAGCTCTAAAATTGCAGTATGTAGAAAAATCATTAACTTTTTTAATTTATTTAAGAGAAAAAACGTTTAAAATTATAGTATAAAAATGCTTGGCAATTTAAATTACCAAAAACTATGTTTATAAAAATATTATAATCAAGAGGCTTATCAATGTGACAATAAAATTGAATCGCAGCTTTACTTATACGATGTTCAAAATCATAAGACAATTGCTGAAAAATAAGAGCATATAAATAATCATAAAATGAATTAAGAAAAGTAAAATTATCGTACAGTAAGTAAAACTACATGGCAAAAACTAAAATTTGAACTGATGGTTTTGATCCGTTTAAGATTAGGATGAAAAACAGAGAAAAACCGTTTTGTCAACAAAACAGTTTTTAAATTCAAAAATTAAACAGTTTTTAAATTTAGATTCAAAAGTGCCCTAACTTATCTAAATTAAAATTAAATTAAAGAACGCAACATTTTGCGATATCTGAAATAATAAATTCTAATTTTTTAACTATGTACAAAAAAAAAAAAAATTTTTTTTCACTTTCTCTGTGACTTTTTCGAGAATAGATTATGAAATTGATAAATTCGTGTGTCCGCTTGTTTATCTGAAGTAGTCAACATTGAGTGAATTGTTGTTTATGAGTAATTACACACGAGCCGGATTTCCGACTATCATCTGTCACAACTGAAAAAGAGTTCTAGTATTTCTTTCACGAAATTTTTCACGACTCATTATAATAAAAACTTTCAACGCTGTCCGAGAACAGGACTGACATTTATTGTTAATTGTATATTTATATAAAGCATTCAAATATTTATCAATCATTTTTATTAAAATTACTAAAGTATACACGAACAGTTCATTGAAAATCTTTACTGTGTACTCCGTAAATGAGATGTGGATTAGACGGTTAGATTAAACTCTTATTTTATTAGCAGTATTAATAGTAAAGAAAGGAGGGTAACGTATGTTCTTTTTTTAATTTTTTTTTTTTTTAATATTTACTCTTATAAATTGTCAGAAACAATCTTTTGCGATAAACAATTTAATCCTTTTAATGCAATTAACTGTAAATGCATTCTATTTTATTTTTGTTTGCGAGCAGGGGTGTTGAACCTTGGATTAATTTTAACTTAACTTATACTTATACTTATTAACTTATAATTTAACTTATACTTATACTTATTAACTTATAATTTAACTTATACTTATACTTATTTATATAAGTAAATTTGGGAAGATTTCAGTATTGTAATTTGCGGCAGAATTACGGCTAATTCTTGGCAACTACCAGACAGCGGCACGTCAGACACTAGGAAAAAGGAAAAGGGGAAAAAAAAAAATAAAAAAAAAAAATCATAACCAAACCCAGGCAAACCGCTTCATTTCCATTTTTTTTTTTTTTTTTTTTTTTTTAAATTCAAGTTTAAAATCCATTTGGCGCCTTGACGATTTTAGTTGGCGTGACAGATCACGTCATGAAAATATTCCAATAAATTCAAATATATGGAAAATACATTATACATGTGTCCATTAATATATTTTTTATTTTAAGTGTGTATAAATTTTGGCAGACACTTAGTAAAAATTATTAATTGAATTAAATGAACTTCCCCTAAAAAGCTATGGTTTTTCGAGATACAAAAATTACGATTTTTATTTACGAAGATTTTTAATACGCTCATTTATAAGTAAAATTTTTTTATCAAATAAGCTTTCATCAAGTTAAATGGTGCGTTATAAATTACAATGCAGCTTTTTAAATTTCGTTGCTAAACAAGTTTTAGTAATTAATTAGTTAGCGAATTTTGCGGACTGATCGTGAAGACATTGTACCCAGTTAAACACCGAAGTCAAGCATCAAAAGCTGCGGTCAGTAAGCGGGTGGGTGACCACTTTGATAAGCCAGAGTAGGGACCGAGGGTGCGTGAAATCGGTCCTCGTTAAATTGTTCCACCGCAAAGTGCTCGACTTCGAGCGCAGGTCGTCGAAACGTACGTACTATAAGAACGTACTTTAAGAGCGGTACATTAGGAACGTACGTGCACTGTAAAAAATACTAGATTGAATTCCGGTAAAAAGTATCAGCACTCAGAATGCCGGCATGGAACAAAAAATCTGATACATCGTAATTTTTACAGTAATGATTAACGCAAAATCCCTGAATCACTTAAATTAAATAAATATTACTGTAAAAATTACGGTATAATATTGTACGGTAAAAATGATTTTGCTGTAAAATGTATTTTATAGATAATGCACCCTAAGTGCCGATACTTTATATTGTAATTTCATCCTGAATTTTTTATAGAGTATAGGTATCTAAAACTATCTGTATGATCTATAACTAACTATCAAACTTATCTATCTAGGAAACTAAATTATTTTTTCCTCCCTACCATTATATGAAAAGTTAGATAAATATTTTTAAAAATTATTTTGTCTCTTTGAAACAAATGTTATGAAATTTGAGAAGAGTCCTTAATTTGGATATCCATGCATTCAGGGGCGGATTAAGCGTACGCGGGGCCCTAGGCCATTAAAATTTTTGGGGCCCTTAGATTAAAAATTTTTCTCGTATATTTTTTATTTATTCAAATATAAAAGTATTTATATATTTTTTCATTAAGAAAGCATATTTAAAATAAAAATAAATAATAATAAATAATAATAAATTTAATTTTACTTTATTTTGTTAAATTAGAACTAAAAAAAATATCGTATTTTCCTAAGATATATTTGAAATTGATTTTTTTTTTTTAAATAATTGTTTTTCGTCATTTTTTAAAATTTATTTTCAAATTTTTTTTTAAGGGGGTCTCTAATCATTGTCGACCCCAGGCCATGGCCTATAGTCTGGCCTAATGGGTAATCCACCCCTGCATACATTAATAATTTTCATTTGAAATTTATTTAAAAAAAAATTTATAATATACATTGAATGCAGTTTTGTCATTGAAAAAATTATTAGGTTTCATTATGATTTGACAAAATTTCCAAAAATGAATCAATTTTAAAAATAAAACCTTACATTAATGTTTGAAATTTTAGTTTTATTAGCTTAATGCCTTTTTCTCATCTGATGAATAAGGGTAAAAAAATGTGAGATACAGTCACGCACGTATTAATTTGCACGAAGTCTTATTGACGAATTTTCATCCTAAATTTGATTCTACAAATATGTAAATTGATATGTATAATTTTAATGCATAGGTGAAAAATTAATTAAATATAATAATGTTTTTAATAGAAAACTATTATTTATAAAATAACTTTGTTTTAAATTAATTTTAAGTTTAATCTATGCTGTTTTATGTATATCTATTATTGTAATTTTCCTTAGCAAATTCTTAAGACTCACGTTATGCAAATGGAAAAGAAGTTATTTTATTACGAAAGGCAACGGAAAAATAGCCTGTCATTAGAGACTTTAAGCAATTTATTTCCCTATTTCCTTCCAATAAATGACGCCCTTTCTATTTATTGATAGCGTAAATAACCTTTCAAGTACTAGTTTGATTAGCAATGTATTAATATGATTAATTTGATCAAATGCGTCATACGCTTTTTGCTTAGCTTGCTTCAGAAATGACCATGAATTTGAATAGTACATCAATTTAGCACAACCGAATTTTTTTCTTCCTCTTTTTCTCTTATTCTTTTTAGAAACACACAATTAATTTATTGTAAAGAATGAATAAAGATAAAATGTATTTGTAAAATATATTATATCTATTTATATTTGTAAAATTATTTTATATATATTATATCCAATATTTGTAAAATTTAGCACAGTTATTCAAAGAAATGGAAAGGAAAAAAGGGAAAACGAAAAAAAAAATTCTGTCAAAAATGATATTTGAAGTTGCTTAGTATTTTATTTAGATAATTAACTTATAGATAAGCTTACTTGGAAAACTATACTAATACACTGCTACACTGTAAAAAATTCCGGATGAAATTGCGGTATATAGTACTGGCACCTTGGTTATAATCATCAGTAAAATCCATTTTACCGTACGATTCATTTTTAACGTAAAATATTTATATCGCAAATTGTACAGTAACATTTATTTAATTAGAGTGATTCAGAGATTTTACGTT